>CM060424.1:196802164-198258164 GCA_030545235.1 Helianthus tuberosus
TTTAGATCCGTCTACTAATCGCACGTATGTTACCCGACATGCGCGTTTTGATGAATCATGTTTTCCTAATGACACCACCACCTCATCGAAGTTAATTAAAGACCTTGAAATTACAACCTTTTTTGACCCTTCGGATGCTCCATTAAACTCTCATCAATTTCTATCTACATCAAACCATTCTAATTCCCAAACGACACCTTCCTTTAAACAATTAAATCATCAATTAAATACCATTGACACATTAAATCCTACATTTACTTCCACTAATATCCCAAACCGTTTGAAACTTCCTAAATTGTTTTATCATGCACTTTACCGGTTCATTTTTAATGTTGTATACACGATGCCTTTAAGCTTTTGGAGGGCGGGATGGACTTGATAAAAGATGCTGTAAAGTTACTTTTAGACTTGCTATCTTATCCTCTCCATGCTACTCTATCAAGGTTACTTGCTGACTTTTAAAGCCAATTTACTCTTGATTTGAATGTGGGAAGTTTTCAAATAACAAACCAAAAAAAAAAAGAACAAATAATTCGACTCCTATAGTAAAACCATGCCATCTGGTTCCCAGTAGAGATATGTTAGTGTAGGTTAAAAAGAAAACCCATCCAAAACTTAACTAACAAATTATGACGTTGGCAGTCCTGAAGGTAGAGAAATTTTAGAAGACGGTCTTCCTGGGGTTGCTGAGAGCTTGATAGCTGCATACGACAGTCGTAAAATTTGTGAAACCGGTTATTTATTTACTTTTTGGCTTTTTTTTCAGGCATATTTTAAACGCTTTTGCGAATAATCCGGCAATGCTAATGCTTCTTGACAACGGACATCAGATGGAGCAATCGAGATGTGTTTTAAGTAAGGGTGTTCTTCGGGTTATTTTTTTGGGTTTCTGGTTTTTCGGGTACGGTTGTTAGGGTTTTTGGTTAGGAAAAAATGACCCGATAACCAACCCATTTAAAGTTCAGGTATGGGTTGTTCGGGTATGGGTTGTTCGGGTCGGGTTGTTCGGTTTTCGAGTTTAGATGTAAATTGAAAAAAAGAATGTTTTTTTAGAAAATATCATATATATATATATATATATATATATATATATATATATATATATAGGGGAAGGTTCAAATGAAAACCACTAGTTATTGTGAAAACTCGAAAACTAATTAAAAAAGCCAAAAAAAACATACCAATTTTATTTTTTTTGCATGATAATTTTCGCAGGTTTTTATATATATAAAAAAATTTTCAAAAAAAAAAACAAAATTTTTTTTTTGTGTAGTGCATGTGTCCTACAAAAAAATTTTTTTTTTTTTTTTTGAAAAAAAGTTTTTTTTCATATATAAAAACCAACGATTTTTATAAAAAAAATTGAAAAAAAAAAATTTGTGTGTTTTTAGGCTTTTTTTAGTTAGTTTTCGAGTTTTCACAATAAAAGTGGTTTTCATTTGAACCATCCCCTATATATATATATATATATATCATGTTGTTAAAAAAAATATCATCACATATTCAAACATTATTTAACAATATGGTATGATAATATTCAAAAATCTCAAAACTTAATGTTTCAAATACAAAACACCCCAAATCAGATCGCATCTATAAAAAAGGCAACTAATGTCCGGGTTTTGAATCGGGTTTCAATTTCGGGTTATTCGGGTCGGGTTGTTCAGGTTTTTGTGGGTAAAGAAATATCATCACATATTCAAACATCAATAAATGATTTATTTCCATTAAGGGCAAAGAAGGATTGGAGTTTGTGGGTATACGAATGTCGATTTTTTTCATGTGAGTAATGATAGTTTATAGATATTTTTTTTGGACTACTACCTCCTTTTTTTCCAGGTTGAGCATGCTCAATATTTGACCCTTGGAAGTGTAGCCATGTTTGGTCAAGAAGGAATTGTAATGGATTTGTTCGAAATAATCTTAGAAATTAGATTTGGTTTGCTTTTTGACTTTTTTTTTCTCAAAGATGTAATTAATTTGGAAATGTAGTTGTCTTACAACAATTAGAAACTGGTTTTACACATGAGTGAATGTATAATTCCAAAATTATATGTAAGTTTTATTTCAGTCGTTAAATAATTCTTAAATTATCAATACTGACTATGTCGGGCTTTGGATGACAAGATGCTACCATATTGTGATAATATCATGCCACTTCTTCCTAAGGATCTTTCTAGCGGTGACCTGTATCCGTTTGTTAAGCTACCAATTTTTTTCATTCTTTCCTGGGGTGTTCTTATAGAACGGTGACAAATCGGAGCCCAGTTGATGTAAAATCCAAAATTGTATGTCAGGATATGTATTTTCAATCATTAAAATTCGTTGCACTTTTATTAATTTTATTGTTTTTGTTGTTCAGGCCGTGTCTTTTTAGATAGTATTAAATTTGAATAAAAATAATAAGTTTTTGGTTGAAGCCGCGTGTAACGCGGGCATTAGCCTAGTTTATTATATATAATAGATTAACTTAGATCATAATTTTATGATAATAACCATTAATTAAATCCACTTAACAATCTATATATGATAAAAAAGAAACAGAATGAACACTGGATTTATTATTAAATTAAAATTAGAGTTAGATTAGTGGATTTATTATTAAATTAAAATTAGAGTTAGATTAGAATTATTTAAAATTAGTTACATGATTAAGAGATGAGCAAATGGTATCGGGTATAGGTACCGGTCTCAAATTTATCAAACCAGTGTATTTTTGGTACCGGTTCCGCACAGGTATTCACCGGTTTTTACCCTCAAATACCGGTGCCGTACCAATACCGACCGGTACCGAACCGTGCCATACTAGGTATATTCGGTACCGGTACCCACTTTTGGGGATTTCGGTACCAGTATTTTCGGTACCGGTTGGTAACGAGCTCATCAAATCCTGTAGCAACGCAGCAATGCAAGTAATTGCACCGTTTAGATTACTTTTCATACACACAGTAAGTAAACTGTATTTCATTTGAATGAGGTTTTATATACACAACAACTTATTTTGCTTTCTTTTTTGTCTTTTTCTGTAATGAATGAATTGTAGAATGTAAAATTAACTTGGATATTTAGAATATTGATGAGCAAATCGTATCAAATCCTGTAAACGAACCGGTATGGTATCGGTACCAAATTTACTATACCAAATCATTTTCGGTACCAATTTGTTGCCCACCTTTTGGCGTTTTCAGAATCGTTACTTTCGGTTCGACACCGGTCTAGCACCATACCTGTATTTATTGATTTTTACCTTCAAATACCATACCGTATTGTACCGAGCATTTTCGATGCCGGTACCTAATTTCGATGATTTTCTTGATCGGTACTTTCACTGCCGTTACCGGTACCGAGCTCATCCATATTTTAACGTGTTAGCACCGTAATAACTGAACTGAAAACAACCGAATTTCCAACGTGTAGGACGTGTGAGTCCTATTATTATATATTAGGTTATTTAAAATCGTTTTTTTATGACGGAGTGACTATCCTTACCATGTCATTTTATTTATGTTTTGATATTCGGTATCTGTTTGCCGTTGCTGACACGCCTTTTGTAGTCATTAGGTCCCGCCGCAACGCGCGGGCGGAAAATAACTAGTTATTAAAAAAATACAAATCCAATAAAGGGCATACCAATCAAATTATTTGCATTTATTTAAATAGGTATATTGGATTTTAATAATCTCAAGTATTCACCGTTGGCCGCCAACAGTTCCAACTTCAAAAATAACCATTGACACTCCCAAATATTAACATATTGGCATCCAATGGACCGTTGGCAGGTCAATATGTAAATAGTTGGAACAACAACAATTAGTTGGAGGTCAATATGTAAATAGTTGGAACAACCGGTGGTTATTTTTTAAGTTGTGACCGTTGGCAGCCAACGACGAATAACTAGGATTATTAAAATCCAATATTCCATTTAAATAAAAGTTATATATAAAAGATACAAAATAATAAAATAGTGTTATTTATATACATTATTATATTTAATGTGATACGTTATTTCAGACATATTAAGAATATATATGTACTAGTGGGGAACCCGCGCGTTGCCGCGGAATCGAAAATACAGGTCACTTGGTAAAGAGCAGAACGTGTGAAGTTGGGTTGGGATGAGTTGGGTTGGTTGATCGGGAAGGCATAACATATTGAACTTGTAGGAACTTATTAAAGTAACTAAAGTTGTATAATTGACGTAATTGCAGAACGATCAAACATGATATAATAGAAACATTTATCTAACAAATTAGTTGTATAGATAATGAATTTTGAGTGGTTTTTGTTGTTACTGAAAATAGATTTACTACCCGCCGCGATGCGGCGGGATACAAAACCAGATGTCTATTACACGAAGGGACATCAACAATTTCTAGCTTGCGCCTGTTGACTAAATTGTAACCCAATGATGCATACACTCTTGGCAACAACGGCAATTGCTATATCAATTGCAGCCACAATGCAGGCGTTTAGCCATCTGCCCATTGCTGCAACATTGGAGGGGTTAAGGGGAAGAGCTGGTTCATAGCCTCTTTTTCTAGTTGTAGCTTATCGATATCCCCTTGCTTCCTCAAAAGCCGTTATGTACTATATACATCAATCAAAAGAATTCAAATTCATAAGCAGATGTAACAACATAATAATAATAATAATAATAATAATAATAATAATAATAATATAAGATAACAATAATAAATTGATTACTTAATCATGAGCATCGTAGTTTGTCTGGGTTAGTGGAGTGTTCGGTTTCTAGGCCGTCAGATTTTGTACACAAACGACACAGTAGCAATAAGCAAGAGCGAAATTAAAAAATACCTCACTTAAAATCATAGCATAGACTATATACCTAATGATTATGTTTAACCTGATTATAAATAGTAAAAACAAAGTGATAAGACCTACCTCACTTAAAATCATAGCATAGACTATATACCTAATGATTATGTTTAACCTGATTATAAATAGTACAAACAAAGTGATAAGACCTAGGCTTAGCGCTTACCAGATTCAAATTGTTTGGCCGGTCAAAAAATTCAAAAACAAAGCTCAACTCAAGAAGCTGCAATTCAGTCCAGATAAAATGATAATCAGAGGTTGTAGTAGACCTCTAAAGACCAGGAATAGAAACGAACATAATAATGAATCAACATGTATATCAACCTTGCAATCTGTATCGGCGCCAATAAATTGTCCAAGCAATAAGGCAACTTCACGTAGGCTCTCTGAGCAGCTTGAGCTATTGGCAAAGAATTTGAAAGTTCAGGATTGCTTAATCAAGTTGAGAAAACATTCACCTGTGTTTGTTTAAAGAAGGTAAAATATTCAACTACTCCTCTTTGCACTAAAGAGTGCATATACTTCTTTTAAAATGTAAATGTAAACTTTTTACGGATTTTAAAATCTATTGCTTTAATTGATCCACTATATTAAGAAGCAAACAATTTCACCTAAAAAAGTTCAATGTGTCAATCTAAATATGCCACTTTTATCTAATAATTGAATGTAGATTAGAAATTTAACTTTAGATGGTATATTCAAAGTTACAATAGGGTACTTTTAGGCATAGACAGAAGTTGCGATCTTAAATTTAACCCTCAAATAACTCTTAAGTGCACGTCAAATTTGTTTACTCCATATATACTTCGAATTGATCCAATAATTCAACTCAAAACTGGTAAGTTGATTGATTTGAGTTTATAGTTGGTTGAGAAAAGTCACTTTAATGACTTAATTAAAAAAATAAGCAAGTGAAAGCTAGCATAAAGAAGTGAAAACGCTAAAGACAATCATACAGTCACTCATCAACTTACCCAAGCGGTTCAATTATGGGTTGTAACGCTCCAGCAAGAAGAACTTCCTTCTTTATGTCGCGGGAAGAATGTACATGATTCCCAATTACACCAACCTGAGATGTCATTCAGAATACATTCCCAGCAATAAGCAATCTTATATGTAAATATAAGTGTGAGATTTGATCATTTATTCATTACCAATGGTTCCTCTAGGTTTGGTGGCTGGGCCTGTAAAATCGAATATATTAATTTTAAATTAGACACTATGTCTTAGCCGATATTATTGCACATATTTTTAGGAGTTATATTTATCTTTATTATTGATTGTATTGTAATTATAGTAGGATTGTAATTCCTAAATTATAGATAGGGTTTTTCATGTTCCAGTCCCTATATAAAGGGACATTACGATTGATGTAGGGATTCATTCAGATTATCAATACCATGACCACTTTCATGGTATCAGAGCTTAGGTTCTGATTATCCTACCACCGTTCCTTTCTTTTACTGATTTTTTTTCCCAGCGATACACTTTCAGCCGGCCCTATCTTCTCCCCTGTTCCTTTCTTTTACTGATTTTTTTTCCCAGCGATACACTTTCAGCCGGCCCTATATTCTCCCCTATTCGTCTGTTTTCCACCAGCAATACTACCACTTCACCATGCCGAAATCTGATGGTGAACCCAGCAACCCTGAAAAACCATCCCATACCACCCTACACCCTGCATATTCCCTCACAAACATCCAATCCAAAATCCGAACCCTCGATGCCACAAAAGTTACCTATTCATCGTGGGTCAAGCTTTTTCAATTCCACGCCATCGCTTACAAAGTCTTGGATCCGCAACTTGCTTTTAAAGTTATGTCTTCCGCTTCGTCAGGCTTCGGTCATCTACTGTGATAATGTCTCCGCTGTTTATTTGTCAAACAATCCTGTTCAGCATAAGAGAACGAAGCACATAGAGATTGATATTCACTTTGTTCGGGAGAAAGTTCGTGTGGGTGATATTCGGGTCCTTCATGTTCCAACATCCTTGCAATATGCGGACATTTTTACCAAAGGGCTTCCTCGTCATCTTTTTCAGTCTTTTCGATCCAGCTTGAGCGTTTGTCCTACGCCCGCTCAAACTGTGGGGGAGTCTTAGCCGATATTATTGCACATATTTTTAGGAGTTATATTTATCTTTATTAATGATTGTATTGTAATTATAGTAGGATTGTAATTCCTAAATTATAGATAGGGTTTTTCATGTTCCAGTCCCTATATAAAGGGACATTACGATTGATGTAGGGATTCATTCAGATTATCAATACCATGACCACTTTCACTATGTAGGCTTCATTTCCAAATTATAGCAAGCTTCATTTGCAACATACACCACTGAATGCCAAAAGAAAAAAAAAACATTAATGGTGTTCAAGGAAGACAACAGGGAAATACATGCTGCAAATATAACGGTGAAGTGATACAAATGCATACGTGGATATTTGGTATGATGAATATACAAAATTACAAACAAGGAATGTAAAGTGTATGTAAATCCAAAATTCAAGAACCGAAACAAAGTATACTAAGGACTTTAGTCATATGTTCGAGTTATTCAAGTTACTCAAAGAAGAACAAAACTAATCCATTCACCAATCCATTTAAATAAGTTTGGGTTCGGTTTTAATGTTATTCTAGTTCAGTCTCATCGGGTTTCCTCAAATTCGAGTTTGGGTAGCTTCACGTTTCAGATAAAAGATTTCTTCCCTAGTCTCACTGTAATTTGACAAACTTGAGGGAAACAAATCACAACCTCATAGTAATTATTTTATATAATATGCCCTATTCGCATTTGAAAATCATATGAATTCAAAAACTTCAGCTATATATTTAAAAGTCATGGCCGGGAATAGTGATCTGTTAAATCCTGGCCATCCAATTTTTAATCCACGGAGTCTATTGCTTAGAGTGTATTGGTTGGTTTCCCCCCATGTGTGGCCTTACAAAACCTACTTGTTAAAGTCAAAATTGATTCCCTCTCCTCTTTCTCTGTAACCTGAAGTTGAGCGGCAATTATGTTGGGTGGTAAAGGAAGGTGGTGATGGCGGAAGATGGCCTCACCGTCTTTAGCATCGAAGTCACATTTAGAGTTAACTTTAGCGTTTCTAGGCTTATATTGTGATTTACAACACAAACTGAACATGGTCAAAAGAAGATATACATAATTATATATCATGTTGACTAACAGAGAGAGTAGACAAAAGAAACGAATACCTTGTAGATAAGGTATAATGGATGCTAAGAGTCTCGGCAGTAACACCAACATTGATCCTTCTAACATCTATCTCTGCTTGTCTACAAAAACAATCAAAATACATAAATCTCAATTTCCCAAGAAATGTCATTCAAGCATTTTCACAAACACTTGGTAGGCACTTGAAAAAGATATCACATTCTCACAACCAGACAACAAGCACTTATAATTTCAAAACCACCCACCTTGATTTCTTAAAATGCAGATCTAAATAATTTCACAAAGATATACTTTATATAATCTCACCATAGAAAATTAGAAATCAAGGGATTTGTTGCTTAGTAATGTATGATGAATGATATACTAAATATGAACTATTAAATACCTGAGTTATTCCCGGTAGTTTGTATAATCCCGCAGTTTCAAGCTTAAGCCGCTCATGTAATCAGTATAATAATTCATAAAACTTTGATGAATTAGTTCAAAAGAACTAACTATTCAAATGTGAACATACTAACCAACTAATTAAGTATAAACATTACAATCATAAGATCAAAGAACAACATACCTCTGATTAAACACAAAGAATGACTTTGACGCGATTAGGGATCAGAAGCGAAACAAATTAGGGTTTAAGGATGTGTGACGAAGATCATGTAACAGTCGACAGGTGAAACTGGCTTTACGGTTCTTCGATTTTATATGAAAATCCTGAATCCCAACAAACAACAGAATGTCGATGGAACGGTCCAAAAATACCCTTACAACTTTGAATAAAACGCTAGAAACAGGATTCCGGTCCACTGTTGCGTGTATACCAGACCATATACCTTGTCGCCGACTTTAAACTTCTCCCAACAAAAAAATCTGCTTCAATGATTCCAAAACAACCCCATTTTTTCCCAATTAAGCTTCTTTAATCCACTCAATTTCAAGCCAAAACCCTCAATTCAAGTTTTAGAGAGAGGAAAGAAGACAATTAAGAGAAAAGGCTGAAGATTTTGGGCCTTGGGAAGCAGGAAGTGGGTGGGGATTTGGAAGAAGATCTGAAAATTACTAAAACAGTAAATAGTCTGAAAATTAATAAGATCTGAATAATAAAAAACAATCTAAAGTTAACCTAAACAATAAAACATGAAATAATTAGGGTTTTGAAACCCTCATCATTCATAAACCACAACCTTGAAACCACCATCGCCACCGTTGGATCTTATTCAACCGCAATTGAATCGTGTCATCATCTCCCCTGGATCTCGTCTCTCCCTCTCTCTCGTATGTGTAAATGTGTGTGGATTCAATTGAAGGTGTAAATTGAGTATGAATTGAAGTTGTTTGAAGGAATTGAATCGATTAGAAACTGAATAGAAGGAATCAACAATTAAAGAAAGAAATCAAGCGCCGGTAGGTTGAGAGCGTTGAGGGTAGAGGAAGGGTCTCAGGGCAAAGCTGGAAGTCAAATTTAGCTTTTTAACTAAAGGAATGGGATAAATTTACTAATTTAACCCTCAGGTGTCTTAAAATTTAAGCTATTTACTATTCTACCCCTCTGAAATACCTTAAATTTCTTTGTACATATTGCTTGAAAAGTTGTACACATAGTAAAATTACATTCTCGTCCATCACTTTTCCTTTATATAGTATTATAGATTACATAATTTTCAGTATTCAACATACATATTGTTTTCCAGTGTTATTTGTCTACATAAGCCGCTTTTGTGATAAATTCAAGTTATATGGGAATAATGTTATATGGTAATAAAAAATATGTCAATTATATGATTTTTTTTACAAATTATATAATTATATCGTTTTTATTATAAAATACCATGTAATACACGGATTATAACTTAGTATTATATTAAATATAGGCAATCTTTGAGCCTCCTGAGACAGTGGAGTTGACTAATGATGATAATGATGATGATGATGCTTGTAATGGCAATGCTGAATGACGGTTGAACGTAGTTTGTAGGCGTTTGTAGCCTTGTAACCTTTTACCACTTTTTTTAATGTAATCATCGCGCGTTTGCGCTTGTTAATGTAAATGAACTTACCATTTTGCTTGTTTACAATGTTACAATTATTGCAATGTGTTAGAAACTTTGTTTAAGTTAGCGCGAATAAATGTAAGTGTGGCTCGTGTTTGAACATTATAGCCCGGTTCCGCGCTATGATCACAGAAACATTGGAGGCTTAGCTCACGAGCTCGTAATTTACTGTAGTGTTTTTGCGCGAACTAAAAGTTGAACATGCATTTGTAACTTGTGATAACCATTAATACTCAGCAAGGAAAAATAGTGTAAACAACTCTTTGCATTAATAAACTTGTCAGGCGCATGGCCATCGCTTACATAAAAGGTTGTGTTACATATAACATTTTCGCAGCTGCTGCGCGTTCCAGGTTCGTGGAACAATGTGACCGTCCAAGGTGCGTAGCTTGTACGCGCCTTTGCCCAGGACTTCATGGATAAGGTATGGACCTTCCCATTTAGGCGCAAGTTTTCCTCGGTGTTCAACGTTGGAGGCCTCATGGTCACGGGACACATACTCGCCTGGATTGTACGTACAGATGCGCACCGGCGCATTCTAGTACTTCTCCAATTGGGACTTGTACTTGGCTTCTTTGATGGCCGCATTTTCACGTCGTTCTTCAAGCAGATCCAAGTCAAGCTGGCGCTCCACCTCATTATTGATTGCATTGACATCCGTCAAGCACGGAGAGGGGAGGCCAATTTCAGCCGGGATAACTGCCTTTGAGCCATAGACTAGGCTAAAGGGAGTTTCGCCGTTGCTGGTCTTGGGCATGGTGCGATGAGCCTATAGTATACTTGGGAGCTCATCGACCCAACCTCTTCTCTTGGTGCCCAAACAGGCCTTGATTTCTTCCGCAATGCTTTTATTGACCGTTTCTACTTGGCCATTGCATTGAGGATGTGCAACGGAGGAGAAAGTGTGTTCAATGTTGAGCTCTTGCATCCATTTGTGGAGGTCTTCCAAAGCAAAGTTCATGCCATTGTCAATCACAATCTTGATTGGTAAGCCAAAATGGCAAATGATGTGCTCCCAGATGAATTTGCGCACGATCATTGCTGAGCTTGAAGCCAAAGCCTCTGCTTCCACCCATTTTGTGAAGTAGTCAACAACCACAATGATAAACTTTATAGCGCTAGGCGCTTCTGGAAAGGGTCCTACTATGTCGATGCCCCATTGTTGGAAGGGCCATACGGTAGAGACTGAAATTAAATCCCTTTTAGGTCTGAGCGTCTTCAGCTCATGTCTCTGGCAGGCATCACACTTGTGCAGCTCGTTCATGGCATCCACATGCATGCCTAGCAAGTAGTAGCCAGCATTCATGATCTTTGCAACCACCATGCGTGGCCCAGCATGAATCCCACAAATCCCTTCATGGATTTCCCGAATAAGGTAATTTGCGTCTTGTGGGTCCACGCAACACAACAACGGTCCTAAGTATGACCTTCGATACCGGATTCCCCAGTCCATCTGGTAGAACAAAGCTTTATTTTGAATCTTTCACGCTTCAGCTTTGTTATCTGGGAGGGTCCCAACCTGCAAGTACTAGATTATAGGGGTAATCCAAGAAGGTGACCATGTTTCAATTACGCTTACTTGGCGCAGCAGGACAGAAGGGTTCTTGAGAACCTCGATTCTAACATCCTTGGGTAGATGTCGAAAAGCTGTTGAAGCCAGCTTACTAAGCGCATCGGCTGGCTTGTTTTCACTGCGGTTGTTATGAACCACCTTGAAAGAATAGAACTGTTGTATTAACTCTTTTTCCTGCTCAAGATAGAGCACCAAGACTTCTCCTTTCCCATCATATAACCCATTGATTTGACCTGCGACCAGTAAGGAGTCAACTTGCGCTTGTAAGTGTTTTACGCCCATCTTGATGGCCAAATGCAGCCCTTCCAAGAATGCCTCATACTCAGCCTAGTTGTTGGTATTCTTGAAATGAGCCTGATGGCGTATGTAAACTCATGTTTTTCAGGGCTTACCAACCTTAACCCTGCTCTCGCGCCATCCTCGTTCGATGCCCCATCAGTGAACAATAACCATAGTTCATCTGATGTACCCTATGCGGGCTTTTTAACTGCTTCACATTCTTGAATCTTGTCTACGAGGACTTTCATGGAAAAAACTGCCAGGAGTTGCCCCTTGATTGCTGGGCACGGCCGGTAAACGATGTTGTGACCCCCCAGCTCAATTGCCCATTTCGCTAACCTCCCTGAGATCTCGGGCTTCTGAAGAATGTTACCAATGTGGAAATTGGTAAGAACAGTTATCACATGACCTGTGAAGTACCTGCGTAACCTTCTAGATGCGTACACCAAAGCTAGAAGCAGCTTCTCCATTATCGAATAACGAGTTTCTGGATCGGTTAACATCCTGTTGACGTAGTAAATCGGAGTTTGGATTCCTTCCTTTTCTACCAATAAAACTGAACCGACTGCCTTGTCTGAAGCGGACAAGTACCGAATCAATGGTTCTTTCTCGCGCAGGGCGGTTAAAGTGGGAAGTTGTATCAAATACTCCTTCATCTGCTTAAAAGCAGTCTCAGCTTCCGATGTCCACTTGAATTCGTTTTTCTTCACGTAGTTGTGCAGTGTAGTTATAAACGGAAAGGATTTCACGGCATGATTGGACAAAAATCGATTTAGCTTGACCAGACACTGCATCTCCTTTATGCTGCGCGAAGATGGCATCCTTTCGATGGCTTGCACTTTTTCTGGATTCACCTTAAATCCACCTCTTGTTACCATAGACCCCAAGAACTTACCTTCTTCCATCCTGAATGAAATCTTGCTCGGGTTGAGCTTCATGTTCATGCTTCGCAAGGAATTAAAGGTCTTCTCAATATCTTTCAACATTTGATCTTATTCCGGGCTCATGATCACCAAATCATCGATATACTCTTCGATGTGCTTCCCGATGTCGTCTCCAAAAGTTTTGTCCATTAAGCGCTGGTAAGTTGCGCCAGCATTGCGGAGGCCGAAAGGCATCTTGGTGTAACAAAAAATAGCTATCTAAGTGCGAAATGCTATTTTGTCTTCATTTTCAAGGGCTATTTGAACCTGATGGTAACCCTTATAGCATTCCAGGAAGAATTTCCATTGAAATGGTGTGAGAGAGTAAATCTTTTTGTCTATCTCTGGTAGAGAATAGCAATCTTTTGGGCAGGCCTTATTGAGATCTTTGTAATCTACACACATGTGCCACCCCTTGTTGACTTCTCGACCATCACTGGGTTTGCAACCCATGTTTGATAGTGCACCTCACCCAAGATACCGGCTTTCAGCAACTCACAAACTTGTTCATTCAGTGCCTTAGTCTTCTAAGACCCAAGGTTGCGCTTCCTTTGCACCTTTGGCTCGACTGACGGAAAAGTGTTCAGGCAATGCTCTGTGATGTCACGCGGGACGCTAGTCATGTCTGCTGGCGTTTAGGCGAAAATATCCATGTTTCTAAAGAGCAGCTGGTTTAAGATTGTCGGACTGATGGTCACGGTTTGATCAGGATACTTGCGGTTTAGGACCCATTTCTCTGGCCCCGTGCGCAGAGAGATCTTGCTGGCCTTTGTCGGTCAAGCTTCATCAGCTTCCATAATTTCCTTCTTTGAATAGATAATCGCCACCCCTGTTTCCGTTGGGAAACCTATTGCTGAATGTGGGGTGTACGTTACCATGCTCATCTGACCTTGAGTTTCTCTGCCAATCAAGACATCGTGCCTTGACTTGACCGGTATGACCTTGAAGTTTACATCTGTTGTTCTTGAGTGCTTCCCGTCGGACAGCGTGACCGGGAAGCTGATCGGGCGTAGAGGGAATACCGTTTCATTGCAAAAACCAGACAAGGAGTAATCCACTGGTTCTAGGCATGCTTTGTCTTCTGGATCAAACTGATCAAAGCATTGTTCGTAGGTAATGTCGCCTATGCTCCCGGGGTCAATGAAGACATAGTTTGTCTCATAATTACCTATGATTCCGGTGATGATGACAAGGCATGTGGCGCGAGGCCCCCACGTACCACTGGGAAAATCACTTGATGTTCTTGCCAAGACTCTTCATATGGGCGCTTGCCCTTGCTTTTTGCGCTTCTTTTTGGTCCATCGACCATGTGAGTTTCTAACCGACGGTCTTCTTCTGACCCCATCATCATTTCATAGTATATGTCGCGTCTCCTTGCGCACATTCTTCATCAGGTGCCCGAGCTTGCTGCTTTTAAGGTCCTTTTCTATCTCTGTGCGGAGACTGATACAATCATCACTTAAATGACCCGTATCTTTGTGAAAATCACAGTACAAATTTAGGTATTGACCCTTCTTGTTTGACATGGGCTTGGGAGCTTTAAAGTCATGATTCTCCATCATAAGAACCTCTTTGGGTGTCTTATTCAATGGAGTCCAGTGCTTCTCTTTGTTTTCATTCTTGATCGCTTTTCGCTACCCAATTTTATCCAACATGGCGTAAGCATCCTCTACGTAGCTAGGCCTTTCTTCATAAGTGCTGGACTGGTTTGGCTTCCAGCCAGCGTTTTTGTTCTTCTTGTTGCGCCTACTTGAATCTTGCGTGTTGATTCTTGAATAATGATCATCAGAGTAATGGCTGGCTGGACCTGCTTCCAGTCTATGATTCTTTTGTTTGTGCCACAACCTTAGTTGCTGCCATCAATTTGTCCCACTCCTTGGGCATACCATCTCTGCCTGTGATAGTCCAGAGCAGGATATCACAGCGAATTGCTTTTTTGAAGTGGGCGTGCATCAAGTCTTTGCTAACGCCGCCAATATCTAAACACTCCTTGTTGAAACGAGTGATAAAATCTTTCAGACCCTCATTATTGCGTCTCCACACGTTCATGACTTCAGATGAAACACGTTTCTATTGCCTCTGTTGGCTGAAGTGGGCAAGGAACTTCTCTTGAAAGTCGATCTACGACTTGATCCACCTGCAGGGAGGCTGTCGAACCACACGTGAGTCGCCCCTATAAGTGTTTGTACAAAAAGATAGCACCACATAGGCATGGTCCATCCACCCACTACACCGACACTTGTGAAAATCTTGGCATGATCATCCAGATCAGTTAAGCCGTTGAACTTACCCACAGTTTGTGGAAGTTTGGCTTTTTCCAGAGGTACCAAAGCGATGTTCAGGATGAACTTAGAGTGTTCAGTTGCTGCTGCTAGCCTATAGATAAGGATAAAATCATGTTCTGTCGCTTCTTTGTACGTTATACGCGGCCTTGGCTTGTAGGACTCATGATTCTTCTGCAAACGGTTGAAAACTGATGAACTTACTTCTTGTTGGTACGTTGAGTCTTCTTCGTCAGTGTTTCGTTCCCATTAATCAATGATTTTGCACGACCCTAGCCGGCTACTCAATGGACGTTTTTGTTGCTGATGTGAGGGGGTGTCGTAGTAACTTTCAGTGTCATCATAAGTGTTGTGTGTGTCGCGCACACTCTGCCTTTTTGGTGTTGAGGGCCTTCATGTTGTTGCCTCTGCGTGCGCTCATGATGCGGCGTCTCGTGGTTCACCTGTCGAGGTGCTGGTGTCACCAATGGAGATTGTTGCGTATGGGCTTGAACTAGCCCTTGTTGCGTGCACAGTTGCGCATAGATGAGATTCAATGTTGATTGACTCTTCGCATACCACGAGGCAGGAGTTTTCCCCTCTGGTAATCCTGACATCGTAGGCATTCCTGATATCGCTGGTGCTGAGGACCAGCACCATGACTTGTTGGAGTCACCGTTTGGGTGGTACGGATGACTCCGTCGTTGGTGCCCTCCCCCTCGATGTACTTGTCAGTGGGTAGGTTTTAGACGTGCAAGTTGTCAGCCACCGTACCCAGTTAAGAGTGTGTACTGAAAGGTGGAAAAAGGGATTCCTTGATAAGCCAAAGATCAAGAGAAAAACAACTCAAAAAAGAAGATGAAAGTGATTGTAGAAAATCAGAGGGCGCCAATGAAGAAACACCAAACTAATCTGGTGATTAGTTTGTGATTTATGCCTCGATAAATAAGGGTTAATCTTCTTTGTCTCGTCTATGCTGCTGTAAGGATGATCCTGCAAAACAGTAACAAACCGTAAGCTCGTTACAAGGAGGAGAATAGGGGGTTCTCCTTGTAACCACCATTCGGCATGAGAATAAGTATATGCTTTGAAGATAATAGTGTGTGATTAGAGTGAGAGAATAAGAGAGCGATCCTTAAACCTAGAGGTGAAGTTCACTATTTATAGCCAAGGTGGTTTGTGAAGGAGATGGACTGATGGACCTTGGGCCTGTAGTCTACAACAAGGAATATCCATTTTGTCTACTCTGCTACGATCGTTGGTGCTTCTAGCCGAGAGGGTAGCTGGCGCACGCTGAATGGATCCATGTGTCCTGACAGTTGTCCTTGTTATCTGGTTTGTTATCAGCGGCTAAGTGGAGATCGTAGAGCAATAGTCAGCGCACAGTGATTGGTGCCACGTGTGCGTCCTTGTGTACCCTCTTGCTCCCTGTACGATTGTCCATCGTGCAGCATGATCGGATACAGCCTGTTGGACATTCATTGGTCCACTGCTCTGCCACTTGTACCTTTGGTACTTGTCCTAGGTTTACCTGTGTTTCCTTCCTTCGCGCGACCCCTGGGGATATCCCGTGTGGCCGGCGCAAGGCCCAGGAAATCAGGATTTTTATCCAAAGAGTTAAGTGTCAAATCTGATCCTATGTTAACGTTGACCTCGTGCGCGATCTGGGTTACACCTGATTAGCCGGCGCGAGGTCGGGAAAGCTACAAAATTGGTCTAATATGAGTATGGTCCCGCGCGTGACCTTAATAGTTAGCGAAGGGTTTGGGACCATTCCCCTTCAGGACATTATAATTTTGATATGGTGAAAAATGCCCCTAATGGGCAGGGGCGGAACTAGCATTCAACGAGCCGTAGCATGGGCCACGGCTCAACGTCGTATCGGTAGTGTATTTTTTTGTCGATTTTATACAGAGGATACCCCCTAAACAACTACGAGGATACCCCTGACAAAAAAAAAAAAGAATACTTTAGCCCAAAAAAATAATAAACCTTTGAATGTAAGCCCAATTGTTATGTAAGCCCAAGTCCCAACCCAACTAATATTTTAGCCCAAAACAAATAATAACCCTTTGAATATGGGGCAGGGGCGCGGCATCTGAACTCCATAACATCAGCAGCGACAAAGTGCAGAAACTGATCAAAATTCGACAAAGTGTAACCTGAGTGAGACTAATAACAAAATCGAACAAGCAGTCAAGAAGAACTGATCAAAATTCGAACCAACATGGACTGATCAAAATTTGAAGATTGTTTGTGAGCATTCTTTTCTTCTTGTGCTTTAGTTTGATTTCTTGCTTAGTTTGTGCTTCGATATTTTGA
Organism: Helianthus tuberosus; assembly: GCA_030545235.1. Lineage (NCBI taxonomy): Eukaryota > Viridiplantae > Streptophyta > Magnoliopsida > Asterales > Asteraceae > Helianthus > Helianthus tuberosus. The sequence goes on from CM060424.1 coordinate 196,819,606, forward strand.
ATTTTGTTAGGTTATTCGGAATTTTGGTGATGATGATAGAATTCGAAATGAAATAATGCTGAATGTTGATAACGATAATATTGATGTAATTCTGATCTAAAAATTAGAAATAAACCTAGACCAATCTAAAACCTAAAAACTTATTGCCAATATTTCATAAAGCCTAGCCCAGATGTGAAATGCTTAATATTGATTAATTAACCTAAATACTAATAACATAAAAAAAATAGTTTATAAGATTTAATTCGGTAAAGCCTAAGGGCCTTTTTTGGCTCGCACAGAGCACTTGAATTTTCAGGATCGGCCTCGCCCCGTAACGTAGGTAAAAAAAAAATTCCGTTCTATAAATGTACAGTAAAAAAATTGGGATACCCTTGAATATTTCTTCTAGTTCCGCCACTGCTAAGGAGGCATTAACGATTACGCATGGCCTTAAAAGAAATAAAAATAAATAAAAAACCATTCAATTCAAGTAGCAAGGTTTCATGGTCTGATCTATTCCATCATTCAAACAACAATTTATTTATGGTTTTCAGTGTTTGCTTTCATGACCAGGTGATTTGTCCAATTTAATCAGGTTTGGTCTTTTTTTTTTTTTTGAAAGGAAAACTTTATTAAAAAACAGTCAACCCGAAAAAAACAACGGGCGACCAACACAAGACAAACCAGCTATACAAATTTACACCAATCCTCCCACGAGATATCTATACAATTAGATCTACTTTTAAACCAGATGAAACCGAGAGACCTAATCGAGCAAAAAACCTCCTCCACCTTCGGAATTTTAGCATTGAACACTAACTCATTCCTAGCTCTCCAAATCAACCAACAAGCAATAATAACTATGCCCTGATACGCCAGTAGATTCATACCTTTCAATCCACTGAAACGATAGGCTTCCACAACGTCTTTGAAGGAGAACGCCACCGGGAAGGGGACTTTGCACCAAGAGCTAACCTTTAACCAGATAGCCGTAGCAAAGCTGCATGCCGTGAATAAATGGGAAGCCGTCTCATCCCCGAACTCACACACCGGGCATACCATAACCGGCACCTCAATATTCCGTTTACATAGCTCCACCCTAGTCGGGAGCCTCTCGAGCACCGCCCTCCACGCAAAAACGTTGCACTTGATAGGAATCCATCGGCACCAATCCCAAATGACCCAATTGGAATCATTCTTGTCCAGATTCATCAAGTCATATCCCGATTTAACCGAAAAAATTCCCGATGCATCACCCGCCCACTGCCATTAATCACTAACATCAGACAAGCAAACATCCAGAATAAGAACGCACATCGCCGACCATTACGCAAGCTCCACGTTACTATCCGGAGGTTTCTTCCACCGCCAACCAGCAGTCGGATTGGAGAAGGGACTGCCGATTCGCTCTCGGACAACACACCTCTTATCAATTTCCAAAGCAAACAAATTCGGGAAACAAAACCTCAGCGGATCCTTGCACAGCCAAGGATCCAGCCAGAAAGCTAAATTCGACCCGTCCCCCACTGCTCCTTTGACAAAATGCCGAAACCGATCAGGCCCTTTCATCGGTTTATCCACACTGCTGACAATACTCTTCCACACACCACCCAACGAAGCTCTAAGCGGGAGAAAATCCCAAGAACCCCGGTGTAAGTGAATTGCCGATATAACTTTAACCCATAAAGCATTAGCCTCGGATTTAAACCTCCAAGCCCATTTCAAAAGGAGAGATCTGTTGAAATAACCAAGCCTTCGAATACCAAGACCGCCCATCTCAATAGGATCCGTAACACAATCCCAAGCAACCCAACAAGTCTTCTTAACCGAGCCTGACCCTCCCTAAAGAAACTTCCTCATGATAGCGTCCAGTTGGTTGACAACTCCAACCGGAACTTTGAAAAGAGAAAAATAAAAAACAGGGAGACTCTAAAGAACAGACTTAATGAGGGTAACCCTTCCTCCGATAGATAGGACCGACGCCTTCCAAAGAGCCAGCCTAGACTAAAAAATCTCAATCACCGCCCTCCAATTAGATAAACGATTCATATTGGCCCCCACCGGTAACCCGAGATACTTGAAAGGAAAAAACTCTGACTTACACCCGATCATAGAAGCCATAGAAAATAATTCCGAGTCAGGAACACCGACCCCAAAAATACTTGACTTGTGGAGATTGATACGAAGCCCCGAGCAAATGTGGAAAGCTCTAAGAATCCTTACCACATTAGATATACTATCCATAGACCATTCCCCAATAATAAGCGCATCGTCCGCGAATACAAAATGAGACAGGATTGGTCCGTTATTCGGAAGCCGAATCCCCTCGATACTACCGATATCAGCAGCCTTTTTAAAACAGCAAGTGAGGGCCTCCATCACAATGAGAAACAGAAAGGGAGACAACGGGTCGCCTTGCCGCATACCCTTATGACAAGGAAAATCAAAAGTCGGAGAGCCGTTCACCAAAACCGCCGCTCTAGCTGCAGATAACAACCCAAAGACCCAATCACACCACAGCCGAGGAAACCCCATCTGGGTCATGATAGAAATAACGAATCCCCAGTTCACATTATCGTATGCTTTCTCGAAATCCAATTTGAAAAGAAAAGCCTTCTTTTTATTCTTTTTAAGCCAGGTGATAGCTTCATTAATTATAAGGGGCCCGTCAAGAATGAACTTCCCAGAAAGGAACGCCGATTGATTCTCCGAGATGACCGACCCAAGAACTTTCTTCAACCGGTTAGCAAGGACCTTAGAGACCACTTTGTTAATAGCGCCAATCAAGCTGATAGGACGATACTCACTCAGGCTCGACGGGTCACGAACTTTCGGAATCAAAGTAATAAAAGCCAAGGCACATCCTCTACTAACCGACCCCTTAGAGAATAATTCGTTCAAAACTTGAAGAAAATCCGCCTCGAAAACATCCCAAAAATATTTAAGAAAATAAAAATTCAACCCATCCGGGCCGGGGGCCCGATTACTACCAAAGTCCTAAACCGCCTGTTTTAACTCCTCCACGCTGAACATCGAGATCAGACTGTCGGCATCTTCCTAACTAAGGGTCTTCAGATTATCCAAAAACCGTCGGTCGAACGACCATTTCCTCCTTGAACTTTCCCCGAAAAAACTCAAACACATACTTTTTAATCTTTGACGGCTTCGAGCACCAAGACCCGTTAACATGTAACCCATGAATGGCATTCTTCGCTTTCCGACAATTAATCATAGAATGAAAAAAGTTCGAGTTTTCATCACCGTCTTTAGCCCATTTAACCCGTGAGCGTTGTCTCAAATCTTTAGTCTTATTATCTTCGATTTCCTTAATGAGCTTCACATTTTCCGAGAAAACCCACTCCTCTTCCTCAACTAAATCCCTTTCCTCCAGAACTTTCTCCAACTCTTCAAGCTCAGATCTAGCCGAAGCTTCAATCTCACCTTCATTCTTAATTAAAACATCCCTCCATTCCTTAATACGAGTTCTAATAAACTCAAATTTTTTCAGTAAAAACAGATCCGCCGGACCCTCACCGACGAACGAACTCGCCGCCTCTCTAACCGTCTTCTCAAATCCCTCCCGACCAATCCAAGAGTTAAACACTCTAAATGGTTCGGCCCAAAATTAGACTCCTTAGTGACAAGAATAATGGGGCTGTGATCAGAGAAGTGTCTCGGAAGAGCTCTGAGACACGCACTCGGCCATAGACCAAAAAAATCCGAGCAAACCAGAACACGGTCAATCTTATTCCCTTTCCTACCTTTATCAGCCCATCTAGTGAATTTTCTGTCCCTCATATCATACTCCATCAACCGAGCATTGAAAATAAAGGAATTGAAATTACCTGCACACGAGAAATTGAACCGCGTATTTAGTCTTTCATCCGGAGCCCTCACCGCGTTGAAATCTCCGAGGAGAATCCAAAGACCTGACGAGCCCTCAATGACTTCCAGAAGCCGATCCCAAAGAGCTTTCTTAGCCTGAACATCTTGAGGGGCATAAATATTCGCAATGTTAATACGGCGACCACAACCTTTAATCTTGCCTCTGGAGATAATAAAGTTCCTATCCTTAATCGAATCACTGTGATCAAATAAATTTTTGTCCCACAAGCTAACCAAGCCACCCGACATACCCGTAGAATCGACCCATTCCAAACCGACATCTTTGCCGCCCCAAAACCTCGAAACAGTCTTCTCATCCAATTCCCTGCACTTCGTTTCCTGAAGAGCTGCAAAATGACCCCGAATTTCACCTTCATCCCCTTAAACCATCTGGCTTTATCATCCCCTCCCAACCCTCTCACATTTAACGATAAGAAATTCATTCTTTAACCTCATTAATACCCTTTCCCAAAATAACATTCCTTACCAAGTTTTCTTTCTTGCCCAGATCCATACCCACCAAGGCTCCCAACTTAAATGTCTCTCTGACCTCCTGATCGATTGAGACCGCTTCACAAGTTGCCCCTCCTCCTCCCTCGTCCACACCTGTGTCCCCAGACCCGCGCCCATCCTGCTCCCGTGACTGAGACGGGACCTCATCATATACCCCACAATCACACCCAACTGGAACCCTAGCAGAATCGAGAGGAAGGTTGAGATTGACACCAGGAAGACTCGATGGAGAAGAAAAGTGATTCTCAGATCTCTTATTCATTTGGTCCAATAAGTGATCAAGAGAAAAAAAGATCACTATCCTCTTCCAAATGGGCCCTAGTTCTTTTAGTGGGCCTTCCTTTTTCACTGGACTCCAAGAAAACATTTGGGCTGCCCATAAAAGATTTGGAATGACCCATGGCCCCACACTTGCGACGACGTTTGGACTTCTTCCCTGCCTTAAAGAACAAAATTTCTTTTGTCCCATCCCCATGAACATTGGACCCCTCCCCATTACAAGACCCAAAAAAGGCTGCCAATTAAATTGAACATCCTTGGAAGCATCCCCAACACCGCCGCCCTTGGAGATCCCACCATTCTGGTACTCTCCCCTAGCCGTACCACTACACATGCACACCTCTTCCTCTTCCATAAACTCATCACCTCCGTTCCCGGACTCCACCACCTTAACCACCGGCGAAGAAGCTAACGGGGAATAGACCGCCGAACTGCCATCCTCCAAACCTCCCAAACAATCCGGGATCCAAACATCAAGTTCCTCTTCAACCCAGATCCTATAATTCCTATCCTTCCATTTCACAGAGATAACTTCTTTGATTCTCTCAACAATTCCAGAATGAACCCCAACTCTAATAAACGACAAGTCTTTATCCTCTCCGATAGCATCCTGGACGTGTAAGACTTTCCCGAACAGTTCTCCCACCATCTTGATAACCTCCTTATGCAATAAATGCAGCAGAAACCTTAACCAGGCCACTTTCTCAAAAGGAAGGGATTGGCCATCCCACGCAGAGAGTTTCGAAAACCAGGGTCCCCATAACTCCCGAGATTCAAGGAACAAACATGAAGCAGGTTCCTCTCTAAACGAGATAAGAACTGATAAGCCCCCCAAATATTGAATTTTATAATAGGAAACTTTAGCAATACGGAGAAGTCGGTCAAGGTCGACCAACGTCTCCAAATCCACCGTCCTACCCACCACCGCTACCCCCTTTAACTCCTGAAGGGCAGCCGTCCTATCAGGAGCAACAACCGACTTTATCTCTACCTGATTGCAAGAATCCTGGACAACCCCTGAACTCATACCAGCTTCCTTCGCCTTCCCTTTACCCAGAACATCGCTATATGAACGAAAATCTCTGAAGTTAGACGTCCTGAAATTGCCTCCTGTTCCCACATGATTTGATTTAACGTTATCTCCAACACCCGCCTGCTTGGATCTGAGATTACCACCATCGGACAGAATGTTACCACCACCATTTTCCAAAGCAAACCTGGCGATGTTAACTTTTAACTTACAACCACCCAACTTCACACCCCTCAAAGTCCTTACCGGTTCAGATTTGTCTTTAACATCCTTGAAGGTAGCGAAGCCAAACCTACACCCATCTTTATCCCTTTTTTTAGCCACATACTTACCAGTTATGTCCCCATAACCAACTAACCCACACTTCAGTTCCCACGGAGTACACCCTTCCGGCAGGTTAGAGATAAAGAACTTCGTAACATACCGAGAGCCATCGAAACGAGGGTCACCGTCCATTTGATACCCCGTACGGGTAAATGAAAGGTTAATCGGATTCGTAAAGATCAAGCTCAACTGCAACGGAAGCCGCGATCAATCACAGACCGACTAAGCAATCGAAACCCGGGAGGTGGTCAAATGAACACCGAGAAACTATAACAACAAAGAAAATCCAAAGACAATCAATCCCACAACAACGCTAACAGTGCTCGTTACAGATGGCAAAAGAGGGAGGAGCCACGTGAGAAGAGGAGAGTTACACGCTGCCGGGAAGAGAGCGCCGGAAAAAATAACAACGGGGAAAAAGGGGGGGGGGGGAGGGGAATATTAACACTTTTGTTAATGCTTCTGATTTTATCTCTGGTTTGGTCTTTTTCTTATTAGAGGGGACGGGACGCCCAGTTGTCGGCCATCTTTCACGCGTGGAACACCATCGCCGGTGGATGTTATCACGCGTGGAATGAATTAAGCATGATAGTGAGCACGCGTTGTACATGTTTGTGTGGTGAGTTGTTTTAAATGGTAGATGTTTGTGTGGTGAGTCATGGACATTTTCATTAAAATCCATCACTAGTGTTGGAATAATGCTCATTGGTATGGCGGAACTTGATTGGATGTTGTGAGTGATGAGTGTGTGGTGAGTGATAGACGCCCCTAACCCTTAAGGGCGGGTTAATTTTATTTTATTTATTGCGTGTGGTTCCCTTTCGTTTTCAGTAGTTAAATTTTTGTCTATAGTCAGATTAAGTTAATTGCCATAGACTCTTCTCATTGTATTTACTCATGTGTTCTTATTGCTAGTTTTCAACACTATTCAAGATTATTAGATCATTAATAACAAGTCCAGTATTTTTTTCAGGTGTAATTGAGAATTGAGAAATAATAATAAATAAAAAAGATTACGCAAAAAGGAAGGTTTATAACAATGCTGGCAACATAGTACACTACTACGACTACGTTATATATAATAAGAACATTATTTGAAGCCAAGGCCTCACAAATCAAAGAGACACACACAGTTACATATGTCTTCTTAGAACGAAAACAATGCTATTTATGGTTATTATTATTAATAAATGCCCTTATAAACTTCAACCTTTTTTCCATGCAAGATAATCCCATCCTCATTTCACCCTGCAAAAAATCACGAACTTAATTTAGTGTGGCTGCATGTACGTTCATGAAAGATATATACAATTAGTATATGAATACTCGAATACAAAATTGAAAGTTACGAAAATATATATATATAGGGTAAGGTTTATGCGAGAACCACCCTTATTGCGAGAACCAATGTGAACACAAAATAAAATCTAAAAAAAATCAAAAAAGCACTCAAAAAGTTTTTTTTTATTTTTTTTAATATTTTTTTTAAAAAATCGCTATATTTCGTTACCATAAAAAAAAAAACTTTTTTTTTCGAGTAACAGTTATCCATGCACATGTGCATATGTATCATTACTTCAACAAATTCGGTAATACGTTATCAGGAATAGACAATTGCACTTTAATTTACAATACCATTAGTAATACATTACTTTTTACATTACCAATATTCAAAATGCACATGTGCATCATTAGGTATAACCATGATATAACGTGTTTTGTTACAAAAAGTTTGTGATTTTGAATGGAGAAGTAGGCCCATATACATGTTTTTTGGTTAGTTACATCTAGTGGTTGATGGTTTGGTTATAGTTGTCAATATTTGATGTAATATGTTGATTGGATGGTATAAATGGTGTTTACATACATGTAATAAAGTGAAAATATTGTTAATGGTATTGTATCATGGATGGTAGGAGGTAATGATATTGTACTATGGATGGTAGGAGGTAATAGTAGTGTATTATGGATGGTATGATAGATGAAATGGAAAGTGTATTCAAAGTAGTGTACCAAAACACTTTATTTCATGTTGATACATATAAATGCACATGTCCATTTATAATATTGGTAATGTAAAAAGTAGTGTATTACATATGGTAGTGTAAATGAAAGTGCAATAGTCTAATATGTGTAATGAATTACGGAATTTGTCAAAGAAAGGACAAAAATGGACATGTGCATGCTTGTGTATTATGGATGGAATGATAGATAAAAGAGAAAGTAGTGTACCAAAACACCTTATTTCATGTTGATACATATAGATGCACATGTGCATTTTTAACATTGTTAACGTAAAAAGTAGTGTATTATACGTGGTAGTGTAAATGAAAGTGCAATTGACTATTATTTGTAATGGATTACGGAATTTGACAAAGAAATGATACATATGCACATGTGCATGGATAACTGTTACTCGATTTTTTTTTATTAACAAAATATAGCGATTTTTTCAAAAATAATAGTAAAAAAATAAAAAAAAAATTTTACAGGACAAAGATCCGTTAGGAACCACCCTTTATTGCGAGAACCGCGAGAATCAGTGTGAACACAAACAGTAATTCCTAAAAAAAATCTAAAAAACACCCAAATTTTTTTTTTTATTTTTTTACTATTTTTTTGGAAAATCGATATATTTTGTTAATAAAAAAAATAAAAAAAATTCAAAAAAAAAATAAAAAAAATTCGAGTAACAGTTATCTATGCACATGTGCATATGTATAATTTCTTTGTCAAATTCCGTAATTCATTACAAATAATAGTCAATTGCACTTTCATTTACACTACGTGTAATACACTACTTTTTACGTTAACAATATTAGAAATGCACATGTGCATCTATATGTATCAACATGAAATAAGATGTTTTGGTACACTACTTTCTCTTTCATCTATCATTCCATCCATAATACACAAGCATGCACATGTGTATTTTTGTCATTTCTTTGACAAATTCCGTAATTAATTACACATATTAGACAATTGCACTTTCATTTACACTACCATGTGTAATACACTACTTTTTACATTACCAATATTAGAAATGCATGTGCATTTATATGTATCAACATGAAATAAAGTGTTTTGGTACACTACTTTGAATACACTTTCCCTTTCATCTATCATACCATCCATAATACACTACCATTATCTCCTACCATCCATAATACAATACCATTACCTCCTACCATCCATAATACAATACCATTAACAATATTTTCACTTTATTACATGTATGTAAACACCATTTATATCATCCAATCAACATATTACATCATAAATTGACAACTATAACCAAACCATCAGCCACTAGATATAACTAACCAAAAAACATGTATATGGGCCTACTTCTCCATTCAAAATCACAAACTTTTTGTACCAAAACAAGTTATATCATGGTTATACCTAATGATGCACATGTGCATTTTGAATATTGGTAATGTAAAAAGTAGTGTACTACTAATGGTATTGTAAATTAAAGTACAATTGTCTATTCCTGATAACGTATTACCGAATTTGTCGAAGTAATGATACATATGCACATGTGCATGGATAACTGTTACTCGAAAAAAAAAGTTTTTTTTTATGGTAACGAACTATAGCGATTTAAAAAAAATAAAAAAAAAATTTTGAGTGCTTTTTTGATATTTTTTAGATTTTATTTTGTGTTCACATTGGTTCTCGCGGTTCTCGCAATAAGGGTGGTTGTCGCATGAACCTTACCCTATATATATATATATATATATATATATATATTGAATTTAAGTGGTCAGAAACTCAATCGGAACAGATTTCACTTACCTGACTTGTCGAGGGTGGCCAATCTACATTGATCCGAGACTTACAAGCCTTGATTGTTAATCCGAGTCTCGCCGAAACCGATGGCTGTGGAGGCTGGCGGAGATGACGGTGGCTATGGATAGTGGGAGAGGTGAGGAGAGGTTGGAGGAGAAGGAGTTGTGTCTGTGTGTGTGATGTTAGGGAAAAAGAAAGGAAGAAGAGGTGAGAAGACTCTTTCCTAGGTCTACATCAAGAAGAGGTCAGGCAGACCTTTTTAAGTGAAATGTCTTCTAGAAAACAAAGAGTATTCAGACCCAAAGATTTTCGCGTGGACTGCGCGGCGCAGATATAAAAGGTCAGGAAATACTTCTTGAAAAAAACAAACAGCAACTATGTAAAAGTGAATTTTTAAAATCTTAATACATAATTTGGGCAAAAATATATAGGACAACAATTGTAATTTAGTCTATTGATAATACTAACGGGGTCAGGGGGCCCCGTGTTCGGCCCCGATAACGCATGAAATAAAACACCGCCGCCATCCTATATTATCACGCGTCAACATTACAACTCGTGAACTTTTTGACGCGTTAAACTTTCAAATTTCAACCGTTTGTGTGTGTTGACCGTTATTTAATAAAAAAAAGAAACCCTTAAACAATCTATATATATATATATATATATATATATATATATTTCACACTTTTATACCATTTCACCCACACCAAAACACAAACATATATCACACATTCTACATATTTCACAAATGGATTTTCCTACGGCTTCGACGTTTCCGATGGACAGCGATAGCCAATCGTCTTTCGACAATGAGACGGTTGAATTTTTCGAGTCGGTGTATAACGAACTTGAAGCAAGTTCGCGCCGCCCAAAGAAGATAATGGTGGATCGTGATAGTATACATGCCAACGAAGTGTTAATGAACGATTATCAACGTTTTGCACACGTCGTCGTTATTTCAAACTGTAACGGATGGTACCGCACCCTTCTGTCCATTCCATGTTAACGGAAGATATTACAGACGAGTCTTTCTTCTTGTGGATGGTATCTACCCATCATGGTCTGTTTTTTTGTGAAAGCTCTTTCATTTCCTGTCGAGGTTAAAGAAAAGGCGTTCAAAAGGTTGCAAGAATCGGCAAGAAAAGATGTTGAGAGGGCTTTTGTTGTTTTAAAGGGTAGATGGAGCATACTAAACCGACCGGTTCATGCGATGAATAAGAAAACAATACATAGCATAGTATATGCATGTATCATATTGCACAATACACTAATCAAAGAAGACGGACGTGTAATATCTCCAGATTGGGTGGCGGATCATCCTACACAAGTTCCTGTTCCCGAAAATATCCAACAAGACTTGCGTGATGAAGAAATTCACTTTCGGTTGAGATACGATTTAATTAAACTTGTAGGTTCTTTAGGTTTGGAATTTCTTAATTCGGAAGTGGAGTAGATTTCCTTTATGTATGTTTTTATTTTTATTGTAGTCTAAAATATTTCTAGAAATATTGTTTTTAATTTAAATGAAACTTATAATTTATAATTTTTTTTGTTTTATTGTTAATTTATAATTTAAAAACAAAAAAAAATGTTGTGAGTGATGGACATTTCCACTAAAATTAATCACTAGTGATGGAATAATAGTTGATGACATGCGGAACTTGATTGAAAGTTGTGAGTGAGTGATGAGTGATGAGTGATGGGCGTCTTTACCCCATTAAGTAGCTCAATTTTCTGTAACTAAAAACTAGATCGCAGTTTAAGTCTGTTACATCAACTAAACGGCGTAGTTTTAATTTTTTGTTAAATGGTGTAATTTCAATTTTTGTAAGTATATTGTTGCGGTTCTTGTTTATTTGTTGCCTTTACTCTTGGAAAGGTCGCGTTTTGTGAATGAAGTGTCCTTAAGACCATGAGTAATGAGTGTTATATGGGCGTGAAATGGCTTGATAATGCCCCCAATAACACCCCCGCACGCTTTATATGAACATGAAGAGGAAAGTACATTTCTAGTATAATGCATAATGAGGATAACAAAATTGGAAAATAATAATGGAATAGAGTATTAAGTGGGGTTAACCATTACACAATTTTTAAAGGACATTATAATGTCGATGTGCCGAAAAATGCCCCTAATGAGGCATTAATCATTACGTATGGTCTTAAAAAAAATAATTCAATTCAAGTAGCAAATCTCATCTCTTCCATCATTCAAACAACAATTTATTTATGGTTTTCAGTGTTTGCTTTCAGGGTGTCCTGGTGGTCTCGGCAAAGGAAGCGGCAAAAGGTTTTGCCGCACGGGGTAACCACCGCCATTAAACATTTGCCGCGCGGGGCCATCTTTTTCGGTGAGTTGTTGCCGTTTGCGGGGACTTGAGGGAGAAGGGTAAGTTGTGGGGCCCAATATCTTCTCAACCAGTCATCCCTCTTTTTTTTAATGGTTTGGGAAAATCACCCCTTGTGTTTTTGGACAGGGGGGAGAATGAGATTGTTGGTGCACTTGTGTCTGTACTTTGTCTGTATTTTGTAACGATATAAAACGTTGTCTTTGTTAGTCTTGTAAGTTTGACCAAGTCAACCATCCTCCGGTTTGACTTGGCCAAACAGTTAAGCATTGGTTGAAAGATGTTTGGGTCGAAGGATGTGTCATCGAAGGATTGTTTATATCCTTCGATGAGCTCGAAAGATAACCTTTGATGGATAGACCTCGAAGGATATCATCCTTCGAGGTATACGTGATCCTTCGATGGGTTTTCTGATCGACAGATGATCTTACGATCAGTCTGTCTGATCCTTCGACCAGACGATCTGTGTTGGGTATAAATACCCATGTGTTGTGTTCACTTCATTAGTGAGACACTAGAGAGACTTGAGAGACATTTTAGAGAACACTCAGAGCAGAAAACACACACGAGAGTTAGAGAGAGTTTACAGAATACATTTGTAAACCTTGTGCTGTAACCGGATCTTTCATTCGTTTTAATACAAGTGGTGTTAATCGGTGAAGTTTGTGTGTTGTATTTGTGCTTGTTCTTGGATAAACTCCCGGTTTGCATGCTAGCTTGGATTCCGCACTCGCTAGTGTGTTAGATATAACAAGGAATAGGTTTAACCTCAACCTCCGAGGGACCTACAAGTGGTATCAGAGCCGTGGCTCTTTTCCTTGTTAAAAACCGGGTTTTTACAAGACTTTGGAGTGTTTTTGGACAAAAACTCACTGGTTTAGCTTACGTTTTTACTGTTTTTCTCGCATTTCTTGGCATAAAAACGTGTTCTAAACTTACTGGGTGTGTTAAAGGAAGGTTTGGGTAACTTAAAAACGTGTTTTTAAGAATTTTGGTCATTTCCGGCCAAATTCCGGCTTACTCCGGTACCGGTTTCTGGATAAGAACTTTCGATTTTTAATATATTTTATTGTTCAAATTGCATGCAGAAGATATGGTCTGACCATACCTTCTGCCTTCTGCCGAAAGTTTCTACCAACCCATCAACTTTTCACCAACCTGTCACTTTGTTTGTCAACTGTGTCAGAATCGATCGAAGGATATCCTTCGGAGTCGAAAGATCATCTTTCGATCAAGGGAAGTTCGACAGATTATCATCCTTCGAACATCCTTCGAAGTTTGTGACTTATCCTTCGTTCCAAGGAATCTTTTCGAAGCATACATCTTTCGGTCTACAGTTCTTTTTCGAAAGATAAGGATCTTTCGTTTGGAGAATCTTTCGAAATCATCGAAAGATAAGGATCCTTCGTTTGGAGAATCTTTCGAAATCTTTGTTCGAAATTCAACAGTGATCTTTCGAACACTGTTGATCCTTCGAACAAGTCTTGATCTTTCGATCTCAGTCTGTTTATGGTTAACAAGTTTGTGATTTTCAGGTATTATTTTTCTTGATCAAAAATGAATCCGGCCTGGGGTACTCCGTCAAATACAGAAAACAAGTATAGAAGCAGTGAGGATTTATTTACAGAAATGTACTATGGTACTCCGTCTCCCGCACCGAAACAACCTATCAGAGCAACTGATATGTTCGGAAATCCATTACCTGTTCGATCTACCGGACCAACAGACAAGTGAATTCAGAGAGAACACACACGAGAGAGAGAGTTTGCAGAATACATTTGTAAACCTTGGGCTTGTAACCGAACCTTTCATAGTATTAATACAAGTGGTGTTAATCGGTGAAGATTTTGTGTTGTGTTTGTGCTTGTTCTATCTCGGTTCTTGTATAAACTCCCGGTTTGCATGCTAGCTTGGATTCCGCACTCGCTAGTGTGTTAGATATAACAAGGAATAGGTTTAACCTCAACCTCCGAGGGACCTACAAGTGGTATCAGAGCTATTCGGTATACGGTCTTAGTACCGAAATTTCGTTTGAGAGTGGGAACCACTCATTGGCATATGGTCTTAGTACCGAAATTTCGTTTGAGAGATTGCCGAGGTTCTGAGATATTCGGTCTTTATGCTGCTTATCATCTGGGTATCATGGTTGTATCTTTTACCGAAAAATAACGGGGACGCAAGTCTAGATCTTCCATGATACTATACATACGTGTACATACTGCATTCGACCTCAATAAGTGATCAACAATCACATGTCCAAACAAAATAAGTGATAAAATATCACATTTATCCGGGAGTCAAGTTCGTCTCTCTGCTGTACGAAAGTACTGACCTGTTCACGGACTTGCTCCTGTGCCCTCATGCATCGAAAATCAAGTTCCTCATCAATAAGTGATTCTATCACATAGGGCTTGTTTTCAATCAAAATAAGTGAGAATCTCACATCATATACGGTCAAACAGATGATAATCGGTATACTCACCGGTAAGATGAACCCTCGTGCATACTTTGATACGGGAATGTGTCGTGATGTGGATGAACACCGGTCGGTAAGTATAAATCATACCTTAACGTATCCCCTCGCCATGATTACATCTGATAAGTTGAGTTTAAGTGGACAACAATACCGATAATTGTTATAGGATGTTTATCTTAATGTTAATTAACTGAACAACAAGAGCGTTTTGGCCTGACCGTACACTGATATGATTCTCTTACCCTCGTAACTCACAAAAAGAATGTTTGTAAATATTTATTTAATGCTTTCAGTTTCTGCATCTTTGTATATGTTTATTTACTGCTTTCAGTCTTTACATTTGAAATATTCAAAAAGTCCAAAAAGATTTTAGGTGTGTTTTAATATAAACGTTATAAAAGCCAAAAAGATTTTATTTCTATCTTATTTTCGATCGTACGATGTTGGAGCTCGAGTCTTCGTTACCTGAAACCTGAACGAAAACCGAAACGACTAAATCTTCATAAACGGTCGAAATTTGCAAAGTGTTGAAAGTTAAAATTGAAATTGATAAAATTTATTAAACTTTCAAACTGTCGGACGGTGTTTGATTAAACAATGGTCACATGTGTGTCGTTTGCTTATGATATTCCAGGCAGTTGTTCTCATTACGCGTTTAGATTTCTTGCATGTGCAGATTCTAAAGGCAAGGAGAACATGGTCGATGACAAGCTTCGGAATGAAGACACGACGTCAAGGCACTCAAATGATGAAGATGATCGAGTTGCCGCTGGCCTCCATCAACACCACAAGGATCTCAATTCATAAAGAACAAGTATTTCACGAGCATAACTCAAGGGGGAGCTTATGTTAAGGGGGAGTTTGTCAACACACTTCCTACATAAAACGGGGAGTTTTGTTGATACACTTTCTGCTTTCAAGACGTGAAGACTTTAAAGATCCTCCGACATTGAAGACTTGAAAGGACGTCAAAGACTTGAAGACACAGAGATCGAGACAAAGATCAAGTTATAAAGATAAAGACAAAGCTACAGCCAAGGGGGAGTTTGTTGGTGCACTTGTGTCTGTACTTTGTCTGTATTTTGTAACGATATAAAACGTTGTCTTTGTTAGTCTTGTAAGTTTGACCAAGTCAACCATCCTCCGGTTTGACTTGGCCAAACAGTTAAGCATTGGTTGAAAGATGTTTGGGTCGAAGGATGTGTCATCGAAGGATTGTTTATATCCTTCGATGAGCTCGAAAGATAACCTTCGATGGATAGACCTCGAAGGATATCATCCTTCGAGGTATACGTGATCCTTCGATGGGTTTTCTGATCGACAGATGATCTTACGATCAGTCTGTCTGATCCTTCGACCAGACGATCTGTGTTGGGTATAAATACCCATGTGTTGTGTTCACTTCATTAGTGAGACACTAGAGAGACTTGAGAGACATTTTAGAGAACACTCAGAGCAGAAAACACACACGAGAGTTAGAGAGAGTTTACAGAATACATTTGTAAACCTTGTGCTGTAACCGGATCTTTCATTCGTTTTAATACAAGTGGTGTTAATCGGTGAAGTTTGTGTGTTGTATTTGTGCTTGTTCTTGGATAAACTCCCGGTTTGCATGCTAGCTTGGATTCCGCACTCGCTAGTGTGTTAGATATAACAAGGAATAGGTTTAACCTCAACCTCCGAGGGACCTACAGAGATAGGAAATGGCATAACATATTATAATTGGGTGAGTGAAATTTCCCCCCAACTCATCAGACATGCAACCCTTACACCCTCATGACCAGGTGATTCGTCCAATTTAGTGGTTTGGTCATTTTCTTATTAAGGGCGGTTTAATTTCATTTTATTTATTGCGTGTGGTTCACTTTCGCTTTCAGTAATTAATTTTATGCCTATAGTCAGATTAAGTTAATTGCCATAGACAATAGACTCTTCTCATTATATTCACTCATGTGTTCTTATTGCTAGTTTTCAACACTATTCAAGATTATTAGATCGTTAATAACATGTCCAGTATTTTTTTTAGGTGTAATTGAGAATTGAGAAATAATAATAAATAAAAAAGGGTACGCACAAAAAGAAGGTTTATAACCATGCTGGCAAACATTACTACGTTATATCATAAGAACATTATTTAAAGCCAAAGGCCTCACAAATCAAAGAGACACACACAGTTACATATGTCTTCTTAGAACGAAAACAATGCTATTTATGGTTATTATTATTTATAAATGCCCCTATAAACTTAACCCTTTTTTCCATGCATGATAATCCCTTCCTCAATGCACCCTGCAAAAAATCACCAAATGCCGGAGCACATCAGTACAAACTTAATTTAGTGTGGCTGCATGTACGTTCATGAAAGATATATACAATTAGTATATGAATACTCGAATACCAAATTGAAAGTTATAATTCATAATGGAAAGTAGTTTCTCAATATTGTCATTATACACATGTTAGATGTGCTCTACCCTTTTTTAAAATGTGTTGAAATATGATATGATTACCAGTATTGAACGTGTACTTTTATGACACTAACTAGCTTATGAAAGTAAACGCAAGCAAATATACTATCCATATTAGGGCTGACTTGAGGGTTTTTTTTTTTTTTTTTTTTTTTTTAGCCTAAAGCGGATAATAAAGTTGTGCCTTTTTCTTCATGATTTTAAAACTTATTTTGCATTTAATTCTATAATTCCTATTTCAGTTGTGTGTTTGATCACAAAACCCAACGCCAACAAAAGGCTAAACTACCTATATATACTTTTTTATTTTTTTATTTTTAGAATTGAGCGACGTCGAGAAGCGGGGCCCAAAGCCCTCATTTTATTCCACTCCCCGAGCCATCCTGGATCCAAATTAAAAGTTTAAATAGAAGCGCATTTTATTTAATTTGAACATACTTGGAGCAATCAGTGCTTGGGCTGATCTTGTAAGGGATGCTGACACCACACTTGCCCGGGAGGCTGGCCGCATTGCTTCCATTGATGCCGGAGATGGAAGAGGAAAGACTCTTTAAGCAACTACATGCAGTCTGGCGATCAGGGGTTGTTTTTGCAGCACTATTGAGTGATTTTACCCCACTGCAACATGCCGGTGGCACAGCACCACCTTTGGTTAGGTAGGGAATGCATGGTGCTAAGCTGCTGGCTACCTGACCACAGGTAAGAGCCTCGGCATAGGGTGCAGCCACCACCATGCAAGTGACCACTACACATAAAACCATCATTGCCATCCTTGCCATTTTTTAAGTGTATTAAAACTTTAGGAAACAATAGCTTTGTTCTATATGTTTCTAAGGTTGTTGGTGCTAGAATATGTTGTTCAATGTTACGATTTATAGGGGTGTTTGTCCATGCATATGTATGAATGAATTAAAGGAAGGGGGGTCGGTTTGGAACTTGTTAGTTGGAAGTTGGTTCCAGCATTAATTAACGCTACCCCTCACCTCGTTGATCTTTGATCTAAACCAAGTGAAATGTAAGGTCAAGGTTTTTTCTATTTTAGCTCATCATAATAATTATGGCCGACCATGTTTAAGTGTAATGCATAGAAAAAACGTACGTCCATACTAAAGGATATATGACATAACTTGAATGTCTATTTGTCATGGGCATATTTACTTATTATCACCCATATTTCTTAGGGCATCCATAACCCAAAAAATTTCAAACATTTACAGAATTACAAGCGCGTCACCTTTGCTGACACATAATATTTCGAATTTTTTTACATCTATGTCTCCCAAATGCAATAAAATTTCAAACAACCAATTAAAAATATATGTGTTTGTTTGAGAAAGAGTGGATTTCCGGGCGGCCATTCCGGACAACCTTCACAACACGGCTCGTCCACTTTTCGGATGGTTTGGAATTTCATGACGATCCCACCTAGGCACCGTTGTGGATACTCTTTAGGTATCGTTCGTGAAATGTAAGGGAATTGGAATTTGAGCAAAAATTGAAATTTTATTTGGAATTCACAGAATGAAATAGAATCCGGATAAAATTTAAATGTAGATTCTGTTCTTTAGGCTGGACGGTACGATATCGGTAAACCCTTTGGGGATTTAGATTCACCGAGCGGTGATTGAAAGCCGGCCATATTCACCGAGCGGTGATTAAAACAGGGACATGCAAAATCGGTGTATACTCACCGAACCCAATTTTTGAACGTTGCTCATTATTTGACCGTTGGCACCCACCTTTTATGACCGTTTGTAATTTTTTTTATTTAACCCACAATTTTTAATCATTTTTAGCACACCACTCTTTCTAAACATCTCTCTTTCTACACCCACAAACACAATGGATAAACAAAACAAAGGTGAACCCAAGAAAAAAAGGTTCCGCTAGCCGAGGATCAGACCCAAGAACAAAGGTTTCGCAAACGAGACAAGGTGATTCTAGAGGTCCGAGTGCACCAGTTCAAACCTCTTACGGATATTCACCTACCTCTCAACCTCCATTTTATTACCCCCAACCTTCTCCACCTCAATTTTATAGCACCCAACCTCTTATTCCACCACAAATATTTTCACACCCAACCTTTACAACCGATTTCGATGCATTTGCATTTAGGACCCCGCGAATTCAATCACCAAGAGAGAATGTCAAGCGCCCACTTCATATTTACGATGATGACCAAGATGAAGAGATTGTCCCCTAGACACAACATTTGGATGTAGATAGTGGCGAGGGACGAAGAAGAATAGGAGGATGAGGACGATGATATTGGTGAAGGAAGTGACACGAAACAAAAGGGAGGCAAGGCGGAGCGTCAAAGTTGGACAAAAAAATAAGATGCCTTAGCCAAGGCATGAGTGCATTGTCCTTTAAACAAGAAAAAAAGCAACCAATAAAAATCGGATAGTTTTTGGAAAAAAGTTCTCGCCCATTACAACGAAACGGTCAGCGGAAGTACTCGAACAGTTCATCAAGTACGTTCAAAATGGATCCCTATGTTGACTAAGATAAACTTCTTCGGCCTTTGGCAACAAGCGGTAACATTTTTTTGAATACTTAATAAATATTTTCCATAACATTGTTTTGTTTGTTATTTTTTTTTTTGACTTTATAATTGTTATATATATTGGATTGTATTCGTGTTAGTGGGTGTAGTGACGTCGAGGTTATGAATAGGGCTTTAAAAGATTTCAAATCAAAATATCCGAGTGGTTTTCATCATATTGAGGCATGGGTGGTTGTTAGTAAACATGACAAATGGGCACCGGTACCATTGTTGGGTGAAGATAGTGGAGGTTCGGGCCAAAAAAGAAAATCGTCCGATTCGGATAACTACAATATGGGTACACCGGGAACTGAGTTCAATAGCGATATACCAGACATAAACGTAGACCCCTCACCAACAAGACAAAATCGAAAGAAAAGAGGCCCGCAACATCACCAACCGATAGCAAAACGGCTTTGACCGAGAAGCTCGCGCAATACACTCTTATGAAAGAAGAAAAAAAGCACGGGCGATAGAGTTGTCGAATATAAAAAAAAACGCGAGCAAGACACCATAGCGTTAGTGGCGGAACAACGCGAGGCGGTGAAACAACTTTTGTATGATCGGAATTTGGAGACATTTACTAAGCCACACGACCATTCTTCACCCGAGATCTTGCCATTTATTCTAGCGCGGAAACGGGATATCGCAAGAAAATATAATTGGCCATGCAACTTCTAAATTTTAGGTTTATTACTTTATGGTTTAATTTTGTAGTTTTAAGTATGTAATGTGTTGTTTTTTAATTAAAAGTACTTTTTTATGTTTTATTTATTTATGCATAATTTATAATTTTTACAAATAAAAAATATATAACTCAAATACCCTGATAGTGTTTGAATCATTTCCAGTGATTAAGTGCAAAATGAGGAGTGGAATGGGGACTTAACATTGCATAATATTATTCGTTGGACAATGACTCAAACACCCTAAAGTGTTTGAATCATACCCTCCACCCTTATGTTGTGCAATTCCAATTAAATTTTTTTTTTGTTAAAACCAAGAAATAATACATTGAATCAGCATTCCAATTACATCAAGATTCTATTCCATTCCATAAAACTAACGTTACCTTAGGGTCTGTTTGGTATGGGGTAATGGAATGAATGAAGAAATGGAATGGACGAGATAATGGAATGGAATAGGGAATACAATGGATCATTACCACTCCATATCTTGTTTGGTTACCATGTGTGAATGTAATGAATTATTAGTGTATTGTTTGGTAGGCAAAAAAAAAAACCGAATGAATAAAATCAGCAATGAGTGGTGGTGGTGATCGGTGGTAGTGATTGTGGGTGGTGGTGGGTGGCGGCGGCGACATGGATGGTGGTGGCGGCGGCGAGTGGCAGTGCGGCGGCGACAGTGGCCGTTGGTAGTGGGTGGCAGCGGAGGTGGCAGTGGGTGGCGGCGGTGGTTAGTGGTGGCGGTGGTGGTGGTGGTGGCGTCAACGATGGTGGTGGGTGGCGACGGCGAGTGGCGTTGGCAATTGGTCGCGGCGATGGGTGGTAACGGTGGTGGGTGGGTAGCAGCGGTGGCTGTCGGGGTGGCAACGTAGGCGGTGGCGGGTGGCGGCGATGGCGTCAGTGGTGGGTGGTGGTGGTGGGTTGTGGTGTTGTTGATTAATGGTGCAAGAGGAGATGGAATGGAAAAAAATCATGGGGGGTGGATGGAATGATTTTGAGGGAATGGAATGATTTTTAGAATGAGTGATTCTATTAATTGACCAACCAAACACCCTTTTCTTCATTCCCTCGTAATCATCCATTCTATTCCGCCTCTCATTCCTACATACCAAGCACTACCTTATACTTTCATTCAGGAACGAAATCATACATTAAGTACCTTTTTCACTCACCCTATAAACCCGTATCTTTTTCTCAATATCGCTTTATTCAAATTCAAATAACACCTGGTTTGATACTTAACTACTTTTGATACTGAAACTCGAAAACTTTCTCAATGCCGTTACCGAAGATTTAATCTCGAGTAAGAAGTATATACCATGCAATAACTAATAAATCACTTAAAATTTATTTTTGAGAATTAGTAAATTAATCTTTATTATAAGAGTTCGATAATTAATAAATTTGTGTTGTTACAAACTAATAAATTTATTTTATTGAACCATGTCCCTACCAACTTTTGCATTACGACATTTGTGACTTTTGCATACTCCATAGCCATAATTCACTTCTTAGGCTGGACGGTGTGGGATGGAGCCCCTAGGGGCTTTATCAAGACAAATCAGCGCCACCTAGGATCCAGTTCAGCCATGGGGCTTTATAAGGCCCCTTTTAACTTGCATGGTATGGGATGGAGCCCCCTATTAAACAAAATTAAAAAAAAATTATTGGCTGAAATGATGTGGGCCCCACCTGATAAAGCCCTTCTCCCTCGTTACCATGATGGAGCCCAATCAATGGCGCCCATGTTTAATTTGCATGGTGTGGATGGTGGCGCCGAGTGGGGTGCTATAGGCAGTGAGGTGGCACGGTGAAGGCCCCCACACCCTCCGGCCTTATTGCGAGTTTTGAAAGCCTTACAAAACAGGGAAAATTATTAAAATAGATAAAGATAACAAATTGAACTAAAAACTTAACAAAAATTATGTTTATATTTAGTTCTTAGCAAAATAGACAAAAGCGTCACTAAGACGGCTAGACTTTAGCCTGCGTTTTAAAAGCGGTATCTTTTATTGGCCTTTTACAAAAAGTGTGGCCGAATGATGAAATTTAGGTTGCGCTTTTTTAAGTCTAAAATTGAACTAGTTTTTAAGAACCAAATTGTAGCCGACACAGGGCCGGTAAGGTTCGTCATAAAACGTAATTAAAAGAACCCTAATCTCTTCGCCTCCTTTCTCCTGGTTCGCCCGCGGCTCGACGAAGGCAGCTAGATCGGGTTAGTGTGCGAGGTCGCCTTTTTCCTGGCTTGACCTCTCATCCTAACTCTCCGCGCTGATTCTTCCATTCGCTTCCGGGTCCGGGCGGTTTTTGTTCTTTCTGTTTTCGGAGCCTCATTAGCCGGTCCTTCTCTGGTTGGCTTAGCGGGTCTGATATCGGTCGTGTCTATCGCGTATAGTACAGCTAGACTGATTCGAATTCCGTTAACACTTCTTCAAGTTGGGCCCTGGTCGGAGTGCTCGTTCTTCTCATTGCCTGTGGTTTGGTCTTATGGCTGGTAGGGGGCAGCTTTTTGGTAACACCATCAAGTTTTTTGTAACCAACCTTCCCGATGGTTGTTCCCCTTGGGAGCTCAGGAAGTGCTTGGAGTATTATGGGGATATCTCAGGCATGTACGTCGTGAAGAAAAGAGATAAACAAGGCAGTAGATTTGGGTTTTTTACCTTCAAAGAAGTTAGAGATAGGCAGGAGTTATTGAAGAATCTTGGGGGGGGGGGGTTAAGATGGGAGATTTCAGGCTAAAGATCAATGTGGCGAGGTTTGCGGCGGAGAACACGAGAGTTATTGTCGATCACGAGGACAAGGTTCATAATGTTAGGGCTGCTGGTCTTAACAATAGTGGTGGAAACTTCAATCTCAGGGATGTTAGAAGTTACAGAGAGGTGGTGGGGACGTCCAAAGCTGCGGGTGGACCAAATATGGTTCATGTAGACATGAAGAAGGAAGACATGAGGGTGAAAGAGAAAATGATCGTCGTGCCGGATAGAATGGGGGCGTTCAGGAACCTAGTTGGGTTGGCTTTTGTGGGGAGAACAGTGGATTTGGAGACATTGGTTGACTTCGACAGGCTTCTTAATATTGGCAATATTACCATTGCGAATATTTTGTACCTTCGAGGCTTGTCTTTGCTCATTACGTTTCATGATGAGGAGTCGGCAAATCGGTTTATGTATCTCAAGGATATCTGGGGTCTGTGGTTGGTTCACCAAGCTTGATCCATAGAATGGTCAATCGCTTCCCCTCGAGAGGGTAGCTTGGCTGAAGTTGTGCGGTATTCCCCCGCATCTGTTTGACTTAGAAGTGTTGGGCCAGGTCGGATAATCATTCGGTAAGATCTTACATGTGCCTAAGTTATTTGAGGAGGATCAGGACTTGTCGATTACTAGGGTGGGGGTGCTCGTTGGTCACTCGAGCAGGATTAAAGAAGAACTTTCCTTGAGATGGAAGAATAGGACCTTCAGAATCTGGGTAGAGGAGGACCCTGATGATTGGGTTCCAGATTGTCTCGGCAGAGATGATAATTCGGAATCGGTGGAAGTTTCGTCGATGGTGGCATCTCCGTTTGATGATATGCAGGTTTCCGGTAATGGGGAGAAGGAGGAGACGCAATCGTCGGATCTTGGTGGGGAAGCCGATGAGACGCCGGTAGTTATTGTTTCTCCTATCCATGAAAACTTGCCTCCGTTACATGTGGAAAGAGAAAAAGGCGGCACTAATAATGTTGTGGAAACAGAGGAACAGTCAGTCAACATAGGGGGTAGTCGGATGGGCTCAAAGGTGGTGGGGCCCGAGGTAATTGGGAGTTTCAAATGTGGGTCAGGAGAGAGAAGTAGAAGGCCAAAAAAAAAGGTGTGTCTTGGGTCAGAACTCCTGAAAAGCCCAAGCACATTCTAAGGGCAACAAGGAAGGATCGTCGGGCGACTTGAGGCCCAAAAAAAGGACTAGAAACTCAGTGGAGATCGACGAACTTGGTTTTGGTTTTGTGGGGTTCACCTCCAGACCTAATAACCCTTTGGATCTTAACATTAGAGCTCAGTCCTCTGAGACTTTGGCAGAAGACTCGCAACCACCGGAGCATCAAAACAAGGATCTTCAGAATCGGAGTAAGGGATGGACCACAAGTCTCATGAATGCAAAGATTTGAAAGACGCCACCTGCTATGGATGTGGCGAAAAAGGGTATATAAAGACCCGCTGCCCAAAGAGGGCGACTGACAGGAAGATCAAGGCCATTAATGGCAAGAAAGGCAATGTATGAGCCTTTCAAGCTGCTACAACAGAAGCAGTTCAAGACATATCTTTACGAATCTGTTTCCCGTCAACGATTTATTTACTAGAAACTTGTTTTAAATTCTGAAGCTAGTTAAAGCTTCATCTATTGTAAATTTAATAAAACTTTAAATCTGCCTTTTCAGGCTTGGATATTATTTATAAAAAACAAGTGGCCAACCTAGATGGTTTCATATATAAGATATCCTTCGCGAATCAATTTGTCTTTGATAATCTCTTTATCTATAAATCCTGCGGGATTCAATATGTTCTTAGACATGGATTGGTAAGTTCAAAAACCAAATCCACATTGTCTGCAGTAAGAATCTTATCGAAGTTAAAATCCCCATCTGGTGATATACTCACCATTCGTGGAAGATCAACATTTTGGATTGCCCAAAGAAGCTTTTATGCTTAAGGTATCCAAGTGATTGTATGAAGGATGTGACATCCACATGACACCGGTAGATTCTGACGAATTTAAAGTCGAAAGCTGAAGACCTTTGTGCGAATGGACATGAGAAGTCCATAGCTACCAAGGAAGCTTAATACTTAGAATGTTCGCAAATGAGTCGAACATCGTAGACCTTTTGTGGTCTGTGTAATGAACTGGAAAAATCCCACATAAAATTGGGAAATGGGACAACGGATCTAATCTCCCAGTTACCTAAAATAAATCGCTACCATGATGCGATGTAAATTATAGTCGACAGATCTACTAATTCGACGCTTCTTGTCAAATAAGGAAAATTCTTGAATTCCGACAAGTTAAGCTATATAAAGACAACATCGAGTCTCCTTATAGAGCACCGTTGTCTGAAGTATCGAATTATGATACTAAATATATTCTTATCTCTGGTAAAATCCTAGCATGATGCTCGGCTATTAAGCACTTGTCATGCTTCGCCATGACATTCAAATGTGAGCAAAAGGTTTATTGAAAAACCTTATCCATTATGGACCATGAGATTTAAAAGTCTCAAGTTTCCCTCGTAAATGTGAAATGGGATTTCATCGTGGCCCAGGATACTCTTAAAAGGTTGAAACCTACTATGATACGGAATGGACCGTATTACTCTGAGCAAATCTCAGGGTCGAGATTTCTTTTAAGGGGGTGAGGATGTAACTGTAAGGACTCTCAAAATTATCCAAAAAATACCCGTAAATTCAAACCCGGACCCCTGAAACCTTATCCTACATTAAAAAGCAAGAAAAACAAAATTCTAGGTTTCAGGCGGGCCGCGTAAAAGACAAGTCAGGTCTTACGCGGGCCGTGTCAAACCTGTGTTGACCGGATAAGTATCCGGATCCACGTATCGAACCACCTGGCTACTCTACTGATGACTGGTCAAAGCTAGTCGTAGACTGGGCGGCAACGCGGGCCGCGTAAGGGTGAGCTAAGGATTTACGCGGGCCGCGTGAGGTCTAAATTTCAGCTATAAATAGCCCGTCACTCGCACAATCCACTGGTGTCAAAATCTTTTCGTAAAAACGAATTGATAAAGCTCTGAACTCGAAAATACAACTTTAATTAGTAGGGTGCTGCTCCGATACCGGGTATTAACTCGATCGCTGCTACGATTCAATGTCCGATCGATTAAACTATCCAATGGATGTTTAAGTGCTGCCCACATTAGGGTTTATGCTTTGTCATTCGTCGTTAAATTGATGGATGTTTAAGTATCGCACTTTGTCATTCGTTGTGAAGGTTTTAATCTCGTGAGTTATCGTAAATGCTGTATTAAGTTACTAACCGAATTGTGTGCTTGATATTAAATTTAGGTTAAAAAGGCTAATCAGTAGGCTAGACTCTGCTCAAATTAAATCTGCAATGTGAGTCATTCTCTTTTCATCAAATCTGTTTACAAAAAGTATGTTAATTTTCAAGATTATAATTACAGTGATTAAGTATATGTAGTCACCAAATTACAGCCGGTATGTGGGGTATTGTGCACATTACTACTGTTTTTATCACTTTAGGTGGGCGAACCTAATTAATGATACTCGTTACTATTGGGTGAACGGACTCAATAGTAATATGACCACAGTCACCGAAACGAGTCGAGTGACAAATACTGTGGGTATTTGGTTGAAATAAACATTGTAATCTCTCTTAATACTGTAAATTATAATAAACGAGTCGTTTTTATAAAAGAATGATTCACTCAGTATTTCCCGCTGACAAAACTTTTTTCAAACATGTTTCAGGTGATCTGTTGTGATCCAGGAAAAGTGCCGAGAAGCACTACAAGCTTAAGGAAGTGGCTCAGTATAAAATAAAGAAACATGTTTTGTAAAATAAAAGATTTCTTCGTGAAATCTCAAGATTGTAAATTACCGGGTTTTATCCCAAGTTGTGAAATAAAATAATCGGGAAATATTTCAGTTTTAAAAAGATCCTAATGATAAACTTCCGCTGTTAAACTCAATTAAATAAATACCACGGGATTTCTGTCCCGCGGCTCCTGAAACGGGTCAAACCGGGTCGGGGGCCGTGACAGAAAAATGTGGTATCAGAGCCACTGAATTAAGCCTATTAAGTAATTAGAAAATACTTAATTTTACTGATTGCCATTTTGTGATTATGTGTTTTATTAATTGAAAAATTTGTGTACAGTATGGGTAAACAAAAGCTGTCAAACATCTATCTTAGATTAGATAGGTCATCCAATGAGAAGGGAAGTTCATCCCAAACCAAACCCTCAAATCACCTTGCAATCCCTGAAGAAGGAATATTTGTGCGAAAGGCACACTATGAGGAACCACTTTCTCCTGATAAAAGAAATTTGATTATCAGGAAAAGTAAGGAGAAAATAAAGAAATTCCGAGAAAAGAAAGTTAAACAGGAAATCCAGGAATTAACCAATAAAACACCTTGGGAGGACAAGTTAGATGAGAAATGGGCAGATCTGTATATGCTAGCTACAGTAGCAGTAAATGCAAATCTTTAATAATTTTGATTCAAGTTTTAGCACCTTTATCAATTTCAGTCTAGAAACCTTATTTCAGTAAATAAATAAATTTACAACAAAACCTAGTGTGTTTTAACTTTTCAGTTATTTTGTAGTTACCCAGTATGAAATAATATTTAAAGGTTTTTTTTTTATGAAATTTGGTATAAATTTTTAACTTAGTATTTATGTGTATTTTGCTAAACAGCATGAACGAATTGTCCGACGCCCTTCAGAATTTAAATCTCTATACGGTAAAAATAGAGGTTTCTAGAGATTTCAATAGGTATATACCAGACATAGAAGAACCTGTTGAATTTAATGCTCCACCACCGGAGAAACCTAAACCCAAGAAAAGAAGGAGATTGTGGTATGGAGACGTGTGCGTAGGAGGAAGCCTACAACTAGGAAGATCCCTAAAATAGAAAATCCTTTAGACAAAGGAAAGGGGGTGGAAGTCAGTGAAGGTTATAGACCACTGGAAATGGAAGTGGGAGAAGATTCTAGACCACCGGGAATGGAATATGGAGAAGGTTCTAAGCAAACTCAGGGGGAAGTTGGGGAAAGTTCTAGACAGGTTGAGGAATTACCTTTTCAGGAGGAATTAGATCGGGCATTGGCAAGTTGTGATGTCATTAGGCCAATTAATAATAATCTATACCCTACTCTTGAAACACAACTACCAATGAACTTGGACCCCTCAATCCCAGAACCTATTATCCACACCCAGCCTCTAGGGATAGATGAGTGGTGGACAAATGATTGGCAGTTCCAAAACCTGATCAACAGTCCTTATTCCTTTCTTCCTCAGTTTGACCCGGAACCATTACCAAATCTACCCATGAGTAACGAGAATTTAGCAGAACTTCGCCATTTTGGCGAAGAGTTAATGGATGCGGGAAATAGAATCCGAGAGATAGGGGACAAGTTGCCTGGAAGTATGATGAAAGGGAGCTTCGTTTTTGGGAAGACAAATGACGAGAGATAGTGGGTTGGTGAAACTGTGGTTATGTAATAGTAATAGTGAAATCAGTCTGTAAAATAACTACGAATAAAACTTTGTAAAATAATAGTGTGTATTGATGCATACTATATAAAAATGGAAATCAAGAAATCGATAGTTTTGACTATATATGTGCGTATTTGAAATTTGTATGATTGTTTTATGTACAATTGTTATTTAATCAATACTAATAAATTATATATATTATCAGATGGAAAACGCTAATAACGAACCAGTTAATGAGGTTAATCAATCTGAGCAACACCCGGGGGATCAATATATGACTAGACAGGATATAGAAAATATCGTTGCTCAAAGGATAGCCAATGCTATTCCAGCAATCGTTGCTGCTGTTAAAAATCCAATCGAACCACAACAAATCATTCCTAGCAAACGAATTTCTGAAGATAACTTCAGTAATAGCGTAAACGGAGGCAATCATGATAATGAACCACGGCAAGCTCCGCTTCCTAAGAAAATGAAAGCTGCAACAACTGGTTGCACTTATAAAGAATTTCTTGCTTGTAAACCATCTGAGTTTGCAGGCAATGAAGGAGCAACTGCGGCACTGCGTTGGTTAGAAAAAACCGAGGCAGTAATTGCCATAAGTAAATGCGACAAGGATGATCAGGTCATGTACGCGTCAAATCTTTTCAAAGAAGGGGCGCTAGAATGGTGGAACACGGTGTTACAAGCTAAAGGAAGAAATAGGGCTTATGCCATGAACTGGGAAGAATTTAAGAGTCTTGTAGAAAGAAATTTCTGTCCCGAATATGAAAAAGATCAAATGGCAAATAAATTCCTAAACCATCGTATGACGGGTGTAGATTGTCGCGGTTATACTTCGACATTCTTTGAATATGCTAGAGTGGTACCAACACTGGCTTCGCCAGAACCGGTACTCATTTCTCGTTATATTTGGGGATTAATTGGTGAAATCCGCAATATCGTTAAAGCTGCGAGACCTCGCACTATTGACGATGCGGTGGAATTAGCTAATACCCTAATAGACGAACTGGTACACACTCAAGATGAAAACAGGAAGAAGGAACTGACTCAGAAAATTACCCAAGGATTTCGTACGGGTAATAATAACAACTTCAAAAGAAGAGGAACAGGGCAATCTTCAACTTCGCCCTTCTGCAAGAATTGCAAAAAGAAACATTATGGAAGATGTAATGTAACCTGCAATTTTTGCAAAGTTGTAGGACATCGGGAAGAAAACTGCAGGAAGAAATTCACAATTTGTTACAATTGTGGAGAAACAGGACATTTCAAAACAGAATGTCCTAAATTGGTCAAACCAGCAGACAACAAAGCTAAACCAGTTGACGGAGCTACAAAGAAGAATGTCAGAGCATTCCAGCTAACTACTCAGGAGGCAGAACTGATTCCAGATGTGATAGCTGGTACGTTTCTAGTTCACAACGTGTATGCAAAAGTATTATTTGACTCTGGTGTAAACCAAAGTTTTATCAATACTTCATTCTGCCAAGCTCTTAATATACCCTTAACCAACATTAGGCAAATTTTTACAGTCGAAACAGCTGATGGGAATTCAGTTAAAATAGATAAAGTTCTGCAAAATGTAGAAATAGAACTTTTAAGTCATAAATTTTCTGCAACCCTATTGCCTATGAAATTAGCTGAATTCGATGTTGTGTTAGGAATGGATTGGTTAGTAGCCAACCATGCTCGAATTCTTTGTGATCAGAATTCCATAGAAATTCAAGCACCTACTGGAGAAGTAATCATAATTACAGGAGACAAACCACGTAAGCCCATGAAGTTCATATCAGTAATGAAAGTTGCTAGTTATGAACGAAAGCAAGGAATAGTATATATGATTTCAGTAATCATTAGTACTAAGGGTAAAGAACTTAAGGAAATATCAGTAGTCTCAGAATACCCAGATGTATTTCCAGAAGAATTACCAGGATTACCACCAGATAGGGAGGTAGAATTTAGAATTCATCTAATTCCAGGAACTATACCGATAGCCAAGGCACCTTATCGGTTAGCACCCACAGAAATGTTAGAACTGAAAAAGCAACTAGATGAATTACTAAGTAAAGGTTTCATACAACCTAGTTCATCCCCGTGGGGAGCACCCGTGCTGTTTGTTAAGAAAAAGGATGGTTCGATGAGAATGTGTATTGATTATAGAGAATTGAATAAGGTTACAATTAAGAATCGATACCCATTACCTAGGATTGATGATCTTTTCGATCAACTTCAAGGAGCTAGATATTTTTCTAAGATAGATTTACGCTCCGGATATCATCAATTGAAGGTACAAGAGGAAGACATACCTAAGACTGCTTTTAGAACTAGGTATGGTCATTACGAGTTTACAGTCATGCCCTTCGGATTAACGAATGCACCTGCAGCATTCATGGACATGATGAATAGGATCTGTAAACCGTATTTGGATAAATTTGTAATTGTTTTCATAGACGATATACTTATTTATTCAAAAAGTCAGGACGAACATTGTCAGCACTTACATTCACTCTTAACTTTGTTAAGAAAAGAAAAGCTGTATGCCAAATTCTCAAAGTGTGAATTTTGGTTACAAGAAGTGCAATTTTTAGGACACATGGTGAATCAAGAAGGGATTCATGTAGATCCTGCTAAAATCGAAGCAATTACCAATTGGAAGGTTCCACAAACTACAATGGAAATTAGAAGTTTTATAGGTTTAGCTGGATATTATAGACGGTTTATTAAGGATTTTTCCAAGATAGCTGTACCATTAACTAAGCTAACCTGTAAAGCAGTTAAGTTTGATTGGGGACCTAAACAAGAAGAAGCTTTTAGGATCTTGAAACAAAAACTAACCAATGCTCCAATCTTAGCCTTACCAGAAGGAACAGAAGATTTTGAAGTATATTGTGATGCTTCAAAACTAGGATTAGGATGTGTGCTTATGCAACGCAAGAAGGTAATTACGTATGCCTCAAGACAATTGAAAAAGCATGAGGAAAATTATACAACTCATGATTTAGAATTAGGAGCTGTAATTTTTGCCCTTAAGATTTGGAGACATTATCTTTACGGAAGTAAATTTACTGTCTATACGGACCACAAAAGTTTAAAATATATTTTTAGGCAAAAAGAATTAAACATGAGGCAAAGGAGATGGATGGAAATCTTAAGTGATTACGATTGTGATATTTAATATCACGAAGGAAAGGAGAATGTAGTTGCAGATGCCTTAAGTCGTAAGTACCATGAGAAACAAAGACGGGTTCGTGCTCTCAGATTAAATCTACAGTTAGATTTAATGGAACAACTGAAGCATTTTCAAGAGACATCAATAGAGGATGTTGTTGAAGGAATGAAAGGACGAATAAAAGAATTAGAACAGGGAGATAATGGAATTTGGAGATTCCATAAGAAAAGGATTTGGGTACCAAAGCAGGGAGAATTAAGAAATAAGATTTTAGAAGAAGCTCATAAATCTAGGTATACCATACACCCTGGAAACAACAAAATGTACCAAGATTTAAGAAATAATTTCTGGTGGATAGGCATGAAGAAGGATATAGCTAGATATGTTTCTAAGTGTCTTACTTGTTCACAAGTTAAGGCAGAACATCAGAAACCTTCAGGTCTACTCCAACAATTAGAAATGCCAGTATGGAAATGGGAACTCATAACAATGGATTTTGTTACTAAGTTACCCAAAACCAGAAAAGGTAATGACGCGATTTGGGTAATTGTGGATCGATTAACCAAATCTGCTCACTTTCTACCAATGAAAGAAACCTTTAGCATGGAAAGATTGGCAAAGTTATATGTAGATGAAGTCGTATCTCTGCATGGAGTTCCACTCTCCATTGTATCAGATAGGGATAGTCGTTTCACTTCTCATTTCTGGAAAAGTTTCCAAAAAGCAATGGGAACTCGACTAAACTTAAGCACAGCATATCATCCTCAAACAGACGGGCAAAGTGAAAGGACGATCCAAACTCTAGAAGACATGCTCCGAGCATGTGTGATAGATTTTGGTGGTAATTGGGATGACCATTTACCTTTAATTGAAATCTCCTATAACAATATTTATCATTCAAGTATCGAAACTGCCCCATTCGAAGCACTGTATGGAAGAAAGTGCAGAACTCCAGTATGTTGGGCAGAAATAGGAGAAAGTCAATTGTCAGGTCCTGAAATAGTGCAAGAGACAACCGACAAGATTACTCAAATCAAGGAAAGGCTGAAGACGGCTCGAGATCGCCAGAAGAGTTATGCAGACAATAGATGTAAGCCGTTAGAATTCCAAGTTGGAGACAGAGTACTATTGAAAGTTTCTCCTTGGAAAGGAGTGGTTAGATTTGGTAAGAAAGGAAAGCTAAGTCCAAGATACATAGGACCATTTCCAGTGATCCAACGTATAGGACCAGTTGCTTATCGTTTACAACTACCAGGAGAGTTAGCTGGAATACATGATGTATTTCATGTATCCAACCTCAAGAAATGTCTATCAGACGAATCTTTGGTAGTACCTCTCCAAGATATAGAGGTAAACGAAAAGTTAAAATTTGTTGAGAAACCTCTTCAGATAGAAGACAGAAAAGTGAAGTTTCTCAAGCACAAACGACTAGTGCTAGTTAAGGTAAAATGGGATTCAAAGAGAGGACCTGAGTACACATGGGAGCTGGAATCAGAGATGAAGCGAAAATATCCTCACTTATTCCAATAAATCTCGAGGACGAGATTTTAAATAAGGTGGGGAGAATGTAAGGACTCTCAAAATTATCCTAAAAATACCCGTAAATTCAAACCCGGACCCCTGAAACCTTATCCTACATTAAAAAGCAAGAAAAATAAAATTCTAGGTTTCAGGCGGGCCGCGTAAAAGACAAGTCAGGTCTTACGCGGGCCGCGTCAAACCTGTGTTGACCGGATAAGTATCCAGATCCACGTATCGAACCACCTGGCTACTCTACTGATGACTGGTCAAAGCTAGTCGTAGACTGGGCGGCAACGCGGGCCGCGTAAGGGTGAGCTAAGGATTTACGCGGGCCGCGTGAGGTCTAAATTTCAGCTATAAATAGCCCGTCACTCGCACAATCCACTGGTGTCAAAATCTTTTCGTACAAACGAATTGATAAAGCTCTGAACTCGAAAATACAACTTTAATTAGTAGGGTGCTGCTCCGATACCGGGTATTAACTCGATCGCTGCTACGATTCAATGTCCGATCGATTAAACTATCCAATGGATGTTTAAGTGCTGCCCACATTAGGGTTTATGCTTTGTCATTCGTCGTTAAATTGATGGATGTTTAAGTATCGCACTTTGTCATTCGTTGTGAAGGTTTTAATCTCGTGAGTTATCATAAACGCTGTATTAAGTTACTAACCAAATTGTGTGCTTGATATTAAATTTAGGTTAAAAAGGCTAATCAGTAGGCTAGACTCTGCTCAAATTAAATCTGCAATGTGAGTCATTCTCTTTTCATCAAATCTGTTTACAAAAAGTATGTTAATTTTCAAGATTATAATTACAGTGATTAAGTATATGTAGTCACCAAATTACAGCCGGTATATGGGGTATTGTGCACAATACTACTGTTTTTATCACTTTAGGTGGGCGAACCTAATTAATGATACTCGTTACTATTGGGTGAACGGACTCAATAGTAATATGACCACAGTCACCGAAACGAGTCGAGTGACAAATACTGTGGGTATTTGGTTGAAATAAACATTGTAATCTCTCTTAATACTATAAATTATAATAAACGAGTGGTTTTTATAAAAGAATGATTCACTCAGTATTTCCCGCTGACAAAACTTTTTTCAAACATGTTTCAGGTGATCTGTTGTAATCCAGGAAAAGTGCCGAGAAGCACTACAAGCTTAAAGAAGTGGCTCAGTATAAAATAAAGAAACATGTTTTGTAAAATAAAATATTTCTTCGTGAAATCTCAAGATTGTAAATTACCGGGTTTTATCCCAAGTTGTGAAATAAAATAATCGGGAAATATTTCAGTTTTAAAAAGATCCTGATGATAAACTTCCGCTGTTAAACTCAATTAAATGAATACCACGGGATTTCTGTCCCGCGGCTCCTAAAACGGGTCAAACCGGGTCGGGGGCCGTGACAGTAACACCTCGTAAAATCGTGTCTAATAATGTGTTGACACGTGGCCCTAATCCTAGCTCTGTCAATCATTGACTAGGAGGGACTATTATTGCCAAACAATGAAAACGTTGAATATGCAAGGACTAAAGGTGTCAGCATGCTTAAACTAAGCCTCTGAGTGACCTTATACGGTATTCGTATTCTTTTAATAAGCCAATTGTTGGATAAACGAAACCGTTTACAATATAATTCAAAAGTTGTGCATCGAAGGGTTAAAAGCATCAACATGTTAATTCTTACCTCTGAGTGACCTTTTAACGAATCCGGAACGTTATGATGTTTGATCATACTCTTGGGAATACTTATATTGGCCGTCTAGAGCTTTTATGCCGTTAAATGGTAATACGCACAAGTTTGCGCGTTAAAAGGGTTTAAAGTGTCAACATGTTTAAATTATACCTCTGAGTGACCTTTTGACGAACCCGGAGCGTAACGATGTTCGGTTATACTTCCAAGAATACCTACAACCTAACTTGAAGGGCCAAAAGTGCTAAATATGAAAGTTATATCAAGTTAAAAGGTTAAGGGGCTAAATATGTCAACATTTAAAATTGTTTTGCTGATCCGGGTGAGTGTCGCGGGCCGCGACCTCCCCCCTGAATTTCTACGCGGGCCGCGAGGCCTTGATCTGCAGCAGAATTATTTTTATTTTTTTTTCCTTTGCCTGTTCTCCACACATACCACCCATACTCACATAAAATCAATTCTATGGGTGTTAATTGTTTTTAAAACATGGTTTTACACATGTAGTGATCCTATAATTACTTGGAGAATGTTGGTGCATACGTTTGTCGACTTCGTCTTGTATCGAGTCTAATATTAGAATTGTTAGATCAGGACGTGTTGTACGTGAAAATAGGTTGTTTTAGGATGTTGTTTATCTGATTCCGCTTGAACACCTGATTCAGCTTGAAAGTGATATGTGAACTTTCAAGCGAAATCACAAAGTTTGTGATTCCGCTTGAACTGTCATATATGCCTTTCAAGCGGAACCCCCACTCCTATATATAGCCTTCAAAGCGGAATCATTTGTAACTGTTCATTCTTCCGGTACCGAATTGCTGCCGAAGTGCCGTTTGATTGTATTCTGAATATTATCAATAAACAAGGCAAGTTTAAGTGAAACCAGCTGTTTTCCAAGTCCGTTTCTTAGTTTCTGCCTCTGAAACGGATTAGAACACCTCTGATCGACTCGTTTAGATCGCTACTCGATCCTACAAGTGGTATCAGAGCTTAGGAGGAAGAGTTATTGCCATAATCAGCTTGAAAATCTGTTTTCTACACCTTCTTTCACAAATTAAAAAATTTTCACGGTCAAAATGGTCTAATTTTCATACATAACATACATAACAGTGTTTTAAAGAATCCTTGAGAGTTTTGGTCCTAAAATCGAATTAAAACTTGATCAAAGACATAATTCCGTTTTAAAACAGATCGAAAATGATGACATCAGCAGCCCTTCAAATGAGATAAGAGGCAGCCCTTCAAATGAGATAAGAGGTCAATTCCGTTTGAAAATTGCGATTTCGTTTGAAAAGATCAGGTGATCTCGTTTGAAATTGGTGTTTTGAGGACTTGATGTAGTGAAATTTAGTGTGGAAAAGTGCATCGAGTTGTGTGAAACATTAAACGAGGATGTCAGGTCATTGGTATTTCATGTGATTTGTGTCAGGTTGTATCAGTTGATCAGAATTTGCATGTGCTTTCATCGATTCCTAGAGTTAAAGTTCACGGTCCAATCAGGTTGTGTTGAACAATTAAACAGTTGTCTGCCCATGCATTGTTGTCGTCCACTAAGTGATTGTAATCGGCCCATGTGAGATGTATTAAATTGAAAATAGTGAACGGCCCAATAGAATTTATGAAAAATTGAATTGTTGTCGTCTGCATGTGACCCAAGAGAGTCTCGAATTGAGAATATCACGTGAATTCTGAAAAGATAAATTGACGGCCCAATCAAGTTGGTGTATATCACGTGGTTTCCTGAATTCATATATCGGCCCATGTGACTTGATCATATTAATTGGCCCAATCATCATTGAGTATTAATAGATCCAAAGTCCATTCATTTTGAGATTTTACCCGAACAACATTGGAACGAGTTCACAAATCTTCGACAACGAGTCTTAGATTGATTTCATCAACACACTTTTACGTATTCAGTTAGTTTAAACTGATCATTTGTTTATTTGTTTGCAGGTGTTTTACGAGGTGATCCAGCTCGTTTGAGACTAGTATTTTTTAAAAAAAAAGAAAGTTTGTGTTTGTGAAGCCTTGACTTTGAAACATGGAAGAGGAATTCTACAATGCGTTTGCTACACCCGTTGCACCAGTTACAGCTGCTGAAACATTGTACAGTGAGAATGAAACAGGAACTCACCAGAAACCGCCAAAACTTATGTACATTGAAGATTTTAAAGGATGGCAGAATCGATTTGAGAACTGGGTGCAAGCTTACAAGTTTGATGCATGGTGTTCGTTGGAAAAAGACTACGAGAAACCGAAAAAACGAACGTGGGCTTGAAAAGGGTTTCAGTGACTTTACAGAGGCTGACAAATTGAAATACACAAGTGAGAAAATAATGATCAGTATTCTTCAACAGGCAATTAAAGAAGACATCTTTGTTTTACTTCAGCATGAGGGTACTGCTAGATCGATTTGGAATGCATTGATTCAAAAGTTCAAAGGAAGTGCAGATATGATCAAGAACAGAAAGGCTTTGCTGAAGAAATCATTTGATATGTTTGTGGCCTTCGATCATGAAACAACGAAACAGAAAATTGATAGATATTGTCATCTTGTGTTGGAAATGGGAAGGCTGGATATAAAGAAAGATGACGAGGAATGGGTGGATAAACTTGCTGATGCATTACCGCAGCAGAAATGGGGAACTTATTTGATGATTGTGAAACACATGAGAAAGTCTGAGAATATGAATCTAGCACAGTTTATTCAGAAAATTGAAGAGCATGAGTTGGATATTCAAAAGACGGCTATCATGACAAATCCAAATGCTAAACAGGATGTCAGTCTGTATTATCGAGGAAAGAAGTTTGAGGCTACCCCAAGTCCAAGTCCAACGATTAGTACTACTTTTAGTTCTGATGGATCCTCTAGTCCGAATGTTAGCACTACTACTCAAAGTGGTGGATATTCTTCATCATTTTCAAGTTTTGATCCAAACAGCAAAACATCAAGTTTTCAACAACAAAGTCCTACAAATCTTCAATGCAATGTGACTTTGAACATTCAAAATGGTCAGAATTTGTCTCCAGAAATAGCCAAGCAACACATGGCATCACTCGTTGCTATGCTAGAATCGTATGAAGGTTTGATTGCTGGCAAGATTGGAAATCCGATGCTTACAAAAGAAGATTATGACCAAATTGATGCAGAGGAACTTGAATTGATGGATGTGAAGTGGTGTTTAGCTAGTGCTTGTCGAAGGGCATAAAAGTTTCAACAAATTACTGGCAGATATGAGTTTCGAGGATTGGCTACTTCTCCTTTGGGATTTGATAAATCAAAAGTAACATGTTTCCGTTGCAAAGGAAAACATCATTTTAAGGGAGAATGTAAAAATCAAGAAGCAACCGAGAATCAAGAAAAGAACAATTATTATCAGAAATCAATTTTCCATCAGATTGTTCAACAACCGCAAACTGCACCTGCTCATGCTATTGAAGAGGGAAAGAAGAAAGCTTTACGTATTCATCAAGATGATGAAAAAGTTGCAGAGGGATTTAGTTGGGACAAATACATACCTGGTTCAGCTCTTGTTGCAAGAATTCTGGATGAAGAAGAAGCTAGTGAGAAAAGAATCCCGATTTTTCCAGATCTTGGAAGTGATATTGATACTGATGATGAGGAAGAACATCTCAACAAAGCTAGAAAAGGAATTGATCCTACTAGTTTTAATTTGGTTTTTGCAGATAAAATGGAGATGCTGAATCAGAAGAAGATTGTCAGATTGAAGAAAGAGCTGGAAGCAGCAAGAAGGCTAGCTGATGAAAAGACAAAGACAGAAGCTGGAGAAGCAAATGTTGAACCAGCAACTGAGAAAGTAATAGAGAAAATCGTTGAAGTGGAGAAAGTGGTGGAGAAGATTGTTGAGGTTGAAAAAATAGTTGAAGTTGAAAAACTGGTCGAAGTTGAGAAAATTGTTGAAATAGAAAAAATTGTTGAAGTTGAGAAACTCGTTGAAGTTGAAAAGACCGTCGAGGTTGACAAGATAGTTGAAAAAATGGTTGAAGTTGAAAAACCATGTTTGAAGTGTTCAGAATCTTGCAAAGTTTGTGAGGAGAAAGACAAGAAGATTGCTGATTTGGAAAAGATAAAAGAAGATTTACTGTCTGATGTGAAGTATGTGAAGGAGTCATATGATGTGCTCAACAAAACAGTTGATAGTCTGAAAAGAACGAATTCAGAAATCGAAAATGCAATGGAAAAATTGAGTGCAACAATAATGACAAAGCAGAGCGTCATCAATGAGTACATCGAAGATTGTGCTAAGTTGAAGAAAGAAGTGGAACTTGAGAAGATTGAGAGTGAAAGGATTAAACGATTACTGTTGAGTTACACTACTTGTGATTATTTGATTGATCGTGTTTATCCTACTGTTGCAGGTCTTGAAGCATTCATGGAGAAAAAGTCTGAAGATACTGATACTGGTAAGAAACAAAGTGTCAAGTATAACAGATGTCCGCCCCCAATCCATGAAACTTATTCTCCAAGGAATCCTAACGAGGAGCGTCTAAAAACGGCAGTCAACATCAAGTTAAAGTCTGAAATCATTGATGAATTACTAGACAATATTGATATTACATTCACAGCGTCTGAC
The DNA here is from genome assembly GCA_030545235.1 of Helianthus tuberosus. Classification (NCBI taxonomy): domain Eukaryota; kingdom Viridiplantae; phylum Streptophyta; class Magnoliopsida; order Asterales; family Asteraceae; genus Helianthus; species Helianthus tuberosus. The sequence goes on from CM060424.1 coordinate 196,859,153, forward strand.
ACTGATCATGAGTCTGAGTTATTAAAGAAAGTGGTCGATCAGGTGTTGGATATGGATTAAGAGTCAAAACCGGAGTCTAAGTCTGAAAGTCCGAGTTCGTCAGAAAAGAGTCCGAGTTCACCGGATAAAAGGGTTTACAATAAAGAATTCTTGTTAGCAAAATCTAATTTGAATGACGGATCAATCAAAGTGGCTTATACTTTGAATGATTTAGACAAATTATATTCTGATCAGGAATTTCCAATAAGAAGTGGTAAAACTGAAAAGATCAAACAGGTTTTCAAATTAACAGAAATTAATGTTTCTGAAATAAAAGATTTAAATCTTCATGAAAAACCTAAAAAGTACACTTCAAGAGTTCAACAGAGATTGAACAAGAAAAAGGGTTACAGTTATGGTTCTGGTTATCGAAAGAAACCAAACCACAACGGTAATTTCAAAAAGCAAGGTCTTGGTTTTAGTTCTTCAGAAAATTATAAAAATGAGAAAAATTATAAACCAAAAACAACATTTGTTGCAGGTGGAAGTGCTGAAGAAGAACAGAAGAAACCATTCTGGAAACAAACAAATCAAGAGTTTCTTGCTGAAAGTAAGAAGAAGTTTGCTCAAAGAGTTGACAGAAGAACTTGCTTTAAGTGCCAAAAAGTTGGACATATTGCTTGGAATTGCCAACAGTCCAACAACACAAAACAGGAAGTTACTTCTAACTCAAAACTAAAAGAAAAACTTGTCTTTGAGAAGAAACAATCAACTGAGAAATCAAAAGTGTTTGAAAATTCAACTTCCGAAGAAGGTGAAAGTTCAAAACGTTTTTACAAAAGAAGAGTTGATTTAAACAAACAAAAATGGGTTGTAAAATCTGAAAGAAGTTCTGACAATGAATCTGATTCCATAAAATCAGAGGAGTCATGTGTTGAGAAAAAAGGTTGATAATTCCGTTTCTGAGTTGAACGAGGAAAACTTTCCGCCATTGACAAAAGATAATTTGAAATCAAAAGGTAGATTTGAGATATCAGGTCAATTCTTTGCTGATAAGAAAGAATTTGATGCTGAAAATGTGTTTAATGGAAATGTTAAACATATTTTTGGAAAGATGGTTGACAGGAAAGTGAAGGATGCTCAAGAATTTTACAAATCAAAATGTTGGTGGGACAGATGTTTACCACCAAAATCACCCAAGGCTGGTCAGGCTTGGGTGACAACATTTTCACCATAAATTCCTGACTTGCCGGAGCTCCCAGGTTGGTAAGAGTGGAGCAGGAATCGGCATCATTCTTGAAATGCTTGTTTGGTAAATCTACAGGTTAGATCTTTATATTGTTATATTTTGATTTACAAGTGGTTTGGGTTGATAAGTGAACCTACAAGTGGTTGAAGAAGATTTTCATCTTTAAATGGTTAATTAAGGTCATTAAGTTGAACTTGATTGGATCATACTTACAATTGGTATTTTGGAGAACAAAATGATGAGTTTATCCCCTAACCTACAAGTGGTTTGAAAATCAACAAAACTAATTTTCCGGAAAAACCATTTGATTAAAACAAACTTAAGTGTTTTGAAATCACAATGGGAAAATAGTTTGTTGTGAGGGGGAGTTCTGATTGTTGATGCCAAGTGGATGGCGATTTGAAGTAATTCGATATCAGTTGTCACTTTATTGTATAGTTTGTTTTCAAATTTCCTAAAAATGTGTTTGCATTTTAGGGGGAGTAAAAATTTTCAGAAAATCCAAAAACATTTGAAAATTTGAAAAAGACAAAAACATGATAAAATCAAAAATGAGTTTTGTTGTATAAAAGAGGAAATGATAGTACATCAGTGGACTATCGCAACATGCTAAAGAATTGGAAAGTTAAAAAAGTGATAAACGGTCTCACTAATGATATGCCAGTAGGTTTTTGCACATTTAGTAGATTGTGACGAGATATAAACCTAAAATTCAAACTTGCTTATATCGTGGGTAACATCTCTCGGATATATGGGTAACCCCCGAAATCTTGTTTGAAGGACCCCTCTTTCTGAGATACTAGGTCTTTATGCTTAGTGATATCTGGGGTATTATCCCGGGACTTCTTATAATGCGGAAGCAATGGCCTAGTCCCCGGAGAATACTTTACGCTTGCTTGAAATATAGCGTCGCCCTCAGCATAAATGATGAGACAATAAAATTGCTAATCAATGTTGTTGTAAAAAAGATCCTCTAAAGGGGACCCACCTAAAGTCGAGCCGTCATCTCTCTGCTGAACAGAAGTTCTGACCTGAGCTCTCACGGTTCTTCGCAATTAACCCCTTACAGATATCATCTAGGTATACTCACCTGTAAGACTGAATATTGGGATATGGATACGGGAGTATATTCTGAGGTGGGACACGCGAATAAGTTTAAGTGCTTAAGACATTAATCTCGTATCTCGAAACAGTTGAAATTTGTGCGAAAATTTAAGTGGATCAGTATACTGACAATCTAAGTGAATCGTTTAGAACTTAAAATGTTTAAAGCTTAATGGTGTTGGTGATTTGTCTCAAAAACTGATATGATCCTCTTACACAAACTCACAAAAATATTGCTTGTAAATATTTCGTTACTGTATTTCTTTCAAAACAAAATTCCAAAAAGAGTTTCAGTGTGTTTTAGCAAAAATTTTGAAAAATTCAAAAGATTTTCGACAACTGGTGTTGGAGAGCTGTTTTTCAAAATTCTGAGTGCTAATCATGACGAACAGGTTTGGGAAAGAGTGTTTGAAGATGTGCGAAATGAAAATGATATATATTCAAGTTGTTCATCTGAAATTGACATGATAAATCATTTTGTTTGATAATTGAAAATGATGTATTCAGGGTTGTGTCTTCAAGTGATTAGCAAAGTTTCTAAATTTGTTATATCTTATCTTTTATGAAACTTATGTTTTGGGTAGAGAAAATGCAGGTGAGTCAGGTTACGATACCTGAACCTGTGAAAGTCGGACTACGATCCCAGCATGTTTTGAGGGGGAGTTTGTTAGAGAAAGAGTTTGAAGATGCATGAGCTAGGAGTTTGATTCTGAAGATGCTAGAGTGTTAAAGATTCATCTGAGAGAAAATGTTATCTGCTGGTATTGATAATCAAGAGAGATAGAGTGAGGCAAGAGCCAGATCGAGATTCTAGAAGCCCAAAGACTGAAGACGTTGAAGACTCGACACTTAAGACTCGTCAACATCCGAGGGGGAGTCTGTCGGTGCATACGTCTGTCGACTTCGTCTTGTATCGAGTCTAATATTAGAATTGTTAGATCAGGGCGTGTTGTACGTGAAAATAGGTTGTTTTAGGATGTTGTTTATCTGATTCCGCTTGAACACCTGATTCAGCTTGAAAGTGATATGTGAACTTTCAAGCGAAATCACAAAGTTTATGATTCCGCTTGAACTGTCATATATGCCTTTCAAGCGGAACCCCCACTCCTATATATAGCCTTCAAAGCGGAATCATTTGTAACTATTCATTCTTCCGGTACCGAATTGCTGCCGAAGTGCCGTTTGACTGTATTCTGAATATTATCAATAAACAAGGTAAATTTAAGTGAAACCAGCTGTTTTCCAAGTCTGTTTCTTAGTTTCTGCCTCTGAAACGAATTAGAACACCTCTGATCGACTCGTTCAGATCGCTACTCGACCCTACAGAGAACACACATTACACTTGTCAAGATCTTGTTCTTCTCAAATTAGTATAAATAGGCCATGAGTCTTTCATTTTCACTGGCACCATTTCTTTCTATCCTTCTCTTATGGGGACTCCTGATCATAAGGAAGCCTATTCTAGTTGAAAAGATTGCTAGGACCCTTTACTATAGTACCCCCCAGATAATCGGACTTGGGTCAATATATTTAGACTTGCGGCTTTTGCCAAATATAGTCTTATTGATTGGAAGCTAGCAAAAAGGTAAATACTCTTAACTTATTTTAATGTAAACTTGGGTTGGCAAATATGCCTCTTGGGACAGTTATTACACAAGTAAGTCGCCTATGATTGCGCAAAAGTGTATGAATACGGTTTTATTCCGTTTACTTGATAATTACTGTTATTGGGGGTTATTGATACCATGTCCGGACAACCCAATGGAGTTAATCAAGCATATAATCTCGTAACAAGAAAAAACCCAAGATATATTTAAAAGATCACCTACGGGTTTTCTATATGTATAAAACTCTTTTTGAAAAACTATTTTTTTAAAGAGTCGGTTAATTGTATTTACCAGCTTTGGCTGACGTATTTTCAAAAGATTGAACAGCAGGTACCGAACCTTATTATAGGCTGGGATTACGGGTCGGCTAGAATGAAGGCTAAGGAATTTGCACTCCTAATGCTTAAGGCCTATGATGTCTAAAGCTCTGTTTATTGGGATCCTGCCTGTGAGCTTGTATCAAACGCTTGTAATACTTTTATACATTCAAGCCTTATTTTAATAATTTCAGTCCAATACTTCCGCTGCATATTATTATATTGTGATTACTATTATCCAACCATCACGTGTGTACCCATCCGGGCCCACCGAAAATCGGGGTGTGATAGGTTGGTATCAGAGCTACAGTTTGAGTGAATTAGACACTAGCCCTTACTGTCTAATCTCAAATATCACAAAATGCAGATTCCTTTAAAAACTTCGAGTCTAGACCTGAATATAAGACTACTCTTAATCTATATTGTAGTTATTGATTTTGTACCGCCATGATGTCGCGGACGAGATGAAGAATCTACGATGGGTCGCGTACGACAATGATTTTTATTTCATTTGATTTTTAACAACTACGAATGCCAAACTTAGTTTGATGGAAACACCATATGATAATTGGCAGTATCTTAATGTGTCCCATAGATTGCTTTCATGCCTGGCCAGTATGACGGTTTAATGTATGGAACCACTAAAATCTCCCAAGAGTCATATTGTACTGATATTGGCTAAGAGTAAGCATCTAATATAATTTGGCGATATTACAGCCATAAGAAGAATCATTGATTTTATGGAGCCCATTTTATGATTTTTCCTTCTAATAATATGAAGGTCACATTTATTAATCCTACCTTATCAAACAGATCTCTTGATTGCGCAATAGACGAAGGCCAAAAAGCACATGTTCCCACTAATAAGTGGTTGCAAAAGTGCAAAGTGTTCGTCCATATATGAGACGATGTATCCCCAATTCTCCTGAAAAGGAGAGGGGTATATATTTAAACGGTGTACTTTATTGAGCCGTACCATATACAGTGTACTTTATTGAGCTGTATCATATACGCTGTACTTTATTGAGGTGTATCCCCATGTCTTCGGATAAAGGAGAGGGGTGCATATTTAAACGGTGTACTTTATTAAGCCGTATCATATACACTGTACTATATTGAGGTGTATACCAAATCTCCAATTTAGGAGAAGTGCATATAATTAAAACATCAAATGAGGCGTGTCCTGGAAGCTCCAATTAAGGAGAAGGACTAAAAGTGCCAACTCTATTGGGTGAAGACAATTAGTCGAAGAACCGCTAGTAATCGAACAAATAAATTTCTTTTAATTATTACTCGGTCTAGTAGTTCTTATGTAATTAAGACTAGTAAATAAGACCATGATAAAAGACTCTGTCTTAAACTTCCCACCAATGGTAGTGGTTAAAAAGGTGATAGAAGTGGAAAACTGATTCCCTCACACCAATATAATCTTAAAAATCTTTAAGTGATTCTTGCCCAGCGAGAGGGCGACACTTATCCTGGATCTCCAATTAATTTCCGAATGGGTGGAAAGGAGATAGAGATTTCATCCATCTATGTGATGCTAATCATCCCCGAATCTCCAAATATGGAGAAGGATATATTTGTAAACGGTGACTGTATCGAGCTGTATCACATATGTTGTCTGTATTGAGGCGTATTCCCAATTATCCCAAGGTGGGAAGGGACTTATATTTTCAACGTCAACTGAGACGCATCTCCATATGTGGAGAAGAATTCATATTCAATAAGTTGGTTAAAACGTATCTTTAAAATCTCCAACTAAATTCCCAACTACGTGGGAAGGAGAAAGCTCTCGTCCAACTTCGTGACGATATCTGTTCCAAATCACCAAGTAATCCCAACTGTGTGGGAAGAGAGGAACCATATAAATATGTTGACTGAAATGTATCACTAAATCTTCAATAAATTCCCCACTATGTGGAAAGGAGAAAATCTTCGTCCAACTTCGCGAGGATAGCTGTATCAAATCCCCAACAATTCCCAACTATATGGAAGGATAGGAATCATAATACTGCTTTGTCAGTTAAAACTATGACAGATGTGACCTTTATGGTTCCCTATCTAAAGTGGTGGGTTATACCCAAACCTCATAGTCCATATGATCAATGCGATCATGACTAATATCATCTAATACGATGATCGTATTATTTGACATCCTTAGTGATGTTTTGCCTACGGGCTATACCATAATGTCCAATTGAGACATTGGCATTGTGATCTTTATGATCCCCTGTCCAATGTGATGAACTATGCTCAAGCCTAATAGTCTATATGATCAATACGATCATGATTAATATCATCTCATAAGATGATCATATCATTTATCATCCTTAGTGATACCATTATGTCCAATTGAGATATTGGCATTGTGATCTTTATGATCCCCTGTCCAAGGTAGTGAGCTATGCTCCAGCCTAATAGTCTATATGACCGATGTAATCATGACTAAAATCATCAATATGATGATTAAAGTTTAACATCCTTAATGATGCTTCGCCTTCGGGCTATATTATATTGTCCAATTGTGACAAGATAATTGTAATCTTTTATGATTCCTTGCCCAAAGGGGGTGAGCCATGCTCAATTCTCATAGTCTATATGATCTGTGCGATCCAGACTAATATCATCAGTATGATGATCATATTATTAACATCCCTAGTGATGAAGTGCCTATGGGCTATACTTTACTCTATTGTCGATAAGACAATGATAGTGGTGACCTTTATGGTCCCCTGTTCAAAGTGGTGGGTTATACCCAAACATAATAGTCTGTACGATCAATACGATCATGACTAACATCATCAACATCATAATCATACTAAACATCCCTAGTGATGTCTCGTCTACAGACTATATTATATCGTCCATTGGAGACAATGACAGTTGTGACCATTAGGGTTCCCTGTCAAATTGGAGGGCGATGCCCAAACCTCACAGTCTATATGATCAAGTGCGATCATGACTGATATCATCAGTGCGATGACCATTAGTTTAACATCCTTAGTGATGTCAAACGAATTGCCTACGGGCCATATTATATCATCAATTGTGACTACAGTTGTGGTCTACGACCCCTTATCCAAAGGTAATGAACTATGTTCAAACCTTAAATCCCTTTGATCAAATGAGATCACGGCTTATGTATATCTTAGATGTCCTTTATGACAAGGCTAGGTGCCATATCATTCAATGTCCTTCGTGACGAGGCCTTGTGCCATATCTTTCATAATCTTGGTGACAGGCCCTTGTGTCATGTCTTTCACGTCCTTCGTGACAAGCCAATGTGCTATATTTAAACGTCCTTTGAGACAAGCCAATGAGTTATATGGCTAAGTCCAATACCAATTGTGGTAAGCAGGACTAGTGAAATTGATATAAAAACATATAAATCTGTAAGATCTAATGCAAATAAATTAAATTTTCTATTTAGTTCTCGAAGAATTACTGATGGCTTTATTATCTTTCAGATAAACTTATGGCGAGCCTGAGTATTGGCAAAGCAAGTAAGAAAAACGGTGGTGACGATTTAGAACACCAGGACCGTAATGACGAAGAGAATCGTCTTCGATCCATAGTTGCCGATGAAGTCGACAAAGCCCTGGCTGGATTTATGGCCACATTTAAAGGGCCAAAGCCATTAGTATAGAAAGAGAACTCTGTTTCTAAACCCCGTTCTAATACTCATAAGACTAAAAAGTCTCAATCCTCCTCAACTAAGAGTGAGCAGCGTATCAAGAGTATCATGAAAACTGAGTCTCGTGACTCTAAGAAGGGGTGCACATATAAATACTTCGTTTCTTGTAAACCCCGTGACTTTACGGGTGAGATTGGAGCAATCGATGCTCTGAAGTGGCTGGATGAAATGGAAACCGTTGTTGATATAAGCAGTTGTGCCACCAAGGACGTCGTTAAATACGTGTCCCAATCCTTCAAAGAGGATGCTCTGACTTGGTGGAAGGCACTAATCCAATCCACTGGCAAGGTTGCAATGTACAACCTTAGTTGGTCAAAGTTCATGGAACTGATCCGCGAGACTTATTGCCCACCTCACGAGGTGAAGAAAGTTGAAACTGACTTTCTAAAACTGACCATGAAAGGCATCGAGTGTCGAGCCTATTTATTTGAATACAACTCCTTATCAAGACTCAAGCCATATTTAATTACCCCCGAGTCTAAACGCATTGCGTGGTTTATTGGAGGATTCGCTCTAGAAATCAAGGGGATGGTCAAATCCTCCAAACCTGCAACCTTTAGATCCGCTGTTGATCTGGCTCTATCTCTCACCGAAGATGAAATAAGAGCAAGGGCGATTAAGGCCGAGGAGGATCATAAGCGAAAGCGTGATGCTACCCCAAGTGAAGATTTCAAAAAGGGTAAGACTGGTTCGAATTATAACCAGTCCAAGTCGAATGAGGCAAAACCCACATGTAAAACCTGCAGGAAGCAACACTTCGGAAAATGTTTCCATGAGCAGACCAAGGGTTGTGGCATCTGTAAGGAGATGGACCACAAGTCTCATGAATGCAAAGATTTGAAAGACGCCACCTGCTATGGATGTGGTGAAAAAGGGCATATAAAGACCCGCTGCCCAAAGAGGGTGACCGACAGGAAGATCAAGGCCATTAATGGCAAGAAAGGCAATGTATGAGCCTTTCAAGCTGCTACAACAGAAGCAGTTCAAGACATATCTTTACGAATCTGTTTCCCGTCAACGATTTGTTTACTAGAAACTTGTTTTAAATTCTGGAGCTAGTTAAAGCTTCATCTATTGTAAATTTGATAAAACTTTAAATCTGCCTTTTTAAGGCTTGGATATTATTTATAAAAAAAAGTGGCCAACCTAGATGGTTTCATATATAAGATATCCTTCGCGAATCAATTTGTATTTGATAATCTCTTTATCTATAAATCCTGCGGGATTCGATATGTTCTTAGACATGGATTGGTAAGTTCAAAAACCAAATCCACATTGTCTGCAGTAAGAATCTTATCGAAGTTAAAATCCCCATCTGGTGATATACTCACCATTCGTGGAAGATCAACATTTTGGATTGCCCAAAGAAGCTTTTATGCTTAAGGTATCCAAGTGATTGTATGAAGGATGTGACATCCACATGACACCGGTAGATTCTGACGAATTTAAAGTCGAAAGCTGAAGACCTTTGTGCGAATGGACATGATAAGTCCATAGCTACCAAGGAAGCTTAATGCTTAGAATGTTCGCAAATGAGTCGAATATCGTAGACCTTTTGTGGTCTGTGTAATGAACTGGAAAAATCCCACATAAAATTGGGAAATGGGACAACGGATCTAATCTCCCAGTTACCTAAAATAAATCGCTACCATGATGCGATGTAAATTATAGTCGACAATTCTACTAATTCGACGCTTCTTGTCAAATAAGGAAAATTCTTGAATTCCGACAAGTTAAGCTATATAAAGACAACATCGAGTCTCCTTATAGAGCACCATTGTCTGAAGTATCGAATTATGATACTAAATATATTCTTATCTCTGGTAAAATCCTAGCATGATGCTCGGCTATTAAGCACTTGTTCACCATGACATTCAAATGTGAGCATAAGGTTTATTGAAAAACCTTATTCATTATGGACCATGAGATTTAAAAGTCCCAAGTTTCCCTCGTAAATGTGAAATTGGATTCCATCGTGGCCCAGGATACTCTTAAAAGGTTGAAACCTACTATGATACGGAATGGATCGTATTACTCTGAACAAATCTCGGGGTTGAGATTTATTTTAAGGGGGTGAGGATGTAACACCTCGTAAAATCATGTCTAATAATGTGTTGACACGTGTCCCTAATCCTAGCTATGTCAATCATTGACTAGGAGGGACTATTATTGCCAAACAATGAAAAGTTTGAATATGCAAGGACTAAAGGTGACAACATGCTTAAACTAAGCCTCTGAGTGACCTTATACGGTATTCGTATTCTTTTAATAAGCCACTTGTTGGATAAACGAAACCGTTTGCAATATAATTCAAAAGTTGTGCATCGAAGGGTTAAAAGCGTCAACATGTTAATTCTTACCTCTGAGTGACCTTTTAACGAATCCAGAACGTTATGATGTTTGATCACACTCTTGGGAATACTTATATTGGCCGTCTAGAGCTTTTATGCCGTTAAACGGTAATACGCACAAGTTTGCGCGTTAAAAGGGTTTAAAGTGTCAACATGTGTAAATTATACCTCTGAGTGACCTTTTGACGAACCCGGAGTGTAACGATGTTCGGTTATACTTCCAAGAATACCTACAACCTAACTTGAAGGGCCAAAAGTGCTAAATATGAAAGTTATATCAAGCTAAAAGGTTAAGGGGCTAAATGTGTCAACATTTAAAATTGTTTTACTGATCCGGGTGAGTGTCGCGGGCCGCGACCTCCCCCCTGAATTTCTACGCGGGCCGCGAGGCCTTGATATGCAGCAGAATTTTTTTTTTCCTTTGCTTGTTCTCCACACATACCACCCATACTCACATAAAATCAATTATATGGGTGTTAATTGTTTTTAAAACATGGTTTTACACATGTAGTGATCCTATAATTACTCGGAGAACACACATTACACTTGTCAAGATCTTGTTCTTCTCAAATTAGTATAAATAGGCCATGAGTCTTTCATTTTCACTGGCACCATTTCTTTCTATCCTTCTCTTATGGGGACTCCTGATCATAAGGAAGCCTATTCTAGTTGAAAAGATTGCTAGGACCCTTTACTATAGTACCCCCCAGATAATCGGACTTGGGTCAATATATTTAGACTTGCGGCTTTTTGCCAAATATAGTCTTATTGATTGGAAGCTAGCAAAAAGGTAAATACTCTTGACTTATTTTAGTGTAAACTTGGGTTGGAAAATATGCCTCTTGGGACGGTTATTACACAACTAAGTCACCTATGATTGCGCAAAAGTGTATGAATACGGTTTTATTCCGTTTACTTGATAATTAATGTTATTGGGTGTTATTGATACCATGTCCGGACAACCCAATGGGTTAATCAAGCATATAATCTCGTAACAAGAAAAATCCCAAGATATATTTAAAAGATCACCTACAGGTTTTCTATATGTATAAAACTCTTTTTGACAAACTATTTTTCCAAAGAGTCAGTTAATTGTATTTACCAGCTTTGGCTGACGTATTTTCAAAAGATTGAACAGCAGGTACCGAACCTTATTATAGGCTGGGATTACGGGTCGGCTAGAATGAAGGCTAAGGAATTTGCACTCTTAATGCTTAAGGCCTATGATGTCTAAAGCTCTGTTTATTGGGATCCTGCCTGTGGGCTTGTATCAAACGCTTGTAATACTTTTATACATTCAAGCTTTATTTTAATAATTTCAATCGAATACTTCCGCTGCATATTATTATATTGTGATAACTGTTATCCAACCGTCACGTGTGTACCCATCCGGGCCCACCGGAAATCGGGGTGTGACACCTGGCCTGAAGCGAGTGTTGATGCGGTGTTCTAAGGAGTGGATCCTCTTAGAAAGTAAGAAAGTTTTAAAAGAGGTAGAAGAGCGAAAACTCAAAAAATTTTCATGCTTTGGTTAATTGCAGGAAAGCTTCTAATTCTTTCCATGGTTTGGAGATTGATGGCACTTGGGTGTCTAAGCCTTCGCTTGTCAAAAAAGAGGTCTTTAGGTTTTTTAAAATGAAATTTGTCGAAGATTGTGTTGACCGCCCCCGTCTTATATGCGCCGACATAAAAAAGATCTCGGATGCGGACTCTATGATGCTTGACTCTCGGTTCAGTAAGGATGAGATTAAGGCTGAAGTGTTTGAGTGTGGTGACGATCGGGCTCCGGGTCCTGATGGCGTTAATTTCCGATTTGTGAAGCGATTTTGGAATTTGCTAGAAGCTGACTTTATCAACATTATGGATGATTTTTTCACTAACGGCTTGATCAACATGGGCTGCGGTTCCTCTTTTATTGCCTTGATCCCCAAAGTTATTGACCCGATCGGGCTGAAAGATTTCCTGCCTATTAGTTTGGTGGGAACCATTAACAAGGTGATTTCGAAGATCTTGACGAATAGGCTTAAAAGAGTGTTGGATTCGATCATTTCGCCTACCCAATCCGCCTTCATCAGTGGTAGATATATCCTAGATGGTCCGCTCATTATTAATGAAATTCAGAACTGGATCAAAAAAGTCAAGAAAAAGATTTTTATTCTCAAGATCGACTTCGAGAAGGCATACGACAACATTAACTGAAACTTTGTGCTGGACGTTCTCAATCAAATGGGTTTTTCTAATAAGTGGTGCTCGTGGATCAAGGGTGTATTGTCTTCGGCAAGGGCTTTGGTTTTGGTTAACGGATCCCCTACCTTTGAATTTCCCCTTTTCTTTTTGTCATCGTCATGGAAGCCCTCTCGTGCATGTTAAATAAAGCTTGTGATTTGGAGATAGTCAAGGGTGTTTCTCTCCCGAATGGGGGCCCGGTTGTCTCACATATATTTTATGCGGACGATGCGATTATTCTGGAGATTGGTCTAAGGAAAATATCCAAATTGTTGTTAGAATTTTGAGATGTTTTCATTTATGCTCAGGGATCAGAATTAACTTAAGTAAATCGAATTTGTTTGGGGTCGGGATGCAGCCAAGGGAGGTAGACGAGATGGCCGAGATTGTCGGATGTAAAGTGGATTCCTTCCCGTTTAAGTTTCTCGGATTAAATGTGGGGGCCAACATGAATCGGGTGTCTAACTGGAGACCGGTCTTTGATGTGTTTGAAAAACGTCTTTCTCTTTGGAAAGCTTCGCTGCTTTCGATTGGCGATAGAGTTACTTTGATTCGCTCTGTTCTAGAAAGTCTTCCCAGCTATTATTTCTCTTTGTATCGTGCTCCAGATAAGGTCTTGCAGGATTTGGAAGCCCTTATCAGAAAGTTTCTTTGGGGGGGGGGGTCCCCGGAGGTTAAAAAGGTTCATTGGGTCGCGTGGGATAGGGTCGCCTCGCCTGTTAATATGGGTGGATTAGGGCTTCAACGACTTAAAGATGTGAACATGGCCTTGTTAACTAAATGGGGTTGGAGGTATAAAAATGAGAGTGAAAGCTTGTGGGTGAAGGTAATAAACGCTCTACACGCTGGTAATTCGGCTTGGGACTTTCTCCCAATGAAAAAAGCTTATGGTGGGGTTTGGAGCAACATTGTTTCGATTATAAAAAGACCCTTGAATGATAATGTGCCGATTCAGAATTTATTTAAAGGAGTGGTTAGTAGTGGAGATAAAATCTTATTTTGGTTAGACCCGTGGCTCTTCGACGTCCCGATGAAGGAGGAATTTCCCGCTCTCTTCAAATTAGAAGTTGTGAAATCATGTAGTGTGCGAGACCGTCTTGAAGGTGAAGGACTTTGGCTTTGGAGGCATGACCTGGTTTCTAGCGAGGAGATGACCGAATGGCAGGCGTTAGGATCGTCTTTGGCTTCGGTCAGCCTATCTTCAGGTGTGGACAAGTGGTCGTGGTTGGGGTGTGGGTCGAAGGGGTTCTCGGTTGCGACAGTTAAGCAACACATAGTGTCTAAGCGCGATTTTTGTAGCCGTTACGTTATGAAGTGGTGTAAATGGGTTCCAAAAAAATGTAATATTTTTGCTTGGCGTGCGGATATGGATAGGATTCCAACGGTTCAGGCTCTTGAAAAAAGGGGAATGGTGGTGATCGATGACATGTGTAAGTTCTGTAATGAAGATATCGACTCGGTGACACACATCTTCTCTACGTGTTCGTTGGCTATGGGAGTGTGGGAGAAAATCAGCTTTTGGTGCCGAATCCCGAAGTTTTTTATTTTTTCATTCAGAGATTTACTTGAAATGCATAACATGGGAGATAGATGGCAGGCGGAACGTAATGCTTTTCACGGCATAGTGCTCACGACGTGTTGGGTATTGTGAAAGGCTAGAAACAATTTAAGATTTAACGGTAAAAGATGTAGCGTCGAAGAGATTTTTAGTGAAATCAGGGTAGTTAGCTTCTTCTGGTTCAAACATAGAGCTAAGAAAGGTAGTTTTGATTGGGGGATTGGTGTAAATTTGTGAATATGTAAGTTTTTCTGTTTTGTTTGCCGGTCCCGGTTTTCGGGTTCGGTGTTGTTAATGAAGTTCTCCTTTAAAAAAAATATTGTAGCCGACACTTTTTTAAGACTAAATATTAGCCACCGCCAAAGTTTAGCCCACACTGTATACTTGTATTATTTTGATTGGTTTTTTGGATCTATTTGTAATTTTCAAAGTTTTAGTGGCGGCTAAAATTTAGCATACGCTGTACCATCTTAGCCGAAGTTCTTACTTGTCCTCTCTTAATGGATTATTTAGATATGTATAATTTTAGAAAGGCAAAATTTGATAATTGTTTTTTTTTTTTTAATTTTTGAGTCAAATTGCCTATTTTGGAACTTTTCCTTTGTTAAAAACTTATTCCATAATATTAAAGCTATCAATGTGAAAAAGAATATCAAGAGGCCGAGAAGGTTTTGGGATTTTTTTTTTTTGAAAGGTGATATGTATTAAAAAAAGACATTCAAGAAAGAAGCTCAAATGCAGTACAGATACAAGAAGAAACAGAACGTTAGGCTAAGCGGGGCACCCTCGGTGACTCCCTTCGGGGACCAAAGTTGCCGAGCGGTATGGTGCTGCCATCCATTTCGGGGACCAATTTCGGGGGCCAAATCGGTGGGGAGACACCGAAGAAGGTAGGAGAGAGAAGGTGGGGCCACCCTCATTTTCAACCAATGAAAACTTTTCATTTTTTTTTTTTAAAAAAAAACAATTCCCCTAAGAGGGGAGTGCCGCCATCAAATTGGGGTGCGAGGGGAGTTGACGTGGCATAACCTGATTGGGTGTGCGTAAGAGAGGGGACTCCCCTCTTAGGGGAGTGCCCCGGATACCCTTACAAAGCAAGTTTATAACTTAAAAGCACACCATTCTTTCCAGTCTAGCTCTGACAACCCCCCACTTGTGGTGACCCAAAGATATGACAATGCTTTGACCGCACCTGAAACCTGGGTTGATTTGTTATTAAAAATAGGGAAAATTACGGCAGTAGCCGCTTGACCAGGCATTTTACCAAACTAGCCATTTGACCAGGCATAAAAAAGCCCGGTCACGCTCCCCTATCCCAGTGAACCCTCATTTTTATTCACCTTCAATCCAGCCACAACCAAGCGGACACGTGTCCTCTTACCTGAACGGGCTTTATGACGCTACCTGCCCCAGCCGAGCCGCTTCATGTCCAAGCCGAGCCGCTTCGCCCCCTGCCCCACAAGCTAGCCAAGCCGCTACAAGTACAAGCCATGACCTTTCAAGGCCAAGCCGAGCCGTTTCAAAACTCTTGTTAAATTTCAGCAGTATTTTTAAAAAAAATATCAAAATACATCAAAATATGTCAAATTGGTTTTTGAAGTATAGGTGGGACAAATTTTTTCAATGTTGTATTTTTTAAGAAAATGACGTTTTTCTTAGCTTTAAAAAACCGAATCCCATACAGAAGGAGTTCTCTACTCTGTGTTCTCTCCTTTTCTATGGAACCTCTCGGTTTTATGCCATTTTTTTCATCGGGTGGGTTACCTCTCGGTTTTATGACGTTTTTCTTAGCTTTAAAATCTCAAACTCATTATATTTGTAGTGGGTTAGGATCAAAGAAAAGCTTTTGTATTTAACAACTTTTCTTTGATTTCATTTTTGCTTTAACCTTCTAAACCACGTCTAGTAATACAATCGTGACCGGCAACATACTCGATGTTCCCGTTAACAACCCATGAGTTATACTAAACGTGACCAAAGTATGTATTCAAACAAAGAAAACGAGAAGACAAAAAACACATGTGTGCAAAATCCAGATGTTATATATATAGTTACGAAATTATACATAAAAAACACATGTAAAGGCTTGGGCATGTGTTGAAAGGTCATAAAATTCAAATGAAACGGCTTGGGGTAGGTGGCAATGCTAAAGCGGCTTAGATCCAGGGTGTAGCGGCTCGGGATGTGTTGAAAGGTCATAAAATTCAAATGAAACGGCTTGGGGTAGGTGGCAATGCTGAAGCGGCTTAGATCCAGGGTGTAGCGGCTCGGGATGGGGCGAAGCGGCTCGGCTTGGCCATGAAGCGGCTCGGCTTGGCAGTACCACAAAGCGGCATAAATCAGAAATTGGGCGAAGCGGCTCGGCTAGGGCATGAAGCGGCTCGGCTTGGGCAGGTAGCGGCATAAAGCCCGTTCAGGTAAGAGGACACGTGTCCGCTTGGTTGTGGCTGGATTGAAGGTGCATAAAAATGAGGGTTCACTGGGATGGGGGAGCGTGACCGGGCTTTTTTATGCCTGGTCAAATGGCTAGTTTTGGTAAAATGCCTGGTCAAGCGGCTACTGCCGTAATTTTCCCTTAAAAATAAGGTCATTTCGTACCCTCCATAGGATCCAGCAGGTAGTTGCAAGAATCGCATGAACCGCTTTCTTTTTTATATTAGACATACGAAAGTTGTTTATAAACTCCAATAGTTCCACAACACTTATACGATACCTCGGCCATTGAACTTTCACCCATAGAGATAATGCTACCCAGACAAGACTAGCATAATCACATGAGATCAGAAGATGGTCGGCTGATTCCATAGCAGCATAACACAAGACACAAGCCGTAGAGGGAACATGAATGTTCCTTATTGCTAGCGCATCTCTAGTGGGAATCCGGTTCAACACAATCAACCAAAGGAAGAAATTAATCTTCTTGGGTACCCAGTTTAACCATTGCAGAGCTTTTGTTTCCGGGACAGAGGGATGTTATCGAATTCTTTTCGTAGATCGCAGACCTTGTAAGCCTCGATTGAGTCGCCTGACTTCCACAACCATACATCCTCCTCTGAACTGATGTTTACTTGTTCCACCAAATTCACACATTCAGGCCAATCGTTCAAGTTACTGCCTTGCTCGAGTTCATTGTCACTTCCCCAGCACCATGACACCTTACCTTGAATGATATTGTATCTATGTTTGACTAAACATTATTTATTAGTTTCCTTAGCAAACAAGTTACGGAATCTGTCTTTTAAAGGCACGCTACCAACCCACTTGTCGATCCAAAAAAGTGTTTTATTTCCGCTTCCTAGCTTTAGCTCTAGCCTGTTACGTAGTTCTTCCACTTGATTATCCGAAGTCCTCCCCATGTTGACTATATTTTTCCAGACCCCACAAATGGAACTTTTAAGAGGGATAGGAGGGTGTCCTACTGTCCTCTAACTCCATCATGCAAGGACGATTTGACTTTTACCCAAAGATGGCGAGTTTCATTTTTGAATCTAACCATCCATTTTACCATTAATGCCTTGTTTATCGAGGCAAGACTTCCAATCCCAGTCCGCCTTGGTCTTTTGGAGCATCAACCTTATACGACGGTACCCAAGAAATTTTATTTTCATCCACGCAACCTCCCCAAAGAAATTTCCGCCTTATTTTCTCCAAGTGTTTAATGACATGAGAAGGTTTTGGGATGTCAGGGCTATTCGGGAGCACCGTTCCCCCTAATCTTGGCCCTAATTTTTTATTGTATTTTGGTGGATTTCCCTAGTCCCTTTCCGAATTTTACATAATTATTTAAACCAATTCAAACAATATTTTTTACACACAATTTCCTACCTCTCTAACTCAAAATTTCTATCTCTCTCACTCGATATTTTTTAGACGCAAAACATAAAATGTCTACCTCTCGCAATGTGAAGCAAATCGGTTGGAGTCGACAAAAACAATGTCGATAACAACCCCAACAACAACCATACTTTCCACAATGCCAACAAAAACCAGAGTTTCCACATTTTCCCGAAACCCAATTCTCATAAGCTAATAACTACCAACAAGGTCAATCTCTGATTCAGTATGCATCTAAATGAATTCCGACTATCTAAAGAAACACCAGATTATCGTAAACCATGAAATCAAGAATCCGTAAATACACGTGAAGAAATCGAGCCACCCACACAAGACGAACAAGATTTGGAGGATGAGATGAGACTCCCGCAACAAGAGAACGGGCCATCAAAGATTAAGCCCAAAATATGGACGGATAGGAAAGAAGAGCCGTTAACTAAATCTTATACACATTGTTCCAAAGATATGGAACACAGAAATCAACAATCTAGGGAAGAGGTTATAATTTTAACCTTTATGTTTACTTATTACTAGTTTTCTCTACCCACCGCGCGTTGCAACGGTGCCATACGCGACGTGATAAACTATCGATTATAATCAACCCGACTCGTTTCTAAACTAAATTTGCGCTGAAACGTAGAGTAATCCGAATTCATATCATTGAATGAAAATATATTATATTTGACCCCACTTATTAAATTTATGTTGAAATGTAGATCAATTGAAGACGTATATGAAATAAACAAGCGACGTGAAAAAGTATAGGCTACAATCGACCCAACTCGTTTCCAAACTAAAAAACGTATAGTAACTCAAATTTATACCGTCGAATGAAAACGTATTATATTTGACCCGATTTGTTTCCAAACAAAATTTAGCTCAAAACATAGTCCAACTAAAAACGTACATAAAAATAAAACATTTGACAATAGACTAGACTCGTGTTGGAACAAATTTTGCGTTAAAGCGTAGACGGACTCGATTTTATACCGATGTATACATAAAAATGTAAGAAATTAGTTTAGGAGTAAAGTAGAAACTTTTGAAACTTGAAGGGGGGGGGGGGTGTTCAAAGTGACATCTACAAAGTTAAAGGGTTACTTTTGGCACTATAGCAAAGCTTGGGGGTAGAATGGGTAGTTAGCTTTGCCACCGACTTTTAAGTGACATTTACAAAGTTATAGGGTTATTATTGACATTATAGTAATGTTTGGGAATAGAACGGGTTGGTGGCTTCACCACCGACCTTTGTTTTTAAGGTTATATATAATTTATTTTTATAATTTCTATAGGTACCTAATTAATTTCCCTAATAAAATATAAAATACGGGTTTACTAAAAACTTTTACAATTTAAAAATAATATAACATAATGTAATTGAGTTCGTCGTTCAAAAGTTACGACGAAACGCCGTGCGGAAGCTTGTATCTTGTTCGTGTTCGGTTCTTCGTTGAGCTTGATCTTCATCTGGGAACCCTTGACATTTACCTATGATCAAAACCAACTAAAAGGTTAGTTTTGATAACTTATAAACAAGTTTAAACGAGTCCGGAACACAAAATAATGAAATATAAATTTTTATTGCCAGGTCATTAGTCTGTCGCGGCCCGCGACAGACTTGGCTTCGGCCTTCGCGGGGCGCCACAGCCCATGGCGGGGCGCGACCGCCTAGCATATCTCCGTCGCGGGCCGCGACGGCCTCATTTCGACAGAAGGTTGTTTCCTATTGCTGCATATTTGCCCAGCTATGTTTTTAACTAATATCCAATTTCAAATTAGCATAACTTTTGATCTAGACCTCTGTTTTGTGTGATTCTTTTTCCTACGTGTCCGTAATTAAAATACGGACCCGTTTACCATCATTGTTCATATTAAAATCTAGTTTTTAGGCACATAGTCTTTAAATCCCTTTTTCTATTATTCGACCCGTTTAGTTTAAGTTACATTACAAGAATGTTATCAAGAGTCGTCTTTAACATTTCCTACCCATCCCGGGCTTAACAAGCATTAGCGTTTCCACTCCCATTACGGGGTTCACGTACGCATTTACATTCACAGATTTATATGTATATTTCTAATCACTTAATCCACATTTAACTTCTTAATTTATTTTGACCCGTCTAGTGGATTTATAAGCATTTACTCGCTTTCCCGTTTACACTTCGCATTCCTATATCTAAATAACTAATTATAATCCACCGCTACTCTATTTGTGGTGGATTTAATATAAGGAACCCAAAATCCCAAATTTCACCCATCGGATGGTCATTTATGTAAATGACCCATTCTTAGGCATTTAACCCACGAGAGGCTTATGCCTATAAATTTTATGCTTATCTTGTCACACCTCAACCGATGGCGGAAACATCGGGGCGCGGCACTGAGCGAAACATATTGTCCAAGAGAAATCCATAACAACTAATTTTACCAAATATTTAAAGTTACGTCCCATACCATAACATACTTAGCAAATCAATTAATACAGACTGAGTATCTCAAAGACAATAGAACAGTTTTGACAACTGATAGATTAATTGTTTTGTTTCTAGACTCCTAAGCTTGATTCCAAAATATCCAACAATCCTAACATCTTAAACACCTGTCACATACGTTAAAATAAAAGTCAATACACATAGTGTAAAGGTGAGCATACAAGTTTAATAGTCTAATAGTAGCGAAAGCGAGTTACGCATAACCAGCATGTAACACGTAGAAATGTGAAGCAAGAGTTATCGACAGTAAAATATGCACAGACGTGACTGGGAGTTGTAGAATGCGCAACACATATCACCACTGTGACATGTGAAGAAAAGCCCTTAACAACCCCCGTCCACGACAGGTGCTGAGTCCAAACTATAGTACTATCGTTGCTAAGGTGTCAGGCAACAATCACTGTGTAAACATAACATACAAGCATTCATCGAAGAACACCTATAACATGCAGAGCGGTTAGCGTATAAAAGTGTTTGCGTTGTGTGATCGATGTGATTTGATATAAGTAACGTATGTAACACCCAAAAGTTCTTAAATCAAAAAGGGGTCGAGTATACTCACGGATTATGTTTAGTAAATAAACACTCTCTTGGATTGAAGGGAGCGCTGAGAGATAGCCTGAACACAGTACGCTAATATAAATGTTGAACGGTGCGTAAAACGATGCGAGTGAAAAGAATGATGAAAGGTCATCCGATCGGATGACAATCCGGACGGATGGTCATCCTGTCGGATGGCCATTCGGTCGAATTGTCATTCGTTTTGGATGGATGTGTTTGTGTATGACGGAACTTTGACGTTTTCGTTGTAGCATTTAAAAAACGAAGAAGTGTTTCTACAATTCAGGTCATCCGGACGGATGGCCATCCGATCGAATGGCGATTCGTTGGAAACCATCTCCCTTGAAGCTTTGTGAAAATTGTTAAGTGTTGAAAAATCACAAGTTACCCGTTCGGATTACCGTTCGATCGGATGGCTATCTGATCGGACGGCGGTCCGTTCAGTAACCTATTTGTTTTGAAACTTGTAAAAATTTGTTGAGTTTGGAAAGTTTTGCGATTACACCGAGACGGTATGACAACGTGTCAAAAAACGGAAACTTCACCAAGTCCCAGTTATCCAATCGGATGGGAAATCACCCCATCTGATCAGTCAACTGTTCTTGACGGTTATTCATGTTCAACCCGTTAAGTCAGTTGTCTCTTCAATAGAAACTCGTTCTCAGACCGACATTCCACTAGCGAATGAGTAGGAGGCCTGAATGAGCTCAGATTCTACCAATTTTATGTGGAAAGTTGGGAATGTTGAAGAAAAGTGGAAATCAGTTGAAAAATGTTTAGATTATGACGAAAATCCGTGTTTAAACATGTTGAAATCTCTTGGATCTGAGTTGTTCTTGGTGGAATGAGGTCACTATTTGAAGTTCATGAGAACCCATGATGACATCACCCTAGAACAGCCCAAATCAGCCGATTTCATGGTGGAAAGTTAAGATTTGATGGTGAAAATGATGAAAAGTGTGTGTAGATCAAAGAAGTACAAGATTTGGAGTAGAAACTTACAAGAATCGTGAGGAATCGAGAGAAAATAGGGCTGGAACGTGCTGGTCGAACGAGAGCTGTCACATCACATAAAGAGTGATGTGACATGTGGTATTTATAGGCAAGGGGAGAAGAAAGGCGGTGTAATGTAACGGATCAGAGGGCCCTCCGATCGCATGGCCCGGATGGTCATCCGGTCGGATGGTCCTTCGATCGGAGGACTCCTGCGAGTTAGTTTCTGACTTTTCGTTTCGTGCGTTGAGCGTTGCGATGCGTTGCGAGTAAGCGATGCGATAGCATTACACATTAATTACACTAAATACCTAACTAACAGTCATAAACCTAAACATACCCATTCTGCGTTTTGTGCTGCGATGAGATTGCGTTGCGATAGAGTTGCGATTGCATTTGCGATTTACATCCCAAAACAATATAAACATGCATAAGTAACAAATAACACACACACACGTAACACAATATCCATAACTTGTAATTCGAGTTGCGATGCGATAGCGATGAGCTTAGCGTTAAGTCGATCAGCGATTTATAGCGATTATTGCATTATAACTCCACATAATACAACTAAGTTATCATAAATTAAAGTATTGATGAGTCGAGAAGTACAAGTAATAATTAAGCAAGGAATGATAGATCGAATTGGCAATCTTTTCTTCTTTTGACTTTGACTTGTACTTTGACTTGTACTTTGACTTGTACTTTGACTTCCAAAAGTCGGGTTGTTACATATCTACCTTCTACTTGGTCATGTTACATGTTCTTTAAACAACCTCTCTATTTATGCGTACCTGGCTTGGGTCAACATATTGACCCGTTTTAATACCTTGTCTCAAAATTGCTAATCCATAGCATCACTAATCCATGAGCCGTCTTATCCTGTGAGCGTATGTCTCAACAGACACTTATTAGTCGTTAATTGTCAAATAGTATCATCGTTACCATTTGACCCGTTTGAACTAAATGACCAAATATTTTCACTTAAAATCGAATGGCATTTATTTACCATTTCATTAAGTAACGCATTTCAGATTTTTTTACCAATTTGATTAAATTTCTTAAATCCGTCTCTTACACGTTTACCCAACATGGCTTATGCCATTTGGTGCCGTTTTGAAACATTGACTTTGATTCATTTATACTTGACTAAATCACCATTCTACACCTTTTTTTTATTCGTTTAGGCTTACTTACAAAGTAGCCGTTTAAAAACTCATTTTTACCTTAGCCTTATTTCATGGCTAATTTACTGTCTTACCTCTATTTACCATTAGACATGGTTTTTATCCTTTATATTAGTTCCGACCCGTATTATTTCGTGTCAGAAACCATATCTTGAATTTCATCCTTATCATATTTACAACTTATAGAATAAACACGTATTCTACTAAGAGGTGTAAGTTTCACTTACCTTGTATCCAAGTTACGCCTTTTCCTTCTTTCTTGTTTCGTTTGACCCGCTTTCTCCCCAAGCTTCCACCTAGCTTGTTAAGCGCCAAACTATTATTCAATATTCACAAGGTGGTTAGATTAGTCATTATCAATTATGACTATTCCACCTTACGTATTTCATATAAAAATTATTATTCATCGTATTGTAGGTCGGTCTGACTTTTAAAAGTCAAATGCCCATTAGTATATAAAATGCACATTCAAGTTTATCAACTAGTTTAGGCATTTTCTCTAATCACCCGGCAGGCGTTCTTTTAAGCTACCATCTAACAAATCTTTTAACCCGGTTCATAATATTTCCAATAACTCAACTAGTTCAAGCGATTATTAAATCTAACTTATTTACTTTCACAAGAACTAAGGGTTCTTTTCTATAACTGAGACCCGTTTCATTATACCACTAGCATTCATTCGAACACCTTATCTAATCAAGTTCTTCATATGAACTAGTGTATAACACAATTACATACATCTATTTACATGGATGAAATTACCGATTTCATCATAACATATAAAAACCCATTTCAATTCTTGTATGAGCATACACTCAACTTATAATTTGTTCAAGTACCTTGCTCCTACTATCCAATATGATGATCTTAAACACGTGTAGATCATCATCTTCACTACATAATCAAAACCCACTACCTAGTTTACTTGTTAATCACTTACAAGTAACATTACTTCAAGTTCTTCATAATTTCATCATAACTAACAAAATTATACATACATAAACACTCAATTTCAACTTTGGATTATAATCCAACAGTTTATTTGCAAGTAACCTACTTGTCTTAAATTTCAACTTTAACCAATCTAGGTTTTATGACATACGATCCCCATGACTAGGTGATCGTTTCTATGTATTCATGCATCGATTTAGGGCTTGAATCAAGCTTTAATTTGATCATCTTGTTGAATTTAGGGTTGGAGCTCCCATGGGGCTTTCTCCTGGCCATCTCACGCACGCACACACACTTTAAGTGTGTGTTGTGTTATTTTTTTTTTTGTTTATAAAACCCTTTTTCAAGTTATCTAACTTTGGTCCCTCAAGTTTGGTTAGTTATTAAATAGGCCACAACCTAATTATTTCTAACAATATTCCCATTTATTAACTAGGTTAAATATTCCTAGTTATCTTAGTGGGTTCAGGGAATTTATGACTCGGTTTATTTTAAGTCCCGTTAACTCGGGCCTTTTATCCTCTTTATTTTCCTCAAAAGGATTTATTCAACTTTTGTTTAGTGTTAAGTTTATTTATTTTAAATCCTAATATTTACCGGGTTACTTTTACCACTAACGGTACTTTACCCGTCTTTTAGTATTAACGTGGTTTGATTACCAAACCCGTTTTCGGGGTGTTACAACCAATGTCCTTCAATGCTAGTGGGAGTTGAACTTGAGACCTCAGTGAGAGAAACCAAGTGACTAACCACAAGACCAACTTGTCAGGACAAGTCAAATTTATTCTAAACGAGAAGATTTGAACTAGATTAATGTCCAACTTCAACGGCATCTACAACATTAAAAGTGTGAATCGAACAAGCGGCCAAGGCGACGTTGATGTATTGAAAGCGGCAATGAAAGATCCTAATAAAACTGATCATGAGAAAACATTTCCTCGTATGCAGCGTGGGAACTTGTTCGTAATTATTCAAAGTGGTGTGATGTTCCTCCTATGGGTGCCGAGCAGCCTGTAAAAGAACAAAGGTGACGGAATCGTATTGCAACAT
This sequence comes from Helianthus tuberosus, assembly GCA_030545235.1. NCBI lineage: Eukaryota > Viridiplantae > Streptophyta > Magnoliopsida > Asterales > Asteraceae > Helianthus > Helianthus tuberosus. Next base: position 196,884,309 of record CM060424.1, read on the forward strand.
TACACCATGTCGAAATCAGATGCCTAGTTTCCTAATATGGGTGAAGAAACAAGCGACCTATCTTTGAAGAATCGTAAAGGCCAGCACATATAGCAAGTAAAGCGGCATCAACATCGTCATCCCTCGACTCTCTACTGGAAAAGGCTACCTAATTTATCACTTTCTCAAAAGTTGAGGCTGATGTTCAAAAGCGAATTAGAGCTGAAAAGTTATGCCTCCAATATTGGGTTAATCTTGTAAAGTTAAATAGTTTAGGGATTAAATTGTTAGTTGGGTAATAATATATTTGGTAAGGAGTTTTAATTTGGAGAATAGTTTCTCTTTTTAGTTTTAGGTTACTTGCTCTCCAAGTTTAGGAGTATTATAAATAGGAGTTATAGGTTAGGATTTATGTAACTTCACTTTTATATTAATCAAAGAGATTTTTCTTGTTAAATCCAATGTTTGATTAAGTTGAAGAAGGTTTGGTTTCCAACAATTGGTATCAGAGCGATTTATCAATTTGGGAGGTTTGCAGGTGCAAGAGGGTTTGTAGATCAAATGGTAGCAACAGGTTGTAGTGATTGACGTTGTGATCAACAACAACATGACCATAGCAATCAAAGAGCAGTGATTGCGGGCTTGATCAAAGGAGAAAACCCAAGTGGATTGTCGTGTTAGATCGGATCAACAGTAGACTTCAAACTGGGTGAAGTAGCAGGTTTGATCAAGGTGGAAGAGAAATGATGTTGTCGTGTTTGTGGTTGATGTTTCAAGTGTTTGGACAAGTTATGGGTGTGATCCCAAAGGAGTCAGAAAACAGGGGGTGCGGTTTTGTGTTGGTTGCAGCAAAGGTGTTGATGCAAAGTGAACACAAGAGACCGTCGATTAAGGTGGAAGAAATTCAGGTTTACTTGGAATTCAAGATCTTGGAGGAACGTTACAAGATTAAGGGGGTGATTATTGGGTTAAACTTATAAAGTTAAATAGTTTAGGGATTAAATTGTTAGTTGGGTAATAATATATTTGGTAAGGAGTTATAATTAGGAGAGTAGTTTCTCTTTTTAGTTTTAGGTTACTTGCTCTCTAAGTTTAGGAGTATTATAAATAGGAGTTATAGGTTAGAATTTATGTATCTTAAACTTTTATATTAATTCAAAAGTTTTACTTGTTAAATCCATTATTTGATAATGTTGAAAAAGACCTAGTTTCCAACACAAGAAGTTCAGGTGACTTTAATGCGAAGATCACAACAAACGTCACATAATAAATACACCTTTATACACCCAATCAAAACTATGAGTGAAAATGTCTGTTTGAATTTGGATCTACCTATTTGCACACCAACATGGCTATTTGCACACTAAACCCTACCTTTACCTACGCCGCATATAGAGTTATATGCAGCGTATAAGTTGCATGAAATTCAGAGCCTACCCAGCAATCATTGGCACAGACAACCAGGGTTTATATACGATGCGTATAGAGCTATATGCAGCGTATATAACCCGTCAGATTTTTTTTGGTTATTTTGATGTATTTGTGGTATAAATTCTCACCCGGTTCCAATGTTAAATCGCTTAAAATATATAACCGTTAATGTTATACCATTAATATAACAACCGTCCTAAAATATTTCCGACACCTCAAATATATTTAGAATGTCCCTATACGTCTTAAAATGCACCCCGTATACGAAAACCAAGCCCAAAATACCTTATATAATTAAAAATAAAATAAAAACAAGAATACAGTGTCGCTCGCGGGCCGCGAAGCCCTTGGCAGAGACCTTCGCGGGGCGCGACAAAACCGTCGACCAGCCCTATAAAAGGGGCCATCAGCTTTCATTTTCAATTCGTTCATTCTCTCGATCTCTCTCTCAATATTCTGCATCGTATACATAATTCTCGGGCATAATACCCCCCTAAAATAACGAAGTTCTGCCTCGTTGTAAGTATTTTAACCCCCGGTTACGTATTAGATACGCTGCCCGATTGATCTAGGGTTCCGTAACGGCTGTCGAGGTTCTGCCCGACGTAGTCGTTGGAATTCTGTCTCGGGGAGGGTATTACTAATGTAAATATTGGGTTATTATACTAACGCGTGTGCATCATGTAATTAATAGATAATCACCAGGAAATCCAAAAGGAAAACCCTAAGACAGCAATGTAAGTAATCTCTTTTTTGTATAAATTGTTTTTACAAAACCTCAAATGTTTAACTTATATTGCACAGTGATTGAGTATTTGTAATTCTACAATTATCGTCGGTATGTTGGGGTTTTGTATACAAAATTTGTTACTACACTGTGAGTAGTAACTTAACCACAAGTAGAGTTGACAGTACCGTGGGTGGTAATTAAAGTAAGAATTGGAAACAAATGTAATTGCGCGACCGCTCTCAATACTGTAAAACGGTTTTACATGTCTTGATTAAACCGGGATTCACTCACCAGTATTTCCCACTGACAAAATGTTTTTAAACGCGTTTCAGGTAACAAAATGTGAAAACCAAATAGAAGCCATCTGGACAGCACTGAAGGCTTGGAAAAGTGGCTATAAACGTTACCTAAATAAAGAGATGTCTTATTTAAATAAAATGGGTTTATCCCTATGAAAATGTGTGTATTTGAAACTTGGGATTTTCCCATGTGTTTAATATTATAAAAGTGTGGTATTTTACTCTGATAAAATATTTCATAATTACGGTCCTGATGTAAATTCCGCGGCCAAGCTGATAAACACCGATACCACTAAAACTGGTCGCGGCCGCCTGTTTCTGGGTAGTTAGGGACGGGGGTTGCGACAGAAGGTGGTATCAGAGCTAAGCCACTAATTCAGCTACAGAAGTGTTCTGCTGTCCAGCTCACCTAGGGACGAAGACACCTCTTCACAGCCTACCCTCTCAGGGTATTCGGCAGATAACGAAGATGGGATATTCGTGTTCAAGGCCCAATCTGAAGAGCCATTTCCTCCTAAGAAGAGAGGATGGTTCAGCAGAGGAGCGCATGAACGTAGAAAAAGGATGAAAAAGTTACAACAGCAGCGAGCTTTAGCAACCGCTAAAAGAGAAACAGATGCCCACACTCAGGATATGCTCAATAGGAGTCTAGCAAATTTTCATATATTAGCAACTACAGCTGCTGACCCTAATCTAGAGCAACTCATAGCACCCCAGCCCTTACCACTGTTTCCCACAAAACCAATGGAAATTAAAGCGAACCCAGAAAACCAAATCCCAATGCCTTACTTTGACCCAGCTAAGATACCTAGAATACCAGCACCCCATCCTTCAAACCCAGACTACGACCCGTGGTTTGATGATCATAGGGATTACCAGCAACGCTACCCAATACCAGAAGAAGAACTTACTTGGAGCAATCAGTGCCCGGGCTGATCTTGTAAGGGATGCTAACACCACACTTGCCGGGGAGGCTGGCCGCATTGCCTGCATTGATGCCGGAGATGGAAGAGTAAGCACTCTTTAAGCAGCCACATACAGCCTGACGATCGGGGGTTGTTTTAGCAGCGCTATTGAGTGATTTTACCCCACTAAAACATGCCGGTGGCACAGCACCACTTTTAGTTAGGTAGGGAATGCATGGTGCTAAGCTGCTGGATACCTGACCGCAGCTAGAGCCTCGGCATAGGGTGCCGCCACCACCATGCAAGTCACCACTACACATAAAACCATCATTGACATCTTTGCCATGTTTGGAGACTAGTTAAAGATGTAGGAAACAATAGCTTTCTTGTGTATGTTTGTAAGGTTGTTGGCGCTAGAATATGTTGTCCTTATAATTTATAGGGGGTGTTTGTCTATGTACATATGTACGAATGGATTAAAAGAGGTGGTTGGTTTGGAACATGTTAGTTGGAACTTGAATTTAACATTAATTAAGGCTACACCTAGCTAACCTCTTTGATCTCTGATGTTCACCAAGTGGAAGGTTAACGTTTAGTCATTTGAGCTAGCTCACAATAATAATGGAATCTGATTAATTAGATTGCCAACAAGTGTTCAGTGCCGACCATGTTTGAAATTTTGACTATTGAATTCAATTTTTTTTTTTGTTTGGACAAAATGTTTATGTTGAAGCCGGGAATCCTTAATCATTCAGAAACTTGCGAACCAAGAAACAGAAAAGATGAAACAGAAGGTGATTAAATCACAAAACAAATATCTACTTCACAGTTTTTCTCTACTTACTTAGCGGCGACGGGGCACCCATGCATGTACCCTCCCCGGACACATTGCGGTGCCACAACACCATCGCCACCTACTAAGGTAGGGCTGGCGGGTTGAGTTTTCCTTAAGGAGTACCTGTGAACCATTTGAGTTGTTTAAGGTCAAAGATGACCTTGGGATTTGTTGATGGGTTGTGATTGGTTGAGGCATTTGACTAATTAAAAAAAATAGTTTATTGCAAGGGTAAGACGCCGCTAGTGTTTTTGTGGCTAAGACCATTTGGAGTGGAGTGCCTTGAAAATGAGGCGTTATTCGACATGTGGCAACCACGTCAACACGCGTCAGAAAAGTGGCGTGGAGCAAAAAAGGGAGGAGTGGGATGAGGATTGAAAGGTTGGCGTTATTCGACACGTGACACACAATTTTGTGTATTTTATATTTAAACAATGAAAGAAATCTATTAAATTTATGAAAAGAGTATTAATAAAATGCCAAAGTCAATCAACATCCGTCACGTCACACCCCACAAGCCCCTCCACGCCGGTGAAAAACCTCCTGCCCCCTCCCCACGCTGCCCATTTGCTGGTTTACCTGGCGTGGAGTGGCTTCCCCGCCATTCTCAGCACCGTATAGTCTTAAGGGTAGTTTTTAAATTTTTTAAAATGACGGGTTTTGATAGGTTGGGACAAGGGTACTATTACCCTTGAGTGTCCCTCCCCTTACAAGATGCATGCTAACAGTAAACTAAAATAAAGATTACCGTATGTTAAACTCATACCATAAACTAAAAAAATACTAAATAAAAATGAACTCATACTAAAATAACAAAAGCCGTATGTTAGACATAGGGGTGCAAACGAACCGAGCCGAGCCCGAGCTCGACCAGCTAGGCTCGAACTCGTTTAACACATGAAAACTCGAGCTCGGCTCGATTCGAGCTTTATTTCTGAAGCTCGAGCTCGGCTCGAAGGTAATTTTTCAAGCTCGGCTCGGGCTTGACTCGTTTAGTATTTATTAATTAATTTATATTAATTATAATTATTATTATACATATAATTTAGTTATTTTTTTATATTTATATAAATGGTAGTTATTATTATATAAATATAGGTTTAATATATTAATAAAAAATATATAAACAGAAAGCTCGATTAGGCTCGCGAGCCGGCTCGAGCTCGATAAGCGAAGCTCGGGCTCGTTTACTAAACGAGCTTGTTTTTAGGCTCGGGCTCGAGCTCGTTTAAGCTCGGCTCGTTCGATCTTTTTTTCGAGCCGAGCTCGAGTAGCTCGTGAGTAGCTCGGCTCGTTTGCACCCCTAGTTAGACACAATATAAGGTGTGATTATGTAATTAGGGGGTAGGGGTGGTCACTCACTCATCACTCGCAACATCCAATCAAATTCCGCCATGTCATCAACCATTATTCAATCACTCACAACATTTTTTAGTGGAAATGGACATCACTTAGAGATGGGCATAATCGGGTATTTTCAGTACCCGGACCCGGTTCCTACCCGTACCCGGTTCCACTTAAATTTGGGCGTACCCGGTTCCTCTTAGAACCGGTTCCGGGTCATACCCGGGTATTTGGCACAGAAACCAGAACCTATTGTACCCGGTTCGGGTATTGTGGAACCGGGTTTCACCAGAACCGGGTTCGGGTCTGAACCGGTTCTGTCGTATATGTGAAGAAAAAGCCTGCATGCATAGTGGGAGCTACTGTTAGGAACCGGTTCCGCAGTGTATTGTCAAATCAACGAAAAAGCTGCCTAGCTACTGTTAGGAACCGGTTCTTAATATTATAATCGGTTATTTTGTTATTTAAACACTTTAAAACCTATACCAAAAACCTCTACAAGTCCTTCGTGTCCAACTCCAGCACCCTTTCTAGTTTCTAATTCATACTTGCTAAGAGATATGGCATGCAACGATGAAATGGTTTTGGTTTTGGAAACCAAAAGGAACCCCGCGATCTGGAAGAACTTTGATTTATGCCTAATGTCCGATAGCCACGAGATGGCTAAATGTAAAGGTTGCGGCAAGTTTATGAAGGCGTCGGCTAACTCGACGCTAAAGAAGCACACCGACCGCCATTGTCCGTTGACAAAGGCGAAAAATAGTGAAAAGAGTGAAGCCTAAAGTTTAGGTGTTTTATGTAAAACCGGTTTGTGTGGTTTATCATTATGTTTGATGTTTTATGTGTTTTTAGGTTGTTTTGTGTGGTTATGTTTGGATGTTTTATATAAAACCGGTTTATGAACTTTATGATTATGTTTGATGTTTTATTTCTACCTTGTTCTATACTTGAAGTTAAATCTAATAAGTGCACCGGATACGCATGGGAACCGGGTACGGGTAGGAACCGGGTACAGGTTGGAACCGGGTATGGACCTTATTTTTTAATTAAATGTGGAACCGGGTAGGAACCGTCGAGTTTTTTAAACCCGGAACCGGGTATGCTTAATACTAGGTTGGGACTGGAACCGGTTCCGGGTCGGTTCTACGGGTCCGGGTTTGGAACCGGGTATTATGCCCATCTCTAACATCACTCACCACCACACCCAACAATTTCCCACACAACCAACAATTTCACTCACAACAATCAAAACCATCAAGCGTCAAAAATAAAACGAGTTTTATGTTTGACGAGTTATACATTTCACTAGCGGTGGTATTTGGGAATTTATAACTCGTTATAACATTGTATCACGGGTTGTTTCATTGCCACCCCGGGACTTAGAGGTGTACAAAAAAACTGGTTTTAGAACCGAAACCGGAAAAAAAACCGAAACCGGTTTTTTTTTTTTAACCGGTTTTTTTTTATAACCGGTTTTTTTTTAACCGGTTTTTTTTAACCGCCGGTTTTTATACCGGTTACTATTCTTGACTTCAAAAACCGGTTATTAAAAAACCGGTTAAAACCGGAAAAAACCGGTTTTTTTGGGAAAAACCGGTTAAAAACCGGTCCCAACCGGTTATACCGGTTATTGTTTTGGACCTCAAAAACTGGTTAGTAACCGGAACTGGTTATAAAAAAAACCGGTTTTTATTTTAGGTGAAAAAACCGAAACCGGTTTTTGAAAAAAACCGATTTGTACACCTCTACCCCGGGTCCCCTTATAAAGTAGTATATATATCCCATTTCCTTTGCAATCAAATTCAAATACAATTAATACAACAAAATCATTTACACACACCCTTTGTAATCAATCAAATACAATTAATACAACAAAATCATTTACACACACAATGGCCTTGTTTTTTTAACGGAAAACTGCTTTCCACGTGTAAACCCATCCTTTCGGAGCTATGTTCAAAGGCCGACTACTCGATCACCGCTAGAAAGCGTAGCACACCCCTGATGTGCGGGAACCCCGTGGAATGGGTAAACCCTCGCCCCCCGTTGATTTTGCCTTCGTGTTTTTCACGCCCATCTAATACGTAAAATACTAGATATTGCCTTCGAGTTTTTCACGCCCATCTAATATTAAAATACTAGATATTTAAAATTTTCATTTTAGAATTTCTTTTTCAAACTTGATATTAAAATACTAAGGTTCTGTTTGTTTTTTACTAAAAGCTCTTCCTGATGACTTTTGTCTGCACCGCGCAGACGCGGGCAGACATTTTATTTTGCAGACCGTTTGTTTCCATGAAGTGCTTTTTAACAAAAAGGTCTTCAAGACCTCTGCCTCAAACAGATGTGGCCTCATGTCTTCAAAGGTCTTCACGACCTCTTCTACCCTTTCTTTCCTGCTACACCATTCTTCTTCCACACCTCCACCTCCACCCCCACATCCCGTCACCACCTCCGCCACCACCGCCACCTGATACATCACCACCCCCATCATCGGAGAGAGAGACCGTAGAGAGAGAGAGGGAACCGTAGAGAGAGAGAGAAGAGCGGTGAAAGAGAGATACCGTAGAGACTAGAGAGAGAGGGAGCGGCAGGAGACCATCATCATCATCGGAGACCATCATCATCATCGAAAAACAAACCCTAATCGAACTCTGCTACACACCGAACAAAATCCCCAAATCGATCTCGGACTCTGCTACACACCGAACAAACCCTAATCGAACTCTGACGGTTGTGGCGGTGGGTTTGCGGTGGTGGCGATGAAGGCAGAGAGAGAGATCGAGGGAGGAGAGTGACGGGGGTGGGTGGTTGCGACGGGGGAGGTTTGTGGTGTAGTGGTGACGGTGGTGGCGGTGGGTTAGCGGCGGTGCTTGGTGGTGGTGATGAAGGCAGAGAGGAGAGAGATCCAGGGAGGTTTGGTTCTGTTTTTGTGTTTGTGTGTGTCTACAGTCTGAAGAGGTTTATATAAAATAAAAAAACAAACCCTCTTTTTCTTGCAAACTGCAGACCTTTGGTCCACCTCTTCTCCTGCAGAAGTCTACAGATGTGGTCCGCAGACTGCAGACCTTTTCCCACAGAAAAAACAAACAGCACCTAAGTGTGTGTAGTTAACAGTTTTATAGGATCCTATCTTTTGATTATACGATTTTTAAATTCGCTTTCGTATCTTTTGGTTATATGGTTTTTTGTTTGGTAAATTTGTTATGAGTCGGTTTAGGTATTTTTGTATTTTCTATACCAAACTACTACGTAACTTGTTTGATGCATAACGAGTTTCAGCCGCACTATGTATTACTATTTCAAATCACATACTTATATATTTTATTAACACAAAAGAAAAAAAAAATATAAGGATATTGCACATGATTGTATGTGGGCCTTTTATCTGTGACGTTTAGAGAATCGAATACGTGTAAAAAGAATTGTGGATGAAAGTAATCAACCACCAGGAATTGAGTATGTTAACTACCAACCAATAAATTTGCATTAAAGAATGATTAGACCAAAAATTTATACATTGCAAAAACAAAATATAAAAAACAAATTACACATATATTGTTGTTTGTTGCATTAAAGAATGATTAGACCAAAAATTTATACATTGCAAAAACAAAATATAAAAAACAAATTACACATATATTGTTGTTTGTTATGAGATTAGGGATGTAAGTTAGCTTAATAATCATTAGAGTTGTTATACGTTTCACTTAATATAAGGAGTTAAATGTCATTTTAGTCCTTGTGGTTTTGTGCTATTTTAACAGTTTAGTTCAAATGTTTGAAACGTTGTCATTTTAGTCCAAACAGTTTCAAGCGTTGCTATTTTAGCCCACCGGGTTAACTTTGTCCATTTTTTATGTTAGCTAGAAGGGTAATTCGATCATTTTATATGGTCGAATTGTCTTTCTAGTTAACAGAATTACATATAAAATAACCGAAATGCCCTACTAGTTAACAAAATAAAGAGATGAACTTAACCCAGTGAACTAAAATGGAAACGTTTAAAACTATTTAGACTAAAATTACAATATTTCAAACCTTTGAACTAAACTGTCAAAATGGCTCAAACTACAGGGACTAAAATGACATTTAACTCTAATATAAGTGTTTTAATCATTTTATATTAAGATATAACTCAATGGGTGGAGAAACAACAGAAAGTTTATTTGGCTAGGAAGGCTAGGAAGTGATCTTGACCATCCATTTAGTTAATCAAGGGCTAAGATTAAATCAGTGAAATTGAAGGAAAGAAAAGAGGCGCGTGAGTTTGTTTAAGGGCATTCTAGTCAATCAAAGCCAATAGTTTCTCTCTCCTCCAATTCCCCCCCATTTTTTAAACGTTAATAACTCTTTCATACGACATTATTTTTTTATAAAAATTGCACCAAAAAAACGAGCGTTTTTTATCTTTAAAACGAGTATACTATTGCTATATTTTAAAAAAAAATTAAAAACCCAGTTGCGTAAAACGCAATAGAAAAACCCCCAGTTACGTAAAACGCAATGAAAAAAAAAAACCTAAAAAATGACATTTTTCTAAAACGCAATGCACCAAAAAACAAAGAAATGACTTATTTGTAAAACGCAATGGCCAGAAAACACAAAGAAATGTCTTATTTCTAAAACGCAATAGCCAAAAAACTCAAAAGAAAATGTACTTTCTAAAAAGCAATGGACTAAAAACACATAAAAATGTGTTTTACCTAAAACGCAATACACCAAAAACACATAAAAATGTGTTTTACCTAAAACGCAATGCACCAAAACACAAAGAAATGTCTTATTTGTAAAACGCAATGGCCAGAAAACACTTAAAAATGACTCATTCTAAAACGCAATGGACTGAAAACAGCTTAAAAATGTGTTTTACCTAAAACGCAATGACTAAAAACACTTCAAAAATGTGTTTTACCTAAAACGCAATGACTAAAAACACTTAAAAATGTGTTTTTTTCTAAAACGCAATAGCCAGAAAACACATAAAACTCTCTTATTTCTAAAACGCAATGGACATTTAAAACTGTCTGGGAACTGTCTGTGACTGTGAACTGTCTGAATTGTCTACGAATTACTGTCTTCGAAATGAGCCAATTTCTGGAAAATTAATTTTTCTGATGATTTTTATTACAGCAATTTAATTTTTCGAAATGAGCCAATTTCGAAATGAGCTCAACCCCAGCCAGGGGCTCTGCCCCTTGGACCCCGTCAGGGGTTGCCGCCCCTGGGACCCCGCTGCCAGGGATCGAAGTGATTTCTTCAACAATTGACGAATTTTGAATGATTGAAACACTTATCAGCGCTCGAATCGAACGAATCGAGTGATTATCTCCAAAATCACCGGAAAAACGAGATTTTTTTATGAAATTAAACTGGGTTTTCTTTCAAAAAAGCTGAAGAACACGTTGATCGGGTGCTTGAATCATTGATTGGTGATGAAAATCGCACTATAATGTAGTGATTATTGAGATAGAAAGTGAAGAAATGGTTGAAGATGGTGGGTTTTGAAGTTACTGGGTTTTGAAAAGGAAGAAGAAAGGGTTGGATTGACTAAAATACCCTTTTTCTTTATTTTAAATGTTGCCACATGTCCTAATCCTATTGCTTCCTACACTTCCTAGCCAAAATAAACTTCCTATTTGATGTTTTCACTTATAAAGTCATTTGTAATATTTTGTAGTATTATCATGACTATAGCTAGGTTTTACAATTTTATTAATTAATTTAAAAAAAATACAAACATGTTCTTCTTTCTCTAATCATACCAAAAACGTTCCTCATTCCCTTCACGTGAAAGTGCGTCCGCAACTTCGTGTACATGTATGTTCATGACGGACAATAGGTGATTCTGCCCTTTGTGTATGGCTTTGCCATAAATATGAAGGTATTGATGTATGTGTTGTCTATATTTTAGGCATATGTCAAGGGTTTCTTAAAAAAAATATGTTCGTTTTATATTTTGTGTTGGATTCAAATCCGTGTTTATGAACTCAAAAGATTTATAGTTTATGTCTGATATTTGACTATTTGTGTTACTGACTTGATCGTGTAGTTGAATTTTGGTGGTGATTTTCACTAGGTATGAATAACATTAAAGTTTTTTTGGCTTGTAGTATGTGACATGTGACCAGTATTGTGTGTAACACGCCCTTCATCATTTATGCGCGAAAGGTGTAGCGATTCCGTGTCTCTCTTATGTGATGTGACTCTTCGTTCGTGTCTCGTATGTGATGTGACTTTACGTTCAGTGGCCGACCCAGGAATTATTTCCTGTGGGTGCGAATGAGAGGTTTCAAGGGATGCGATCCGGATCTTTGCTTATAAAATGCACTAGTTTTTTTTAAAGAGGGCGCCCGCCCACCTAAACCATAGCTTGGGTCCGCCGCTGTCTACGTTAAGGAGCGGTCCTTGTGCTTGGATTATTAGGTAATAAAAGTATAATTCATGTGTTGTTCTTGCATGTTTCTTGAACTCTTAGCAAAAAAAATGCTCTATGCATATATCAAGTGCTCTTTTTCCAATAGTTTAATTCATCAAACAACCACGTAAATGCGTCAACATATTTATAATTGTCTAACATATAAGTATGTGTTTTGTGTATCATAGAATGTGCTAAATTGATATCGTTGTTGTGCTTAATTGAGATCCTTGTTGCGATTATTTGAGACAAAATTACGAGGTTCTTGATTCAACTTTGTTTAACATATGAAGCAATAGATAGAAAATCCATCTATGAGACTATGAGATCACAATAGTCAATACACTAATCTAGTCTTGTTTTATTTCTTATAATTCTTTTCAATATACATAACCTCCTAAATAGTTGGGTAATGAAATTGCTAGAAAGAAATAGGTTATTAAATATAGGAATAGAATAAATATAAAGGGCTTTTAAAAATAAGAAGTGTAGACAGGGGCGGATCCACCTTATGGGGTGGGTGGGCGGCCGCACCCCTTGAAAAAAAATTAGTGGTATTTTTCGCAAATCTCAACCGCACCCCTTGGAAATTTTCGTCCGCACCCCGTAGAAAAAAATGTTAGGAATTTATATAAAAAAAATTGTGAACATGGATTGAAACCCGATCAAATTATGTAAACAAGTTAGCCCACTAACCCCTTTAATAAAACTTAAATTCAATCCATCAAGCAAGCCCAATAACTTAATACCCATTCAAGTCCAACCCAACTACTAATTTTGTTAAACAAAATCAGTCCACATAATGAAAAAAAAACCCAAATCGTTGCCACTTGCCAGCGACTCCCGCCATCTCTCTGCCTCACTTCAGTGCCCAGCGACAGCATAATTCCGGCCGGCGACTGCAAAATTCCGGCTGCAAACTGGTTAATTCAGGCCGCCCTAGACAGGTACATGTTTTGTTTTTTTGTTTTTGTTTTTTGTTTTTTGTTTTTTTTGTTATTTTGATGTTTATGCGATTTTGTTCAAGATTCATCAGATAATAGGATTTTAAGATGAGTTAAAAAAGTTTAAACTTTTACATGTTTTGAGGTAATTTGGGGTTGTTCTAGTCTTTATAGGATGGGTTTGTTGTTTCTTAATCTCTTATTGATTATATGATTCTAGAAACATATATATATATATATATATATATATATATATAGAAAAAGTGTAACGTACAATAGGACTTATCGTACGCAACGTACGCGATAACCCCAGCCGTCAGATCTTCATCTCCAATGCGATTTCATCCCCCCATGCGATTTCACCCCATAAACAACAGCGTACGCGAGCACAATACGCATGTTATAAAAAGGCAAATGAAATCGCATGGCTTGAAAATGCAATGAAATCGCATGTTTTTGAAATCCCATGCAAATGAAATTGCATGTTTGAAATCACATGCAAAATGAAATCCCATGCAAATGAAATGGCTTGCAAGAAATCGCATGTTTTGAAATCCCATGCAAATGAAATGGCTTGCATGGGGAATGTGAAAAAATGGCATGGGGTGTGTAGATGGTGAAATCGCATGGCGTAAACACGAAATCGCACGTTGTTTTTTATGGGGTGAAATCGCATGGGGGATGAAATCGCATGGGAGATTGAAGGGGTATGGTCCCAGATCTCGCACCAAAGCAGTCGCGAGTGACCATCACCCTTATCAAATGCTCCCACCAGCATTGACTTATCTGCGTCCGTGCGGGCACGCGCGAACGCGGTGGACGATTCCAATCGGTCGAGTGATGAGAAGACTTACCTTGCGTATGAAAAGGGATGCGGCAACAACGACAGTTACCGCATATATCGATGCGGCTTAGCACTGCATCCTATACACATTTTCGTCACGACAAGGGATGCGGCTTAGCACCGCATCCTATAAATATCTTCGTCAAAGCAAGGGACGCCGAAACAACAGTGGTTACCACAGATAGCGATGCGGCCCAGCACCGCATCCTACTGACGACAAGTGGGGACTGACGGTTTTACTTAAGTGGCCGAAACAGCAAATGGCACCGATAGCAGTCATCTGTCCAGCCCACACGTAAGCAACGCTGGCACACAGACTGACGGCCACCTTGGGACGTGGCGTCACCTCCATGGCCTACGCGCCTGATACACCTGCAAAGGGCTGCGCGTTGTCAGTCTAGACACTCAATTATCCTCCTTCACTCTTCGGCTATACATACCCATCCCGGACCAGGTTTGAGGTATCGCCTATTTACTTTCTCACTCTTACTACTATCACACACTTTGCTCTCAAGCAAATTACTGATTCTCACGCCGGAGAGTGGTAACAAGGAGCACCACCCACCTCATCCTCCTTGTTACGAGACTAGTGAATTAACCTCCCTTGGTTGACCACTGTTTCATCAGAGATGAAGATCTGACGGCTGGGATTATCGCGTACGTAATGTACGATAAGCCCTATTGTACGTTAACTGTATATATATATTTGTTAAAAAGGTTTAAAATTTTATATGTTTTTATGTATTTTTGGGTTGTTCTAGACTTTAGTTGGGTGGTTTTGTTGATTATATGATTGTTGGTTGGTAAATAACAATTACTAGGGCTTGAAATTCAAATTTTTAAATTGAAAATTAGGGAGCATGGGCTATGGTTAAATACTTGAAGATCCTTGTTTATTTTGTATAGAGTTAATTGCCCAAATCATCCCTGAGGTTTGGGCAGATTTGCCATTTTCGTCCAAAATGACACTTTTGTACCAAATTGCCCCCAACGTTTGTAACTTTTTGCCATTTTCATCCAAACCACTAACTTAGCTTATTTTTCTGTTAAGTTGAGAATATTTGGATGAAACTGGCAAATATAAAACCACAGGGACGATTTTGGCAATTTACTCAAACTCTTTTAAATTTCTTTTATTTAATTAATTTTATTACATATATTATAAAAAAGAATATGCATGCAATTTTTATATGAAAAAAATAATAGCTTTGTCACATAATTTTTATAAATTTTCATCCAACCACTAACTAAGTTAATTTTTCTATTAAGGCGAAGGATGTTTATAAACTAAGACATAAATTAATTTCTAATTTTTTATATAGATCAGTTTTATAAAAATAAAATCTACTTAAACCTCTAAATTTTATAAAACTAAAATGCGGGTGACCTTATTGAAAAATGTCAAATAAAAAAAATCTTATCATATGTATCAAGTTTGTAATTAATCTTCTACTCTTTTAAATTCGCTCCTAAGTAAAAACAGAAGCCAGTGCCCCCCCCCCTCTATCAAACAACGTATCGTTACCAAATCTTAAAATTACCCATCAAATTGTAATTATAATGCTATGAACCAAAAGTTTTTTTTTGTACTCAAGCCACTCAGAATAAATACTAGTTAGTGTAAGGACCTGCACGAAAATGTCCTACAACGCTCCGTAAGTGAAAACCTGGACCCCTAAAACCCTAATTTTATGAAAAAGCAAGAAAATCAATTTTCATTACTTGGTCGCGGGCCGCGAAGGGATTAAGATAGGTCTCCGCGGGGCGCGACAGCCCAGTAAATCTCCGGATAAGCATCAGGGCCACGTGTCACACACGTGGCAAGCCTAGGATATGACGCGGCAGCCCTAGCCGTAGCTAGGGTGGCCCTCGCGGGCCGCGAAGGACCCCTCTTCAAGTTTACGCAGGCCGCGAGAAACCTAAAAATCAGCTATAAATAGAACATTGCATGGCCAGTCCATTCTACTCGAAAAATTTCACCAAAACAGCTTTCTTTCTGTGCGAATTTTCTATTTTAGAGTGTCGAGACGCTGCTACGATAACAGGGTAATAACTCGATCACTACTACGATACAATGTCCGATCGATTGAAACCAATCTGATGAATGTTTAAGTGCTGCATGAATTCGGGCTATGCTTTGTCATTCGTCGTGAGGGTTTTGATCTCGTGAGCTATCGTGAAAGTTGTATTAAGTTACTAACCTAGTTTCGTTTGCATTATTTAACTAGGTTACCGGCTTAAACAGTAGGCTACCTATGACCGTTTAAATCTGCAATGTGAGTCATTCTCTTTTTATCAAACTCTTTTCCAAAAACCTCAAACTATTTTCGGGTTATATTTTACAGGGATTAAGTCGTTGTTATCTTAAATTACTAGCAGTAAGTGGGGTATTGTGCACATTACTGATGTTTTATCACTTTTAGGTGAACGGACCTAAATAGTGATATACGTCACTTTTGGGTGAACAGACCCAATAGTGATATGACCACAGTCATAGATCCGGTCGAGTGACAACTGGACCAGATGATTATAAGATAGAGGCAATTGTAATCGCTCTTAATACTGTAAATTATGACAATGTGTCATTTTGTACAAATTGAATGACTCGCCAGTATTTCCCGCTGATAAAATCGTTTTAAACATGTTTCAGGTGAATTACTGTAAACATGGAAAAAGTGTCGCGTAGCACTCCATCTTGAATGAAGTGGCTCAGTAAAGAAATAAACATGTTTTTGTAATCAAGGGATTTCCTAGTGAAATTCCCTTATTGTAAATTACGGGTTTTGTCCCGAAACTTGAAATAAAATAATTCAGTCTTTTCAGCTTAAACGATCCTGTTAAAACTTTCGCTGCCAATTCAAACACCAATACCATGGGTTTCTGTCCCGTGGCTTCTGAACCGGGTAAAACCGGATCGGGGGCCGTGACAGAAAAAAGTGGTATCAGAGCCACTGAGTTAAGCCAATTCAGTATTTGGAAAATGCTTAAATTTTAATTTGCAATTTTGTGATTCTGTGACAATTAAAATTTCAATGATTAAAAATTTAATTTGGACTTTTGTGTTTCCTTATGTGTGACTAACAACATGAATGAACTATCGAAAGCCCTCCGAAATTTCACTATCCATACCACTGATGTGGAAACTACGGGAACCCAGTCCGGTTATCAGGCTGACACCGAGGAGCCAATGGTGTTTTAGTCCCAGGAAAAACCCAAACCCAAAAAGAGGATAAGACTTCTAGAATGGAAACGAGGACAAAAGAAGAAACCCGCTGCCCAAAGGGTGAAAAAGACGGTGGATCCAAGGGGAAAAGGAAAAAAAATAGGAGAGAGCTCTGGTCAAGCTCAGGAGCTGCCACCTTGGGAAGAACTGGACAGGAAACTGGCCAATTGTGATCTTATCGGACCTGCTGATGAAACCCTTTTCAGTTTTCCCGCTCAATCAGAACTTCCCATAAATCTGGAACCTGCCATCCCAGAATCTAGAGTTAACCCCCAACTTCTTCGAGGAGAATTGGAAGAATGGTGGACCAGCGACTGGCATTTCCAGAATTTCATGAATAACCCAGATGTTCCCTTTCCCCAGTTTGAACCTAATCCCTTTCCACCCATGAACCCGGAGAATGTTGCTGAACTCCGCCGTTATGGTGAGGAATTGGTGGATGCGGGAAATCGGATTCGAGACGTGGGAGAAAAGATCTCTTGGAAATACGACGAACGGGAGCGTCGTTTTTGAAGACCGGATTAACAGAAATTAGATGTCTTGTATAATAATAATATGTGAAATATATATATATAATAGATAGCAATAATAATAACATAATGTATAATATTGTATAATAATACTAAAATAAAATATCTGTAAATACCAGGTTTGTATGGATGCATAATATATATATATATATATATAAATATAAATGTCGCAATGTCGACGATTTTGGTTACCTGTGTTGATTTGATTTTGGTTGTGATTGCCTTAATGTGCTTAGTGCTATCTATTTTGTGAAAATAATTTATGTATATTGTTAATTATTCAGATGGAAAACGCAGTAAACTAACCGGCAAATGAAGTTAACCAATCTGACCCGAATAATGAAGAACAGTTTCTCAATAGGCAAGATATTGAAAATATAGTTGCTCAGGGAATAGCCAATGCTATCCCAGCAATCGTCGCAGCCGTCAGAAATCCCGTTGAGCCTTCCCAAGCTAACCATAGTGTCACGGCCCCCGACCCGGTTTGACCCGTTTCAGGAGCCGCGGGACAGAAAATCCCGTGGTATTATTTAATTGAGTTAACAGCGGAAGTTTTCTTCAGGATCTTTTTAAAGCTGAAATTTCCCGATTATTTTATTTCACAACTCGGGATAAATCCCGGTAATTTACAATCATACGATTTCATGGAGAAATCTTTATTTTACAAAACATGTTTCTTTATTTTATTATGAGCCACTTCCTTAAGCTTGTAGTGCTTCGCGGCACTTTTCCTTGGATCACAACAGATCACCTGAAACATGTTTGAAAAAGGTTTTGTCAGCGGGAAATACTGGTGAATCATTCTTTTTACTAAAATGACACGTTTGTTATAATTTACAGTATTAAGAGAGATTACAATGTTTCAGATATCAACCAACTACCCACAGTATTTGTCACTCGACCGGATCTGTGACTATGGTCATATCACCATTGGCCACCCGTTTGTCCAATGGCAAAGATTATCAAGTAATGTATACAAAACCCCACATACTGGCTGTAATTTAGTGATTACATAAACTTAATCACTGTAATTATAACTTTGAAAATAAACATGATTTGGAAAGTAATTTGATAAAAAGAGAATGACTCACATTGCAGATTTAATTGAGCAGAGCCTAGCCTACTGATTAGCCTTTTGACCTAATTTAATAACATGCACACGAACTCGGTTAGTAACTAATACAGCATTTACGATAACTCACGAGATCAAACCCTCACATCGAATGACAAAGTGCGATACTTAAACATCCATCGAATTAACGACGAATGACAAAGCATAAACCCTAATGTGGGCAGCACTTAAACATCCATTGGATAGTTTAATCGATCAGACATTGAATCGTAGCAGCGATCGAGTTAATACCCGGTATCGGAGCAGCACCCGACTAATTAAAGTTGTATTTTCGACTTTAATGTAGTCTGACTTCGTTTTTTTAAAAGTTATAATCGACACCAACAGACTGTGCAAGTGAAGGGCCATTTATAGGTAAAATTAGGGTCTGTCACGGCCCGCGTAAACCACAGCATAAACTTTACGCGGCCCACGTGGCCACCAGTCTACGAGTAGCTTTGACCAGTCACCAGTAGGTGTGACACGTAGGCGACACTTGGACCCGGAACACTTATCCGGTCAATCATGAGTTGACGCGGCCCGCGTAAGACATGCCTTGTCTCTTACGCGGCCCGCCTGAGACCCAATATTTTGTTTTTCTTGGTTTTTAATATGGTTTAGGGTTTCAGGGGTCCGGGTTTATACTTACAGGTATTTTTAGGATAATTTTGAGAGTCCTTACATCCTCCCCACCTTTATAAAAATCTCGTCCTCGAGATTTACTGGAATAATTGAGGGTACTTTCGCTTCATTTCTGATTCCAGCTCCCAAGTGTATTCAGGTCCTCTCTTTGAATTCCATTTGACTTTAACTAGCACTAGCCGTTTGTGCTTGAGAAATTTCACCTTTCTGTCTTCTATTTGAAGAGGTTTCTCAACAAATTTTAACTTTTTGTTTATCTCTATATCTTGGAGAGGTACTACCAGAGATTCATCTGATAGGCATTTCTTTAGATTGGATACATGAAATACATCATGTACTCCAGTTAATTCTTCTGGTAATTGTAAACGATAAGCTACTGATCCTATACGTTGGATCACTGAAAATGGTCCTACGTATCTTGGACTTAGTTTTCCTTTCTTACCGAATCTGACTACTCCTTTCCAAGGTGAAACTTTCAGTAGTACTTTGTCTCCTACCTGGAATTCCAAAGGCTTCCGTCTATTGTCTGCATAACTCTTTTGACGATCACGAGCAGTTTTTAATCTTTCCTTGATCTGAGTAATCTTGTCAGTCGTCTCTTGCACTATTTCAGGACCTGACAATTGACTTTCTCCTATTTCTGCCCAACAAACTGGAGTTCTGCACTTTCTTCCATACAGTGCCACAAATGGGGCAGTTTCAATACTTGAATGATAACTATTGTTATAGGAGAATTCAATTAATGGTAAGTGGTCATCCCAGTTTCCACCAAAATCTATCACACAAGCTTGGAGCATGTCTTCCAGAGTTTGTATCGTCCTTTCACTTTGCCCGTCTGTTTGAGGATGATATGCAGTGCTTAAGTTCAGTTTAGTTCCCATGGCTTCTTGGAAACTTGTCATAAAGTGAGAAGTGAAACGACTATCCCTATCTGATACAATAGAGAGTGGAACTCCATGTAGGGATACGACTTCATCTACATACAGCTTTGCCAATCTTTCCATGCTAAAGGTTTCTTTTATGGGTAGAAAATGAGCTGATTTGGTTAATCGATCCACAATTACCCAAATCGCATCATTACCTTTTCTGGTTTTGGGCAACTTAGTAACAAAATCCATTGTTATGAGTTCCCATTTCCATACAGGCATTTCTAATTGTTGTAGTAAACCTGAAGGTTTCTGGTGTTCTGCCTTAACTTGTGAACAAGTAAGACACTTAGAAACATATCTAGCTATATCCTTCTTCATGCCTATCCACCAGAAATTATTTCTTAAATCTTGGTACATCTTATTATTTCCAGGGTGTATGGTATACCTAGATTTATGAGTTTCTTCTAAGATCTTATTTCTTAATTCTCCTTGCTTAGGTACCCAAATTCTTCTTTTGTGGTATCTCCAAATTCCATCAGTTCCTTGTTCTAATTCTTTTATTCGTCCCTTCATTCCTTCAGCATCATCCTTGATTGCTGTTTCCTGAACATTCTTTATTTGTTCCATTAAATCTAACTGTAGATTTAATCTGAGAGCACGGACCCGTTGTTGTTTCTCATGGTATTTACGACTTAAGGCATCTGTAACTACATTTGCCTTTCCTTCGTGATATTGAATATAACAATCGTAATCACTTAGGATTTCCATCCATCTTCTTTGCCTCATGTTTAACTCTTTTTGCCCAAATATATATCTTAAACTCTTATGATCTGTATTGACAGTAAATTTACTTCCGTACAGATAATGTCTCCAAATCTTAAGGGCAAAAATTACGGCTCCTAATTCTAAATCATGAGTCGTATAGTTTTCTTCATGCTTTTTCAATTGCCTTGAAGCATACGCAATTACCTTCTTGCGTTGCATTAGCACACATCCTAATCCTAGTTTTGAAGCATCACAATATACTTCAAAATCTTCAGTCCCTTCTGGTAAAGCTAGGATTGGAGCATTTGTTAATTTCTGCTTCAAGATTCTAAAGGCTTCTTCTTGTTTAGGTCCCCATTCAAACTTAACTGCTTTACAGGTTAGGTTAGCTTAGTTAATGGTACAGCTATCTTGGAAAAATCCTTAATAAACCGTCTATAATATCCAGCTAAACCTATAAAACTTCTAATTTCCATTGCGGTTTGCGGAACCTTCCATTTGGTAATTGCCTCTATTTTAGAAGGATCTACGTGAATACCTTCGTGATTCACCATGTGACCTAGAAATTGCACTTCCTTTAGCCAAAATTCACACTTTGAGTATTTGGCATAAAGCTTTTCTTTTCTTAACAAAGTTAAGAGTGCATGTAAGTGCTCACAATGTTCTGTCTGATTTTTGGAATAAATAAGTATATCGTCGATGAAGACAATTACAAATTTATCTAAATACAGTTTACAGATTCTATTCATCATGTCCATAAATGCTGCAGGGGCATTTGTTAACCCAAAGGGCATGACTGTAAACTCGTAATGACCATACCTAGTCCTGAAAGCAGTTTTAGGTATGTCTTCCTCTTGTACCTTTAATTGATGATATCCGGAACGTAAGTCGATCTTAGAAAAATATCTAGCTCCTTGAAGTTGATCGAATAGATCATCAATCCTAGGTAATGGGTATCGATTCTTAATTGTAACTTTATTCAATTCTCTATAATCAATACACATTCTCATTGAACCATCCTTCTTCTTTACAAACAACACTGGTACTCCCCAAGGGGATGAGCTAGGTTGTATGAATCCTTTGCTTAGTAATTCATCTAATTGCTTTTTCAGTTCTAACATTTCGGTAGGAGCTAACCGATAAGGTGCCTTGGCTATCGGTGTAGTTCCAGGAATTAGATGAATCCTAAATTCTACTTCCCTATCAGGTGGTAATCCTGGTAATTCTTCTGGAAATATATCTGGGTATTCTGAGACTACAGGAATTTCCTTAAGTTCTTTACCCTTAGTACTAATGAGTACTGAAATCATATATACTATTCCTTGTTTTCGTTCATAACTAGCAACTTTCATTACTGATATGAACTTCATGGGTTTACGCGGTTTATCTCCTGTAATCCTGATTACTTCTCCGGTAGGTGCCTGAATTTCTATAGAATTGTTATCACAAATGATTCGAGCATGGTTAGCTACTAACCAATCCATTCCTAATACAACATCAAATTCAGCTAATTTCATAGGTAACAGGTTTGCAGAGAATTTATGACCTAAAAGTTCTATATTTCCTTCCCGCAAAACCTTATCTATTTTAACTGAATTCCCATCTGCTGTTTCGACTGTAAAAATTTGCCTAAGGTTGGTTAAAGGTAAGTTAAGAGCTTGGCAGAATGAAGTATTGATAAAACTTTGGTTTGCACCAGAGTCAAATAATACTTTTGCGTAAATGTTGTGAACTAGGAACGTACCAGCTATCACATCTGGAATTAACTCGGCTTCCTGAGTAGTTAACAGGAAGGCTTGAACATTCTTCTTGGTAGCTCAATCGGCCGGCTTGGCTTTGTTGTCTGCTGGTTTGACCAATTTAGGACATTCTGTTTTGAAATGCCCATTTTCTCCACAGTTATAGCAGATCCTTGTTTTCCTTCTGCAGACTTCTTCACGATGTCCTATGGCTTTGCAAAAGTTACAGGTCACATTACATCTTCCATAATGTTTCTTTCTGCAATTTCTGCAGAACGGCGAAGTTGAAGATTGCCCTGTTCCTCTTCTCTTGACGTTGCTATTATTACCTACCCGAAATCCTTGGGTAATTTTCTAAGCCAGTTTCTTTTTCCTATTTTCATCTCTTGTGCGTACCAGTTCGTCAGTGAGGATATTAGCTAATTCTACTGCATCATCAATAGTGCGAGGTCTCGCAGCTTTAACGATATTACGGATTTAACTAATTAATCCCCAAATATAGCGAGAAATGAGTACCGGCTCTGGCGAAGCCAGCGTTGGTACCACTCTAGCATATTCGAAGAATGTCGAAGTATATCCTCGACAGTCCACATTCACCATCCGGTGGTTTAGGAACTTATTTGCCATTTGATCTTTTTCATACTCGGTACAGAATTTTCTTTCTACCAGATTCTTAAATTCTTCCCATTTTATGGCATATGCCTCGATCCTTCTTTTAGCTTGTAACACTGTGTTCCACCATTCTAGCGCCCCTTCTTTAAAAAGATTTGACGCATACATAACTTGATCTTCCTCAGCACATTTACTTATAGTGATCACTGCCTCAGTTTTCTCTAACCAACGCAGTGCTGTAATAGCCCCTTCGTTACCTGCAAACTCAGCTGGTTTACAGGCAAGAAATTCTTTGTAAGTGCAACCAGGTGTTGCAGCTTTCATTTTCTTGAAAATTGGGGCTTGCAGATCATTATTGTTATTATTAATATGATTGCCTCCTCCGTTTATACTATTACTAAAATTATCGCCTTGTGTACGTTTACTAGGAATGATTGATTGAGGTTTAACAGGTTTCTGGACAGCAGCAACGATTGCTGGAATAGCATTGGCTATTCCTTGTGCAACAATATCCTCGATATCTTGCCTATTTAACAATTGCTCTTCCTGATTTTGCTCAGATTGATTTACTTCATTTACTGGTTCATTACCAATGTTTGCCATCTGATAATTAATTTATAGATAAATAATTAGTATAGAATAAGAAACAATCCACTATAACAATTAATCGCACATAATCACATAAACAAATATACAATCAAAATTGTAAATTTTCTTTTATTTTATAGATTATATTATGCTTCCATATACAACCGTTTTATTGTTTATTTTACACATACTGATTTTTATTAATATTACTGTTATTATACAAACACAGACTCATAATCCATTTCTCCCTTGTCAACTTGCATTTTTAATAACGATGTTCTCTCTCATCATATTTCCATGAGATTTGTCCCCCAATCTCTCTGATCCTATTCCCAGCATCCATCAACTCTTCTCCAAAATGGCGGAGTTCAGTCATATTCTCATTACTCATAGGTGGATTTGGTAAAGGTTCTGGATCGAACTGAGGGAAAAATGTATAGGGACTGTTGATAAGGTTTTGGAATTGCCAATCATTAGTCCACCATTCATCCATTCCTAGAGGTTGGGTGTGGATTATTGGTTCTGGGATTGCTGGTTCCAAGTTCATTGGAATTTGGGTTTCAATAGGATGAGTAAAAACATTTTCATTAACAGGCTTAATAGTATCACAGCTTGTCAATATAAAATCTAACTCTTCCTGCAATGTCATTTCTTGAGTTTGCTTAGAGCTTTCTCCAATTTCTATCTTGGTTTGTCTAGAACCTTCTCCATACTCCATTTCCATCTGCCTAGAATATTCCCCAAACTGTATTTCCATCTGCCTAGAATCTTTCCCGTCTTCAATCCTCAATTCCTGCTGTCTAGAACTTTCCCCGGTTTCAATTTCTTTTCCTTTTTCTAAAGGATTATTTATTTTAGGAATCTTCCTAGTGGCAGGTTTTCTTCTACGCACACGCCTCCATCCCACCAATCTCCTCCTTTTCTTGGGCTTGGGCTTCTCTGGAGGTGGAGCATTGAATTCTATAGGTTCTTCTATGTCTGGTATGTACCTATCGAAATCTCTGGAAACCTCTATTTTTACCGGATAGAGATTTAAATTCTGAAGGGCTTCAGACAAGTCACTCATGCTGTTTGGTACATATGCAAAATACAAAACTTTACTAAGTTAAATTATAATAATTTCTTAAATAACCTTTAAATATTATTTCATATCGTGTGATTGATTTAACACAAAGATAATTAAAACACACCAGGGTTTACTGTAACTTATTGGATAATATTTCTGGCTTGTAAGTGATAAGGTTGCTAAAACTTAAATCAAAATATTTAAAGATTAGCATTTACTGCTACGGTGGCTAGCATATAGAGATCTGCCCATTTTTCATCTAACTTGTCTTCCCATGGTGATTTACTGGTTAATTCCTGGGTTTCCTGTTTAACTTTCTTTTCTCGGGATTTCTTTAATTTCTCCTGACTTTTTTCTAATAATCAAACTTCTTTTATCAGGAGAAAGTGGTTCCTCATATTGGGCTTTTTGAACAAATATTCCTTCTTCAGGAGTTTGGGATGAACTTCCCTTTTCATTTGTTGACTTATCTAATTTAAGATAGATGTTTGAAAGCTTTTGCTTACCCATACTGTAACTAGCAAATAATCAATTAATAAAACACATAATCACCAAATAGCAATTAGTAAAAATAAGTATTTTCTATATACTTAAATAGGCTTAAATCAGTGGCTCTGATACCACCTTTTTCTGTCACGGCCCCCGACCCGGTTTGACCTGTTTCAGGAGCCGCGGGACAGAAAATCCCGTGGTATTATTTAATTGAGTTAACAGCGGAAGTTTTCTTCAGGATCTTTTTAAAGATGAAATTTCCCGATTATTTTATTTCACAACTCGGGATAAATCCCGATAATTTACAATCATACGATTTCATGGAGAAATCTTTATTTTACAAAAACATGTTTCTTTATTTTATTATGAGCCACTTCCTTAAGCTTGTAGTGCTTCGCGGCACTTTTCCTTGGATCACAACAGATCACCTGAAACATGTTTGAAAAAGGTTTTGTCAGCGGGAAATACTGGTGAATCATTCTTTTTACTAAAATGACACGTTTGTTATAATTTACAGTATTAAGAGAGATTACAATGTTTCAGATATCAACCAACTACCCACAGTATTTGTCACTCGACCGGATCTGTGACTATGGTCATATCACCATTGGCCACCCGTTTGTCCAATGGAAAAGATTATCAAGTAATGTATACAAAACCCCACATACTGGCTGTAATTTGGTGATTACATAAACTTAATCACTGTAATTATAACTTTGAAAATAAACATGATTTGGAAAGTAATTTGATAAAAAGAGAATGACTCACATTGCAGATTTAATTGAGCAGAGCCTAGCCTACTGATTAGCCATTTTACCTAATTTAATAACATGCACACGAACTCGGTTAGTAACTAATACAGCATTTACGATAACTCACGAGATCAAACCCTCACATCGAATGACAAAGTGCGATACTTAAACATCCATCGAATAACGACGAATGACAAAGCATAAACCCTAATGTGGACAACACTTAAACATCCATTGGATAGTTTAATCGATCGGACATTGAATCATAGCAGCGATCGAGTTAATACCCGGTTTCAGAGCAGCACCCGACTAATTAAAGTTGTATTTTCGACTTTAATGTAGCCTGACTTCGTTTTTTTGAAAGTTATAATCGACACCAACAGACTGTGCAAGTGAAGGGCTATTTATAGGTAAAATTAGGGTCTGTCGCGGCCTGCGTAAACCACAACATAAACTTTACGCGGCCCGCGTGGCCGCCCAGTCTACGAGTAGCTTTGACCAGTCACCAGTAGGTGTGACACGTAGGCGACACTTGGACCCGGAACACTTATCCGGTCAATCATGAGTTGACGCGGCCCGCGTAAGACATGCCTTGTCTCTTACGCGGCCCGCCTGAGACCCAATATTTTGTTTTTCTTTGTTTTTAATATGGTTTAGGGTTTCAGGGGTCCGGGTTTATACTTACGGGTATTTTTAGGATAATTTTGAGAGTCCTTACACATAGCAAACGCACCCGCGACGATAATTTCAGTAACAGTGTGAATGGGGGCGGCGATAATAATAATGTGATTCAAACCCCATTACTTAAGAAAATGAAAGTGGCAACGACTGGTTGCACTTACAAAGAATTTCTTGCCTGTAAACCAGTCGAATTCGTAGGCAATGAAGGGGCGACTGCCACACTACGTTGGTTGGAAAAGACCGAAGCTGTGATTAAAATAAGTAAGTGCGCAGAAGAAAACAAGGTAATGTATGCATCCCACCTTTTCAAAGAAGAGACGTTGGAATGGTGGAACACGGTGCTACAGGCAAAAGGAAGTGACATGGCTTATGCCATGAGTTGGGAGGAATTTAAGGACTTGGTGGAAAGAAAGTTTTGTCCCTCCTATGAAAAGGAACAGATGACAAACAAGTTCCTAAACCACCGGATGGTAGACGTTGATTGTCGGGGGTATACTTCGAAAATTTTCAAGTATGCTAAAATTGTACCAACTCTGGCCTCGCCAGAATCAGTGCTTATTTCTCGCTACAATTGGGGACTAATTAGCGAAATTCGCGACATAGTCAAAGCTGCGAGACCTCGCACAGTTGACGATGCGCTCAAATTGGCCAATACCTTGACTGACAGACTAGTGCGTACGAGAGAAGAGACCAGAAAAAGGAGTTAGCTTAAAAGATTACCCAAGGTTTCCGTGGGGTTAATAACTTCAAGAAGAAGGGAACTGGGCAGTCCTCCACCGCTCCATTTTGCAGTAGCTGTAAAAGAACGCATTTTGGGAAATGTAAGGGGTACTGTAATTTCTGCAAAATTCTGGGGCACCTAGAAAAGGAATGTAGGAAGAAATCCATGATCTGCTACAATTGTGGAGAAACAGGGCACTTCAAGCCAGATTGCCCAAAATTGATTAAGCCAGCAGATAACAAGGCCAAACCTGCCGAAGGAACTAATAAGAAGAATGTAAGGGCCTTGGAGCTGACAACGCAAGAGGCAGAACTGATTCCGGACGTGATAGCTGGTACGTTTCTTGTACATGACGTTTACGCAAAAGTATTATTTGACTCTGGTGCAAACCAAAGTTTTATAAATACTTCATTCTGCCAAGCTCTTAAGCAACCTTTAACCAAACTTAGGCAAGTTTATACGGTAGAAACGGCCGAAGGAAATTCTGTTAATATAGATAAAGTACTCCAAAAAGGAAAGATAGAACTCTCAGGTCATAAATTTTATGCGAACCTTCTACCCTTGAATTTAGCAGGATTCGATGTCGTGTTAGGAATGGATTGGTTAGTAGCCAACCATGCTCGAATCCTATGTGATCAAAATTCCATAGAAATTCATACGCCCACAGGAGAAGTGATTTTGGTTTCAGGAGATAAGCCACGTAAACCAATGAAGTTCATTTCAGTAATGAAAGTTGCTAGTTATAAACAAAGGAATAGTGTATATGATTTCAGTAATCATTAACACTAAGAGCAAGGAACTTAAAGAAATCCCAGTAGTATCAGATTACCCTGATGTATTCCCAGAAGAGCTACCTAGATTACCACCCAAAAGGGAAGTAGAGTTTAGAATTCATCTAATTCCTGGAACTGCTCCAATAGCTAAGGCACCTTACCGATTGGCTCCCACAGAAATGCTAGAACTGAAAAAGCAGTTAGATGAATTGTTAAGCAAAGGATTTATACAACCCAGTTCATCCCCTTGGTGAGCACCGGTGTTATTTGTGAAAAAGAAGGACGGTTCGATGCGGATGTGTATTGATGTGTGCAAAATGCAACATATAAATTACATCAAATGTGGCATAAAACTAACCCCTTTTTAGTACTAATGTTGGAAAAAGTGTGTTTTTGTCTTCCTTTTGTATTTTCAGGATCAAATGAGCTCAAATGAACAAAAGAAGCAAAAATGCAGTCAAATCTAACAATAATACAAGAAAATGAATAAACGTGGCATGCCCAACCCCTCGACAGCATCTCCCCAAGCAAAAACAAGAGAATAGAAGGCTGAACACACCCCGTGCTCAGTGAGCACGGGGGGCATGCCCAAGTGTCTACAGAAAAGAAAAAGTTGTAGAAGTTTCTATTACCCACCACGGGGGCGTGCCCAGTGGACACGGGGCCGTGGTCAACGCAAAGATTCGCAGAATCTGAGCAAATCTTGATAGTACAGATACACTTCTACACATGGGGCCGTGCCCAGCGGACACGTGGGCGTGGTCAACTAATGCAGACAAACTGCAATTAATGAAGAAAGAGAAGATGGGTGGACACGGGGCCGTGTCCGGGCTTCTGTGGAGGGTATAAATAGGGGTGCTTGGCTCATTTGCAAACCATCTCTTGGCAAACCACCTCTCTCACACTACACCCACCCTCCACCACCATCACAACCCACATCCACCACCATCATCCATCATCCATCATAGAGTGTGTGTAGTAGTCTCGGGATCCAAGATTGATCGTAAGAGTTCTTGACAATCAAAGGCCATGTTTTCCTAAGTCTCTTACATCACTTGGTGAAGACAAGCATTTAGTGTAATACTTTTTATTTTTAATCTTTTCGCACTTTTTATTTGGTTATGTATTAATGACTTTAATAACTAGTTTCTTATGTTGAAGGTGAATCTTCCTTATCATTTGTCCGTGGTGTCTTGGCATTATTTTATTGTCTATATAAAATAAAAGATTTTCACCATTCATATCTCCACGGTCTACATGGAGATATGTTGCCTACCTGGTCGGGGGTTAAGGGAATGGTTTGGTAAGAGTCTTACGTTGTTCGGTGTATAGATCCTACAAGGACCTGGGTCAATTTTAGTAGGATCTCCTTCAATACCCACTGGTATTGGATGGCAGGGGTCCGAACTCATTGATCCCCTCATATGTAAACTACTATTAAAACTTTAATCCGGCTACTTAGGATTGTATCCCTGCTGACTCAAACTACTTAGCCGAGGGTAACGTCACCTTCAAAACAGGGGCCTACCATAATATACATTAATAACTTAATTAATTATCTTTCAATAATCCAACCCTTTAGGATTGTATCCTTGCTGACTCAAACTACTGGGTTGAGGGTAACGTCACCTTCAAAAGAGGGGCCTACTACTATAACTAAGATAATCTCTTAAAAAGTGCAAAAGTGCGGAAATAATCAAAGGTTACACTAAAGGCGAGTCGGATCCAAGTGATTCATCTTATCTATCTGTTTTTATTTTATTTTTATTTTTCAGCATTTTTAGTTTTTATTTTCTAGTTTAAAACCTTTTTCTAAACTTTTGATTTGATTAGACGTTGAAGATAAACCGGTACTAAAAGCTCTTGTGTCCTTGTACGACCTCGGTATCTTACCAACACTATACTATGCTCACGATGGGTGCACTTGCCCATATGTGTGTTTGGTGTTAGTAGAATATCGTGTTTTGTAAATTTAAAACTTGACTAACGTGTTAAAAAGGGCTAAAAATATACATAAAAACATATAACACCGCACGCACATCAAGTTTTTGGCGCCGTTGCTGGGGACACAAGGATTTTAAGAAAGCTTAAAATCGACGGCCTAATCAGTTTTTCAAAACTTTTTAAAACGCACGCACATTTTTCTGCATTTTAGTTAGTTTTGCATTTACAGTAGCCTGTACACGGGGCCGTGTTCACTGAACACAGGGCCGTGCTGCACATTTTTAGTAAAACACCCAGATACAGAGTCTGAACACGGGGCCCTGCTCACTGAACACGCCCCCGTGCTGCACAAAACCAGTCACTTTAATTCAAACGCCTAGATACAGATCCTGAACACGGGGCCGTGTCCGGCCTCTGTTTCCGTTTTTATTTTTGTTTTCTGGTCTCGAGACTCTGTTGTGGTTTGCTGAGTGATTCTTATGGATCAATACTCAGGAGGCTACAACTACACCTATAAGGAGGGTGATTATAGGGAAGACTATTGCACCATTTGTGGTGACCCGCACTCGGTACAATATTGTGACTTATTTCAACCATCCACTTCATACACCTATTATGAGGAGCCCAAGTACGAGCCATCGACTTCATACACATCCTATGAAGACCAAAGGTATGAACCTTCTCCCTCATACTCATATTTTGATGAACCAAGGTATGAGCCTTCATACTCATACTTTGAGGAACCAAGATATGAGCCTCCACCTTCATATGCTTATTATGAGGAACCATGGCGTGAACAACCCACCTCGTATGAGTATTATGGAGAACAAAATTACGACCCTTATCCATCATATACTTACAATGAAGGACAACGGTGTGAACCATCTACTTCCTATGAGTATTATGAGGAACAAAGGATCGAACATCCGGATTCGAGCTTTGAGGATCCTGATCCTTACTCTATCACCGACATAGCCGATAGGATAATAGAAAAAATTAAAACTATCGAACGATGCATAAAAGAATCTCGCGCAAGGGAAGAGGAGTCCCGCGCAAGAGAAGAATTAAATAAAAAAGAGATAGTTGAAAATGTAAAAATGGAAGAACAAGTAAGTGAAAAACCGACACATGAGTTAAACAACGAAAAAGGTGAGTCCGATAACGTTAAAATTCAAGAAGAGTCTAATTTTGAGAAAATTAATCTCTTGCCACCTTCTTTCGAAAATCATTGTTTAGTACCCACTCATGCTGAGTTTTTAAAAGAGTTAAACACGAACACTAAAATTGACGAAACGTTAAGCATTATGTTAACAAATGATCAAACTTCGCTAATAAAAGAAGACCCATTTGAAATTAACATTACACCGGTTCCATGTTTTTTTCAAAACTCCTTTATTAGTAATATCACAATCGATAAAGATCTTTGCATTAATATAATGCCAAACTACATTTTCGAAAAATTAAGTATTGGTTATTTTTCTCCACTTCAAATACCCATTTTTCTATCCAATCGGAAAGTAATAAAATCAATCGGTGTAGTTAAGGATGTCTTGGTCCAAACAAATCAAATGGTAATCCCAACCGACTTTGTCATCCTTGATGACGCTCCTCTAGTATTGGGACGACCTTTTGTAAAAACCCATGAAGCTTTGAAAAAACCGGAAGTACAACAATCTATCTATTCAATTAGGGGCATTTAAAAGGAGTGTCGATCTTGAGCGTTCAATGAAATATCCATTCAGCAATAATGATCCCCTAATTGAAGATGAAGATGAGCCACCCGATACAAGAAAAGAAATTGACCACTTTGTTGAAGAAGAGGTAGCCATAGAACAAACTTTTAAAGTTCTTGACCATAATGAGCAACCAAATAAGGAGTATCCTATAGACCCACCTCTTGAGCTCAAAGAACTCCCAAAAGGTTTGAAATATGCTTTTCTTGACAAAGATGGTAAATCACCTGTAATTAATTTCACTATCTTACGGTGGGGTTGGAAAACAGTTGTCAAGAAATCAACCTCTTGCACCAGAGGCTGAACATTCTTGTGACGCCTCCCATGGAACCAATCCTCCCTCAAGAGGATTGGAACCTAGCACTTGGAGTTAACAATCCTACCGGATGGGATGACATCCCCGCGGAACCTCCTCTTGACAACTTGCAAGAAGTCCCGGTGGAAGTTACACCCCCTCAAAATGATGATGCCAATGAGCCCGCTTTTCTTCTCCCTAGGGAGATAGAAGAGTGGCTCGCCGACATATGAGGGACCCATTTCCGGAGAAAGAAGTTCTTCAAGCCGCATCAAACCGAGAGAATTATCTTTTCGGAAATTTTGCTATTTCAGAATAAACTGTAGGCTAGAGCTTCTTTTCGGGTTTAGACTTCTTGTGTTTTCTGACCTACTTATCTAAAATTTTAGTTTATTAGGAATTTATGTAATTTTCTCTATTTAATGAATGATTATTTTATAAATTTGGTGTTTGGATGATGTTGTAATGGATAAAACACACTCAGGATGGTGAAGGATACTAAGGGAGACTTGCACCAACACCACATGCACAAAAACAGAGCCTCCCGACAATTTTTCTTCATTACAGCAAGTTCAGCACAGGGGCAATGCTAGCCAACACGCCCCGTGCTCATGATCTGCAGGAAAAATGCCCAGTTCAGGTATCTGGACACGGGCGTGTTCACTGAACACGCCCCTGTGTCCAGCCTTCTGTTACTTTTTGTTATTTTCTGTTACTGGCAACCTGAATACGGGGCCGTGCCCGGACACCACATGCCCGTGTCCAGACGCCCAGTAACATAAAAAATTGTTTTTAAACACACTTTTACACATTCAATCAATCTAAAAACTTATTTTTGGGACACATTGAGGACAATGTGTAATTTAAGTATGGGGGGATGCTAAAACCTTTAATTTTGCAAGTCCTAATTACAAGCCTTAAGCAAAACTCTATTGGAACCGCTAAACACCCCAAATTTTTTCAAAAATCTTCTTTATTTTTTTACTTGTCTTGGTTTAATTTGGGAATAACAAGTTCTAAAAATGTGATATTTTTATAAATTTACAACCGATAGCGTCGTGATAAAAAGGAACCCACATAAGAAAATTATGAAACGGCATGACAAATCTAGTTAAAATTTGATTATATATACTTGATCACATAAAAACCCATTCCCACAAAAAGTGAGTTTTGAGCCTTTATTGAGCATACAAATACACATCTTTAAACTAAATGCTCATTTTTCGTTTCTTGTGTGAATAGCCGCTTGGTTCTTACAACTCTAGAATTTGCCACGACGATACATTCCCGGTCCTTACCAACTTAAACCCAAGTAAGTAAATGATGGAGGCATTAGGACTAACCCTTTTTCTTTCAACACCATTATTTTTCTTTTTTTTTACCACCTACCCAAAATCCCCCTAGTTAACCCCTTTGAGCCTAAACCTTTTCATTTCTTAACCTAAATCAAACACTCTTTTTACCCACCAAAACCCTTTTTTCATTTTAAACCTTTTATTTTAGTAACAAAGCTCGGTTTTCTTCTGACTTCCTTATAAAAAAAATCATAAATTTAGAAAAGAAAAATGAAGCTAGCAATAAACAAACAAAGCTCATCAAAAGAAAGCTTGTTTGAATAATGCTTCATTGGAATAAAAAAGTCACAAAAGCAAAATGTTTTACGAAAACCGATGCTTTTTACGCCTTTCGGCCTTTTCTACTAACCACTAACCCAACCACCTACCTTTAACCCAAGTCTAACCCTTCCCCCAAAAGTCCTCTTGATACTTACAAAGGTTTATAGTTAAAAAGGAGGAGGATTGATCGTTTGACAAGCTTATGGTTGAAGTAAGTTCCATGCCGCTCTCGAGTGTTTCACAAAAATACATCTTCGGCCGAGTGTTGAGTGATCTCCCGTGAGGTATGTGAACTTGTATATAAATGGAATTTTAAAAAGGCATGTTATGCCCTAATAAGTAATTTATCTTATGTAATGTTCTAGATAAATCATAACGAGTAGGATTGTAAATAAAATAAAAATAAAACCTAATAAAGAATCTTGGAATCTCGACACTCTATGACAAGCCCAAAACCTTCTCTTCTACCCATTCCATTTGGGAGTGTAAGCCACATTATAAATAGTTTTGCTTGAGGACAACAAAGATTCAAGTGTGGGGGTATTTGATGTGTGCAAAATGCAACATATAAATTACATCAAATGTGGCATAAAACTAACCCCTTTTTAGTACTAATGTTGGAAAAAGTGTGTTTTTGTCTTCCTTTTGTATTTTCAGGATCAAATGAGCTAAAATGAACAAAAGATGCAAAAATGCAGTCAAATCCAACAATAATACAAGAAAAGGAATAAACGTGGCATGCCCGACCCCTCGACAGCATCTCCCCAAGCAAAAACAAGAGAACAGAAGGCTGAACACGCCCCGTGCTCAGTGAGCATGAGGGCGTGCCCAAGTGTCTGCAGAAAAGACAAAGTTGTAGAAGCTTCTATCACCCACCACGGGGGCGTGCCCAGCGGACATGGGGCCGTGGTCAACGCAAAGATTCGCAGAATCTGAGCAAATCTTGATAGTACAGATACGCTTCTGCACATGGGGCCGTGCCCAGCGGACACGGGAGCGTGGTCAACTAATGCAGACAAACTGCAATTAATGAAGAAAGAGAAGATGGGTGGACACTAGGCCATGCCCAATGGACACAGGGCCGTGTCTGGGCTTCTGTGCAGGCTATAAATAGGGGTGCTTGGCTCATTTGCAAACCATCCCTTGGCAAACCACCTCTCTCACACTACACCCACCCTCCACCTCCATCACAACCCACATCCACCACCATCATCCATCATAGAGTATGTGTAGTAGTCTCGGGATCTAAGATTGATCGTAAGAGTTCTTGACAATCAAAGGCCATGTTTGCCTAAGTCTCTTACATCACTTGGTGAAGACAAGCATTTAGAGGTAATACTTTTTATTTTTAATCTTTTCGCACTTTTTATTTGGTTATGTATTAATGACTTTAATAACTAGTTTCTTATGTTGAAGGTGAATCTTCCTTATCATTTGTCCGTGGTGTCTTGGCATTATTTTACTGTCTATATAAAATAAAAGATTTTCACCATTCATATCTCCACGGTCTATATGGAGATATGTTGGCTACCTGGTCGGGGCTTAAGGGAATGGTTTGGTAAGAGTCTTACCTTGTTCAGTGTATAGATCCTGCAAGGACATGGGTCAATTTTAGTAGGATCTCCATCAATACCCACTGGTATTGGATGGCGGGGGTCCGAACTCATTGATCCCATCATATGTAAACTACTATTAAAACTTTAATCCGCTACTTTGGATTGTATCCCTGCTGACTCAAACTACTTAGCTGAGGGTAACGTCACCTTCAAAAGAGGGGCCTACCATAATATACATTAATAACTTAATTAATTATCTTTCAATAATCCAACCCTTTAGGATTGTATCCTTGCTAACTCAAACTAATGGGTTGAGGGTAACATCACCTTCAAAAGAGGGGCCTACTACTATAACTAAGATAATCTCTTAAAAAGTGCAAAAGTGCGGAAATAATCAAAGGTTACACTAAAGGCGAGTCGGATCCAAGTGATTCATCTTGTCTATCTGTTTTTATTTTATTTTTATTTTTCAGCATTTTTAGTTTTTATTTTCTAGTTTAAAACCTTTTTCTAAACTTTTGATTTGATTAGACGTTGAGGATAAACGGGTACTAAAAGCCCTTGTGTCCTTGGACGACCTTGGTATCTTACCAACATTATACTATGCTCACGATGGGTGCACTTGCCCATATGTGTGTTTGGTGTTAGTAGAATATCGTGTTTTATAAATTTAAAACTTGACTAACGTGTTAAAAAGGGCTAAAAATATATACATAAAAACATATAACACCGCACACACATCATGTATCGATTATAGGGAATTAAATAAGGTTACCATTAAGAATCGATACCCATTGCCTAGGATTGATGATCTTTTTGATCAACTTCAAGGAGCTAGATATTTTTCTAAGATAGACTTGCGCTCCGGATACCGTCAGTTGAAGATACAGGAAGAAGACATACCTAAAACTGCTTTCGGAACTAGGTATGGTCACTACGAGTTTACAGTCATGCCCTTTAGATTAACAAATGCTCCTGCAGCATTTATGGACATGATGAATAGGATCTGTAAGCCGTATCTGGATAAAATTGTAATTGTCTTCATTGATGATATACTTATTTATTCCAAAAGCAAGGAGGAACATTGTGAGCACCTGCATACACTCTTAACCCTGTTAAGAAGGGAAAAGCTTTATGCCAAATTTTCGAAGTGTCAATTTTGGCTACAATAGGTGCAATTTTTAGGACATATGGTGAATCACGAAGGCATTCACGTAGATCCCTCCAAGATAGAAGCAATCACAAATTGGAAGGTCCCGCAATCAGCTACTGAAATCCGAAGTTTTCTAGGATTAGCTGGATACTATAGGCGTTTTATAAGAGACTTTTCTAAGATAGTTGTTCTATTAACTAAGCTAACTTGTTAAACGGTTAGGTTTGAATGGGGACCCAAGCAAGAGGAGGCCTTTAGGATTCTAAAGCAAAGGTTAACAAATGCCCCAATTCTTGCCTTACCAGAATGGACAGAAGATTTTGAAATCTACTGTGATGCTTCTAAGCTAGGATTAGGTTGTATGCTAATGCAACGTAAAAAGGTAATTGCATATGCATCAAGACAACTGAAAAAGCACGAGGAAAATTATACGACTCATGACCTAGAATTAGGAGCAATAATTTTTGCCCTTAAGATTTGGAGACATTACCTGTACAGAAGTAAATTTACTGTCTATATAGATCATAAGAGTTTAAGATACATATTTGGGCAAAAAGAATTAAACATGAGGCAAAGAAGATGGATGGAAATTCTAAGTGATTACGACTGTAATATCCTATATCACGAAGGAAAGGCAAATGTAGTAGCAGATGTCTTAAGTCGTAAATACCATGAAAAGCAAAAGCGAGTCCGTGCTCTTAGAATAAATCTACAATTAGATTTAATGGAGCAATTTAAAAATGTTCAAGAAACAGCAATCCAGGATAATGCTGAAGGAATGAAAGGACGGGAAAAAGAATTAGAGCAAGGGACTGATGGAATTTGGAAATTCCATAAGAAAAGGACTTGGGTACCTAGATAAGGAAACTTACGAGATAAGATATTAGAAGAATCCCATAAGTCTAGACATACGATGAACCATGGAAATAACAAAATGTATCAAGATTTAAGGAATAACTTCTGGTGGATAGGAATGAAGAAGGACATAGCTAGTTACGTTTCTAAGTGTTTAACTTGTTCACAAGTTAAGGCAGAACACCAGAAACCTTCATGGTTACTTCAACAGTTAGAAATACCAGTATGGAAATGGGAACTAATAACAATGGATTTTGTTACTAAGCTACCCACGACCAGGAAAGGTAACGATGCAATCTGGGTAATTGTAGATCGACTAACCAAATCAGCTCATTTCCTACCAATGAAGGAAACCTTTAGCATGGAAAGATTAGCTAAGTTATACGTAGATGAGGTAGTATTACTACATGGAGTTCCACTCTCCACTGTGTCAGATAGGGATAGTCGTTTCACTTCGCATTTCTGGAAAAGTTTCCAAGAAGCAATGGGGACACGATTAAATTTAAGTACTGCATACCATCCCCAAACAGATAGACAAAGTGAAAGAACAATCCAACCCCTAGAAGACATGCTCAGGGCATGTGTCATAGACTTCGGAGGAAATTGGGATGATCACCTACCCTTAATAGTATTCTCCTACAACAATAGTTACCATACGAGCATCAATGCTGCCCCATTTGAAGCACTTTATGGACGAAATTTCCGAACTCCAGTATGCTGGGCAGAAATAGGAGAAAGTCAACTATCAGGTCCCAAGATTGTATAGGAAACCACCGACAAGATAACTCAAATCAAAGAAAGGCTAAAAACGGCACGAGACCGCCATAAGAGTTATGCAGACAATCGACGTAAGCCGTTAGAATTTCAAGTTGGGGACAAGGTATTATTGAAAGTTTCTCCTTGGAAGGGGGTAGTGCGATTTGGTAAGAAAGGAAAGCTGAGTCCAAGGTACACAGGACCATTTACAATTACCCAACAAATAGGACCAGTTGCCTATCAACTACA
Organism: Helianthus tuberosus; assembly: GCA_030545235.1. Classification (NCBI taxonomy): domain Eukaryota; kingdom Viridiplantae; phylum Streptophyta; class Magnoliopsida; order Asterales; family Asteraceae; genus Helianthus; species Helianthus tuberosus. Next base: position 196,922,759 of record CM060424.1, read on the forward strand.
ACTACCAGAAGAGCTAGCTGGGGTACATGATGTATTTCATGTATCTAATCTTAAGAAGTGTTTATCTGACGAATCATTGGTAGTACCTCTTCAAGATATAAAGGTAAATGAAAAATTGAAATTTGTAGAGAAACCTCTTCAAATAGAAGACCGAAAGGTCAAGCACCTCAAACACAAGAGATTGGTACTGGTCAAAGTAAAGTGGGATTCGAAAAGAGGACCTGAGTACAAATGGGAGTTGGAATCGGAAATGAAGCGAAAGTACCCTTACTTGTTCAAGTAAATATCGAGGACGAGATTTTAAATAAGGTGGGGAGGATGTAAGGACATGCACGAAAATGTCCTACAACGCTCCATAAGTGAAAACCCGGACCCCTAAAACCCTAATTTTATGAAAAAAGCAAGAAAATCAATTTTCATTACTCGGTCGCGGGCCGCGAAGGGATTAAGATAGGTCTTCGCGGGGCGCGACAGCCCTATAAATCTCCGGATAAGCTTCAGGGCCACGTTTCACACACGTGGCAAGCCTAGGATATGACACGACAGCCCTAGCCGTAGCTAGGCTGGCCCTCGCGGGCCGCGAAGGACCCCCCTTCAAGTTTACGCGGGCCGCGAGAAACCTAAAAATCAGCTATAAATAGAACGTTGCATGGCCAGTCCATTCTGCTCGAAAAATTTCACAAAAACAGCTTTCTTTCTGTGTGAATTTTCTATTTTAGAGTGTCGAGACGCTGCTACGATAACAGGGTAATAACTCGATCACTACTATGATACAATGTCCGATCGATTGAACCAATCTGATGAATGTTTAAGTGCTGCCTGAATTCGGGCTATACTTTGTTATTCATCGTGAGGGTTTTGATCTCGTGAGCTATCGTAAAAGTTGTATTAAGTTACTAACCTAGTTTCGTTTGCATTATTTAACTAGGTTACCGGCTTAAACAGTAGGCTACCTGTGACCGTTTAAATCTGGAATGTGAGTCATTCTCTTTTTATCAAACTCTTTTCCAAAAACCTCAAACTATTTTCCAGTTATATTTTACAGGGATTAAGTCTTTGTTATCTTAATTACTGGCAGTAACTGGGGTATTGTGCACATTACTGCTGTTTTATCACTTTTAGGTGAACGGACCTAAATAGTAATATACGTCACTTTTTGGGTGAACGGACCCAATAGTGATATGACCACAGTCATAGATCCGGTCGAGTGACAACTGGACCAGATGATTATAAGATGGAGGCAATTGTAATCGCTCTTAATACTGTAAATTATGACAATGTGTCATTTTGTACAAATTGAATGACTCGCTAGTATTTCCCGCTGATAAAATCTTTTTAAACATGTTTCAGGTGATTTACTGTAAACAAGGAAAAACTGTCGCGTAGCACTCCAGCTTGAATGAAGTGGCTCAGTAAAGAAATAAACATGTTTTTGTAATCAGGGGATTTCCCAGTGAAATTCCCTTATTGTAAATTACGGGTTTTGTCCCGAAACTTGAAATAAAATAATTCAGTGTTTTTAGCTTAAACGATCCTGTTAAAACTTCCGCTGCCAATTCAAACACCAATACCATGGGTTTCTGTCCCGTGGCTTCTGAACCGGGTAACACCGGATCGGGGGCCGTGACAGTTAGTTACCTTCATAATCTTAATTAAATAATATTTTATTTCTACTGTCACGGCCCCCGACCCGGTTTTACCCGGTTCAGAAGCCGCGAGACAGAAAACACGTGGTATTATTATTTAATTTGGCAGCGGAAATATTGACAGGATCTTTTAAACTAAAAATGCCCAATTATTTTATTTTACATTTTAAAATAAAGGAATTTCACGGGGAAATTCCCTGTTTACACCAAAAACATGTTTATTTATTTTACTGAGCCATTCTTATCCAAGCTGGGAGTGCTACGCGGCACATTTCCTGGTTCACAGTAAATCACCTGAAACATGTTTAAAAAGATTTTATCAGCGGGGAAATACTGGCCAGTCATTCAATTTGTATAAAACGACACCGCGTTATAATTTACAGGACTAAGAGCGATTACAATTGCCTCTATCTTATAATTATCTGGTCTAGTGTCACACCCTGGTGACTATGGTCATACCACCATTGGGTCCTTTCACCCAATAGTGATGATTATCACTGTTTAGGTTCGTCCACCTAAAATTGAGAAAACAATAGTAATGTGCACTATACCCCACTTACTGCGAGTAATTTAAGATAACAAAGACTTACCCCCTGTAAAATATAACTTGAAAATAATTTGAGGGTTTGATAAAAACAGTTTGATAAAAAGAGAATGACTCACATTTGCAAGTTTAGTCGGACAGAGTTTCGCCTACTGATTAAGCCTGGTAACGTAGTTAAATAATAATGCACACGAAACTAGGTTAGTAACTTAATACAACATTTACGATAAACTCACGAAATCAAAACCCTCACGACGAATGACAAAGTATAGCCCGAATTCGGGCAACACTTAAACATCCATCGGACCGGTTTCAATCGATCGGACATTGTATCGTAGCAGTGATCGAGTTATTACCCTTTAATCATAGCAGCGTTTCGACCTCTACACACTCAATTATAAGCAGAAAGTGACTGTTTTAAAAGTTTTTTTCGAGCACAGATGAAAGCCCCATGCAAGACCTATTTATAGCTAAATTTTGAGTTTCTCGCGGCCCGCGTAAACCTTAAGAGAACTTTTACGCGGCCCGCGAGGGCCACCCTAGCTACGGCTAGGGCTGCCGTGTCACGCCGTAGGTTTGCCACGTGTCAGACACGTGGCCTGGATCTTATCCGGTGATCTTTCATGCTGTCGCGCCCCGAGTAAGCTTCCCTTAAGGCTTACGCGGCCCGCGAGCGACCAGGAAAATTTAATTTTCTTGGTTTCTCATGAGGATTAGGGTTTTGGGGTCCGGGTTTCTACTTACGGAGTGTTGTAGGACATTTTTGCACGTCCTTACATCCTCCCCACCTTATTTAAAAATCTCGTCCTCGAGATTTACTGAAACAGGTAAGGGTACTTCCGCTTCATTTCTGATTCCAGCTCCCACCTATACTCAGGTCCTCTTTTTGAATCCCACTTGACCTTGACTATGACCAATCTTTTATGTTTGAGGAACTTAATCTTTCCGTCTTCTATTTGGAGAGGTTTCTCAACAAATTTTAGCTTTTCATTTACCTCTATATCTTGAAGAGGTACTACCAGGGATTCGTCAGATAAACATTTCTTGAGATTGGATACATGAAATGCATCATGTACCCCAGCCAGTTCTTCTGGTAGTTGTAAGCGATAGGCGACTGGTCCTATGTGTTGGACAACTGTTAATGGTCCTATATACCTTGGACTTAGCTTTCCTTTCTTACCGAACCAAACTATCCCTTTCCATGGAGAAACTTTCAGGAGTACCTTATCTCCAACTTGAAATTCTAACGGCTTGCATCGATTGTCGGCATAACTTTTCTGGCGATCTCGAGCCGTTTTCAGTCTTGCCTTGATTTGAGTTATTTTGTCGGTGGTTTCTTGCACAATTTCGGGACCTGATAATTGACTTTCTTCTATTTCTGCCCAACATTCGGGAGTTCTGCACTTCCATCCATATAGTGCTTCAAATGGGGCAGCATTAATGCTTGTATGATAACTATTGTTATAGGAGAATTCTATTAGTGGCAAATGGTCATCCCAGTTTCCACCGAAATCTATTACACATGCCTTGAGCATGTCTTCGAGAGTTGGATCGTCCTTTCACTCTGGCCCTCAGTCTGAGGATGATAAGCAGTACTTAAATTCAATCGTGTCCCCATTGCTTGTTGGAAACTGGTCCAAAAATGCGAAGTGAAACGACTATCTCTATCTGATACAATAGAGAGTGGAACTCCATGTAGGGATACTACTTCATCTACATATAACTTAGCCAGTTTTTCCATGCTAAAGGTTTCTTTCATTGGCAGGAAATGAGCAGATTTGGTTAACCGATCTACAATCACCCAGATTGCATCGTTACCTCTCCTGGTTTTGGGCAACTTAGTAACAAAGTCCATTGTTATCAGTTCCCACTTCCATACAGACATTTCTAATTGTTGGAGTAGCCCTGAGGGTTTCTGGTGTTCTGCCTTAACTTGTGAGCAAGTTAAACACTTAGAAACATATCTAGCTATGTCCTTTTTCATTCCTATCCACCAGAAATTGTTTCTTAAATCTTGGTACATCTTGTTGTTACCAGGATGCATGGTATACCTAGATTTATGGGCTTTTTCTTTAATCTTATCTCTTAAATCTCCTTGCTTAGGTACCCAAATCCTTTTCTTATGGAATCTCCATATTCCATCATTCCCTTATTCTAGCTCCTTTATTCGTCCTTTCATTCCTTCAGCATCATCCTTGATTGTCGTTTCCTGAATATTCTTTAATTGTTCCATTAGATCTAACTGTAGATTTAATCTAAGAGCATGAACTCGCCTTTGTTTCTCATGGTACTTACGACTTAGGGCGTCTGCTACTACATTTTCCTTTCCTTCGTGATATTGAATATCAGAGTCGTAGTCACTTAGAATTTCCATCCATCTCCTTTGCCTCATGTTTAATTCTTTTTGCCCAAATATATACCTTAAACTTTTATGATCCGTATAGATGGTAAACTTACTTCCATATAGATAATGTCTCCAGATCTTAAGGGCAAAAATTATTGCTCCTAACTCTAAGTCATGAGTCGTATAATTCTCCTCGTGCTTTTTCAATTGCCTTGACGCATACGCAATTACCTTTTTGCGTTGCATCAGCACACATCCTAATCCTAGCTTAGAAGCATCGCAGTAAACTTCAAAATCTTCTGTTCCGTCTGGTAAAGCCAGAATTGGGGCGTTGGTTAACCTTTTCTTTAAAATCCTAAAGGCCTCTTCTTGCTTAGGTCCCCATTCAAACGTAACGGTTTTACAAGTTAGCTTAGTTAATAGCACAGCTATCTTTGAAAAGTCCTTAATAAAGCGCCTATAGTATCCAGCTAATCCCAGAAAACTTCTAACATCCGTAGCTGATTGTGGGACCTTCCACTTGGTGATTGCTTCTATCTTGGAAAGATCTACGTGAATACCTTCGTGATTCACCATGTGTCCTAAAAATTGCACCTCCTGTAGCCAAAATTCACACTTCGAGAATTTGGCGTAAAGCTTTTCCTTTCTTAACTGAGTTAAGATTATGTGCAGGTGCTCACAATGCTCGTCCTGGCTTTTGGAATAAATAAGTATATCGTCAATAAAGACAATTACGAATCTATCCAAGTACGGCTTATAGATTCTATTCATCATGTCCATAAATGCTGCAGGAGCATTTGTTAATCCGAAGGGCATGACTGCAAACTCGTAATGACCATACCTAGTCCTGAAGGTCGTTTTAGGTATGTCCTCCTCTTGTACCTTTAACTGATGATATCCAGAGCGCAAATCTATCTTAGAAAAATACCTAGCTCCCTGAAGTTGATAAAAAAGATCATCAATCCTAGGTAATGGGTATCGATTCTTAATTGTAACCTTATTCAATTCCCTATAATCGATACACATTCGCATTGAACCATCCTTCTTTTTCACAAACAATACTGGTGCTCCCCAAGGGGATGAACTAGGTTGTATGAATCCTTTGCTCAACAATTCATCTAACTGCTTTTTCAATTCTAATATTTCGGTGGGTGCTAACCGATAAGGTGCCTTAGCTATCGGTGTAGTTCCAGGAATTATATGAATTCTAAATTCTACTTCCCTATCGGGTGGTAGTCCAGGTAACTCTTCTGGGAATACACCTGGGTATTCTGACACTACTGGGATTTCCTTAAGTTCCTTACTTTTAGTGTTAATGATTACCGAAATCATATACACTATTCCTTGTTCTCGTTTATAACTAGCAACTTTCATTACTGAAATGAACTTTATTGGTTTCTGCGGCTTATCTCCTGTAACCGTAATTACTTCTCCTGTTGGTGTACGTATTTCTATGGAATTCTTATCACAAAGGATTCGAGCATGGTTGGCTACTAACCAATCCATTCCTAACACTACATCGAATCCAGCTAAATTCATAGGCAACAGGTTTGCAGAAAATTTATAGCCTGAGAGTTCTATCTTTCCTTCTTGTAGAACCTTATCTATTTTGACAGAATTACCATCTGCCGTTTCTATCATAAAAACTTGTCTAAGTTTGGTTATAGGTAGGTTAAGAGCTTGATAGAACGAAGTATTTATGAAACTTTGGTTTGCACCAGAGTCAAATAATACTTTTGCATAGATATCATTTTCAAGAAACGTACCAGCTATCACATCGGGAATCAGCTCTGCTTCTTGCGTGGTTAGCTGGAAGGCTCTTGCATTTTTCTTATTAGTTCCTTCAGCAGGTTTAGCCTTGTTATCAGCTGGCTTGACTAATTTTGGGCATTCTGGCCTAAAGTGTCCAGCTTCTCCGCAGTTGAAGCAAATCGTTGATTTCTTCCTTCTGCATTCTTCTTCTTGGTGCCCCGGTCTATTGCAGAAATTGCAATACCCTTTACATTTTCCAAAATGCTTTCTTTTACAGGTACTGCAAAATAGCGGGGTGGAGGATTGCCCAGTTACCTTTTTCTTGAAATTACTACTATTATTACCCATACGAAATCCTTGGGTAATTTTCTGGTCCAATTCCTTCTTCCTGTTTTCTTCTCTCGTGCGTACCAGTCCGTCTGTCAAGGTGTTGGCCAGTTCAACAGCATCGTCAATTGTGCGGGGTCTCGCAGCTTTGACGATATCCCGAATCTCACTAATTAAACCCCAAATATAGCGAGAAATAAGTATCGGTTCTAGCGAAGCCAGAGTTGGTACAATTCTGGCATACTCGAAGAATTTCGAAGTATACCCACGGCAGTCAACGTCTACCATCCGGTGGCTTAGGAACTTGTTTGTCATTTGTTCCTTTTCATAGTCGGGACAAAATTTTCTTTCCACCACTTCCTTAAATTCCTCCCAACTCATGGCATAAGCCACGTCACTTCCTTTGGCTTGCAGCACCGTGTTCCACCATTCTAGCGCCTCTTCCTTGAAAAGGTGGGATGCATACATAACCTTGTCCTCCTCAGCACATTTACTTATTTTTATTACTGCTTCGGTTTTCTCCAACCAACGCAGTGCGGCAGTTGCCCCTTCATTGCCTGCAAATTCGACTGGCTTACAGGCAAGAAATTCTTTGTAAGTGCAACCAGGTGTTGTAGCTTTCATTTTCTTAAGAAATGGGGCTTGAACCACATCATTATTATTATTATTATCACCGCCTCCATTTACACGGTTACTAAAATTGTCGTTGCGGTTACGTTTGCTGTGGTTGGCTTGCGAAGGTTCAACGGGATTATTAATAGCAACGAAGATTGCAGGGATAGTGTTGGCTATTCCCTGAGCAACGATATTTTCTATATCTTGCTTATTAAGAAATTGATCTTCATTATTTTGTTCAGATTGGTTAACTTCGTTTGCCGGTTGGTTTTCTGCGTTTTCGATCTGAATCATTAATCATATATACAAATTATTATCAAACCACGGATAGCAACTTAAACATAATAAGGCAATTCACAACATAATTAAGGTAACACACATATAGCCAAAATCGTCGATTTCACGACATTTATATATTTTTATATAATATTATACATTATTACAAACCATTTATTTTACAAAAGTTTTATTTTAATTAATATTATACAATATTATATTATTATTATATTGTTTTTATATTATTATTATTACACAAACATGCCATCACCACAGTCAGCTGGCCTTTAAGAAACGACGCTCCCTTTCGTCGTATTTCCATGAGATCTTCCCCCCCACTTCCCGAATCCTATTTCCTGCATCCACCAGTTCCTCGCCATAGTGGCGGAGTTCAGCTAAGTTTTCGGTGCTCATAGGTGGGTATGGTGCAGGTTCAGGATCAAACTGGGGAAAATAAACATTAGGATTATTCATGAAGTTCTGAAATTGCCAGTCACTCGTCCACCATTCCTCCAATTCTCCAGGTAAAAGTTGGTGGTTGACAATAGGGTCCAGAATTGCAGGTTCCAAATTAATTGGAAGTTGTGATTGGGATGGGAAATTGAAAAGGGTTTGGTCTGCAGGTCTGATGAGGTCATAATTCGCCAGTTTGTGATCAAGCTCCTCCCATGGTGGCATTTCCTGGGATTGCCCGGAACTTTCCCCGACCTCATTTCCTTTCCCTTTGTCTTTCGGATCCTCAGTCTTTTTGACCCGTTGGGCAGGTGGCTTCTTCCTTCGTCCGCGTTTCTAGTCCAGAATTCTTCTCCTCTTTTTAGGCTTAGGTTTCTCCTGGGGCTGCGCCTGGAATACTGGTGGTTCATCAGTATTTGCTTGATATCCAGATTGGTTCCCTGTTGTATCCATATCGGTGGTATGGATGGTAAAGTTTCGGAGTGCCTCCGACAGTTCATTCATGCTGTTAGCACACATGAAGAAATGCACAAACTTAAGTTAAAATTTTATTTATTAAATTAAATTTTCACAAAATCACAGAATGGCAATTTGGAAAATTAAGTATTTCTAAATACTTAATTGGCTTAGATCAGTGGCTCTGATACCACATTTTTCTGTCACGGCCCCTGACCCAGTTTTACCCGGTTCAGAAGCCGCGGGACAGAAAACCCGTGGTATTATTATTTAATTTGGCAGCGGAAATATTGACAGGATCTTTTAAACTAAAAATGCCCAATTATTTTATTTCACATTTTGGGACAAACCCCGTAGTTTACAATAAAGGAATTTCACGGGGAAATTCCCTGTTTACACCAAAAACATGTTTATTTATTTAACTGAGCCATTCTTATCCAAGCTGGGAGTGCTACGCGGCACTTTCCTGGTTCACAGTAAATCATCCTGAAACATGTTTAAAAAGATTTTATCAGCGGGGAAAATACTGGCGAGTCATTCAATTTGTATAAAACGACACCGCGTTATAATTTACAGGACTAAGAGCGATTACAATTGCCTCTATCTTATAATTATCTGGTCTAGTGTCACACCCTGGTGACTATGGTCATACCACCATTGGGTCCTTTCACCGAATAGTGATGATTATCACTGTTTAGGTTTGTCCACCTAAAAGTGAGAAAACAATAGTAATGTGCACAATACCCCACTTACTGCCAGTAATTTAAGATAACAAAGACTTACCCCCTGTAAAATATAACTTGAAAATAATTTAAGGGTTTGATAAAAACAGTTTGATAAAAAGAGAATGACTCATATTGCAAGTTTAGTCGGACAGAGTTTTGCCTACTGATTAAGCCTGGTAACCTAGTTAAATAATAATGCACACGAAACTAGGTTAGTAACTTAATACAACATTTATGATAAACTCACGAAATCAAAACCCTCACGACGAATGACAAAGTATAGCCCGAATTCGGGCAGCACTTAAACATCCATCGGACCGGTTTCAATCGATCGGACATTGTATCGTAGCAGTGATCGAGTTATTACCCTGTAATCGTAGCAGCGTTTCGACCTCTAAACACTCGATTATAAGCAGAAAGTGACTGTTTTAAAAGTTGTTTTCGAGCATAGATGAAAGCCCCATGCAAGACCTATTGATAGCTAAATTTTGAGTCTCTCGCGGCCCGCGTAAACCTTAAGAGAACTTTTACGCGGCCCGCGAGGGCCACCCTAGCTACGGCTAGGGCTTCCGTGTCACGCCGTAGGTCTGCCACCTGTCAGACACGTGGCCTGGAACTTATCCGGTGATCTTTCATGCTGTCGCGCCCCGCTTAAGCTTCCCTTAAGGCTTACGCGGCCTGCGAGCGACCAGGAAAATTTGATTTTCTTGGTTTTTCATGAGGATTAGGGTTTTGGGGGTCCGGGTTTCTACTTACGGAGTGTTGTGGGACATTTTTGCAGGTCCTTACATCTACCGACATATTTCCTAGGTGCTCGACACATTTATAAAATATGTAACGTTTTACAATTGTTTTCAATCTCTACAACTGATAAATACTAAAAGTTGTAATCGATTGTTATGTGTTGCACACCAATGACGTTTTCTCTTTATAAAACTGATTTATATAAAGAAGCTGTAAATTAATTTATGTCTTAACTTATAAAATTTAAAACATCCTTCACCTTAACAGAAAAAATAAACTGAGTTAGTGATTTGGATGAAAATTTATAAAAATTATGTGACAAAACTATTAATTTTTTTTCTAAAAACTCCATGTATATTCTTTTTTATTATATATGTAACAAAAATAATTAAATAAAAGAAATTAAAAAGGGTTTGAGTAAATTTCCAAAATCGTCCCTATGGTTTTATATTTGCCAGTTTCATCCAAATATCCTCAACTTAACAGAAAAAAATAAACTAAGTTAGTGGTTTGGATGAAAATAGCAAAAAGTTACAAACGTTGGGGGCAATTTGGTACAAAAATGTCATTTTGGACGAAAGTGGCAAACGTGCCCAAACCGCAGGGACGATTTTGGCAATTAACTCTTTTCTATATGATAGGATTATGAAGGAACAATGAGTAGGGAAGTTATGCCACGATTTCTCAAGAGGAAAGGCGTTGAACCACTTTTTTTCATCGGATTCTTCTAATTTAAGACCAAGGTATGTTTTATATAAGTTTTTTTGTTCTTTTTTTTAATGATTAAGAGAAATAGAAGTAGAGATGGTTTGAACTTTGATGCTTTTTTGTTTGTTATTGTGATAGGAAGTTTGAAACTAGGGTTTGATTGTTTGAAAATTGAAATGGACCCGACCCGATCTGATTAGACCCGCTATGTAACTTTGTTTGTTTTTGTTTACTTGTTTTACATGATATAACAACTCTCCTAAAATATTTATAACACCCCTATACGCCCTAAAATACACCCCGTACACGAAAAGCGGCCCGAAATACCTTTAATTTTAAAAAAATTAAATAAAAACAAAATTTGAGGGTCCTTGTCCATCTCAGTCGCGGGCCATGACAGTTGGGACACCAGGAGCAGCCCGGTGCTGCCACATGTCCAAATCGTGGCATGCCTAGTAATCAAGTCAGCCAAGCTAGGGCCTACCCTAGCCTACCTCGCGGGCCGCGAAGGCCTTACCTTTATTTCTCGCGGGGCGCGAGAAAATGTCGATCAGACACTATAAATAGATGCCATCGGCATTCATTTGCAAATCGTTCACAAATCGATTCTCTCTCTCAAATTCTGAAGTTATAGAAATAATATCGGGTATAATACCCACTAAAATAGCAAAGCTCTGCCTCGATGTAAGTATCATAACCCCCGGTTATGTATTAGATACGCTGCCCGATTGATCTAGTGCTCCGTAATGTATGTCAAGGATCTGCCTGACTTAGTCGTTGGAGTTTTGTCTCGGGGAGGGTATAACTAATGTAAATTGGGTTATTATACTAACGCGTGTGCATTGTTTTAATTAATAGATTACACCAAGAAGTCACACAGGAAATACCTAAAGTAGCAATATGAGTAATCCTCTTTTTGTAAACCTTTTTATAAACTGTTTTTACAAAACCTCATTTATTTAAATTATATTTCACAATGATTGAGTATTTATAATTCTACAATTATCGTCGGTATGTTGGGGTTTTGTATACAAAATTTGTTACTACACTATGAGTAGTAACATTACCACCAGTCATGGATTGACAGTACCGTGGGTGGTAATTAAAGTAGAAATATAAACAAATGTAATTGCGAGATCGCCCTCAATGCTGTAAAATGATAAAACTTGTCTTGATTAAACTGGGATTTACTCGCTAGTATTTCTTGTTGATAAAATGTTTTTAAACGCGTTTCAGGTAACAAAATGTGAAAGCCAATTAGAAGCCAGCTGGACATCACTGAAGACTTGGAAAAGTGGCAATAAAAGTTAGCTAAATAAAGAAGATGTTTTATTTCAATAAATTAGGGTTTATCCCTAGAAACATGTTGTAATAAAAACTTGGGTTTTTCCCATGTATGTATTATTATAAACATGTGGTATTTTACTCTGATAAAATATTTCCTAACTACGGTCCTGATGTAATTTCCAGTACCAAATTGATAAACACCGATACCATCGATAACTGGTTCGCGGTCGCCCGTTCCCAAGGATAGGGGTCGGGGGTTGCGACAGAAGGTGGTATCAGAGTTACAGCCACTGATTTTAGCCACATAAGTGTTCTGCTGACAATGAAATTGTCAATTCTGTTAGGAAATAATCTATGTGACTATGTGCATACATGTATATTATTTTGTGTTATTTGACAACTTGTTAGTTTACAGTATGAGTGATCAAGGTCTGTCAGACGCTTATCGTCAACTGTCTAACTCTCCTAGAAATGAAGGAACTTCTTCTCAGCCTACTCCTTCGGGGTATTCAGCTGACACAGAAGAGGGGATTTTCGTATTTAAGGCGCAATCCGAAGAACCATTCCCTACCAAAAAGAGAGGATGGTTCAGTCAGGGAGCACATGAGCGTAGGAAGAGGATGAAAAAGCTATGTCAGCAACGGGCTTTAGCAGCAGCAAATAGGGAAATGAACGCCCAGACCCAAGACATAATCAATAGGAGATTGGCCAACTTTCACATATTAGCTACCACAGCCACATACCCAAACCTCGAACAAACCATTGCACCATAACCATTATCACTATTTCTCACTCAGCCAATGGAAATAGAACTTACCCAAGAGGAATGGATTCCTATACCAGCTTTTAATCCTAATGAGATACCTAGAGTTCCAGTACCCAATCCCTTAGCATATGACCTATGGAATGATGACCATAGGGATTATCAAGAACTCTACCTACAGGAAGAGCCCATGCCAAACCCTTTAGCACCATACCCTAATCTTGACCCTCTAGATCCATATTGGGATGCCGATCAGTATGTTCGAGAAATACTAGAAAACCCTTACCCATATGGAGAACCTTTACCTATGTATCCTAACCTAGTACCCATACCACGACCGCCCATGAGTGATGAGAATGTTCAGGAACTCTGCCTGTACGGAGAAGAGTTGATAGATGAAGGAGAGAGGATAAAAGAAATGGGAGAAAAGCTCGTTTGGAAATATGACGAGCGTGAAAAGTTGTTTAACCCATAATATATATATATATATATATATATATATATATATATATATATATATATATCAACTAAAATAGATAATCTAATACCTACTAATGTATAACTAAGTAGTATCTCATAAATTCTAGTTACGGTTTGTAATAGATGCATATATATATAAAATAGAGTAAATGTCGCAATGCTCGACGATTTTGATCAATCTGTTTGTTTGGATGGTTGTGTTAAATCTTATTCTGTGATATTGATACCTGATAATTGTTTATAATCTAGATGGACAACGAAGTGAATCAGGAAAACCAGAATAACGATAATAACGGAAACCAAATAGATAACAGTGCCATCCAACATATAGTGGCACAAGGGATTATAGATGCTATGCCATATATCCTCCATACTGTTAAAGAAGCAGAAAATAAAAGTAAGAGTGGAAGTAAACGACCACCTACTGAACCCAGTCACAGCGTAAACAATGGACCGTTACTTCAATTGCCTATTCCAAAAAGAAGAAGAACCATGTCTTATGGTTGTTCTTACAAAGAATTCTGGTCTTGCAAACCAATAGAATTCTCTAGCAATGAAGGAGCCATTGCAGCTCTACGCTGGTTAGAAAAGACAGAGGTTGTCTTAAAAATAAGCAAATATGCAGAGGAAGACAAAATCATGTTTGCATCCAATCTTTTTAAAAATGTAGATCTAGAATGGTGGAACACTATTCTCCAGTCTAGAGGAAGTGACAGAGTCTATAATATGGAATGGACTAAGTTTAAGAACATGGTCGAACGGAAATTCTGTCCTCCCAATGAAAAAGAACAAATTGCTAATAAGTTCTTAAACCTTAGGATGACTGGAATAGACTGCAAGGGTTACACTATTGTATTCTTTGAATATGCTAGAATAGTGCCAACCTTAGCTTCACCAGAACCAGTATTAATCTCCCGTCACATCTGGGGATTAATCAGTGAGATTAGACATGTAGTCAAGGCAGCTAGACCACAAACGATAGAAGAAGCTGTAGAACTAGCAAACACCTTGACTGATGAATTAGTACGTACACAAGAAGAGCCTCAGAGAAAGAACCTAGTCCCGAAACTTACCCAAAAATTTCGATATGGAAATAACTATCATGGGAAAAGTATAGGTTCTACTTCTGCACCTTACTGTAAGGCCTGCAAGAAAAAGCATTCAGGAAGATGTTCCACATACTACAATTTTTGCAAGATACCGAGACACAAGGAAGAAGACTGTAGGAAGAAACCCAGCAATGGAGTGTGCTTCAATTGTGGAGAAAAGGGACATATCAAGCCGAACTGTCCGAAACTAGCTCCAGAACAACAAGAATACTAAGAATGCTAGAGCATTTGTTCTGACAGCAGAAGAAGCCAAGATGATTCCGGATGTGATTGCCGGTACGTTTTTAGTTAATGATGTTTTTGCTAAAGTATTATTTGACTCTGGTGCGAACCAAAGTTTTATTAATACTTCATTTTGCAAAATTCTTAATCAACCATTAACTAAACTTCAACAAGAATGTCTAGTGGAGACGGCAAACGAAGAATCCGTTAGAATCACTGAAATCTTGCAGGGAGCAAGAATAGAGATTCTAAACCATAATTGCTAACCTTTACCCAATGAATTTAGTGAGATATGATGTTGTGCTAGGAATGGATTGGTTAATAGCCAATCGAGCCAGTATTTTATGTGATCAAAAGTCAATACAAGTAAATTCACCAAAAGGTGAAAAGATCACGATTAAAGGAGATAAGCCAACTAGATCCTCGAAATTCATCTCTGTGATGAAAACAGCAAGCTATGCAAGGAAAGGATCACTAGTGTATATGATTTCTATAATCATTAACACTAAAGGAAAAGAATTGAAAGATAGTCCTATAGTATCTCAATTCTCAGATGTTTTCCCAGAAGAATTACTGGGACTACCGCCAGGCAGGGAAGTCGAATTCAGAATTCACCTACTACCAGGGACAACCCCAATTGCCAAGGCACCGTACCGTTTGGTACCAGCAGAGATGCAAGAACTGAAGAAACAATTAAATGAACTTCTGGAGAAAGGATTCATAAAGCCCAGTTCATCGCCATGGGGAGCACCAATCTTGTTTGTTAAAAAGAAAGACAGATCAATGCGTATGTGCATTGATTACCGAGAATTGAACAATGTCACGATTAAAAATCGGTACCCATTACCAAGAATCAATGATCTGTTCGATCAATTGTAAGGAGCTCGATTCTTTTCAAAGATCGATTTACGCTCAGGATATCATCAATTAAAAGTATAGGAAGAGGACATTCCTAAGACTACCTTCAGAACAAGGTATGGCCATTATGAATTTACAGTCATGCCATTTGGTTTAACCAATGCCCCAGCCGCATTTATGGACATGATGAACAGAATATGTAAACCATATCTGGATAAATTCATAATTGTCTTTATAGATGATATTCTCATTTACTTTAAGAGTAAAGAAGAACATGCAGCGCATCTCCATACACTCTTAAATTTGCTGAGAAAAGAAAAGCTTTATGCTAAATTTTCGAAATGCGAACTTTGGTTAGAAGAAGTACAATTCCTTGGACATTTAGTTAATCATGAAGGAATCCATGTGGATCCCACAAAGATTGAGGCAATTACAAAATGGAAAGTCCCTGAATCACCAAAGGAGGTGAGAAGTTTTCTAGGGCTAGCAGGTTATTATAGACGGTTTATCCGAGATTTTTCTAGAATAGCCATTCACTTAATAAAACTAACATGTAAATCTGTTAAGTTTGAATGGGGATCAAAAAAAGAAGAAGCCTTTAGAATCCTTAAGCAAAGATTAACCAACGCACCCATACTAGCATTACCAGAAGGAACTGAAGACTATGTAGTCTATTGTGATGCATCTAAATTAGGTTATGGATGTGTGTTGATGCAACGTCAAAAGGTTATAGCCTATGCCTCTAGACAACTTAAGAATCATGAAGAGAATTATACAACCCATGATTTAGAATTAGGAGCTATAATTTTTGCCCTTAAGATTTGGAGACACTATTTATATGGAAATAAATTTGTCGTCTTCACAGATCATAAGAGTTTAAGGTATATTTTTTGGGCAAAAAGAGTTAAATATGAGATAGAGACGCTGGATGGAAATTCTTAGTGATTATGATTGTAATATCCAGTACCATGCAGGAAAGGCTAATGTAGTAGCTGATGCTTTAAGTCGAAAGTATCACGAAAAGCTAAAAAGAGTACGTTCTCTTAAGCTAAATCAGTAGATAGATTTAAATGAACATATTAGATAAGTACAAGAATCAGTAATCAAGTACGATACTGAAAAATTAAAAGGAATGATTAAGGAATTAGAACAAGGAACAGATGGAATTTGGAGATTCCATCAAAAAAGAATTTGGATACCTAAACGAGGAAATCTACGCCACCGAATATTATAAGAAGCCCATAAGTATAAATATACGATACATCCTAGAAGTGATAAAATGTATCATGACTTAAGAAAAATTTCTGGTGGGTAGGAATGAAAAAGGATATAGCAGCTTATGTTGCCAAGTGTCTAACCTGTTCACAAGTCAAAGCTGAACATCAGAAACCCTTAGGTTTGTTGCAGCAATTAGAAATGCCTGTATGGAAATGAGAATTGATAACAATGGACTTTGTTACCAAATTACCCAAAACACGAAAAGGTAATGATACAATCTGGGTGATTGTAGATAGATTAACCAAGTCTGCTGATTTCTTACCAATGAAGGAAACTTTTAGTATGGAACAACTAGCCAAGTTGTATGTAAATGACATAGTTTCATTACATAGAATTCCTTTATCTATTGTTTCTGATAGAGATAGCCGTTTTACTTCTCATTTTTGGACAAGTTTTCAAAACGCAATGGGAACCAAGTTAAATCTAAGCACCGCTTATCATTCTCAAACGGATGGACAAAGCGAAAGGACAATTCAGACAATGGAAGATATGCTTAGAGCTTGTGTAATTTATTTCGGAGGAAATTGGGACGATCATTTACCATTAATAGAATTTTCCTACAATAACAGGTATCATCGAATATAAATGATGCACCATTTGAAGCACTTTATGGACGAAAGTGCCGAACTCCAGTCTGTTGGGCAGAAATTGGAGAAAAACAAGTATCTGGACCAGTGATAGTACAAGAAACAACAGACAAGATTATCCAAGTCAAGGAAAGACTAAAAGCAGCACGCGATCGATAAAAGAGTTATGCGGATAACAGGCAAAAGCCGTTGGAATTTCAAGTAGGAGATAAGGTATTATTAAAAGTTTCTCCATGGAAAGGACTAGTCAGATTCATCAAAAGGGGAAAGCTAAGCCCCAGGTATGTTGGACCATTTGAAATTATTAGAAGAATAGGACCCGTAGCATACCAGCTACAACTGCCAGAGGAAAAGGCAGAAATACATGATGTATTTCATGTATGTAATCTCAAAAAGTGCTTAGCCGATGAATCATTAGTAGTACCTCTTAAGGACATAGAGGTAAATGAGAAACTTAAGTTTGTAGAAAGACCTCTACAGATTTAAGACAGAAAGATCAAGAATCTCAAACACAAGAGATTAGTTCTAGTCAAAGTGAAATGGGATTCCAAGAGAGGACTAGAGTACACATGGTAGCTTGAAAAAGAGATGCAGAGGAAATATCCACACCTGTTCCAGTAGACCACGAGGACGAGTTCTAAAACAAGCTGTGGAGAATATAACAACTCTCCTAAAATATTTATAACACCCCTATACACCCTAAAATACACCCCGTACACGAAAAACGGACCGAAATACCTTTAATTTTACAAAATTAAATAAAAATAAAATCTGAGAGGCGCTCGCAGGGCGCGACCCCCTTGTCCGTCTCAGTCACGGGCCGCGACAGCTGGGACACCAGGAGCAGCCCGGTGCTGCCACATGTCCAAATCGTGGCACGCCTAGTAATCAAGTCAGCCAAGCTAGGGCCTACCCTAGCCTAGCTCGCGGGCCGCGAAGGCCTTACCTTCAGTTCTCGCGGGGCGCGAGAAAGTGTCGATCAGACACTATAAATAGATGCCATCGGCATTCATTTGCAAATTGTTCACAAATCGATTCTCTCTCTCAAATTCTGAAGTAATAGAAATAATATCGGGTATAATCCCACTAAAATAGCGAAGCTCTGCCTCGATGTAAGTATCATAACCCCCGATTACGTATTAGATACGTTGTCCGATTGATCTAGTGCTCCGTAACGCATGTCAAGGCTCTGCCTGACTTAGTCGTTGGAGTTCTGTCTCGGGGAGGGTATAACTAATGTAAATTGGGTTATTATATACTAACGCGTGTGCATTGTTTTAATTAATAGATTACAACCAAGAAGTCACAAAGGAAATACCTAAAGTAGCAATGTGAGTAATCCTCTTTTTGTAAACCTTTTGATAAATTGTGTTTTACAAAACCTCAATTATTTAAATTATATTTCACAGTGATTGAGTATTTGTAATTCTACAATTATCGTCGGTATGTTAGAGTTTTGTATACAAAATTTGTTACTACACTGTGAGTAGTAACATTACCACCAGTCATGGATTGACAGTACCGTAGGTGGTAATTAAAGTAGAAATATAAACAAATGTAATTGTGAGATCACCCTCAATGCTGTAAAATGATAAAACTTGTCTTGATTAAACTGGGATTCACTCGCCAGTATTTCTTGCTGATAAAATGTTTTTAAACGCGTTTCAGGTAACAAAATGTGAAAGCCAATTAGAAGCCAGCTGGACAGCACTGAATGCTTGGAAAAGTGGCTATAAAAGTTACCAAAATAAAGAAGATGTTTTATTTCAATAAATTTGGGTTTATCCCTAGAAACATGTTGTAATAAAAACTTGGGTTTTTCTCATGTGTGTATTATTATAAAAATATGGTATTTTAGTCTAATAAAATATTTCCTAACTACGGTCCTAATGTAATTTCCACTGCCAAATTGATAAACACCGATACCACCGATAACTGGTTCGCGGCCGCCCGTTCCCAAGGATAGAGGTCGGGGGGTTGCGACACTTGACCCGACCCGATCCGACCCACTATGAACCGATTTTTGTATATAGCTAGGGGTCTAAAATCTTTAAAAATTTTCCGCACCCCCAGGAAAAAAATCCTGGGTTCGCCACTGAGTGTAGAAAGGTTTCTAAAAAAAACGCACTACACAAAAAAAAAAAACTAAACACCCACCACCACCTAAAAACCTAAAGCCCACACCCCCACCCACCTCTCTCCCCCATCACCCACCCATTTTTTTTTGCGCGGGGGGGGGGGGGGGGGTAGGTGTTTTTTAGATTTTTGGTGTGTGTGTGTGGGGGGGGGGTTAGGTTTTTGGGTGGTGGTGGGGTGGGGGTGGGTAGGGCTGTACAAAAAGCTCGCGGCTTGGAGCTCGCTCGGATTTAGCTCAGAAAAAGCTCGCTCGATATGGCTCGGTTTGAAAGTGAGCCGAGTCGGCTCGGCTCGGTTAGAAAGTGAGCCTAGCTCGGCTCGGCTCGTGACGAGCCAAATTGGCTCGGTTTGGCTCGCTTGGTAGCTCGGCTCGGCTTAGTTCGAATTATTTTACTTATAATATATTTTATTTTTATATACGTATAATATATTACAAAAAAGTGATTGTTATTTACATGCATTTATTTAAAGGTTGATTGCCATGCTAATAAACAAATATTGTATTTACTTGAAATATAAAACTTATTTTGTGTTGTTGAACGTGATTTTGGCTTGTAATGTATTAGGTTGAACTTATTTTGAATACGTTCTTTTGAAGTATTGAATAATATTTTAGAATATTGAAATTTGAGAGCTATGTATTAATTTTTATTTTTAAAATCGAGCCAAAACAAGCCAAGTTGAGCCAGCTCGGTTTAAAACCAAGCCGAGCCCGAGCTTAGATTTTCAGCTCGGTTTCAAATCCGAGCCGAGCCAGCTCGGTTTATAATCGAGCCGAGCCCGAGCTTGCCGTAGCTCGCCTCGGCTCGGCTCATGAACAGCCCTAGGGGTGGGTGTTTAGGTTTTGGGTGGTGGTGTAGTGGGTTTAGGTTTTAGGTTCTTGTACACTTGTCACTCTATAAAGCTTTCTTACATTTCTTACAATTAGGAGTCTTTGTAAAATAACCTAACCCATTAAATATATAATTTGTTAATTCTGATATAATTACCTCTTATAAAGATACATCCATATTTAATGCACTACACAAGGTGGAGGTTTTTTTTTTTTTTTTTTTTTTTTTTTTTTTTTTTTTTTTTTTTTTATTTCAAGTGGGTGCTATTAAAAACTTATTTATCACTAAAGGGTGAAACATAATGTGGAGTTTTTTTCCCAACCGGCTGTTCTTAAAAAAAACTTATTTATCAAAAGGGATAATTGCATATTTACTCTTAAAAAACTGCTTAATTGCGTATTTATCCAACTTAAAATTAAAATTGCATATATCCCCTTAACTAATAAAATTGCAAATTTACCTATTTTGATTTATTTCATTAAAAACAAGTTATATAATGACTTTTTTACCCTTATTTTTACTAAAACTTAAAAAATACATATTTATTCACTTTACTAGTTTTTGTAGATTTTTACTAGTTTAGCGGTTCATTTTAAAACCCAGTATTTACTATTTAGTGACCTATTTATTGCTATTTTTGCAAATTTATCGTTGTGTGATGGTAGGGTTTCGGCTTGATGTTGAATGCGGATGATAACTCAACCAGAGGTAATTGTATTCAGATGTCAAGTTTCTTCAGGTTTCGTTTTTTACTTTTAAGATTCTTCCGTCCTTGGTTTTGAATTAGGGATTTCTTTGATTTCATAGGTAAATATTCTAAACCTCATTATGCTCTTTATGAATCAACGGTAAATGTCAGATGTTAAGAATCTGCCTCTTCTATTGTTTGTTCCACTGTGCCACATATGCTACAACGGTGAATGAAACTTCCGGAAGACGCCATGGGTCCGAGAGATTGAGATGGTGACATGGATTTTAGGCATACGCAATAGTTTAAGCCTTTTCCACGACCTACGGCTTCTAAATACCATGTGTGTGGTGCTACGAGATCTTTGCTTGATTTTGAATTTTTTTTTTCGTCCCTGCGATGGCTTTTGTCCAACTGAGACTTATGTTTCTTCTCCATTGAAATGCAGTGTAAATGATTGTTAAGATGCCGATTAGGCCGGCGATGAAGCAGGATATTATGAAGAGATTTGATTCCGCAAGTTCAGATGTGCTCAAGTTCAACCATGCTGTAGGCAGGAAATGATCGTCTTCTTCTCTATATTCGTCCATTTTCAGGTTTTTAAATCATGTTCCTAATCTAAATGTCATCAATATGAGTGAAATCGGTGTGTATTATTGTCAAATAGACAATAAATGGGTTCTATAAAAGACCAATAAAGCTGTAGAGAAGCTAACATGCAATGACTGATTATCTTGCAGTCTCCAAAACTATTAGAAACTCATTCGTCAACACTTGAAGTAGGTGCCAATGATTGATTGATGTTTGATAATTTATCTACTCTTTCCGGTATGGTGTTGACGACAGGGAAAAGGTAAATTTTGGAATGATAAGTTAGGGACTATGGTTGTTTCTACTATGATATTTTCAGTTTCACATATCATCATAATTTTTGGAGCTTTGGTCTTACTATGTTCCTATTTAATTTTGTTAATTTTTGTATATTGATTCTGTATATAAGTGATTTTTTGGGGATTGTGGTTAATTATTTTACGCCAGGGTTTGCGATAATGGTTTTGATTTTGAATTTTGTTATGATTTTACGGGCTTCAGATTTTGTGGGTATTGGGTTTTTAGCGTCGATTGTGACCGGCTATTATTGAGATAGATAAGAGGGAAAACAGAGGAATTATAATATTTTACAGAGGTTTTTGGTTTGGGGTCCTACTCCTCAACAGTTTCTAGGAAGACAGATTGGTGTTTCCATGCAATCATCTAAACCCAGTGATTTGTTCTTGCTGGTTTCTAGGAAGACAGATTGGTGTATAGGGTTATTTTCGCCTAAATGTTACTTCTATACGATAATCCACGCGCATCGTTTTTGCAATCTCAACCCTAGATATCTTCTGTTCAAAAAAGAAGAGATATATTCATCTTCAATGGCTATTGGAAACAACCAGACCTCTTTGTTAATCATAATCTCATCTTAATCAGGTATTCATATCACAATTTTTAGGTTAAATGTGACATGTGTTTTTTATTTTTTTATATATCTATTTTTTTAAACATGTAGATATTCTGAAACTCTTAATCAATGTGTAATTTCAGTAATGTAGATATTCCGATACTGTTGTGAAGCTATCCTACTCTGCACATGATGTTTCTCATGCTTTTGTGAAACAATATTATAAGGATCATTGATCAAAGCATGCAAGCCCATCCATGTGTTGGTGGTTCATGAAATCAGTGACAACACCGAAGGTAAAAAAATCTTTGGTCAACAACATTTCTGACTTAATATGGCACATCCTAATACGCAAGTTTTCCATTCACGCATGATTTCATAATGTGTTTATTTTTTAGTTCCATTAAATTGTTTGGAGTAGGGTATTAATTATAAGATTATGGCTTTCTATATCAAGGAATTGAATCCTTTTCTGAGCACCATACATGCTCAAGATTCCGTTATCGAATCACTGGTCATTGGAGGAACGGGCTTCTTGATAAACAATGGTGATGTGTAAATGTTGCATTTAATTAAGTTATTAATGCAAGTCGAGATGTTTGATTTAATTTTTTTGGAACAGGGTTTTGATTGGAATGCAAATTCGGTGCATGATAGATTTAAGGTGGCTTAGAGAACTAACAACATCATTAGATCATCATATGTCATTGTTCTTTTGGTTATTCTTATGGGCACTTATTTCTTTCATATTGGTTTAATTTAGGGTTTAACGAATTCAGACTAATTATCATGTTTTTTGGAGTTACAAAAGTTTCATATAATTGCTCTATTTCTTTCTCATATTTATCATTGCATAGAAAAAAAGACCTTTTGAATGCGCTATTCATATAATTGCTCATATTCTGCACTAAATGCACTTCTACTTGCTGACATTTTTAAAACTATATTTTTTTCTTAACGATAACTTTTTTGTATCCCGGTTAATTAACATGGTTCATGAATAGCAGATTTTATGGCTGGAAGGTGTTTACGTTATGTTGTTAGTACCATTTTTACAAAGAAAAAAAAGTCCATGATGTCATAGCTGGCCTAACAAACACCTACTTCCAAATGTTACTACATTTGAGTACAGGATGCAGGGATATAAGGTAAGTTAACTGCTACTTTTTCCTAGAGTTGTCAATTTTGACCTTTTTATTTGAGAATTGGTATGGGTTATATTTTTTTATTTAGCGGGTCATATGGGCAACAATAAAGGTAGCTGCTATATGGAAATGGAAACAGGATAAGGCACAAAAAGGTTCTAAATCATTTTATTTAAAACTTTTAACTATTATTGTAAGGGTTATACCATAAAAAATGGTAGTATCACAGTTCATCTATGAAAATTTATATTAACTTCACAAAAAGACCTCATCTGATCCGATGCTAAAAGCTACCAAGATTTACCCATGACCAACCTGTTGGTTTTACCACCTCTATTCCACATACTCTTTATTCTTAGTAATGCTCACACGTAAAATTATTTTTTTATTTTATGTTTATTATCATAAAGCTTCGACTCCATACTTAGTGCCTACACTTAAGAATTTAAAAAGCTAGCGATGGCCATTTTTCCGGAAGCGTTGTTGAAGCGGGTCCACAACCACCAGTTTAAACAAGCTGTAAAAGGAATGTAAGTGAAATGGGTCAAATAAGTCGAACATGTTTTATTTTATTCGTTTATTTATTTATTTAATCTTATTGTATTCTTCTTTTGCTGATTTATACTTCTTTATAGTCTACTCCAGATATGGGAGTTACATTGTTTGAAATTGCAAGAATATTTGCTACTGAAGTCCCTGGAAAAGTTGATGCTGGTGTGTTACAAATACTGGGGAAGGTAAGCATTTTTTTTCCTCCCAATGACAATGCTTCACTATTTATGCATTTAATATGAAACCATCTTAATGATTGATACCATTCGTTATTAGCATGTACACTGCATAAAGTTTATAAATGAATGTGTATCATGTTGATTTTGTAGGTATGGAGATGGTGAGCCGAGCTACTAAATTTAGTAAATAGTTTACCGAGGTAAAATATAGGGCTTCAACCTAATTTAATCTTGAATTTTAGGTTGTGCTTTTTATCTGTACATGATGTTGATAACTACTCTGTGAGTGTCATGCTTTGGTGGCTCGACCCTGTTTTTAGGCATTTGATTTGATCTTATTAAAGTGGATGATAGAATCCAATCAGTTTATCTCTAATATTGAAGTGGGATTATAACCATGTGTTATTTTACGCTACATGAACTGAAATGGGTGCCCCAGTTTAGGCGTTAGATATAATTACAAGATCAGTATACTAAGACAATGGCATGATTTTTATATTTGATACAAGCGGCATAGAATTTTACAAATGTTTTAATATGATTTTTGATACTCTGTTCGTTTTAGCATTTCGAACATGACTTCATGGTAGGCGATAAAGCAGACGGAGTAATTAGAAAGTAAGTTGCAGATGTTTGAGTCCAAGCTTGGATATTTTCATATTAATACATCTATTGTTTCACTGCTTATGTCATTTTTAGTTGTTTAAAGATTTCATGTATATCGGTATTGGTTTGTGAATATGGATGGTTATAGGTTGTTATTGGGCAGGGTCGTGGGGGTGAAGACTGAAAACTGAGAATGGACTTTTACATTGCTATAGTACCACGTGTATGTGTGTTTTTGTAGTCAAGTGGGTTCTCTACATGTTTCGCATCGACGGCTGTCTATCTATATACCTTTATTAAGAGAACTGGGTTTTCTACCCTTTTAGTAATTTTGCCATACGTACACATCTTCAAGCAACATGTACAAAAAAGCCAAGCTATTTTAGAGGGGGTAAACTTGCCAATTGTTCAAAAATTTAAGACACTTTAGGGGTATTTTAGTGATTTTGGCACCCCAATTGTCATTAATTGTTCAAAAAGAGCCAAGCTATTTTATCAATGTAATCTTCTAGAACACAAACTGTCCAAATTCTAAACCGACTTTGATAGTTATTGAGGATTTATGATGAAAATTAGATGTTCAAGCTATTAAACGGTTCTCCACAAGCCGCTTTGTTTGTAACTGATGCCATCAATCTCCTTCGACAAGATTTGGAGAACCAAAGAAACCCAACACGAAATCATGTGTGGTGGAGGTAAGTCACAATCTACTCAAATTTCATTTTCTCAACTAGATCAAACATATACCCACACCACTAAACCCTAATTTAACTGTTTTTGGCAGAGGAAGAGGAAGTGCTGGTGAAGATGCTCCTAAAGTAAACCTCCGACCAATCATTTCAACATTGATGCTTTCTTGATTTCTCTCTGATTCACTAGAAATCCAAACGTGGATATCAAATCAATGTGCAAGGCTAAGCTTGGAAATGGTGAATCTGTTCGGTTCTGAACAGATTTTTGGCTCCACCCCACAGATGTTAAGGTCTCTTTCTTTTTTCTATGTTGTAAGGGGTTTGTGTGCCTAAGATTGAGAAAAAAAAAAGAACAAATTGAGTCAGTTTTGCAATGTTCTTAAGTCATGAAATAGAGGTATACAGTGGCTTTTAGGTGTGTGGTGAGGGTGTGTATATATGGTAGCATGACTTCAAGTGATTAGAGTTGTGAATGAATTTTCTTTTGTTTCCATTTAATGATGTCAACGGTCATGGAAACTTCCTTTTGTTTTGTTTGGTTTACTTTAATTTCTTTTTATGTTGTAAGAATTAACATTTTATAATAATAAAATTATCTTATAATATGTGTAAATAGAGTAAATGGTTTTGAAATATATGCGCATTGTTGGTAGAAAATTGACAAAGTTTACACAAGAAAAGAATAGATCAATACCTTCGAATACAACTCTTAGGGGACATTCTGCACTTTTATACGTTGTGATTAATGTTTAATGCATTATATATATATATATATTATGGATGAGTACGGTATCGGTACCGAAATTCATCAAATATGGATACCGGTACCGAAAATGTATGGTACGGTACCGGTATTTAAAAGTTTAGGTCAACATTTCTAAGTAGTATAATTTATTGTAAGATCACCCGTGTAGCACACGGGAACTTAGACTAGTTTACTCTTAAAAAACTGCTTAATTGCGTATTTATCCAACTTAAAATTAAAATTGCATATATCCCCTTAACTAATAAAATTGCAAATTTACCCATTTTGATTTATTTCATTAAAAACAAGTTATATAATGACTTTTTTACCCTTATTTTTACTAAAACTTAAAAAATACATATTTATTCACTTTACTAGTTTTTGTAGATTTTTACTAGTTTAGCGGTTTATTTCAGTGTTTAAGTTTTAGTAAAAATAGTATAAATGAATAAATATGTATTTTTTAAAGAACTGTGAAAAATCCACAAAGACTAGTAAAAATGAATTAATTTGTGTTTTTTTAAGTTTTAGTAAAAATAAGGGTAAAAAGTCATTATATAACTTTTTTTAATAAAATTAATCAAAATGGGTAAATTTGCAATTATATTAGTTAAGGAAAGGGTTATATGCAATTTTAATTTTAAGTTGGGTAAATACGCAATTAACCAATTTTTTAAGTGGAAATATGCAATTGTCCCTATCAAAATGGGTTGTTTACAAGTATTTACTAAAATAGGTTGTTTTTCTTTTCAAAAAACAATAAATCGATGTACACACAGTCTATGCATTTCACCTCAAACATAAAAAGTCTGCCTTTTCATAACTACTTTCAACACCACAACCAACAGGTTCAAGACCTGCCTTTTCATCAAAACCTTCACAAAGCCAACACACCATTGAAACTTCACATAAACAAAATCTATCCAAAAATTAACTATGCGTCTCAATAGGCGGATGACCGTCCAAATAGATGAATCAGAACAACTCAGAAAGAACGAGAGCCCAAATCATGCAATCATAACAGACCAAGCGTTAAAAACACTGTTCATTTGCCTTTGTCTATTAATAGATATAAATAAAAAAATAATAAAAAACACCTGGTAAATACTTTTAAAACAACTCATTTTACTAAATAATTGTAGCAAAATCCATTTGAGGAAAAATAAACTCATACAAGTTGTTCCATAAGTCAAACACCTAGTTACGAATGTCAATAAGGGTTGGTGGTATGGGGCAATATTGTCGATCCACCTCAGCCAAATTCTTATCAGTCCCCCCTCACCTTCACAACCATAATATAGGCGCTATTCAGGGGGCGCTATTGATTGTTCGTGGTTGCATTGGTGGAGGATTACGAGATGATGGTGGCAGGGCCCATGTTTTCAACCAATCACAACTTTTTGTTTTATTATTTCTCTTTTTTTAATAAGGGGAATTTGTTCCATTGTATGGGTGTTATTCGGACAAGATAACAAAACCTCTTGTCTACGTGACGCTGAGGTGGCTACCATCCAGCCTAAGTATATTGCATGATTGCATCTCACATTTCATATGCTATCATCCCTCGTAAAACAAGGGTTTTAAAGGGTGAAGCTCACTTATTTATCAAAATGTCCTAAAACAACAAATATGACAAGTAATTTTATAATTATTGTTCTATCATGCCCAAAAAACCTAAACTTTATCACCTACTTTTATTTCACGATTCTGTAAAATATATACACGAATACTTTCTGTTTTCTCTGTCTTAGAACTCTGGATCAATCTCACATCAATAACCCAACCCCTACCGCCTATAGGTAGTTTAAGACGAGTTTCTTTTGAAGTATATACTCGCATGCCAAGTATGTCCTAAAACAACAAATATGAGAAGTCATTTTATAAATATTGATCTAGCATGCCCACAAAGACCTAAGGATGGAATTTTGATTAAATTTTTTGCTTGTGTGAATTTTAGTAATAATGATGACTACAAATGATTTTCTTTTAAATAAACTAATTTATTTCTTTGAACACGGTTCGTTTTTCCACTTGAAAATTAACATACCCAGATGTCTCCTATGCCAAAATTAATGCGGTTAATAACCGACAGTCGCATATTTTTTTTTTTTGAACGGCAAATTTGGATCACACCAACAGTCGCATATAGGGATGGTGTGTGGTACCAATGACGAGTATTGTAAGTTTCAATGAAATTTGGAAGAGATTCTAGAGTGGATTTGGATTTTTGAACATTTTGGATTAAATGTTTCGGAATTCAAGGTTTCGAAAACAAGATATTTGGCCTGACCCGACCCCCTAACTCAAAACACATAACTTGAAAGTTTAAAAATCATATATAACAAACTAAAAGTTTATCATCATATATGTAACAAGATAGTATAATTAGTCAGCAATTTCCAACTCTTCAAACCAGGTTCAGTCTCAATCTCTTCGGCTGCAAGAAAAATCGTATAATTAGTCAGCAATTTCCAACTCTTTACCCGTTAATTATTTATAAAAAAATATATATGTTCAAAAAACACAATCGATTTTAACCAGAATCCATTTTGACCCATTTGAGGACCCACCCATTTTGACCCGTTAGATGACCCACCCATTTTGTCCCCTATAATCCCTTGATGAAAAGTAATCTCTTTGACCACAAAAGTCAAAAGTCACAAACTTTATGCAAAAACAAATCCTACTTACATATTTTCTGGCAACTTCTTTGAGAAATTTCTTTGGAGAATCCAGATATTCAACACAATCGTTCTTTACAACCGCAGCAAGATCATCTCTGCCAGCGCTTTCAAGATTTCTTATCATAATCGTTAAGGTCAACTCATCTGGTATGCAACCTGATGCTTTCATCGATTCATATGTTTCCATTGCCTTGTCTATCATATCCACTTTAAGATACGCTCCGATTAGCTCTGTATAGGCTCGCGTGTCGGGTTTCAAGCCTTCTTCTATTAGGTCAAAGAATAGCTTTTCGACTTTATCTATAAGTTTCTTTTTTCCAAACATTAACATCAAGTCGCCGTATAGAGAGTGATCTGGTTCGTACCATGCTTCGTTTCTGATGAATTCAAACACCTGACACCTGAGTACAGTTCAGATAAGATGCAATCTTGAACCCATATAATCACATAAATTGTTCTTAGCTTGTTTCTGATTCTTAATATATTTTCAAGAATCAATTTAATTCTTAAATTCTTAACCAATAAAATTATAAATTTGGTTGTTACTTTGTGCAGTATACAATTGATGCCCATTGATTCTCAGTTTTAGATTCTATACTGACACCAAGAACCCAAATAGATTACCATGAATGTCATGTTACAATGTTACCATCAAAAGGCATAATCAAGGGACGATGAACCATCTTCCTTTTAAAGCGATTAATAATCCAAACTAGGACCCACTAGCCATAATAATCTGTACTAGCAATCAGTGATGAAGCTTGAGATTTCTGACCGGGGAGTCGAAAACGTATATACCTAAAAAAGTTATAAAACCGGGGGGGGGGTCGAAAACGTATATACCTAAAAAAAATCTATATGAAAACTACATATCAGGCCCTACTGAGCAAAAAGTTCAGGGGGGTCCCCCCCCCCCCCCCCCCCCCCCACACACACACAAAGCTACGCCCCTGCTCGCAATGTGACCAATGATGGTCATAATTTTACTTTCGTTGCCAAGTGCAATTTCTCTAACAAAAAAGTAACTTTGTCTGCCTCTAATTTCATTTGTCATTCCTAGTGAATTTATATAAATCAGTCATTTTTTCGTTAGAGACATAGGCGTTACCTTTCCATTAGAGTGTCACTGGTCATGCTGATAGTATGGATTATTGTCGTCATAGTTTGGATTTATTAACCCGTCAATTTTACCCGTTAGCCGAAAACAGATTAAACCGATTGTTATTAGAGCCGGGTATTGGTTAGACCTTTAAACATCAAAAACCCGAATAAACATCAAAAACCCGGGTATTGGTTCAACTTTTGGCATGTTATCAAGAATTAGTGAATACACATTAAGTTTATCAATTTCATAGCATATATGTCCAACCCGACTCGACGAACCAGATAACCTAACAACCTTATCGGCTACAATTATCATACAAAAAAGAAAACCGGGCCTGAACTACCCGAAACCCGAATAACAAAACCCTATAAACAGCACTCATAAAACATGTATGGAAACTCAATATGTGAGATAAGTTGTTACCTTGAGAGCAAGGTCCAGATGTTGTTGCCTCTGCAACTCAGAAAAAGCATCCAACAAATCATCTTTCAACAGACGACTGAGCTTTGAATTGAATACTTGGTGAAGTTTAGATGGGTTTTTGGCAGCTAATTTGAGGGATTGAACTGCTTGGATTGCTTCTGTTGACAAAACCCCATCAGTTCGTCGTCTTGTTCTCAAGGGTTTTCTTAATCCACATGTTATTGTTGTTGTTGCATATCTTAATTGGGGTTTATCGAATCCAAAGGGTGTTTGTATAGACTGAATTCTCATCGGAGAATAACCTGTGTTCGTCAGCATCCTACAAGGTTTTGGTTTTTCAGGAGAAAGCGATAAAGAGGAACTCAGAAAACAAAATGTTGCAGGTTTGAGTGTGTAAAAAAACCGGTTTGGGCTGATGAAGTGGTTTTTAACCCGGCCCAATATATAAATATCACCCGACACCCGAGTTGCTAGTTTATACTTTGTATAGTGGTTTCCTTTCTCGTAATCAAAACCAGTTGAACCCCAACCGGTTTAAGACAATCTGGTTTTAACACGACCATTTTTTTTAGAGTTAAATGTCATTTTAGTCTATGTGATTTGGGCTATTTGACAGTTTAGGTCAAAGGTTTTATTTTTCACCTGTGTGTCCAAAAAGTTTTCACCGCTGTCACTTTAATCAACTGGGTTAACTTCATCTATTTTTTCTGTTAACGACAAGGGCAATTCGGTCATTTTATATGTAATTCTGTTAACTAGAAGGGCAATTCGGCCATATAAAATGACCGAATTGCCCTTCTCGTTAACAGAAAAAATGGATGAAGTTAACCCAGTTGACTAAAATGGCAACGGTGAAATCTTTTTGAACCCACAGGTGAAAAATGAAACATTTGAACTAAACTGGCAAAATAGCCCAAACCACAAGAACTAAATACTTGGTTAATTGAATTCTGGATTTTACGTAATTTAGTTATAACCGAACCGGAAAAACCGAATCGTTTTTCTAGTTTGGCTTTTCTTTAGTTTCGACTCGGTTCGATTTTAGTGAATAACTACAATATAGGTTGAGCTCTAAGGTCTTAACATAATGTATTAAAAGTTTTTTTTTCCGTTAACAGGTCTATCGGTCAAAAAAACTGGTTAATAATCGATTCCTATACTAAACATCTATAGCTGGTATTAACCAGTTAATGTTCGATCGTTTAACAACCGGTTACCGTTCCAGTTAATAACTGGTTACAGTTACCGTATTTTTTTGCCCACCTCTGCTTGTAATTATGATTAAGGGGGCTGTTTGGCAACATCTGAATGGTTAAGTGCTAAACCAGTATGAGGTCTGAACCAGTAAGAGGTTTGAACCATTAAGAGCATGTATAATGCTTAACCGTTCAGAGGAAAATGTCTGACCAAATCAGATTAGAGGTCTTAACCATTCAGACTTTGTATAAATCTTAACCATTCAGAGGCAAATGTCTGAACCATTTAGACATCTGCTCGTGAAACAAACAGTCTGAACCATTAAGTGCTGAACCAGTAAGAGGTCTGAACCATTAAAAGATTCATTAAGAGGTAAACTAAGAGCCCCTAACTTATTTTTGTTTCATATTGGGTTTCAAATTTCAGTAGGCCCACTAAGAAGAAGCGAATTTGGGCCCATATTCTGAGAGTATCTTTATCGAACATAAACGGAATTTGCCTCGTAACCGGTTTTATTTTGTTTCATTTTATTTTAACAACCTCTTCAAACTCACTTTAACAACAACCTCCATGAACCGGTTTTTTTCCACAATCATATACCCTTCACCAAAACCACCACCTGATAAATTCCTAAACCTCTGTTCAAACGGCCTCATCACCGAAGCATTCAAAACCTTCAATACATATATATACAACGACCCATCTTTATACTCTTACCTCCTCAAATCATGCATACAAACCCACTCACTCTCACTCATTCACCAGCTCCATTCTTTAATAATCACTTCCGGGTGTTCTTCCACCCGGTTTGTCACCAACCACCTCCTCAATGCGTACGTCAAGTTTGGCCAATCAAAGATTGCAGTCAAGCTGTTCGACGTAATGCCCAAGAGAAATATCATGTCTTGCAACATTTTGATTGGCGGGTTTGTGCAAAGTGGGGAGTTGGATAACGCACGTAAGGTGTTTGATGAAATGCCTGAGAGAAATATCGCGACGTGGAATGCGATGGTTGCGGGTTTGACGGATTTTGAATGTAATGAAGAGGCTTTGAGGCTTTTGTATGAAATGCGCGTTTCGGGTTTTTACCCGGATGAGTTTACTCTTGGCAGGTGAGATGTGTTTTTCTGACCATTTTGGAAGTTTTGAAGCTGGTTTTCGCGTTTCTTATATGGTTTGTTTTTGTCAGTGCTCTTCGAGGTTGTGCGGGTTTAAGAAGTTTGAATGCTGGCCGGCAGATTCACGCGTACGCGGTTAAATATGGGTTGGAAGTTAACGTGGTTGTCGGGAGTTCACTCGCCCACATGTATATCAAATCCGGACGTTTAGCAGAAGGAGAAAACGTGATCAAATCGATGCCAGTTCATAGTGTAGCCGTTTACAACACATTGATCACCGGTAGAGCTCAAAGCGGATGTAACGAAGAAGCGTTAAACCAATACCACATAATGAAACTATCGGGATTCAAACCGGATAAAATCACGTTTGTAACCGTTCTCAGTTCGTGTTCACAGCTAGCAACACTCGGTCAAGGTCAACAGATTCACGCCGAAGCGATAAAATCGGGTGCGACTTCATCGGTTTCCGTCCTTAGCTCGTTAATCAGCATGTATTCGAGATGTGGGTGCTTTAAAGATTCATTAAAATCATTTTCCGAAACTAAAACCCACGACGTTGTTCTATGGAGTTCGATGATCGCAGCTTACGGGTTTCACGGAATGGGAAAAGAAGCGGTCGAGTTATTTAACCAAATGGAAAACGAAGGGTTAGAACCGAACGATGTTACGTTCTTGAGTTTACTTTACGCTTGCAGTCACTGCGGGTTAAAAGATCAAGGGATCAAGATATTCGATTTAATGACGGAAAAATATAAAATACCCCCGCAACTAGAACATTACACATGCGTCGTCGATCTACTTGCGCGTTCGGGTCGTTTACAGGAAGCGGAAAACGTAATTAGAACCATGCCCATTAATGTGAAGGCGGATTCTATTATATGGAAAACTTTATTATCCGCTTGTAGAATATACAAAAACACTGACATGGCGAAAAGAATCGCGGAAGAAGTCATACGGGTGGACCCACATGATTCGGCATCATACGTTTTACTATCGAACATACAAGCGTCCGCTAAAAAATGGCACGATGTGTCGGATTTCCGAAAGGCGATGAGAGATATGAGAGTGAAAAAGGAACCGGGTGTAAGCTGGTTCGAGATGAAGAATCAAGTTCATCAGTTTTGTATGAGCGATAAATCGCATCCGGATTCGGAAAAGATTAAACTTTATTTAAAAGAATTGACGGGCGAGATGAAGTTGTTGGGTTATAAGCCGGATTATGGATCCATTTTGCATGATATGGATCTTGAGGAAAAGGAAGATGATTTGGGTCAACATAGTGAAAAGTTGGCGATTGCTTTTGCGTTGATGAACACTCCAGATTGTGTTCCGATTAGGATTATGAAGAATTTACGAGTGTGTAATGATTGTCATGTGGCGATTAAGTATATATCGGCGATAAAGAAGCGGGAGATTATTGTTCGCGATGCTAGTAGATTTCATCATTTTAAAGATGGTCAATGTTCATGTGGAGATTACTGGTAAGATGTTATATTATTCAATTATTTCTGTATGTTTCATTTGTTTCCATGATTTTGATTTAAAGTGTTAATGTTAACCTTCTTCAGTTGACAAATGAGCTAGCATACATGCCTCATCTTTTAAGAGACAAAAATTTTGAATACTGTAGGTTAAAAATCTTGTTTGTAAGCTTTGTTGAAATTTTTGTTTGGATGGTTCATTAGGCAGCATGTTTGGTACACAGGATGAAATCTGAGAAATGGGTTGTGCCTGTGAGCTGGCTAGTCGAAACTCGAACCTGACACAAACTTGAAAATTGTATCAGACGCATGAACCTAAACACGATTTTTTACGGCTTGCCACGAGCACAACCTGTTTAACTTGAATAATTTTATTTTTTTGGCATGTTAGTACTCTAAAATTTCAATTTACAACCAAAAATACCAACGTATTAAAATGCTTACCAGTAAACTATAAAATCTAATGCTAATTTCTCATTTCTCTCTTAAAAATATTTTGACATAAAATACCCAATCCCTTTAAGCTATTAGATACAATATGTTGTTTTCTAAATTTATAAAATAAAGGACTTAAAAGAGGGTCAACGTGCGACGCCACTCGACGACCCATGATTCATCTCAAAAATTGTATCAGACACATGAACCTAAACACCACACGATTTTCACGGCTTGCACAAGGGTAACTTGTTTAACTTGATTGTTTTTTTGGGCATATTAGTACCCTAAAATTTCAATTGAAAACCAAAATTACCAATGTATTAAAATGATTACGTTTAAATTATCAAATCTAATCCCTTTAAGCTATTACATTGTTTTCTAAATTTATGAAATAAACGGCTCAAAGAGGTCAACATGCGAACTCACCAGGACGACATGAACCCGTTTATCCTAAACACAAACCCGTAAATTTCGTGTTAGCTTTGTATCAGGTCAAAAATTCACCTCTAACACATCACACCGATATTGCAACATATAGGCATAGGTTAAATATATGACTTTAAAATTGTCAAACTAAGAAAATAATAAATTGATTGGATTCAATTATCGTAAATTCATCGCTATTCGTCTGTTTTTAGAGAGTTATCACATTAGAGTTCTGTTACATTTCGTCCTTTGTTTTTTTCTTTTCAATAAAATTTAAGCCGCACGTAGAGTATTTATATATAAACTTGTAAAGTCATCGTAAAATTATAAATACACAAACTTATTAAAACTTAATGAAAATAAATAT
Source organism: Helianthus tuberosus (assembly GCA_030545235.1). Lineage (NCBI taxonomy): Eukaryota > Viridiplantae > Streptophyta > Magnoliopsida > Asterales > Asteraceae > Helianthus > Helianthus tuberosus. The sequence goes on from CM060424.1 coordinate 196,958,192, forward strand.
ATAAATTAACGTTACACGATTTTAAGCAGGGGCGGAGACAGCATGTTAGGAGCCGTAGCACGGGCTACGGCTCAAAGTCGTGTTCGTAGTGTTTCGCAGTGTTAATTTTTTGTTTTTTTTTTCGATTTTATATAAAGGATACCCCTAAAAAAATACGAGGATACCCCTATAAAGGATTTTATATGAATACACCGTAATTTTTTTTTTTTTTTGGATACCCCTAGTTTTAAAGTCTAGCTCCGCCACTGATTTTAAGTGTGTAGGTCATGGTTGATATCTTTGACACAAATAAATATATAAGTCATTTTCAACCCGCGAATCCATAAATCTGAAATCCATCAACCCCAAGTCGAAGAGGAGTCTAATGTTTAACTTTTTTGTAACGTTTAATCATGTAATGTTTAATTTATCATCTTTCTAAATGCTAATTTTTTGGCCTTCATTATATAATATTTAAATACATTAATACTTTTTACTTTTAGTTATATACTTAGAAAAGATTAGTTATTAAAATCATGGTTATAAGAAATGTGAAAGTAAATGATGATTTAGAAACGTAAGGAGGTTTGTATGATGGAATGAATTGCTTGGGAAAAGATTGCGAGTATTACTAATATGTCAAATAACTAAACTAGTTTACAAGGTTTTTGAAGACAACAAGATGTTAATAGCTTCTAATTGATTCAAGCCTCTAATTATTCCATATATAAATAAGTAACTTTTTCATGCATAAACACTTGTAATTTGTGCTTTGGAGATTTTTCAAAAAAAAAAAACTTGATTTTTTAGTTTTAACCCAAAGGTTTTTACCTTTTGCAATTTTAACCCTACAAAATTTGGTTTTTTAACTTTAACTAAAAAATTTTCATTATTTGCAATTTAACTTCACAACTTTTGTCAATTATACTTTTCGTCTTTGGTTTAACGTTTTTACGTTTCGTTATGTATAGTTCTAAAATTTTCAAGTTAATACGACGAAACGTACGAGTGTGGTTCAACTTTTTTATGTTTTGTTTCAAATTTTGCAAGTTAACACGGCGCAACGTGCATGTGTGGTTCAACGTTTTTACCTCTATTTTTTCATGTTTGACATGTTCGTCGCAACACACAGATCCTAGGTCGAGTCAGTGTTGGTGGTCTATCACGGTTGTGTGACATTAGTACTATTTGACACCGTTTTACGTCCCGCCGCAACGCGAGGTGTGCTTTGGGGGTTTTCCAAAGAAAAAATGGTTATGCATATGGCTGTCGTAACCTTGGCTTTAGGGGTTTTCCAAAAAAAATGATTATTTTTACTTTTCACCCAAAAGTATTTCATAAATTACTTTTAAACCAAAACTATTTGTTTTTTTTTACTTTTAACCCAAAACTTTTTATCTTTTGCAATCTATTCTCACAACTTTTTTAACTTTCAACTTTGATCCTTTATAGTTTTCATTTTCCGCAAATTTTCCGCTTTATGCTTGATTCTAAATTTTGTGACTTAACACATCGCAAGGTGCGTCTTTGGTTTAACGTTTTTACGTTTCGTTCTAAATTTTGCGAGTTAACACGACGCAACGTGCGTGTATGGGTGAACGTTTTTACATCGTCTATTTTTTTCCCATTTGACAGGTTTAACATAACGTGCGGGTCCTAGGTCGACTTAATTATAACTAAAGAATCCCCGCCGCATTGCGGCGGGTCTCAATTCTAGTTAGATCATTAAATACCAAAGGGCTTATAGTCTAGCGGTATCAATGGGTGTTCTAAGTTGTCCCTCTCATATTGATGAGGGTTCTAGTCCTACGTTGGACAAATGTGTAGATCTAAGAGTAAGTTTAGAAAGCATACGAGTTAACAATTCTATGAAAATTACATAATCAACCACTTAGGGGCTGTTTGACAATTTCTGAATAGTTAAGAGATGAACCAGTAAGAGGTCTGAACCATTAAGAGCAAGTATAATGTTTAACCCTTAAAGGCAAATGTCTGACCAATTCAGATTAGAGGTCTTAACCAGTCAGGCTCTGTATAATACTTAACCATTCAGAGGCAAATGTTTGAACCACTCAGATATCTGCTCTCGAAACAAACAATCTGAACCATTAAGTACTGAACCAGTAAGAGGTCTGAACCATTAAGAGTCTCTTTAAGAGATAAACAAACTACCCCTTAATCATTTATTAACTTCAACTACAGCTAGCCATGACTTTAATTTGTTTGTCGTTAATGACAAGTTGAGTTTGCCAATTGTTTTACAACCAATTAAAGAGGGTTTGGGGGAAGAGACTTTTTGCTTGCGTGTAGCTTATCATCAAAGCTTATACATAGATTGCGTTTAGAATGTTTAATGCACAAAAATACACGTTAATTAATTGACTGGTCTAACAATTAATCTTTAAGATACAATTTTTTTTTATTAAATATTATCTGTTTTTCTTAAATAAAAATTTATTAAATACTATCTGTTTTCCTTAAATAAAAATTTTAAAAGTTACTTGGCTTATATGTTAATACGAATCTTTTCTTAAGAAAGTAATGTAATTAACAAATAGTATAATGTTTTTCTAATATGTCTATGAGAAAAGTTCAAAACAAAATGAAAATATATTATATTATATTATAATATATTACATATTCCAACTAAGGTAAGACTATTGGAATTCCTCGTGCCTTGTAGAGGAAACTCGTTCTATACACAAAACAACAAAGTTAAATGGCTACGTGACGTGACAAGAATTCGGCCAATATCGGTTCAGTTCATCAGAATATCAGCATGATAGCAGTACTTAGTACATAGACAATCTAACAAATAAAGTCATGATATGCCCAAAAAGAAATCAACACGTGTTTTACTTCCATCGAAAACCATAAAAATGAATATTGATACCTGTTCGAATATGCTTTTTTATACTTTTTTACGACAAATAACACACTTTGCAATCCGGTGTCAACATAAAGGACGATTTTTGTAATTTACTATGTATAAAGTGGAACTCAAACAATACTTGCCACAAACATTTTGTAGATATGATGAAATATCATAAATAAGGATACGGATGGCAATAGATCGGGGCTGGGACCAAGGGCGGACCCAAGCGTTGGCTATAATTTGGTGGGCAGGCACCCCCTTGAAAAAATAAATTTAGTGTATTTTCGAGGTAAAAATCCCGACTGCACCCTTTGAAAATTTGCTTTAACCCTCCGTTCGCGGTCCCAGAAAATAATTCCTGGTTCCGCCATTGATTAGGACGAGTAATGATGATTTTAGTTTCATAATCAGTTATGTTTCGTACTTGTTGGGTCCATGAATATCCATTACACGCCATGTATCTAGTTCGCTTATTTATTGATATTAGGGATGGCAATTGAACCCGAATCTGATGGGTAAACCTGAAACCCGACATATTTGGGACGTGTTTGGGGTCGGTTAATCGGGTATAGGACGAGTTTGGGTTGAGTTTTTTTTTTTCACAGGTTTGAGATTTAGTGATATACCCGTTTACCCGACCCGATTACCCGATAAAGTGTACCCGTTTACCCGATGTAATTTCTTTTATATTTTTAAATATGTGTGTGTGTATATATATGATACATTCGTTTTTATACATATAGGTATTTTATTCTATATAGATTGTAGTTATTTGATATATTTTTATAGTGATAATACTAAATGTAACTGCTTAATAGCTACCCAACAGATACCCGATGGGTTTTCGGTCGGGTATGCACCCAACAAATACTTTTTTTAACTTAAGGGGTTTATTCGATCTAGTGGGATATTAACCCGCTAGAAACCTGACATATTTGAGACAAGCTTATCTAATCGAGTTTGGGGTTAAGATTATCTAAACCCGACCCATTGTGATCCCGAATTGATATTCACATGTAAAGTTCATACTATTCTAATTTTAATCTAATTTTATTACCTAAAGAAGTTATAAATACAAAAACTTAAAAGGAATGGAATATTAGATTATCTATTGCCCAAGGACAAATGCCACAAAAAATAAAAGATGTTTACCATTATGATTTGGTATTGGGGATGTATGTTTCGGGTAATTGGGCCATTAATCACTTAATATTATACATGTCTTATATCCGCAAGACTATTTAAAACTAATGTCATGCCCGATCCCATACCCATCATGTCCAAATGTTTCACGTCTGAGTTGGGGTTGGTCCTTAGGTTTGGGATCGTTTATCATCCTTACATAAAAGGGGATATCCGAAGTTCAAAACTATGATAGAACCTAAACATTGTGTAGCTTAGATTTGTAGTATAGTTTGTTAACTTATGTAAAGTCAAGTACTGTGACAAACAGGTGTAGAGTTGTGAATTTACGAAAGCTTTTAGTTTTGACATGTTATAAATATACACAAAGTGTTAGATCTCAATTTGGTTTCACTATTTTTCATTCTCATGTCAAAAGGCGATTGTCACACAATCAACAAGCTTTTACTTTCTGTAATGCTTTCACTATCTACCACCTATTAAATCAATATTTAATATAAATAATTAAAAAAAAATAGAAAAAAAGATTGCGATATGCCCAAAGCTTATTGGCTCAAACAAAGGAAAGGAAGATGGTATTGTGTGAGCAGCTTCACGGACAGAGAGGCTAACGCTCGTTCACGAAGGGTAAGGGCAGTGTATAGGGAGCGTGAAAAGTCAGCAAACCATAACACATAATCTTAAAAAATGCGCGTGATTATATCACGGTTTAAGGATGAGTTAGTGTGCCCTTTTAAATAAAATGAGTTTAACTTGAAATAAAATTATGCAAATGCATATTAACTTAGTCTTATTAACCATGTGTGCATGTGATGTATCTCTCTGAACAGTGGCGGATCTTGAACTTTTAAATAGAGGGGGGCCTCAATACATATAAAATTTCAGAAATTTTCAGTAAAATTTACACGACGAAGCGAAAAAAACAATGGGCACCACCCCTGACCGAAACTAAGCTCCACTAGTGTCTCTAAAGGAAGGGACATCCATGGTAAAAAGAAAGGCAAAGTCATAGCTAAATGATAATATCTTATAGTTATTGGTTTCCGTTTTTTTCTTTAGATTAGGAGTTAGGAATAAACCTTACCTATGGTAAAAGGCTATAAGGCCAGGGGTGTGATATACGTAGATACATATTATATATTAGAGTTTGGGTTCAACAAATTCGAGTATGTATATACAAGAAGTTGTATAGTAAAGATTTTCCCTTTATGGGTGGAGATACAATAGGAAGTTTATTTGGCTAGGAAGACTAGGAAGTGATCTTGACTATCCATTTGGTTAATCAAGGGCTAAGATTAAATCAGGGAAATTGAAAGGAAGAAAAGAGGCGCGTGAGTTTGTTTAGGGGCATTCTAGTCAATCCAAACCAATAGTTTCTCTCTCCTCCAATCCCCCCCCCCTTTTTAAACGTTAATAACTCTTTCATACGACATTATTTTTTTTTATAAAAATTGCACAAAAAAACGAGCGTTTTTTATCTTTAAAACGAGTATACTATTGCTATATTTTCAAAAAAAAAAATTAAAACCCAGTTGCGTAAAACGCAATTGAAAAACCCCCAGTATCGTAAAACGCAATGAAAAAAAAAACCCAAAAAATGACATTTTTCTAAAACGCAATGCACAAAAAACACAAAGAAATGACTTATTTGTAAAACGCAATGGCCAGAAAACACAAAGAACTGTCTTATTTGTAAAATGCAATAGCCTAAAAACTTAAAAGAAAATGTACTTTCTAAAACGCAATGGACTAAAAACACATAAAAATGTGTTTTACCTAAAACGCAATGCACAAAAAACACAAAGAAATGTCTTATTTGTAAAACGCAATGGCCAGAAAACACTTAAAAATGACTCATTCTAAAACGCAATTGCCTAAAAAACAAAAGAAAGTGTTCTCTGTAAAACGTAATGGACTGAAAACACCTAAAAAAATGTTTTACCTAAAACGCAATGCACAAAAACACTTCAAGAATGTGTTTTTCTAAAACGCAATGGCCAATCCAGAACTGTGCTGTGAATTGTCTGTGCTACGAATGCAGTTTCCAGAGGCAATTTACAGAAAATTATTTTTTCTGATGCATTTTTATTACAGCAATTTATTGCAGCTCAACCCCAGCCAGGGGCTCTGCCCCTTGGAACCCGCCAGGGGCTGCCGCCCCTAGGACCCCGCTACCAGGGGCGCTGCCCCCGAACCCCCGCCAAGATCGTAAAACGCAATAACTAAATAAAAAACCCAGATCGTAAAAATGACATTAAAGAATTTCTTACATGGATCGAAGTGATTTCTTCAACAATTGACGAATTTTGAATGATTGAAACACTTATCAGCGCTCGAATCGAACGGATTGAGTGATTATCTTCAAAATCACCCGAAAAAACGAGATTTTGTATGAAATTAAACTTGGTTTTCTTCAAAAAAGCTGAAGAACACGTTGATCGGGGTGTTTGAATCATTGATTGGTGATGAAAATCGCACTATAATGTAGTGATTATTGAGATAGAAAGTGAAGAAATGGTTGAAGATGGTGGGTTTTGAAGTTACTGGGTTTTGAAAAGGAAGAAGAAAGTGTTGGATTGACTAAAATACCCTTTTTCTTTATTTTAAATGTTGCCACATGTCCTAATCCTATTGCTTCCTACACTTCCTAGCCAAAATAAACTTCCTATTTGATCTTTTCCCTTTATATATATTTGTTTATATATGTTTGTATGTTGCCACATGTCCTAATCCAATTGCTTCCTACACTTCCTAGCCAAAATAAACTTCCTATTTGATCTTTTCCCTTTATATATATTTGTTTATATATGGCGGCGGATCTAGAAAATCCGTATAGGGGTAACGTTTTGAAAAAAAAGGGCAACAAAATCGAAAAAACGTCAAATTTTTCCAAAATTTACACTATCGACGAACGTCAAGGGGCAACAGAGGTTACCCCTTGTAACACTATAGATCCGCCCTTATAATTATATAAATTTATAAATGCAATAACCGGTTTGATCTATATTTTACCTTGAAGAGCGTGTGACATTACAATCTTTTTGGGGTGTGAAAGGGTAAGAATGTAGTGTGAATGGTGAAACGTGATACGGAGATAACTTAGAAAGTCATTTATGTGTTTACATAAAAAAATTTTACCAACATGGCATTGTCGGTGAAGTAGAGTACATGTTAAGCATAATAGTTGTATATCTAGTAATTAACAACTTATTTTATTTCAATTGTGTATATATATATGGTTGCATGTTACCAATGAGCCATGCATTATCAGTTTTTGCAATTAAGAGAGCTTGCTTGATATTATAAAGATGATGAGAGAAGAATGGTTTCCCCTTTTTGCATTGGCTGCTTTAGGAATGGTGGTTAGTGGTACTCAGGCGGCGATAGGGTTGCCGCCTGAGTCTGCACCACTAATCCGACACTTCTACAAGGTACACAACACGTGTGCCAACGTGGAGCCATTTATTCGGCACCAGGTACAGCTAGTTTATGCTAATGACAAGACAGTTGCTCCAAAGCTCATCAAGTTGCTATATGCAGACTGCATGGTTAATGTATGTCCTCTAATATGTATATGTTTATATGCATACCAAACACTTTTTTCGGGCTTTTAACTTAAGCTAATGAAAATGAAATAACAGGGGTGTGATGCATCGATTCTTCTAGACGGACCAAATACAGAAAAAGAATCACCAAAAGCGCGAGGACTAGGAGCATTTGTGCTTATTGACAAGATCAAGCAAGTCTTGGAAGCCCGGTGCCCAGGAGCCGTTTCGTGTGCTGATATTCTCAACATTGCAGCCAGAGACGCGGTTTATTTTGTAAGTGAAGTCCCTTTCTTATATTAATCATGATATACAAGTCCCATATAATTTGCAACTTAGTTTTAGACTTGAAGTAGGGATGTTTATGATTTGGTTTGGCCGGTTTGACAAAATTATGCTAAATTGCGAACTAGACTTCAAAAAAAAAGCAAAACCAAACCAGCCAGGTTGGGTGAGTCTGAGTCGGCTGGTTTTGTGGTTCAGTTTCAAACGGTTTTTATACACTTCCTAGTTTGAAAAAGTAGACTTCGAGTGACACGCCAAACCAAACCGCCCAGGTGGGGTGAGTCGGCTGGTTTTGCGGTTCGGTTTTCAAGTTTGAAGCTTTTTTTTTCTTATTTTTCAAAATCATTAATGTATACTAATATTTTTAAAATGATAAATATAGTAAGTCTTGTAACACACACATATATATAAAACTACATATATTCTAAAAATGAAAAATATATATAAATAACAAATGTTAAATGATCAGTTGAGTTTACACCGGTAACACGGATGGTTCCACGTTTCAAACGAACCAAGCCGTTAAACCGTCAAACATTGAAAACCAAACCCTCACTATTTGAGTCTCAAACTGGCTAAGTTGCTTCAGTTTGAACGGTTCGATCAGTTTCAAACAGTTTTTAAACAACAACCCCCCCCCCCCCCCCCCCCCCCTATTTGAAAAGTATGTTTGAGTGACATTTAAGTCAACTTTATGTGAAATGTAAACAGTCTGGTGGACCGTCGTACCCGGTTTTCTTGGGAAGAAGAGACGGACTTTCATCGAATGCAGCATGGATCGACTTTCCCTCTCCTTCCATTTTGTGGGAATCATCTTTGGCATACTTTGAATCTAAAGGTTTAGATGTGCAAGACATGGTTACACTCCTAGGTAACCATCTATTCTAACAATAATGTTCCTATATTTATAACAACACATTGATAATTACTTGCAAGTCAAGCAAGCCGATATTATGATCACGAAAGACCAAACTCTAAATATTGTCAGAACCGCACTCTTTAGTCACACTTTTTTATAACTTCTCAATATAATTTATAACTTTTAGGAGCACATATGATGGGAAGAGTTCGATGCAGTAACATTCTCGATCGCCTATACAACTTCAACAACACTGGAAAACCAGACCCCACTATGGAGGAAGCTACATTGAGTTACTTAAGGAACGAATGCCCTCCAAAGACGAGGTTAGGTCAACCCAACCCGCTTATAAACTTAAACCCAAGTAACCTGACCCATCGCTTTACCAACTCCTACTACTCGCGAGTGTTGACCAACAAAGCTGTTTTGGGAGTTGACCAACAGCTTCGCTACGGCGGTGACACGTATGACTTAACTGATGAATATGCTTCATCACTTGAAGATTTCAAGCTGCAGTTTGCTTTTTCAATGGCTAGGATGGGCGGGCTTAAGGTTATAACTGGAACTAATGGTCAGATCCGACTCAACTGTCGAGCGGTCAACAAATAGATTGAATGTGGTTTATTTTGTTATATTAATAAATAGTTGGATTGTGTTTCATTAATTTTTTTTTTTTTTTTTTTTTTTTTTTTCATTAATGAAAATCAAAATCTAATTCTCTGCTGATATATAAGAATTGTAATGAGTTCTTTAATTCTATGTTTACAAGTTGTATATTGCTTCAGTTATAAGTATTCAAACCGGATGAAAGTCGTCTGAAATGTATTAAAATGCATAAAACCCTCCTAAATCCCATATTAAAAAAAGTTAAATTAATTTTGTGATAATACTCGTTCTTGTAGTTATATTAGTTATTTATAAATTCAACAAAAATTAAAAAAAAAAATGTTGAGTTTCGACTCACACTAATAAACCAAACAATTGTTAAACGCCATAGAAAGTTACATCGATAGAGAGATTCTCAAGTCAAATAAAGTCAAGCCTATCTCTATTGTTTTTGGTCAACTACTCAATTTACAGTCACCATAATGCATCTTACTTTTTCATCCTTTTATCATCATACGTAGAAAAAAAGTTGTTTTTTCTTCTCCATTTTATGTTACATGCTTCCGATTTTTCACCATCCTTTTAATAGTTTTTTCTTATAGTATAGTGTAAATGAAAATGCAATTGTCTAATACTGGTAATGTATTATAGAATTTGTCAAATAAATGATACATATGCACATATGCATAGATAAATTGTTACTCGTTTTTTTTCTTTTTTTAGGAACAAAATATAGCGATTTTTTTAAATAAAAAAGAAAATTTTGTGTGTTTTTTTAGGTATTTTTAGTTGTGTTCAAATTAGTTCTCGCAATAAAGAGTGGTTCCTAACCAATTCTTATCATATATACATATATACAGGGGCGGACCTTGTATAGTCGTAGGCGTAGCCCGGGCTACGGCTCAACTTTTAAGCGGTAGTGTAAAAAAAAAATTTCCCCGATTTTTATACTAAGGATACCCCTCAACTACTACTAGGACACCCCTCAAAAAAAATTTTAGAAACTGATATTAAGCCCAAATAATTCTGATTATATTGGCCCAAATAACCAAATGATAGCCCAATATTAGTTAGCCCAAATAACCAAAAAAATAACCCTAACAGTGTATTGGGCATTTGGGCGGCAGATTGAATTATGCAGGGATATCAAAGGTCGATTCTTGGATTGTCGAACACACTCACACAGGGATGAATTGAGGGATATCGCAGAATCGCAGATCAGAAATTGTTGTGAACTCGAACACACGCTGAACAGAAATCACGATCAGAATTGCTCATCGCAGCAGGAGGTTTGTTATTTGTTTCAGACTTTTTTATTAAGTATTAATCATTCACACAATCACAATCACACAAACAGGAACATGATGTTTTGTTTTAGTTTGATACTTTGATTAGTTTTTTTATTAATGTTAATCATTCACAGTTTCACACGAAACGAACAGGAGGTTTTGTTTCAGTTTCATTAGTTTTTTTTTTTTTTTGATTGTTTCAGACTTCAGTTTGCTATGTTTGGGTTGTTTTATATAATGTTGTTACTACTTACTTATTGAGTTATTGTTAATGGTCGTTGATTATCGAACAGAACATCGTCTTCGGAAAGAATTGGCAGTGAGTAGCATATCGAGACATCAAGTCATCGAACAGAGTCGAACAGAAGATTACATGCTGCTGTTGTCGACCTGCTGCTGATGGATTGCTTGCTGTTCGCAGGACGCAGATTCAATAAATATTGGTTAGTTATTGTTAATTGGTTTAATTGTTGTTACTTATTGTTATTGGCCGCTGATTATTGATTGTTTGACTAGATGATCATATCGAACAACAGAAGATCACAGACGAATAGACTATCATCGAACATAGTCACAGACGATTAGTTTGATTAGCTGATTATTGGTTAGTTTGATTAGTTTTATTCTTGTTACTTGTTGTTATTGGCTGAATATTGGTTGTTAGTTTGATTGTTAATTGATTGTTTGAATTTTTTGAAGTGATGATGAAACCAAAATCCAAAAAACAAGCTTTAATTGATCGCTGCTGATTGCTGAAACAGTTCAGAACAATAATCATCAAACAGGCAAATTGGCTAAAGTCGCCGCTGTTGTGCTGATTGTGAGTTGTGAGTATTCTTTATTTCTTTTCTTCTTGAGTTCTTGAATTGTTTAATTTCGATCTAGTTGGTGATCTTATATGTTAGTGATTTTTAACCGACGAAACTCTTATTAACCACTCTAGACAAGATCAAGAAGGCGTTTAGAGTCACTTACTACTAGCTCGAGGCTAGGGAAGAAACAAGGCGTAAAAGTGGTGGTTAAAAGAAAACGAGAGAGGTCCTTCAACTTCCGAGAACACCAAGCTTCGTTGTATGCCTTGTAGCACCTTTGTATACTTGTAGAATGAATGAAACAAGATGGAAGGTGATGGTAGGGTGGTGATGGGTGTTCGGCCGTGAGCTCTTGAAGGAGAAGAGAAGAGATGGGTGTTGGTGGTATGAAGGGTTTATGTTTCTTGAGTTTACTTATAATCCACCAATTCCATTTACCTAGTGTGTAATGTGTTTGGGAAAGTAGAAGCATGATCTACTAAAATATCCAAACAAATCATATGTGGGGCCACCATGTTGGAACCGTAGGTGAGGGGGGGGGGGGGGTCTTAGGCTAGGGTTTAACTAGTTTAGTTAGCTTATAGTTGGATTTCAAGTGTTGGTTAGGGATTTGGTTACTAGATATTTATGTAGTGTGTGTTATGATATTCGGGGATCATACCTAGCTCAGTAAAAGTGAAACAATGTGTTTAACAATATTTTTGTGTTTCGGATAATGTCCGGTTGTTTGGTTCGATACTGTTCCGTTAAAGCGTTTAATTATTCCGTAAAGTGTCCTATTTATATATTTTGTAACGTTTTTGCTTTCTAACACTTAGGAAAATATAACGGACTATTTAGTGACCTATCTGTACACTATTAGTATATTAACAAATACGTGTAAGCATAACACAGATATCAGAAAGCAGTTAAGTAATTCCACACAGTCGTCAAGCACATTAATTATTATTAATAAACTGTACGGTTACATGTAAATTCGAGGGTTGTCACACGTAGGTTGGCCAGGTTTATTTAAAATTAAAAAAAAACCTAAAATTAAAAAATACACACAAAATTTAAAAAAAAAGCCAAAAATTATTATTAAAATTTCCTAAAAATTACAAAATTCTACAAAAAAAAAAAAGCCTAAAACGTTAGGTAGATTTCGAAAAGGGCGAGCTTGTCAAATGGCTTCCGCTCCTTGCCCCGGAACTCGATGTTGGCCACCGCCACCCGGTCATCGTGACTTATATCACCGCCCGGGACGCTGTCGTAGTAGGCTTTAAAACGATCGAGCTTCGGTCGTAGCTCGCGCCACTTGTGTTGGCACGCGTTTAAATTGTGCCGGTCGTTCCACACGTTGTGCCGGTAGCTAGCGAAAGCTTCCGGCCAGTAACGGGTCTCACCGGGTTGGCGGCCATTCATCGCCTCAACGACGCTCGTGACAAGTGCTAGCTCTTCCTCGTGTGTCCAAGAGGCCATCGATCAAGTGTGTGTGGGTAGCGGGTTCGGGTAGGTGGAGTGACTTGGGTTGGGGTAGCGATGTGGATAGGCGGTGGGGTTGGGGGTTTTATAGCGATGTGGACAGGCGGTGGAGTTGGGTGAACCGTTTGGCTTGGCCAAACGGTTATATTTTAAAATTTAAACATAGCCCGCTATGCCCTAGCCAACAAGCCAATAAGAGCCGGCCACATAGGACCGCTAGGCTAGGCATGCCCAACGCCCGGGCTGAATCCCCCGCCTAAGGGCCAACGCCGAAACCCAAACCCACCTGAGGTGGTGACTTGGACGTTTTCACCCAACCCACGCCCCAACCTCGCCCCATACCCCATATTCTAATCTACAATCTGGTTTATCTAGAAACTATAATGATTTAATGGTGGTGGTGGCAGTCGATGTAAATCACAGAGAAAAAGGATCTTTTGTAAACTATATTATTTGCTGCTGTTGTGATGATGTTTTTTTTTTATTTTTTATCTTTTTTAGATGAAAGCGAAATATTCAGAGAAAAAGGTATCTTTTTGAAGTTCAATTAATTTTTCCTTCTTTGATTTGTGTTATACTTGAATTTATATTATTGTAACCAAAATTGATTTGGTTATGCAACTCTTTTGTAGAGATAATGAATAATTGACTTTTATATTTTTTTTTTTGAACGGTAGGATTTCGAAACTGGTTGGAACGAGTCCCACAGCTCTCAAGTCAAGAGCCCCAACCGCCCCACGAACTCCAGGGCATACCGAGGTAAGGCTGCCCCGTGTCATGTGACTCGGCGTTCCCCGAGAAAATTTCCCGGCCCATGCTACTTGACATGAGTTGCACAGCGGACACTGTGCGCGGTAGTAGAAAACTCGGGCGGTTCTCAGTCTCGAACCCACGACCTCTCAGTCATGTTTCCGAAACATCATTGTTCCTGGCCACTGGGCTAGAGCCTATAGGTTAGAAAAAGAGATATAAACTATGATAAATTCATCTTTATTACTGAATGATGAATTCAATGGTGAATTTCTTGGTTTGTATGGTCGACTTTTTTTTTTTTTTTTTGAAAGGAGAATTTTATAAACAGCGCCAAAACCCAAAAAACAGGGGCGGCAACAACGACAAACTACATCACATCGAAATTACACCACTTTTCCCAACTCAAAAACCTATCTTTAGACCGATTCCTATACCACAAGAACCCGAGGGACTTTTAATGTTTTGAGCAATCTCTACGGGGTTTACATCGATATTAGAAAATCTCTTATTGTTTCTCGCCTTCCAAATGCACCAAGCCGCCACATACATAACTAGTTCTATACCCGTCCGGTAGACGGGCATATTAATGGTATGATGACACTAGTATAAAACGGGTTAAAATCATACGGAAAATTTAAGGTAGATTTATGAAGCAAAGTTTAGATTATTACTATCCTTCATACTAACATTTAACACAACTTTAAAGAGAAACTGAATAAAAAAGCTTTTAGCTGACCCAAACAATTTTGATTCATACCAAGAACATTGCTAGTTTTGACTGAGCACACCAATTTTAAAATGAGAAATTTACAAAAATAGCCAAAGACCAAACTCAATTGCGAAAATGGCCATCTCATGCGCTCTTGGAACAACGCATCAGAGATCCCGATGTAGTCTTATGCGTCCTTCATTCTTAAATGGACATGTGTAAAAGTTGGGAATTTTATACATTTGGGACCCACCATCTATCACCCCACCATAGCCCCTACACCCCCACATCACCCCAACACCCTAGCCTCCAGCTCCATTTCCTGTCTCTTTCAGCTCCATTTCCTGTCTCTTTTAGTCATATGTAACAAGTTTATGGTTGCCGAAAGTCACAAGTTTATGTTTCAGTCCTGTGTCACTTGCGAAAATGGCCACGGATCTCCACCCCAAAATCTCAACCGCCGCCATGGTTGCCGGAAAAACGATCTGAAATCGAGCCCCCTAGTTGCAGGTGTCGGAGACGAAGCTGGAGGCGTCTGCAACTCGCCGGAGACGGAGCCGGAGGCGTCTGCAACTCGCCGGAGATGACTGCAACTTTCAGACGCATCCCGTGCACTTCCAGACGCATCCCGGCACTTCCCAGACGCATCCCGGCACTTCCAGATGCTTCCCGACACTTCCCAGACGCATCCCGGCACTTCCAGACGCATCCCGGCACTTCCAGACGCATCCCGGCACTTCCAGACGCATCCCCGCACTTCCAGACGCATCCCGGCACTTCCCAGATGTGCGTCATTATTCGTGCCGGGATGCGTCTGCCTGAGGCATTGGAAGAGTCTGCTGAGGCATTGGATGAGTCTGCTGAGGGGCATTGGATGAGTCTGTCTGAGGCATTGGAAGAGTCTGCTGAGGCATTGGAGGAGTCTACCTAATCATTGAGACACATGTCACTTCCATATTTAAAGATGCATGAGGGGTCTTGAAAGAGGCATCCCGCACATTTGAATCCGTGATGCCCTGCTCCACCGACTCATGAAGTGGCCATTTTGGTAAGTCAAACTTATTCTTGGCTATTTTGGTAAATAGCTCTTTTAAAATTACACCAACTTTGGATGTAACAATACAAACCTCATCAAGTTGGAAGGACCATTTCAATCAATCATTCAATGTAATAGCTTATCAAAATCATTTTCATCCCATTGCCCAACCGTCCCCACTACTTGTAACACCATGTGCAAAGATAGTCCCTGAAATTGGAATACGTCATGGTGGATTTATGGGAGTTCATGCAGACATAGTTAGATAATTAATAACAAACTAAGATTAAAAGACCATTATACATTATACATTATACATTATACAATACTCTAATTTTCAACATTCTTGTGCAATGAGAGTTGTAACCTGTGCTTAGTGAGTTGTATGTGCTTTATGTTATTGTACACATGCCCTCATCACCACTTTGTATGTGAGACACGCAGAGACAAAGAAAGGGAAAGGGAAGAAAGGGAAGAAAGAGATAGAGAGCAGCAAGAGAAAGAAACAGAGATGCGGAACGGCGACTCACTAGCGACCGGCTTCAGAAGCGTGCTCGCCTCACACCTACAGAACCGAAGTCGTTAAGTCTAGGGTTTTCCGGTGAAAATTCGAGGGTTCAGAGGTGGTAGTGGCGAGTTCCGACAAATCGAGGGTTCCGAACCGTTCAATCATCCTTTAATCTATCCAATCATAGGTGAAATTCATCTCCCTTCTCATATTAAACCGTTACCGTATATGTGCGTTTTCTCTGTTTTCTAAACATGAAATTTGCGTTTGTATTTCGACCTGTATATTCAGATTAAGGAGCTAACGTAGATCGTAAAATCAATTCAAGTTTGGTGTAAGCAAATATTCGTTTCTATCATGTTTTTTAGAGTTTAATATTGGTTATTGACCTTTTGTACTCAATTTGAAGCTAGAACTTAGGCCATTTGACATCTGATATTGGAGCATGTTTGTTTGCTAATGATTTGTTATGTCCTATTTCACAAGCGATGTTTGTTTAGGACTAATTTAGAGTTTGATGTTGGTTATTAACCTTCGGGATTTGATGGTTCAATTTCAATTCAACTCTAGACCTGAAATTTGGCCATCTGACAACTGACATTGGAGCATGTTCGTTTGCTAATGGTTTTAAGGTCTTATGTAGATTAAGGAATAGATTATACAGTCAGTCATTAGGTTTTGCTTACTCATCAACAAACACTCATGACTTCATACATGCTTTTAACTAGACCTGGCAAACGGGTCGGGTCAGGTTGGGTCATGGGTCAAAATGGGTCAATTAAAAAAGGGGTTGTTTTGGTTCGTGTCAAAACAGGTTCGGGTCGGAACGGGTTCGGGTCAGAACATATTTCGGGTCGGAACGGGTTTCGGGTCGGGTTGGTTAAAAAAAAATTTAAGAGATTGTACATCAAGGGGCAATTTTGTTCGGTTCGAAACGGTATGGGTCGAAACGGTTCGCGTATTTGATTTTTGGGCAAATCAACTATAACATCTGGAAGACTCAGATGCTTTGCCTCATAGAGAGTCACGACTTGCTTCATCTCCTGTATGAGAAAGTTGGTTTGTTTTTTTATGACGCTAACAATCTTGTCAAAGGTTGGATTTTAGGTATTATGAACGAGGAACTGATCAAGACTTTCACAGACTGCTATTGTAAAAGAGTTATGGAGAAAACTAGAATTAACCTTTAATCCACCAGAAAATAATAGCGATACTGAAGGTACAAACGCCATTAACTATCACGTATTTGATTTCCCATAGTATAAACAGTAAATCCGCTTTTGGCAGGGTCTACTAATTTGATTTAAAGGACCCTTTTTAATTTACTTTTGAACTAAATTCTCATTCAAAATATTTAAATGAAATGATACAACAGATCCACTAGGATTTATGATCAGAATAGAAGTGATCAGAGACACTCTAGATTTTGAACAGAGGCTTCAAAGATTTAAATTTTGAAATTTTCAAAATGTAAATGCAGATGACACTTCACCAAGATTTGAATTCAGAAGAGAATTTGCAATAGTTCCAGAATTATAAGACATGGACAACATCAAACTAAAGAAAGAGCTGTACGATGCAAAGAAGGATGCCTCAAGACCCACAACACTGTCAACATCGTCAACAACGGCAGGATATGTTGTAAGTTTCTCATTCCGAACATTTATTGCTCTAACATATTAAATGCTCATATGTCAAATTTAGGGCCACCATTTTTATATGTGTGATGTGTAGATGTGACTGTAGGAAAAAAGAACTTATGTAAAAAAATACTGTGTACCCGGCCGCAACGCGGCGGGTACTTTTCTAGTTACATTTGATAACCAAATAACCATCTCTTGATTTACAACTATGTTACCATAGTTCATTAGCATCAGTTACCAATATGACGACGTTTACCAGCAAAACACAAAACACAAATTATAAATCAAATACTCAATTTGACCACTTTGTTTGGCTTGTAACCAAAACAGAATGATCCACCATTTTTATCTTCTATAGTAAATAATGCAAACCTAAGCTATTTCACCCAAAAGTTACTTGAAACGCACATGCCACTAAATTTTGACCCAACCCGGTTTGACCCGCGTATCTAACTTGTATCGAATCAAAATCACTCATTTTGACATAACCAATTTTCCCGTTACAAAAGCAAGAATGTAGCAATATCTAGCTTAGCGTGTACAGGTTAGTCGGTTAGGTCCAACATCTTGACACAATTATTCAATCTAGTCGTGTACAGGCATGCACCCCTAATTAGAAGTAGTCATTTTGAGCTGAACTTGTTACTGAAATGGGTCATCTCACCCAGTTTTCCATATTCAATAAAGGAGCATACCCAAGTAGTGAAATTCACATGCGACATGCCCACTAGGTTGACGAACCAAAGCAAGAAGATAGCAATATCCAGACTGCATGTTAAAAATATTAAAGATGGTTAAATCAAGAAGCACATGAAGAGTATAACAATCCTGAAAATATAATTGAATAATATTGAAACCTTGATAGCAAATTAACAATAATGACAAGGAAATGTTTTGAGATGAAGAACAAAGCGCTCTCATTTTCTGTTGTCCTTTTCACCCCTATCCAACATAAGCATCAATGAAATTTTGCTCATAGATCATTTGATTCAATAAATATCTTAAGTGTGTTTTTACCTTTAAATTCATATTTTTCATATTTTTCTTCATTTTCTCTTACTTTCTTTACTATCTGGTTCGCGTGAAGGTTCATCAACCGATTCATGAACTCCATCTCTAAATTTTTCTCGAGACCTTGCCCGTAACATCCTGGGACTTGTAGTTATTATGCTTCTTTTTTTCTGGGTCGCCCGCGCTTATATTAACCTGGGTGTTTAACTTAATTCATTGGTTTCATTTTCTGGATCATCCATGCTTACATAAAGCAGTACACAACATCATAAGCATATACATTCATAAATCACAAATATTGATAAAAAAAATGTGATTTGAAATGATTTTGATAGTTTACCTTGATTAAAAACTAAAGCAGGTCTTAGGATGAAGCAATTCGGAGTAGGAAAAATTGGATATGATGACGATAGAGAAGTCGTTCTTTTTTCATCACCTGCGCCACGAAATCATTTTTGTATCAGAAACCTGTTTCACTTGATTCATTAAAAACCTGTTTCACATAATTCATTTTTGTATTGGAAACCTGTTTCGCATAACTCGTAACGACTGAAAACATTGACATAACAGATCAGTAGTAAAAGAGTTACTGCAAGTATTGTTTTAGGGGAGTCTAAGAGCATTACCGTCTGATTCAGCTGAGTCTAAATGTGCCGTGAATGTTACCGGTCTCCAACGGTGGAAAGACCAAAATCAAGCTCTGAACTTACTCACCTAATTGACATGTTTTGTACTCATTTGTTCACGTTTCTCCATCAAAACACTCAAAAGTTAAAGAGCCCACAACTGAATCATAATTCACACACAATACAGAGTTAAGAAACAATTATTCCAACAAAATATAATGTAGCAAGCAAGCAAATCTCAAAAACTCAAAATTCGTTTTAGAATTAGAATGTTACCTTCCTCTTTCTTTCGGCCTATACCAGTTAATGTGTGTCCTCCAATGGCGGATCAGGTTGCTATTGTGAACAAAAACATTACTTGTTTACAATAGTGTTTTCACATGGAGGTAGATATAACAACCAATTATCAATGCTTCATGATATCCACATCGCATCCCCGTGGAAAAGCTCACACACACCTCTTCTTTTTTTCCCAAATACATTTATACTATGAGCCTCGTCCAAATAGTCGTATGCTGCAGAATATAAAGTCAACAAATCACTACAAACGATAGGGAAAAAAGCAACGAATAAATCTAAATGTGACCTACTATATCATAAAGTTAAAGAGTTCCAAACAACACAATTATAACAATTACCAACTCATTTATAGTTCAGGTATCTTGACAGTAGATTCTTGGTCTCCAATAGGTGTAAAGGCTAAATCGTCATTTGCACCAAGTTTATCTTTATGAAAAGGAACACCATCAAGCCGCCGATTGAGGAGACACCCCTCGAGGACCTTTAATCGCCGGTGGGCTTAAAAGATCTCCAATGATATCACCAGCATGAGCATCATCCTGGGCAAGGGGCAAAGGATTAAAAACACTCCCATTGGACTATATTTTAATCATTGGTAAACAACGTTTTGATCCTGTAAATGTACAACATTATACTCCAATGTCCAACAAAAACTAAAATTAGAACCACAAAGCTCATGCTAGAGACCATACCCATGCGAAACTGACTTACTTATGGAGCTCCATTAGCAGGGCGCTGGTCTGTCAAGTGTCAACACCAGAGCATTTGATTCCACTTCGGAGAAATAAAAAATCAAACCAAGTAATCCATACTCACTTGTTTCTTCAAAGCCAACATAAATGGTCCTCAAAATAGCACTTGTATCCAACTTACCTGGCACCACAACAATTCTGTTAAACACAAATGATATTCCCCTCAACATTTTAAACTTTATGGTTACACTCGGACATGATAATCAAATAAGATTATAAGTAGAGAATTCAACTAAGAAATTGAATTACCATAATTTAGAGACAATTTGATTAGAAAGGAAACTGTTAAATATACGCAAAGAGTTGAGTTCCTATGCATTTGTAATTGGCAGGCGAAGCAAGCAATAACCTATTAAAAAATGCAAATCAGAATAGTAGCGAGAGGATTCTTCCAATTAGATATCTAATCAAACCATTTTCCGATTGCAATCAGACCACCTAAACTCCCATGATTCAAAAAAAAAAATAGCTTTACATCTTCTCATGCAACTAAAAAAATTGGAAAAAAAACACAAAAGAATGTAATCAAACGAACTGAATTGAGCTTACACAAAATCCATGGTACCCAAATTGCACCACATTCTCTGATTTATCACTGCAGCAAACCCCATACAGAACTTCAAGGAAACCACGCCATGGATTCTTCTGGAAAAAAAATCGCTGAAGGGAACTGACTTTAAACATGCATCAGATTCTTCTAAGGTTTGATCGCATCACGTTCCAAAAGCTTTTTGTTCATCGTTCGGGTCTCCAATTCTTGAGACTCATATGAAAATTACACTCTATATCGCTGGCCACTGACCGAAGGGTCGATTAGGGTTATGGTTTTCTTTGGAAGGAAGGCGAGAGATGCAGAGGTTCGACGTCGATGTTGGTCTGGAGATCGAAAGGGGATTGAAAAGTGGTGGAAGTGGAACATAAGGGCAACACACGTTTTGAGGAGTTGTTGTGGAACGTGGGATTAGAGGCGGTTTTTATCAGAAAGAGAGTTAAACCGTCACTAACCTCCCCTTCTAGAAGAAATCAATGAATTTAAACGGTCCAGATTGAAAATTGAGCAATTTGAACGGTCAAGATCATCCCAAAAATCAGTTGAGATTAATGGAAACATAAGAATATATAATACCTTGGTCCGTGACTTTATAGCCTAGTGGCATCTTTGGGGTGGGATAAGACTTTAGGTCCAATAAGTCCTGGGTACGATTCCCACAAGAGGGTTTTCTCATATTCATTAGGTTTCCTCCTAAATTGGTGTATAGGCATTATGCCTAGTGGAGATGAATATGATCGGGTGGTTCCATTGGTGGCACGATGATACTCTAGTGGTCCGTCAGTGATCCAAATTTGCCGTTCAAAAAATATATATATAATACCTTGAATCACCTCCTTAGCCTTTCTCCCAACATTGTAGTAAATATAGGCTTCAGCAATATCTTTAACCGAGAACAAAATAAACGGATTAACTTTGCACCACACATTAATATAATTCCAAACCGAAGAAGCGATGCCACACGCGCAGAGAATGTGATCCGCTGTTTCAATCCCGTCACCACAAACACACAAAGTTTCGCCAACGTAACAGTTCCTTGCCTGGAGGGCTGAAAGAGTCGGGATACGGTCCAATGCCGCCCTCCATATAAACACATTACATTTTTTGGAACCCATTTCGACCACTGAAAGACAAACCTGTTACTATAGTCAATGTCACTGCCCAATCAATCTTTAACCGCCTTGACCGAAAAATCTTTATTATCTCCTCCCATCCAGTCCCATTTATCATCAGAATCTATGGTCGACTAACTACCTTTAAAGGATGCTTTGTCTCATGTTCTTGATTTTGATTTTATAGACATTCTTTTTATAATTGTAAATTTTAATTAGGTTGTTCATGGCATCTTTATGGAAACAATATGTTAAAAACATATAGCTTATGGCGATTTCAATATTATAAATTATCAACAAATTGTTGCTTATTAGTATTGTATTTGTACCCCATGCATGCATAGGGAGTTTTTCAAAAAAATTTTTGATTTTTCACTTATAACCCAAAGGTTTTCATCTTTTGCATTTTAATCCTTTTGTTTTTTTAACTTTTAACCTAAAGTTTTCATCTTTTGCAATTTAACCCCAACACTTTTTTTATTTTCAACATTAGTCCCCTAGAGTTTTCATCTTTTGCAAGTTTTTCGGTTTACATTTCGTTCTAAATTTTGCGAGTTAACACGCCACAACGTGCGTGTGAGGTTCAACGTATTTTCGTCAATTTTTTCCGTTTGACAGCAGCATCGCAACGCGTGTATTTTCCCCGTTTAACGAATTCGTCGCAATGCGCGTGTCCTAGATCGACTTATTTATTCATTCTTTTCTACGTTTTATGTTTCGTTCTAATTTCTTCACATTAACACACCACAACGGGCGTGCGTGGTTCAACGATTTTATGTCAGCTTTTCATCCAGTGTTATGTTTTCCTTTTTTATTTATTTTAGTTTTATTAGTTTTTCTGATGTTGGTGGTCGCTAGCTGTGATGTGACATTGGTGCTACTTGGCACAGTTACATGCATATTTTTATATACGTGTCAATATAAATTCGATTGCTCTATTTATAAGTTTTCTAGAAACGAGTCAGATCAAATATAATACGTTTTCGCTTAACAAAACCATTTTTTACGTGCATATTTTATGTGCGTTTTGCTATAAATTCGAGTTGGTATACGTTTCAACGTAACTATATTGGAAAACGAGTTAGGTCAAATACAATTTGTTTTCATGCTTTTCTATGTATGTTTCGTAAATTTTGTTTCGAACCGAGTGGAGTCATATTTTACTTTTCCCTTTTTTTTCAAAAGCTCTAATTAATCCCTTTTGATTACATGTGTCGGTTTTTCCTTTATACCCGCTAATGTTTTCTATGTATGAGTCGGATCACATGTAATACGTCATGATTGTATGGTATAAACTCGATTTACTTTATGTTTCGATCCAATCGCAATGCTTATATATGTCACACTAAGCACAATCAGATACGTCGAAACGTACGTTTTCATATGATTAACGCATAAAATAACATTTGGACTAATCCATTCTATATTTACGGTGTACCCGCGTTGCAACGCGCAGGTGTTATTGCTAGTTTTTTTTTAAATTAGTATGATAATTTTTAAATTTTATTAGTCAATTGTTTTAATTAGTTTGATAATTTAAACTTATTTGTAATACAATAGTTCATATCAATCGGTATTGGAGATTAGGTAAAACAATGGAAAATACTAAAGCGGTACCAATGTGGTAAACGAATCATATTGGGTTTTAATAGATCACAATGGACAACAGTAGATCGTGCGTGTCTTAATGGACCATATTGGGCCTTAATAGATCATAATGGACAGTAGTGGATTATATTAGGCCTTAATGGAATAACATGGAAAATATTAGATCATCCATGTCTTAAAGAACCATATTGGGGCTTAATGGATCACAATGGACAATAGTGGATCATACATGTCTTAATGGGATATGTTAGGCTCAATAATAGGTTGTGCATATCTTAATGGATCATATTGGGCCTTAATGTAACACCTCATAAAATCACGACCAATATAATAAAGACACGTATCATGGAATTTAAACGTGTAAGGAATTATTTCCGAGGGACTGAAATTGTCAAACAATGTAAATATGTTATTTAAGGGATTCAAAGCGTCAACATGCCATTCTTGTGCCTCTGATTGACCTCATACGACGTTCATTTTCTTTAACGAATAAATTGTCGAACATTGAAAGTCGTTTGTGCTTAAAATAAGGATCTTATGAAACATAGTGGTTAAAAGTGTCAACATGTTGAAAGTAACCTCTGAGTGGCCTTTTAACGATCCCAAGAACATTGTGATAATTATATATTTCGCTTCCAAGAATGTCGGATATTAATTCATGGAGTTTCGAAGCACATAAATAATCAACGTGGTAATTGCAAGTAACGAGGGTTAAACACGTTAATGTTGCATTTCAAGATCGTTCGGGTGACCTCGTAGCTAACCAAAGGCTTATCGTTAAATATTTAGAGACTCAAGACCCTTAAAAGTCAAGTTTGGGGGTTAAAAGTGCAATAAACGCAAGTTAAATCAAGTTTAGAAGGACCAGGGACCAAAGTTGCAATATCTGAAAGATGGGTGACCGGAGATAGACTTGACGCGGGCCGCGTAAACATCAGACAGTTCTTACGTGGGTCGCGTAGAACTGCCAGATGCAACCAAAGCTACACAGTTGCAGGTCAGCCTGTTGCACCGCCTTTGCATGCCTTGTTTTCGATTCCAGGGGCTGAGCCAACAGTATTTCATGCATAGGGACACCTGGAATCATCAGAAATCAATAGTAGACTTGTGTGGAGTGATCTTGTGAAGTATTTTTGGCTATATAAGAACCTGTTGGTTTGCTAGTTCATTGCTCATTCACAAAATTATTCTCAACTCACTCTCTGGAGCTCTCTGGACTTCAAGCAAGTTTCCCTCAGCTCCTAATTCGTGCTAAGAGCCTTTGTAAGCATTCTTAGCCTTCCTAGTTCAAGTTTTCTTAGTTTAATGACCAAAAGTCAAAGCCATCGTAATTAAGCTTTGACTTAGTGATTAGTCACTATGAGTTGGTAATTATGTGGGTAATAAACCCTTAAAAGGGCACCCCCTAATTATCACTCTAACTTGGTCAATTGTCGGGTCAAACTTAATTTTAAAAAGTCAACAGAAAGCTATTTTTGCAAATAAACCCATAAATGATAATGTAGAGGTTATGGAACGTGTTTTAACACTAAAATAACTTTGTAATTAATGTAAGAACATGTCTAATCATGTTCAACCCGATAATTCCGAGTTTAGGCTCGGTTCGCAACCGAAAGTTGCAAAAGAAGACTTTTGCTTTGACTTTCAGTTCTGACCCCATTTAGCTTGTTTTAAAAATGCCTTAGGATTCCATTAGGACCATATTACATGTTAGTATAATCCTCTGAGGTTATACAACTTGGTTCCATAGAAATCCAAGTTCGTTGCATGTTTCCGTTAAATGCTTAATTGTTGATCATTATGCCCTTTTGATAATAAAACGAGATTTTTGAAAATGTGAGAGGACCAAAACCTTTGTTACTGATTTGTAAACTTGTCCTAAAAATTTGACATCAGTTTGAGGTCTAAATTAGGAGTTATGCTCAATATCGTAATTTGAAAGCTTTTTATTAATTAAACGGCATTTTTAGCATAAAGCCTAATTAAACCCAAATTTTGACACCAAACCTTTTACCCACTGATGTAATATAATATTTTGGAATTTTTGAAGATTTTTATTAATTTTTAAACTGATCATAACGTAGGGTTCTTGCTTTGATTCGGTAATTGACGGTTATACCCTTTTTGCTAATAAAATGAGTTTTACATAACATTTTGATGCCAAACCTTTTACTACTGATTTCATATGATAAATAAAATATTTTGAACTTTATAAACTGATCAAAAACTCAGATTTCCTTATATAACCTGAAAATCGCTTAAAACCGACTTTTACGCATTTTAAACGCATAGTACGGGTTAAAACTAATTTTGACATATAAGACTTATTACCTACTGATGTTTAAAGTAAATTTTTATACTTTAACAGTAAGTAAAAGTTTTGAACTCAGATTTCTAAATTTAACCTTGTGACAACTCGTGTTTTAGAACTCTTTTGTGTGCTTTGGTATAACGTGTGTGAACTCTATGTGATTACTTGATTAGCTTGATTAGCTGATTTTAATGAAATGATTATAAGTTGAATTATCATGAGTTACGTGATCCTGTTTCTTGTCATGTCTCGTTCATACTTCTTGCGATGGTAAAATTTGTAAACAAGTGTGACTAGAATGTGATTGTTGAATGCATAACATGATAGGAGATGTCTAATTGTGTTTGACTGTTTAATTACACGAAGTCGTTAAGGAGTTTTATGTGTGGAACAACCAACCTAAAGAACTAACTTAGTTGGGCCAAACCGTTAGTCTTAACTCATTAATTCGGCCCAATCCCTTTTCCTACTCTCCTTATACTACGTAAAAGTGGAGGGGTGTTTAGTTTACAACTTGAACCAAACCCTACTTGGTTAAACATACATATGGCAGTGGGCACCCCCCTCTCTTCGAGACTCTATCTAACTTAACTTGGGATCTCGGTTATTATTCTCACCGTTGTTCATGGTAAATCTCTACATGTATACAAGTTGTTAATTATCCAATGTGTTTCTTTATAATGATAAATTGCTAACATGTGATGAATATGAAAGTCTAGTAGGTTAATTAGAACAATGATTTTGGTTCACATGGCATGACATATGACTGATGGCTTTCATGTAGTGATAAATTGGTAGTAATATTTGTCAGATCCACTAAAGAGGGTAGGTCCAATAAGCATTAGAATTTACATAGTTGTTGCCATGCCTACACGTGATGGTCTGATGACCATGTGAGGTGTACTAATTGATGGGTGCATGATATGAGAGGATGTTGTTTATGATTAGGAATCGAGTATATGCTATTGGAATCATGATTCGTGAATATATGTTGTGTGTATTACCGGTTTAATGTTACACAAGAACTCGGGTTGTTTGTTATTATTCGGAAATCGTTGATTGATTATGTGAATTGAATGTTATGCTAGATTATGATCATGATGAGAGGTTAGTTGGAATCCATATGAAGTAATTGATAATTCATTGATTTGAACGATAAATGCATAGATGGAAACTGTTGAAATTAGTAACTGATTGCCACAATTTAAGGAAACTTGTAACCAATCGCACAAGAGCTCCATCGCACAAGACTGGTCGCACAATACGATCGCACAAGGGTAATAAATCGCACAACACATCATTGGGTTAGAATGTTGGGTTGGGTAACAAGGCTGATCGCACAAGTCAGTCTTGGTCGCACAAGTAGGTTTCAGTCGCACAAGTCATTTGTAATCGCACAAGACTATATAGATCGCACAAGTTAAATGTTGTTTAGTTTATTGGGTCGTACAAGTTGTTGGGCGTATTTATAGTTTGGGCCGGGTTTATGTTGGATCGCACTAGTTGAACTTTGGGCTTTATGAGTTAACTAAATTGCTTAACATGTTCAATGTGTATGCGATGATCATTACGTGTTATTGACTTATTAGTTCCATGTAAACTTATATGCACTACTTGAACCTATACCTAACTCGTATGGTAACCATGTTAGGACGTGGTTGACCACACATAGCTCAAGTGACCATTTTGCTTATCTGCCGAGCAAACCAAGGTGAGTTCACACTTTCTACAAAGCATGGGATTCCCAGGGGTTGGGAATGGGTTAAGGAATATGGATTTCCTCGTCCTTCTTGGGTAGGACAGTACGGGTTCAGGAATGTAATTCCTCGTCCTCATGGACAGTTAACTTTCACTAGACCAAAACTCTATCACGAAGTCCCTCCTTTTTATATCGACTTAATCGCCGGGCCAATGGCGAGCGGGTCATTAGTTAGATAGCGCTATTTAGGTCTGACAAGCCTCACACCGTGCCGCAGAGGACGGGCGTGAACTAATGGATCTGGGCACGTCAATGATGATAGACATTGACAGCTAAGGGCACATAAACATGACTAAAGTCAGTGGTCGATATGGTAACGAGTCTAGTAGTATATACATGGGGTAGCGCCCACGGCTGAAGAGCCAGATAATTAAACATGTGGTAGCCCCCACGGCTGAATAGCCAGAGTAAACGGGATTTAAACAGAACACGTTTTCAACTATGGGGTAATCCCCATGGCAGGATGCCAGCTAAAGGAAACCATTTTTGGAACAACTTAAAACAAACACCCAACTGTGAACTCGCTCAACTTTGTTGTTGACTCGTTACTACATGCTTTGCAGGTCATTAGGTTTAGCAGGAACATGCATGGGGAAGAGTCGTTGTGGAGCATGGACATTGAGTGTTCATGATGGACTTAAACATTATTAACTTATGCTTTGGTTTTGACAATATGCTTCCGCTTGCAACTTAAACTATGTTTTGATTTTGTCACACCCCGGATTTCCACGAGTCACCGGTGGGCCCGGTGGGGGAGTATCGTGACGTGGTTGGCAACATAATAGTCAAACAACACAATATTTAAATGCACAGCGGAAGCAAAGTACAGATTTAATTCAACCAAACAATATTGTAATATTAAGTATCACAAGTAGTCGAATATAAATCCACAGGTAGATCAAAATAAAAGGAACAATGTTCAACAGTCTATGACATCCAAGCTTGCGAGACTTATTGTGGATGCTAGGAGCAAAGCCAGCCTATTACGCTTAGTACTTGCACTTAACCTTTTTGAGAAAATACGTCAGTTTACACTGGTAAATACAATCAACCGACTCATTTTGAAAAGAGTTTAAGAAAATGCATTTAAGGCACAAGGCACAAATAATATTTTATAACTTGGGATAATTATTTAATATATAATACTCGTAAAAGATTTACATGTTTCTTATGTGTTCAGTAGCCCGGTTCGTGCCGGGTTAAAGATCAATAGACACACCACATTATGTATATGAGACACTGACAGGTGTACGCCTACACCTGTGTGCTAAGGTCGTGGCCATTTCGTAAAATGATGCCAGGGATATCCGGGACATGGTCATTAACCCCCAAAAGGCTTTAAGCAAACAAAACAATTTAAATGGTCATCTCGATAATACTTAATCCCCAAAACGATTAAGGTCGAATGCCCGACCAAGCGGTATTTTATATACCGTACCCCAAGCCCGTATAGGGAAAATAAGTTAAAAGTATTTACCTGAGCAAGTATAACTCAAAATCAGCGAGTGCAAGTATCTTTTACCGGGTCTCCTATTCTGGAACGAAGGTTTATAATAACCTATTAGAATCCTAACGGGTCTTTAGTTAAGCTTAAGCTTGGACCGGTTAGTTTTAAAGATACGGTTCGTACGCACGATTAAGCGAAGACCGGATAGAATGTGATTTAGACCCGACAAGTTTGAAGACTTGCTTAATATGGGTATATTATACACATTCTGGATTTTGAGATAAAACCGATAAGGTTTGACCCGTTTCGGCTAATTTATGTAAACTAGTTACATAAACCGAACCGAATGCGTATGAAGCGTTACGGGTAACCGTAGGAGTCCTAAACAGGTTTCCTAAGTTAACATGCCTTAAATATGTTGTGATATCAGTAGGATATCTTCCATTATGCCCATAACGAGTTTAATCACCAATTAAGCCCCGTAGGGGTATTTTGGTCATTTCAAAGGTTATAAAAAGGAACTAATTAAGTTTCTGTGAACCGGGTCTGAATAATCAGTAAAATAATTTATTTTAACAGGTTATAACATTTGGTTATAAGTCTTATATGCCAAAATAGTTTTAAACCCTAACTATGCGTTTAATACGCGTATAACGCCGTTTTAAGCGACGTACGGGTTAAAATAGGATTATGAGTCTTCTAATCAGTTAAACAGGTTAAAAACACCACATTTATTATTTAAAATCAGTAGCAATTGGATTGGCATTAAAAGGATTTGTAAAACTCATTTTATGGCCAAAAAGGGCATATTCGGTATTAACCGAATTAAGGCATTAATCCTAGCTTATGATCAGTTTAAAAATAATTAAAAATCTTCAAAAATCTCAAAATATTATATTACATCAGTGGGTAAAGGTTTTGGTGTCAAAGATTGGGTTTAGATAGGCTTTACGCTAATGACGCCGTTTAATCACTAAGAAGCGTTCAAATACGTCATTGAGCATAACTCCTAATCTATATGTCCAACTGATGTAAAAATTTACAGACATGTTTAATAATCAGTAACTAAGATTATTGTACTTTCACATTTCCAAAATTCTCGTTGTATGGTCATAAGGGCATTACGGTCAATATTTAGGCGATTAACGGAAACGTCGGACAATTAAGGATTTATGTGGTATAAACGCAGAGGCTTATACACACATGTAACTAGGTCCTAATGGAACTTTAAGGCATGTCTAAACCTATCATAACCGGGTCAGAACTGAGGTTAAAGCAAAAGTCAAACTTTTGCGTCTTTCGGTTCCGAATCGGTTCAAAACAGAAAGTTGTCGAATCAAACAAGCGTAGACAAGTTATTATACTTATTTTCAAGTTATATGATTGATAAAACATATTACACGCCTTCTGTATCGTTAATTACATGATTAATGATTCTGTTGACTTTTCGAAAGAAGTTTGACTCGACAAACAACCTGGTTAGGATTGGAATCAGTGGGTGCCCTTTTAAAGGTTTAAAGCCCACATAATTACCAACTTATAAAAACTTTCGTTTCGACAAAACCCTGGACCGCTTGTGATCTATCGCTAAGTCAAACCTTAGTTACGACGGTTTGATTTCTTGGCTATAAACTAAGCATAACTTGATTAAGAAGGGTTAAACATACTTACACAAGTCTTATGAACGATTTGGAAAGCTTGGAAGATGGTCTTGAGTTCCAGAAATGCTCAGAGATGAAGTATGGAATGAATGTTCAAAGTTGTCAACATTAGGAACTTTATAAATTGATCCAAACTCCTTTGATTGATGACAAATGAGTCTACAATTGATCAAGGATGAATACATGTGTCATCTATAGTCTATATACCAGTATAGCAAGCCCATAGAATCGAAAACTTGCAATTAAAGTCGGTTACAAGATGATAACAGCCACCTGTGGGTTTTTCTGTCGCTGGGCACTGCTTGCGCACCGTAACAATTATTTTTTGCGGTGCGCAACAATTCATCAGGCTCCATATTTTTGCACTTTTGATCCCTGGTCCCCCGAAAGGTTATTTTCACTACATTTCTTGCATCTTAAACCCTTAATATTGACATATGGGGGCTTTAGGGCTTATACCATCTTTGTTAAGTTCTCGGGTAACTTTGTGATCACCCGAAAAGCCCTAACTTTCAATGTTAACGATTCTAACCCTCACACACGAATTTTATCATAACTTTCTCATACGGTAACGAAACTTGGTGAAATTTTTATGGTATATTCTAGTGAGCATATTTAATCGTTACAAGGCTTCAGGTTTGCTAAAAGGTCACTCAGAGGTATATCTTAACATGTTGACACATTTAACCCCTGTAGTTTGTAATCTCTCACTTTCTTTCACAATTCGTTTCGTATGATCCATGATCCATTCGTTTAAGGTTATAAACATCGTGTAGGGTTATTGTAAAGTATCTTTATTCATTGTCGACACTTTGAACCCTTATATTTACACAGTTTCATTGCTTGTCAACTTTAGTCCTTTAAGAACATTCTTTCACGCGTTCAAACCTATGACACGTGTCAACACATCATAGGACTTAAATTTTTCGAGGTGTTACAGATTTGGACACCAATTATATTGTGTTGGGTTTTATGTTTACTTACATGCTTGTTCAATATGATTGGTGGCTTGATCCTGGTCAGTCACGCCTCCAAGCGGTGATACTCCGCATGTGGATTTTGGGGGTGTAACAGATTGGTATCAGAGCCATTGGTTATAGTGAACTTGGTTTTAATAAGAGGAAATTTTTTTTGTTAAAACCAGACTATAACCTGTACAGTGCTCAACGATCCACAACAACCCTTCGCTCCAAGTGCAAGACTCAATACTTTAGGTAATGTGATTTAAGTTGATATTGCCTACCTGCTAGGGAACTTTTGCGTGATGTGTTGTCTGTGGTATAATTATTAGAACAGTAGCATGTTGCCTGTTATCCCTATTGCGCCCCATGTGGCACACAAACGTTTAACTATTTGACAAGAGGTGGTCAAACCCCTTTCTAATTGCTCGTCACCCTGCTACGGATGTTTATGCATTCTATCTATTTGTACGCTTATCTCGACATGACGTCGCCACTTGACCCTCCGTACATCCGGCTTGTACGCCAACAACCACATAGACCAGAACCGGCTCAAATGAACTTAGGTAGGAGAACTACACCCACGCATCCTGTTGACGAACCTTATCATCTCCACTGGTCGTATATACCAGAAACGAAGCAGCCACAATTACACTCGTACGTCGTTTTTCAAACTAGCAACCCTACCAACTAAATGCTGCTTTGGACAAGTGATATACCCTTGTGACCGTGATGCAACGAACTTCCCTTTTTGTACCATGCCGTCATGTACCACTACTGGAAATTGCTTCTAGACAGCAAGTTAACTGGTTGAAATTTTCGATTATCGATGGACCCTGTTTACACTCGATCCTTCGCATGAACCTCAGTAACTCTCTGTTATTTCGGATGGCAACCAATTTAAATGAAACGCCAACAACCATACCACAACCTTTCCCAAATGCGAGACTATCTTACTACCCTGTTGGATGGTTCATTTTTTTATTCTATTTGACTAACTCTATCGTATACCTAACTTAGCGAATGGATGCCATTATTGGTAAAATAGTCTTCAAGACATTTAGGAACAGAGTTATGGACCAGTCAACCTACCAGCAAGCACGATGAATTATACGTTTGCATAACCCACCTTACACTACAAGAGACGTACTCCATTTTATGATAATCTTCTTGCGTATACAAAATATCTGCACTAACTCTTGCATCGACTCATGATTATTGGCTAGTATGTCCGCTCCATACCATTGGCTTAAGGCAAACCATCACACCCGTACCACAACAACGTTACGTTTTCGCTCCTCCATGACGAGCCACTGAATAGAACCACTCTCTAGCTTACAAAATTTAGAAGGCTAGACTCCCGATCACTGGTGATCACTCCACGAAACCTTGAGAATAGTGGTGTAATGTTGATACGATTATACTTTCTTGAATGCGTTTACACGTTTTTCCTTGGAACCTCATGAATACACAGACGTACTTTGGACTCAATTGCACGACTTAAGGAAACCCCCGGACTTGGTTACTTACTTGAGGAAACACACACACCTAAGTTCATGGATTTAGGTAAATTGTCCCTCCTTCACATGGGGGCGAATCCAACGGCTCCTAGTGGGAGTCACAGTGAAACTTAACGCTACACAATTGTACGATAACCATGCTGCTAAGTTAAGTTCTTGTTCTGATTGATTTAACTCCGTGACAACAATATTTAGCCAACGACATACTCTATCTTAACTATACCCAACTGGCGTGCAGCCAGCTGTACATCCAATACCAAGTAAACCCTTGCTGTGGATTCTTAAACGCTTACCCACCGAATGAGATTACTCTTTCTTATGTTGCCACACCAATGCATGATATACTTTTGGGATTCAGTGATCTTAACAACAATCCCCGCAGACACTTGCTTGGACAAGTTGCACTCT
Organism: Helianthus tuberosus; assembly: GCA_030545235.1. Lineage (NCBI taxonomy): Eukaryota > Viridiplantae > Streptophyta > Magnoliopsida > Asterales > Asteraceae > Helianthus > Helianthus tuberosus. The sequence continues at coordinate 196,991,722 of CM060424.1, forward strand.
ACGAATATTACTCGATGAGCATTGGGCTATACATGTGATGATACCACAAGTACTGATCTTTGAACTTGATACGACCGATATGGATTCTCAGACTCGACGTTCGAACCTAACCAAATGAATGTGTCACTTACTCTCATCGACGACATTTTGATCTACTCAAAGAGTCAGGAGAAGCACGAGCAACACTTGCGACTTATCTTGGAACTTCTACGTACAGAGCAACTCTATGCAAAGTTCTCGAAATGCGACTTCTGGCTTCGCGAAGTCCATTTCCTAGGCCACGTAGTGAACAAGGATGGGATTCATGTTGATCCATCTAAGGTAGACTCGATTAAGAACTGGCCTGCACCTCGCACACCAACGGAAATTCGCCAATTCTTGGGTTTGGCAGGTTACCACAGGAGGTTCATTAAGGATTTTTCCAAGATTGCACAACCTCTCACTCCACTAACGCAGAAGGGCGTTACTTATCGATGGGGTAATGCACAAGAATCAGCATTTCAGCACCTAAAGGATAGACTTTGCAGCGCACCTATTCTTTCATTGCCAGAGGGCACAGACGACTTTGTGGTTTACTGCGACGCAACAATTCAGGGTCTTGGTTGTGTATTGATGCAACGGGATAAATTTATTGCGTACGCCTCACGCCAACTTAAAGTTCATGAAAGGAACTACACCACACACGATTTAGAGCTGGGAGCTGTTGTATTTGCACTTAAGATATGGAGACATTACCTGTACGGTACCAAGTGCGCCATTTACACCGATCACAGGAGTCTCGAGCATATCTTCAAACAGAAGGATTTGAACATGCGACAACGTCGATGGGTCGAGTTGCTGAATGATTACGAATGCTCGATCAGATACCATCCGGGCAAAGCCAATGTTGTGGCCGATGCCCTCAGTCGAAAGGATACTACACCTAAACGCGTACGAGCTTTACAACTCACTATCCAATGTAGTCTTCCTGCGCAGATACGAGAAGCTCAGGTAGAAGCATTGAAACCAGAAAACGTCAGGGCTGAAGCCCTACGCGGCTCAAGACAGCGGCTAGAACAAAAGGCAGACGACACCTACTATGTAACGGGACGCATTTGGGTCCCACTCTATGGCAACCTACGAGAGCTTGTGATGGATGAAGCACACAAGTCTCGCTACTCAGTACATCCTGGTTCAGATAAGATGTACCACGATCTCAAAACTACAAACTAGTGGCCTAGCATGAAAGCTCACATAGCAACTTACATTAGCAAGTGCTTGACTTGTGCGAGAGTCAAAGTCGAGTACCAGAAACCTTCAGGCCTACTTCAACAACCAGAGATACTACAATGGAAATTGGAGCAAATTTCCATGGATTTCGTTACTGGCCTGCCTAGATCTCAACGTGGAAATGATACTATTCGGGTGATCGTGGATCGACTCACAAAGTCTGCACACTTCTTGGCTATCAAAGAAACGGATAAGTTCTCCACTCTAGCAGACGTTTTTCTTAAGGAAGTTGTCTCGAGGCACGGGGTGCCAACCTCTATTATTTCCGATCGTGATGCACGGTTCACTTCAGAACTTTGGCAAGCGATGCACAAATCCTTCAGCTCACGATTAGACATGAGCACAGCTTATCACCCTCAGACGGATGGGCAGTCTGAGCGCACTATTCAAACTTTAGAAGACATGCTTAGGGCGTGTGTAATTGACTTTGGCAACGGCTGGGAAAAGCATCTGCCACTTGTGGAATTTTCGTACAATAACAGCTACCACACCAGCATTAAAGCTGCTCCTTTTGAGGCATTGTACGGGCGTAAATGCCGATCACCCCTTTGCTGGGCAGAAGTTGGCGATAGCCAAATCACTGGCCCAGAACTCGTAGTTGATACTACAGAAAGGATTGCTTAGATACAACAACGCATGGCGGCAGCTCGTGACCGTCAGAAAGCATACGCTAATAAGCGCAGGAAACCACTCGAGTTCCAAGTTGGGGATCGAGTGCTACTCAAAGTTTCACCCTGGAAGGGTGTGGTTCATTTTGGCAAACGAGGCAAACTTAACCCGAGATACGTTGGACCATTCGACATCATAGAGAAAATAGGAAGGGGGGCCTACAAACTGAACTTACCAGCAGAACTCAGTGGAGTTCACAACGTTTTCCATGTGTCGAATCTGAGGAAGTGTCTGTCAGGTGAGACCCTCATAGTTCCTTTGAAGGAGCTCACTATCGACGATCAGCTGCGATTCGTCGAGGAACCAGTTGAAATCACGGACCGGGACGTTAAGGTCCTCAAGCGCACCAGAATACCTCTTGTTCGAGTTCGTTGGAACTCCCGTCGTGGCCCAGAGTTCACCTGGGAACGCGAAGACCAAATGAAGCACAGGTATCCCCAGTTATTCGAGAACAGTACACCTACTACTGAGGTTGAAGCTACTGCGGAATTTCGGGACGAAATTCCAAACCAACGGGGGAAGGATGTGACACCCCAGGAAAAACCAGGAAAAACCATACAACTTAACTATCTTCCTCAGTAACTACGTGCTAAATTTCGGGATGAAATTTCTTTCAACTTGGGGATAATGTGACAACTCGTGTTTTAGAACTCTTTTGTGTGCTTTGGTATAACGTGTGTGAACTCTATGTGATTATTTGATTAGCTGATTTTATTGAAATGATTATAAGTTGAATTATCATGAGTTACGTGATCCTGTTTCTTGTCATGTCTCGTTCATACTTCTTGCGATGGTAAAATTTGTAAACAAGTGTGACTAGAATGTGATTGTTGAATGCATAACATGATAGGAGATGTCTAATTGTGTTTGACTGTTTAATTACACGAAGTCGTTAAGGCGTTTTATGTGTGGAACAACTAACCTAAAGAAGTAACTTAGTTGGGCCAAACCGTTAGTCTTAACTCATTAATTCGGCCCAATCCCTTTTCCTACTCTCCTTATATTACGTAAAAGTGGAGGGGTGTTTTAGTTTACAACTTGAACCAAACCCTACTTGGTTAAACATACATACGGCAGTGGGCACCCCCTCTCTTCGAGACTCTATCTAGCTTAACTTGGGATCTCGGTTAGTATTCTCACCGTTGTTCATGGTAAATCTCTACATGTATACAAGTTGTTAATTATCCAATGTGTTTCTTTATAATGATAAATTGCTAACATGTGATGAATATGAAAGTCTAGTAGGTTAATTAGAACAATGATTTTGGTTCACATGGCATGACATATGACTGATGGCTTTCATGTAGTGATAAATTGGTAGTAATATTTATCAGTTCCACTAAAGAGGGTAGGTCCAATAAGCATTAGAATTTACATAGTTGTTGCCATGCCTACACGTGATGGTCTGATGACCATATGAGGTGTACTAATTTATGGGTGCATGATATGAGAGGATGTTGTTTATGATTAGGAATCGAGTATATGCTATTGGAATCATGATTTGTGAATATATGTTGTGTGTATTACCGGTTTAATGTTACACAAGAACTCGGGTTGTTTGTTATTATTCGGAAATCGTTGATTGATTATGTGAATTGAATGTTATGCTAGATTATTATCATGATGAGAGGTTAGTTGGAATCCATATGAAGTAATTGATAATTCATTGATTTGATCGATAAATGCATAGATGGAAACTGTTGAAATTAGTAACTGATTGCCACAATTTAAGGAAACTTGTAACCAATCGCACAAGAGCTCCATCGCATAAGACTGGTCGCACAAGGGTAATAAATCGCACAACACATCATTGGGTTAGACTGTTGGGCTGGGTAACAAGGCTGGTCGCACAAGTCAGTCTTGGTCGCACAAGTAGGTTTCAGTCGCACAAGTCATTTGTAATCGCACAAGACTATATGGATCGCACAAGTTAAATGTTGTTTAGTTTATTGGGTCGTACAAGTTGTTGGGCTTATTTATAGTTTGGGCCGGGTTTATGTTGGATCGCACTAGTTGAACTTTGGGCTTTATGAGTTAACTAAATTTCTTAACATGTTCAGTGTGTATGCGATGATCATTACGTGTTATTGACTTATTAGTTCCATGTAAACTTATATGCACTACTTGAACCTATACCTGACTCGTATGGTAACCATGTTAGGACGTGGTTGACCACACATAGCTCAAGTGACCATTTTGCTTATCTGCCGAGCAAACCACGGTGAGTTCACACTTTCTACAAAGCATGGGATTCCCAGGGGTTGGGATTGGGTTAAGGAATATGGATTTCCTCGTCCTTCTTGGGTAGGACAGTACGGGTTCAGGAATGTAATTCCTCGTCCTCATGGACAGTTAACTTTCACTAGACCAAAACTCTATCACGAAGTCCCTCCTTTTTATATCGACTTAATCGCCGGGCCAATGGCGAGCGGGTCATTAGTTAGATAGCGCTATTTAGGTCTGACAAGCCTCACACCATGCCGCAGAGGACGGGCGTGAACTAATGGATCTGGGCACGTCAATGATGATAGAAATTGACAGCTAAAGGCACATAAACATGACTAAAGTCAGTGGTCGATATGGTAACGAGTCTAGTAGTATATACATGGGGTAGCCCCCACGGCCGAAGAGCCAGATAATTAAACATGGGGTAGCCCCTATGGCTGAATAGCCAGAGTAAACGGGATTTAAACAGAACACGTTTTCAACTATGGGGTAACCCCTACGGCAGGATGCCAGCTAAAGGAAACCGTTTTTGGAACAACTTAAAACAAACACCCAACTGTGAACTCGCTCAACTTTGTTGTTGACTCGTTACTACATGCTTTGCAGGTCATTAGGTTTAGCAGGAACAGGCATGGGGAAGAGTCGTTGTGGAGCATGGACATTGAGTGTTCATGATGGACTTAAACATTATTTACTTATGCTTTGGTTTTTGACATTATGCTTCCGCTTGCAACTTAAACTATGTTTTGATTTGGACACCAATTATATTGTGTTGGGTTTTATGTTTACTTACATGCTTGTTCAATATGATTGGTGGCTTGATCCTGGTCAGTCACGCCTCCAAGCGGTGATACTCCGCATGTGGATTTTGGGGGTGTGACAGACCTTTAAAGCTTATATGAAATGACCAAAATGCCCCTACGGTGCATAGTTTTGTTATAAATGATAAATTTCACATATGTTTAATATCTTACTGATATAACCTACTAAGATAAATATTTTTACTGATCGTTTTAGACCAGAACCTCAGATTGTCATTTAACCTCTTTTATAATCTTTAAAATGACCAAAATACCCCTACGGGGCTTAAATTGGTTTTAAATCCGTTTTGGGCATAATTGTAACACCCCAAATTTCGTATGTTATAAAATAATATTATATTTGATTTTGTGATGATAAATAACAGAAAAACGGTAACTATTAAACGGTACCGTAAGAAAATGATAGTAAGTTTAAAATATATGTATGTAACTAAGTTAACTAAAGGAAAGGTAACCTAGTTAATGTGAAAAGAAAGAATGTGACATGTATTAAAGAACAAGGGACTAAAAGTGTAAAGGTGTAATGAAAAATTAATAAAACAAAAAAAGGCCAGTGTGTTCCTGGCTGTGTGCGTACGAACGAGAGAGGGAGAGAGACCCAGAAGAAAACTAAACCCTAACCTTCTAAATCCATCAAATTGAAAGGGAAAATGGAGGTTAATCGAATGCATGAGCCAGGAACTTCGATTATCTAATTGTTCTTGACATCCAGTAAGTCTAATTTCATGATTTGGTAATGTTTGATGAATCGGGTTATGTGTAATCCGCAAATTATGTACATGATTTAACATGATTGCTGAGTGATATGAACATATAGAGGTTGAATTATGCTTAAATTTGACTATATTGATGGTTTGGGGTAAAACCCACTTGTAATTGTAGGATAATGAAATGAGTGAAGTTTATGGATGAATTTTGTGATATTGACGCTAAATTATGTGATAGAAGGTGTCTTAGATTGGTAATTTTGATATAAATCATATGTAGTATGGTATGGTATTGATTGTGAAAGACTAGATTTGCCCATTGATGACTTAGGATGGATATGTTATAACTACTTGTACATTATGCTTCATAGTTAGTACGCACGCCATGTGTTCGATGAAATGCCTGAGAATGATTTAGTTGAAATTTGACATGAATTCTTGATTTAATGGTGATGTAAGTGAAAATAGATGTATGTGTAATTATGTTAAGTTATGATGAATAAACCAAATGCATATGTGAAATAATGTTTATGAATGCTAAAAGAATGAAGTTATAATGTATAGGCGCAAAGAAAGACGAAGGCACGAGTCACTTGAAGTCGCAAGCATCGCAAGACCACGGTAAGTTCATATGAACTTAACTCTCCTTTTATGTAGTTCTACGGATGATAGCTTAGTAATTAAACCTTAGTGTTGAGTTGTATGTTCGTTCATGGTAAAATTTTGATATGATGTATGTTGGAAAACGGATAAGTAGCACAATAGTTTCGGATGTATAATGACCACTCAAGTGAGTCAAAATCATTTGAAAAGTAGGATGTGAAATGGTTAAGTAATGACTTGTTGTAAACGGGTCAAAAATGATGAAATTGTTTCAAGTATGTATGATAAAATTTACCCGTTGTAAATGGGTTAACTAGGACATGTATGACGAATAGCGACGATGTTTGAGTATGGGCTCATTATTAATGGGTCGAACGGAATGTATGCATGAATGTTATCAAGATGTTGGAATGAAAGAAAGTTAACGGAAATATTGTCATACGGGAAGAATGGTTCAAACAAGAATTGTGAACAAAAATGGTAAATTGCTAATGGGTCAAATAATGATAAGTGAATGGAAGCCCTGAATTTTATTTAGTATTTGAACTAACAAATGTTTTGGTTTTATGTATGGTAGGTAAATCTCATGCTTGATGTTGGCGAGCTCGGACCGAACACACTATATCGCCCTTATGCGCTTCCGGTTCAAGTTATCTTTTGTAATGGGTCAAAAATCATTTTGTAATGTAAATGTTATATTTTTATTTAGGATGGTCGTAGTAGTTTAAAGTTTTAAATATTACTTTAGGTAGTTTGGACAAAAAAAATGTTTTTGATGAAACTTTGTATCTTTTGAAAAGTGTTTTTAGAACATATTTCGAATGTTGATGTTAAAAGCAGGGAATCGTTTATATTACGAATGGCTCATGCCCAAATTTTGTAAAATTTTGTATGAAGTTTATGTTATTTATCGAATGTCAAAAAGTGGGCATTACAATAATGGGAGGTATCCTACTGATATCACAACATGTTTAAGGCATATTAACTTGTGAAACCTGTACATGACTCATTTGGTTACCCGTTATGCATTTTTCGCGTTCGGTGCGGTTTATGTGACTAGTTTACATAAATTGACCGAAACGGGTCAAACCTTATCATTTTTGCTTCAAAATCCATAATGTGTTTAGTTTACCCATATTAGACAAGTCTTCAAACTTGTCGGGTCTAAATCACATTCTAATCCGGTCTTCGCTTAATCTTGCGTTTTGAACTGTAAATCTTTCATTAAAACTAACCCGTCTAAGTTAAGACTTAAGTAAGACCCGTTAGAAATCTAATAGGTTATTAAAACCTTTGTTCCAGATTTAGGAGCCCAGTAAAAGATATTTGCACTAGCTTGTTGTTATACGGCTGGGATAAAATTATATTTTGCTCAGGTAAATACTTTTAACTTATTTTCCGTTATACGGGCTTGGGATACGGTATTATAATACCGCTTGGTCGGGTATGTGGTTATTTAAATCGGATTGTGATTAATATATTTGCATAACCCATTTTAATCTGTTTTGTTTGGTGCAATGCCTTTGGGGGGTTAATGACCATGTCCTGGATATCCTCGGCTCATTCATTGAAATGGCCACGACTTAAGCACGGGGTGTATACACCTGACAGTTGCGTATGTATAAAAGGTATCCCACAATAAGGAATTTCCTTATGGGCATTATACCAGTGGTGTGTCAGTTAATCTTGTCCGGCTCTTCTAACCGGCCCTGACGGACGACAAACATATAAATCTGTATACAAGATTATTTTTAAATAATGGTCCCAAGTTATAAAAGATTATTTGTGCCTTGTGCATTTAAATCAATTTTCTTGAACTACTTTTCAAAAGAGTCGGTTAATTGTATTTACCAGTGTAAACTGACGTATTTTCCAAAAGGTTAAGTGCAAGTACTATGCGAAATAGGCTGGCTACTCCTGGGTGAATAAATAAAGAGTCTTGCAAGCTTTGTCACTTAAAAATCTGTTGAACAATATTTTCCTTTGTTTAGATCCGCCTGTGGATCATTTTACATTCCGTTGTAATACTTTATGTTACTTTCATTCGGTTTGTAATAATTTACTTTTAGACTTCCGCTGTGCTTATAAACTGTGATTATTGACCATGATGATATCAACTACGTCACGATACTCCCCACCGGGCCCACCGGTAATACGTGGAAATATCGGGGTGTGACACTTAATGGATCAACGTGAACAATAATATCACATATATGTTTTAATAGATCACAATGTACAATAATAGATCATACATGTTTTCATGGGGCATATTGGGCCTTAACGGATTACAATGGTTAATAGTAGATCGTGCATATCTTTATGGATCATATTAGGTCTTAATGGAATAAAATAGAAGTGAAAAGATTGTTCACAGAAAACGTACCCATCACAACATTGTTATCGTTCCTGGCGTCTCCCGCACCAACAGTGAATGCTCTCCCACGAGCACCATTTCTACTGTTGTTACCATTGTTATTGTTGTTGAGATTCCTGGCGTTGTGGTTATTGTTGTTGTTTCCGTTGTTGTTGGTGTTCTGATTTTACTGTGGGCAATACTTCTTGAAGTGACCCTCACTTCCACACTGAAAGCACCCCTTTCGATTACCCTGGTGTTGTTGTGGCTGCTACCTCTGTTGTTATTGCTGTTTCGGGGACGAAGCTCTGCAATCTTTTGCCATGTGGCCCACCTTGTCACACCTCTGACATGTTCGAGTGCACTGCCCATGATGATGGTAGTTAAACTTGTTGCACTTTGGTTGCTTGCCCGCATAAGAACCCTGATTCTGATTGGTACCCTGGTTTTGATTTGCAGACGGAGACTGGTTGAAGTTGCGATTGTTGTTGTCAGCCTTTTCCTGTTGCTGGCTGGTGTTGGAAGCCTTGTTTGAGTCGTTCCACTAACGCTTGTTGTTGGCAGCATGAGTAGTCACAGCACCACGCTCTGGTAATGTACCACGCTCCACTTCTTGATCAGTAATCTTGTGAGCTAAACGAATGATCCGTGGCAAGTTGTCGAGATTCACCGAAGTAACCATACTCTTGATCTGCGGTGCTAAACCATTGATATACAACTCGATCCACTTGTAGGGTGGGTTTGACAAGTTAGGGCACATCTTTGCAAGCTCATGAGATCGCTTCGTGTAGGCTTCAATCTCTGATCCTACCATCTTCAAATGATAGTACTCGTTTTCCAACTTTTGAATCTGTTCACGTGGACACTACTCCTCCCGCATCAACTCCTTGAAATCATCCTAAGTGCCTGAAGCAAACTTCCTCCAATGTGCCTAAAGCAAACTTCACCCTGTCCCCAGCTGGACAGTTACACATAGCAAAAGCTAATTTGACCTTCTCAAACCAACGAAGAAGTCCCACAGCTTCTTCAGTCCCACTGAAAGTTTGTGGTTTGCAATCCATGAACGTCTTGAAAGTACAGACGGGCGGATTGTTCTGGTTCTAGTTCACGTGTTGACCTGGAGGTGAAAGAATGTACAACGCATGAATGAGAGTTCGAATATACGAATAAAGAACAAGAACTATCTTGTTGTGAATGTCGTACCAGCTTACTGAGCTGCTAAAGCCTCAGCCACACGTGTGTTAATGAGATCCGTTAGCTTCGCCTGAGTCATGACGATGTGGCCACGTCCACCGTCGCGGCCGCCACGGCGTCCACCACGTCCACTCATGATTCTGCATCCACAAGAAGAATGGAAAGAGTAAGGATCAAGATTGAGTAAAAGTCAATCATCGCTATGACTCCTAAACATTGTTGAATCCCCAATTATATGGGATAATGGGTCAGAATCCTTTACACTCGCTAGGTCTCACTGGGACTCACATGCACCCCAAATTATAATTACGTGAGCACCCGTAATGATAATGTGATTTGCATGTTCATCTTAGTTCCTCCTAAATTGCATCAAAAGATCCTCAGATTCGAGTGTTAAAAGCTAGAGTGTTGTCAAAACGGTAAAGATCAAGGTCTAAAGATAATGTCATACTAGCGATTCATCACAATGTAAGTAGGTGATACGTGTAATCGTGCTATAATGTTGTGTATGCAACTACATGCCATGCAATGCAATGCATATGTGTACGCTAGATGTATAATGTAAACGATAAATAAAAGACGAACGTTGCAATCTGGAGCGTAGTGTCATGGTCGCTTTCGGAACTGATTCGGTTATAGTCTGGTTTTACAAAAACGTTTTAAAACCTAGTTCACTAAAACCAGTGGCTCTGATACCAAACTGTCACACCCCCAAAATACCACATGTAGATTTCACCACGAGGTGTGCTACGTACCAGGATCTAGCCACTAATAATGTCGAACTAACAGTAAATAATATTAACACAAGCATCATGTCCAACATGAGTAGTGCATTTCATAAATAAAACGTTTTCAACAAAGTATATGTTCAGCGGAAGCAATTGTAATTGTTTTAAACATAGTCAAAACCATAACGTTTTAAAATGCAAAGTGATAAATATTTCATCAAGTAGTACGCCACATGACACTTCCCATTCTCCAGACAGCAAGTTCCAAGGCATGATGTATCTAACGACCTGCAAGCAAGCAGAAAAGTGTGTCAACATAAAGTTGGCGAGTTCAAACTTTTGTTTAACGTAAATCAAGTAAGTGTTTAGTTTAAAGACATGTTACGAATAATAAACTCAGTACCTATTGACTGTTCTGTTTGTTGTGCCCTCATCAATGTCTATCATCATTGATCAAAGTGTTTAAGGTCATTAGTTCACGTCCGGCCCCAGCACGGTGTGAGGTTTGTCAAGACTAATAAATAGGGATGGAAAAAATACCCGAGCCCGACGGGTATACCCGAAACCCGACACAAATGGGACGGGTATACCCGATACCCAACGGGTATTGGGCCGTGTATGGGATTAGTTTTAAAAATTTTCGTGGGTATGGGTCGGGTATGGGATTAGGTGATACCCGACCCGATTACCCGAAACCACATACTAGTTTCCCCGAACTATATACCCGATCACATACCCGATTTTTTTAATATATATTTTTATTTTACATTAACCATTGTATATTAGTGATTTATTTTAGTATGAATATACCTAGACATATTTAACTTTATAAACTTTGACATCATAGAGTTTCGTATAAACTCTGATACTTGTTTTATTTTTCACATTAACCATTGTCTAACTCTTTTTATTATAACATACCCAGACATATTTAACTTTATAAACTTTGACATCATAGAGTTTCGTATAAACTCTGATACTTGTTTTATTTTTCACAAAGTCTGACAATTATCTCCGGACTAACAAACACACATGTTAAGAAAACCAATTCGTGGTTCTTCAATATAACAGTTAAGATCAAAACCCTAATCTCAATCATCAATAATGCTATGAACCAAACAACAGTTTAACAATTCTAGCATATCAATTGCAACCTAATAACAGGCAACCATTATACAATCATTCACAAACCATATCACAATCAATCAAAATGATTAACTAAATACAGAACCATTGTTTGGAGGACTAGGGTTTGCATGAAATCAAAAGAGCAGAGATAACAACGTACAATCATAAATCAATTACCTTAGATTGATTCTAGATGGATTGAAAGATCAAGATTGATGTGTGTGAACTTGTGTAGCCAAAATGATTATAAATGATGATTATAGAAATGATGATTTGCAAACTGCCGTAGAATGATTTGTGAGGGTGGTTTAGGGTTATGTCGGAGTTATATTAAAGTTTCACTATTAACCTTAAACACCCCTAACTATGTCATTATCACACAAGGTACACTACAACTTGTAACTTCCAATTAAAGCACATAATTCATGTATTAGTCATGCAACACATAAGTTTGGTATAAACCGTCCGTATATAAATATTATTCGCGTTGGTCACCAACGTTCGACAGTTATCATGTGTGTGTTCCGGTGATTCCCTGAATTACCAACGTAGACTCATTTAACTAACTCTAGTTCAATGCAGTGCTATTAATGTATGTCTAAATTAACTGTGGTTAGGTTAAAGTAGTAACATGAAGTTGCGGGTTGTCACAACCTAATACAACTGGTACGGTACTGGTTAATAAACCAAAATACCGATACCAATTATCGAAAACATGGAAAAAATGAATACCGTTACCCTATACTTAATGCTCATCTTTATACTATACTATATTACTAGGTTAGAACCCCGTGTATTACGCGGGTTAAATAAATATATATTTATATACTAACGGCAGGGACTGAAATGGTTACGAAAGTGAAACCATAGGGAATGAAATCGTAATTTTTAAACTAATGGACTGAAATCGTAATTTTTAAACTAATGGACTGAAATAGTGATTTTTGACAAATCAAATGGACGAAAACAGTAATTAACTCTTTATTTATTATTAGGTTAGAAACTTACGTATTACCTAATGTTGGATAATCAGCAGAAAAAAAGAAAAGAAATATTTTAGTAAAAAATATTAAATATACAAGAGATAAGCTGGATATTATGATTTAATATTATTATTTCATTGGAGTGTAAAACGGGATAATAGGATCCTTTATTCACGAATAATGTAATCCGTTAAAATATTTATTCATCAAGATGTGTTTTCTAACAAAATGAACTTTGAGGTACTATTTACTTATTGTAATATCTCACTTTATTTTTTATTAGGTTAGAGAGTTGTGTATTACATGGTTTATAACACTTTACTTTGTTTTTTTATTTATTATTAGGTTAGAAACTTACGTATTACCTAATGTTGGATAATCAGCAGAAAAAAGAAAAGAAATATTTTAGTAAAAAATATTAAATATACAAGATATAAGCTGTATATTATGATTTAATATTATTATTTCATTGGAGTGTAAAACGGGATAATGGGATCCTTTATTAGAAATAGGATTTTAAATATACCATGTATAAAAAATATGTATGTTCTACTTGTATTGAATAAATCATTTTAACGAAACAGTTGATTAAAATAAATATTTTTATTTTAATATGTGCTTATCAGTTAGCCTTGTCGTTATCATCAAAATATAAAAACAATTAAAACTACCAATTAAATAAAATCTTTATCTTTATAAATATTTAAAACGCTAATATGTTTTTTTTAGATTTTAATAATTGATATATGATTATAATAATTAATATATTATTATCAGTTATCTTTGTCTTTATCATTAAAATCTCTTCTAAAATTTTAAATTTAATATTATCAATAATTGATTTTTCATAATAAATATTTAGAAAAATAATTAAAACTGTCTCATAGAACGTCATGTGTCCCTAACATGGTTTCTTTTATTATATGTATAGACTATAGTATAGTATTGTAGTATACTATATTGTACTATTTTATATTCTATCCTATACAATGTCCTATTATTTTTTTATACTTTTAAGTTTAATAAAAAGAATTATTTTAGATTTTTAATGTCATACTTTTTAGAAAGAAGTTAATATGTTTTAAGTATCATTTAATAAAATGTTTATAATAAAACCAAAATTCATTTTGAACTGTAACGTGAGATTCACATTCCATCTCAAAATTGTTTGCCTCCCTCAAATTATTTACATGTGTTTACAACAATCAAAGTACGAGTTTTGTATCAACAAGTCAGTAATGGAAACACTGAAGGCGTCAGAAAGCTTCGAAGCGAAGGTGCTGGCTTTGAGATATTTATATAAGTCTTAATTTGTTTTCCAAACTTCGAGTTTTGAGGTTCCTAGGATAGGTTTGCATAAATTAATACATATGACTTGATTGCATGATTAAAAAAATCAAATTGAAACAATATATGTTAAGAAAAGCGACGAGGTAATTGGCCGTATGCTGATCCAACTTGAAAGTGTCAAAACAATAAACAAATAAATAATGTTGAGGGAGGAGATAACAAAGCATCTAAACAAGAGAGTTTATGAAAATTCTGTTTTGTACGTATTATTATATTATATACATACTTTGCTATAGCTACACACCCCTGCACTACCATAATTCCTGCACCTTAAACTATGGAGACTACCATTTTTCCAACTCCAGCCCTGTCTTCCATCCCAATTACAAGTCGATGGCCAAAACCAAAACTGAAAACAAATCGTAGCCGTCGTACAATTGTGTCTATACTCACACCGCCCAAGACGGAGGCCAAGATCACCGCAGTACCCAAGACCTTCTATAAAGACAACTGGTATGATCGTCTTGCCATTGATTACCTCTCCAAAGCCGTCCAAGATACTATTGGTACGTAATTCACTTTAGTTTTAGTCGTATTATAACTAGTGGAATCCCCCCTCTATGTGCCGAGAACTCAATTCGTTACATTACCGGCACTAGCTTAAGCAGCTGCCAGGGCCCGTCTCCCAGAGGGCCCGGGATTTAAAAAAAATAATAATAAATAATATTATATATATATATATATATATATATATATATATGTATGTATAGGGTAAGGATAGTGTAAAAAGGGCCTAAAGTGTGAGAAGTGTAAGAAGTGTATTATAACACTATATATAATACTATATAACACCATATAAACACCATATAACAATATGTAACACCATATAATACCATATAACACTATGTAACACTATATATCATTATATAACAAATATAACACTATAGACAACCTATAGTGTTATATTTGTTATATAATGATATATAGTGTTACATAGTGTTATATGGTATTATATGGTGTTACATATTGTTATACGGTGTTTATATGGTGTTATATAGTATTATATATAGTGTTATAATACACTTCTCACACTTCTCACACTTTGAGCACTTTTTACAGGATCCTCTACCTGTATATATATTTAAAAATCTATATAATTAAATAGTTAAACACATTTATTAATCAAAACCTAACTAGTTTAACTTAAACCCCAATTAAAACCTGTCCAACTAGTTTAAATTAAACCCATATATAATTTTATACCCAAATAAAAAAAGGCCCAACAAGCCCGACAATAAAATTCAAACCCAATTAAATTAAAGTTAAAAATAAACAACAATGTTGGGGGGCTCATTTTTTTCTCGCCATGAGCCCAAATTTTTGTGAGGACTCTTGGGGGCGTCCCTGACAACCGTAATGGCTTGTAGCCTAGCGGTATTAACGTGTGTACATGATAGTGTTCCTCTTCAAGTGGTCGAAGATTCTAATCCAATTGTGGACAAAAGTGTAGATCCAAGCTTTGAATTAGTGGACGTGTGAGTTAGCCGTTGTAAAATAAATTGTTTTGTCTGGGACATCTCAAGCCCTTATACCAATGTTTAAAGAACTCCAATATTCTCAACCCCTTTTTAAAATAAGTTGTTAATATATTATTTGTGAGTGTTGCTAATATAACTTTTTATGTGTTGAAAACACACACATGCAGGAATGAGAAATAAGGAGACTGGGTATGAGAGCTTGGTTGTGGCAGCCCAAGCAGTTTTCCAGAACTTTGACCCGATCCAACAACGCCAACTTGTTGTAAAATCTCTTCAAAGTGCAATTCCTGGGCCATTTTCCCTGCTGGCAAGTCCTACCTTTTTTCTTCTTTTTTTCCTGACAATACAAAAATCAATTATAATTATTACTCATTTTTTATACTTGTACTTTCTATTTTGAAACATTTCATATTTTCATTTGAATTATAAATAAAGGATATATGTTAACATGAGGGGCAAATCCTCATGACTTTCTAATGGCTCAAAATTTCACCTTGAAAATTAACAGAATAGACATGCATATTCAGACCTTAATAAATAGCCAAACTCAAAAAGAGTCAATCAAGAGATGCCAAATAGGATGTACTACACATAAACTCATGGTTAAGTACAAAGGAGTTCACATTATCGCCAATCAAATTGAAACATGTATAAAGTGGGCCAAATTAGCCGACGACTAGGATTTAGCTCCCCGTTTTTTAGCCGCTAGCTATTTAGTCCGCTCTTTTTTTCATCCGCCGGCTTTTTAGCTTGTGCTTTTTCATCAGTCGGCAGAATTTTGCCCGTGCTTTACATGTGTCTTTTATATTGATTTTTTGTGGACCCCATTGTACTTTTCAAAGGCTTTTTGTTGGCTAAATTTTAGTTGTCTTAGCCGGCGAATCCTGGCTAACGTCGTCTAATTGGCTTTTTTTTGGTGGTTCTATTTTTAAGGGTTGAATATGTATGTCTATTTCATAAATTTTTAAGGGTCAACTCGTCTATTCTACTAATATCCCCTTACAAAATGCACCCCAAACACGGACGGTGGCTCCCATGATTTACAGTCGGTCGTCCGTGTTTAGGTTAAATCATGCCATTTGTAAGAGTTGCACATATTTACTTAACTTAGACGACTCCGTGGTGTTTCTGTGATCGATGTCGCAGGCGGCGCTGCCGCACTTACATCCAGGTCATGGGTGCCACCACCAGTGTTTTTTATTTAAGAAAAAAAAAACTAACTAAAATTGTTTGTTCATTATCAAAATGAATTCACACACATATGATACAACGTACAACTCACATACAGTTCCGATCCGTGTTGTGCGAATGAAAACTAGTTTTGTTGTTGCAGATCAAGACATTGATGCCACCTTCAAAGTTTTCACGAGAGTATTTCGCAGCCTTCACCACCATCTTCTTCCGTTGGCTTATCGGCCCATGCGAGGTTCCTATTTATATTCCAAACAAGATGATTTAAATTACACAGGGAAGCTAACTGGTTTGAAATATATATTATTACATAAAGGTAAAAGAATCTGAATTTGAAGGGAGTAAAGAGAGACATATCGTCCACATTAAGAAATGCAGGTACTTTTCATTTCTTCTTCATGCATGGCTGTCTATATATATATATATATGTATGTTGCAATCTAAATTTAACATCGATGATTGTGTAGGTTTCTAGAATCGAGCAATTGTGCAGGAATGTGCACCAATCTATGCAAGATACCGTCACAAGAGTTCATTAAGAACTCATTTGGGATCCCCGTCAACATGGTTCCGAGTAAGTGCATCTTTACTTTTTTTTTTTTTTTTAACGGCCAACAAATCAATCCGAGCACTCTCGGGGCACCAACTGGACAAACGGAGTACTCTTAGAGTAACCCGAATCGTCCACCACCAATTCCGGGAAAACCCGGTAACCCACCCGCCCTTAGGCACAACGATAAGTTACCAGTAAAACTCGTTTGGCTCAAGTATCAAACCCAGATTTCTCTGGATTTTCTATCACTGCCCATAATAGCTCATTCTTTTTTGCAATGAGAATTAAGTCTTTACTAATTATATATATAACATTTCAAAAAGGTGTTTCATTGTAGCATAAGTTAAATCAACATTTTTTTTTTTTTTTTCTCTTATTTTTTGTCTCTTTCATTTTTTGGGTTTTTTTTTACCATCAGCATCTAACATTATTATTTACACCCCTTACCTTATAAAAACTTTGAAAATGTCATTTTGAGCTAACTCGAGTTTTATATGCTAAATTTTACGTACGTGAGTCAAATATAATATGTTTTCGTGTTTATTTTTATGTATGTTTTCGGTTGGTCTACATTTTAGCAATACGTTTCTGTGCTTATTTTTATGTATGTTTTCACTTGGTTTATGCATGACATAAGTTTTGTTCGAAAACGAGTTGGGTTGAATATTTGACGGTATAAATTCGATTTACTTTAAGTTTCGACGCCGCCACACGGCGCGGTGGGTCAAATACTAGTTACTTCACAAATACGAAAACATATAAAAAGTAGCTAGTTAAATTCCACTAATAAATTAGTGATGAACAGGGCCTAAGCTCAACAGGCTGGGCCCAATTCTAATAAGCCCAAGTGGCGCTGGCCCATTAGGGATAATGATGGCCCAAAGGATTGATTTAACACACACGATTATGAATAACAAACTTGTATAAACACCATTTTATTAAGAAGAAATGATTTCTTACAAATGATGATGCCATCGCCTATTTATACTTGCGACCTAAGTCCATTACAACCACAGGATGGATTTAGGAAGCAACTATTAGTGATACAGCAATATGCAAACTCATGTACGTACGGTTGGTTTCTAGATTTTGATGACATGAGTTGTGAGATGATATTTGGGCAAGACCCTCCAGCCTTGGAAGATGATCCAGTACTAAAGCAACCATGCTATAAACTATGTATGCAATACCTACCCTCTCATTTTCATCTTATTTAATTAGTATATAAGAGTATGTATAATGGGTGGCGCGACCGTGAAATGGGCAGCCACATAGGCATCACACCAACATGAGACCGTGCACCTGGGGCACGTTTTTGTTTCAGTTTCTTTTTTCTGACTATTAGTTAATTTACCAACCGTTCATTTAGCTACACCTCACCATTTCTGTTTATATTTTTTTTATTACATAATTTCATTTAGCTCGATAATTTAACCAAAAAAAAAAACTAAACGCATAATCTTGTTTGTTTTATTTTTCCCAAACATTTCAATATTATTTTTAGAAAACAAAGTTGTTTTAATAAAAAGGTATTTTTTTTTTTTTTTTTTGTCTCGTAAGCGATTTCAACACTTACTTGAGGTTGCTTATTATCTTAAATAATTGTGACTAATCAATTAGGAATTGGTTACTTGAAACTCATATACCATACATTTCAATAACAACAGACATCTCTCACACATATATACACACATGTATATAATCGAGTTTATTACATAATAATAAATTATTAAGAAAATAAAAAACACAAACATAAATTGTTTATTTTTTTAATCAGTGGTTGATATTATTATATAAATTTTTACTTCTTTTATACATGTGTATGTTATGTAAATAAAACCATTAAACTACTCATATGTTTTTTTTAAGTTTTAAATATTTACCCACATATGATAATCTACACATATGACTTTGCACATAAGTACCTTTTATAAAATAAAAAAAATAATTTGAATATATATATATATAGGGGAGGGCTATATAGAAAACCCTATATATATAGAAAACCCTAGAAAACCCAACCTCCCGACATTTTTTTTTTGAAAAAAATAACACATGTAATATACATGTTTTTAAGAGTTTTGGGCCAAAAAAATCAAAAAAGCGCGGAAGGAATGATTTAAAAAAAAAAATTCAGCAATTTCTGTCTTTTGTGCCTAACACATGTTAGGCAACCGGACATTGCTGAAATTTGTTTATTTTTTTTTAAAAAAATCCCTTCGGCGCTTTTTTGTTTTTTTTTTTGGCCCAAAACACTTTAAAACATGTATATTACATGTGTTATTTTTTTCGAAAAAAAAAATGTCGGGAGGTTGGGTAAAAATGGGGGGAGATTTGAGTTTCCAGAGTTTTCTAAAAATTTAAGGGTTTTCTGTCTAGCCTTCCCTTATATATATATATAGTATATATATATATATATATATAGGGGAAGGTTCAAATGAAAACCACTAGTTATTGTGAAAACTCGAAAACTAATTAAAAAAAGCCAAAAAAACATACAATTTTTTTTTTTTTTTTGCACACCAAATTTCGCAGGTTTTTTTATATAAAAAAAACTTTTCAAAAAAAAAAATAATAATAATAATTTTTGTGTAGTGCACATGTGTAATACTACACATGTGTATGTGTATGTGTACTACACATGTGTATTATTACACATGTGCACTACACAATTTTTTTTTTTTTTTTTTTGAAAAAAAGTTTTTTTTATATATAAAAACCAGTGATTTTTATTAAAAAAATTGAAAAAAAAAATTTTTTTTTTGTGTGTTTTTTAGGCTTTTTTTAGTTAGTTTTCGAGTTTTCGCGTTAAAAGTGGTTTTCATTTGAACCATCCCCTATATATATATATATATATATATATATATATATATATATAAACTTTCATAATAGATGAATAAATATCACATTTTACAACTATTTTTATATTTAAAAAAGCAGACTGAAAAAGTATATGATTTATTCTTTTATATATAGAAACTAAGTTAGAAACTGGTGTAGTACAAAATATTAAACAAATGAAATATTAAATAGTTAGTAATAAACATTTGAGACTAATAGAACGATATGTAGTGATAAGGTATGACTGAAATTACGTATAAGTAATTTAAGTAATAATGTTTTTTAATACTTTTCAAACTTAAGAAATAGAATAAGAATTGCTAAAATATGATAAGCTGAAAAAATAATCTTAGGCTCAGATAATTGTTGCGTAAGGAGTTACCCATTAACTATTAGATATTGACATAGTTTTAATTGGTGCGTAAAGAGTTACCCATTAACTATTAGATATTAATAACTGTTTAATATCATGTGAAACCGATACATGTTTAAATATAACATATGAAATACCATTACGAATAATGTGTACTTTAATTAAATCATATATCATACATACTATTCTTGTTCTCATATTTCTTCATCTGTGTGTTCCATGTAGGTAATGTAAAGCATAAGCATGATACAAGCTGCCTTACCTAAGTTAAGGAGATTCGATCAGATGGAACAAATAGAAATTAAACAATAACCAAATACTATTTTTACTTGTAGTTACATTCTCTAAATTGTTATATCATGTTGTCCAAGTTGATTGTGCATGTCGGCTAATACACAGAAGGACTTTTGATTAACTCTCAAAGAGTGTAAATTAATGTGGGGTGAGATTTTTTATTTGCAAAAGTGTTTTAGAAGTTTAAAATAAATTGGATGATAAAATGTTTATCCAAAGGTTGGGTTTCTCTTTTCATCCAATCAAGATGTCTTATATGGGAACATTTTGGTTTAAAACAATTAAACACAATGCAATTAAAGTGTGACACTCCTTTTTAGCACTTTTAAGTTCCACTTTTCACATTCAAATTCTCAATGGCTCATTCCCAAGTGTTTAGTTTGATCAATATCAACATGAGGTACATATATACAAACATTTAATGATCAATATCAACATGAGGTACATATATACAAACATTTAAACCACCTAACTTTCCAATTCACTTACATGTATCATCATAAAATTTGTTGAACACATAATGCATTGTTTTAACCCCATCTTCTGTTAGGGAATTGGGTATTTCTTAACACCCACAAACACTAATAATCTAAGAGAAAAATAAGAAACAAAGATGATACGCGAGATTTATGTGGTTTGGTCGATAAGACCGACGTTCACTGTGACACCCGACTATTTTGAGTCTGTACCGTACTAGTGTGACACATGTTAGCAATGAATAAAGGTATCATTATATTAAATTTGATGTTAATTGATGTTATTTGATGTGTTGGTAAATCCAAACTATGTAAATATTATGTTGGCAAAAATAAGATAAACGCTTATTGCGTAACGAACAAAATGCGAAACGAACGTCGGTGAGCGCCCGATAAGCGTTTTGTTAGAAATGACTGTTTGTAAAAAGTTTAAAGGATTGATATACACTACTAGAAAACTGGATTTTTCTAACCGCGTTTACAGTCCCAAAACAGTCGCAATTGCGTTGTTGTGACTGAACAATCCAGATCACAATCCTTTTCAATCACAATTTAATATCCCGCAATTTGATCCAACATTTTTCTCTCAACAATTATCATTTGTAATTGGAAATAAAATCCAAATGCTTTCCAACAATCCTAACTCGAGTCTGTTCCCGAAACCCAACAAATCGAACCTGAGTTTTTAATATTAAGTAATTTCTTTAATATTAATGAATTTTTATTAATTTTTTATTTATTTTGTTACTAAACGACTAAAATTTAACAATAAAATATACAGTATTATAAATTATTAAAAAGAGTGAATGATAATTAAGGGGTATAAAATAGGTTGAGTGATGAAGGTCACACTTCAAACAACTACCATCATGTGGAACCAAGTCCCTCGCTGCAAGCACTAAAAAAACATGTAACATATGTTAGCACAACCTTTCGTATTTGTTTGTCGTCGTATCACATTATTTTACATCTATAGTTTTTTGTTTTTGTTTTCTAGACTGGACAATTTTGCTCCCCACAACAATTGTAACTTGTAGTATATCAGACTAGTCTAACGAATTAAAGGGACAAAAGATACACGTCATGTTACAAAATGTTAGCACAACATCTAGTGTAACACAAGTTACAAACATGTGTTACACATGTGCAACCCCTCTTTATGTCCAAAAAAAGGGCTGGTGTAACTATAAGTAACATGTGTAACATTGTTACGACATATGTACCTGCTAATTATGCCAGAAAAAAAAGCTTTTTATATGTAAAATAAACAAGATCATTAACTATTAAATTATGCACTTTTTAAAGGTAACGTCAATGTGATTATCAAGTAAGCTTATACAAGACAGTTAAAAACCCATCTAAAACAACATTTCTACATTTTAAAAGATAATGATTTTTTTTATAGAAAAAACAACTGAGAATATCAAAAACTCAAAATGATTTTAACACAAAACAAAAACAAAAACCTGCAAACTACATAAACATTACCCATTAACTAGAACACTTTGAGCACACGAAAATCAAGTGTGAAATGATCTTCACCATCTTCATTTAGAGAGAGAAAGTTGCTATTTTAGAGAGAGAAACAACAATCTTCTTCATCTTCATTTGGAACACCAAGAACACACACAAACCTGCTTCTCTCTCACACACTTGTGCATGTGTTCTTGGTGTTCTAGATGAACATGATGAAGATTGTAGGTTCTTTCTCTATGGCATCAACTTTCTCTCTCTATAATCACCCTTCGATCGATGCTTCAAATGTAGAAGATCAAAGCCTGCTCCAAACGGTGTTCGTATGAATCGATTAGCCACTCCAACCATGATTATAACCTTCAATAAATTAATTTCAAAAAAACCATAGAAAATTTCCTTTGATCTTTATCTTCTGTTGTATGAGAACTTGAAAAAGAAAGAGAACAGGGAAGGTGTGAAGAGAGAGAGAGATGATAGGTGGGAAGAGAGAGGTGATGTTGATAGAGAGAGGTTGGTGGTTTTTAATGGTGGATATTGTGTATGTAGATTGTATAGGGATATGCACCCTTTTTTTTATTATATATCAAGTACTTGCTTGTAATGTTTATTGACTAAAACACCCCTCAACCCACTTATCAACAACAACAACCTATTAAATTTAAATCAAAATCTCATCAAATAATATCAACCATTAGATCTTGTTGATCAATGGTCCTTATGTAGTTTACTAGGTTTTCTCACTACAAATAAGTTTTCTATATATTATTCACACACACATATATATATATGGTCAGAATTTAGAGAAAACGGTAGAAAGTGTGAGAACGGAGAGAACGCTTATGGATCGTCAGATCAAAACAATCTATGGACTAGATGACGCGGTGGCGTTTTCGTAAATAACATCACTTTATTATGTGGGACGCGCTTCATTAAGGGTAAAAGGGACTTTTACCGCTCAAATTCAAAACGCCAACAAATGATAACACGTCATTCAAAAAAATAAAACGCCAAAAATTAGTGATAAAACGCGCTGGATATTACAGGAAGAGGAAACAACACAGTAACTGAATTTCAGTTATTAACATTTATTAGAAGAAATTCCCTCCTAAATTACGCGCCAAAAACATCATTATATAAACGACGTAAAACATCGCTTCCATAATCACTTCAATCTATCATTTCTGCAAATACATATTTAACCAAAACGCCAAAAATGGCAACAATCGTTTGGTGGAGATACACTTTGGCAATCAGGCTATTCGTCCTGCGTTTTGACAACAAAAGGAGGGTGTATGTTAGGACGATCAAGGCAATTTTGAAGATGGAAGAAGAGGTACAGAGGGGTATCCTATCTCTTGGCATCGCTCTGGATAAAGAATGTCATGAAACACATATGCTTATGAATGCATTAATAAGGAAATTTGGACCAATCAAAGCAGATATAAAGTCGGACCCTGTCATGACATCATGGCGTTTTGATGCTGAAACAGACATGGTGACAATTATATACGACAGCGGAGAGCAGGAAGACTACTTGCTTGAAAACATCATGACAAAGCAGGGGCTTGGGTTCATGTAAGAATTGCATAACGCCACTTGTTTGAACACAGAAATGGACTCAAAATTGGCGTTAATGAAAGACATGTTCAAATGGAGGCTTCAGAATCTTCAGGAACAAGAAGCCGATGAAGGTGAAGGTGATGATGTTGGTGCAGTTTTTGTGTCCGATGCTGTTCGAATAGATTAGATTTATTTTATGCTGATTTTGTAATAGTTAGTGAAACGATGTAAGGAACGTGTATAGACCCGCTCGTTTGAAGTGGTCAAACGAGAGGGTTATTCGTTAGACCGTGTGTGTTTGAAAGACAATGGGGGTGTGGCTATAAGTAGCAACCCCAAGTCATTTCCAACACTTGAAGCTTTAGGAGGTTTTAGACCTCAGAGGGAGATATCACCACTTGGTCTCTCCCCGGATGTGTACTCCTTTGGTATGGTTCGGTTAGCTTGTTAATCGGGCCGGCTTGTATTGTTATGTTATCAAATCTATACAAGTAAGTATTTCATCCGTCTCTAATCTTCCCGTCTTTGAATATAATCATGATAATCATGGTTTCGGTCCCGAAACACGGTCCTACAATTGGTATCAGAGCTATGGTACCCGATTTAGTAAATCTAACCGTTTGCTAAATCACATGTGCTCTAGATCTGTGTTTATTGTGATTTTTGTTCAAGATGTAAAACTGGTGAAAATGAAGAAAAACCCAGATCTGGACCGAAATATTCGGGTCTAGATGAAACAGAACATATACAAGAGTTGGGTTTTATGTTTTACACCTAAATAATCAAGTTTTCATCATCAAATATCACTTTTGAAGTGATTTTCGTAAGATCTGCAAGTGAACAGTGCTATGTTCTTGAGATGAGTATGGCGGCTGCTTTAAGAAACTAGGGCTTCTTCAGATCTGATCCAAAAGTGAACCACGAACTCTCCTAGACGAAGACTCTCCTTTGCCGAACACCTATGCTGGTGACGAAGTCTCTTAGCAACGAAGACTCTTCTGTCACGAAGATTGCATGATGACGAAGAATCTCTGATGTGACGAAGACTGCTTCAATGTTCGTCCATGTCTATTCCGACGAAGACTTCAAAGATTCGTCTAGTCCCATGTTTCGTCGGCCAAACTAATGGTTCGTCAAACCTGAATGTCCGGGGGCAGGGGAAGAAGCAGTGAACGACATCTGCTGTTGTGCATCACAGAAGAGGATTTCAGAAGGAGATGTCGACTGAATTAGTTTTCAGAGAGCTTTATCAAACAAAAACAGAGCACAAGAAACTTACATGGATATATTCATTGGGTATCTGCAACATTAATGGGGTTTTGATTGTTGGATGTCTGGTTGAAGATGTATCGCATAGATTTGAGGAGAGAGACAGAGGTGGAGATGTTGGCGATTGGACTTACGATCTCCATGTTTATTGATCTGGATCCGAGTTGAAGCAGAAATTTTTGGGGGTTTATGATTGTTTGAATTTTCATAGAGAGAGGATGGGGGAAGATGAATCAGCGGCTGAAGTAATTGGGAGGCAGCAACTTAAAAAATTTTATTGAGGGTTTTGGTTGGTATCGAAGACACAGAGAGATGTGGATAAAATCAAACATCTGATTTTATTTTGCAAGTACTGGATCTTTTTTTTTTAAATGAGACATGGAGTGTATTGGGCTTGACATTCATGATGCGCTCACCTCAAAGTCTTATGGGTCTTGGATTTCTAATGGATGATGATGGGCCAATAAAGGTGTTATGGGCTCATCTAAAAGTCAAGATTTTATTTGGGCCAAGAGTACAAGATCATTCTAATGGGTCACAAACAAAGTGGGCTCGGGTATTCGCGGAGTTGATTTGAATCGCGCTTCTAAATATCAAGGTCAAAATTCGTACGGGTTTTGGGAGCGCGCCGGATGACGAGGCCTGATAAAAAATTGATTTTTGTTAAACGTGGGGTAGTCACGGTTACCGATGCAAACGTCAAATTTGGTGACTTGACTATTATGGGCCAAAAACAAAAAACGGTATCTTCACACTACTAGAAAACTAGATTTTTTCCTACAAAAGTTTCCTACATATTTCCCACAACTCAATTTTTTTTACAATTTTCCTACAATTTTTTGACAAAAAAGAAAAACTAAAAAAAGCCCAAAACTTATCCACAATTTCCCTACAAAATTGCCACACAACAAGTATTTGTAGCAATTTTGTAGCAAAATATATTATCTTTGAGACAAAATTCCTACAAAATAAATAAGAAATATAAATTATTTGTTACTATAGCAAAATAAATAATTTAAAAAATAAATTTTCTAAATTTGTCGGAAATTTGTAGCAACTAGCTACAAATTTGCGACAGGTGTAATTTATTTTATTTTTCGAGTCCAAATTTCAGTAAAATAAATAATTAAATAACATAAAGTGTTAAATCTGTCGAAAATTTGTAGCAAATTGACCTTATTTGCTACAGTTTTTCGACAAAAAAGGGTCAAATTATTTGTTATTTCTTAACTTAGTTAAATAAAAAAAATTTAAAAATAAAATGCTAAATTTGTCGAAAATTTGTAGCAAATTGACCTCGTTTTCTACAATTTTCTTACAAAAAAAAAGTTATTATCTTTGTAATGTCTAAATTTTTGCAAAATAAATAAATTAAAAAATTAAAACTTAAGTTGTAGCAAATTTGTAGCAAGTTGCTACGGATTTCCTACAAAAAAGTTATTTTATTTGTTAATTTATCAATTTTAGAAATAAAATGTTAAATTTGTCGGCAATTTGTAGCAAACTAACACACCAGTAGCTACAGATTTCCTACAAAAACATATAGTTTTGAAAATAAAATTTTACATTTGTCGATAATTTGTAGGAAATTGACCTTATTTGCTACAGTTTTTCGACAAAAAAGGGTCAAATTATTTGTTATTTCTTAACTTAGTTAAATAAAAAAATTTAAAAATAAAATGCTAAATTTGTCGAAAATTTGTAGCAAATTGACCTCGTTTTCTACAATTTTCTTACAAAAAAAAAGTTATTATATTTGTAATGTCTAAATTTTTGCAAAATAAATAAATTAAAAAATTAAAACTTAAGTTGTAGCTAATTTGTAGCAAGTTGCTACGGATTTCCTACAAAAAAGTTATTTTATTTGTTAATTTATCAATTTTAGAAATAAAATGTTAAATTTGTCGGCAATTTGTAGCAAACTAACACACTAGTAGCTACAGATTTCCTACAAAAACATATTGATTATAAAAAAACATATAGTTTTGAAAATAAAATTTTACATTTGTCGATAATTTGTAGGAAATTGACCTTATTTGCTACAGTTTTTCGACAAAAAAGGGTCAAATTATTTGTTATTTCTTAACTTAGTTAAATAAAAAAATTTAAAAATAAAATGCTAAATTTGTCGAAAAGTTGTAGCAAATTGACCTCGTTTTCTACAATTTTCTTACAAAAAAAAGTTATTATATTTGTAATGTCTAAATTTTTGCAAAATAAATAAATTAAAATATTAAAACTTAAGTTGGAGCAAATTTGTAGCAAGTTGCTACGGATTTCCTACAAAAAAGTTATTTTATTTGTTAATTTATCAATTTTAGAAATAAAATGTTAAATTTGTCGGCAATTTGTAGCAAACTAACACACCAGTAGCTACAGATTTCCTACAAAAACATATTGATTATAAAAAAACATATAGTTTTGAAAATAAAATTTTACATTTGTCGATAATTTGTAGGAAATTGACCTTATTTGCTACAGTTTTTCGACAAAAAAGGGTCAAATTATTTGTTATTTCTTAACTTAGTTAAATAAAAAAATTTAAAAATAAAATGCTAAATTTGTCGAAAATTTGTAGCAAATTGACCTCGTTTTCTACAATTTTCTTACAAAAAAAAAAGTTATTATATTTGTAATGTCTAAATTTTTGCAAAATAAATAAATAAAAAAATTAAAACTTAAGTTGTAGCAAATTTGTAGCAAGTTGCTACGGATTTCCTACAAAAAAGTTATTTTATTTGTTAATTTATCAATTTTAGAAATAAAATGTTAAATTTGTCGGTAATTTGTAGCAAACTAACACACAAGTAGCTACATATTTCCTACAAAAACATATTGATTATAAAACACATATAGTTTTGAAAATAAAATTTTACATTTGTCGATAATTTGTAGCAAATTGACCTTATTTGCTACAGTTTTTGACAAAAAAGGGTCAAATTATTTGTTATTTCTTAACTTAGTTAAATAAAGAAAATTTAAAAATAAAATGCTAAATTTGTCGAAAATTTGTAGCAAATTGACCTCGTTTTCTACAATTTTCTTACAAAAAAAAAGTTATTATATTTGTAATGTCTAAATTTTTGCAAAATAAATAAATTAAAAAATTAAAACTTAAGTTGTAGCAAATTTGTAGCAAGTTGCTACGGATTTCCTACAAAAAAGTTATTTTATTTGTTAATTTATCAATTTTAGAAATAAAATGTTAAATTTGTCGGCAATTTGTAGCAAACTAACACACCAGTAGCTACAGATTTCCTACAAAAACATATTGATTATAAAAAAACATATAGTTTTGAAAATAAAATTTTACATTTGTCGATAATTTGTAGCAAATTGACCTTATTTGCTTTTGACAAAAAAGGGTCAAATTATTTGTTATTTCTTAACTTAGTTAAATAAAGAAAATTTAAAAATAAAATGCTAAATTTGTCGAAAATTTGTAGCAAATTGACCTCGTTTTCTACAATTTTCTTACAAAAAAAAAGTTATTATATTTGTAATGTCTAAATTTTTGCAAAATAAATAAATTAAAAAATTAAAACTTAAGTTGTAGCAAATTTGTAGCAAGTTGCTACGGATTTCCTACAAAAAAGTTATTTTATTTGTTAATTTATCAATTTTAGAAATAAAATGTTAAATTTGTCGGCAATTTGTAGCAAACTAACACACAAGTAGCTACAGATTTCCTACAAAAACATATTGATTATAAAAAACATATAGTTTTGAAAATAAAATTTTACATTTGTCGATAATTTGTAGGAAATTGACAACGGTTCTTACAGATTTCCTACAAACTGAAAGTTATTTTATTTGCTATTTATCAAATTTAGAAAACGTATATTTTTAAAAATAAAATTTTAAATTTGTTAGAAATTTGTAGCAAATTGTCACCAGTTTCTACAGATTTCCTACAAAACAATATTTTATTTGTTAATTATTAATTATAAAAATCATTTAATTTTATTTGTCAATAATTTGTAGCAAATGACCCTGGCTGAGGAATAGTTACGGGGGCGTAAAACAAAAAAATACGCTGATGGGGACCGACAAACTATGTGCAGTGCTTTACTCATTTACGACAAATAATAAATAAAAAGGTCATTTACTCACTTACGATATGATACCATACCATACCATACCATACCATACCATACCATACCATACCATACCATACCATACCATAAGATATGATACGATACGATACGATACCCTACCATATTACCATACCATACCATACCATACCATACCATACCATACCATACCATACAACACCATCCATACCATACCATACCATACCATACCATACCATACCATACCATACCATACCATACCATACCATGCCATACCATACCATACCATAAGATACGATACCATACCATACGATAAGATACGATACCATACCATACCATACCATATTGGGCCTTAATGGATCACAAGGCCAATAGTGAATCATATATGTCTTAATGAACCATATTGGGCCTTAATGGATCACAAGGTCAATAGTATATCAAAATTTCTTAATAGACTATATTGGGCCTTAATGTATCACAATGACCAATAGTAGATAATACATGTCTTAATGGACCATATGGGCCTTAATGGAGCACGATGGCTAATTGTGGATCATTTATGTGTTAATGGACCACATTGGGCCTAAATGGATTACAATGGCCAGTATTGGATCGTACATGGCTCGAAAAAAAGCTCGAATTGAGCCGAGCAGAGCTCGAGCTTGAAAAATTACCTATGAGCCGAGCTCAAGCTTTAAAAACAAAGCTCGAATTGAGCCAAGATCGAGCTCGAGCTTTTATAAGTGAAACGAACGCGAGCTCGAGCCTAGTCAAGCTCGGGCTCAACTCGGCTCGGATCGTTTGCACCCATATTCTAAGACCACCCGTAGTGGGCGTCTTCTCCCCCCAAACATGCTTGGAGTAATTTTGAATGGCCAATCACATTTAATCTTCCTTATTTTGGCCAATAACTTTTTTGTTGGTTTTTTATTTTTATTTAATTGTTTTTGTTTTTTTTTTTAATTCTAATATTATAAATAAGAAAACAAATAAATGTTTTAACTTGTAGAGACCACAAGTCGTCTCTATAACTTTGAATATTTTTAAAAAAATTTCATTTAATAATGATGAAAATAAAAAAAAGTTTAAAAAAAAAGAAAAAACACTTGTAGGGACAAAATCTATAGGGACGACAGTAGTCGTCCCTATACAACAAGCAATTGGGAGGACTGTTCGTTCATATAGAGTTTTCCTTCATTTCATTTAAGTTTTTTCTATAGGGACCAAAAGTCGTCCCTATGTGCGTGTGTGGGTGTGTGGGTGTGTGCGTGTGTGGGTGTGTGGGTGTGTGCGTGTGTGGGTGTATGCATGTCTGCGTGTCTGTGTGTATGTGCGTGCGTGCGTGCGTACGTGCGTACATACGTCGTACGTACATATGTATGTATGTATGTACATCAACGGGAGGTCTACCCTCCTTGATAGCCGCATGGTGTCGCAATGCAACGCAATACTCGAAAGCGCACTCGCGGACACGTGCAACTCAATTATCGCAACGCAAATTTGGAAGTATGGATATTTATACGACCCAATGTGACTAATTATAATAAATATATGAAAATGTGGATGAAAATGTGTAACCAAACTATCGCAAAGCTCAACACGCGAAACGGAATGCCGAAACTCAACCCACCAAACCACCTCGATCGAGTGGCCAACCGATCGAGTGGTCAACCGATCGAGTGGTCAACCGATCGAGTGGCCAACCGATCGAGTGGCCAATCGATCGAGTGACCATCCGATCGACGTGCTGTTCGACACTTGCACCGCCTTCACTTCCCTCTTGAACAACCGTCAAGAATAGTTAACTGGTCAGACGGGGTGATTCCCATCCGTATCAAATAAAGATTGTTTTTAAACAATTACAATGATTTTATTTAGATCCTATTTGTAACAAAGAAGGAGGGTGTTACGAACGATGGAACACACTAATTTTGTAACTATGTAAAATCGTGTGTCATAGAAAAATGTAATCGTTTCTAAAGTTCAAAGAATTTGTAACACTTATTTTGTATGTCATGATTTAAAGGCGACTAAAAATACTATTTTCTTTCCCCAAATTCTAAACACATTTATCCACCCTCAAAAGTTTTGGTTTTCCCTCTCATTCTCAGAATTCACAATTAACATTCCCTCAAAAGTTTTGGATTTCCCTCCCATTCTCAGAATTCACAATTAACATCCATCTAGATCTGAATCTCAATCGATTGTCTCCACCTTCCATTTCCCATCCCCATCTTCCAAGGGGATGGACATCTCCTCTAAATTCCCGCCACTGCCTCACTGATGCATTACGACTGAGTTACCGGCGAACCATCAGACAACCATCATCTCTGCTTGAATCCTCGTTGCTTCACTCTTTACTTCAGCCCTGGGCGGGTAATTTTTTTCTCTATCAACCTTGCTTTATTCACATTTAGGGCTTCTATTAAAACATTGGCATTTGATTGTAAATTGTGGAGCAGATGCGTGTTCGAAGTGGTATGTCATGTTAGGGTTTGATTAATTTGTAAACCCCCATGTGATTACTTTCTCATCCTTCGTCGGAGTTTTTAAGGAGTGCCTTCCAGGTCTATGTGTGTTTTGTTTTATGATTTGTTACATATGCTGATATTTTGCAACCAGGACATCACAGTAGGTGAAAATTGACATAATATTTACCATATAGTTTAGCTTGACAATGAGGCCTACCCCTAATGTCTGCCCTAAATGCTTCACTCACCTGGTGTTCGTAGTGGATGTGTTTCAACAGTTTGTTGTGACTTATGTTGCATTATAATGTCACATGACTAGGTCCAAAATATGCTTAGTGCAATTTATTTCTTCTAAGCTCAAAACTACTTGAAGGTAGGGGTGCAATAGCTCTAGAAGTTGTTTGTTGTTGGATTATGAATGGTTTACTGTTAGTCATGACTTAATTTTCAAAACACAGATTATCAGAAGTCAAGGCTTTGCAAATAAGCGGTCCTATGTGTTGGTGAAGTCTGAGTTGTTACTTCACTAACATGACTAGCTGACTTTTGAAAGCGAACTTTGCCTTGAATAAAATGGAGGTAAGCTACAGATCAGACAAAAAAGTTTTTATAAAATGGAGCTCATAAGTTGTAGAAAATATACAAGATATTAAGCATTAAGCTATTTACACTTGGTTGTCAAAACCATCACCCGTAGTCAATATGAGTTCTAGGCTTCTAGCAGGTATTAAGATAGTAAGTATTAGGCTATTTACACTTGTTTAGCTTTGTTAATTAATTTTATAAATAGTTTGTGTTGTTTGTATTAAATTGGGGATATTAATTTTGTAGACGCGAGCCAGTGGTGATCCTTATTTCAGCGTCGGAAGAAGCAACTACCTTGGTGGTGATAAACCATTAGCAGCTCTTAAGTTACTTCAGAAAGTCGATGATCTCAACTACCTTGTACTTGAATGCTTAGCAGAACGCACCCTTGCCGACCGCTACCAGGCGGTGTTGTCGGGCGGTGAAGGTTTTGACTTTTGACCCCCGGAGTATGTTTTCATCGTCCATTTTTACTTCAGTCCCTATGTCACGCTACATTCTGTTCTCATTTAGGGTTTTCAACAAATGGAACCGTGCTTAAATGAACTATCATACGTGATTTAGTTCATTAATTAGTTAACAAAAATATTCTAATTTTGTAGATAGATCAACATTGCTCATTGCATATCCATTGACCATTTTCTGTTATTGGTCTATGATTAAGCAGTTTCAGAGTGGATGCAATTGCTCCTTCCGTTGGCTGTTGAGAAAGGAGTCTGCACTATTACTAACATGGGTGCAAGTAAGCAACCTTAATCAGTTTGGCCTATGTAATTTGTTCGCTTTATTAAATGCGATTTTGTTTTTCTTGGAAAAAAATGCATTGGCTGCTCAAGAAAAGGTTTTGGAAATTGCAAGCAGATTGGGTATTAAGATTACTGTAGGTGTAGCGCACCAGTTTGATATTGCCAAAGCAGGTCTCATGTCGTTCTTATAACTTACATTTGTGAAGTTTTTTTTTTTTAATCTGTTTAACCATTGACCATATTCTTTTAAATTTGCCACATATCTACAGGTCTTTGTTCTAATTTGAGAAATCTAAACGATGTAAGAATTCAGTTTACTTGACTCTTATTGTTGCCACATTGATAATTAGAATGATTTCCCTCTTTCACATTGGATGATACATACAGGGTATAAGCATGTATCTAGGGGCAGCTCCTATTGTGGAGTTTCTTGAGAAGTACAATCCTGATGTTGTCATCACTTCTCGGGTTGCTGATGCTTCCTTATTTCTAGCTCCAATGGTATAAAATGAAATTTTCCTCATATATGGCATGTTTATCAAGAAATTTGCACTTAATAATTTGTGAATTTTGTAATACACAACTAAAGAGAATATGGGATGTTCAGATTAAAATAAATCATCGTCTTTTTTTTCGGTGTTTTTCAAGGTCTATGAGCTCGGGTGGAACTGGGATGACTTCTCGCTGCTAGCCCAGGGCTCTTTGGCTGGACACCTGCTAGAATGCGGCTGTCAACTCACAGGAGGATATTTTATGCATCCAGGTAGGTTCAATAATAAGTTTAAGTTTTCTTATATCTTCTCTCTTTCGAATTCATGCACTTTGACTTTTAAGGTCAAACATATTACATTTTATTCACTAGGATGATATGGGTTCGGGAAAGAGTAAAATGTCATTTACGCTTGAGGCATCCCTGATTATTACAAGTGATTTTTTTGCTTTAGGCCTCTAAAACTCTTTGTTTAATTCATTTTGCTTTAGGCCTCTAAAACGCTTGAGGCATCCCTGATTATTACAAGTGATTTTTTCCATGGCATAGGTCAATGTGGATCACATGAAGCTCCAAAAAGGAAAAGTTCAAGTGTAAGCAAGTTGAGGAATATATTGCAAGGATCAGAGTATGTGCTTACCTTTGGGGACAAGGGTGGTGATTTGATGTTTGTGGGAGTAAGTTTGAAGCAAATCATCTAGAATTTGCAGTTGTAACGATGATGCCCGACAATCGCAAGAGGTATCATTATTTATTCTTGTTATTTAGATAGCATAAACATTTTAAGATAGTCCCATTAGTGAAGGTAATAGTTTAGGCTTTAAATGGGAAGAATGAGTTTGCTGATATGGGTTCCATATGGTGGTATTGAAGGTAGCTTGTTTGTGATGGATTGAGTACATTGCTGGTTGAATATGTTTGTTATGGGCGGGTTTGGGTCACGGGTCAGAATGGGTTCAGCCGTGCGGGTCAAAATGGATCGGGTCAGAATAGGTTATTTTTAAACAGGGTTAATTTGATTCGGGTTAGGTCGGGTTCATGTCAATTTTGATTTGGTTCCTTTTCAAGGTTTATTTGGTTTGTGTCGGGGAGTTTTTACAAAATAAGCACGAGTCGAGATGAGTTTTTATAAAAATTAATTAAAGACCACTCATGTATAAATATGTTTAATAAAAGTAAAATTGCAAGAAACATAAAGAATTGCGTACTTATAAATACTTTTTAATAATTCATTAAAATAATTAAGTACAAATAAATAACAACATTTTAATATGATATTTCATTTTTTTAAGATGTATGTGTGTTTGTATTTTGTTATAAGGGATTTTTACGTTGTTAGTTAGATTTTTTTAGGGTTGTGTTGATCGACCTGTTCGGGATGATATGTGATGATTACGATTTTATAATTTTCAGCTTCAAAAAGTTCAAGCGGAATTAGAAAGAGAAAGAGAGGCCCGACAAAACATAGAAGCCCGTTTCGAACAATTTCAACAAGAGCGTGAAAAAGAGCGGGCCGACCAAGACGCATGGCGAAAAAATATGGAAGAAATGGTGAAAAACATCGGAAAGAAGTAAACAAAGCTCTCGTTTTGTTAAGTATTGGAATGTTGAATTAGTTTTGAATAAAAAACTTGCTCTTAATTAGGATTTTTTGTGTGTTTTGGAATGTTTTCGAACTTTTGGAAGGTTTTAGAAGTTGCAGTTGTTTTGGAATTATCTATAATTTTCCTTGCTGCAATTTTTTGGAATGCTTTATATTTTGCTGCATTTTTTATACAAAAATGGTTTTTTAAAATATATTGTTAAAATATATTGTTAATTTGTCACAAATCTGTTGCAAAAAAGTTGTAGGAATTTTGTCGCAAATTTTAATTTCTAAGTTGTAGGAAATTTGTAGCTACATTAAAAACTATATTTTTTATTTGTAGGAAATTTGTGGCAACTGTTTAGAGAAAGTTTAATAACTTTGTAGGAAATTTGTTGGAAACCGTTAATTTTGTAGATAATTTGTCGCAAATTGTTTAGAGAAATTTTATAAATTTGTAGGAAACTTGTGGAAAGTTTTATGATTTGTAGGAATTTTTGTCGCAAGAAAGTTTTATAGTTTGTAGGAATTTTGTCGCAGAAAAGTTTAAAAATTTGTAGGAATTTTGTCGCAAGAACGTTTTATAATTTGTAGGAATTTTGTCGTAGAAAAGTTTTATAATTTGTAGGAATTTTGTGGCAAGAACGTTTTATAATCTGTAGGAATTTTGTGGCAAGAATGTTTTATAATCCGTAGGAATTTTGTCGTAGAAAAGTTTTATAATTTGTAGGAAGTTTTATAATTTGTAGGAATTTTGTGGCAAGAACGTTTTATAATCTGTAGGAATTTTGTGGCAAGAATGTTTTATAATCCGTAGGAATTTTGTCGCAGAAAAGTTTTATAATTTGTAGGAATTTTGTCGCAAGAACGTTTTATAATTTGTAGGAATTTTGTCGGGAAAATAAAAAATTATGAATATTTTTTTTAATAATGTTATTAATTTTAAAAATAAAATATCATAAAATAATATACAAAAAAGGCAAAAGCGTGGAAGAATTGTCGGAATTTTGCAAGAAGAGCGTTTTGTCAGTATTTTGTAGCAAATTTTGCGACCAGAGATTTTGTAGGAATTTTGTAGCAGATTTTGTCGTATTTTTGTAGCTAATCCGGTTACCCACAAGTTTATATCCTACGAATTTTTTTGTAGGAAATTTGTGGGTAAGGCCAATTTGCTACAAATTTCCTACAAATTTGGTTGTCACAAACTGGACAATTTTCTAGTAGTGTCACTTTCGCACGTCAATGTTTATGATTGTTATCGGTTATTCGTAAATGTTCGAAAGCATTTTGTTTATTGTCGTATTCTCGCATTTGGAAACGAACGTATGAACCTGGAATGTCAATACCGGTCCTAACGAGTTCACAAAGTCTTTTGAGGGATACAAGTCGGATCCTACGGGGTGCTAGGGGAAATTTCTTTATCAACTAGAATATGCAAAGAAGGAAGCATTTTGTTTATTGTCATATTCTAGCATTTGGTAACGAATGAATGAACCTGGATTGTCAATACTGGTCCTAACGAGTTCACAAAGTCTTTGGAGGGATACAAGTTGGATCCTACGGGTGCTAGGGGACGTTTTTATTCAACTAGAATATCCAAAGAAGAAAGTCGTTTTCGTGATTTTTCGAAAAACCGAGAACATTTAGTAAAGATTGACGACAGTTCCGCTAAGTGAAGGAAATTAGTGAACATTTGAAAGTTGACGACAGTTCCTTTAAAGTGGAGGGAATCTGTTAAGGTTTAGAGATATTAACAAAGAAATAGGGGAATAAAAAATTTTCGTATGTTGAATTTCTTTGGTAAATTTCTAAACGCAATCACAGGTGGTAGAGTTTGTCTTATGACATATCAAGACTTGATGCAGTTTCTAAAGAATGGAACCCTTATCAAATGCCGGTTGGAGTATTGGAAGATCAGCGGAAGATCGGTCAATTGAGCCTTGTGAGGAAATTGCACAACACCCAACACGGATACGCGTACTTTAAGGGGGAAATATTATACAAGGAGCGTCAAGATACTACTTACCTGGATCATCAGTCAAGGGGAAATTTGTTAACACAGAGAGGATAAATACTTGACTGAAGATCGATTGCAGTTGCATTTTCAGCATTCGACAACAATGGACAAGGGGGAATTTGTTGGTGCAGTTTTTGTGTTCGATGCTGTTCGAATAGATTAGATTTATTTTATGCTGATTTTGTAATAGTTAGTAAAACGGTCTAACGAACGTGTATAGACCCGCTCGTTTGAAGTGGTCAAACGAGAGTGTTATTCGTTAGAACGTGTGTGTTTGAAAGACAATGGGGGTGTGGCTATAAATAGCAACCCCAAGTCATTTCCAACACTTGAAGCTTTAGGAGGTTTTAGACCTCGGAGGGAGAGATCACCACTTGGTCTCTCCCCGGATGTGTACTCCTTTGGTATGGTTCGGTTAGCTTGTTAATCGGGCTGACTTGTATTGTTATGTTATCAAATCTATACAAGTAAGTATTTCATCCGTCTCTAATCTTCCCGTCTTTGAATATAATCATGATAATCACGGTTTCGGTCCCGAAACACGGTCCTACATATGACATGGATGAGGATCCTGATGAAGACTCCGAGGAAGAAGATGACGCAAGTGATGGATACTTTTCGGATAAAGTACCTTCTGACGAAGGATTTTAATTTTTTTTTCTTATGTGTAATCTTCTTTTTTTTAAGATAATTAATTGATATATTTCTTTATTTATTTGCAAAACGCAAAAAAATACTAAAAAATGTTATTGCTTACAAAACGCCAGAAATAACAAAAAATATTTTTCCTTCTTAATACTTTATTTTATCCGTTATTGTATTTTGTCATCTTGATCTGCATAACGCCATTAAAAAAACGCCAAACTTGGAAGATGGGACGTCTATCACCCTATAAACTGATAAAGGTGATCAAAACAATAAATACAAACAGTAACTGAAAAGACAGTTACTTTATTACTATCATTTATTATAATAAAAAAATCCCGCCTAAACTACGCGCCAAAAAACTCCTATAAGAGAGGGGTCTACACACAATGAATTGATCACACCCAGAAAAATAAACGCCATGTTCTCTAGAAACCACTCACTTTAAAACGCCAAAAAAAGTTAGTTAAAATAACCACAGATGGCAAAGCTTTCACTGAATTGATTCTTCTCTGAGGGGGTTATCTCTATAATCTTTTGGTGAATGAGTTGGACAAATATTCAAGAAAAAGAGATTGATGACAGTGATATGTCATCATGTGAGCTTTGTTCTTGATGAATAGAGGCATGGCATAAAGGGATCAACACAAGTGTAAAATGTTATTTTGGACTCCATTATTATAAATAGCATCAAGCAAAAGTTGATCTTCAATGACATGCCACCAAACAAGAATATCACACCAAAAAACAGGATGCCACTAAGAAGTTTCGTCTAAAAAAGACGGGGTTTATGTAGGAAATTTGGCATCTAGCTAAGGTATTCAAAGGTTCAAAAAGCCAAAACAAATTCAATAAGAAGAAGCTGATGACAATGAAGATTCGGATGAGAAATTAGATTACCATTTTTAATTTGTTTTTTTTTTCACTTTATATTGTTTTGTTATCAAATTATCTGTTGTTTTGTTAGATAATTCTCTACAAATAAAATACATTATTATATAAAACGCCAAAAACTACAAACACCAAAACGCTAGTAGTAAGAAAACTGTGAGAACGGGTGCTGGCAAAGCACCTTGTCAATGTATTAAACGCCAGAAAAATTGACTAAACGCCATAAAAAAACATTTGGTCTTATTGTAATCTTATGAAAATATTAATGACACGTAGTTAATTATTACACAACGCCAAAAAACGCAAAAAAAAATTGACCAGAAAACGCTATAACGCCAAAAGTTTATCTATGTGACACAAAACAATTAATTCAACGCCAAAAAGTTTAATGAATACATTAACGCCAAAATAATCTTAGACGCCAGAAAATATTATAGCGTGTTGGGAAAATAAAAGAAGATTGAAAAAACAAAAAAAACCCTCACGCCCTGTTCATATCCCGCGCCACGTGTTGGGTCAGGATGTGTTCTCACCGTTCTCACACTTTTGGGCGTTTTCTTCTGATCCCGTACCTATATATATATATATATATATATATATGTAGAGAGAGAGAAAGAGAGAGTAACACTTTGTTATATATATGTTTATATGTAATTCGAGCCAGTTTTTTCACTGGAAGCAGCCTCTCTATTTCTACGGGGTAGAAGTAAGGCTGTTTACATCTTACTCTCCACAGAGCCTGCCTTAGCTTTGCAATTGGTGGAATTTACTGAGTATGATGATGTTGATAATATGTTTATATATATATATATATATAGAGAGGGGGGGTTAACATACAAAACGCCTTATCGTACTTCACGTACGCGACAGACATAACCATCAGATCAGGGCTTAATAACGCATGGATCAGTTGGTTGTGTGATAATCACGCATGGGGGGTACAAAATCACGCATGGGAGCCCTATAATCACGCATGGGATACAAATAACGCACGTTAAAGTTGATCAAAAAAATCACGCAAGTTATATATGTTGTCGCGTACGTTAAGGCGTTTTGTACATTATACTTTCTCTCTCTCTCTCTATATATATATATGTTAAATTATATTTCTAAATTTATTTTTGTTTATTTGTTAAAATATAAGTTAGACAAAGGGGTAAAAAGACTAATTTACTCTCATATGAAGTCCACTTAGTTTGATTTAACATTTAAAATTTAATTGAATTAATGTTAAAAGACATAATGTGTAAGATTGTGCAAAGTATAAATCCCATCAACTTTAAAGAGAACGGACTTACTTTGCCATAAAAAGAGGATTTTTGTAATTTACTTAAGATTAAATGCATAGACTTGCTTTGCAAGAAAGAAAAGTAGAAGACTTGTTTTAACGAACCTTAATGATTTATTTCCTTTATCAATAAGTTTGTAACGGTTCGAAAATCACGTGGCCGAGTTTATCGCCGAATCTAAACTGATTGATCTTCTTTCCTATTTATGAAAACTAAATCGATCAATGTTGTATTTATAACTAGAAACACTACTAAGATAACCCTAAACTCTAATTTTACGTCTTCAACCTACAGTCATGGCTGATTTACCTTCGGAAAACATGTACAATATCTTGTCAACCCTAACCTCTAAAAAGCGTCTTCAAGCGGCTATATCACCTTCAGAAATCATGTACGATATCTTGTCAAGAATGCCGGTGAAATCGTTGGCTCGTTTCCGGTGTGTAAACAAGCTATGGTGCAACTACATCAACGATCCTTACCTTGAAGCCATGCATACCAAACGACCGTCAGTGAACGATCCCGTGCCCATTATGTTCCGTCAATTTCCATCTGATGATCATCCCAACTCACCATGCACACTAAGTTTCTTGGAACATAAAGAAGAAGCTGGTATTTGTACCCTAGAAGTCAAAAAGAAGCCACCGGTTATGGAGTTTATGTGTAAGAGTTGGACTTATAGAAACCCTGATAACATAGTTCTAGGTTCTTGCAATGGTCTGCTCTATTCATCAAAACATTCCCATGATGGCAACAAGTTGGTTGTGATCCATCCTCTAGGGAAAGATTTTTATGAGTCGCCACCCATCAAGACACCATTCCACCCACAACAACAACACTCATGTGGGATTGATCTACAAGAGTCGAACCGGCTTTGTGTTGAGGAGTCAAGTGGGCTTGGTTTTGATGATTCTACCAACACTTTCAAGATGGTGTGTGTTGTTCTAAGAGAACACGAAGGGCAGCTAGAAGACCTTTATCAATTCAAGGAGGATCTATGGACCATGGTGCATGTCTTGGGCACAGACTCGTGGCGAAAGATACCACAAGTCCCATCATATCCCATAACTGGTGAAGGCGTGTTTGCGAATGGATGTTTGCATTGGTTAATTAGTGATCAATATGATGATTATCGCGCGGCCTACTTAGGACGACCAGTAATAAAGTTTGACATAGCGAAGGAGGAATTCGGAGTAATCAAACCTCCTCATGAACTACCAGATTATTGGGTTATTGAACGATTGGTTGATTTACATGGTGAAGTTGGATATGTGTATCAGATCTTCAACCATAGGATGGAGGTGTGGGTGTTGAAGGAGAGAGGATGGGTGATGCATTGTGAGTTCGAGCAGAAACCGCCTCTTCCTCATGGTTTAATGAAGGTTTTAGGGTTTTGGAATGATAACGGGGACGTATTGATGACAGATAATTGGAAGCGACAAATGTTTGTTTACAACCTAAACAGTAACAGTTTGCATGAAGTTAGCTTGGTTGGATGTGAAGAAGGACTTACATTAATAGATATACGAATGTATTAAAGTTTGCCAAGTGGTAAATTTTAGATACAATAACTTTTGGTCTAGTTTCAGAAAGTAATTTATTAATTAAAGGAAAAATATAGTTGACAAAATTAAGCATTAAATGACACTAACAAAAAAAACAAAAAAATAAGTTAAAATAAAGAATTTGGAGATGGCAAGATTAGAACCCGGGCCTTCTTGTTCTTTAAGCAAGATAGTAACTAACTACTAGTACAAATGCTCATTTTTGTTATCTCTTAATTCTGTGCATATATATTATATCTTGTACAGCGTAAATTCTATACAAAATTAAAATATTTGGGTCCTCAGTGGGTTTGGGCCTTGTGCCGTCGCTCACCCCGCACCCCTACGGGCCGGCCCTGTGGTCGGTCTTCAATCTGTATATGGAAGACTTTCAGTTGCGTTTTGGGCTTGGAGCGAATCCCCGAGTAATATTAAACAGAACTAATTGTTTGTTGTGGCACATGGGATAATTACATTATGTTCTACTGACTTTGACTTATAAGATAATCTTATGCTTATATAGTTTTTTTGCCGTTAAAAAAGTTACTGTGTTTTTTTTAACTTTGGGATAGATTTTATTCAAAAATCACTAGTTGAAAAAAGTTCATACAATAACATGTTTACGAGAGCTCCATTCTAACCGTCCGATTTAATTTTCCTGCCAAACAGTCCTTTTTAGTTGTAAGTTTGATTGGTCCAAATAAAGTTATGTAACAATCTGTTTATTATAATAGCTCTATTACAACGTGCTAGAGTTAATCAGATATGTAATACTGTTGTATAATGGTGTTAAGAAAACTCATTATCTATACATATAATAAAAGAAACCAATAAATGGACACATGTCATTCATTGGATCCATCTATTTTTTAGCTTTCTCATCTTTATCTCCTACTTAATTATAATTATTATTAATTAAAAGATAATTATAAAATAAAATTTAATATAAATTTAAACCATTCGTATAGGAGATAATATAGTATTTTGAAATATTTATTAGATTTCAAAATTATTTATCTTGAAATTGATAAAAGACGTACACTAAATATAAATTAATATAATGTAAAGAGTTAAATGTCATTTTAGTCCCTGTGGTTTGTGTCATTTTGCCAGTTTAGTCCAAATGTTTTATAATACACAGGGTTTATAAAGATATAACAAGATATAACTTTTTATAATACAGTTTTTTGAAATATTTATTAGATTTTAAAATTATTTATCTTGAAATTAACAAAATACGTACACTAAATATAAATTAATATAATGTAAAGAGTTAAATGTCATTTTAGTACATGTGGTTTGAGTTATTTTGTCAATTTAGTCCAAAGGTTTTATAATACACATGGCTTATAAAGATATAAAAAGATATAACTTTTTATTGATTGGTATATAACATGTGCTCAACCCATACAATATATGAGCTTCATAAAAATGTAATTTTTTTTCCTTATTTAATATATAAAATTAAATTTACTTAACTTATACAATACATGGGGTTCTTAAATATATAACTTTTTTTATTATTTAATATATAAAATTACATTTATTCAACCCATATAATAAATGAGATTTTTAAAAATATATTGTTTTATTATTTGGTATACAAAATTACATTTATTCAACCCGTGTATTATACGGGGTTCTAACCTAGTTTATGTTAAAAAAAAAATCATTATTGCTCTTGTATGTTGTATGAACAGTTTAACCAGAGACACCCAACAGAATGTGTTCTTTTAAGACCCCAATTATCACTACAAGAACAGGGCACTTTTACCGGCGACAGGTGTCGCCGGTATTGACTACCTTTATCGCCGCTATAGACTTTTAGCGGCGACACGTCGCCGGTAAAACGTCGCCGGTATTGCTAGGACGCTATTGACCCGTTGTCGCCGGTAAAGACGACTGTCGCCGGTATTAACATTGGTCGCTAAAAGCTGAAAGGCAATAGCGGCGACAGATGTCGCCGCTAAAAGTCTATTTTTTTTTTAATACAGCTGCCCAGCCAGTTTT
Source organism: Helianthus tuberosus (assembly GCA_030545235.1). Classification (NCBI taxonomy): domain Eukaryota; kingdom Viridiplantae; phylum Streptophyta; class Magnoliopsida; order Asterales; family Asteraceae; genus Helianthus; species Helianthus tuberosus. The sequence goes on from CM060424.1 coordinate 197,035,610, forward strand.
ACGGCCGAAAAACAAAACCCTGCCTATTTTCAAACAACGCAAGCATACGCCATGAACATAATCAACATATACTAAAGGTAATATACTTAAAAACTACGTTTAAGTCGTACATTATATCCTACAACGTTTAATTAAATCTAAATCATACATTAAAAACAAGTCACTCATCGTCATCGTTATCGTTGGGTTCATCGTCGGATTCATTGTCGAATAAGTTGTCAGAATCGTAGTCTTTTGACTTTCCTTTTCCTTTTCCTTTTCCTTGTGAAGCAAGATAGTTGTTAAGTTGGTTCAAAAATGACGGGGTTTGGAACAAGCTGTTAACAAAATCCTACAATAATAGATAGCAAAACGTATATTAGCATATTAATTAACGCTACCAACATATATTTAACAAGGAAACATGCGTTCGTTTGTCATTTTATAAATTGCGTAGTTTACCTCGGAAAAGGGTTCTTGCGTCCGAGCTTGCGAAGACGACATGTTAGATGACGAGTGCGAGGACGTGTTGGAAGAAGGTTTAGGCCCCATCCCGCGATACCATCCCCGGCGCTCTCCCAACGCTTCTTGATACGGGGCAATTGGAGGACCATCGCCGCTCCATTCATCTGTGGCCTGTTGTATGTTCCGCTGTATTTTACGAAGATGATTAAATATATATGTGTGTATATATATATATATATATATTTGTTATAGAAAATAATACTTAAAAGAAATACTTACGTAATTTTGTTTAGCAACCAGATCAACCCAATTCCCTTGATTGTCCGTGTGGGTTTTAGCATACGTAGGTACCCTATCCAAATTCTGTTTAACATTACACTTAGATTAGACATTAAATAAACAAAAGCTTCCACACACGCACACATACATAAAACATTACATTTTTATAGGCGGTGCTACCGTACGAAGATGTCCCCCCACGGTATGGGAATTGTTGTTTATCGCGTACTTTTTCGTTGGCCTTGCTTCTTTTAATATAATCTTCTTGCCGGAAACCTTCGATGGTTCTCAACCAGTTTTCATAGGGCATATCCACGGGATGGTGTGCCCTTGCACTCTCAAGATCATCGTAACCTCCCTTGCTATCAAATAATTGTCTAGCTTCATGCTTGCGGTCATTGTATCGCTTCATAAGCACAGTCCTTATACCACCCTTCAAGTTTTTCGCGTCATAATCACGTTCCACTTCATCAAGATTGAAATTTTCCTACAAATTAAATAAAAGAGTTAAAATATCATATATAAATTAGATTTGCATGTGCTATAAAATTTTATGCATATAACTTATTTACCCGTAAGTGGTTCATGACGGCATCCTTGTAATGTGGTTCAACAGCATCCCATCCAATTTTATCAAACGGGATGGCCCGCCACATATACAAGCCGGCCTCCCTTGAAAACATGTCTCTTGATCTACCAACAGGGGTAAACGTGACCTGTCGATCAAACGTAAGCGACACAGGCCCCCCCGCCTTTACTAGACGCCGCAGTGCTTCGTTTTTAGCTTTCCCCCTAACCTTCTTTCGGGGAACCGCTGCAATTAAAACAAAAATAATTAGTAACAACATTTATAATATATAAAATATAAGGACTACAAAATAATTTAGTAAAAAACTTACCGTCTGTCTCGTGTGTGCCACGAATCCCACCAGGAGGAAGCGGTGGATCACCAGCGCCGTCACCCCCATGTCCCCAGGGGGCCACATCGGCCATCAAATAAGCGAATATCAGCAATACCGAAAACATAATCCCTATAAAGTTACAAATGTTACAGTATGTGTATCTAATAGAAATTAAGGGAAAGTACAACAAGTGTAACTCAAATTCAAATAAATATTTCAAACAAGTGTTTATCAATTACAAATCAATATAAATTACAATAACTTTTCTTTTAGTCAGACTCCACATAATCGGGATCATCCTCATCACAATCAGCCTCGACCTCATCACAATCAGTCTCGACCTCAAACACTTCATCAACGGTAGCCGTTGGGGGATCAACTTCAATTGAAGGCTCACCCGCAGTAACATGAGAAGATCCAATTTGAAAGTATTGGGTCAAGTCAATGACAAGTGGACAGTCAGATGAAGAGTTGTTGTCGACAACGTCATTATCTTCTAAGCCTTTGTCAACATTTTGAACCTTATTGACGCGGTCATCATCACTTAATGGCCGATCCCAAATTCTTCGATGATTAACATTTTCGACTACCCACCTATGTTTGTTTTTTTGGTTTCGAGACGTTTCTTGGATGAAGAACACTTGTTTGGCTTGCGAAGCAAATATGAGTTGATCGTCTTTGTCCCATTCACGTTCAGTGCTTATACTGGTGATATTATTGTCATGGTTTACACCCCTTCCAGTATCAAACCACTTGCACCGAAATAGGACAGTGGAATAATTATTTGTATAACGCAACTCAATAATTTCTTCTAATTGGCCATAAAATTTCACACCGTTCTCTCCAACCACTTCTACCCCAGAGTTTTGCGTTGTGCATTTTGCATCACGTTCAAGTGTCTTATACCTAACACCGTTGACTATGCAAGCAGTGTAAGTGTATACAGTCATTTTCGCACAAATTGAAAGAGCATACAACTCCGGGTGGAATTCTGGAGAATTTTGTGTTTTCATCGAATGTACCTAATAAATATAGAGTAATAATGTTTGTTATATATGTATTACCTAGCAAGTGTAGAGTAATGAGTGTTATATATGTATTATACCTTATGGAGAAACCATCCCGGAAATTTGGTTTTAAGATCATCTTGGGGATGTGTATGTTTGAATTCACTACATTGATGACAAATATAAGAAAGGAATGAAAAATACCAATTAACAGATTATGAAAAGTTAAAGATAGAAGCACTCACTTCATGTACTCCCTAACTTCTGCGCAATTCTCGAGGACAAACCATTCCATCTTGCTTTTTTCGATGAATGATAGATATTTGTCCTTTGTTGCGCCAACAGGACGACATTTGGACTCAAACACCCATAACTTTCTTTTTTCAACAACGACATCAGCGTTTCTATCTGGACGATTGAACTTAGTCTGAACATCTTTAAGGTACATTGAACAAAATGTTAGAGCTTCTTCAAACACATAACGTTCAGCTATACAACCTTCAGGCCTTGCCGGGTTTTTGACATAGTTCTTTAGTTTTTTCATGTACCTTTCAAATGGATACATCCATCTAAAAGCTACTGGACCTCCCGCAATCGCTTCATCAGATAAATGCACAAGTAAATGAACCATAATGTCAAAAAACGCAGGTGGATAGATCATCTCTAACTTGCATAAGATGGTAACAATGTCATCCTTTGCTTTCTTCATATCATCCACCGATAGTGTTCTAGAGCAAAGTTGCTTAAAGAACATACAAAGGTCTACTATTGGTGTAGATGTATCTTTAGTCAAAAGCCCTCTAACCCCAATCGGTATCAAACGTTGCATGAGGATATGACAGTCATGAGATTTCAACCCGGTAATGTTAGCATTGTTATCTGTCACCCTCTTACTGATATTAGATCCAAACCCATCTGGTAATTTAACATTTTTTATAAACTGACAAAAAAGTTTTCGATCATCGGACTTGAATGAGTACTTTGGGTGGGGACTTAAGAACTTGCCACCCGATTGTTTCAGCCATTGTGTCGGCCGAATGTTTAGTTTTTCCAAGTCGGACCGCGCATTTGGCATGTCTTTGCTCTTATCGTTCATTAGAAGAGTACCGAGCAAGCTGTCGCACACATTTTTCTCTATATGCATTACATCTAAGTTATGTTTCAGCTGCAGAGAAGACCAATACTCAAGGTAAAAAAATATGCTTCTTTTGGACCAGTTCAACTCGAAATCTAACCGGGTTATCCTCCCACCTCCAAAATCCGGATGCTTGCCTGGTAGACGATTAATTAAACGACCGAGTTGAGCTTCTATGTCAGCTGGGCTAAACTGTCTCGGAGGGTCTCGTGTCTCGGGTCTCCCGTTAAAGTCGAGACTTGTTCTCCAAGGATGGTTGGCATCTAAGAACCGGCGATGACCAACATAAGCACATTTACCAGTTACACCTATTGAAGGAGTGTCTTGGTTACAAGTTGGGCATGCCATGTAGCCTTGTCCGCTCCAACCTGATAGACTACTACGGGCTGGAAAGTCATTTATGGTCCATAACAACGCCGCCTTCATTGTGAAGTATGTGTTTGTTGCTGCGTCTTTAGTACGTACACCTGTCTGCCACAATTGCTTAAGCTCATCCACTAACGGTCTAAGGAAAACGTCCATGTCTTTCCCCGGTGATTTAGGGCCAGGAATCAACAAGGTCAACATGAATGTGGACTCTCGCATGCATAGCCAGGGAGGCAGATTATATGTGATGAGTATAACCGGCCACGTGCTATGAGTCGAGGATCCACTACCGTTGATAAAGGGATTAAAACCGTCAGCTGCAAGCCCTAAGCGAACATTTCGTGGCTCCATCGCGAAGTTTGGGTACTTTTTATCAAAGTCTTGCCATGCAGATCCATCAACTGGATGACGCATAGTCCCATCTTCCGATCGTCCGGTACTATGCCATATCATATCTTTCGCTGTGTGCCTTGAACAATACAAACGTCGTAGTCTAGGCGTCAAAGGAAAGTATCGTAACACCTTACGAGCCACCTTCGTGCCTTTTGTGTCTTTATCGACCCATCGACTCTCATTACAAACGGGACAATTTTGCAAGGACTCGTTTTCTTTCCAAAAGAGAGCACAATCATTTGTGCACACATCTATCATCTCATATGCCAAACCAATCTTCTTAAATGTCTTCTTAGCTACATAATACGAAGGGGGAATCTTGTTGCCTTCTGGCATTGACTCTCGCAACAACGAGAGGAGTCGATCTACTCCTTCATTTTGAAAATGGTACGTATCCTTTATATTCAAAAGCTTTGCTAAAAAGTCGATAGAAGAAAACTTGGTACAACCAGGATATAATTCTGTTTCAGCTTCCTTTACCAGGTCTTCAAAATCATCAACAACACTGCTACTATCTCCATTCGAGTTCTCTTGGTTAAGGTATGTATCTTTTTCCATACGCTCCCCCCTAATGTCTTCAATAACGTTTACCATACCGTCTTGTGGCGCAACATCGTTTACTTCTGCAATTGGAGTTGTGGCCCTATGATAGGTCCACTTCGTGTATTCCTTCCAAAAACTGTTAATACTCAAATGGTATTTCATTTCTGCCATAGTTTTTAAGCCAGAATTTTTACATTTGGTACACGGACATCTAACTTTATCGTGGTTTTTTATCACTCTTTCACACATCTCGATAAATGACTCGAGTCCTTGCTTGTATTGAGGTGAATGATGTGGGGAATCAATCCAACTTTTATCGATAGGCATTATGCAACTGAAAGAAAATCTAATTTAGGATTAACAAGACAAGGGTAGGCTGCTAAACCCACTTTTTGAACACTTTATCTCATATGTGAATGTGTATTACATGATTGTTTGTTTAAGAAAAATTCGGCAGCATTTCCTCTTAGCTCCCAAGTATATATGTAATGATATATATACCCGAGGAGCAAAGAGAAAATGATAACCGAATCCTTCTTAAACAAACAATCATGTAATACACATTCACATCCTAAATGAGATAAAGTATTCAAAAAGCAGTCCCAAGATAAACGGGGACAACCCGAAATTAATTTCTAAATCAATTTCGGGCGGGTATTTCTAAGCTCGCTATGTTTAAAATGATTAATTCAAACACGGGCACAGTTTTTTAAGCTTGTTATGTTCTTAATGATTGTTTTAAATTTTGGGCGGAACGTTATGTTTTAAATCATGATTTCAATTTCGATCGGGTGTTTTCTTAGCTCGTTATGTTTGAAATGATGAATTCAATATCAGACACGATTTTTAAGCTCGTAATGTTCTTCATAATGGTTTATATTTCGGGCGGGTATTTTCATAGCTCCTTATGTTTTAAATGATGATTTTAATATAAAGAGGGTATTTCCTAACTAATATATATTTGTCAAATTTAAATATAAATGTTTTAAAACCTAAACACAAATATACAAATTATCAAACTTTAACATTTTTTTCAAACCTACACATTTGCATCCTTACACACACATTTGCATACTTTATACAAACATACATACTAACATACACATTTTTCACCAACATACTAACATACAACAATTATACAAACATACTAACAATTTACAATTTACATACTAACATTATACAATTTACATACTAACAATTTACATACTAACAATTATACAAACATACATACATTCATTCATACACTTACATACCCACATACAACTTAAACTAAAAATTATACAATTTACATACTAACAATTATACAAACATACATACTAACATACACAATTTACATACCTAAACTAAAAATTATACAATTTCTAAACTTTAAAAAAAAAAAAAACTAACCATTATACAATTTACATACACATTTTTCAAATACACCTACATTATACAATTTACATACTAACAATTATACAAACATACATACATTCATTCATACACTTACATACCCACAATTATACTATTTAAATACTAAAAATTATACAAACATACATACTAACATACACAATTTACATACCTAAACTAAAAATTATACAATTTCTAAACTTAAAAAAAAAAAAAAAAAAAAAAAAACTAACCGGTTTTTCAGGTGGTGACCGTAGAAGTGAAGGTGGCGACCGGAGAAGAGATGGTGGTGATCCGAATTTTCTTCCACAAACACAAAAATACACAAAAAAGAGCAAAAATTAAAGCCTATAACATGTATGTAACAAATGTAGAGAAGAAATGTAACACAAAACAAGTTAACATACACCTACATACATACATTCATAGACATGCATACACATATACATGCTTACATACACCTACATACACAAATACATAGATTTTCATATACACATTTTCCCCAAATACACCTACATTATACATTTGACATACTAACATACACCTACATACATACATTCATAGACATGCATACCTACATACATGCTTAAAAACACCAACATACACAAATACATACACCTACATATACTCATTTTCATCAATTACACCTACATTATACATTTTCACAAACATTTACATACAAATATACATCCTTACATACACCTACATACACATACATACACCTACATACACAAATACATACACCAACATATACTCATTTTCACAAAATACACATACATTATACATTTTCACCAATTACACCTACACCGATATATACTCATTTTCACCAATTACACCTACATTATAGATTTTCACAAACATTTACATACAAATATACATCCTTACATACACCTGCATACACATACATACACCTACATACACCTACATATACTCATTTTCACCAAATACACCTACATTATACATTTTCACAAACTAAACAAACATACATTCTTACATATACATTTACATAACAAACATACATTCTTACATTATACAATTTCTAAACTTTGAAAAAATTCATATAAAACTAACCGTAATTTGAAGCTTTCAAGTAGATGTAGACCGCGGAGACGAGGTGGTGACCGGAGACGTGATGGTGGTGACCGGAGAGGTGATGGTGGTGAGCCGATTTCTCTAGCATAAACACAAAAACACACAAAAATCATAGACTATAACATGTATATAACAAAATAGAGAAGAAATTTAACAACATACAAACTTAAACTAACCGATTTGGGTTAAACTCGCCGGAAATCGCCGCTGCTCGAAGAAGAAATGGGGGAAAGTGAAGAAAGAGGGAAAAATGCGCGCCTGGTAGACTTTATGTCGTAAGGGCATTACCGGCGACACCTTGTCGCCGCTATTAGTTATGTGTCGCCGGTATTGGTCTCGATCAGGATAAGATATCAGTGGTTGGGGTTTAATGTGGGTCCACAGATCTTTAGCGGAGTCACGTTGTCGCCGCTAATACCCTAAATGTGTCGCCGCTATTAGCTATTAAGTCCCCAACCGTTGGATCATGGTAAGGATCAACGGCTGGGGATTGATGTTAGGTGGTGGCACGCGGATCGACCAATAGCGGCGACACTGAGCCCGTCGCCGGTATTGCCGTCGCCGCTAAAAGTATTACTTTCTTGTAGTGTATATGTTTTATTTTTAATATGTACCCATTCATGTAGTTTACATTTGTTGTATGACAAATTTCGTTTTAAGTTCAGTTGAAAGCACTGCGTTTTCAGGCTGAATGGAAAGAGGGGGGGGGGGTAACCCACTCGGTACCGAACCCAACTCCACCGCCAACCTTTTTACCGAGCACATGTTACCGAAACGGGGGGCATTTTCGGTGAGTGGTCACCGATTCGGTGAGAGGGAGGGAAGGGGGAGAAAGATGGGTGTGTGGTGGGATCCATTCCTTCTCAACCAATCACACATTTTTTTTTAAATAGTTTATCTAAACCCCATTAGGTAAACCACCTTCAACGTTTTTGAGCATTATGTAAACAAATTAGGTGACTTGACATGGCGCTATGTGATTAGATGAATTGTGAGTTTACCTATTTGGAATAGGTAACCACTCCCCTCACCCTAAGTAGGGGTGCATCTAAAATTTACGATTTAAAGGTAAGAAGCAAGCAGTATTCTTGCTGGCACAGAAAAAGTGCTAATATTTTTTTTTTGAACGTCCAACATAAGAATCGCCGGGTACTCCGTACGCGGCACCCATTGGCCGAAAGATAGCCCGCGGCAGCCCAACCTCCACGCACGGAGCCCCTAGCCCACCATGCCACCAGTTCCGGGGAAAACCCGACCCTGCACCCGCCCGAGGGCAAGAAAATGCAGAGCCGATAAAACCCGGGTGGATCGGGAATCGAACTCGAGACCATTCGGTCAGGAGTTTTTCCTTCATTTCCATGACCAATGAGCCATAGCCCAGGGTCGCTAATACTAGATTACCTATTCCGATGCAGACGATTTGATTTCCAACCTCTGGCTCGTTCTCTTATGGCGCCGCTGAAACATTAATTTAACACAAATATATAATTGTTTTTTTCCTTTTTTAATAATTTAACTCAAATTCGGGTCAAAACTAACACGATCTGTTTAACCCATAATTTTAGTGAGTCAGACATGTTAATTTGAAAAGGGTTATCGGTAGTGTGTTTAATGGATGAGGATGACAAGTACATTATATGGTGTGACAAAGCTAGCATTATCATGACTAACAATATACAAGCCTGTTTTTTAAAACATAACTAGTAATAAAAACCGTGCGCGTTGCGACGCGGGTTTTTCGCAAATATCGAACGGATTGGTCCAAGCATTATGTGATGTGTTAACCATATGAAAACGCACGTTTTGACATATTCGATTGAACTCAATGTATCCTATAGTTGCATTGCGATTGGATAAACGTAACGTAAATCGAATTTATATCGTACGATCATAACGTATTGTACGTGACCCGACTAACTCGAATTTATATCGTTAAGCCAAAAACTCTCGAGAGGGTCAAAGTGACATTTACGAAGTTCATAAAAAGTTAAGTGGTTAAAAATTGCATTTCCTAAACTTCAGGGCTAAGAAAGGGTAAAGATAAAATTTCATAAAGTTTTGGGGTAAGAAGTAAACTATAACAAAGTTGGGGCTTAAAAAGAAACTACCAAACTATTTGTAAAACGGAGTAGTAGTTTAGGGACTAAATTTGCCATTTTAAGGAACTTTGAAGGTACCAAAGTCAAGGAGCTAAAATTGCAACATCGTAAAAGTATGGAGGAAGGCAAAGCCGGTGGGAAACCCCACCGACTTTGTCTTTTAAGATAGTATAGAATATATATATATATAGGGTAGGGATCATGTACATTAATTCAGAAGTGTGAAAAGTGTATTATAACACTATATATAACAATATATAACACCGTATAACACTATGTAACACCATATAACACTATATAACACCATATAACACTATATAACAATATATAACACTATACATCTACCATAGACATGCTATCAGACAAAATATAATGTTATATTTTTTATATAGTGTTACATAGTGATATATGGTGTTATATGGTGTTAACTAGTGTTATACGGTGTTTATATAGTGTTATAATACACTTCTCACACTTCTGGATTAATGTTGAGATCCTCTACCTATATATATATATATATATATAGTAACTTGGAGGAGGGTAAAGCTGGATGAGTACATGTTTTTTCTAGGTGGTGCTGGTGAACTGACTTTGAAATATAAAAAAGTCCTTTTAGTTTGTTTCTACAATTATTTATATCATTTTGTTTGACTTTTTTTATTTTCTTTTTCTTTTAGCTTAGCCGGACTTCAACCCATTTCATTAACCAAAATACATATTTGCATTTTATTTAGTCTTTGGTATTTGTTTTTTTCAAGCTAACAAATACCATCATCCTCATTTCTCTCTATTCTACATCACCACCATAAACCATTCCCCACCACCACCGTCGATTCCGTCATCACGCCACTGTAACAATAGTACCATCTTTGGTCTCTTCTACGACTAATGTTTTCTCCGTTAACTATCACCGCAACCGGCATACACCACCACAACCCCACCTTCCGACTGGATCTAATGAAGAAGACATATGAGAAGCATAAAAACATGTTTGTCGGTAGCGAAAGAAGGATCACCTCTACAAAGCCGAACCTCCGGCAACCCCGTTCTTGATTTAGCGATGGATATAGCTTTTGTGTGTTCTTCGTCTGATCTGACGTGACTTTGGCACCGAATTAAATAAATCAATTTTCCTTAGCAAAGGAAAAAGCAGCGAATAATATGAAAAGAAAGAAAGAACAAAAGAGGAGCATTATTGTAATTTGCATGATATGGTTGGTGCACAGTTGCACCGATTTTTTCCTTTAACATAGTATATAGAGTAAACTGCAATTTTACCCCTGGGGTTTAAGCTAATTGGCACTCTGACCTCTCCATGAAAATAATTGCAATTTGCCCCTCCCCCCCCCCCCCCCCCCCCAAACGTTGATGTTCCGTCGCAATTTTACCCCCTGCCGTCAGTCAACAGTTATTTGACTGTTATAGGTAAGGGTATTTTGGTAATCTTACCCCATATTTATTATTATTATTATTATTATTATTATTATTATTGTTATTATTTATAAAATCAAATTATCATCATCATCTTCAAATAACCCAGATCCATCATCATCATCTTCAAATAACCTCACAACATACACCAGATTTCAAGATCCATATTCCATATTTGCCTAAATAAACTCACAGATCCATATTCCATATTCAATTTTCCCCAAAATTCAAGATCCATACACCAGAATTCAAGAACATCATCTTCATCTAGCTCCGTCCTCCTGTTCACCGGAAACCGCACACCCACAACACCTCCTGCTCCCCCTTACACCACTCCCACCCGGTTTCGTCTCCGGTGAGACTCTCAGTGGCAGCAGAGAACAACAGCAGCAACAACGCCGCCACCACGGCGGTGATAGCGGCGACCAAACGGAGAAACGACACAGAGAGAAAGAAAGAAAGAGTGAGCTGGTGATGACGACCGACGGCGACAAACTAGAGCCGCAGCGGTGGCGGGTCGCGGCGGAGCACGGCGGCGACGATGGTGATGGGGTTCTGCTGCGACGATGATGGTGGTGGCAGACGGCGACTAAGCAGCGAAGGCAGGAGTTCGATCAACTTGTGAGTTATCTTGTATATTTGGATCATTGGTTAAAATATGAAGTTGTGTTCATCCTTGATTTTCTTGTATTTTGTGACTTCTGATTTTGAACTAATATTGTTAAACTGTTAAGTGAGAATGATGGCTTTTGGTTGACTATTTGTTTTGAACTCTCTGTGATTTTCCTTTGAAAGTATGAAATGAAAATTGTTAGTTTGTTTGTATACTGTAAAATTATGTTGGTTCATCTTGTGCTTCATTTCGTAGTCTAAGTGGAAGAGTTGATAATTTGGTTAGTAATTTGAGATTCTTTGTTATAACTATGGGGTTGTGAATCGGTGGGGTTGGTGGTGGTTGTGGTGGTGAATGGCGGTGGTAGTGGTGGTGGCCGATGGTGATTATTGTGGTGGATGAGAGAGAGACAGGAGAGAGATGGTTGTTTGAGTTCTTGATGAACCAGGGGGTAATATTACAGAGTAGAACAAACATAGGGGGTAATATGAAAGGGCATTATAGTCATTTCACATTCCAGTTAACAGATCTGTTAACTTATTTGACGGCAGGGGGTAATATTGCGACATAACAACAACGTTGGGGGGTAAAATTGCAATTATTTCCATGGAGTGGATCAGAGTGTCAATTGGCTTAGACTACAGGGGGTAAAATTACAGTTTACTCTAGTATATAATATAATATGAAAATATGACTAACAATATAAGAGCCTTTTTTTTAAAAAACATAATATGGAAATAATTTAGAATCAACAGAATAACCAGAGTAATATGAAGATTAAAAAAAATACATTGGAATTTGCAAGTATATCTAAAGAATGGATAAGACATGGAAATAACAAAAGTAAACTATACACGGTTTTTTTTTTTTTTTTTTTTTTGTTAGTGGACCCAAAACATATTTTTTTTTATGTTGTGTTCAGGTCATGTTTTGGGTCGTGTCAATGATTATCGTCCCTGATTTACATTACCTTCTAGGGCTTAGGGGTGATATTTAGTCCATAAAACAACAATTTACTATTAGCAAGAAAAAGCCCAAGTCCGAGAAGAATAAAAGACGGGGTTGCAGAGACTTGAACCTTGACAACCTTCTTAAACAATAATGACACTTATAACACTCCAACCAAACATCATTGTCTCATTCTTGTTGCGCAAATTATTTTATGAGAACGGCCTCAAATTTTCTTAAGGGTCGCTCAAAATTAGATGTCGTATATACTAAATAAATTATAAATTTCATGGGGTGCAGACTCTAGTAGCCACAACCTAAGTCTGCACCTAATTAAACTATATATTAAAATTGTAGTTCAAATCAATCAATTTGATGATGGTCTTATGTAAAATGTGGATGCTTAGTAGTGTTAAATTAGAGTTTTATGGAGAAGGCCGATTAGCTCAAGACTTCTTTAATGAATTGTTTTTATTCAATACTATCTTATACTTCTAGTTAATTAGAAAAAAATAAATAGTAACAAATTATAGGGGACCACTTTGAAGACTAAAAAAGACTTTTAACTCGTTTTAGTGTGACATTTAAAAAGTTACTATTGGATAAAGTGTTCCTTTAAATACTCCTCTTTTTCTCTCACGATTTCTTTCTTGAAATGGGTTGAAAACATGGTTGAAGGTAGTATGAAGACTGCTAGATGGAACTCAAATAAGAGTCTTGTGCTGACTCAGGTTTATAAACACTGTCGATTTCTTTCTTGAAATGGGTTGAAAACATGGTTGAAGGTAGTATGAAGACTGCTACATGGAACTCAAATAAGAGTCTTGTGCTGACTAGGTTTATAAACTTTCCTATTAATATAAATAAATAAATAATAGATTTAGATTAGATTAATCTACTTTCATATTTTCTATAATATATTTTTTGTGAATCTTAAATCATAACTATAAAGTCTTGTGTTATACTAAGCAAGAGAAGGGGTGGGACACCTATGTGATGGGAGCAACAATGAATGTCATGTTGCCCCCTCATCACCTCGCAAAATTGAAACCCAACGACAGCCCCATCATGCTGGCCATTCATCCATTTTACCATTTGATTTTGACCTTTGGAGGTCAATAGTATCATAAAAAATTAACCCTAGTCAAAACAACCAAATAATTATATCTACTCTTTAAACTTTATACACCCACTCACTAACTTTTGATCATGTTACTACATTTTTGGGGTGTCATAGAGATCTTAGGAAGGTTTTAAGGATATTAGGACACCCCTAAAATTATAGTAAACGGATCAAAAGTTAGTGATCTGGTGACAGAACACACTAAGTGTTAAGTTGGGAGTGGTGGACGTCAAAGTGATAGTTGGGGGTGACAGCGTCCAATAACCAAGAGTTAAAGGTGATAAAATCCGATAATCTTTTTTTAATGACAATTTTTGCTCTTACTCTATTACTTGGATAATCCTAAATTAATCACCCTTACTCAAATTTGAACTTGAGACCCCACCTCTAATAGGCGTATGCCTCTATTAAACGGGTTTGCCCTACAATAGCAAATGTTAGTTAATCTTATATATTTTAATTTTATTTAGTTCATAAATGTCTAAAAATATATTTAAGAGTGAATGATAATCAACGGGGTATAAAATAGGATGAGAGGTGGAGGTGGATAACGGAAGATGCACTGATGGGACGCTAAGGTGACATGAGTCATGGAATGATGAATGGTGATAGATGAATGATAGGTATAACAAATTCACCTAAAACCATGTGTAGTGGTACACATGAATAATGCCCTTACCCTGGCATTATTCGACACGTGGCAATTCAGTCATCCAAGGAGCATTATTGGGCATTTTGAATAAATAGGTGTAGTGAGATAATGCCCCCACCCTTAGGCATTATGCGACACATGGCATTCCAATCATTATTGTTTTTTTAATTTCTAAACTAATAATATTTTATTAATTAAATAAAAATTACATAAATAATAAAACACATAAACATAATATTTTTAAAACTAATAATATTTTATTAATTTTCGTCTTCGTTTTCGCCATTCTTGTCATCTTCATCTTCCTCGTCATCTGATTCTTGCTTTCCCACGTTTGGAATATGCTGAGCTGACCATGCGTGTTCAACCAAATTAATCGCTAACGCATTATGTGCGGGTTCAGACCGCATTTCATGTGCATTCTTCACTCTTTCTTCAATTGTTGCTTGAGGATACTCCTGAACGTCTTCCGGTACATAATTCTGGCATATTGCTCTTCCTTCGTCTTCCAAAATCATATTATACATCATTATACAAGCGTACGTAGCATCTCTCATTTTTTCTTTGCTCCATGCACGACAAGGATTTCTCAAATAATGTCACCGTTGTTGGAGAAGCCCAAAGTATCTCTCAATATCCTTCCGCAAAGACTCTTGAACCTTTTTAAAGTAAGCTCTTTTTTATCGTACGGGTCCCTGAACGTCTTCACGAGAATCGAATACTTAGGATAAATTCCATCGCACAAATAGTATCCGTGCGGGTAGTAGTTCCCGTTTGCATAAAAAGATGCTTTCGCAGCTCTACCAGAAATATAGTCCTCTACCGATGGAGATTGCTCGAAAACGTTTATATCATTGCATGACCCTACGACACCAAAGTAAGCCGACCAAACCCAAAGGTCATGTGAGGCAACCGCTTGAAGAATAACAGTTGGTCTGTCTTGGTCACCTCGTGTGTGTTAACCTCGCCATGCGGTCGGACAATTATACCACTGCCAATGACGACAATCCAAGCTCCCGATCATGCCTGATAAACCATGGAGATTAGAATGGACCTCGTAAATTTGTTGAAGGTCGTACCATGTGAGCTCTCTCAGATAACGGGGACCGTACAAATATATAATACCTTTAAAAAATATAACTTTAAGCTAACTAAAAAAATATGAATGCATTTAATATTTATAGTATAGTAATGTACCTTGACAAAAATTCTCCAAGGTATCTCGTGTTGTTTTTTCGGTGATTTTTAAATATTCGTCGTTGATGTCCGTCGTGTTTCCGTACGCAAGGACTCGTAGAGCTGAAGTACACTGTTGAATACCAGTGAATCCAAGTGTCCCTCTCGCATCCGGTTTTATTTAAAATAATCATATGTGTTTTCCAAGTCTTCAGCCATGCGTAAAAATAAAAGTTTACTCATCCGGAAACGACGCCTAAAAACTTTGGGGTTTGGTTAAGCAGACGCTTCATCGAAGTAATCTTTCATCAACTGGTTGTTTGCCGCTTGTCGATCTCGTTCAATATATTCTCTTGGTAAAATCTCACGTTGAGGTTGGCTACAATGTTTCAT
This sequence comes from Helianthus tuberosus, assembly GCA_030545235.1. Lineage (NCBI taxonomy): Eukaryota > Viridiplantae > Streptophyta > Magnoliopsida > Asterales > Asteraceae > Helianthus > Helianthus tuberosus. The sequence continues at coordinate 197,051,595 of CM060424.1, forward strand.
ATACCGAGCCGCTTGTTTGCACGCACTCATAACCGCTTCTTGCTCGACCTCCTTATCGGTTGAGTCACCCTCATCCGCGACCTCCTTATCGGTTGAGTCACCCTCATCCGCTAAAAAAATTTGTAGTAATAATTTGTAATGGACGACGAGGAGGTCGGGGAATACATATTTTATATAAAAGGGTGTGTAAAAAAATTGATGTTTGATGTTGTAGGTGAGTGTTTTTGGTTGTTGTTTGTATAAAACGAGTTAACGCTAATCTGCGCGTTGCGGCGGGATGTTGATTATAATGCCGAAAATAGAAATATCACCGTTAGTTTAAGAAGCGATCAATGTAGATGTGCTTATGGATAAAAACTCCGCCATTGAAATAATAAATTCACATAATAATATCAATCATTTTTTATTTCAATACATAATTCATTTGATGTCAAAACCACCGCATAGACTTGGTCGGTATCTATAAGAAAGAAAAGAGAGAACAAAAAAGTTGTAATATGATTTAAACCGAATCAATGTTGTTTGGATTTTAGTTAGATAATAATGTCATTAGAAATAAGCATTTGAAAAATTATGTAGTTATAATAAGTTAAATGATATAAATTAGCTAAAAATGATCACTTTTAAATTTAAAAGTATAAAAAAAAATAGATCTGGTGCCCATCTTAAATATTAATAAATAACAAAACCTCCATATTTTTTTAACATGTACTAAAATAATATTCATCGTTTGTGTAGTATGAGAAAACCATTTTAACTCGTCAGATACGATGCCTTCTTGTTTATTATGCCACCTCTACACACATACCAAACATATGACACCAATCACCAAGCCATCAAAGAAGAAATTAACACCACATCACTACAAGAACAGGGCACTTTTACCGGCGACAGGTGTCGCCGGTATTGACCACCTTTATCGCCGCTATAGACTTTTAGCGGCGACATGTCGCCGGTAAAACGTCGCCGGTATTACTGGGACGCTATTGACCGGTTGTCGCCGGTAAAGACTAGTGTCGCCGGTATTGATCCTTCACTTTTAGCGACGACAGATGTCGTCGCTAAACGTGTCGCCGGTATTAACATTGGTCGCTAAAGGTTTAAAGGCAATAGCGGCGACAGATGTCGCCGCTAAAAGTCTATTTTTTTTTAATACAGCAGCTGTATATACAGCTGCCCAGCCGGTTTTACGGCCGAAAAACAAAACCTGCCTATTTTCAAACAACGCAAGCATACGCTATGAACATAATCAACATAAACTAAAGGTAATATACTTAAAAACTACGTTTAAGTCGTACATTATATCCTACAACGTTTAATTAAATCTAAATCATACATTAAAAACAAGTCACTCATCGTCATCGTTATCGTTGGGTTCATCGTCGGATTCATTATCGAATAAGTTGTCAGAATCGTAGTCTTTTGACTTTCCTTTTCCTTTTCCTTGTGAAGCAAGATAGTTGTTAAGTTGGTTCAAAAATGACGGGGTTTGGAACAAGCTGTTAACAAAATCCTACAATAATAGATAGCAAAACGTATATTAGCATATTAATTAACGCTACCAACATATATTTAACAAGGAAACATGCGTTCGTTTGTCATTTTATAAATTGCGTAGTTTACCTCGGAAAAGGGTTCTTGCGTCCGAGCTTGCGAAGACGACATGTTAGATGACGAGTGCGAAGACGTGTTGGAAGAAGGTTTAGGCCCCATCCCGCGATACCATCCTCGGCGCTCTCCCAACGCTTCTTGATACGGGGCAATTGGAGGACCATCGCCGCTCCATTCATCTGTGGCCTGTTGTATGTTCCGCTGTATTTTACGAAGATGATTAAATATATATGTGTGTGTATATATATATATATATATATTTGTTATAGAAAATAATACTTAAAAGAAATACTTACGTAATTTTGTTCAGCAACCGGATCAACCCAATTCCCTTGATTGTCCGTGTGGGTTTTAGCATACGTAGGTACACAATCCAAATTCTGTTTAACATTACACTTAGATTAGACATTAAATAAACAAAAGCTTGCACACACGCACACATACATAAAACATTACATTTTTATAGGCGGTGCTACCGTACGAAGATGTCCCCCCACGGTATGGGAATTGTTGTTTTTCGCGTACTTTTTTGTTGGCCTTGCTTCTTTTAATATAATCTTCTTGCCGGAAACCTTCGATGGTTCTCAACCAGTTTTCATAGGGCATATCCACGGGATGGTGTGCCCTTGCACTCTGAAGATCATCGTAACCTCCCTTGCTATCAAATAATTGTCCAGCTTCATGCTTGCGGTCATTGTATCGCTTCATAAGCACAGTCCTTATACCACCCTTCAAGTTTTTCGCGTCATAATCACGTTCCACTTCATCAAGATTGAAATTTTCCTACAAATTAAATAAAAGAGTTAAAATATCATATATAAATTAGATTTGCATGTGCTATAAAATTTTATGCATATAACTTATTTACCCGTAAGTGGTTCATGACGGCATCCTTGTAATGTGGTTCAACAGCATCCCATCCAATTTTATCAAACGGGATGGCCCGCCACATATACAAGCCGACCTCCCTTGAAAACATGTCTCTTGATCTACCAACAGGGGCAAACGTGACCTGTCGATCAAACGTAAGCGACACAGGCCCCCCCGCTTTTACTAGACGCCGTAGTGCTTCGTTTTTAGCTTTCCCCCTAACATTCTTTCGGGGAACCGCTGCAATTAAAACAAAAATAATTAGTAACAACATTTATAATATATAAAATATAAGGACTACAAAATAATTTAGTAAAAAACTTAACGTCTGTCTCGTGTGTGCCACGAATCCCACCAGGAGGAAGCGGTGGATCACCAGCGCCGTCACCCCCATGTCCCCAGGGGGCCACATCAGCCATCAGATACGCGAATATCAACAATACCGAAAACATAATCCCTATAAAGTTACAAATGTTACAGCATGTGTATCTAATACAAATTAAGCGAAAGTACAACAACGGTAACTCAAATTCAAATAAATATTTCAAACAAGTGTTTATCAATTACAAATCAATATAAATTACAATAACTTTTCTTTTAGTCAGACTCCACATAATATGGATCATCCTCATCACAATCAGCCTCGACCTCATCACAATCAGTCTCGACCTCAAACACTTCATCGACGGTAGCTGTTGGGGGATCAACTTCAATTGAAGGCTCACCCGCAGTAACATGAGAAGATCCAATTTGAAAGTATTGGGTCAAGTCAATGACAAGTGGACAGTCAGATGAAGAGTTGTTGTCGACAACGTCATTATCTTCTAAGCCTTTGTCAACATTTTGAACCTTATTGACGCGGTCATCATCACTTAATGGCCGATCCCAAATTCTTCGATGATTAACATTTTCGACTACCCACCTATGTTTGTTTTTTTGGTTTCGAGACGTTTTTTGGATGAAGAACACTTGTTTGGCTTGCGAAGCAAATATGAGTTGATCGTCTTTGTCCCATTCACGTTCAGTGCTTATACTGGTGATATTATTGTCATGGTTTACACCCCTTCCAGTATCAAACCACTTGCACCGAAATAGGACAGTGGAATAATTATTTGTATAACGCAACTCAATAATTTCTTCTAATTGGCCATAAAATTTCACACCGTTCTCTCCAACGACTTCCACCCCAGAGTTTTGCGTTGTGCATTTTGCATCACGTTCTAGTGTCTTATACCTAACACCGTTGACTATGCAAGCAGTGTAAGTTAATGCAGTCATTTTCGCCCAAATTGAAAGAGCATACAACTCCGGGTGGAATTCTGGAGAATTTTGTGTTTTCATCGAATGTACCTAACAAATATAGAGTAATAATGTTTGTTATATATGTATTACCTAGCAAGTGTAGAGTAATGAGTGTTATATATGTATTATACCTTATGGAGAAACCATCCCGGAAATTTGGTTTTAAGATCATCTTGGGGATGTGTATGTTTGAATTCACTACATTGATGACAAACGGGACAATTTTGCAAGGACTCGTTTTCTTTCCAAAAGAGAGCACAATCATTTGTGCACACATCTATCATCTCATATGCCAAACCAATCTTCTTAAATGTCTTCTTAGCTACATAATACGAAGGGGGAATCTTGTTGCCTTCTGGCATTGACTCTCGCAACAACGAGAGGAGTCGATCTACTCCTTCATTTTGAAAATGGTACGTATCCTTTATATTCAAAAGCTTTGCTAAAAAGTCGATAGAAGAAAACTTGGTACAACCAGGATATAATTCTGTTTCAGCTTCCTTTACCAGGTCTTCAAAATCATCAACAACACCGCTACTATCTCCATTCGAGTTCTCTTGGTTAAGGTATGTATCTTCTTCCATACGCTCCCCCTAATGTCTTCAATAACGTTTACCATACCGTCTTGTGGCGCAACATCGTTTACTTCTGCAATTGGAGTTGTGGCCCTGTGATAGGTCCACTTCGTGTATTCCTTCCAAAAACTGTTAATACTCAAATGGTATTTCATTTCTGCCATAGTTTTTAAGCCAGAATTTTTACATTTGGTACACGGACATCTAACTTCATCGTGGTTTTTTATCACTCTTTCACACATCTCGATAAATGACTCGAGTCCTTGCTTGTATTGAGGTGAATGACGTGGGGAATCAATCCAACTTTTATCGATAGACATTATGCAACTGAAAGAAAATCTAATTTAGGATTAACAAGACAAGGGTAGGCTGCTAAACCCACTTTTTGAACACTTTATCTCATATGTGAATGTGTATTACATGATTGTTTGTTTAAGAAAAATTCGGCAGCATTTCCTCTTAGCTCCCAAGTATATATGTAATGATATATATACCCGAGGAGCAAAGAGAAAATGATAACCGAATCCTTCTTAAACAAACAATCATGTAATACACATTCACATCCTAAATGAGATAAAGTATTCAAAAAGCAGTCCCAAGATAAACGGGGACAACCCGAAATTAATTTCTAAATCAATTTCGGGCGGGTATTTCTAAGCTCGCTATGTTTAAAATGATTAATTCAAACACGGGCACAGTTTTTTAAGCTTGTTATTTTCTTAATGATTGTTTTCAATTTTGGGCGGAACGTTATGTTTTAAATCATGATTTCAATTTCGATCGGGTGTTTTCTTAGCTCGTTATGTTTGAAATGATGAATTCAATATCAGACACGATTTTTAAGCTCGTAATGTTCTTCATAATTCAATATCCTTACACACACATTTGCATACTTTATACAAACATACATACTAACATACACAATTTTCACCAACATACTAACATACAACAATTATACAAACATACTAACAATTTACAATTTACATACTAACATTATACAATTTACATACTAACAATTTACATACTAACAATTATACAAACATACATACATTCATTCATACACTTACATACCCACATACAACTTAAACTAAAAATTATACAATTTACATACTAACAATTATACAAACATACATACTAACATACATAATTTACATACCTAAACTAAAAATTATACAATTTCTAAACTTTAAAAAAAAAAAAAAAAACTAACCATTATACAATTTACATACACATTTTTCAAATACACCTACATTATACAATTTACATACTAACAATTATACAAACATACATACATTCATTCATACACTTACATAACCACATACAACTTAAACTAAAAATTATACTATTTACATACTAAAAATTATACAAACATACATACTAACATACACAATTTACATACCTAAACTAAAAATTATACAATTTCTAAACTTAAAAAAAAAAAAAAAAAACTAACCGGTTTTTCAGGTGGTGACCGTAGAAGTGAAGGTGGCGACCGGAGAAGAGATGGTGGTGATCCGAATTTTCTTCCACAAACACAAAAATACACAAAAAAGAGCAAAAATTAAAGCCTATAACATGTATGTAACAAATGTAGAGAAGAAATGTAACACAAAACAAGTTAACATACACCTACATACATACATTCATAGACATGCATACACATATACATGCTTACATACACCTACATACACAAATACATAGATTTTCATATACACATTTTCCCCAAATACACCTACATTATACATTTGACATACTAACATACACCTACATACATACATTCATAGACATGCATACCTACATACATGCTTAAAAACACCAACATACACAAATACATACACCTACACCTACATATACTCATTTTCATTAATTACACCTACATTATACATTTTCACAAACATTTACATACAAATATACATCCTTACATACACCTACATACACATACATACACCTACATACACAAATACATACACCAACATATACTCATTTTCACAAAATACACATACATTATACATTTTCACCAATTACACCTACACCGACATATACTCATTTTCACCAATTACACCTACATTATAGATTTTCACAAACATTTACATACAAATATACATCCTTACATACACCTACATACACATACATACACCTACATACACAAATACATACACCTACATATACTCATTTTCACCAAATACACCTACATTATACATTTTCACAAACTAAACAAACATACATTCTTACATATACATTTACATAACAAACATACATTCTTACATTATACAATTTCTAAACTTTGAAAAAATTCATATAAAACTAACCGTAATTTGAAGCTTTCAAGTGGATGTAGACCGCGGAGACGAGGTGGTGACCGGAGAGGTGATGGTGGTGACCGGAGAGGTGATGGTGGTGAGCCGATTTCTCTAGCATAAACACAAAAACACACAAAAATCATAGACTATAACATGTATATAACAAAATAGAGAAGAAATTTAACAACATACAAACTTAAACTAACCGATTTGGGTTAAAATCGCCGGAATTCGCCGCTGCTCGAAGAAGAAATGGGGGAAAGTGAGGAAAGAGGGAAAAATGCGCGCCTGCTAGACTTTATGTCGTAAGGGCATTACCGGCGACACCTTGTCGCCGCTATTAGTTATGTGTCGCCGGTATTGGTCTCGATCAGGATAAGATATCAGTGGTTGGGGTTTAATATGGGTCCACAGATCTTTAGCGGAGTCACATTGTCGCCGCTAATACCCTAAATTTGTCGCCGCTATTAGCTATTAAGTCCCCAACCGTTGGATCATGGTAAGGATCAACGGCTGGGGATTGATGTTAGGTGGTGGCACGCGGATCGACCAATAGCGGCGACACTGAGCCCGTCGCCGGTATTGCCGTCGCCGCTAAAAGTATTACTTTCTTGTAGTGCATTTCTGCCACAACAACCACTGATCTACCGCCACTACAACACCACCACCGAAACCAAAGTCAGCCCCAGTGGCGGATCTAGGATTCCGACCAAGGGGTAACGTGTTATAAATAAGCCGTAACGAAATCGAAAAAACGTCAAATTTTTCCAAAATTTACACTAATTTTTCCAAATTTTTTCCGACCAAGGGGTAGCGGGGGTTACCCCTACCAAAGAGGTAGGTCCGCCCCTGGTCAGCCCCGGCTAACTCTCTTCTACTTCCCTGTCACCGTCTCAACCGCTGCCGGTGGCAAACAACGGGGTTGGAGGAGACGAATTGGTTTGTTTTTTTTTTTCGAGCGATACATGTTGTCAACACGTATGCTATTTGTTTTCAAACCGACATGATTTATATACATCGCACCTTTTCAAAGCGTTGTCCGTTAATATCCAGTGGTTTCGGTTCAAACAGTTCAAGTGTTTTATATGTATGTTGGGTATTGGTTTTAGGGTGATGAATGAAACGACGCATTGCTTTAAATACATTTTGCAAAGAGATGCACCTTCTTGAATGAATAAGTGCCTCTTGATGAACGAATGCGATGGTGCTTTAGACGCAAACTAAAAAAAATTTGCTAATTGTATAGATATATAATATAATATGACTTTAAATCTAAATATTCACCAAATTCATATTCAAACAAAACACAGAATTTTGAATTTTTAAATGAAGAGATACAAACATATATATATATATATATATAAAATTTCTAATCGACGCGACTTTTAAACGAAGAAGTAGAAACTTATCCATAGAATTTCTAACCAACGCGACTTTTAAACGGATGAGGTACAAACCTCAAGTTGGTAAAGGGTATGAAATATTTAAAAGTAGTTTGAAAGGTTGTGACTTTTCGTAAGAGTGTGATATACATAAAAGTAGTTTGAAAGGTTGTGATTTTTTGAAGGGGTGTGATGAGTTATGACTTTTTGTAAATATATGAAGGGTTGTGATTTTTTGTAAGGGTTTGATATATATAAAAGTAGTTTGAAAGGTTGTGACTTTTTAAAGGGGTGTGATCCAAAGCATTGTGTCATTGAAATGGTGTGATCCAAACCATTGTGTCTTAAGTTACTTTTTGTAGGGTTATATAATATAATATAATATAATATGACTTTAAAACTAAATATTTACCAAATTAGATTTTGTGAACAAAATCTACATATTCAAATAAAACACAAAATTTTGAATTTTTAATATATATATAGGGAGCCGCTAAAATAAGAACCACCCCCAGTTGTAAGAACCATGAGAACCACTCTCAACCAATCAGAATGTGCCAACCTAAAGGGTATTTTGGTCTTTTACCTCAAATGTCAAATCCCCATCTCTCTCCACATTTAATGCAACCAGACTTTATAAAATGTCTCACCCTTTCTCTCTCTTCATAATCTCTCACCCTTTCTCTGTCTTCTTAATCTCTCATCTTTCTCTCTCTTTAGGGAAAAAACTCAAATTGAGTTTTTGAAGATGACTAAGGATGACTAATCTCTCACACCAACCCGGCTTGCAAAACTCAAAACAACTACCACACACCCTCCTTCTCCGGCCCCCTCCCCCAATGTACACCTTCCTTCTCCGGGCACAAGTCCGGCAGAGCAGGAACATCGGCGGCGGCGGAGCAGCAACATTGGCGGCGGCGGAGCAGCAACATCGGCGTTGGCCACAAGTACGACGGTGATAATGTTTGTTCGGATCCATAAGACGCCTTCCCGGTCGCCGTCTCCGATGGATGCCGCTGCCGCACTGTTGGTGGCTGAGCCGGGGAAGCCGGATGCAAGTTTGAGTTTTGGTTTGATTTTTTTAATCTTGTTTGATTTCTGGATCTTTTGTGTGGTTTGATGTTCCATCTGGGTTATGATGTTTGTTTGATCTGTTAGAACTTGTAAATTGATGTTTGGTCGTTATTGTTGCTGGGGTTTCATTTGATTTGATTTTGGGTATGTACAACATGTATGGTTGTTATTGTTGCTGGGTTTTCTTTGATTTGTGATTTTGGGTATGTACAGCATGTTTGGTTGTCATTGTTGCTGGATTAGATTTGTGTTCTTTGAATCTGTGGGTTTTGATACGATCGATTGGGTGGCGATGATGAAAAAAAAATGTAGATTTTTGATGACGATGGCGCGGCAAGGACGGCGGAGGGTAGGTTATTTGAACCTGCAACCCCACACTTTGCAGCCTTTTTGATTATCGGATAATCTAAGCCAAACCCCGTTTTTTTTTTCAAGATACACTTTGTTTTGATGTTATTGGTTTTTTATTCTCCCCCCTAGTCGATGATGATAACAATATATCTGAGACACCCCCGAGTGTGCAATTTCTGGGTGCGTTCGTTTTTGCGTAAAAAAGTTTTTTTTTAAAAAAAAAAGTTAAACCGTAAACTTTTTAACATAAAAACGTAAAACGTAAAAAGTTTATGTAAAACGTAAAAAGTTTTAGGTAAAACGTAAAACGTAAAAGTTTTTAAGTAAAACGTAAAAAGTTTTACGTAAAACGTAAAAAGTTTTACGTAAAACGTAAAAACGACGATTGAATTTAAAGCCGGTGCGTAAAACATAAAAAACGTTAATGTAAAAAACCTGAATTTAAAAATATTAACGTAAAAAACGTTAACTTAAAAAATCGGCGCGTAAAACGTAAAAAACCGGCGCGTTAAACGTAAAAACGTAATAAAACGTTAACGTGTAAAAAGTGTTACGTAAAACGTAAAAAGTTTTACATAAAACGTAAAAAGTTTTTCGTAACGTAAAAAGTTTTAGGTAAAACGTAAATCCTAAATTTTTTTTAGTAAAACGTAAAAAGTTTTACGTAAAAAGAAAAAAACCGGCGCGTAAAACGTAAAAACGTAAAAAATGTTAACGTAAAAAACCGGCGCGTAAAACGTAAAAAGACGCGACCTAAAAAACCGGCGCGTAAAAAACGGCGTTAAAAGTTTTAATATAGTGTGAACTAGATTGTTACCATGCAGCGCGTTGCAGCGGTGAAGCCTTAATTGTTTATAGTTGGCGGCATGTTATATGATGTGTTAGTTATATAAAAACCTGTGTTTCGATGTATCCGATCTAAAACACCGTGGTTACAAAATAAACAAAATCGAACCTGAGTTGGTTCGTTTAGTGAGTGTTCCATCTAACTTCTATACCATCCTTACCTTTGCATCAAAACTTAGCGGAGTCAAACGTACTATAATTCGGATTTATACCGTCGAGTGAAAATGTATTCTATTTGACCCGACCAGTTTATGTCAAAGATAGACCAACCGAAAACGTACATAAAAATAAGCATGAAAACGTATTATGTTTCACCAGACTTGTTTTCGGGAAAAAAAAATTACATCGAAATATGAAGTTTTAACGTTTACGTTGAAAACACATTATATTTGACCTAACTCATTTCTAGAAAAAAAATATATGAAAACATGAATTTATAGCGACATATACATAAAGAAACTAAAACTTTTTGAGCATGTATGTATATAATTTCACCAGACTCGTTTTCGGGAAAAAGGATTATATCGAAATGTGATGTTTCAACGTTTACGTTGAAAACACATTATATTTGACCTGTCTCATTTCTAGAAATTTTTTTTACATGAAAACATGAATTTATAGCGACATATACATAAAGAAACTAAAACTTTTGAAGCATGTATGTATATAATTACTATATGTGTAGTTCAAATATTGATATACATAACTTCTGTAATAAATGGAAAAAATACAGATATTCTGCAATTAAATGGTTAACTCAAGTTTAATAAATACCCATATGACAAAAATGCATAATGCGTATTCATTTACTTTTTTTGCTTGTCATTTAAACTTAAACTTAGTTTGTTTGATGATTACATGAGTGAAAATTATAAATATGTGTCACTTTGTTAGATATATCCATAATAAGTTCGAGGGTAGCTTTTGTAAGAAACTAAAATAAGAAGGGCCCTACATAAATGTGCAAAACCATCTAAAACAAAAAGAAACTGGTTTGCAAAACCTTCTAACAAAACTGGTCTTCTTAGTCTCTGCCACCACCACAAAACCATAACCACCCCCCAAAAATTTCCAACAGCCACCCCCATCAACCGAGACGACACGACCTCCCCCATCGCTGTTGTTTTTGCCATCGCCAGATGGAGAAGTTGTCTTCCAAACCTACCAAAGCACCGCCACCATTTCACCTTCACACCACCGACGATAATGACGATATCGGTGATCTTCTTCAACATCCGTTCGGATCTCTGTCGTTTTATATATCTATACAGTCTCTTGTGGATGAAATCACTCATCATTCTCAAGTAATCATGTGATCGTTATTTGTTAACGTTTTGTTATAAACTGTCTGGTATATATTTTATAACATGCAGATTGTGAAATAAAACATTTTGGAGTTAATCTGAGTTTATTTGTTCGCACAGAAACTAAAACATGCATATGAAATCGATGATTAACATCGGCGGTGGTGGTTTGGTCATTACTGACGACAACCATGGCTAACAATAAAATTATAAATGTCTAACATTTGTAATGAAGACTAATTTTTTGATATGAGAAATAGAAAATGATGGGTGAGTTGGTTAAGTAGAAGGAAAGGGAGAGAGAAAGACTGTTAAAATAGAAATGGAAGAGAGAGAGAGAGAGAGAGAGAGAGAGAGAGAGAGAGGAAGGAAAGAGGGTGAAGTGTTACCAAGCAAACTGTTTTTGTCAAGTCAAAATCTTTAGGGGCAGTTTTGTAATTTTGTCGGTGGCTATGCCACCGACCTTTATCTTTAATATTATATAAATATGAAGATTACATACCACGAACACTTTAAGGTTCATTGGATGACATCTTCATCAACAATATGTTGGACATACTCCAACGAAGACTAAGGGTTCGTGGCCCATTATTGTTCGCTGGTTAGTGCCACAAACATTAAATTGTTTGTTAATATTGATGGTTCGTCGAAGACTATGGTTCGTGGGCTTTTGACTGTTCGTCCATGATGTCCACGAAGACTCTAGTCTTCGTGGACCAGTTAACTGTTCGTGGACCAGTTTTAAGTCTTCGTAGTATACTGGGTATGGGGTAAGATCAAATAAAAAGTTTGTTTTGCCTAAGTAGGATTAGAAGTAATCTTAACCATTCATTTTTCAAATTAATAGTTAAGATGAAAGTATAGGAGAAAGAAGGAGTGCAAGGGTATCTTGGGAAAATCATATTTATGGACTTTCCCTCTCCACATGCAAGACACATGCATATTTCACCCCCATTTTTTAAACGTTCATAACTTTTTTATACGACATTATTTTTTCATAAAAATTTCACCGTAAAATCGAGCGTCTTTTTATCTTTAATTTGAGTATCATATTGCTATATAAAATAAGAAGACTAAAAAAACCCACTAAAATGTGTTGTATTTCTATGTTGTATAACATTTTTTGTGCTGGATTTTTGTACTCTATTTTTGTGCTAAATTTTTTTGTCTTAATTTTTTTTCTCAATTTTTTGTGTTGGATTTTTTGTACTACATTTTTTGCTGAATTTTTTTTGTGCTATATTTTTTGTACTAGATTTTTTTGTGCTATATTTTTTTGTACTAATTTTTTGTGCTAGATTTTTTTGTACTATATTTTTTTGTGCTATATTTTTTTGTACTACATTTTTTGTGCTAGATTTTTTTTTTTGTATTTTTTAAAAACAAAAGTGGTGCCACATGTCATTTTCACTCCTATTTATAAGGACCAAAATGCTCTTCATTCCTACTTATTAGGAGTGCCACATGTCATCATCACAATCCTTATTAGGCTACTTAGGCAAAATCCACTTTTTAGTGAATCCTTCCCCTACTGGGTATTGGGGCCTATATAAACAGAGATTTGTTTCACAAGGAGAGTCAAGAGAATTCTGTGTGAAACTTGTAACACTGTGTGTATGTGTACTGATTCTCTTCACTTAATCAAAGCTTTGTGAATCTTTGGTTACCTTGTGTTTGTTCCTTTTTGCTTTGATTTGCATACTTACGTGGATTCCACACTCGTTAGTGTGTTAACAAACAAGGAAGTAGGTTTAATCTTGATCCTCCAAGTAGACCTGCATACTTTTTGTAGTGTTATATAATGGGTGAAGGGTGTTTGGTATTTATATAAAACTTAAATTAAAAAAAAAGTAGCCATTGAACTGACCGTTGCCAACGGTCCATTTGCCAGTTCCTTTCATCTTCGGCATGCATTAAAGGACGCTCCTGGTTTTTTTTTTTAAACAACGCCCCGAGGGGCGGTTATCCAGGCGTTATTTTAGGTATAAAAAGCCCTAAAACCCCACACTACGGGTGGTCTAAATACCACCAAGATCTAAAGCATTCTTCAACATTCAAACCTATCGTACATTAAACACAAATTCCCTGAATATTCAAATTAGATTAATTATACCTTAACCCAATTTATAACTCTTTAAAAAAAAATAACATGTTATAACATATGTATATCATGTTTGCAATGGGTCGAGTCACCCTCATCCGCTAAAAAAATTTTGTAGTAATAATTTGCAATGGACGACGAGGAGGTGGGAGAATCCATTTTTTATATAAAAGGGTGTGTAAAAAATTTGATGTTTGATGTTGCAGGTGAATGTTTTGAATTGGTTATGGTTTGTATAAAATGGGCGAAGGGTGTTTGGTATTTATATAAAACATAAATTAAAAAAAAAGTAGCCGTTGAACTGACCGTTGCCAACGGTCCATTTGCCAGTTCTTTTCATCTTCGGCATGCATTAAAGGACGCTCCTGGTTTTTTTTTGAAAACAACGCCCCGAGGGGCGGTTATCCAGGCGTTATTTTAGGTATAAAAAGCCCTAAAACCCCCCACTACGGATGGTCTAGATACCACCAAGATCTAAACCATTCTTCAACATTCAAACCTATCGTACATTAAACACAAATTCCCTGAATATTCAAATTAGATTAATTATACCTTAACCCAATTTATAACTCTTTTTAAAAAAATAACATGTTATAACGTATGTATATCATGTTTGCAATGGGTCGAGTCACCCTCATCCGCTAAAAAAATTTTGTAGTAATAATTTGCAATGGACGACGAGTAGGTGGGAGAATCAATTTTTTATATAAAAGGGTGTGTAAAAAATTTGATGTTTGATGTTGCAGGTGAATGTTTTTGGTTGTGGTTTGTATAAAATGGGTGAAGGGTGTTTGGTATTTATATAAAACTTAAATTAAAAAAAGTAGCCGTTGAACTGACCGTTGCCAACGGTCCATTGGCCAATTCTTTTCATCTCCGGCGTGGATTAGAGGACGCTCCGAACTTTTTTTTTGAAACAACTCCCGGGAAGGCGGTCATCCAGGCGTTTTGGGGTGTTTTTTAGGGATAAAACTTCCAAAAACCCCCACTACAAGTGTTCTAAATACCACCAAGATCTAAACCATTCTTCAAAATTCAAATCTATTTTGTATAATCGTACGTTAAACACAAATTCCCTGAATATTCAAATTAGATTAATTATATCTTAACCCAATTTAGAACTCCCTTTTAAAAATAAACATGTTATAACGTATGCATACCATATATACAATGGGAACCAAATAATTACACATGAATGATTTCAAATAAAATTACGAATGAAATAAATCAAAATTACCATAAAAAATTTTGTATAAAAATTACGCATAACAAATGAAAATTGTGCATGAAGAAAAAGTAAAGTTACGCAACATGTAAAATCTTTTTTACTTAATAATCATATCTGTTTAAATCGTAATCCGTATAACCGGTTTGAAATAATATGT
The DNA here is from genome assembly GCA_030545235.1 of Helianthus tuberosus. Lineage (NCBI taxonomy): Eukaryota > Viridiplantae > Streptophyta > Magnoliopsida > Asterales > Asteraceae > Helianthus > Helianthus tuberosus. The sequence continues at coordinate 197,066,696 of CM060424.1, forward strand.
ATAGGTCTCAAAAGAGGAACTTTAAATGATACTAGTAAATGCGTAGACTTGCTTTGCAAGAAAGAAAAGTAGAAGACTGATTTCTTTTAACAAGCCTTAAAGATATATTTCCTTTTTCAATACGGTTCGAAAATCACGTGGCCGAGTTTATCTCGAATCTAATATGTATAGATCTCAAAAGAGGAACTTTAAATGATACTAGTAAATGCGTAGACTTGCTTTGCAAGCAAGAAAAGTACCAAGATAACCCTAATCTTGTGGCCGAGTTTATCTCGATCTCAACTGATTGATCTACTTTCCTATTTATAAATACTAAACCAATATTGCATTCATAACTACAAACACTACCAAGATAACCCTAATCTCTAAACCACGTCTCCAACCTTCAGTCTACAGTCATGGCTGAATTACCTACGGAAATCATTTACGATATCCTCTCAAGATTGCCAGTGAAATCTTTGGCTTGTTGCCGGTGTGTAAGCAAGCAATGGTGCAACTACATCAACGATCCTTACCTTGAAACCATGTATGCCAAACGAGCGGCACTGAACGATCCCTTGCCCATTATGTTCTGTCAGTTTCCATCTGTTGATTATCCCGACTCACCATGCACACTCAGTTTCTTGGAACATAAAAAAGAAGCTGATAGTTTTACCCTAGAAGTAAAAAAGAATCCACCAGTTATGGAGTTTATGTGTAAGAGTTGGATACACAGAAACCCTGATAACATAGTTCTAGGTTCTTGCAATGGTCTGCTCTATTCATCAAAAGATTCCCATGATGGAAACAAGTTGGTTGTGATCCATCCTCTAAGGAAAGAATGTTATGAGTTGCCACCCATCAAGACACCATTCCACGCACCACAACAGGCATGGGGGATTGATCTTCAAGAGTCGAACAGGCTTCGTGTTGAGGAGTCAAGCGGGCTTGGTTTTGATGATTCTACCAACACTTTCAAGATGGTGTGTGTTGTGCTAAGAGAACATGATGGGCTACTAAACAACCTTCATGAACTAAAGGAGGATCTATGGACCATGGTGCATGTCTTGGGCACAGACTCGTGGCGAAAGATACCACAAGTCCCATGTTATCCCATAACTGGTGAAGGAATATTTGCGAATGGATGTTTGCATTGGTTAATAAGTGATGAATATGATGATTATCGCGCGGCCTACTTAGGACGACCAGTAATAAAGTTTGACATAGCGAAGGAGGAATTCGGAGTAATCAAACCTCCTCATGGCCAACCAGTTTATTCGGTTAAGGAGCAGTTGGTTGATTTACATGGTGAAGTTGGATATGTCTATCATATCGTCAACCATGGTGTGGAGGTGTGGGTGTTGAAGGAGAGAGGATGGGTGATGCATTGTGAGTTCGATCAGAAACTGCCTCATCCTAGTGGTTTAATAAAGGTTTTAGGGTTTTGGAACGATGACGGGGACATATTAATGACAGATAATGGGAATTGGAAGAAACAAATATTTGTTTACAACTTTAAAAGTGACAGTTTGCATGAACTTGGTTTAGTTGGCTGGGAAGGAGGACTTACATTAACAGATTTAAGAATATATCGTAGTAGCTTGTTTTCAACCGGTTATTCCATCAAATACTAATCTGGAATAACGCTAATCAATTTATATTGTTATTGCGAGGTTGTAAATTTTAGACAGTAACTTTTGGTCTGGTTTATTAATTGTTATTAAAAAGTTGTTGGCCAAATGAAACCTCAACCGCCCGACTAAGTATTACTTGTTAACGCCCATGTAATTTACATATTGTTTTATTGACCTATAATCTTATGTTTATCAAAGGTTATGAATCTTACTTTAGTCAATGAAGCTTGTTACTGGTGTTTTTCTTTATTATTTTTACTATATACTAAATTATTGATTGGATATTACCACGGGAAACCCAATGTACTTTCTACACTTAGCAGTCATGGCTCTCTGTTTATTTTTTGGCCAATTGGATTTTAACACCTTTAACTTTGAAGAGTTGGCCGATAACACCCGCAACTAACACTTTGATCTGTGACACCCCAAACTTTTAATTTCGTTTGTCATTTCACCACTCAGTTAAAAAATCAGTAACTGAGTTAGTTTTCAATCCTAGGTGGCATCCTACGTGGACTATTTTTGCAGATGTGGCACATTCATGGTTATAAAAGTCATCTTCTTCTTCGATACCCCTGCACAAACAATTGGGAAACCCTAAGTGCTAGATCATCACTCTTGAAAACCACAACATGATCAACCTCCATTTGATCCTCTCAATTCTTCTGTTTCTTGTTAATCAATCTTTTCAGTTAACCATAGACGGAGTTCTGTTACTTTCTTTCAAATACTCTGTTTTAAACGACCCGTTAGGTGTTCTAGATACCTGGAATTACTCTGATGAATCACCGTGTTCATGGAACGGTGTCGTTTGTAGTAATCCCGACCGCTTAGTCACCGAACTCTCACTTCCTAATTCTCAACTCTCTGCCTCCATTCCCGCCAATCTTGGATTCAATGCTACAATGCTACAGAGTTAAAATTTCTTGATTTTTCGGATAATTTGATCTCCGGTGAGCTTCGGGATGTTAGAGGATTAAAGAGTCTTCAATTTGTTAACATTTCCGGTAACTGGTTAACCGGTAAGCTGCCGGAGAGTGTTTCTCGTCTTCCTAACTTAACGGTGGTTAATTTGAAGAATAATTATCTTCATGGGAATCTTCCGGCCGGTTTTAATTCGGTTAAATTTTTAGATCTATCTGGGAATTTAATCACCGGGTCATTACCTGAAGATTTCGGAAGCGGTGATCTTGTTTACTTCAACATCTCCCACAACAATATTTCAGGAACAATCCCACCAGATTTCACCAACAAAATCCCCACAAATGCGACAATTGATTTGTCGTTTAACATTGTGGGGATCGCAATTTTAGCAACCACCTCCGGCGATAGCCGCCATACCCAAAACCGCCGACTCATCTCACCCAGACAATTCATCGAACACCTCGAGTGCATCAAAAAATGGTTTCAAAACCAGCACAATTGTTATAATAGTCGTCGGAGACATTGTGGGATCGCAATTTTAGCAACCATCTTCATCTACATATTGAAAAAACGTAGAAAAGTTGCATCAGACACCAATCATACCGATAAAGGATACGATTGGGGGTCGTCGGAAGAAGAACAAGAACAGAAATGGCTACGTTCATGGCCATGTTTGTTCACAAAGAAACCCACTGAAGATGAGGTATCGAAGAAGAAGATGACTTTTATAACCATGAATGTGCCACATCTGCAAAAATAGTCCACGTAGGATGCCACCTAGGATTGAAAACTAACTCAGTTACTGATTTTTTAACTGAGTGGTGAAATGACAAACGAAATTAAAAGTTTGGGGTGTCACAGATCAAAGTGTTAGTTGCGGGTGTTATCGGCCAACTCTTCAAAGTTAAAGGTGTTAAAATCCAATTGGTGACACTGAAATTATTTTTTTACCGTGCAATCATATAATAATAAAAAAACGATAACAAATAGGAAAAATTACAAGTTTTGTTCTTTATTTTAATACCATTTTGCAAGCGGTGTCATTTTCAACGAATTTTGACAGGCTTTGCTCTTTACAGCGAATTTTGTTACATATTTTGTTCTTTAACCCTAACCTACTTAAATTTTTTTATTAAATCTAGTTACCCAAGGGTATTTTAGTGTTTTTACCCTTTATTTAATATTATTTAAAAACTAAAACAGAACAAAACATTTTTTAAAATTGTTATTATTATTATCTATATAGGGCATGTTTGGCTAAGCTTATTATAGTTAAAAAAAACTTTTGGAAAAAGTCTTTTGGGAAAAAGACTTTTTGAAAAGGAGTTTTTAAAAAAAGTGTTTGAATTAGCTTACTAATGTAAAATGACTAAAATAGGCATTCTTTTAGATATAAGAGGGTAAAGAAGGGGTATATTGGTAATTTGTAGTTTGAAAAGTTAAAAGCTGGCCAAGAAGTCACAATATTTAGACTTCTTGAAACCTTCTTTTTCTTCTTTGCAAAAAGCCATTTCTAAAAGGTCTTTTGGCTTAGCAAAACACAAAAATAACTTATTGGCTTTTTGATAAGTCAATAAGTTGTTTTGAAAAGCTTAGCCAAACATGCCCATATTATATATAAACTCTCTCTCTCTCTCTTTACACACACACCCTCTCAAATGTTCAGATCCCACCACCGCCATTAACCCACCTACCATCGCCACCACCATCAACCCACCACAATCCGCCACCCACCTGCCATCAACCCACCACCACCCAGCACCTACCTACCGTCAACCTACCACTATTCCCCACCAGAAACACCCACCACCACCACCTGTTAGACACCACCCGAACCCCCATCGCCACTCAAAAACTTCCCCACCACCAACAACCCCCATCGCCACTCAAAAACTGACCACCGGCGGAACAAATCACCGGACCTCAATCGCTCAATTTATCTCTCAGTTTAACTCACCGGACCTTAATCGCTCAATCGCTCAGTTTATCTCTCCTACACACTCAGATCAATTCGATTCACCGTCTCAATCGCTCCGATTCTCGCCGGAATCGTCATCTAGGTCACGGCAGGTTCACGAAGTAGGTTGTCGCCATCTGAATATTATCAAGAAACCCCCCAATGTTGTTGTGTCATCCACCACCGTTATCCACCATTACCGCCGCCATACGACCGACCAACAAACCCAAACGTGGTAATGTTGAAGGTGGTAATCTTACCTGCATCCACATCAATCACCATTGTCCTTCTCCGTTATTTCTTTTTAGCCTAAAGTCAAAGTACAAATTAATGATATGAACCCAAATGATAAAACTTACTTCTTCAAATGCTATGGGTGATGATATGATGACATCATCATCGAATTCTTCAACGTCAATTGGTGCAGGTAGTGTGGATCCAGCTGGCTGATGAACTTGACCACTAGGAATCACTGGAGTAGCAGATAATGATAATAAACCTTGAACATCGTCATCCACTGAAAGGGCTTGCTCTAGGTTTTCAACTGGAGGAACGTTAAGATCCAGAACTCCTTTCCTTCGCCTAACATTTATTGCATACTTCATAACTTGTTGGTGGCGGAGGGAGGTTGCTTGGTCGTCGGAGTGGACGGTGGTTGGTGGCGGCCAGAAATCTTGTGTGCCCTAAGAGAGAGAATAAAGTGTGTGTTTATTGTTTTAGTTTTATATAAACAAGAAACAAATGAAAGGGGTGGGGAAAAGACCAAATTGCCCATGTGTGATAATATTTAACAAAAAAAATCTAATTGGGTTAGGGTTAAAGGACAAAACGTGCAACAAAATTCCCTACAAAGGGCAAAACTTATCAAAACTCGTTGAAAAGGACACCGTCTGAAAAATGGTATAAAGATAAAGGACAAAACTTGTAATTTTTCCTAACAAATAAAGTGAAACAAATACCTAATAGATTTATCCACTTTTTTTTTTCATAACTTGAAATCGTTTTATCACATCGTCGTCATTTACCTTATCAAAAGTTTCTTTTTCGACCGCACAATAAGAAAGGAATTAAAGTAATCAACCTTCAACTTCAAAGAATTCAAGTACCTAGTTTAACAATAACAAAGAAAACTAGAAACTATAACTTTTTATAAAATTTAACTTATCTAAACATAAAACATTTATGATTTATAGTGTTAAACCCTAACGGATATACAAAGTATAATTCTACACAAACTTTTAACACTAAACAAGATATCAAAGGAAAAGAAAACTCACAAATCGCGTCAAACCCAATCGGTCAACGCCTGTCAACGGCGTCGATTTCAGTCAAAACGCAAGGTGATCAAACAATTAACAGCAGAGACGATACCAGCAGGCTTTAGCAGGGACTATTTCGTGCAGATATCAGGCTTCAGCAGGGACAATCAAACAGCAGGGCCAGGGACGATTCCAGCAGAGTTGCTGGCTTCTGTTCGATACAGATACTTCTTCGACGTTTGGTTTTCCAAATTGCTGCCTTTCAATTCTATCACCAATTGGGCTAAGCTTTGTTATTTACCAATTTGGCCTCCTATCAATTCTACTATTATTAATTTGGGCTTATTTTATCATTTGGGCTTAATTATTCTATAAGTTTTCGGGTTGTAAAAAATGTTTGAGCTTATAAAAAATGGGATTTTAGTAATATTAAGTATTATATTTTTTTGGTTTGTGGTATTCTCTTATTTTTTAGGCTTAATTATTCTATAAGTTTTCGGGATGTAAAAATGCCCGTGCTACGGTTCCTATAATTATAGTTCCGCCCCTGATTACTTTTATTTAACATACGGTTATTACTCATTTAATTCTTTACTAATATGGGGTTTCTTTAGTAAATTCGGTTCATTAGGTTTCTTTTCTAACAAAACTGAATACATAGTTGTGTATATTTTTTCTCGACATTCTTATATACTTGTGTTATTGAAAACAAAGTTGTGTTCAAACTTGAGCATTTTTCTGGTTGTGTACCATATTTGATGTTGGTACCGTACCTCGTGACGCACGGATCTAATACCGAAAGAACATCGACTTTATTATCGGAACTGATATCATTATTCATTATTAGTGTTTTGAAACACGACTTTATGTTTTTTTGGGCCAAAGCAGACAACTTTTGCTTTATAAAACCACTGTAAAAAACTATTTTTCCTTGTAACGCAACCTACACAGGTAGCAATATCATAACAAACTAAGTTATATTTAGAATAATGCATGCTATTGTGTTGTAACGATAAATATTATAGGTAGCGTACTTGTTTTGAAATAAATCAAACCAATATCAACCAAACAACAATGCTAACTGTATCGGTGTTATTAGAACTGGTGTGGGTATTCAATTTATAAGTTCAATTGACAAAATATTTTTTTTTCTTTTCAAATATAAAATTTTAAAAAAATTTGAATACACTATTGCAACACTTCTATTTAATTTAGGTTTTGATATGAATTTTATTCAAAATCGAACCATCGCAAACGCGAGAACATAGCCCACTCTTCGGCTTAAATTATGAAAAAGCGTTTGACTAAGTTTAATTGGGCTTTGAATTACTTATATTAAATCCAAGATGGCGATCACTATTCACTACATGTAAATAATCATATTGGGTTTAGGTTGAAACAAAAGCCCAAATGAAATCGAGAAGGAAGATAAAAAGGAGGTCGGCAAATGGGATTTGGCCTTTGGGGGTCGACGACTTCGACTACTTTTGACGGCCTAAGAAATTCGACAGGGAAGAAAAGAAACAATCTTTTAATGATTGTAATTTTTAAAGTAAATGGATCACTTTTTGGTTTTGTAAGTATTTAATTTCATCTTTTGTTTGGTATTTGTTTCGACTAGCTATGTTCGGCTAAATCAATTTTATTTCAACACTTGAGTTTGTTTTTTTCTTTTAATCATTTGCAAACTTATGTGAAACGATTATGTAGGATCCAATTACTGAATGCTTTGTTTGAATGGTTTTGTATTATAAACCCGGATCTTAACCTGAAATATATAAGATTATTGATAAAGTTGAATACTTTGTCAATTTTTTTTCTAATAAAGTTCATTCAAGATTTATTATTGATACAAGAAACACATAATGTTTTGCATTTGTCTATAAACTCAATTTCATTATAGAATCGCACGTACAATATACTTAAGCTTTTTCCAACAGGCGTGCGTGCAACCTAAAGCTAAGATCAGAATTCCTCAATGACTTGAGCTTTATTTTGCGGTTCGACTCTAATCAACAACAAACTGCGTTTGGTTAGATATTAGATAGAATTCATCTTAGTTGTTTATTTTTATTTTGTCTTCTTTAATTTTAAGTTTACGTCAACCTCTCCTTTTTAGTTATTTCAGTAATAATCACACCAGGTTTTTGATATAATCTTAGTTATTTATAAAATGTATTCTATTCAGTTGTTTTCGTATATTATAAGCATTTAAGAGAAAACAAGTTAAAAAAAAAGAATTGATCTACTTTCCTGTTTGATGAATCTTAAATCAATGAATAAATCTTAACTATAATTTATACCACAAAGATCTTGCAGGTTATGATTTATAATATTCAAGAAAGCCCTAAACTCTAAGCAACCAGTCATGGCAGAATTGCCTTCGGAAATCATGTACGATATCTTGTCAAGAATGGCGGTGAAATCTTTGGCTCGTTTCCGGTGTGTAAGCAAGCTATGGTGCAACTACATCAACAATTCAAACCTTGAAACCATGCATGCCAAACGAGCAATAGTAAACGAACCCATGCTCATCATGTTCCATCAGTTCCCATCTGATCATCCCAACTCACCATGCATGCTCAGTTATTTAGAATATACAGAAGAAGAAGAAGAAGATACTAGTTATATGGAATATACTGAAGAAGAAGAAGAAGAAGAAGAAGAAGAAGAAGAAGAAACTTTTACCCTACAAGTGAATACGAAGCCACCGGTTATGGAGTTTATGTGTAAGAGTGGCACTTATAGATATCCTAATGACATAGTTCTAGGTTCTTGCAATGGTCTGCTCTATTCGTCAAAAGGTCATTACGATGACAACACCTTGTTTGTGATCCATCCTCTAAGGAAAGAATGTTATGAGTTGCCACCTATCAACATACATAACTCTTACCTGCGGGTTTCTCTTGAGGAGACATGCGGGCTTGGTTTCGATTATTCCACAAACACTTTCAAGATGGTGTCTGTTGTGCTACGAGAGCATGTTTTGGGACCTAACTTTTATCAGGTAAATGAGGGTATATATACCATGGTGCATGTCTTGGGCACAGACTCATGGCGAAAGATACCCCAAGTCCCATCTTATCCCATAACCGGTGAAGGTGTGTTCGCTAATGGATGTTTGCATTGGCTAATTAGTAATGAACGACATGGTGACCACTCACCCTATTTAGGAAGAAAAGTAGTAAGCTTTGATGTGTCGAATGAGAAATTCGGATTGATTAATGCCCCTCATGGAAGACCTTGCGGTTTGGTTAGGGAGCAATTGGTTGATTTACATGGTGAAGTTGGATATGTGTATCATATCGTCAACCATAGTGTGGAGGTGTGGGTGTTGAAGGAGAGAGGATGGGTGATGCATTGTGAGCTCGATCAGAAATGGCCTCTTCCTAGTGGTGTGATAAAGGTTTTAGGTTTTTGGAACCAAAACGGGGACGTATTAATGACTGATAAATGGAAGGAGATTTATGTTTACAACTTAGAAAGTGATAGTTTGAATCAAGCCTACTTTGTTGGATGGGAAGAAAATGCTGCAATCGATATCAGGTTGTATCAAATTAGCTTGTTTACAATTCGTAACTGGATCAATAACTGATGTGAAAAAAAGTTAGCTGATTATTGTTTTTTTTAATAATTTGGTCCAATATGTTTTTTATGTTATATTAAACCTCATTTGACCGAAACCCCAGAGTTATTGTAAGGTTGTGCGTAATGGTCTAGCGCCCATGCCAGGTGGCATGGGCAGCTGGTCTTATACACACCAGCCCACCGTGGGCGTTACCGGTGAGAAAGCAGGATGCGTTAGAGCCTTCACTAGCGTTATAAATCTCCACTTCTTCTTTCAACCATTCACAAAAGAATAAATCAGTAATTTGTTTTTTAATTTATTTATTCAAACATTATTATAATGGAGGCGGATAGTAAAAACTTGTAAAACCATTACACATAAAAGGCGAATAAAAGTGTTAACTCGTGTGAAAATGGGTGAACCCATTATACATAGCCTGAAAGGAAGTAATTATTTGTTATGGCCCGTTTGTTTTAGTGACTTGTAACCTTGTGTTTATCACGCAGCTATACGGGTGCACATAAATTACTCAAATCAAGTAAATTAGTACACCATATTCAACAATGTCAATGTTCATGGGACTAGCAGAAAGTAGTCACTGTGATTAAATACCAGAACCTAAAAGTTGAAAATGTGCATTTGAATAAGGAGGATAGATAAAAACTAGATGTTATATATCCTGCACGTTACATAAGACCCTATGGCGCACTTCTCAAATAGTTAAAAAAGGTTGAGTGGCGGCATAGAAGAATGATATGGCTTCGAGTTTATTAAACCAATGACTTGTTACTATATATTTATAAAAAATTGTAACAATTACAGGTTGGATGTTAATTACCTAAAATGGAGAAACAATAATAAGTTACTTTAACAAAATGTATGTCTCGGTCGTCAGAAAACCAACTGGTAAACAAATTCTACTGTGTAAATTAAATTCCGAAAATCTAATTCAAACCATAACTAAACTGTAGGTTCTTGTACATGCTGAGGATGACTTAAATAATCTATGTTGATTTTGATATCTGGCTAAGGTAAGGATTCAGATATCAAAAACTCCATGTGGTAGGGATCGGATATCTTCACTTTAGTTTCTACGCATTGTTTAGCTTTTAAGCATCCTAAACTTCCTTAAGAATTTTTTATATGTTATAGTTCAAATTCACTTTTGACGTTTTGTTATGCTTCGTTCCTGTTACTAGTGATGTGAAACTTGTAGCATGCAATTGGCTTTATGAACTTGTGCTCATTATTATACATTCTTGTAGACGATAAGTGTATGGAGTTGTGTAATTATGTTAACGTATTTGTTAAGAAGTTATGTCACCCCTCAAATTTGGTACTTTGTTACACGAGCATGTCTACATGTCATTGTACCATCAATAACGTGATATGTTTCATGACGGTGTTAAAAAGATCACAACGCCCGAAGGTCGATTTGAAACTGTATTTGTATCAAAAGTGACGACACGGTCATATTACTCAACAAGCTTGTTGAAGCGAAATCATAGAAAAATTTATTAACCAAAGCATTTCATATCTTAACATTTAAAATTGCGTCATGATAGGTTTTTGTAAATCAAGGGGTGCAAGCAAAGTGATAATCAAGAGAGAATTACGTGTTCCACTCATAATTCCTTACAAATGGTTGTCTAGCGTTATTCACGAGCCAAGGACAAGTCGAGTCAAATAGGCACATCCTCGAGCTTGAAAATATTCACATCAACTCAGCTCCCCTAGGAACCATCTAAGAAGCTCAAAACTTGAGTTTGAACTCGACTCATATAAAACTCAATACAAATTGGCTCAATTTTTCTAAAAACTAATAGGAAAAATTTCAAGTTGTGTCTTTTATCTTAATACCACTTATCAGGCGGTGTCATTTTCGACGAATTTTGACAGATTTTGCCCTTTATAGGTAATATTGTTGCATGTTTTGTCCTTTATCCCTAACTCAGTTAGATTTTTTTTGTTAAATCTGTTCATTTGCAAGACACATGAGGGCATTATTGTAATTTCACCTTAAAGGACTAAATATGTAAATAACTTAAATTCTCAACCATTTTAAATAAATAAAAATGTTATCTCTCTATTACTTAGACCACCAGCACCACCACCGCCATCTCTCCCACCACCACCACCACCGCCACATCTCGGTGTTTCCTCATTAGAGCTGTTCATAAAGCTCGCGGCTCGCAGCTTGGCTCGTAGCTCGCTCGAAAGAAGCTCGAGAAAAACTAGCTAACAAAACTTAATTTGAGATGATGTGAACCAAGATGACTCGTTTTGTAACTGAGCCCAGTTCGAGCTAAGCTCGGCTCGTTGGCTCGTTCTTAGGCTCATTTAACTCCGACATAAAGCTCAAGCCGTGTTTAGCCACCTGAATTAATTTCAAGCTTGAGCTCGACACCACCTTTGCTCTACTCGGCTCGACTCGTTTACAGCCCTATTCCTCATCGACATACCTCCGCCACCGCCGAGAGATGACAATCCAAAACAATCGTTAAATATAGTAACAATCTTTAAATATAGTTACACTATACAATACATAAAATATATACAGTCTCATACTCTCCTTCACCACCATCATCAAAAATATTCAAAATCACAAACCAGACCTTCAAACCCTAACACAACAACAATGGATCCTCTAACAGCACTCTGAGAGATGACAATCCTGCAGGTCCGTGTTTCGGGACCAAAACCGTGATTCGTGTGAGATTAGTTCAAGACGGGAGAGATTAGAGATGGATAAACAAAACTCTTTGTATTAATCGGTAGTAAAACATTACAAATCGGCTCGATTACAAGATAACCGAACTAATACCAAAGGAGTATACATCCGGGGAGAGACCAAGTGGTGATCTCTCCCCCAAACACTAAAGCTCACAGTGAACTCTTTCAAATGAGCTCACCATATCTCTCTAGTTTGCAAATGAACAAGGGGTTGGTATTTATACCCACACCCACTTGTCTAGCAAACACACACGGTCAAACACATAACCCTCTCGTTTGACCAATTCAAACGAGCGGGTCAATACACATTCGTTTGACTGTTTCACTAACTATTAGATATTCAGCATAAAATAAATCTAATCTATTCGACAAGCATCGGACACAAAATCTGCATCAACAAATTCCCCCTTGTCTGTTGTTGTCGAATGCTGAAAATGCAACTGCAATCGATCTTCAGTCAAGTATTTATCTTCTCTGTGTTAACAAATTCCCCCTTGATCGATGATCCAGGTAAGTAGTATCTTGACGCTCCTTGTATAATAGTTCCCCCTCAAAGTACGCGTATCTGTGTTAGGTGTTGTGCAATGTCCTCACAAGGCTTAATTACGCGTATCCGTGTTGGGTGTTGTGCAATGTCCTCACAAGGCTCAATTGACCGATGTTCCGCTGATCTTCCAATACTCCAACCGGCATTTGATAAGGGTTCCATTATTTAAAAACTACATCAAGTCTTGATTTGTCATAAGACAAACTCTACCACCTGTGATTGCGTTTAGAAATTTACCGAAGAAATTCAACATATGAAAATTTTTTATCCCCCCATTTCTTTGGTAAGATCTCTAAACCTTAACAGATTCTCTCCACTTCAAAGAAACTGTCGTCAATTTCACAGAACAAATTCTCTCCACTGAGTAGAATTTATCTTCAAATGTTCATCAATTCCCTCCACTGAGCGGAACTGTCGTCAATCTTCACTGAATGTTCTCGGTTGTTCGAAAAATCATGAAAACGACTTTCTTCTTTATATAATCTAGTTGAATAAGAACGTCCCCTAGTACCCCATAGGATCCGACTTGTATCCCTCCAAAGACTTTGTGAACTCGTTAGGACCGGTATTGGCATTCCAGGTTCATTCATTCGTTACCAAATGCAAGAATATGACAATAAACAAAATGCTTTCTTCTTTGCATATTCTAGTTGACAAAGAAATTTCCCCTAGTACCCCGTATGATCCGACTTGTATCCCTCCAAAGACTTTGTGAACTCGTTAGGACCGGTATTGACATTCCAGGTTCATACGTTCATTTTCAAATGCGAGAATATGACAATAAACAAAATGCTTTCGAACATTTACGAATAACCGATAACAATCATAAACATTGACGTGCGAAAGTAAACATACCGTTCTTGGTTTTTGGCCCATAGTAGTCAAGTCATCAAATTTGACGTTTGCATCGCTAACCGTGACTACCCCACATTTTTCAAAAGAAAATCATTTGTTTTCATCAAGCCTCATCATCCCGCGCACTCTCTAACTCGTACCCAATACTTACTATTTTTTTGCCCATATAATAATCTTGTACTCGGTGGTGAAAGTGGAATTAAAGACCCACAAGAAAATTTGTTGCAACTTTCATGAGCCATAATAAAAAAAAAATATCCAGCTGAAACAAACAAATGTCATCGTTTATCGGCCCAAAAAAATTTCACATTCCATCACTTAGGGATTATCCCAATTGAAGACAGATCATGTGGCCCAATCACCATTCAGGCCCATACTCCTCAATTTTTAGAGAAACCCAGCTGAAACTTAATTCCTGTCGACATCTGTACAGCGTCCACCCACTTCTAAACCTTATCTTCCTCTGCGATACACACCTCCAAAAACATCCAATCCCCAAAGAAGACTTGTGTAGCTGCCACTCTCATCTACCCTCATCCAAAAACCTTCAAAAAAAGGTTCATTCTGCCGATATCCACAACCCTCATTTATACACAACCTCCAAACATGTGCAGCCATTACCACAACTGTAAATCACTGCCATCTTCTCTACCATACAACCTCAAAACCCAAACAGCATCTGTAGTACATAACAACAGTAGCCACTAACATCATCATTCTTCGTCTGAAACCCACAAAAGATGTGACGGAGTTTTGTTCAGCAGCAGCAGGTTCGTCAGTGGTTCTTCGTCGATGGTAGGTTTTTCGGCAGGGGTTCTTCATCGATTGTGTATCCAGTAGTTTTTCATCGGACACGTTATGACGAAAAAGGGTCTTCGTCAGGAGGGGGTTTTTCGTGGGAGCAGATATGAAGAAACCCTATCTTTCTTTCAACAGCCGCCACACACCTTCAAGAACACAACCACTGTTTCTTTTGCAGATTTGACGAAAATCACTTCAAAAGTGATATTTGATGATGAAAACTTGATTATTTAGGTGTAAAACATAAAACCAAACACTCTGTTGTGATCCGTTTCAGCACAGATCTGAATAATCGGGTCCAAATATGAGTTTTTCTCATTTTCACCCAACTTTACATCATGAACAAAAATACTAAAATCACAGATCTAGAGCACATGTGATTTAGCAAATGGTTAGATTTACTAAATCGGGTACCATGGCTCTGATACCAATTGTAGGTCCGTGTTTCGGGACCGAAACCGTGATTCGTGTGAGATTAGTTCAAGACCGGAGAGATTAGAGATGGATAAACAAAACTCTTTCTATTAATCGGTAGTAAAACATTACAAATCGGCCCGATTACAAGATAACCGAATTAATATCAAGGAGTATACATCCGGGGAGAGACCAAGTGGTGATCTCTCCCCCAAACACTAAAGCTCACAGTGAACTCTTTCAAATGAACTCACCCTATCTCTCTAGTTTGCAAATGAACAAGGGGTTGGTATTTATACCCACACCCACTTGTCTAGCAAACACACACGGTCAAACACATAACCCTCTCGTTTGACCACTTCAAACGAACGGGTCAATACACATTCGTTTGACCGTTTCACTAACTATTACATATTCAGCATAAAATAAATCTAATATATGCTCTGATACCACTTGTAGGTCCACTAGCGGAGGATCTAGTAGCCTAATCCTTGTGATACGAACAAACCCGGTTGTGCGGAATCCAACCGAGTAAGCAAACCGAGCAAAGAACACGAGTACACACACAAGATACAACGTTTAAAGCTTCGAATGTTATAACCAGAAGTGTTTGTTTACAACGATTACAGAAGATTATACTCTCACAAACTCACTGGTTCTCTCGTGTCTCACTGTGTGTCTTTCTCTATGTGCTCCCCTCTAAACTGAGGTACAAGACCTGTATTTATAACCAAACACAACAGTAGCCTTACCAAAGACTTCATCCGACGAAAGTCCACTAGTCGACGAAAGACCATGTGTGACGAAAAACAACAGGTTTTTCGTCAGTCACATGTGCAGGTTTTTTGTCCATAGCATGTGCAGGTTATTCGTCGATGGCTGCAACTTTGACACTTGCAGATTATGCAGAACTTGCAAACATGTTCGATCCGAAACATTAATGGAGGATATCGAGTTTCAGTATTCATCTCGTAACGTTGTCGAACCGGGCGAGACGCATCCACAAAGTGTATCAATAGTATGGTACAATCCTAAATGGGTTAGATGGTGCAACTTTAACATTCGTGATGTAATCATGTAATTGTTGTGTCTGTTACAGGATTTTAACTTCTTGTTGGCCTCTTTTACTATATTTGAATAATAAATTAATAATATAGTCTCCGTTAAAAAAAAATTCAATATAGGAAATTTAAGTGGAAAATATACGCATATAATGATAGAATTGATATTATTTTTTATTTCATAGCGATATCAAACCTTTAACTCTTATAGAATTGATATTATTTTTTATTTCATAGCGATATCAAACCTTTAACTCTTATAATATCAGATCTTTTAACTCTTAATTATAAGGAGATTAATTTCTTGAAAGAGACTCCAACTAGTTTCTCCATTTCATATCTCTTTTGTCTCGTGATCTTTTTATTAATTTAATTATTATCCCAAAATAATCGTAATCCAACTCAGATATCTATATCTATACTATATTATAATACAATAGGTTAGAACCCCGTGTGTTACACGGGTTGAAAAATATAATTATATATATTAAATAATAATTATATATACTAAGTAATAAAAAATATATCTTTCAAAAGAATTAATGTATTGCACATGATGAATAAAACTGTAACAAAGTTAAAAAAAAAGTTACATATACATCAATAAAAACACGACATGTGGATTAGTAGATACTAGTTACGATTAAAAGCACTTTTTAACATATAATAATAATAATAATAATAATAATAATAATAATAATAATAAAATTAAAAGATAAGGATAAGATTAGTGATATTTATGTATTAATTATTAAACAAAATTAAAATAAAATATAAGTAAAATTGTGAGGTTAAAGTAGGGAATGACATGTAACGTTAATTGGAAATAAATGTAAGGGTGAACGGGGTGCTCCCCACGTTGGGAGTATTCCCCACTTAGCCACAACCAATCAGGTTATTCCATGTCAACTCCCATCTTAAGTCCCTATTTTGCACTCAAACGTTGGCATCACTCCACTCACACAATTATTTTTTATAAAAAAAGAAGAAAAAAATATGATTGGAGGAAAAATGGTGGACCCACATTAACAACCAATCACCCCCTCTCTCCCTCCCCTCTCTCAATCGGTGAGCACACACCGATCTAAACACTCCCCGCGCTGTATACTTTTGTTGGTGGCGGTGTACCCGCACGGAAAATTAAGTCCCCACATGGGGTCATCGAAGGTGCCCCGTGCACCCTAATGTTATATACTTAGTAATATAAAAGTTGTGTCTTTAAAAACCCGTGTATTGCACGGGCTGTATAAAATATAATGTAATCTCTTACCGCGTTTCTTACCGTCCAATCACATTAAATATTTGATTTTTTAGAAATAACTCATAAAAACAATTATCATCATTATAGCACATTAAATATTCGATTATTTTGAGCAATCACCCATAAAAACAATTATCATTATTAATCTTCATTTTTTTTAATATTTTAACTAACATAATAAAAAATATAAGTTTATTTAAAAGATTAATAATTAATCTTATATTAAGTTTATTTAGTTAATGATACAATAATTATCTTTAATTAAAAATAAGTATCCATTGTTAAAAGATTCAAATATGTTATATTGAGAATTACGTTTTAAATTTGTTATTGTTCTATTCTTATCATTAATTAATATCGTCATATAATGACTATCTTTAATTATAAAAAATAAGCATCTATAATTAAGTAGAAGAATGAGTCGGGAAAATAAATAAATAGATTGCTCCAACAGTTTCTTCTATTATATGGTATAGAAAATATAGATATAAATTTAAGGGACAATTGTATATACCCCTATAAAAGTTATTTATTGCGTATTTACCCAGACCCCAAATAAAATTGCATTTACCCCCCTCCCCTATTAAAACAAATTGTCAATTTATCCATTTTGATTTTATTCATTAAAAGTAAAGTAGAGAATGAGGTATTAAAATTAAAAATCTATTAATTTTTTCATTTAAAATTATAAAATCTTTTAATTTTTCATATTTATCTAAGTTTTTCTAAATCTTTTTCTACTTTGTTTTTGTTTTTTTTATTGTTTCGCTAATGCGTTTCTTTATTTTTCTTTCGTATGTGTGTAATCCACTCTTCTACATAAAAAGTTTGTCATTTTATTCGATCCCTCACTTTGCAAGTTTCATAACTAAAATTTGTATCTTTTGAAATAAAAATTTCATGTCGCAGGCCTCATGATTCAATCTATAAAATCACATTCCTGAGTCCAAAACAATCTCGATGATTCTAATTTCGAAAGCTTCCTCCATAATCGATGTATTAAAAGTGAAATCTCATGTTCAGTCAACTCAATCTGAGAAAGAACAAAGTTATGAAATATTCAATTCACACTCGATTAAGAACATGAAGAGTTAATTGGACGTAATGGCCTAGATGGAAACTTAGAATGGGAGTGAACTTTAGAATTTAATTTGTTGCTTGATAGGGTTTGTTTTAAGGTTATTTTTGTCATTGTGTGAAGTTTCATTAGATAAGGGGATATATGTAATTTTAGTTGGATAAATATACAATTAGGGGTTTTTTTATAAGGAATATATGCAATTCTCCCTAAATTTAATACGGATTTTTTTAAAAGGAGATGTATGCAATTCTCCATAAATTTAATACAGGTTTTTTTTTATAAGAAGATATAAGCAATTCTCCCTAAATTTAATAAGTTTAGAATTTGAGTATGAGGCTATAGGGTGTGGTCATGACCCTCATGACCATCATAACCCTCCACGTCAGTGTTATATCACCCACCTCTAATTCACCATAAAAAACCAATACTCTAAGGGTGTGGTCATGACCCAAACCATTATCCCCTTATTTATTTTAATTTATCTTTGTTTAAAGAAAAGTGAAATGATTTCTTGAAAAATGGAAAGGATGACCATGATTGCCATGGTTTAATATATGCAAACCATGGTGGATCATGCAAGAGGTGGTGTAGCATTCCATTGATGTTCCTACATGGCGAATCATGTCCCAACTATGACCCCTACACCTTTTAGCCTACGTAGTTTCTTCCCGTATTTAAAATCTATTATTTTCTTTTGTAACCTACGTCATACCAAATTAACAGTTTTAATATTATAATTATAATCGTTTATTTATAAATAATCTAAAGCTAATACTATTTAAACATTTTAATATATTATCTACAAAATACACGTTCATCAATATCAATGAATTTTATCTACCTAAACTTTTTAAATATAATATTTATTCAATAGTTATATTAACTAATCTATCTATACCATATAAAGAAATCTTTATATAACTTTTTTAACATAATATTTATTCGATCATAATTCTTGAATATTTGCATGACTATCTTTAATTATAAAAGTAAGTATTTATAATTAACTATGAGAGAGAAGCGGGGAAACAAATAAATAGATAAGATACTTAATATATTATTATCAGTTATCTTTGTCTTTTATCATTAAAATCTCTTCTAAAATTTTAAATCTAATATTATCAATAATTGACTTTTCATAATAAATTTTTAAAAAAATAAATAATATTAAATATTTAGAAAAATAATTAAGACTGTCTTATAGAACGTCATGTGTCCCTAACATGGTTTCTTTTATTATATGTATAGATAAGGGATGGGCATTTTAAAATACCAAAAAATAAGAACTTTTTCCCTCTTAATTTATAAGATAGCTCATAAAACGAGGTAAATTGGTCTTTTAAACATTAATTATGTTTTTGCCCTCCATCTTATTACAACTAAATCCCTCAGTTTTAACCAAATTATGGATAATTAGTTACACTTTTCTCCCTCAACAACAAACTTATAATTCTTTTACGTATTTTTGTTGTATCTTGTAAACTATAATATTTAAAAAAAAATCCAAAGATATCATGACGATCTACTCATTTTCGTTAACGTTTCGATAGTTGTTTTGTTCAGTATTAACATACGCATTAAAATGTATAAACAAATGATGCATTAGTGTATAAGTGAATATTGCATTTATAATACCTTTCTGCCTACATTGGTACCAACAATTGAACTGAGTTTATTTGCAAAGAAAAAATATGGTATAGATAATGTATAAAAGTTGATATAAAATGTTATAGAGATTTACTATTTAATACCAAAAAGTAAAACAAATAAACTAATAAACGTATGTAATCATTTTATGAGTTAAATCACTAGTCATACGAATAAAAGATAAAAGCACTACTAATATTTTTAAGGGGTGGGGATCAAATAGAAAGTTTATTTTAGCTAGGAAGGATAGGAAGCAATAGGATTATGACATACGGCAAATTTTAAAATAAACAGAAAGGGTATTTTAGTTAATCTCATCATTTCTTCTTCCTTCTTCCTTCTTCTTTCTTCTTCCCAGTTACTTCAAAACCCACAATTTTCAAAACCCACCATCTCCAACCTTTTCTTAACTTACTATCTCAATAATCATTACATTATAGTGCGATTTTCGTCATCAATTAATGATTCAAACACCCGATCAACGTGTTCTTCAGTTTTTTTTTTTTTTTTTTTGAAGAAAACCCAGTTTAATTTCATTCAAAATCTCGTTTTTTTCCCGTGATTTTGAAGATAATCACTCGATCCGTTCGATTCAATCGCTGATAAGTGTTTCTATCATTCAAATTTCGTCAATCGATGAAGAAATCGGCTTCGATCCATGTAAAAAATTCTTTAATTTCATTTTTACGATCTGGGTTTTTGATTTAGTCATTGCGTTTTACGATCTTGGCGGGGGTCCGGGGGCGGCAGCCCCTGGTAGCAGGGTCCTAGGGGCGGCAGCCCCTGGCTGGAGTTGAGCTGTAAAATGCATCAGAAAAGTTAATTTTCTGTAAATTGCCTCTGGAAAACTGCACTCGTAAACTGCATTGGTTCAGACAATTCACAGCACAGACAAAACTATTGTCCTGGTTCAATGCGTTTTAGAGAGAACATTTCTTTGGTGTTTTTAAGCCATTGTGTTTTAGAACTAAGACATTTTTATGTGTTTTCTGGCCATTGCGTTTTAGAAAAACACATTTTTGAAGTGTTTTTAGTCATTGCGTTTTAGGTAAAACACATTTTTAGGTGTTTTCAGTCCATTGCGTTTTACAGAGAACATTTTCTTTTGTTTTTTAGGCCATTGCGTTTTAGAAAGGAGACATTTTTAAGTGTTTTCTGGCCATTGCGTTTTATAAATAAGACATTTGTTTGTGTTTTTTGTGCATTGCGTTTTAGGTAAAACACATTTTTATGTGTTTTCAGTCCATTTCGTTTTAGAAAACAGACATTTTAAGTGTTTTCTGGCCATTGCGTTTTAGAAATAAGACATGTGTTTGTGTTTTTGGTGCATTGCGTTTTATGTAAAACACATTTTTATGTGTTTTCAGTCCATTGCGTTTTAGAAACTACACTTTCTTTTGAGTTTTTAGGCTATTGCGTTTTAGAAATAACACATTTCTTTGTGTTTTCTGGCCATTGAGTTTTACAAATAAGACATTTCTTTGTGTTTTTTGTGCATTGCGTTTTAGAACAATGTCATTTTTTAGGGTTTTTTTTCCATTGCGTTTTACGCAACTGGGTTTTC
Organism: Helianthus tuberosus; assembly: GCA_030545235.1. Lineage (NCBI taxonomy): Eukaryota > Viridiplantae > Streptophyta > Magnoliopsida > Asterales > Asteraceae > Helianthus > Helianthus tuberosus. Next base: position 197,087,981 of record CM060424.1, read on the forward strand.
AATTTTTTTTTTCTCGAAAATCTAGCAATAGTATACTCGTTTTAAAGATAAAAAAACGCTCGTTTTTTTTATGCAATTTTTATAAAAAAAATAATGTCGTATGAAAAAGTTATTAATATTTAAAAAACGGGGGGGAATTGGAGGAGAGAGAAACTATTGCCTTGAATTGACTAGAATGTCCCTTAACAAACTCACGCGCCTCTTTTCTTCCCTTTAATTTTCTTCATTTAATCTTAGCCCTTGATTAACTAAATGGATGGTGAAGATCACTTCCTAGCCTTCTTAGCCAAATAAACTTCCTATTGTATCTCCACCTTTAAGAACTAAAACTCTTGTTGAATAATTTGTTAAACATTTTCTTTACAACATCAACAAACTTCCTAATTTAAGGGTGACAAAGTCTTATATTTAAGCAAGCGGGAGACAACTTTTGAAATTTAAACTTTTTCCCCATATCTCCAAACGTGTTGGATCTTATTTACAAAATTCAAACCAACACACAATCGTTTCCGCAACCTCTCTGGATCCATGGAACCACCATCGTTGCAACTGTTATGTTATTCGCCACCTTACACCATCACTCATCGTCAGGGGCGGATCTATTTGAGAGGCAGGGGTTGCACGGGATACCCCTCAACTTTCTTCACGAAGTGTATTTTTTTTTCTTTTTTTTTTTCGTTTTTATGTATTGGACATCCTTAAGCAAATATTAGGATACCCCTGAGAAAAAGAGTTAAAATAGCTTATTCAGATCTTTCCCGATGAACTGCGGCAACCTATGTAGTTTTGTGTTGAAGATGAACATGGGGAGAGAGAAGATAGGTATCTGCTTTTTTAAATATAAATATAAATATTAATATATTATTTATGTGTAGGTGAAATATAGGATCTGTAAAAGTGATGGGTTAGAGTGACAACTCATTAACTCTTACTATTTATTTACTTTAATATAGTTTTTAACTTTTTTTCTATTTCACCCAAAAACATGAGATATACTTAGAAGCTTATCAAATGACGATTGGATTGATTTTTCGTGTCATAACACTTGATTTAACCTGTGAATATTAAATTTTTTGTTAGAAATATAGATATATATAACTAAAAAATGTTATTATTGTTATAATTTAATATAATGAATTTTGTTTAAATAAACAAGTTTCCATTTCAAGTGCTCATTTTTACTAGTCGTATGACATTCGAAATCTTAAAGACAATCCTAACTGAGGAGCAAATTTTTTCTACTCGCACATGGCCCTTGACGGCCCTCGAATTCAAGGAGACGACCCCGCCCCTGGTCCCACATTTAGCACAAAATTCATATTAATTAAAAGCTCAAATTTAATTAAAAAAACACACACACATTTAGTTAAAATTTTAAAAGCCCAAACTCATATTATTAACATTGTATGAATGGACAGTAAAAAAAATTTGGATACCCCTGAATTTTCCGTCTAGTTCCGCCACTGCTCATCGTCATTGTTCAAGCCATCGCACACTAGTAGGTTTTGAAGATGGTGCTAGAGTTCTGCCGTGAAACTCAACATCCGGTGAACAAGGTGTGTTCCATCTGTCATAGTCCCGATTACTAAATATACATCAGATTTTCGACGTATAGTGTTCATCTTGGTGTTTCAGAACTTTCATTGATACTAATTTGTAAATTAGAACTTAAATTCAAGTTTTCTACATGCTACAAGTACATTTGAGACAACTGGCCGGTAGATCTGGGACATAAATGTAAAAGTGGATAAACTAGAAAACCAATGTCCATACTATTTGTTTTTTCAATTTAGATATGACATTTAGTTCCGATAATGTTTTCTCTTCTGTGGTGTTTTGGATTTTACTATTAATTGATGGTGCAATTGTGATTATTTTTATTTTAAATCATGTATCTTTATCAGTGTTGTAAAAATCGTGACTAGGCAGCGACTAGTCGGCGATTAATCGCTAGTCGGACAGTAACTGAGTAATTTTTCGTTAATCAGTCCATTAATCGCTAGTCGGGCCTAGTCGGACCTAGTTGGCCAGCCAAAAATCGGTGATTCCGGCCAAATTCCGGCAAAAAGCCAGTATATTCCGGTTAAAATCTCTAAATTCCGGCCGGTTTTTCAGCCAAACCATGTAAATTCCAACAATTAATCTTGTATACTTAAAAAATGAGTTGAATAAGAGTTAAAACCTAGCTACTTAAAATATTTATCTATAAAAATATGTATATGTATACATAAAAGTGAAAATTACATATAAAAAACCCGATCCGATTAATCCTGATTAATTCCAAGCAATCCCGAGTAGTCGCTAGTTCCCACCTCACTGGTCGACTAGCGACTAACGAATTCTCCAACCTTGATCTTTATAGATGGATTAAATGTTTCGTATTTATAAACTAGGTAAATGTCATAAGGTTTGATCGACCCAAACTTTATTCTCATATTTGAAAAGTAACTTAAAAATATCGTTCTATAATTTTTAAACTTTCAATATTAACTATATGATTTTTTTCTTTATTTAGCCCGTATGATACACCATATTATAACCTAATTATAAAATATTTAATAGCAAGTAGAGATCTTTGAATCTTAATAGGAGATTATTACTTAAAAGACACTCCAACATATACACCTATCAATGAGATTTATATCAAGAGACAATATTCTATTCGATTTTTTCCTTAGTCTTGTTATCTATTCGATTTTTTCTTTAGTCCTGTTATCTCCTTGTTAATTATCCCAAATAAAGCGGCCGATTGAATCCCGAATTAACCCAAACCTAGATTGGTGTAGTATTTAATGAATCCTAATATCAATGGTCTCAAAACCATAGATACTACAGTCATGGCTGAATTTCCTTCAGAAATCATGTACGACATCTTGTCCAGAATGCCGGTAAGATCTTTGGCTCGTTTCCGGTGTGTAAACAAGCAATGGTGCAACTACATCAACGATTCTTACCTTGAAGTCATGCATGCCAAACGAGCGCCACTGACCGATGCAATGCTCATCAAGTTCCATCAGTTTCCATCTGTTAGTTCCAACTCACCATGCACACTCAGATTTTTGGAACATAAAGAAGAAGAAGAAGGTACTTGTACCTTAGAAGTGAGAAAGAAGCCACTGGTTATGGAGTTTATGTGTCGTAGGGCTAATAGACGCCGGCCGCCTTTTGAAATAGTTCTAGGTTCTTGCAATGGTCTACTCTACTCATCACAAGGCCGGAACCCTGATGGCAGCACCACTTTGGTTGCGATCAATCCTCTAAGGAGAGAATGCTATAAGCTGCCACCCATCAATACACCCGAATCAGAACCGTTAGGGAGGTTTGTAGAGTCGTCAAGTGGGCTTGGCTTTGATGATTCTACCAACACTTTCAAGATGGTGTGCGTTATGAAAAAGTTCAAGAAGGATCTATATACCATGGTGCATGTCTTGGGCACAAACTCGTGGCGGAAGATACCCCAAATCCCATCTTATCCCATAGAAGGTGAAGGTGTATTCGCTAATGGATGTTTGCATTGGTTAATTAGACACCGATACGATTATGACGGAGTGTACTTAGCAAATCCTTTAATAAGCTTTGACATGGCAAAGGAGGAATTCGGATTAATCAATCTTCCTCAAGAACTACCTTCCGTTGGGGATAGAGTGAGATTGGTTTATCTTCATGGTGAAGTTGGATATGTGTATCAAATTATACGCAAGATAGTGGTGTGGGTGTTGAAGGATAAAGGATGGGTGAGGCACTGTGAGATCGATGTGAAACCCGCCTCTTTTGGTTACGTAAAGATTTTAGGGTTTTGGAACGTAAAAGGAGACGTATTAATGTTAGATATGTGGTACCATCGTATGTTTGTTTACAACATAAAAAGTGACACTGTGGATGAAGTCAGCCTCATTGGTTGGAAAGAAACGCCTGGAGTAGAAGATATACGAATGTATCAAAAAAGTTTTGTTTTCAACTCGTTATTCGATCGAAAACTGATGAGAAGAAGCTAGCCAATTTATATTTATGCTAGGTAGTAAAGTTGATTGATACACCAATTTCTGGTCCAGTTTATTGGTTGTTTTAAAGGTTTTTGTTTGTTTAACAAAAGTGGTTTTTAGGTTTTGCACACCCCTAGCTATTGTGATTTACATTATTATGTTTTATATATTGACTTATGGTATTATATTTATCAAGCGAACTATATGTGGTTATAAATCTTGATTTGGGTTAATGAAGCTCGTTATAGTTATTGGTATGTAGATATACATTTACTGTATCACTAACTTTTCATTTTATTTAAACTATATCTAATTTAAAAATTTTATATATTTCGTTTATATTTAAATTATATAAAACAAAATAAAATAAAAATAGGATAGTTAAATAAGTTCAATATCGATTTATTAAATAAAGTAGGCCTGGCACGAAATTACCTATTAAGAAACGAAAAAATTACCAATGTATCATACGACATGTTTAAGACACGAACACGATCTGTTAAGACACGGGCACGACTTGTTTAAGACTCGAACACGACCGAATTGGGTAAGCTATGAACCGGATAGGGAATGGTGGTGTTTGTGAGAGAGATTTAAAAATTCGGGATTGAATTGTAGAAAAAGAACCGCGTGTGTTTGTGTATAATTCATCTCTGGTACTATGATTGATTACCCCATGTCCACACACACATAAAATATTTTTTAATTTTAAATTATTAACATGTACTTAAAGGGTCTTAACAGGTTAACAAGTTTTAAGCTGTTTAGACATGAAACTTGTTAAGTTTTTATCGTGTCGACCAGTTTTAGACACGAAACCTATTAACGTCAAACACGAAACATGATAACTTCATGTAGGTTCGTGTTCGTGTCAGTATTACCAACCCTAAACAAAGTAGGTTATCAGCCTGTGTGTTAAACATCGATTTCTTAGATAAAGTGGGTTACAAGCCTGTGTATTAAACACAGTGGCGAAGCTTCGCCCCCCCCCCCCCCCCCCCCATTTTTCTGAAACCGGGGGGGGGGGGGGGGGGGTGGAAACGTAAATACCTAAAAATTTTCTATACGAATTACTATTTATAACACTACGCATCGAAAAGTTCGAGGGGTCGGGCGCCCCCTCGGACGTCCACTAAACTGCGCCCCTGAAGAGCTATATAGAAATTTACGTATTATACGTGTTTAATCGTATAATACGTAAATTTCTATATAGCTCTTATAACTAAAATTACGTATTACACATAATATAAAAAATAAAAAATAAGAAGTTACAGTTATTATGAAGTTAGGTGAACATATAAAACTTGATAAATATTAAAAAAAAAAAACCTAAATAAACATGAATCAAAATTCAATCTCTCTTGTTACTATATATTACAATTACTTTATTATATATTATATTATATTATATTATATTATATTATATTATATTATATATTATATTATATATTTTTATTTTTATATATTAATAAACGAAGTGAAATGAATAGTAATTTTAATATTATAATAATATATAATTTTTTTTAATATTTTACTATTTTAATATTATTTATATTTATATTTATATTTATATTTATATTTATATTTATATTTATATTTATATTTATATTTATATTTATATTTACATTTATATTTATATTTATTTATTTATTTTTTATATTAATAAACGAAGTGAAATGAATAGTAATTTTAATATTATAATAATATATAATTTTTTTAATATTTTTACTATTTTAATATTATAATAATAGTTATTTTCTTTACTTTTTAACTTTAATTCTTTTTATTAATATCAGGGGTTAGGAAAAACTTAGTGTCAACCGTTATCGAACCAGTACTGGTATCGAAAATGTCGGGACGGTCCTGTTCGATATTAGTACATGAAGGTAAAAACCGGCACTAATGCAGAAAACGCCAAAAGTTGGTGCCGAATTGATATTGGAAACCTTTTGGTTCGGGAAATTCAGTGCTACTACCCGGTACCATTTGCTCATCCCTGATCACTGTTACCGTACGAACAACGGTATCGTACAACTTTTTTTGTTGATTTTCTTCAACTTTTAATTTTTTTTTTCAGTGGTAGGCATGAGCTCGGTGCCAATCGATACTGATACCGAAAATACCGGTTACGGTACTGGTATATAAAGGTAAAAAACGGTAGTGAACCGGTACCAGGAACGCCAAAAGTCGGTACCGAATTGATACTTAAGATCTTTCGGTTCGGCAAATTTGGTACCGGTACCGAGAACAATTTGCTCATCTCTGACCACGAGTTTCATACGAACAACATCGTTAACATACAACTTTTTTTGTTGATTTTCTTTCGGTTATCTTTCAGTGTTTTTTTCTACATTTTCCTCTTATTCTTGTCAGCAGTTCCGTTCGCAACACGCTCGTAGTGATTTCAAAACACATGTAAACACAGATTAATCGGCGAACTTCTTTTCTTAAAATAGCATTACAACTGGACAGAAAACCTAAAATTATTCATGATGCTAACAATTCCTGGTCATTAATAAGAAAATTAATAATATCACCTTGATTTCTACATAATAAGTGGTTTTTATTTGTTTTTGCATAAGGCTGGACGGTATGGAGGTTCGTCCTCCACCGTCCTGGAACGTTGCCGGATCAAACACCACGCCCCCCCCCCCCCCTTCCTCAGTCTTCGACCTTGGCGTCCTCTTCTGGACGTTGGAGCCGATCCACAAAATGACAAAAACCACCCCTCCCCCTCTCTCACACACCTATACATACAATATATACATACACATTTTAGATCCATCCTCTCATTTCCATACCTCCATCTTCTTTGTCTCATCCTCATGCCCATCCTACGTGACGCTTACGTGGCGGAACATCCTTCAAGAAAAGACCATTACCATACCGTGTAGCATAATGTTCAACAATCACACCACATGAAATTGAGGAGATGGTTTTCTACCTAACACAATCGAACATTCTCTTGACACAAATTTCATAATATCAATTAATCAAACTGATCACAAATAGCTTAAAAATTAAACCAAATTGATGTTCCTACATGGCGAATCATGTCCCAACTATGACCCCTACACCTTTTAGCCTACGTAGTTTCTTCCCGTATTTAAAATCTATTATTTTCTTTTGTAACCTACGTCATACCAAATTAACAGTTTTAATATTATAATTATAATCGTTTATTTATAAATAATCTAAAGCTAATACTATTTAAACATTTTAATATATTATCTACAAAATACACGTTCATCAATATCAATGAATTTTATCTACCTAAACTTTTTAAATATAATATTTATTCAATAGTTATATTAACTAATCTATCTATACCATATAAAGAAATCTTTATATAACTTTTTTAACATAATATTTATTCGATCATAATTCTTGAATATTTGCATGACTATCTTTAATTATAAAAGTAAGTATTTATAATTAACTATGAGAGAGAAGCGGGGAAACAAATAAATAGATAAGATACTTAATATATTATTATCAGTTATCTTTGTCTTTTATCATTAAAATCTCTTCTAAAATTTTAAATCTAATATTATCAATAATTGACTTTTCATAATAAATATTTAAAAAAATAAATAATATTAAATATTTAGAAAAATAATTAAGACTGTCTTATAGAACGTCATGTGTCCCTAACATAGTTTCTTTTATTATATGTATAGATAAGGGATGGGCATTTTAAAATACCAAAAAATAAGAACTTTTTCCCTCTTAATTTATAAGATAGCTCATAAAACGAGGTAAATTGGTCTTTTAAACATTAATTATGTTTTTGCCCTCCATCTTATTACAACTAAATCCCTCAGTTTTAACCAAATTATGGATAATTAGTTACACTTTTCTCCCTCAACAACAAACTTATAATTCTTTTACGTATTTTTGTTGTATCTTGTAAACTATAATATTTAAAAAAAAATCCAACGATATCATGACGATCTACTCATTTTCGTTAACGTTTCGATAGTTGTTTTGTTCAGTATTAACATACGCATTAAAATGTATAAACAAATGATGCATTAGTGTATAAGTGAATATTGCATTTATAATACCTTTCTGCCTACATTGGTACCAACAATTGAACTGAGTTTATTTGCAAAGAAAAAATATGGTATAGATAATGTTTAAGACTCGAACACGACCGAATTGGGTAAGCTATGAACCGGATAGGGAATGGTGGTGTTTGTGAGAGAGATTTAAAAATTCGGGATTGAATTGTAGAAAAAGAACCGCGTGTGTTTGTGTATAATTCATCTCTGGTACTATGATTGATTACCCCATGTCCACACACACATAAAATATTTTTTAATTTTAAATTATTAACATGTACTTAAAGGGTCTTAACAGGTTAACAAGTTTTAACCTGTTTAGACATGAAACTTGTTAAGTTTTTATCGTGTCGACCAGTTTTAGACACGAAACCTATTAACGTCAAACACGAAACATGATAACTTCATGTAGGTTCGTGTTCGTGTCAGTATTACCAACCCTAAACAAAGTAGGTTATCAGCCTGTGTGTTAAACATCGATTTCTTAGATAAAGTGGGTTACAAGCCTGTGTATTAAACACAGTGGCGAAGCTTCGCCCCCCCCCCCCCCATTTTTATGAAACCGGGGGGGGGGGGGGTGGAAACGTAAATACCTAAAAATTTTCTATACGGATTACTATTTATAACACTACGCATCGAAAAGTTCGAGGGGTCGGGCGCCCCCTCGGACGTCCACTAAGCTGCGCCCCTGAAGAGCTATATAGAAATTTACGTATTATACGTGTTTAATCGTATAATACGTAAATTTCTATATAGCTCTTATAACTAAAATTACGTATTACACAAGCCCCCTCGAATTTATACCTGAGCTCAAGCAAGACACCCCATAAAGCTCTTTTCTTAACCGGATCATTGAAAGCGTACACATTAGCTATGTTTAACAAAACCCCAGAGGACACGTGTCGACCAGAAACCAATATGACCGATTCATGCTTGAAGATGTTGATCGGCAGAAACTCGGAAGGGTTCCAAATCGAAAGGAGACCCCCCGATCTACCAAGGGCATCAACACATTCAAACCCTGCCAACCGGTTCCCCCAAAACCGACGCATTTCCTTCTCGCCTAACCCAGACACTTGTGTTTCCTGAATGCACAAAAAAGAAATCTTGTTTTCTCTAATCAATCTGTTAACCCAATTGGCTTTATCCAAGCCTCCGGCCCCCCTTATGTTGACAGCTAAATAATTCATGGTTGGTTGCTTGGTCCCGTTTCACCCACTATCAATGATTTCACCTGTTTCTGGAAGTTATCCAAGTTAATACCGAGTTTCTTACCAATTTCCAGAGTTGCGGCTACCTCATCACTGATGTCACCACCTCCTAGCTCCTCCTGTGCCTCGCCATCATCTGTGAATTCCAAGTTCAGGTCGAAATTTCTCACCTTTTTTCCCATCGAGCCAGAATTTTGATCATCCGGTCTGAGCCTCTGTTTTTTGGAGGAGAGATAATCAGCAGGTATGAATGTCTCTTTATTGTTCTTCTTCCTTTTTTTTGTCTTCATATGACTGCAATCCCTAATTATCTCCATGAGATTAAAAGGGTCACTATTGGAGTCTGGCCCCATTGCATTTTTCTCCAGCCCACAAGATTGTTTTTTGGAGATTGGTGGGCCTGCATCCTTTTTGGGCTTCCTATTCTTAGTACCCGAATTGGCAGAAAAGTAGAAGACCTGGGATGGCCCACTTTCATTATTATGCTTATCAGAATAATTATCTACCATCTCGGGGTTATTCTCGCCGCCAGACACTTCATCTACCTTTTTATCTTTTTTTTGAGTTCCAAGGTTATTGGAAACCCCCACTACCTTTTCGGTTTCCAAGGGACCGTTAGACTCCCCACCTTCCCCGACTACGACCGGGCGATCTCCGGCAACCGGCACCACCGGAATATCAACCGAATTATCAACAAGTTCCACGAAGTCCGGAACCCAGTCCTCCTCCATCTCTTGAATCCAAACCTTGAATGATGAATTCCCGCTGATCACGTTAACCTCCTCCACAATCTTCGACCCAACATGAACCAAAACACCCACCCTATCACTGGCTAAAGTCCCGTCAAGACAAGACGCCTTGGACTCATGTACCACCTTACCAAGAGTCCTTCCGATCTGATTAAACACTTCAGCCTTCCAACAATTGATGGGAACCCCTGATATGGACAGCCACGCTATTCTTTGGAAGTCAAGATTTTGGCCATTCCATACTTCTAATGTAACAAACCACCAGGACCACGTGTTTTTATGCTTCGTTAGATAGTTCAATGCCTCATCTTCCGAATTGAACGTGAGGAGAACCCTAACTCCACCCAAATACCGAACCTCAGCACCCCCTAATGATCCATGCAGGTTATAATTCTTAAGAGAATTGAGGCGATCCACGTTCTGGGTCTCACCCACCAACGAGTTTCCTCCCCAATGTTTAACCGTCAGGCTTTCCCCTAACTCCATGTGCACCGTCCTCCTGTTCTCGGTTTGACCCCTCTTAATCCCGAGTAGTGCATCTCTGAATGGTGCCACGTTTGCCCCACCCCCGTAATACCCCGTTGGTCTCTCATGTTTGTTTACGTCTTCGGACTTGGACTGGTGAAGCCTCTCAGTCTCTTTGAATTCAGAGTGTCTGGATTTCGAACCATCCTTCTGGAACTTAGCAACATTAATTCCCAGGACAGCCCCATCAATCTTCACTTTGGCCAACTCCAATATCCAATCCCGGGTCTTAACAATGTTCCTTAGACGAATGAAGCCAAAGCGGTTACCCGAACCATCCTTTTTGCCCGGCACATATGCATCAGCCAAGTTAGGAAAGATACAGAACGCGTCCCACAGACGGTCCGAATCACAGCTCTCCGGTAAGTTTGAAATAAAAAAAGTAGTAGTTTTCCTTAAATCTTCCTCCCGCCATTTTCTCCTTGCCTCAGCCTTCTTCTGTCTTTTGGACTTGTATTCCCCCCAAGTTTCATCGTCTCGATAATAGTTCTTAGCCACCTTCGCTTGTTCTTGTTGTTTTAATCTCCAAAGATCTTCGATTCTGTCGAAGTAGTTGCCCCATGCATCGCCTCTGTTGCGTCTGAAAGTGCCTTGCTTTCCTTTAGCCCCGGTGTCTTTTCCTTTTCCTGCTGCTTCAACGTTGTTCTGCAAACCCCCAGCTTTCTTTCTACCATACTCCTCCATCGCTCGAATGGCGTTTAACGCTGAACTTTAAGCTGTTAATAGGATTCGTACTTGTTCAAGCTGCACTATAACAATAGCCTCGAACAATAACAGACCTACTAAGCGCTCAAGAACAGGAAAAAAGCCACCGAGAAAATCCTATGAACCAAATGAGCCGAATCTGACCAGGTCTCATGGAGATAATTAGGGATTGCAGTCATATGAAGACAAAAAAAAGGAAGAAGAACAATAAAGAGACATTCATACCTGCTGATTATCTCTCCTCCAAAAAACAGAGGCTCAGACCGGATGATCAAAATTCTGGCTCGATGGGAAAAAAGGTGAGAAATTTCGACCTGAACTTGGAATTCACAGATGATGGCGAGGCACAGGAGGAGCTAGGAGGTGGTGACATCAGTGATGAGGTAGCCGCAACTCTGGAAATTGGTAAGAAACTCGGTATTAACTTGGATAACTTCCAGAAACAGGTGAAATCATTGATAGTGGGTGAAACGGGACCAAGCAACCAACCATGAATTATTTAGCTGTCAACATAAGGGGGGCCGGAGGCTTGGATAAAGCCAATTGGGTTAACAGATTGATTAGAGAAAACAAGATTTCTTTTTTGTGCATTCAGGAAACACAAGTGTCTGGGTTAGGCGAGAAGGAAATGCGTCGGTTTTGGGGGAACCGGTTGGCAGGGTTTGAATGTGTTGATGCCCTTGGTAGATCGGGGGGTCTCCTTTCGATTTGGAACCCTTCCGAGTTTCTGCCGATCAACATCTTCAAGCATGAATCGGTCATATTGGTTTCTGGTCGACACGTGTCCTCTGGGGTTTTGTTAAACATAGCTAATGTGTACGCTTTCAATGATCCGGTTAAGAAAAGAGCTTTATGGGGTGTCTTGCTTGAGCTCAGGTATAAATTCGAGGGGGCTTGGTTGTTTTTCGGGGACTTTAATGAGGTTAGAGATGCCGACGACCGGTTATATTCCAAATTCAATTCGAACGGGGCCTCTGTCTTCAATACGTTCATCAACGAGGCTGGGCTAAATGAGTATCCTATGGGGGGTTGCCAATTCACGTTTATGCCTGAAGACGGGTCAAGCATGAGCAAGATAGACAGGGCTTTGGTCTGCGATCAGTTTATGGAGAATTGGCCCTATGCGAGGTTCGTGGCTCTGTCCAGATTCCTTTCTGATCACTCTCCGTTACTTTTATCTTGTTCACAGCTAGATTTTGGAGCGCCGCCATTCCGGTTTTTTAATAGTTGGCTGGATAAAGATGGTTTAGGGGGGGGTAGTTATGCAGACTATTGCGGTTAATGGGGTGCACACAGATAGTTTTACCACTCTAGTAGAACTGCTGAAGAATCTCAAAATCAACATTAAAAAGTGGAGGTCGGAGGGGAAGATTCTTGAAGAAAAAACAAGCCGTGAAGCAAATAAGGAGGCGGAGGACCTGGAGAATTTAGCTGCGTTTAGGCCATTGTGCAAGGAAGAGAAACAAAGAAGGGCGATTTGTCGACTTCAAATCAAAAAATTCGAGAAGCATAAGGTGGCCGATTTAATTCAGAAGGCAAGGTTTAACTGGGCAAAACTAGGAGACGAGAATTCAGCTTTCTTCCATAAATATGTTAATATCAAGGCGACAAGTAGTAGGATCAACTCGCTTGAAGTGGATGGGGTGGAGTGTACTGACCCTAAGTTTATTAAAAAAAAGGTAAAGGCTTTTTTCAAGAAACAGTTTGCTGAAAGGAAATCTAAAAGACCAACGTTATCTAACGCTGACTTCAAGAAACTGACGGCGGCACGAAGTGAAGGACTGGTGTCGAGGTTCTCGTTGGAGGAGGTGAAGAAGGCGGTCTGGGATTGCGGAGGGGATAAAAGCCCGGGGCCGGATGGGTTCACATTTAAGTTTATCAAGAGATTCTGGTCGGTCTTTGAACCGTTCTTCGTAAGAATGATGGACCAATTTTATATCGATAAATCTTTACCGCGTGGCTGCAATTCATCGTTTATTTCTCTCATTCCAAAGAATCGTGATCCACGTCTAATTAAGGATTTCCGGCCTATTTCCTTAATTGGCGTTATTTATAAGGTCATCGCCAAAACACTTGCTAACCGGTTGAAAACAGTTGTGGGGGAGTTGGTATCTTGTACGCAGTCGGCTTTCATCAGTGGTAGATCGATCTTGGATGGCCCACTAATAGTGAGCGAGATCATTTCTTGGGCCAAAAGTTCGAAAAAGAAATTGTTCGCTTTCAAGGTTGACTTCGCCAAGGCTTACGACTCGGTTAACTGGAATTTCCTATTGTCTAATCTTAAGGAGATGAACTTCCCGAAAATATGGAGAAAATGGATGAAGGAGTGTCTTAAATCGGGTCGAGCGTCGGTTTTGGTCAACGGATCACCAACAGAGGAATTTCAGCTTTATAGGGGCCTTCGCCAAGGCGACCCTATGTCCCCATTCCTTTTTATTTTGGCCATGGAAGCCCTTGATGTAATTATGCGGAAAGCGATAAACAAAGGAATCTTCCGGGGAGTAACGTTACCGAACGAGGGGCCGACCGTTTCCCATCTTTGCTACGCAGATGATGTGATTTTTTTGGGTGAATGGTGTGAGGAGAACATCAAGAATTTAAATCGAATTCTTAGGTGTTTTTTCTTATGCTCCGGACTAAAGGTGAATATGGCGAAAAGCTTCCTTTTTGGGGTGGGTGTGGGAAAAGAAGAACTTAAAGGGGTGGCTAAAAATATCAACTGTCAAGTGGGTAGCCTTCCATTTAATTTTCTGGGCTTACCTCTCGGAGCTAACATGAAGACGGCCAAACATTGGAAACCAATAATTGACAAACTTAAGGTCAAGTTGTCGAGTTGGAAGGCAAACTGTTTGTCTTTCGCAGGCAGAGTAACGTTGGCAAAAGCTGTGTTAGGAGCTCTTCCTAATTATTATCTGCAAATTTTTAAAATTCCGAAGAAGGTGGCAAATGCGTTAGAAGGTATTCGGAGAAACTTTGTCTGGGGTTTTAAAGGAGGGAAAAAGAAAATCAAGTGGATTGCCTGGAAGAAAATGGTAGCGCCTAAGAAGCTTGGTGGGCTCGGGATCGGTGATATCCGAGCAATGAACTTAGCGTTACTTACCAAATGGTGGTGGAAACTGAAGGAATCTCCGAGGACGTTATGGGCTAAAGTGATCAAATCCATTCATGAGAACCTAGTAGTTAAACAAGCATTCCCGCTGAAACCGAGATTTGTGGGAATGTGGAAAGACATTATCGACATCAAGACTGACTTATTGAAACTCAACATTAAGATTGAAGAAAAAATAAAGGGTAGGGTGGGTTGCGGAGACACAATCCTGTTTTGGCAAGATAACTGGGTGGATGGCGGGGCGTTTCGGTTTAGGTTCCCTAAACTATACGCTATATCTAAAAACAAAGGAGTGGCTGTACAGGAATTCTTTTCTAACCAGAACGGTGTGATAGAGTGGATTTGGAATTGGTACCGGGAACCGAGAGAAGAGGAGGAGAAACGACAGTTAGCGGCTTTACAGGACTTACTGTCCGGTGTCAAAGTGGGTCAGGGCCAGGATGGTTGGGGTTGGGTTGGAAACAGGAATGGATCCTTTTCGGTGGCAGACGTCCGAATGCAGATCGCTGAAGCAACAAAAATGGAAGATGCAAGAGAATGGAGTCATTGGAACAATTGGGTTCTGTCAAAAGTAAACTTGTTTTGCTGGAAAGCTGATCTCAATAAAATTCCAACAAAACGAGCGTTGGTGAGACGCGGGGTTCCAATACATGATCTATCTTGTAACAAGTGCGGCATAGCGGAGGAAGACGCAGACCACGTCATTGCTCGATGCTTGTTTGCAAGGGCAATCTGGTGGCAAATCTGCAGGTGGTTAAAACTACCATGCCCTGAAGATGGATTGTCAACTCAAGGTTTACTCAATATGGTGAAAGATGTAAAAGGTTCGAAGGAGTGGAAAAAGGTGATAGGGGCAGTAATCATGACGGCAATGTGGGAGATCTGGAAATCGAGAAACGAAAAGGTCTTCAACAGCAGAAGCATAGCAATCTCAAGAACGGTGGAACAAGTAAAAGAGAACTCTTTCTTATGGATTAGGTGTAGATCAAAGCTTTGTAATCTACAGTGGGATAGGTGGTGCGATTTTAATATCCGCGATGTAATCATGTAATTGGGCTTCAGTTTCTTGCTGGCCTGTAACCTTTTCTATAATTTTTATAGAAGTTTCGCCGTTCAAAAAAAAAAAAAGTAAAGTTGATTGATACACCAATTTCTGGTCCAGTTTATTGGTTGTTTTAAAGGTTTTTGTTTGTTTAACAAAAGTGGTTTTTAGGTTTTGCACACCCCTAGCTATTGTGATTTACATTATTATGTTTTATATATTGACTTATGGTATTATATTTATCAAGCGAACTATATGTGGTTATAAATCTTGATTTGGGTTAATGAAGCTCGTTATAGTTATTGGTATGTAGATATACATTTACTGTATCACTAACTTTTCATTTTATTTAAACTATATCTAATTTAAAAATTTTATATATTTCGTTTATATTTAAATTATATAAAACAAAATAAAATAAAAATAGGATAGTTAAATAAGTTCAATATCGATTTATTAAATAAAGTAGGCCTGGCACGAAATTACCTATTAAGAAACGAAAAAATTACCAATGTATCATACGACATGTTTAAGACACGAACACGATCTGTTAAGACACGGGCACGACTTGTTTAAGACTCGAACACGACCGAATTGGGTAAGCTATGAACCGGATAGGGAATGGTGGTGTTTGTGAGAGAGATTTAAAAATTCGGGATTGAATTGTAGAAAAAAAACCGCGTGTGTTTGTGTATAATTCATCTCTGGTACTATGATTGATTACCCCATGTCCACACACACATAAAATATTTTTTAATTTTAAATTATTAACATGTACTTAAAGGGTCTTAACAGGTTAACAAGTTTTAACCTGTTTAGACATGAAACTTGTTAAGTTTTTATCGTGTCGACCAGTTTTAGACACGAAACCTATTAACGTCAAACACGAAACATGATAACTTCATGTAGGTTCGTGTTCGTGTCAGTATTACCAACCCTAAACAAAGTAGGTTATCAGCCTGTGTGTTAAACATCGATTTCTTAGATAAAGTGGGTTACAAGCCTGTGTATTAAACACAGTGGCGAAGCTTCGCCCCCCCCCCCCCCCCATTGTTCTGAAACCGGGGGGGGGGGGGGGGTGGAAACGTAAATACCTAAAAATTTTCTATACGAATTACTATTCATAACACTACGCATCGAAAAGTTCTAGGGGTCGGGCGCCCCCTCCGACGTCCACTAAGCTGCACCCCTGAAGAGCTATATAGAAATTTACGTATTATACGTGTTTAATCGTATAATACGTAAATTTCTATATAGCTCTTATAACTAAAATTACGTATTACACAATATAAAAAATAAAAAATTACAGTTATTATGAAGTTAGGTGAACATATAAAACTTGATAAATATTAAAAAAAAAAAAAACCTAAATAAACATGAATCAAAATTCAATCTCTCTTGTTACTATATATTACAATTACTTTATTATATACTAGGTTATATACCCGTGAGCTTCACGGGTTATGGGTTGTGTTAAAAAAATCTACATCTATAAAAGTATTTTTTTTTGCATGATTTATAACCTCATATCTATTCATGCTAAGACCCATGTTTCGCAAGCCTTACCAAGAAGATAAAAAAAACAGAAACTGAATTAGTTAGGGCATCTTATATCTAGGTTATCATTCGGGTAGGAAATTTTAAATTACATTATTCATAAGTATGTCGATAAAACTAATGCAAATCAAATGACATTACATAAAATGGTAACAAAGTTTTCTTTAGAAGCCGTGTACAAAAACATTAAGAAAAAAACAAATATCGGTTATGTATACAACTTAAGAATTAAACATCTTTGTTACCACTTGGACTAAAGAAATGTGAATCCCTATTGACCATCTTTTGACACAAGTAAGGTAGTTTGAACAATAGACCCCTGCAATAACATCAGAATATGTAATATTTTACTAAAATTACTCAAACTGTTTCTAACTAAAAAAACATTGAAGTTTCAGAATTGTTTCATAAATTTTAAAATAAACTGATCTAAATAAACAAAATATAAAAGACGACTATGAGAACCAAACTACAAATTACGAGATGTAATGTACCAGCTACCAAAGAAGTGAATGCCTCATAAATATAATGTATCATAATCAGTTAAATGAAAGCATATACCTAGTTGAATGTTGGAGAGCTAGCAGCTCGTTTTCAAATCTGGCCCGACCCGGAATGATATTGTCCAGATTCAAGAAAAAAAAAACTTGTTTGTTTTGACCCGTTACCCGACATAATTATAATACATCTCATTTACAACACAAACTATAACTTAACATATTTGATCTTAATCCTAGTTATATTTAATAATTGTTTGAAATTTTCTCCTGAATTTTTATACGCAAATAAACTATGATAATGCTTTAATAATTAAATCATTAAAATTTTTATCATTTTATCTCTCCAAACAAAATTCCGGAATATTTATATACAAATAAACTATGATAATGCCTATTTTATCTAACTTAATAATAAAATCATTAAACCTTTATATTTTATCTCTCCAAACAAAATTAAATGAATAGAGGGCAAAGATCAATACGGCGATTTACGTGAGTGGACTCTCAAAACTATTAACGTGACAATAAGTCAATTTACTACGAATATTATCATTAAAATTATCATTTTCTACGAGTTTTATAACCATATAAAAATTGTGAATTTCGTTAGATATTCTTTTAAAAATTAAAGATGAGCACGGTACCCGTTCAGTACCAAACCAGTACCAGTAACAAAAAACGAAAAAAGCGGGGTACCGGTATTTACCGGTGTTTTACCTCTAAATACTGATACTTGTACCAAAAAAAGGAAAAGTGGGTACCGGTATCAGTACCGAATATACCTGGTACGGTACCGGTACCCGATACCAAATACTCATCCCTATTAAAAATTGTTGTACATAGTATGAAATTTAAACAAAAATCTGAAAGTTAAAAAGAAGTGATGGAAGCTTACTGATAAAACTCGCCGGGGTTATGATAGATATCACCGGACAAAACGTCACCGTTTGGCAAAAGCTAAGAAAGGTTACGAACAGTAGCCGCTGAATAGCCGTCTAGCTCTAGCAAGTTCCAACTCCGGCAACCTTCGTCCCTTCGTTCAACAGATCACAATGTTAATCTTCAAATTAAAACACTAACATGCATAATCAAAATTAAATTAACACAAATGATTATCATTTTAAACTTGAACTGGTCTAGATATTCTATCAAAACAAATTATTCCATAAACACACAGTTAATTTTCAAAAGTAAACACACTTACATGCATAATCAAAGTATACAACAATATTGCATTAGTCAGATAAATTTTGTTTGTAGTCACAACCCATATGAAGTATCCTACTTCGAAATTTTCTTGTAATACTTCTTGTACTTCATTGGAACATAGCCTTCATATAGAGAACGACATTCCTTCAGCTGCAAAATCAAAACATGAGACAGCATTAGCATACATTATAATGCACATGACTTAGCTTTCTAAATGTACCCTAAATTCAGACATTATAGATGTACAAAAAGAAATTATGACAAACCTGCTTCACAACCTCCTTTCGGACATGTTTATGATACTCAAGTGACCTGTATATCTGGTCAGAAATTGCGCGGAACTGAAAGACAAAGAAAATAATTTGATTAATGATGAAAACCTAGTATAATTTGAGAAAATCATCAAAGTAGCCATGTTTCTTGCTGTGTTATACCCTTATCGTCATGCCAAAACTATTTCACGCATATAGTCATGTGATACGCAAATATAGTCCTGTATCTATTTTCACCCATCAAAGCGTTAAATATTTTCATTCTATACATGAACAATCGTACATACACTAATCTCTACCCACGTGATAATACATGATAATACATATGATTAGTTTATTGGTTTACCATCTTCTTCCTTAATCATAAATCAGCGAAAGCTCACCTCACATTTTATAGAGTGAGTTGTAGTGCACTTCACACCAAAAACTTAGCCACAGTTCTGTGTTTTTAATAAAGGAAAACATCACTTTGTTAAGGTTCGATCCAATTTTATAGAATTATAGTGTCATATGTATGCAGACAGAAAAGAAGAGTAATACCTAGCTGGAATGAAAAGTCTTGTTGAAAAACATACCAATTGAAACTAATCAATCCCCACTTCCATAATAATTTAATTTCGAATCACATAAAGGAACCACAAAAAATCATCTCAAATCGGAATGGCCAAAAAAACCCACAAATCAAAGAAATAAGAACTTACAAAGAAACAAACGAAACAGGAAGTGGCGTGATCTTCATCTTCTACAAAAAGTAAAAATCGCAACAAACAGAGCTCTAATTAACAAACCAAAAATAAAGTAGACCAGGACCAAACCAACGTTTTGGCTGTTTTACAATGTCGTAACTCGCTAGACCTAAAATCTATAGTTACCAATCAAAATGGGATAGGGTGTTTACCTTCACCGCAAATTGAAGTGATGGCTGACTTTAGCGGTGAGATGCGGTTGGTGATTCATTGAACCTTCCAAATCTACATGATGTGAATAAGAGAAAACACTAAATACAAACCATTTCACAAGTTTCCATTCTTGACAAAATGGCTGGTTGGTTCCATCTCAAATTAAAATTTTAACCAAAGAGATTAATTATGAGTGAACTTACAGTCGGTTTATGCATTGAATCGGCATATTTTTCACCTGAAAACACACACTCTGAAGAGCAACCCAAGCTATATGAGACTTTTTTGTAAACCTCATAAACCCAGTCAACACAACACAGGTGTCATTACGCCACCACAGCGCAAACAGTCCATTAAAAACCAGAACAAAATACATACCACATGTACATCCATCAGCTTTTTTTATGTCTTTATTATAACTCAAATTCAGAACTATTATGTTTCGGATCGGGTCGGGTCAGTTTTTTTTAAGACTATATATAACTTATATATAGTCTTAAAATGTTGGAAAAAAATAAGTTTCCGCTCGTGTCAACCCAATTTGACCGTATTCATTCTTGCGGGTCAAAGAATTACTTGTTTTTGACCCGTTACCAAACCTTGACTTTACCATAACTACCAAATATTATTGCTAACATTTTATGGTCATTTCAGTAGAAGATGCAAATTGCAGGTATTTCAGTCCCAAAAACCACATAGAATGAAAATTTCTAATGTCATAAGCAAAAGAATTCATATGTGAAATGGTCAAAGAAAGTGCTTATATTACCGTTAAGCACAGTTCCTTTTGGATAGAAGTTGAGTGAGCTTATCCCTCCATTGTGCTATAACATAAAGACACTACATGATTATGTGAAGAACAGAACGTGTGGCACTATTATGAGATAAAGTATTGTGAGAACGGGTTCGGGTTGAAACAGGTCCGGGTCAGAACAGGTTTCGAGTCAGGTCGGGTTGGTTAAAAACTGTTTATTTTTAAAAAATAGAGATTGTACATCAAGGGCAATTCTGTCGGGTTGAAACGGGTCCGGGTCGGTTCGGGTTGAAACAGGTCTGGGTCGGCTATGTGACTCTGCCTCTGGTAGGTGGTAGCGTTTCAGTTCAGACGCAAAATCGTTTATCTTTACCATCTTTTGGGGTTATAATCATATACGGTTACTTGATGTGCCGATTTCGCCATCTTTAGCCAAAAGTCTACTTTTCCCGTATGATGCTCTCTTCTCTTTTGTGACAAGTGCATGAGAACATCAACCTCTTCTGCACATATAAGTTTTAGAATTATATTATAATCATATACAATTCATCAACTACTCATAAAAATTGAGCATAATATGAATGTGATTATCCAGCCCAACCCATTTGTAGTTATCAATAAAAGAAAAAAGAAAAAAAAAAACAATTATATAATTTGATTCAGTAGCATGCATAATTGTTACCTCTATTAACAGAGTATCCGAATACTTCATAAAACACCTCGTATTCATCACACGACCCTCAGACCACGACAAACATTCGCGATCGACAACGACGTATTATCCAAACACGCGCGACAAGAATTCGGGCTTAAAGTCCTCCAACACTCCGCCATCACGTAAACCGACTCATTCCTACTACCCACCAACATCTGCACCCTAAGATATTATTGGTTTTGAAATGAACACCCCTATACATATACAAACATACACAATATACACTTTTTTGGTACAATAATTTTACTCACAAGATTAAAGTGCAGCAAATATCTCCGCAAGGCAGCCATCTCTAGCTTTCTCAGATCAATCTTCTGCATATATTACATTTTAAATTTGTCAAAATCAAACATACTACTATTTGTTTGGAATGAAGGAATAAAGTTAACATACCACGGACCCACGAGAAGTAGTAAAGGAGGCCTTAGATTGTGAGTCATGAAATAGAGACCGACCAACGGTCTTGTTATGTGGTGACCCTGTTGTTGATTTACGCGGGCGGTGCCTTCATCGATGCACCTTTTTAGTATCATCAGATGCTGAAAACATGGTCACAAACACAATTACTTTCTGTAGGCGGCGGGTCCATATGCAATGCATAATAGAGTTATAAAGATATATAAGGTATACAATGTAAAAAAGATTCAACAACATCAAAATTATGATGCAAATTAACTACTTTGTCACCCTCCTGGTTTCAAATATTAGTTCATACTTGCACAAATGTGAATTTAGAAACCGAAATTATGAAATTCGAATAGTAAATTATGAGTTAAATACGAAAGCAACACTGACCCATATCAGAGCCATTCGACTGACCGTTTTCAAGCTCAAAATCATCATCATCATCTTCATTACCAGTAGGAGCTTCAATCACACTAAGCGCGTTCCTTTGTAACTCCACCTATATACCATTTGTAAGCACCTACAGTTTAATTAAAAGAAAATCAGGTCAAAATCCATATATGACAAAGAAAAATCATATTTAAGACTAATCATGATCATAAAAGCGTCGTGCTTCTTGTCTCTATGCCTATGTCGAGTCCTCGCCTACGCCCTTCACTGTGAAATAGAACATGACAGAATGCTGGAACTACGGCTTTAACTCTGGTACCTAAAAAGAAAAGGTAATAAAAATTAAATACATACTGATGTTTATGAAGTGTTCGCTTAAAACATATTTTTTAAAATAAACAAAATAAAAGGTGGATGTCAATCTGTTTTGGCAGCCCTTGCTGACCCTTACTGTGGTTGTTTGTACATAGTTCTCAGTCCTCAAACACCTCTCAAACAGCTGCAAAAGATCCCAACTCATTGTTGCAATGTACCACATAATTTGGTTTCGAAATAACGGCTGAAAGTGTGCATTTGCTATCCAGTTTTGACAGCCCACTACCGTTGTCCTTTCGCGACTTTTAACCATCCACACAGCCCTAACACCTATTGATTGAACACGAATGATGGCTGCTGACCACTTGATCACAACGTTAAAACGGCAAGCCATGTTCCCAAGAAGAGTAATGCAAATCACCCATCTAAAAACCAAAATAATAATAACAACAAACACATATATCTTTAATCTATAAAAGTAAGATGTTGACAAAAGACCCATCATATGAATGAAATTTAAATAAACACATGTATCTTTAATCTTATAAAAAAAACAAATCACCCATCATATGAATGAAATATAAGTAAACACAGGTAACTTTAATCAATATTATTCATCTGAGGATCAAAAGACCCTACCCAAAAAACAAACAACGCACATAAGCTGGTCTTTTTATTTATAAAAGTTAACAGACTTTTGAATATCAACCCACTTATTCTTT
Organism: Helianthus tuberosus; assembly: GCA_030545235.1. Taxonomy (NCBI): domain Eukaryota; kingdom Viridiplantae; phylum Streptophyta; class Magnoliopsida; order Asterales; family Asteraceae; genus Helianthus; species Helianthus tuberosus. The sequence continues at coordinate 197,111,107 of CM060424.1, forward strand.
TACTTTGGGATGCTTATTTTGTATATTTTCAATGAAAGTTAGCAATAATGCTTATCTATATTTAGAAATTCATATATCATCTTGAAGATAAAATCCTGAAAACTTTGTGCACGTTGTCATTCTAAAGAACCCCGTTTGAAACAAAATATTCATAAATAATCATATTGAAAATAACATCTTTAATTTTACCGAGTTCGTGCTAATACACGAGTAAAAATCATTTGTCATATCTTCTTTCTGATGTACATATCCAAAACAAAGAAAAAAAAGGATATGTTGATGTTTATCACAACCCTGTCATTTTCTGCTTATATCAAATTTAATGTTTTCTCATGTATCAGACCGGTCTTATCGCTTTCCTTTAAATATTCTCTTCTCTTATATCATAAAAGAATGAATCACGAAACAAAATCTAAAATAGAGTTATATCACCGAACCTTAATAAATCGATATTGGATAGAGTCGATTTGAATCTGAATCGTGGAAACTCCGACCTTAGATCGTTGAATCTGTAACATCATTGATGATGATGATGATGATCCCATCATTGGTCTTCCTGCAGAGAAAAACGGATGAAGCAATTAGGGTTTTAAATGGCTGAATGTCTTCATCACCCTAAATCATAACAAACACTCAACCACCCCCAAAATCATACACACAAATCAAAAGATATACCCAAAATACCAAAACCCTAGATGAAACACACAAACCATACCTGTATCTGTTACCGGTTGGTTTCAGATCATGCACTTGAACAACAATTTCTGGAACATCAACGATTTTGAGGGAAGAATCGTTGCTCTCTCTCTCTCTCTCTTCTTTTTCTCTGGTTCTCTCTCTATAGATGAAAGTAGTGAACGTATGGGGATGAGAGGGGGAATTCAAAATTTGGTGATGGCAAAACTCAACTTGAAATTTTGAATCCAAACTCCAAAGGGTATTCATCTGTAGTAGGGGTGAGCATGGTGCGGTTTGGTGCGGTTTTAGCATAAAACCGTAACTCATACCGCGAGGTGCGGTTTTTATTTTTTTAAAACCACATGTTGCGGTTTTTTTGCGGTATGGTTTTTGCGGTTTATTTGCAGTTGCGGTTCGGTTTCGGTGCGGTTTCGGTTTTAATAGTTGAATACATCTAAAAAAAACTCTCAGCAATACTTGAATACATCTAAAAAAAACTCTCGGTTTTAATACTGGAATACATCTAATACTTGATGGTAATTAGAATATAATTTTTGCAAGAGCAATGTGAAGAGCATATGTATGGGCTAGAGGACATCAATCAAAACAAGAGTTTGTACTAGAAACATGTCTAGAATAATAGTTGCTATGTGAAACGGTGAAAGCTTAATCACATAGTCGTATCCAAATAAAAACGTAATATTGTTTCCAACTCATTCTTGTTTCCAACTTTCAATCTTTCCAACTTTCAATGTACGTAGGTTTCTTTTTTATCAAAAGGTTATTGGGTTGAAAGTTGGGCTGTTTGGAGTGCTAATTTAATGGGCTTGTAACTAGTAGGTTAACATCATTTTTTTTTTTTTGAGAGGGAGCAGACGATAGTTAACTTAACAAAGTCAAGTCTGTAGTTTTTTTTTTAACAAACACAGATTATATAATATATAGGGAATTTTATATTTAAATCTTTAAGTATATTATATAATATATATATATATATATATATAATAATTTTGCGGTGCGGTTTCGGTTTTTTGGTGCGGTTTTTAAAGCTAAAACCGAACCGCACCATACCTTTGCGGTTTCGGTTTTTGCGGTTTCGGTTTTTACGGTTTTTGTGTCGGTTGCGGTTTTGCGGTTTCGGTTTTTACGGTTTTTGGTGCGGTTTCGGTTTTCGGTTCGGTTTTTGCTCACCCCTAATCTGTAGGATGCAGAGAAAGAAAGAAGGAGAGAAGAAGAAGATGGCGAGGAAAGGGAAAGAATTTGGGATTAGGGTTTTGGCTGGTTGCTTTGACTTGCAGAAGAGAGAAGAGGGAGAACGCAAATTTGTCTGCCCTCATTAATGGTTTTGACCTTTAGCAATTCTTTCAAAAAAAAAAAAAACAAATCACCAAAAAAAGGAGGAGTGGACACGTGGACAAGATGAATGTGGGATTAACATGTAGGAGAGATAGAGAAGTGTGGGCTTGTGGTGTTGACAAGTAGGATTTTTAACCATTGATTTATTATAATAGAGATTATATTATATTATATTATATTATATATTATATATTTTTATTTTTATATATTAATAAACGAAGTGAAATGAATAGTAATTTTAATATTATAATAATATATAATTTTTTTTAATATTTTACTATTTTAATATTATTTATATTTATATTTATATTTATATTTATATTTATATTTATATTTATATTTATATTTATATTTATATTTACATTTATATTTATTTATTTATTTTTTATATTAATAAACGAAGTGAAATGAATAGTAATTTTAATATTATAATAATATATAATTTTTTTAATATTTTTACTATTTTAATATTATAATAATAGTTATTTTCTTTACTTTTTAACTTTAATTCTTTTTATTAATATCAGGGGTTAGGAAAAACTTAGTGTCAACCGTTATCGAACCAGTACTGGTATCGAAAATGTCGGGACGGTCCTGTTCGATATTAGTACATGAAGGTAAAAACCGGCACTAATGCAGAAAACGCCAAAAGTTGGTGCCGAATTGATATTGGAAACCTTTTGGTTCGGGAAATTCAGTGCTACTACCCGGTACCATTTGCTCATCCCTGATCACTGTTACCGTACGAACAACGGTATCGTACAACTTTTTTTGTTGATTTTCTTCAACTTTTAATTTTTTTTTTCAGTGGTAGGCATGAGCTCGGTGCCAATCGATACTGATACCGAAAATACCGGTTACGGTACTGGTATATAAAGGTAAAAAACGGTAGTGAACCGGTACCAGGAACGCCAAAAGTCGGTACCGAATTGATACTTAAGATCTTTCGGTTCGGCAAATTTGGTACCGGTACCGAGAACAATTTGCTCATCTCTGACCACGAGTTTCATACGAACAACATCGTTAACATACAACTTTTTTTGTTGATTTTCTTTCGGTTATCTTTCAGTGTTTTTTTCTACATTTTCCTCTTATTCTTGTCAGCAGTTCCGTTCGCAACACGCTCGTAGTGATTTCAAAACACATGTAAACACAGATTAATCGGCGAACTTCTTTTCTTAAAATAGCATTACAACTGGACAGAAAACCTAAAATTATTCATGATGCTAACAATTCCTGGTCATTAATAAGAAAATTAATAATATCACCTTGATTTCTACATAATAAGTGGTTTTTATTTGTTTTTGCATAAGGCTGGACGGTATGGAGGTTCGTCCTCCACCGTCCTGGAACGTTGCCGGATCAAACACCACGCCCCCCCCCTCCTCAGTCTTCGTCCTTGGCGTCCTCTTCTGGACGTTGGAGCCGATCCACAAAATGACAAAAACCACCCCTCCCCCTCTCTCACACACCTATACATACAATATATACATACACATTTTAGATCCATCCTCTCATTTCCATACCTCCATCTTCTTTGTCTCATCCTCATGCCCATCCTACGTGACGCTTACGTGGCGGAACATCCTTCAAGAAAAGACCATTACCATACCGTGTAGCATAATGTTCAACAATCACACCACATGAAATTGAGGAGATGGTTTTCTACCTAACACAATCGAACATTCTCTTGACACAAATTTCATAATATCAATTAATCAAACTGATCACAAATAGCTTAAAAATTAAACCAAATTGCAAGAAGCAATGGCATCAACAACATACGTTAAATATGTACACAATCGCAAATCTTATGATATTAACTGTAAATCATATAAATCATACTAGATTAAATTTTAAGAAAGACTCAGCAAAGGGAGAAAGCTCAACAAAGAGAGCTATTCGTCAAAGTTTTAACGTAATGTTAGATAACAACCATCTTATGAGTATTTGTAAAGTTTTGAAATTAACAAATTGTTATAACTACCATCTTATGAGTATTAGTAAACTTTTGAAATTAACAAATTGTAAAACACATATATTATATTGTGTTATAACTAAATTTAAGTTCAAAATAAATTAATTTTAATATTTATTGGTTATAAAAGTAAAGTATATTAATTTAATATTATAATATGATAACTAAAATATTAATATATACATAAGTAAATATTAAATATTATTTATTAGTATTAATTTAAAAGAATATTAATACATAAAATATTAACAAAATCTTAAATATTGTATAATATTATATTATGTGTATTTTATATCTTAAACATTATATTATTATGATGATTTTAATCTTATCAATTTAATATTATATATGTTGGATAATAACTAGAAATTGACAATATTGCACATATATTTTAACTTTAACTAGGATTAAGAACCCCCGCGTTGCGGCGGGGGCGAACACCAATGTCACACTACTGCCAACGATCACCAACCCTAAAGTTGCGGCATGTTAATGCGAAGAAATTAAACCGAAACATATAAAAGACTAACTAAGTCGATCTAGGACCCGCGCGTTACGATGAACTTGTCAAACGGAAAAAATAGACAACGGAAAAATTTTAACTACACACGCACGTTGCATCGTGTTAACTCGCAAAATTTAGAACGGAATGTAAAACAAAAATTTTGCGGAAAATGAAAAGCATAGAAGACCAAAGTTGAAAGTAAAAAAGTTGTGAGATTAAATTGTAAAAAGATGATGTACAATAGTTTAATACATACAAGTGTGTTACAAATTATGTCTATAATAGGAGCCACATGGGAGGAGCTTGAAGTTCAAGCCCCACTACATATGATCTTATGCTTGCTATAGACTCACGCACTATCATTGGACACTCTACACAATAATCACTTGTACTTTCTTGTGGCTCAAAGTTGTAAACACACATTAGGTACAACAATGAGATGCATAATACTTTTTTTTTTGGAAGGAGACTTTCTCTGTACAAGACCGAATTGGTCTCCAGGGTTATGTCAAAGACATTCCCCCGTCAGCCCCGCTCTTACGGACGCGATTTTCGATCGGGCCACGGCCGTTGCGCAAGCTGACTTCCGCCCGGAAACCATACTGCCCCCACACGAGAGACTCGCTGGGGTAACAGCTGGATAAAACCGGGTTGCCCTCAGGACCGTACCATGCCTCGGTAGGAACGATCCATCATTGGGACTCCCACCCCCTGTATGCCGCAGCCGGGAGTCGAACCGGCGACCTCCAAGGAGGAAGCCGGCCCAACTTAACCCAAGTGGGGATACCCAACTGGGCTAGGAGGCGGGATAATGAGATGCATAATACACCTATAAAAGCTTGATATACAAGCTTTTATGCAACAAAATATCTATAAAGCTTGATGTACAAGCTTTAATGCAACAAAATGTTGCAAATTATATAGTATATAATTTTATCATGGGGTATAATTAGTAGTTATAATAATAAGTTTTAATCTTTTTTTTATACGGAGTTAACTTCCGTTTTGCTCTCTGTGAGACACACTTTTTCACACCATTCATCTCATTCTCACCACTCTCACCATTCCCACCAATCTTACCATTCTCACTCACATTCTTTTCATGACTCATTTGATCCAAACAAGTTAATTAACACTCCACCTGTTAGCCAAAACCAACTAAATCAACAAAATGAACCCGATGACGATTCTGATCCGGAGATGCCACCATCGGGATCTCACATGCACCCGATTGAACTCTTAAGTGATACTTTAACTAGTTTACCTTTGTTTATACACCTTCTTATCCACCTCCACAAACGTCGCCGCCTCCACCAGAGGACGAGCCGATGGAGCCCGCGTAGCAACCGCAACCGCCACCACCACCGAGGAATCCTCATGGTGCGCGTATGTCTGTACGTGCGGGACAATGGTAGGGTTCGCTTCCACCATTGCCTCCAACTTATCCCACAATTCCTGAGGACCCACAAATGGGTGGACCCTCTAGCATTGAACCTGTTGTTGAGCCCCTTCCACAATCATCTACTCAACAACCACCTTTGGGTTTTGATAACCCCCTCTCTACATATCCAGATGTGACTGGATATGATACTTCATATTCAGCAGCACCAATGGATTATAATTATCCGGCGCCATCATACGACCCTTACTTACAGGCGGTCATGCACAATGCACTTTACCGATCTCCATTCCCTCCCGTTTATCCAAATGCTAGATATCCCAATTATGGGTACCAGTATCCTGTTGTGCCACAACCACAACCATAGCAACCGCCACAGCTAGAGGCTATTAATCAAGCCTTGGAGGGTGCGGAGCAGATTCAACGTCAGGCTGAAAAGAACGAAAAAAGAACAAACAAAATCTTCAGGAAGCTTACCAAGATATGGAAAAGGAAGAAAGATGAGTGAAGATTTGTTATTTGTCTTTTATTGAAATTTATTTTTTTAAGTCCAAAAGTCTCTGCGTGGACATGTCATTTCTTTTAAAGTCCCTACGTGGACATGTTGTTTCTTTTAAAAGTCCCATGCGCGGGCTAGTATTGTAATGTTATTTCAAAAGTCCTTTTTAGGGCGAGTATTGTAATCCTTTCTATTTCAAATGATAACTTTGAGATTATCTTATTCATATTATCCTTTTAAAGCGATCGTCTTGATTTTAATTCGAACTTTATCGATCTGCTCAATATTTCAACAAGATCTTCTTAATGGTTTTTGACTAGCCATATGGTAAAGCCTACATTATTGGCAATTATAAATGGCAGTGTGGCAATAAGGAATCACACTGACCTAATAGGTGGTGAACTATGTTCAAACCTTATAGCCTTTATGGTCAAATGAGACCATGGCTACACAAATATATATTTATTGTCAAACCATTAAGACATTCTTCTGTATTAACATTTGAAGTAATGTTAATATTCTTGGTTGTGTGCCAATGAAGAATCGCACTAGCCATCAAGGTGATGGACTATGTCCAAGCCTTAAATCCTATATGATCGAATGAGATCATGCTAATATCATCAATGCGCTGATCACTTTATCCTTAATATCCAATGTGATGTTAAATGAATTGCCTACGAGCTATATTTTTATTGTCAATTGAGACAGTGATAGTTATTACCATTATGGTGTACCGTCCAATAGGTGGTGGACTATGTCCAAGCCTCATAGCCTATATGATATAATGAGATCATGGCTAATATCATCATTGCGATGATCACTCTATCTTTAACATCCAATGTGATGTTAAATAATTTTCCTATGGGCTATATTTTATTGTTAATTGAGACAATGACAGTTGTGGCCAATGGCTCCCTGTCCAAAGGTGGTAGACTATGTCCAAGCCTTGTAGCCATATGATCAAATGAGATCGCGGCTCATATATTATTAAATTTTATTGTCAAATGAGACCATGACAGTTGTGACCTTATGGTTCACTGTCCAATAGGTGGTGGACTATGTCCAAGCCTCATAGCCTTTAATGGTCCTATGAGACCACGGCTAAATGTATTTGATTTATTTCATTTTAACATTTGAGTAATGTTAAAATCATATTTAGGCAGTTGTGACTATGTGCAAACTGACTCAAAAGGTATAGGATATATATATATATATATATATATATATTCAAACCTTATAGCCTATATGGTTTAATAATACCATGACTGATAAAATTTTTAAGTCATCAGATTCGATGACCATTTATTATATATATTGCACTGAGCAATCATTTATATTTGGGTTTTAGTCCAAAGTTTCTAAAGATGGCGAATCAGAACTCTGATGGTGCCAATGGCAGGCGTAATGATAATGTGAATGCTACCCGTGAAGGTGAAGGAAGTAACCTTCAAGCGTTGATTGCCGCTGAGGTCGGCAAAGCCATGGAAAATTTTATGGCATACTTTAGAGGATCAGGTTCAACCCATTCAAAGTCCCAATCTATCCCACATTCTTCCACACATAAAAACGAAAGCTCACACTATTCCTCAAATAAGAGGAGTGAGCCCACACAGATTGTCAAGGAAAAATCCCGTACTATTAAAGACGGGTGTACATATAAGTACTTCGTGTCTTGCAAACCCTGAGATTTTACACGGGAAAAGGGAGCTATCGATACCATGAAATGGCTCAATGAAAGGGAGACTTTCGTAGACATCAGCGGCTGTGCTGATCGAGACATTGTGAAGTATGTGTCTCAGTCGTTCAAGGGCGATGCCCTGACTTGGTGGAAAGCTATGATCCAGTCTAGAAGGAAGATGCCCCTGTATTACATGAAGTGGTCCAAATTTTTGGACCTGATCAAAGAGACATACTATCCTCCTCACGAAGTAGAGAAATTAGAGTTCGATTTCTTGACTCTCACAATGAAAAATCTGGATTGTCGAAAGTATGTGTCTTAATACAACTCACTATCCAGACTGGTTCTCTACCTGATCACTCCTGGATCCAAACGCATTGCGCGTTTCATGGGTGGGTTAGCACCTGAGATCAAGGGTATGGTAAAAGCTTCCAAGCCCACTACTTTTAGGTCTGTTATGGACCTATCTCTCTCACTCACTCGGGATGAGGTGAGATTGAAGTCAGTCAGGAATAAGATTGACGGGAAAAGGAAGAGGGGTGACGATCACTCCTAGAAGTCCAAGAAGGGAAAATTTGGGTTCAATAAGAACCAGCAGAGGTCTGGTCACAAGTCCTTGGATTGTAAGGACTTGAAGAATGTCGTATGCTACGGATGTGGCAATAAGGGCCACATATAGACTAACTGCCCTAAATGTGTTACTGAGGGCAATGTAAAGCCTGGGGAGGCAAAGAAATCCAATGCTCGATCTTTCCAGTTAACTGCAAGAGAAGCAGTTAAATACACGAATGTCATTACTGGTACGTTCCTCGTAAATGATATCTTCGCTCGAGTTTTATTTGATTCTAGAGCCGATAAGAGCTTTGTTGATCATACGTTTCGTAAACTATTAAACCTACCCCTAAGAGCTTTAGATATTACTTATGAGGTAGAGATGGCTGACGGTAGCATAGAAACCACTTCTACTATTCTTGATGGATGCGTTATATCTATTAAGAATATTTCTATCCCTGTTAATCTTTTGCCAATGAATTTGGCGAGGTTCGATATAGTCTTAGGCATGGATTAGTTAGCTCATAACCAAGCCTGTATTGCCTGTGATAAGAAACTTATCGAGATTAATTCCCCATCCGGTGAGGTACTCACCATTCATGGAGATCTACACTATGGTTTGCTTGAGAAAGTGTCCCTACTTAAGGCATCCAAGTGTTTGAAGAGAGGATGTGTCATCTACATGGCACAAGTGACGATTGATGAACTAAAGCCAAAGATTGAAGACATTCCGGTCATCTCAAAATACCCAGATGTATTCCCTGAGGATCTACCCGGTCTACTACCGAAGAGGCAAGTCGAGTTCAGGATCGACATCTTGCCTGGAGCCGCTCATGTAGCTAGAGCTCTGTGCCGATTAGAACCCACGAAAATAAAGGAGTTGAAGACTCAACTTGATGAGCTTTTGGAGAAAGGCTTTATTCAAACTAGTTCTTCAACCTTGGGAGCTCCTATTATGTTCGTAAAGAAGAAAGACTGTTCAATACGGATGTGCATTGACTACCGTGAGCTAAACAAGATAACAATCAAGAATCGTTATCCATTACCTAGGATCGACGATCTGTTCGACCAGTTGCAAGGAGCTAGTTATTTCTCCAAGATTGTTTAGACAGCCAATATTAGCAAAATCAAGAAGAACAAAAATAATAGTCGATTACTAAAACAAGCCATACACCAAACCATCTAGTTGCATATAATGTTAAAACTAGAGGCGCATCATGCCTTATACATAGCATTTTCTAAAATGCCATGAATTACACCGGAAACAACGCATCCCCACTAAACCTCGCCATCTCTCGACACGCTATTTTCTTCGTAGTCCGATATTGAGTTTGTTCTTTTTTTAATCATTTGCAAACTTATGTCAAACGATTATGTAAGATCCAATTAATGAATGGTTTGTTTGAATGATATTGTATTATAAACTCGGATCTTATCCTGAAATATATTAGATTATTGATAAAGTTAAATACTTTGTCATTTTTTTTCTAATAAAGTTCATTCAAGATTTAGTATTGATACAAGGAACAAATAATGTTTTGCATTTTTCTATAAATTCAATTTCATTAGAGAACCGTAAGTACACTATAGTTAAGCTTTTTCCAACAGGCGTGTTTGTTTAATTATAATCCATACTTCCATCATTGCAACCTAAAGCTAAGATCAGAATGACTCAATGACTTGAGCTTTATTTTGTGGTTTGACTCTAATCAACAACGAACTGCGTTTGGTTAGATATTAGATAGAATTCGTCTTAGTTGTTTATTTTTATTTTGTCTTCTTTAATTTTAAGTTTACGTCAACCTCTCCTTTTATACCAGCAAGATCTTGCAGGTTATGATTTATAATATTCAAGCAAGCCCTAAACTCTAAGCAACCAACCACGGTTGCAGAATTGCCTTTGGAAATTATGTACGACATATTGTTAAGAATGCCGGTGAAATCTTTGGCTCGTTTCCGGTGTGTAAGCAAGCTATGGTGCAACTACATCAACAATTCATACCTTGAAATCATGCATGCAAAACGAGCAATAGTAAACGAACCCATGCTCATCATGTTCCATCAGTTCCCATCTGATCATCCCAACTCACCATGCATGCTCAGCTATTTAGAATATACAGAATAAGAAGAAGAAGAAGATACGTGTTATTTGGAATATACAGAAGAAGAAGATACTTTTACCCTACAAATGAATACGAAGCCACCGGTTATGGAGTTTATGTGTAAGAGCGACACTTATAGATATCCTAATGACATAGTTCTAGGTTCCTGCAATGGTCTGCTCTATTCATCAAAAGGTTATTGCGATGACAACACCTTGCTTGTGATCCATCCTCTAAGGAAAGAATGCTATGAGTTGCCAGCTATCAACATACATAACTCTTACCCGTGGATTTCTGTTGAGGAGACATGCAGGCTTGGTTTCGATTATTCCACCAACACTTTCAAAATGGTGTCTATTGTGCTATGAGAGCATGTTTCGGGACCTAACTTTTATCAGGTAAATGAGGGTATATATACCATGGTGCATGTCTTGGGCACAGACTCGTGGCGAAAGATACCCCAAGTCCCATCTTATCCCATAATCAGTGAAGGCGTGTTCGCTAATGGATGTTTGCATTGGCTAATTAGTAATGAATGTTATGGTGACCACTCACCCTATTTAGGAAGAAGAGTAGTAAGCTTCGATGTGACGAATGAGAAATTCAGATTGATTAACGCTCCTCATGGAAGACCTTGTGGTTCGGTTAGGGAGCAATAGGTTGATTTACATGGAGAAGTTGGATGTGTGGGTGTTGAAAGAGAGAGGATGGGCGATGCAGTGTGAGTTCGATCAAAAATGCCTCTTCCTAGTGGTATGATAAAGGTTTTAGGTTTTTGGAACGAATACAGGGACATATTAATGACTGATAAGTGGAAGGAGATTTATGTTTACAACTTAGAAAGTTATTGTTTGAATCAAGCCTACTTTGTTGGATGGGAAGAAAAGGCTGCAATAGATATCAGGTTGTATCAAATTAGTTTGTTTACAACCCGTAATTGGATCAATAACTGGTCTGAAAAAAGTTACCTGATTTATGTTTTTTTTACTAATTTGGTACAATATGTTCTATATGTTATATTAAACCTTATTTGACCAAAACCCCAGAGTAATTCTAAGCATACGATTCGGTAAATTGAGGTTTCCTTTTGGCAAATCTATAGATGATGGGGTTTCAAAAGAAGTGGAGATATGGATTCGAGAATGCCTAGTGCAAGTAAGGCTTCGGTTTTGGTTAATGGTTCCCCGTCGAAGGAATTTCATCTTAGTAGAGGCTTAATGCAAGGCGACCTGCTTTCACCTTTCCTATTCGTTTTGGTTATGGTGGTGTTTGAAGTATTTATGGGTAGGGCGAGGCTATAGGGTTATTTGAAGGCATTCACTTACCTAATCGAGGGTCGGTTCTTTCTCATTTGTGCAACGCTGATGATGTCATTTTTTTATGGAAAGGTGATCCGAATAGAATGCTTTGAGTTAAAAGAAGGATCTTATGGTGTATTTATCTTGTGTCGGGTCTTAAAGTAAATTTATTAAAGAGTAGTGGGGTGGACCAGAAGGAAGTAGAGAAAATGGCGAGGACGCTTTGTGTAACAACTCTCATCAAAAGTCTTAATTATTATTTTATTTTGTCCAATAGGAAACCCTAATTAAGACCCCCAAGTGATTCTGCATAAGGAATTTCATCTTAGTAGAGGCTTAATGCAAGGCGACCCGCTTTCACCTTTCCTATTTGTTTTGGTTATGGTGGTGTTTGAAGTATTTATGGGTAGGGCGAGGCTATAGGGTTATTTGAAGGCATTCGCTTACCTAATCGCGGGTCGGTTCTTTCTCATTTGTGCAACGCCGATGATGTCATTTTTTATGGAAAGGTGATCCGAATAGAATGCTTTGAGTTAAAAGAAGGATCTTATGGTGTCTTTATCTTGTGTCGGGTCTTAAAGTAAATTTATTAAAGAGTAGTGGGGTGGACCAGAAGGAAGTAGAGAAAATGGCGAGGACGCTTTGTGTAACAACTCTCATCAAAAGTATTAATTATTATTTTATTTTGTCCAATAGGAAACCCTAATTAAGACCCCCAAGTGATTCTGCATAAGGAATTTCATCTTAGTAGAGGCTTAATGCAAGGCGACCCGCTTTCACCTTTCCTATTCGTTTTGGTTATGGTGGTGTTTGAAGTATTTATGGGTAGGGCGAGGCTATAGGGTTATTTGAAGGCATTCGCTTACCTAATCGAGGGTCGGTTCTTTCTCATTTGTGCAACGCCGATGATGTCATTTTTTATGGAAAGGTGATCCGAATAGAATGCTTTGAGTTAAAAGAAGGATCTTATGGTGTCTTTATCTTGTGTCGGGTCTTAAAGTAAATTTATTAAAGAGTAGTGGGGTGGACCAGAAGGAAGTAGAGAAAATGGCGAGGACGCTTTGTGTAACAACTCTCATCAAAAGTCTTAATTATTATTTTATTTTGTCCAATAGGAAACCTTAATTAAGACCCCTAAGTGATTCTGCATAAACCTTAAAATTTTCAGAAAAATCGGAATCAGGATCAGGGGCCCTAAAACTCAAGGGGGGGGGGGGGTATTCCCTAATTATGTTTATCCTTCGAAAACGGTTATAAAACACGTAAAATCAAATTTCGTCGACTCGGCAGGGCTAAATAGGTGACAAAGAAAGCCTATCCTACTTTGGCTTCCCCCGCGACACGCGACAGATCCCGAGGATCCTGTCACGACACGCGGGAGGTACCAAATAAGGGTATAAATACAGGGGCTTGGGACTTGATCAGTTTGCATGTTTCGACGAAAATTTACTTTACGTACACAAAGTTATACGCTGTTTACTATAAAAACACACACAATCACGAACCTCTGCTGCGATAACAGGGGAATAACTCGATCGCTACTACGATTCAATGTCCGATTGATGAAAACTATCCAATGGATGTTTAAGTGCTGCCCAAATTGGGTTTATACTTTGTCATTCGTCGTGAATTCGATGGATGTTTAAGTATCGCACTTTGTCATTTGTTGTGAAGGTTTTTATCACGTGAGTTATCGTAAACGCTGTATTAGTTACTAACCTAGTTCGTGTGCATTGTTATTTGAACTAGGTTAACATGGCTAATCAGTAGGCTAGACTCTGCTCGTATTAAATCTGCAATGTGAGTCATTCTCTTTTTATCAAAATTTGATTTCAAAATCATGTTTGCTTTCAAAGTTATAATTACAGGGATTAAGTCTTTGTAGTCTCCAATTTACAGCCGGTATATGGGGTTTTGTATACAATACTTGATAACCGTCACCATTGGACAACGGGTTAGCCAAGGGGTGATATGACCATAATCACAGACACCATTGGACAACGAGATAGCCAATATGTGGTCGAGTGATAAATACCGTGGGTAGATGGTTGATATGTATAAGCATTGTAATCGCTCTTAATACTGTAAATTATAACAACGCGTCGTTTTTAGTAAAAAGAATGATTCACCAATATTTCTCCGCTGACAAAACCTTTTTCAAACATGTTCAGGTGATCTGTTGTGATCCAGGAAAAGTGTCGTGAAGCACTACAAGCTTAAAGAAGTGGCTCAATATAAATAATATAAATAAAGAAACAAGTTTTGTAAAATAAAGATTTCCCAGTGAAATCATATGATTGTAAACTACCGGGGTTTAATCCCGAATTATGAAATAAAATAATCAGGCATTTTCAGTTTTAAAAAGATCCTGTTAAAATCTTCCGCTGTCAACTCAACTAAACAAATACCATGGGATTTTCTGTCCCGCGGCTTCTGAACCGGGTCAAACCGGGCCGGGGGCCGTGACACTTTGGTGTAAACAAGGCCGGTCTCGTTACAATTTCGAGGACTTCCTATTGGTGAGAATATGATTAAAAGTTTCTTATCCTCCACTTCCACTTAGCTAGGAAAGCGCAATTAAGACTCCTAATTTCACCCAACCTGAGACCCCCCGTAACCTTTGGCGAAACAATTTTACTCCATGAAACCCATCTCATTTTATTCTTGCCACCAACTTTACCCCACACAGAAGACCTTCTAATCCCCTCAAGCGTATTAATCACATTTATCGTGGCCTTAACAATTGATAGGTACTAAGACATAAGATTGGTAAGAACCGCCTTTGTAAGTGTCATCCTTTCGGCCGTTGACAACGTTTTTTTCTTTCCAAGCCAGTAACTTCTTATTAAACTTATCAATGATTGGTTTCCATGGTTTAATTTCGACACAGTTGTGGGCACGAATTATAATGGTTATTCATAGCAATCGAATGAAGTTCCAGTAAAGAAAGATATTTGTGGAGTGTGGAAGGAAATTATGTCGCAACCCCCGTCCCCTAACAACCCGGGAACGGGCGGCCGTGACCAGTTTTGGTGGTATCTTGTGTTTATTCAATTTGGCAGCGAAATTTACATCAGGACCGTAGTTAGGATTATTTTATCAGAGTAAAATACCACACTTTCATAATATTAAACACATGGGATAAAACCCAAGTTTTAAGTACACACATTTTCATAGGGATAAAACCTTATTTTATTTAAGGAAAACATCTATTTATTTTAGGTAACTTTATTGCCACTTTTCCAAGCCTTCAGTGCTGTCCAGCTGGCTTCTATTTGGCTTTCACATTTTGTTACCTGAAACGCGTTTAAAAACATTTTGTCAGTGGGAAATACTGGTGAGTGAATCCCAGTTTAATCAAGTTTAAATGAAAACCATAGTACAGTATTGAGAGCGTTCACGCAATTACATTTGTTTCCAAGTCATACCAATTACCACCCACGATACTGTCAACCCGACTTGTGGAAATGTTACTACTCGCAAGGTAGTAACAAATTTTGTATACAAAACCCCAACATACCGAAGATAATTGTATCCTTACAAATACTCAACAACTGTTTAATATATAATTAATCGTGTGAGGTTTTGTAAAAACAGCTTGCAAAAAGGAGATTACTCACAAAAAGGTTTACCCAAAAAGTGGATTACTCACATTGCTGTCTTAGGTTTTCTATAAGGGTTTCCTGGTGACAATCTATAAATTACACAAATGCACACGCGTTAGTATAATAACCCATTTTAACATTAGTAATACCCTCCCCAAGACGTCATTCCAACGACTACGTCGGGCAGAACCACAACAGCCGTTATGGAACCCTAGATCAATCGGGCAGCGTATCTAATACGTATCCAGGGGTTATGATACTTACAACGGAGCAGAACTTCGTTATTTAGGGGGTATTATGCCCGGAAATCACTTTATCTATGTGGAAATTTGTAAGAAAGAAAAGAAATGAGCGATCGGAAACTGAAGCCGATGCCCTCAATTTATAGGGCTGCAATTCGAGTCTCTCGCGACCCGCGTAAGATTAGGTTAAGGCTTACGCGAACCGCGTAGTAGGGGTGTAGCTGCTAGGGTTGCTGATTCGTTGGTATAGGTTCAACACGATCATGACACGTGTCGGCTCAGGGTTTCGCCGCGTTGACGGGCTGTCACGCCCCGCATAGCATTCCTCCAGGGCTTACGCGGCCCGTGAGGCTCCCTAGGGTAGGCCCTAGGGTTGCTGAGTTGACCAATAGACTCGACACGACTAGGACACGTGGTGGCCTCGGGGCTCGCCTGGTGTCTTGACGGTCGCGGCCCGTGTAGGCAGTAGCCAAGGGCTACGCGCCCCGCGAGAGCCTCGATTTTCTTGTTTTTAATTAATTTTTAATGATATAATGTATTTTGGGCTCGGTTTTCGCATACGGGGGTGTATTTTAGGACATATTGGGGTATTTTAAAAATATTTTATGGTGTCGGTTTATTTTGGAGGGTTGTTATAAATTATGACAAACAACAAAGATATGGAGAAGCCGGGCATTAGAGAGTCAGATCATTAGGGTATCGTTATGGGGGGTGATAATATGTCCATGTTATCGATTATTCTTTTTTGAGAAGAGGTGGCAAAGAAGATTGGCGTAAAATTAATTTGTTTTTGTGGTGGGGAATTCTTGGATGTATTGAGACGAGATGTAGGGGTGTTCAAAAATATCTATATCCGAAAATCCAATATCCGAATGCGAAATATCCGAAATTCGGATCCAAATGTTTGGATTCGGATTCGGATAGTGATTTTGAAAATTTTCGGATATTTCGGATATCCGAAATATCCGAAAATTTAATTTTTTTTTATCGGATATCCGAATATTCTAAAATATCTGAAATATCCGAAAAACTATCCGAAACTATCCATAAAATATCCGAAAATTTATATTCGGATATCCAAAACTATCCAGAATATACGGTTCAGAATATTAAAAAATAATAAAAAAAATAAAATTTAAATAACTAATGGATATTCGGATAACAATTCACTATCCGATCGGATATCCAAAAATTCAGATATGGATTCGGATAGTGAAATCAGGTATCCGAAAATTTCGAATATCCGAATTTTCGGATATCCTGTTTTGAACAGCCCAAACGAGAGGAGCTTTAGTGGATCGGGGGGTTAATTATGGGGTCACAACGTGCAGCCTTTGCGGGTTCCAAAAGGAAACGGTTGATCATTTGTTGGCTACGTGCATTTTGGAAAAGGCTATTTAGTGGCACGTATTTTCTTGGATGATGATTCCATTCCCATTGGAAGCTCATTTGTCAACACCTACAAGATGTCATTAAACAGCAAAATTGGTGCTCAAAGTGAAAATGGGAGCTCAAAGTAGAAAACGGTTATTGAGGCAGTGTTTTTTTGCGACACTATGGAGAGTATGGAGGTCACGAGATGTTATCACTTAATGCAAAGCTTTCCGTAATGACGACAGTGGCGACTATTAAGGAACACTCGTTTTTGTGGATAAAAAACAAATCTCTGTAGGGTTCAATCTTAATTAGGTTAGATGGTACAACTTTAACATTCGTGATGTAATCATATAATTGTTGTGTCTGTTTCGGGATTTCAGTTTCTTGTTTGCCTCTTTTTCTATTTGTGAATAATAATATAGTCTCCATTAGGAAAAAAATATTTTCACTATAGGAAATTTAAGTGGAAAATATATGCATATAATGATGGAATTTATATTATATGTTATTTCATAGCGATATCAGGTCTTTAACTCTTATAATATCAGATCTTTTAAGGTTAAAGGGTGTGAGGGGCATGGTTGGGACATGATTTGCCATCTAGGAACATGAATGAAAGGCTACACCACCCCCTTGCTTGATCTACCATGGTTTGCATAGATTAAATTATGGCAACCATGGTCCTCATTTTCATTTTTCAACAAACCATTTCCTTTTTCTTTAGACAAAGATAAATTAAAATAAGAGTTAATAGCCAAAATGGTCCCTGAGGTTTGCTCATTTTTGCCACTTTAGTCCAAAATCCAAAATTTTTACATCTGGGTCCCTGAGGTTTGCATTTTGTTGCCATTTTAGTCCAAATTTCAAAAACCCCATTTTTTTACTGTTGCAACCAGTCTATTTTGTCCTTTTGTGGAGAGGTATTTTGGTCATTATTAAACAAAATATAAAACCCACCCCAACCCAACCCTATCCCTGACTCTCTCTATCTCCTCCCCCTTCTGTCTCTCTCTCTTCCCTCCTCTTTCTCTCTGCCGGACGCTCAGGCCAAGTTTCAGACGCCATCTTCTACTACGACGGGTCAAAATCTCAGACGCCATCTTCTACTACGACGAGGACGCTCAGGCCAAGTTCCAGCAAGAGAAACCATGGCTCAACAACCCTCACTACTTCAAACGGGTCAAAATCTCAGCCCTAGCTTTACTCAAGATGGTGGTTCATGCCCGCTCCGGTGGAACCATCGAAGTCATGGGCCTTATGCAGGGGAAGACTGATGGCTCCGGTGGAACCATCGAAGTCAAGAACTGAAACTGGATTGGTGTAAATCCTAGCGGAGAGAAATTTGTGAATTTTTGTGATTGGATTTGGGGATAGAGAGTTGGGGATCTGGATGGAAGCAGAGGTGGTGGTGTGGTGTGGCGGATTTGGTAGTGGTGATGGTATACGTCCGCTGAATTCAGTGATGGTGGGTTTGTGGTGGCGGTGGCTGTCACAGAGGTAGCAGGGGTGGGGGTTTGGTTGATTGGATTTGGGGATGATTTAACATGTTCATGATCAAGATAAATCGACGACGGAAAGCCTCCTCATCGCCGGTGACATTTCCTCTCTCCGACGACCTCTCGTCTCTCTGCAATCTGACCGGTAACCTCTCTTCTCTCAAAGATTCATTGTGTTTGTACTGATTGAAAAAAATTGAATGGGGATATTGATGGGAGTTAATGGAATTGGGTTTTATAGGGTTGATTGTGAAGATGAAGTGGCGGTGGATCTGAGAAAGTAGAGTGGTCGGAGATCCTCTGTGTTTCACCGTCTTCATCATCGGCATCATCCTCATCACCTCTGAAGTGTGGATGGCGGCAGATCTATGTAGAGAGAGAGAGAACTGAGAGAGAGAGAGAGAGTGTGTGTGTGTATCTGCCATTTTGGTCCGTCTTCATCATCTGCATCTTGTGTTTCACCCTCTTGCTTTAATATATTGATTAATAATTATTAATTAGTTATAATAAAAGTATAATGACCAAAATGCCCCTGAGGAAAAGGACAAAAACCAGGGTTTTTTTTAGAAATCTGACCTGATTTGAAATTTGGACTAAAATGGCAACAAAATGCAAACCTCAGGGACCCAGATGTAAAAATTTTGGATTTTGGACTAAAGTGGCAAAAGTGAGCAAACCTCAGGGACCATTTTGGCTATTAACTCTTAAAATAAATAAGGGGCTAGTGGTTTAGGTCATGACCACACCCTTAGTGTAGTGGTTTTGGTCCTTTTGAATGGTGGATTAGAGGTGAGTTACATGGCACTTACGTGGAGGGTCATGGTGGTCATAACCACACCCTATAGCCTAACTAAGGCTAAAGGGTGTGGGGGACATGAGTTAGGTTATCAATGCCACATATGACCATTAATGGATTCCTACAGCATCCCCTTACCTCATCCACCATGGTTGGCATGGATTAAATCATGGCAACCATGGGCATACTTTCATTTTTAAATATTTCCTTTTTCTTTTCACTAAAATAAATTAAATAAGAAAATGATGGTTTGAGTTATGACCACACTCTTAAGGTAGTGGTTTTAGATGTTGGATTCGAAATGGGTGGTATACCGCTGATGTAGAAAGTCATGGTGACCATAAGGGTCATGACCAGATCCTATAGCCTAAGGATATTAATTTGTTGAAAGAGACTCCCAACGAATTTACAAAGTGTACATATATATAATATAAATTAACAAACCAATGGATGAGATTTATGTAAAGCATTTTATTTCTCTTTTGTCTCGTGATCTTCTTAATTATTTTGTCTTGTGATCTTCTTAATTATTATCCCAAAATAATCGTAATCCAACTCAAATATATAGATATATATACTCTTCATTATAATTATAGATAGATACGTAAATCACACGGCAGAGTATTTTCTGGATCAACCTTAAACTTAGATTAGTATTTAATGAATCCTAATATCAATCAAACCCTAAACTCTAAACCACGTTTTCACTTTCCAACCTTCAAATCTACAGTCATGGCTGAGTTTCCTTCGGAAATCATGTACGACATCTTGTCAAGAATGCCGGTGAAATCTTTGGCTCGTTTCCGGTGTGTAAGCAAGCTATGGTGCAGCTACATCAACGATTCATACCTTGAAACCATGCACGCCAAACGAGCAGCAGTGAACGATCCCACACTCATCATGCTCCATAATTCTGAATATCCCAACTCACTCTGCACACTCAGTTTTTTGGATTATAAAGAAGAAACAGATACCTGTATGTAGGAATTAGGTTCACCTTTTGTAAAATATAATTACAAAATATATAATAACGAGACTCTCGTTATTCGTAGGAAATATCATAGTACAATATCGGTTGCAATAACTAAATAAAAAGAATATATAATATAATTATATATACCAATCTTGATTCAAGCCGCATCTCTGAGGGTCCTTCACGCGCACTTGATAGCATCCTAGACTCGAGTATTCATCATCTTGAGTCTTGAAAAATACTCCTTGACTGCAACAAAGAGAACACTAAAACGTTTACGATTTTGGTTGAGGCACGTGTTCAACACGCTTCCCTTAAAACAGATTTCGCGCCTCTACTAAAGACGACGCGTCTGTCTCCCAGGGTACAACAGCCGAAGCAGTATGTACTGCCGGAAATGGCCACATGCCCGAGGTTACACCGAATAGAATTATAGTGTTTGAACTTGTGGAAAAATAATGATATGAAAGTGATGGAATCGAGTAGAGAAAACTTATCTCTCTATAATTCCCAACATAGGGATTTTCAAGTCTTCACCACTTCTCCAAGAATTCTTCATACATATTATCTTTCTCTTGTAGTTTTCTCATAATTCCAATGAGTCACACAGCCTACCATTTTTTACAAGAGTCATATGTAGTGAAGAGTTTCTTGGTGATTTTATTAGAGACATAAAACTCTAATAAAAGTTTCACTTAATTAGTGATTTAATTAGAGACATAAAACTCTAATAAAAGCTAATCAAGTGACATAAAACTCTACTCAAGAGTTTCACATATGGAGTTTAATTAGTAATTATAATTTCATTCAATTATAAATTAACTAAATATCCATTCACTAATTTTCCCAACAATCCCCCACATGAATGGAGATTGTTCAAAACACTTAAAATTTCCAATGTAACCTCGACAGTTGAGTTTTGCATACGATAGGTAGGTGTAACCCTTTGAACCTTCGCTCATGAAATGCACTTAGCCCACTAGCTCTGAGTAGATCTCGATGTCTTTGAACTCGTCTGCCGTTTGTGTAGACGACAATACACTTCACACAAGACTCTCCCTAGCCGGGTCATCTCCTCATAGTCGTGTCCAATTATGGTCGTGGAACACTTTCCTGGTTCTGCGAGAGCTCTAGGAATTGTGCCCTCAATTCCATTCGAAGCGACCCCACTTCTCTCTAACATAGGTGATTCTCCTTAGATCATTAAAAGCATTGTGGTTATCGTGATCTATCCAAATCATTTACCACATATTATGCTTAGCCTCACACTTGTCACTTTTAGGAATGGACTAGGAAGTTTATTAATCTTTATAATAAACTACCTTATTAAATGCGTAGGGTTATTCCCCCACAGTGACCTCGCTTATTCATACAATTAGGTTTTCCTATTGAACTCAATTCTTGGGATCTCCAGTCTACTGAGTTAGGTTTCCATCATATGAACTTCATTTTTCAAGGGCTTCAGTCCCATTCCACAACTTGATCTCTAATAAACCCTCAGGTTGTTGGATCCATAACATTAGCAAATAACTTTGCGTATTTGAGATCAGTTGTCATGATGTGTTCTTAACTCGTAAGTTAATTTTGCCTATTGTCAACTTCTAAGACTATAACCTCAGTGGCCATCTGAATCTGGTTATAACATATGTCTTCGTAAGATACGTGTATCATTTAAGGCAAACACATCTCCATTATGCACTACGACCTTTGTGTCCTCCACTTAGTCGTCTATTTGCAATGTTAGATTGGATTACAAAATCCTTATTGCTAAAAACAAATGCAAGATACCCCCCACATTTAAGTGTTATTGGATAACATTTAGATGTGTTAATGAGAACCATTTCTACATACCCTTATAGAGTTGTTTCTTAAATGGTTCCTCCCCCACACTTCTTGCCATTTGATCAACATTTCCGTAACACCACTTATAGCGACATTTATACACATATGATTGAACAAGACCAACCTTATTGTATCAGTGAATTCAACTCATATTGCATTAGCTTACACAAGCTTCCGAGCTGACCAAAGAAACACATGCCATTGTCATAAGTTTGTCACCAACTTAGAATAATTCTAATTTAACATCTAGAATAAGCTTAGACAATGAGTTCTCCTCATTAGCTTTTCGAACAAACTTTTAAAAGTTACATGTCATTTCCTTATAATGAATGAAAATTCTCTCTCAACTTTGTCCATACACAAATTCTTTTTGTGTTCATACACATTTGAATGTTTAGAGTTAATTAGTTTCCGTCAAGACCCATAATTAACCAAGTACTACTCTAGCATGCTTTAGACTACAATACTTTAGCTTGTGAACAGAAGATGCATCATTCTGATTCTTCACAGCCCTAAGGATATCATAATATCACTTTGCAACATTCATCCCTTGTTAAGACAAAATAATGAGACTTATTCATAATCCTAAAACATCAATATTTAGGAAGGTCTCACAAATTATTATATATAGCACAAAGCTAAATTTCATCATTCATTTAAGGAACATAACTTGTTTACCTTTGATCTCCAACGATCTACCATTGACTCATAAGTACTTAAACATAAGCCTTAATCTAAGTCACTTGGTGAACACATTCATCACCAACAAGATGAATGTTTCTCATCTACAATCACTATTATGTGTGAGATAGAGTCAACTAGATTGACACTCAACAACATGGCATTCATAATTTTGCCATAAGTGATTTGCACACATCTATTATTATTCATTAGAAGACATGTATATTTAGGATGCTCTCCCAAATGAAGGTAAATCTCCATATAGATCTAACAATAATCAAGTGGTAGACGCATCTACTTATAAATCTCGCAAGATTTATTAAAGGTATACAATAACATATAGTACTTTTACTTTCATATGTTAGAATTCACACTTGTGAATTTTTCAATGACTTCTAATGAAGTATGCGACATGAATGTCGTTAGTGTACTTCATCTCAATACACTCACTACGTTCTTTCATTACTCATTCATGATGTGGTTATACATTTGATGTTTCGTCTTTGACTTTTAGTCAATGTAACAACTCTCAAGTTGTTTATGTCCAAGTATTTTCATGTACTATCCGTTTAAAACCATATTCTTTTAAACAATGTATAACCGATGTTATAATTATTTTCCACAAAAATAATTTATACGTCACAACCATTAGTGATTTATTTCTTTGTAAAAAATTGCATGTGTTATCCGAAGATATTGAACACAAAACAATAAAATACATTGGAAACTAAATCATAAGTGTCAATCACTTTTGAAATTTAAACGGAAGCATAGACAATATGTAGACATCAAATAGCAAAGTGCTTTTATCTTCGACACTTTATAATCTGACCAAAATCTTGTCAACAATATTGTCCCATGGCGTGTCTTGAGGTACTCCCTCAATAAAACTCCATGCACTTGTAAGTACAAGTTTCCCATTTCATCTTGAAACTTTAAACTTGGACAATTATGCTCAAAACAACACCAATTTGTTACAAATACTACATTTAAGTAGTAAACTTGAACAATTAAATTTGTTCACAACAACACCAAGTTGTTTTCACCAAATAACATTTTTTTTACACACATGTTGGAAAAAAAATGTTATAACAAGCACATTATAGAATCGAACGTTTACATAAAACGTTTTCCAAAGATATAGTTTATAAAATAAACAATTTCTCATCATTTTTAATGCACACAGAGGCAATTAAATGTTTACATAAAACATTTATGTTCATTATGAACAATCTCTAACCTCGTATTCGTGATACACATTTTCTAACGCACGTGTTAGAAAATTTAAGTCATTTTATATATACAAAACATGACCAAATTAAAGCATTAATGTCATCATTAAAACTCATCAAATGTCATCAATAAAACTCTACTCAAGAGTTTCACCATATGAAGAGTTAAGAGTCTCAATAATTATAGACTTAAACTCTAATAAAACTCATCAATGTCATCATTAAAACTCTACTCAAGAGTTTCACCATATGAAGAGTTAAAAGTCTCAATAATTATAGCCTTAAACTCTAATAAAACTCATCAAATGTCATCATTAAAACTCTACTCAAGAGTTTCACTATATGAAGAGTTAAGAATCTCAATAATTATAGACTTAAACTCTAATAAAACTCATCAATGTCATCATTAAAAACTCTTCTCAAGAGTTACACCATATGAAGAGTTAAAATCTCAATAATTATAGACTTAAACTCTAATAAAACTCATCAATGTCATCATTAAAACTCTACTCAAGAGTTTCACCATATGAAGAGTTTAATTAGTAATTAAAATTTAAGTCAAATGGATTTAGAAATCACAAATTAAAGTTGGTGATAAATCCCACACAACTACACCATTACTTTTTGGTGATTTAATTGTTGAAGCCAATCAAACATCAACTTCAATGTATGACCTTTTATTTCTAAATCATACAAAGCATTAAAATCAATGCTACAACAAATTACGTGTATACAATGTTTACATAAAACATTTCAAAGCAATTGTATTTTAACCATTTTTTTAACAATCATGTTAAAATGAAAGAAATTCTAACGCGCACGTTAGAAATATTAACATTTTCACAAAATGTTAATTCGACTTGCTAAAAGCACATATATGGTTCAAATAAATAAGTCATTTCTAATACACACGTTAGAAACTAAACAATTAAAATTGCTTCAAAACTAACGCGTTTCATAAACGTTTCTAACACACATGTTAGAAGACAAATGATTACAAAAATCATTATAAGACTTATTTGTTCATATCAATCCATGGGTGGATGAAAAGTCTACTTTAAATAGAGACTTAATTAGAGACATAAAACTCTAATCAAGTAACATAAAACTCTTATTTAAAGACACAAAAAACTCTTCTTAAGAGAATTTAACGTTTACAAAAAACGTATGGTTTACACCAATAATTCCGGTCTAACACACATGTTAGAGAATTTAACGTTTACAAAAAAACGTATGGTTTACACTAATAAACCCGATCTAAAACAAAAGTTAGAAAAATTAACGATTTTCAAAATCGTTTCAAAACCAAACGTTGGAACCAAAACTATTCGTTTTGTACCATGGTATAGTCCAAACACAACAAGTTGTACTACATTCATATTTCCCAAAAAAAATATTTATAAGATCATAACCTCTAAAATATTTTTTTATTCTATTATAAATCCTTTCATAAACCCAAAATTCTTATAAATAAGGTTTTTAAGATTGTACCAACTATCTCACGAAATCTGTTTTAAGTTTGTAGGAATTAGGTTCACCTTTTGTAAAATATAATTACAAAATATATAATAACGAGACTCTCGTTATTCGTAGGAAATATCATAGTACAATATCGGTTGCAATAACTAAATAAAAAGAATATATAATATAATTATATATACCAATCTTGATTCAAGCCGCATCTCTGGTGGGTCCTTCACGCGCACTTGATAGCATCCTAGACTCGAGTATTCATCATCTTGAGTCTTGAAAAATACTCCTTGACTGCAACAAAGAGAACACTAAAACGTTTACGATTTTGGTTGAGGCACGTGTTCAACACGCTTCCCTTAAAACAGATTTCGCGCCTCTACTAAAGACGACGCGTCTGTCTCCCAGGGTACAACAGCCGAAGCAGTATGTACTGCCGGAAATGGCCACATGCCCGAGGTTACACCGAATAGAATTATAGTGTTTGAACTTGTGGAAAAATAATGATATGAAAGTGATGGAATCGAGTAGAGAAAACTTATCTCTCTATAATTCCCAACATAGGGATTTTCAAGTCTTCACCACTTCTCCAAGAATTCTTCATACATATTATCTTTCTCTTGTAGTTTTCTCATAATTCCAATGAGTCACACAGCCTACCATTTTTTACAAGAGTCATATGTAGTGAAGAGTTTCTTGGTGATTTTATTAGAGACATAAAACTCTAATAAAAGTTTCACTTAATTAGTGATTTAATTAGAGACATAAAACTCTAATAAAAGCTAATCAAGTGACATAAAACTCTACTCAAGAGTTTCACATATGGAGTTTAATTAGTAATTATAATTTCATTCAATTATAAATTAACTAAATATCCATTCACTAATTTTCCCAACACTGTACTCTACAGGTTAGAAAGAAGCCACCGGTCATGGATTTTTCGTCTATGTGCCCAAATTATAAAAAAAGAATTCTAGGTTCTTGCAATGGTCTGCTCTATTCAACAAAATTTTCCTTAAAATATAACACCAATACTTTTGTTGTGATCCATCCCTTAAGGAGAGACTGTTATGAGTTGCCACCCATCAAGATACCATTACACCTACAACATGAGACGAAACCCCGGCTTTTTGTTAAGGATCAGTCATCTGGGCTTGGTTACGATGATTCTACCAACACTTTCAAGATGGTGTGTATCGTACAAGTCAAGCAAGTAAACGATAAACTGGTGGATCTATGGACCATGGTGCATGTCTTGGGCACTGACTCGTGGCGAAAGATACCTCAAGTCCCATCTTATCGCGTCGTTGGTAGAGGCGTGTTCGCTAATGGATGTTTGCATTGGTTAACTAGTGATGGATACGATGATGCTAATGGATGTTTGCATTGGTTAACTAGTGATGGATACGATGATTACGATCCCTATTTAAAAAGACCAGTAATAAGCTTCGACATGGAGAAGGAGGAATTCGGATTAATCAATCCTCCTCGTGAACTACTAAAATCAATATTGGTTAATGAGCACTTGGTTGATTTACATGGTGAAGTTGGATATGTGTGTACAATGGTCCAATATATGTACAAGTACATAATGCAAGTGTGGGTTTTGAAGGAGAGAGGATGGGTGATCCACTGCAAGCTCGAGGATAAACAGCCTATTCGATATCACGACTACTTAAACATAAAGGTTTTAGGGTTTTGGAATGAAAACGGAGACATATTAATGCAGGCAGTTTATTCGAAGTTCATGTTTGTTTACAACTTAAAGAGTGACAAATTTTATGAAGTCAAGTTTGATGGACCAGAAAAAGGAGTTGAAATAGATATCCGATCGTATCAAAGTAGTTTGTTTTCAACCCGATATTCAATCATCAAAAAATGATTTTGAAAACACATAAAGCTAGACAATTTATGTTTTTGCTAGATAAGTAGTAAATTTGATCTATGTTATAACTGTTGGTCCGGTTCGTTTATTAGCTGTTTTAAAGTTTCTTTGTTGAACAAAAGTTGTTTTTAGCTATAAATAGAAGATTAATTGCAGTAAGCCAGTAACCATACAGTTTTATTGCTAGTTATACATATGCGTTGATTGGAATATGTTCTCTATTGTAGAACATAAACAAAAATGAAGGTGATTGTTGGTCTTGGTCCAACCAGCCGCCTATGCTGGTCTATACTAATTAAACCGATTGGTTTAACCACGGTTTGGTTTTCGGTTCAAGGTTTTCAATTGTATAGGTGTTGGTCCAGGTTGGTTCGGTCTGGTCTTTGACCGATGAACAACCTCTCCCTTTTATTTCGGTTGAATTTCAATTGGTTTTCAGTTGGGATCTCGTCCGCATTAATGAACAACTTCATTCAGTTGGAATTTTGTGTTTGGATTTTGTTTGTTACTACTAGACTATGTGTTAGGGTCATTGGCGGAGCTACAATACTAGGGGTATGTGCTGGTGGCTTGTGGCTGTAAGCTGATAACTGATGGCGTGAAGCTGGTAGCTGTAGCTTTTTAGATATATTTGGTGTTTGGCATAGTAGCTAGAGCTTTTAATAAAATGTATAAAATGAACAAAATTGACATAACTAAAAATTTAAAAAGTTTGTGCATTAAAAAGTTTATTATCTTTAAAGGTTACAATAGTCATTTTTTCCCTAAAATTTGTAGCTCCTTCTAAACGCTACTAGTAGGAGCGTTCAACCAAAAACTTCAGGCTCCTAACCTAAAAGCTTCAAGTTCCTTCAACCAAACAAGGCTTTTTATTAAGAAGGAGTTTTTTTCTTAAAAGCTTAAAGCTAAAAACTCCTAAAAGTACCATGCCAAACATACCCTAGGTGTTGGTGTTAACTGACACCGGTCTTTCACATTTTCACATTTTATATAGAGGGTATAAGACCAAAATTTCAAACAACCCCATTTTCTTTTTTACGATTGACACCATTGGTTTTGTGAAGAAAAAAAATATGACCTTCTTCCAACTGACGTAGCTTTGTTATGCCCCTCCCTCCACACCCCATAATATACAGCCTTAAGATCTGTTTAGAAGTGTGGTCGTCACGGCCATCAAATGGAGGAGGGAGCAGAGAGAGGGAGGAGTGAGTTTAGAATTTCGATTGACAGGAAAGAAAATTGAATGAGTTTTTGAGAAGGAAAGAAGAGGGATATATACATATATATATATATATATATAGGTAAAGAGTATGGTACAAATATGGTTATCCTACATTATGTACGCTATATTGTGAGCCGTACACGTGTCCTGATTCAGTTGTGTTTAAGAAGGTTAAATCAGACAATTAACCTAACCATCAGAGGGCAAATTCGTCTCTCCATTCATTCAGCGAGAAGTTCGTTACACTGATATCCCGGTAATTATTATTCAAATCAGTTTCAAATTTTTCATAATTCGCAATCTGCAGTTTTCGTTCGTACGTGATAGGGTTTCATTCAATTTGTCTATTTTCGATGGATCCACAGAGTAGCACTGGACGAACAGAAGATGATTTTGAAGGAAATCGACCGATCGGTGATCATGCTCAATTATCTGCTTATCAGAGAGTTTCGATTGAGGATGTTTTAAATCCGCGACCTGCAAATCCAATTCCAATTCCAGGTTCAAGTTCAAGTGCTGCAAACGAGATTTCTATTGGTAATTATGTTAATTCAGATATCTAAATTGTTCGTATAATTGTTTTTTGTTTAATCGTAGCATTGTTGTAGCTGTTTTTGTAGTTTGAATGTTTGATTACACTTTTGTATTTTTTTGAGAACAACATGTTTAACTTCGCATGTTATTACTCTTTACAATTCGCATTTGGTTTGTTTTTTTTTTTGTAATTTCGCATTTGATTATGTAATAAATCGCACATGTAATTCAATTAATCAATATCATCATTTCGCATGTATTGATCAGATGATTCGCATGTGGTTTATATGACTTTTTATGTTTTTTATTTTGATTCATGTAGATGAAAGGGTTTACACTCCGGAGGTTCAGGCATCAGCTACACCTATTGTTGGAATGCAATTTATCTCCATTGAACAAGCATATGCGTTTTATCAATCATATACTAAGTTAGCTGGTTTTTCTATTCGGAAAGGTGGCGAAGTATACAGCGGTGGTATAATCAAAACTAAGTATTTTGTTTGTTCTAAAGAGGGACATAAGCCTGTGTGTATTGATGATAATTCCAAGTCAAAAAAGCAATTCAAAACAAGGAACAGGGGGACTATTAGGACCGGATGCAAAGCTCAACTTATGATTTGCACTGTGGACGGTAGATTATATACAGTCAAGAGATTTGTTGATGGTCATAACCATAAGTTTGTTTGTCAAAATGACATTCACATGCTCCCAGCTTACAGACAATTGTCAGATGTCCAGGAGGAGATGGTATGGGAACTAGGCACTTTAAACCTTGGTCCTGTCAAAGCTTTCCATATAATGAGGAAACGTTATGGTGGTTTCGAGAACGTTGGTGCCACGGTTGATGATTGCAAAAATTTTAGGAAGCGAATAAACAGCTATATAGGAGAGTATGACGCTGACATGGTTATAAATAGGATGACTGACAAAAAAGAATATTTAGCTGATTATTCGTTTGAATACTCTGTTGATGATGGCAAACGTTTAACTGGGTTGTTCTGGGCTGATGGTTTATGCAAGCTTAACTATATGGAATTTGGCGATGTGATATCGTTCGATGCAACCTTCAAGACAAACAGGTAACTGTTTCAAAGACAAACATGTTTTGTTACTGATTTTTCGCATGTTTTGTCTGCTAATGAGGGTTCAATATCGCAAGTGTAGACAACAGAGTGGTGTTGAATATATCGCATGCCTTTTCCCCCTGGTTTCGCATTTGATTTTTATTAATTCGCATATAATAAATGTTATTTCGCATTTGTTGTTCAGGTACAAGATGGTGTTTGTTCCGTTCACAGGCATTGACAACCACTGTCGGAATGTAACACTCTCAGCTGGGTTGTTGGCATCAGAGAGTATTGAATCATATAAATGGCTTCTAAATTCATTTTTAAAGTCATTTGGTCGGCAGCCTAATGTTGTAGTGACGGATCAAGACCCTGCTATGAAACAGGCTATTGAGGAGGTTTTCCCTATTAGCAGACACAGATTGTGTATGTGGCACATAATGAAAAAAGTGGCAGATAAGGTAGAGCATGCAACATTTTTGTGTTTTTGTTGGTGTTATTTTTTATTATTATAGTTTTTTTGTAATAGACTGATATAAAATGCATTTATTGTTAAAGGTTGGGCACGAGTTGTGCAATAATGATGAGTTTAAAAGGAGGATGTGCGACATTGTTTGGACCGATTCGATTGAGCCCGAAGAATTCGAGAGACAGTGGAAGTTGGTGATGATTGAGTTTGGTCTTACTGAAAACAAATGGATTGATGATATGTTTGGGATGAGATCCATGTGGATTCCGGCTTTTTACCGGCATGAGCCAATGTCAGGTCTTATGAGAACAACTTCAAGATCAGAGAGTGAGAACCATTTTTTTTGTCAGGTTGCTAATTCACAACTCACACTCGTAGAGTTTATGAATCATTTTGATGGGGCAATGGATGTTCAAAGGTTCAATCATAGAAAAAATGATCATATTTCAAGATATACTGAGCCAGCTGATTGGAGTCGAACTACATTGGAAAAAGATGCTGCTAAGATCTACACCAGGTCTATATTTTTTGATCAGCAATCAGAGATTCATGGAACAATTTCCGAATGTTTGCCGATGGACACCAAAGTTGAAGGTCCACGTATCAGAATATTGTTGAAGGACTTTAAAGCACATGGTGATGGTTTATTGGAGGTATTTTTCATGTTTTTTTAGATATGCGAATTTTTTACATTACATATGCGATTTTAGTTTATTTACTTTACATTAACTTTTTAGAAATGCGAAATTGTTATGTTCCACATGCGATATTAATTTTACTTACTTACATGATTATTTAAACATGCGAAATTGTTATCTTTATACATGCGATTTTAAATCTTATTATTATTATTTTTTTGGTTATTTTTGCTAGGTGTGGTTCAAGAATCTTGAAAATGATGTAACTGCACAGTGTAGCTGTTTGCGTTTTGAGCAGTATGGGCTGCTATGTAAATACATCTATTTCTTTTTCAAGATGTTTGGTGTTAAAGAAATTCCAAACAAATATGTTACGAAGCGATGGACGAAGGATGTGGTGCCCAATGAGTTAAATGTGAAGTATAATCTAAATATTGGTGGTAAGGATGTGCAACACAAGGCTAAACGGATTGCTCGTGAAATTATTCATACAGGGGAGTATTTGGTTAGTAATTTGATTTCCGACCTTGATCAACTTGTTTTAGTGAGGGATCAAATGATGCAGCTTAAAGAGAGAGTTGATCAGAGTCGCATAACCAAGCAACTTGATCCAAAATTTGACCGATTTTCAAAGTTGATTGGTTATCAACAACCAGTAACTAATGCTCCCCCTACTGTTCGTGTGCCGGCTGGTATAAGAAACAAAGGCCGCGGCTCGCATAGAAGGATTTTATCTAAGAAGGAACAAATGATCAGCCGCAAAGGGAAAAGGTCAAGGACATGTAGTGTATGCAATGTAAAAGGTCATGACATTCGGACTTGCGAGGAGCTGAAAGCCAAACAACAAGGTAAACAGCAAAAAAAGAAGAAGAAGGGTGTCCAGATTGAAGATGGTTTGAGAGACAAAGACAATGAGGGTGAAGAGGACGAAGAGGAAGATGACTTTGAAGATTACATTAGTGATGATGGATCCGAAGAAGATCAGTGGGAAGAGGTGTCTGGAGATGAAGATGACGAGGATGAGTAATGTTTTTTTAAATGTAAATGCGAATTTACACGGAACACATGCGATTTTATATTCATTTATGTATATCATTTTTCACATGCGATTTTAGTATTATAAACATGCGATATGCGATTTTATATTCATTTATGTATATCATTTTTCACATGCGATTTTAGTATTATAAACATGCGATTTTATATGCATCAGTTTATATTTATTTATATGATTTTTCACATGCGATTTCTCCTTTAATACATGCGATTTTGAGTTATCTTGTTTTTTTTTATGTTATTGTGGCAAAGATCCCTAATTCATTCATGCGATTTTAAATTATATTAAAGCATAAGATTTGTTCAAAACATATATCCAAAATAATAGTTATTGTCTAACACAGCCACAACCACAAAATGATTAAAAATATAAATTAGTTACTTGAAGAAATGATTTTGTCACGTTCAGAAGAGCTGAACTTCATCTTCTCCTTCACAGTGTTCAGAACATCTGTTAGGAAAGAGAAGGCCAAGTCATCAGATCGAGATTGCTCCTTTAGGTGATCCAAAGCTCTGTCTCTGAATGTTGATGGTGGTTCTTGAAGTAGCTTTTCCCATACTTCTTGATTGTTCTTGATTTGTTCAAGGATTTTGCCCTGCACATCAAGAATCAGATGAGAAGAGGTGACATCAGTGCTTGAAAATAGCTCTTTGATTGCAATGGTTTTGATTTTTTCTATATCTTCAGATGTCATTTTTGTTGTCTGTGTTTTTGTGTGTGTTTTATTTGGTCTTCTATGTCTTAATATGGAAGGTAGTTATCAAGGTTTTTTATATTAATATAGTAAATTTATTATATAGGTAGGGTGGTAAGTTCAGTAGTATTCATTGTAAAATTCATCATTACATGTCAAATTATAGTCACATCGTTAATAAATTAAGTTTTTGTATATAAAATAATATCATTTTTAGTTTTTAAGATTAGTAGTTTTTTTTTTTTTGTATTTTTATTACAAAGTATTTTTTTTTTAAGTTTTTTTTTTGCACTCTTCCTGATTCGAAATCGCACTTGATTCGAAAGTAATTCGCAAACTGTAAGAAACAAACATTTAAATATCTTTTTCTATGATATCGCATGTGTAATTTATCTGAAATCGCAAACTATGAAGAGATTTTGTAAGGGTTTGAAAACGCATGTGCATTATCCTGAAATTCGCAAACTATATGAAATCTCAAAGAATTCTTAACTTTTTTACTGATATCGCACATGCATCCCATGAATTCGCAAACTATATGAAATGTCAAAGAATTCTTTTTTATACCGAATTTGCATTTGTATTGTCGACGTTTTCGCACATGATTTGACAAACTGTATCATATTCTTCTATAGTCAGTGCATACAGAATTTCTAAATTCATCAGAAGTTCATTTTCTCAGAAGAATTTAGTGAATAGGAATCGATCGTTTTGGTGAATAAGAATCGATCGATTTTTTGTTAATTGTTATAATTTCGTTTTTGGTTTTGATTTAGGATCTTTCGTTATGATTTTTGAGGTTTTGTTTGCCGTTATCAGGTGTTTTGATCTTAAATTTGACGTTTTTAACCTTGGCGGTTTCTTTTTATGAATCCTATGTTGATAAATTTAATAGAAAAACGCGTTGTTTAAGGAAGATGATCTGACGGTTGTAGACGACGCGTACATAATGTACGATTAGAGTATTTGTATGATAACCGGCCTCTATATATATATATATATATAGGGGGCCGCTAGAATGAGAACCACCACGAGTTATGAGAACCACGAGAACCGCGCCCCGCGGGTGGCCGTTGACCACGAAATTTTTTTTACACCTAGATCCGTATATTTTAAGACCGAGTGTAAATTTTGGGTTCAAACGGCGCGCCCGAGGGGGTAGTTTTTTACGCCCAAAGTTTGGTTAAAAAAAAAAAGAAAAATTAAAAAAACCCAAACTTTGGGCGTAAAAAACTACCCCCTCGGGCGCGCCGTTTGAACCCAAAATTTACACCCGGTCTTAAAATATACGGATCTATGTGTAAAAAAAATTTCGTGGTCAACGGCCACCCGCGGGGCGCGGTTCTCGTGGTTCTCATAACTCGTGGTGGTTCTCATTCTAGCGGCTCCCTATATATATATATATATAGGGTCGGAATTTAGAGAAAACGGTGGAAAGTATGAGAACGGTGAGAAGGCTTTTTATTAAGAAGGAGCTTTTTTTCTTAAAAGCTTAAAGCTAAAAACTCCTAAAAGCACCATGCCAAACATACCCTAGGTGTTGGTGTTAACTGACACCGGTCTTTCACATTTTATATAGAGGGTATAAGACCAAAATTTCAAACAACCCCATTTTCTTTTTACAATTGACTCCATTGGTTTTGTGAAGAAATAAAATATGACATTCTTCCAACCGACGTAGCTTTGTTATGCCCCTCCCTCCACACCCCATAATATACAGCCTTAAGATCTGTTTAGAAGTGTGATCACGGCCATCAAATGGAGGAGGGAGCAGAGAGAGGGAGGAGTGAGTTTAGAATTTCGATTGACAGGAAAGAAAATTGAATGAGTTTTTGAGAAGGAAAGAAGAGGGAGATATATATATATATAGGGGTAGGTTAACGTACAAATGTCCTTATCGTACAATACGTACGCTACAATCTCAGCCGTCCGATCATCTTCCCGCACTGAATTCGCATGTTGTTTTTTTGTAACAATTTCGCATGTTGGTTTTTTAACATGCGATTTCATCAAAATTACCACATGCGAAATTGTTACAAAAAAAACAGCATGCTATTTCATCAAAATTATCACATGCGATTTTATTTTATAACATGCGAATTCACTATATTGTACGTAATGTACGTTAAGGAATATTGTACAATACTCTTCGCCTATATATATATATATAGGGGGCCGCTAGAATGAGAACCACCACGAGTTATGAGAACCACGAGAACCGCGCCCCGCGGGTGGCCGTTGACCACGAATTTTTTTTTACACCTAGATCCGTATATTTTAAGACCGGTTGTAAATTTTGGGTTCAAACGGCGCGCCCGAGGGGGTAGTTTTTTACGCCCAAAGTTTGGGTTTTTTTAATTTTTTTAATTTTTCTTTTTTTTTAACCAAACTTTGGGCGTAAAAAACTACCCCCTCGGGCTCGCCGTTTGAACCCAAAATTTACACCCGGTCTTAAAATATACGGATCTAGGTGTAAAAAAAATTCCGTGGTCAACGGCCCTCCGTGGTCAACGGCCCTCCGTGGCACTTGGTTCTCGTGGTTCTCGTAACTCGTGGTGGTTCTCATTCTAGCGGCTCCCTATATATATATATATATATGGTCGGGATTTAGAGAAAACGGTGGAAAGTGTGAGAAACGGTGAGAACGCTTATGGATCGTCCGATCAAAACAATCTATGGACTAGATTGCCGCGGTGGCATTTTAGTAAATAACACCAATTTTATTATGTGGACGTGCTTCATTAAGGGTAAAAAAGTAAAAAACCATTCTTCACATAAAACGCCATTGAAAAATAAAATGCCAAATAATTACAAAACGCCAATTTTATCACTGCGTACTTTTTTTCTGTGTTTTTATTTAAGCTTTCTGGCTACAAAAACGCCAAAAAATATGAAACGCCATTATATATAACGCCAAAGCTTACTTTCGGATAAATGTTAATTACATTTTTTGTTATAAAAATAACATCCCGCCTAAACTACCCGCCAAAAAAAATCTATAAATAGAAACGTCTCACCACCTTCTGTTTATCACACCAAAAAAACACAAAAAAACACATAGTGGTTGCTAAAAAAATTTACAACTCAATGTAAAACGCCAAAAAATACAACGACAGCAAACATCTTTTTCTTTGATCCTCAGTAATATTTTGCATGAAGCTTCATTTAATGATTTGTTACGTGAGTGTATTAAGATTTTGCTGCATGAGATGGACAAAATTGAAAAAAGAGGGACTGATGACACCCATATGTCATACTGTCATCTTTGTTCCTAAAGAAGGTTTGGATGATAAGAAGAGACCTATACCAGTGTAAATGCTTCTTTGGATTCGATGATTATAATGAAGACCACAGGCAGATAGCATCCACCCACAAGGGGTCGATCTATGTGTACAACATCCACAAAGACACTTCAACACATGAACAAAGAAAATAAACAACGCCAAACCCAAAACGCCATTTATTTGTCACATTTCTTGTAGCTTCAAAAGAAAAAAGAGACTGATGACACTGAAGATTTAAAATCATAAATTGCTTCTACTTTGTTTTTTTTCTTTATCTATTGTTCGTTTTGTAATGTCAGTTAATAAACAACAAAAGAATATTAATGCTATAATGAAAAATATAATAAAACGCCAAAATTAGCAAATACGTGTAAAACGCCATAATGCCATAAAAACGCCCCCAAAAAACTACCAAACTATAATAAAATTATATTGAACAACTAATATTATAAAAAAAACGTGAAACAATGTGCAAAGAATATAAAACAAAAGAAGTCCAATAGTTATCTAACCGCCATTGGAAAACAAAACGCCATAGCCGTCAAAAAGATTTGACGTGTTACACCATTAAAATAGTTGAATCTGAAAACAAAACACGGTAAACTGCAAAAAACAGTAAAATGAAACGACGGAAAACATAATTACTAACATTTATTATATTAATATTATTTATCTTTTTCAAAACGCCATAATTACCTGTCATACGCGGGGGAAAAAGTCAATATAAAAAGAA
Source organism: Helianthus tuberosus (assembly GCA_030545235.1). Classification (NCBI taxonomy): domain Eukaryota; kingdom Viridiplantae; phylum Streptophyta; class Magnoliopsida; order Asterales; family Asteraceae; genus Helianthus; species Helianthus tuberosus. Next base: position 197,148,449 of record CM060424.1, read on the forward strand.
GACCATGAGAACCCAAGCTCAAAGACGCCAAAAAACTAAAAACACCACATATTCTCCAAAACGCCAAAAATTTAAAAATGGCTAAGGTTATTGCATGGAGGTTTGAAAGGAAAGAGAAACGATTCATCATAAAGTTCTCTGACAGAAGAATGGTAAAGGTAAGGATAATAAAAGCCATGCTGGGAATGAATGAAAATGTTCAGAAGGATATCTTGGCCCTTGGGGTTCCAATAGACAATGATTGTGAAAGAACGAGAACTGTAATAAAAAGACTGGAGAGAAAGTTTCTAGCAGAAGATGATGATGATATTGAAGATACTCATATGCCAAAACTTAGCTGTTGGGTATTGCATGAGGAAGAAGGAACAATTGAAGTGACTTATAAAAACGGGGTGCAACATTCAAGGCCAATGGAAGAAATGTTGAAGACAGGGTTGCTATCTATTATTGAACAACTCTGTGATTTAACACATTCAAACAATCCAAAATCCAAGGAAGCAGTGATATTCAAGAATAGGCTGCAGCAAAGCAGAGACGAGCTAATGGCGTTATATGCAAAAAAGAAATTTGATGATGAAAAATCTGAAGAAAGTGATGAACAAAGCGATGGGTACATCTCTGATGTAATCCCACCTACGGAAGACTATTAGTTTATTTTGATTTTCGTGTTATTGTAGTTTTATAAAATATTAATCTATGGTAATGAATTATTAACAAAAAGATACAAAACGCCAAAAATGACATAGAAAAAGCCATAACGCCAAAAAATTAACTATGTCACACAAAAAGAATTAATTCAACGAGAAGAAATCTGAGAAAAAACAGTAAAACGTCAAATAATTAATAATTCTACATAACGCCAAAATTATCTTGCACTCAAAAAATAAAGAAGCATGTCAAACGTGAAAATCGTGAAAGGAGAAGAATACTAAAAACCTTGATCATGCCCCGCGCCACGTGTTCGGCTATGATGCGTTCTCACCGTTCTCACACTTTTTGCCGTTTTCTCCTGAACCCGTTTCTAAATATATATATATATATATGGAGAGGATCATGAGAAAACTATATATAAATGAGAAAACTAGAAAACTAACTAAAAACACCTAAAAAGGAGGGGGGAGACTTTTAATGAAGGAGGGGGTGACTTTTAATGAAGGAGGGGTAAAATTGGAAAAAAAATATATAACTTTTCAAACATTTCCCATTTCTCCATACGTTATCATTTTAAAACAAAAATGGCACCATAAGATCACAAATTTTTGTATCTTTCATTCAAGTATATTCGAGCATATTTTTTATGACATAAAAAAATATTTATGGTGTCGTCTTGTTTTCAATACTATTATTATAGTAGTGCATATGTGCAATATAACATGTAATACAATTGAATTAGATGCTTAAAATTAGCTTTTTGAGTCTAGTTTAGCTTTTAGAGTTGGTTTTTTTTTAGGTTTAGGATTAGGATTAGGTTTTTGGGTGTGGGGGGAGGGGGGGTTTAGGTTTTTGGGGGGTGGGGCGGGGGGGGTTTAGGTTTTTTTCGGGTTTATGTTTAGGGTTTAGTTTTAGGTTTTCGGGTGTGGGGGGGAAGGGGTTTAGGTTTTTGGGGGGTGGGGGTTTAGGATTAGGTTTTTGGGTGTGGGGGGAGGGGGGTTTAGGTTTTTGGGGGGTGGGGGGGGGTTTAGGTTTTTTTCGGGTTTATGTTTAGGGTTTAGTTTTAGGTTTTCGGGAAGGTGGGGGTGGGGGGGTTTAGGTTTTTGGGGGGTGGGGGGGTTAGGCTTTTGGTCGGAGGGTGAATTTAGGTTTTTGGGGGGTGGGGGTGGGGGGGTTTAGGTTTTTGGGGGGTGTCGGTGGGGGGTGGGTTAAGTGGTTTAAGCTTTATGTATCAGTGCACATGTGCAGTACAACAAAAAAAAAAAAAAAATTGAAAATTTTTTTCCATACATAAAAAGTAGCGATTTTTATATAAAAATTTGTAAAAAAAAAATTGGTATGTTTTTAGTTTTTTTTTTAGGCTTTTTTTGTTAGTTTTTTGGTTTTCTCATGATCCATCCCCTATATATATATATATATATATATATATATATATATATATATATATATATATATATATATATATATGCAAGGTTGAAAAGAGAAAATAGTGAAGTGGCTATTCGTCTCTATCAAATGATGAAGATGCTCATACCTTTAGGTTTTTAGGTTTTCATTATCATTTTTAAACGACAAAATTACAGAAAACATATTTGATGTATGTTTAAAATTTCAAGTTTTAACCTTTAGATTTAAAAACACGTAGAGCATCCTTTATTTTTATTTATTGTCATGTTACATCCTTTAATAGGTTTTTAGTTAGGTAAATTACACTTTTCTTCATTTATGTTTGTATCGGATTGCTATAGATGCCCTTAATTACAGTCCCAGTCCTTTATTTGTAAAGCCCATTACACCATACGTCCTTTAACGCTAACCTTGTTAAAGTTTTCAGTTAAGTCTATTTATATAAAGGTAGTTTTATCTTTTTACTTAATTTTTTATAGTATTTAATAAATAAAAGAATAAAACACGAAAAACTTATGTAAACAAATATAAATCTTTAAAAGCTTACTCTCTCTCAAATCTCCGGAGAGAGCCACCACTCCAGTCAAAATTACTCGCTTTTACAAATTCAATTTGTATGTTATTTGAATATTACAACACAGAAAAATCCACATAAACCAAAATAAGTTGCAAATTACTATAGCATATATCATACATGTATAATTCATCGTAATCAATACAAACGTCGGTCATCAAATTTGAAATTTTCATCAAATATTCGCTGTAGAGACTAATTACTTCAATCAATCCATCTGATTAAAAAAACTCAACCTAATTCATCATAATCAATGAGCCATTATTACAGTCAATTTAAATATTACATCCTAAATATTAAATTAAAAATTATAATAAAGTAAAGCACTCAAATTCACAAACTGAATTCATAAAAGATAGAGTACAGAGAATTGGCGAGAAAAGAGGACCGAAGCAAGAACAGAAGTGGAGATACAGCGGCGGCGGAGCAACGGTAGAACATACGAAGGGGGTTGTTGGGCACACTTTACTTTCAAGGTAAATATAAACATGTTTTAAACTCAATTATGAATTCCTAAACATCATATTAGTGTCTGATTCAAGAAGATTTGCAGGTTTGGTAATGGGTTTTAATAGAGATTTAGGGTTTTAGCTTGGTTTTTGGAAAATGCTGTTACGTGAGGAGAGATTGTAGAAATAGAGAGGGGGGTGCTCGACTAGTGGTGGTGAGGGTCGGATTTGGTGGTGGTGATGATGGCTGGATTTGGTGGTGGTTTGATTAGAGAGAGAGAGAGGTGGGTGAGAACTGAGATTGAGAGAGATGGGGGGTTCTTTATTTGTTAAATATACTAGTAAAATTATCAAGTTACCCTCATGTGCAAAGTGTGACAACTGTCAGAATTTGCATGCATCCGTACAATTATTAAACAGTAATTAGTGCTTGATGACTGTGTTGATTTAACATTTATGACAAGAATACTATCTGATTATTATTATCATATATATGTGCATCAAATATTACAAATATTATTCCATTATTGCATGCAACACTTAATTGATTCAAATGATGCACGAAACAAAGGTAGCACCGTTATTAGACAAAATCAGAAAAATGCTAACGGAGTTCAGTGCATAGACAGACATTGTATTGGGATACATAATGAACCAGAAACCAAGTATTACAGTAGCGTAGTGTGTAGGAAAGTAAGGATCACAAAACTGCCTTCGTAGTGATAGTTTAAGTGCCGGAAAGTGTCTAAAACTCACACAAACTGCAGAATTCTGCAGTAATCAGCAAAATTCAGCAATTAAACACTCTAATATCATGCAGAAATATGATTAAATGGTCCAGAATACTTTCCTAAGTATCGGGAATCAAAACTGTCACAAAAGGTAACATAATGCACACTAAACTGCATAGTTTAGCACCTTAACGAACCGGTAACCAACCGAACAAGCGGACACTACCGAAACACCAAATTTTCACTAGAAGCACTGTTTTGACATTACCAAGCTAGCTATGGTCCCCGAACATCATAACACACTATATAAACATCTAATAACTAAACACCTAACTAGATACTTGAATTTTAACGATAAACTAACTATTCAGTTTAAACCTAAGCCTAGACCCCCCCACCTAGTAATCGGCCAACATCATGGCCCACTTGTGATTTTATCTTATTATTAAAATAGATCTTGTTTCTTATATCTAAACACAAAAACCATTGGAGAATTAAGTGTTGTTGGATTATAAGAATACCTTTAGAGTTCATAACTTTCATTTCCACAACATTTGAGCTCTTCTCTTCCACCCTCTTCTAGTCTCGGCCGAACACCACCCCCACACTACCATCATCATCATCCAACTTCCATCCATTCTACATATACTCAAGGGTGCTAGAAGGTGTATAAGGAAGCTTGGAGCTTGTAGAAGCTAAATGACCTTTCTCTTGTGCTTTTATCCACTTCATTTCTTCTATTGATCATCCCTAGCCTTGAGCTAGTAGTAAGAACATCATACTCTTCATTTTACATCTTATTTTAGTGGTTAAAAGATAATACATGTTGTTAATCATAATGAACACTAAGAATCAAGAACATGAAACTTGAACATAAGCTTAAAATTTTAAGAAATCATGATGTTTATGTGTTGTTATGCTTGTTGATTGTTGTTTACTCATGTTTTTGATGTTGATCATCATATGATTTTGCTAGATGATGATTAAAAACATAATCTAGCAAGATGAGAGGATGATTATGTTAAAGATCAATAGATCATCCTCATGAAAATCATGAACTTGAAAGAATAAGTTGTTTACTTCTTAAGTGATGATCAAAGTAAGTATAAAGTCTTGTAAATCTCTGATTTCAAGAATGATTTTCAACAAACCAGGTTAAAAATACAAAGTTTACTTAATCTTGGTTCTTAAAGAAATCAACCATGTTTTCAGTGGTTAATCAAGTGTAGAAATATATGTTTAACAAGAAAAACTCAAGAAGAAACATTTTTAGAAAAATGATTTACAAGTTGTGAAGATCTAACTTCTTTAAAAATGATGTTTTTAATTAAACAACCACACTTTAAAGGGTAACTAAGCTTACTAAACACACTAGTAAGTTACTACAGATTTTTGTAAATTTTCAAGTTCATGAAGTAGTAATTTATGCTTGATTTTGGAAAATTAGTAAGTGTTGATTGGTTTATTGTTTATTGTGATGATTTATAAAAGAAAATGATATGCTTTGAAAGCATGGAAATCTCCATTTTTAAGGGGAAACTATGGTAAAAATTTTCTAAAAATTAAACACTTAGAAAAATATTTTTAAACAAATATTTACAAGTATATTTTAAACCATGAGTATTTATACAAAGTTTGCCATAATTTTTGTTACAAAGATTATAAATATTGGAGATTGGTTTTCATAAATAAAAGTGACTAAATATGTATTTAGGAAATATATATATTTAGAAGCCACCATGTGTGTGATTATTTTAATATTATGTGTATTAGTTATATTCTTTTAGGACTTGAAATAATATAACTCACCAAAATACCAAGAAATTACAATCCAAAATATTACCAAAATTCCAAGAAATAAATATGTAATTCATACCCAAAATATCAGGGAAACCGAACAAGGAATATAACTTACAAAAATATTCCGGAAAACTAATTCATAAGTATATTTTGGTAATTGGTATTTTGGACACCAATAGAATGGAAATGTGATTCTTACAATTATTACAAAATTATATCATATTTTTTAAAAGAAGAAAATATATTATTTTTGGGAAAATAAAAATATATATTTTCTTGGAATTATTAGAAGATTTATTGTTTTTGGAAGGAAATATATATTTTCTCAAACAAACAAGAAATGCAATATTTTTGGGGTGAAAAATATATTATTAGAAGACATTATTTTGGGAGAAAATGTATTTTCTTAAATAAACTTGAAATATATTATTTTTGAATGAAAAATGGAATTATACATATATATTTTCTAAGTTGGACTTGAAAATATATCATTTTTGAAGTTTACATGAAAATACAATTATTTTTGCCAAAGGAAAAATTATAAATAATTTTTCTATGTAATATCTCTTAAATAGATTTTGGGAATATATATTGATGGATTTTTATTATTAAAAATATTATTCAGGAAGAGTTAATACAAAAATTAAGTATATGGATACTTAATAAACACAATGGAAATATGTATTCTCGTACGTATAAATACACACCGGAATATGCCACCGATACATGGCAAGAATATACAAGCATAAGAACATGAATACTAATACACCCATCCTTGGGAAGGATATACATGTGCAAATACGTTATGAGACAAGTTAAAATATAATATTTTAACTAATATTCCAAAATTTAATAAATATAAGTTAAGTTAAAATATTTATTATTTTAACAAATAATTATATACTTGGAATAACATTGATAACACAAAGAAACGTAACTCAAAAATACTAAATACGACCAAGGTCAAGGCACGACCCACCCGTCTAATGAACCGTAGTACGCATGTAGGTAGTCATGCCATCTAGAGGAAGCTTTGAGTTACATTGGATACGAAGAACACAAAACTGTGAGTTCATCTCCCCCTTTTCTTTTAATTGTTTTCGTTTTATAACTTCGGGGGTGAAATGCATCTCACAAATGATACAATGATTACGAATGGTATGGTTAGCTAAGGAAAATACTACTAGATCATGTGAATGGGTAGGTGTTAACTTGAGACCATTAATCCTTGTTTAAAGACCGAGGGGCATGAGTGATAGATCTATTTGGGTGTTGTGAGCCCCACCCATGGGTCCGCGAGTTGGCTCATGTGGTGACTATGTCGTTCCAGCCGGGTGGCCCGGTATGAAATACGCAAAGGATTAAGCCTTCCTACACCGTTGCACACATATTAATGTATTAGCTACACATTAATTGATCTGTTTCCTTGTTGCTTCATACCAGCTTACAAGTACATACATACATACTTACAAATATTTTCAAGGATACTCGTGCACACATACAAAACACATGAACTCGCTCAAGTTTTGTTGATGTTTTCAAACTACATGTATTTTAGGAAACTAAGAATGGATCTGGCGGGCGTTGAAGTTTACAAGATGTATCTTCAATAAATGATGTCATCCAACGTTGAAGGGTGTTACACCCGTCTAATTTCACTTGATTTTTACTAATAGCGTATACCATTGTAAATAAAACTTGCTTAATTAACATAAAATTTATACAAAAGGTTCAGAAGTAACAAAAACTTTAGTCAAAACCCGACTAAATAAAACGTTTCAAAAGTTGTTTAACAATAATTTACAACCCATAATCCAAGTCTAGTAAAGATTTAAAACATTGCGGAAGCTTGAAAGTAGTGTTCGGTTCTTCAAAAGTTTGCTCGACCATCTTCCGGTTAGTTTCCTTCATTACCTAAGATCAAACCCCAACATAAGTTAGTTTAGATCAAGTTAAAAGGGTTACAAACAAGTTTCATGCATAAACATTTAAGAAAATAAAAATAAAAATTCGGAACAAGGGCGTCGCGTGACGCCAAGGGGGCTCGCGCGACGCCTAGCCCCTAAATTCACAGAATGTCTTGTTTTCTGATGCTGCACTTTCCCAGTTCCAAGTCCAATCGAATTCCAACTTTAAATAGCCATAACTTTTGACTCGTAAGTCCGTTTTAGGTGATTCTTTTTCCTATGTGTCTGTAATTTCGTTGCCGACATGCCTATTATGAATTTCATACCGAAAAACTTGATTACGGGTCAAAAGACTATATGTCCATATACAATTATTCAACCCATTCTAACCTTCTACATTTTACTACCATTTAACTATTAGACCTATGGCGCCTTATGCCCAACATCCGGGGCTTATTATTATTCACATTTCTTACCAATTTATGGCTTCGTGCTCTTGTGAATATTTCCGCCTCTACTTTCAACTTTACAATATTAATACTACAAGGTATCATGATTCGACCCGTTTGATCCATCTAAGGTAATTCTCCATTTTGATGGCAACCAAACGACTACAAACCAATCTTTAACCTACGGATTTAAGTATCATACATGATTACCACAACAAACACGATTTTATCAACAACGCAAAGTTTAGCAACAATTCACCAAATGTAACGGATCAAGTTACATACCTTAGTGTACGCCCTTCAACCGCAAATCACCACCGGCTTGTCCACTCGACGTTCCGGTATCCTTTCCTATAGAGTTCAATTCAAGACATGTTTAGAACTCTCTTTCAACCTCACTTCGCATAATATACCGAAACATCATAATTATACGTTAAAGCTTTAAATTTCTGTTTTAAGCCTTCTTTGAGGCATTTTCACAAACACCTCAAAGGCAGATTTTTCACAAGGTTATATGACAAGTTTCTAGCTTATCATTTAGCCCTAATTTCACTTAAATCAACATTTTACATGATTGTTAGCTTCTAGATTTCTGAAATCACTTTCAAATTGTCAAATTACATAAAACTCACATCCAATATCCTAGTATTCATCCATTTACTCGTAACCCATTAATCAAATACAATGATGTTCATAGATTCACCAAAATTTCCTATGATTTCAACTTCTATTTGTCTAGGGTTTGTTCCTAGACACTATAGTTGTTCTTCAATCATCACAACATATACATGCAACCCTAATTCAGATTTTCCCTATTTTCATTAGAATTTCAAGTTAAGAGTTTTTACTAAATTTTACATACCTTGTAATCCTCTTGCGATGAGGATCACGATTCTAAGCTCAGATTTTCGTTTGGACCAGATTTGCTCCTCCAATTTGAGAATTTTAGTAGAATTCTAGGTTTTGTTTGAAGGTGGGTGTCGCCCCCATGTTGTTCTGGTCGACCAGAGCTCCAAAGTGGGGTGTTTGGTTTGTGTTTTATTTGTTTATTAAAATTCAAGTTTCAATTTTAACAACCTAAACCCCTCCACTTTGATCAACATTGATTTTAGTTACTTTTAACCCTACTTTAGGTTATTTCTAGACTTGTAACTAATTAGGTTAAAATTCCTAGTTAGTAAATTCTCGTTTATTTATACCTTACAATTCCAATTTAAAGTTTTATATTTTCGGGGTGTTACAAGTCCACCCCCCCTTAAAAGGGTTTCGTCCCCGAAACCGTAGTACGTACCAAATAAAGTAGGGTGAAGACGTCGCATCTCCTCTTCGGACTCCCACGTAGTGTCCGAACCCTTCCTATGCTCCCATTTGACTTTGACTTGATTAATTTGTTTATTTCGTAAATGTTTGATCTTTCGGTCCAAAATCTCCACCGGTCTCACCGCATAATTCAGACTATTATCCACTTCGATATCATCGTAATGGATATAGGCCGTTTCGTCTGCTAAGCACTTTCTTAATTGTGACACGTGAAACGTGCCATGTATCCCACTCAGTTCTTCCGGTAACTCAAGGCGGTAAGCCACTTTGCCAACCCTTCCAATAATTTTAAATGGCCCAATAAACCTCGGACTTAGCTTCCCCCTTTTTTCTGAATCTAATAACGCCCTTCCAAGGGGAAACTTTTAGCATGACCATGTCGCCAACCTGGAATTCGATTGGCCTTTTCCTTTTATCAGCATACGCCTTTTGTCTGTCTTGAGCTGCTTTCAAATGTGCCCGAACTTTTGCAATCTTTTCATTCGTGGCTCGTACTATATCTTGGTGGGCGAGTTCTCGTGGACCCACTTCACCCCAACATACCGGGGTTCGACATTTCCTACCGTAAAGCATTTCGTACGGTGCCATCTTAATACTAGATCGGTAACTGTTGTTATACGAAAACTCGACTAACGGTAGGTGAACATCCCAACTGCCCCCAAAGTCGATTATACACGCCCGTAGCATGTCCCCCAATGTTTGTATTGTTCTTTCACTTTGTCCATCCGTTTGAGGATGGTACGCAGTGCTAATGAACAATTTGGTCCCCATTCGCTCTTGGAAATCTCGCCAGAAATTCGAAGTAAACCGGGTATCCCTATCAGACACGATGGACACCGGCACCCCATGACGTGCTATTATTTCATTGGTGTAAACTTCTGACATCTTTTCTGACTTATAAGTCTCACGAATCGGAATGAAGTGAGCACTTTTCGTCAACCTATCCACCACTACCCATATGGCATCAAAACCACGATTCGTCTTAGGCAATTTGGTTAATAGGTCCATTGTAATATGTTCCCATTTCCAAACCGGAATTTCTAAAGGTTGGAGTTTGCCATATGGTTTCTGATGCTCCGCCTTGACTTGTAAACATGTGAGGCATTTTTCCACATGTTTTGCCACATCCCTCTTCATTCCGGGCCACCAATAATTTTGTTTCAAATCATTGTACATCTTGGTCGCACCCGGATGAATTGAATAACGAGATTTATGAGCTTCATTAAGTTGAAGCGCCTTCACTCCACAAGTATGTGGGACCCATATTCTTCCGGATCGAGTCTTCAACCCGTTATTCCCATCCGACAAATCTTTCAACTGACCGATGATTCTTTCTTTCTTCCAATTCTCTTCTTTCATTGCTTCTAATTGCGCCTCTCGAATACGTTCAAGTACACCCGAGGTCACCACGAGTTGCATCGATCTTACTCGTATTGGGACATAATCCGCCTTTCTGCTCAACGCATCCGCCACCACATTAGCCTTTCCGGGGTGATAATGTATTTCACAATCGTAGTCTTTCACCGTTTCCAGCCATCGCCTTTGTCGCATATTTAACTCTTTCTGACCGAAAAAGTATTTCAAGCTCTTGTGGTCAGTGAATATGGTGCACTTTACCCCATACAAGTAGTGCTTCCATTATTTTAATGCAAATACCACCGCTGCCAATTCGAGATCGTGCGTGGGATATTTCTTCTCGTGTATCTTCAATTGTCTCGAGGCATAGGCTATTACCTTGCCCCGTTGCATCAACACACAACCGAGCCCCGATAGTGAAGCATCCGAATAAACCACCATGTCTTCGACGCCGTCCGGCAATGTCAATACCGGAGCTTGAGTTAACTTTTCTTTTAGCGTTTGAAACGCTTTTTCTTGATCGGCACCCCAAATAAACTTTTCTTTCTTTTGGGTTAGCTTTCTTAGCGGTGACGCAATCTTGGAGAAATCTTGAATGAATCTCCTATAGTATCCCGCAAGCCCCAAAAAGCTTCTGATTTCTGAAGGGTTCTTCGGGGGATTCCATTTTGACACAGCCTCTATCTTTGACGGATCCACCAAAACCCCAACGGCACTTATGACATGGCCGAGAAATTGTACCTCTCGTAACCAAAAGGCACATTTAGAGAATTTTGCATATAACTTCTCTCGTCTAAGTGTCTCTAACACTTCTTGTAAGTAGTGTGCGTGTTCGGCTTCACTTTTCGAATACACCAAGATATCATCGATAAACACGATGACCGACTTATCCAACATTGGCTTGCAAACCCGGTTCATGAGGTCCATGAAAACCGCGGGCGCGTTTGTTAGCCCAAATGACATCACGAGAAATTCGTAATGTCCGTATCTCGTGCGGAAAGCCGTCTTCAGCACATCTTCTTCTTTGACCTTTAGTTGGTGATACCCCGACCTAAGGTCAATTTTTGAAAACCAGTTCGCACCTTGTAGTTGGTCAAATAAGTCATCTATCCTCGGGAGCGGGTATCGGTTCTTTACCGTGAGTTTGTTTAACTCCCGGTAATCGATACACATACGCATGCTCCCGTCTTTCTTTCTCACAAACAACACCGGTGCGCCCCAAGGAGACACACTCGGCCTTATGAATCCCTTGTCAAGCAGATCTTGGATTTGGAACATCAACTCTTGTAATTCCGACGGTGCAAGTCGGTACGGGGCTTTTGCTACGGGTTTCGCGCCCGGAATCAATTCGATCCCGAACTTTATTTCCCGTTCAGGCGGTATCCCCAGTAAATCATCCGGAAACACATCTTCATAATCTCGTATTACCGGTACATCTCCAATCTTTCGTGATTCTTTTTCGGGCTCATTAGCGTATATCATGAATGCCTTGCATCCTCGCTTCATAAGCTTGTGCGCTTTCAACATTAAGCATACTATGGGGTTGCCTCCTTTTTCGCCATAAATGGTGACGTGTTTTCCGCTCGGAGATGTTAGTTTTATCTCTTTACGAAAACACACGACCTTTGCTTGGTGTTGAGATAGCCAATCCATCCCAACGACTACTTGAAATTCTCCCATCGACATCGGGATTAGATTTATCAAATATTCTTCATCGTCAATGCTCAGTTTACAGTTTTCACATACATCACAAACAATAAAGCTCTTGTTATTACCTATCTCTACTTCTAAGGGCACAGGTAATTTTGTTAGAACAAATGAAGGATGTCGAATAAATCCATATGAAACAAAGGATTTATTCGCACCCGTATCAAATAACACGCGTGCAGGAATCGAATTTACAGCAAATATACCTGAGACCACGTCAGGTTCAACCTTCGCTTCTGCGGCAGTTAGTTGAAAAGATCTTGCCTTTGCTTTTGGGGCTTCACTTTTCGGGTCCTGCCCATCCTTCTTTCCAACCAGTTCTGGACATTCCGACTTTTTGTGACCCGTTCGATAACAATTGTAACAAACCGTCACTTTCTCTGGGCACGATATAGCCATATGTCCCGTTTTTTTGCATATGGGACAAGGCTTATCCTTGTAACGGCATTCGCCCTTATGACCCTTTCCACAGATTCTGCAACTTGGCGACCCGCCTTTCGTATCAGATTTCTTCGCGGTTTCGTTTGTTCGTGCCTTCTTAGCAGGGCTTGGGTTTACATCTTGTGCTTTCCGTTCACCCCTTTCAATGCTCTTTTTCAGTTCGATCTCCCTTTCCTGAGCAGCATTTATGATCTCGGTAAGGGTCTCGTATTTGGAAGGGGTGATAAATTCCCTAAACTCCGCACTCAACATGTTATGGTAGTAGTATATCTTTTGTTCTTCATTCGTCACTAGATCATCGCAAAACTTCATCTTATCCATAAACGTTGCCGTAATCTTGTCTATGGTCTCATTCTTGTGCCTAAGTTGCATGAACTCCTCTTTGATTTTATTCATAACCGCCTTGGGGCTATGATGCTTAAGAAATGGCGTCTTGAATTCTTCCCAAGTCATGACCTTAGCAGCTTCAATACCGATCTCTCTCTTTTTGTTATCCCACCGATCTTTCGCTTGACTCCTTAGTTGACCCGTACCATAGGCTACGTAGTCATTTTCGTCACAATGGGCCCTCTCGAATACCCCTTCCATATCACTTAGCCATCGTTGGCACACTATTGGGTCAACCTCCCCATTATATATTGGTGGTTTACAGGCCATGAATTCCTTGTATGAACAAGGCTTTCGTCCTCCATGCTTTTCCTTTGCTAAATTTGAATCATCTTCCAATTTCTTGATTCTTTCTTCTACTATTGATAAAACTGTGTTTTGAATTTTATCAATAAAGCCCGACAAACTATTTTCGATCGCCTTTCCAACCTCTTCGGCAATCACTTCCCTCATTTGTTCGGTGACTCTTGGCACCGCATTATCATTACCTCCGTTAGCCATCTCTATTTCTGAAATGTTTACATAAGTTGTTAAACATTCCATTTATAACACATGCTTTACTTGTTTTGATTCAATCAAGTTCATAACTTGATTTAATCATTCTTGTTTCAATTCAATCAAGTTCATAACTTGATTTAATCATTCTTGTTTCAATTCAATCAAGTTCATAACTTGATTTAATCATTCTTGTTTCAATTCAATCAAGTTCATAACTTGATTTAATCATTCTTGTTTCATGCATTTCTTGTATTTGAGTGAGCTTACACACTCTTTTCATGCATATTTGTTCATTTCTCATTCTTTACGTAATACATAATTTATTAACAAAATAAGTTAATTCTTACCCGACGATCGATCAAGCTTGAACCGAACACTTTGTTAACAACCTTAGGCTCTGATTACCAACTTGTTACACCCGTCTAATTTCACTTGATTTTTACTAATAGCGTATACCATTGTAAATAAAACTTGCTTAATTAACATAAAATTTATACAAAAGGTTCATAAGTAACAAAAACTTTAGTCAAAACCCGACTAAATAAAACGTTTCAAAAGTTGTTTAACAATCATTTACAACCCATAATCCAAGTCTAGTAAAGATTTAAAACATTGCGGAAGCTTGAAAGTAGTGTTCGGTTCTTCAAAAGTTTGCTCGACCATCTTCCGGTTAGTTTCCTTCATTACCTAAGATCAAACCCCAACATAAGTTAGTTTACATCAAGTTAAAAGGGTTACAAACAAGTTTCATGCATAAACATTTAAGAAAAAAAAATAAAAATTCGGAACAAGGGCGTCGCGTGACGCCAAGGGGGCTCGCGCGACGCCTAGCCCCTAAATTCACAGAATGTCTTGTTTTCTGATGCTGCACTTTCCCAGTTCCAAGTCCAATCGAATTCCAACTTTAAATAGCCATAACTTTTGACTCGTAAGTCCGTTTTAGGTGATTCTTTTTCCTATGTGTCTGTAATTTCGTTGCCGACATGCCTATTATGAATTTCATACCGAAAAACTTGATTACGGGTCAAAAGACTATATGTCCATATACAATTATTCAACCCATTCTAACCTTCTACATTTTACTACCATTTAACTATTAGACCTATGGCGCCTTATGCCCAACATCCGGGGCTTATTATTATTCACATTTCTTACCAATTTATGGCTTCGTGCTCTTGTGAATATTTCCGCCTCTACTTTCAACTTTACAATATTAATACTACAAGGTATCATGATTCGACCCGTTTGATCCATCTAAGGTAATTCTCCATTTTGATGGCAACCAAACGACTACAAACCAATCTTTAACCTACGGATTTAAGTATCATACATGATTACCACAACCAACACGATTTTATCAACAACGCAAAGTTTAGCAACAATTCACCAAATGTAACGGATCAAGTTACATACCTTAGTGTACGCCCTTCAACCGCAAATCACCACCGGCTTGTCCACTCGACGTTCCGGTATCCTTTCCTATAGAGTTCAATTCAAGACATGTTTAGAACTCTCTTTCAACCTCACTTCGCATAATATACCGAAACATCATAATTATACGTTAAAGCTTTAAATTTCTGTTTTAAGCCTTCTTTGAGGCATTTTCACAAACACCTCAAAGGCAGATTTTTCACAAGGTTATATGACAAGTTTCTAGCTTATCATTTAGCCCTAATTTCACTTAAATCAACATTTTACATGATTGTTAGCTTCTAGATTTCTGAAATCACTTTCAAATTGTCAAATTATATAAAACTAACATCCAATATCCTAGTATTCATCCATTTACTCGTAACCCATTAATCAAATACAATGATGTTCATAGATTCACCAAAATTTCCTATGATTTCAACTTCTATTGGTCTAGGGTTTGTTCCTAGACACTATAGTTGTTCTTCAATCATCACAACATATACATGCAACCCTAATTCAGATTTTTCCCTATTTTCATAAGAATTTCAAGTTAAGAGTTTTTACTAAATTTTACATACCTTGTAATCCTCTTGCGATGAGGATCACGATTCTAAGTTTCAATTTTAACAACCTAAACCCCTCCACTTTGATCAACATTGATTTTAGTTACTTTTAACCCTACTTTAGGTTATTTCTAGACTTGTAACTAATTTGGTTAAAATTCCTAGTTAGTAAATTCTCGTTTATTTATACCTTACAATTCCAATTTAAAGTTTTATATTTTCGGGGTGTTACAAAGGGTTTGGATCATGTATTATATCTTTGATAGGATACATGGTTCAAAGCCTTGTTTTGTTAAGTATCATTTGTAAACTCCAGTAGGGAACTTAAAACAATGGGTTGTTATGTAAACTTGAAGTCTTAGTTTGATGTTAAACAATGACGATTGTATTACTTTGAAAACTGTCGCAACCCCAGCCCCCTATCTGTCCCGGGAACGTGCGACCGCGAGGGAAATTACGTCAGGACCGTAGTTAGGAAATATTTTATCAGCGTAAATACCACGCTTTTATAATATTAAACATATTGGGATAAAACCCAAGTTTTCATTACAAACAATTTTATAGGGAAAATCCCTATTTTATTGAATAAAACATCTTCTTTTATTTAGGTAACTTTTATAGCCACTTTTCCAAGCCTTCAGTGCTGTCCAGGTGGCTTCTAGTTAGCTTTCACATTTTGTTACCTGAAACGCGTTTTAAAACATTTTGTCAGTGGGAAATACTGGTGAATGAATCCCAGTTAAATCAAAAAGAGTTTTATCAATTTTCACAGTATTGAGAGCGATTACAATGTTTACATCTACACAATTACTCATTCAGTACTGTCAATCCTGACTGGTGGGTCATATTACACATTGGCTATCTCGTTGTCCAATGGTAACGTGTTCCACAGTTTGTATACAAAACCCCAACATACCGGCAGTAATTGAAGAATTACAAAGACTCAATCACTGCTAATCACATTGTAAAACATTTAAGGTTTTGTAAAAACAGTTTACAAAAAGGAGATTACTCACATTGCTGTCTTAGGTTTTCTTTAAGGGTTTCCTGGCGATTATCTATAATTTACACATATGCACACGTGTTAGTATAATTACCCAATATTTACATTAGCAATACCCTCCCTGAGACGGCATTCCAACGACTAAATCGGGCAGAACCACGACAGCCGTTACGGAACCCTGGATCAATCGGGCAGCGTATCTAATACATAACCGGGGTTTTAATACTTACAACGGGGCAGAACATCGTTAATTAGGGGGTTATTATACCCGAAAAGCACTTTGAATATATAGAAATTCGAGATAAAGAAAGGAAATGAGCGATCGAAGACTGAAGCTGATGCCCTCAAATTATAGGGCTGCAATTGGGTTTTGTCATGCCCTGCGTAGAACACGGCCAGGGCCTTCGCGGACCATGAGACCCCCTAGGGTAGGCCCTAGGGTTGCTGATTCGACTCGTAGCCTCCACACGCGTCCTGACACCTGGCGTCCTAGGGTTTCGGCCTGATCTCCTTGTTGTCGCGGCCCGCGTAGGTGGTAGCCAAGGGCTACACGCCTCACGAGAGATCATTAAAAATTGTTTTTATTTAATTTAAATAAAAATAAAGGTATTTGTGGCTTGTTTTCGTATGTGGGGTGCATTTTGGAACATATTAGGGTATTCTAAATATATTTAGAGATGTCGAAAAATTTTAGGAGGGTTGTTATATCCTCCCCACTTTGTTTTAGAACTCGTCCTCGAGGTCTACTGGAATAAGTGTGGATATTTCCTTTGCATTTCTGATTCAAGCTCCCAAGTATATTCTAGTCCTCTTTTGGAGTCCCATTTCACTTTGACCAGAACTAATCTCTTGTGCTTGAAATTCTTGACCTTTCTGTCTTCAATCTGTAGAGGCCTTTCTACAAACTTTAACTGCTCATTTACCTCTATACCCTTAAGAGGTACTATCAGTGATTCATCAGCTAAGCATTTCTTGAGATTAGATACATGAAATACATCATGTATTCCTTCCATTTCCTCTGGCAGTTGTAGCTGATAGGCTACAGGTCCTATTCTTCTCATAATCTCAAAAGGTCTAACATACCTGGGGCTTAGCTTTCCCCTTTTGATGAATATGACTACTCCTTTCCAAGGAAAGACTTTTAATAACACTTTATCTCCTACTTGAAATTCCAATGGCTTGCGTCTGTTATCTGCATAACTCTTTTGTCGATCACGTGCTGTTTTCAGTCGTTCCTTGACTTGAATGATTTTGTCGGTCGTTTCTTGTACTATTTTAGGTCCAGATAGTTGCTATTCCCCAATTTCTGCCCAACAGACTGGGGTTCGGCACTTTCGTTCATAAAGAGCTTCGAATGGTGCAGCATTGATACTTGTGTGATAACTGTTATTATAAGAAAATTATATTAATGGTAAGTGATCGTCCCAATTACCTCCGAAATCAATTACACAAGCTCTAAGCATGTCTTCCATTGTCTGAATCATCCTTTCGCTGTGTCCGTCCGTTGGAGGATGATAAGCGGTGCTTAGATTCAACTTGGTTCTCATTTCTTTTTGGAAACTTGTCCAAAAATGAGAGGTAAAACGACTATCTCAATCAGAAACAATTGATAAAGGAATTCCATGTAATGAAACTATTTAATTTACATACAACTTAGCTAATTGATTCATACCGAAAGTTTCCTTCATTGGTAGAAAATGGGCTGACTTAGTTAGCCTGTCTACAATCACCCAGATTGTATCATTACCTTTCCTTGTTTTGGGTAATTTGGTAACAAAATCTATTATTATTAATTCCCATTTCCAAACAGGCATTTCTAACTGCTGCAACGAACCTGAGGGTTTCTGATGTTCAGCTTTAACTTGTGAACAAGTTAAACACTTAGAAACATAAGCTTCTATATCCTTTTTCATTCCTATCCACCAAAAATTCTTTCTTAAGTCCTGATACATCTTATCACTTCCAGGATGCATCGTATACTTAGACTTATGGGCTTCTTCTAATATATGGTGGCGTAGGTTTCCTAATTTAGGTATCCACATTCTTTTCTTATGGAATTTCCAAATTCCATCTATTCCTTGTTCTAATTCATTAATCATTCCTTTCAATTTTTCACTATCATCCTTGATTACTGATTCTTGTGCTTTTCTAATCTGCTCATTTGAATCTACCTGTAGATTTAATTTAAGAGAACGTACCCTTTTTGGCTTTTCATGATACTTTCAACTTAAAGCATCAGCTACTACGTTTGCTTTTCCTGCATGATACTGGATATTACAATCATAATCACTAAGTATCTCCATCCAGCGTCTTTGTCTCATATTCAATTCCTTTTGCCCGAAAACATACATTAAACTCTTATGGTCGGTGAAAATGGTAAAATTACTACCATAAAGGTAATGTCTCCAAATTTTCAGGGCAAAAATTATAGCTCCTAATTCTAAATCATGGGTTGAATAATTCTCTTCATGATTCTTAAGTTGTCTAGAGGCGTAAGCTATAACCTTTTGACGTTGCATCAACACACATCCATAACCTAACTTAGAAGCGTCACAATAGATTACAAAGTCTTCAGTTCCTTCTGGTAACGCTAGTATGGGTGCGTTGGTTAACATTTGCTTAACGATTTTAAAGGCTTCTTCTTGTTTTGGTCCCCATTCAAACTTAATGGATTTACAGGTTAGCTTAGTTAAAGGAATGGCTATTCTAGAAAAATCTCGAATAAATCTTCTATAATAACCGGCTAATCCTAAGAAACTTCTAACCTCAGTTAGTGACTCGGGGGGTTTTTCATTTGGTAATTGCCTCGATCTTGGTGGGATCCACATGAATTCCTTCATGATCGACTAAGTGTCCAAGAAACTGTACCTGTTCTAACCAAAACTCGCACTTAGAAAACTTAGCATAAAGCTTTTCTTTCCTTAGTAAACTTAGGAGTGCATGCAAATGCTTTGCATGTTCTTCTTTACTCTTAGAGTAAATGAGAATATCATCTATAAAGACAATTATGAATTTATCCAAATATGGCTTACATATTCGGTTCATCATGTCCATAAATGCGGTGGGGGCATTGGTTAAACCAAATGGCATGACAGTAAATTCATAATGGCCATACCTTGTTCTAAAATTGGTCTTAGGAATGTCCTCTTCATGTACCTTTAATTGATGATATCCTGATCTTAAATTGATTTTAGAGAAAAATCGTGCTCCTTGCAGTTGATCAAACAGGTCATCGATTCTTGTTAATGGATACCGATTCTTAATTGTGACCTTGTTCAATTCACGGTAATCAATGCACATACGCATCGATCCGTCTTTCTTTTAACGAATAAAATCGGCGCTCCCTATGGTGATTAACTTGGCTGTATGAATCCTTTCTCTAACAATTCGTCTAACTGTTTCTTCAGTTCCTGCATTTCTGCGGGTGCCAAACGGTAGGGTGCTTTAGCATTCAGTGTTGTCCCTGGTAGCAGGTGGATTCGGAATTCAACTTCCCTATCTGGCGGTAGTCCTGGTAATTCTTCTGGAAATACATCTGAAAACTGAGATACTACTGGAATATCTTTTAGTTCTTTTCCCTTAGTGTTAGTGATTATGGAAATCAAATACACTAATGATCCTTTTCATATACAACTAGTTGTTTTCATCACAGAGATGAATTTCGTGGATCTAAACGGCTTATCTCCTTTAATTGTGATCTTTTCACCTTTTGGTGAATTTACTTGGATTGACTTTTGATCACATAAAATACTGGCTTTATTGGCTATTAACCAATCCATTCTAACACTACATCAAATCCTGCCAGATTCATTGGGTAAAGGTTTGCAATAAATTTCTGATTTAAAATTTCTATTCTTGCTCCCTGCAAAATTTCAGAAATTTTAATGGTTTCCCCATTTGCTGTCTCTACCAGACATTCTTGTGGGAGTTTAGTTAATGATTGATTAAGAAGTTTGCAAAATGAAGTATTAATAAAACTTTGGTTTGCACCAGAGTCAAATAATACTTTAGCAGAAACATCATTAACTAAAAACGTACAAGCGATCACGTCTGGAATCATCTTGGCTTCATCTGCTGTCAGAACAAATGCTCTAGCATTTTTAGTGTTCTTGTTGTTCATAGCTGGAGCTAATTTCGGACAGTTTGGCTTGATGTGGCCTTGTTCTCCACAGTTGTAGCAGATCCTGTGGTTAAGTTTCTTCCTGCAGTCTTCTTCCTTTTGTCCAGATATTTTGCAGAAGTTGCAATATATGGAGCATCTTCCAGAATGCTTCCTTTTGCAATACTTGCAATAGGGTGCAGAAGTAGAACCTATATTTTCCCCACGGTTAGAATTTCCAGAGCGAAATTCTTGGGTAAGCCTCTGAGCTAGGTTCTTCCTTTGATCCTCTTCCTGTGTTCGCACTAACTTATCAGTCAAGGTATTTGCTAGTTCTACAGCTTCTTCTATAGTTTGAGGTCTAGCTGCCTTGACTACATGTCTAGTCTCACTGATTAATCCCCAAATGTAACGGGAGATCAATACTGGTTCAGGTGATGCAAGGGTTGGTACTATTCGAGCATATTCAAAGAATAATGTTGTATAACCCTTACTATCTACCCCAGTCATTCTAAGGTTTAGGAATTTATTTGCTATCTGATCCTTTTTCATTGGGAGGGCAGAATTTCCTTTCTACCATGTTCTTAAATTCCTCCCATTCCATATTGTAAACCCTAACACTTCCCCTAGACTGGAGGATAGTGTTCCACCATTCTAGTGCTGAATTCTTAAACAGATTGGAGGCAAACATTATCTTATCCAACACACTTGCTTATTTTTAAGACAACCTCAGTCTTTTCTATCCAGCGTAGAGCTGCAACAGCCCATTCATTGCCCGAGAATTCAATTGGTTTACAAGACCAGAATTCTTTATAAGAACAACCATAAGACATAGTTCTTCTTCTTTTGGGATGGGCGCTTGAAGTATAGGTCCATTGTTTACGCTGTTTTCTGGTTCAGTGGGTCGTTTACTATCACGATTACTTTTATTATCAGCTTCCCTAACTGTTTGAATAATATATGGCATCGCATCTATTATTCCTTGTGCCACTATGTGTTGGATGGCACTGTTATCCACTTGGTTTCCATTATTATCATTGTTTGGGTTATCATTATTCTGGTTTTCCGGGTTTTTATTCGGATTCTCTTGATTCACTTGGTCGGCCATCTGAATTTTAAACATTTACCACATATTAATATCACAAAATAATATTTAACACAACCAATCTTATGACACGTATATTGATCAAAAGCGTCGATCATTGCGACTTACTCTTTCTTATAGTATGCATTTAATACAAACCGATACTGGAATTTAAAATTACAATACTACTATGCATCACTAACCACGAAGTGGTCTATACTACGATAGATTTATTATTATTATTATCATTATTATTATTATTATTATTATTATTATATATTTTTCATACACACATATTATATATATTATATTATTATTATTATTATTATTACTACTACTACTACTTCCACCATCACCTTCACTGATATGGGTTCATCCAGAACTCCATATTGCGCTCGTCGTACTTCAAGACGAGTCGCTCTCCGACCTGCTTCATTCTCTCGCTACTTTCTAAAATCTCTTCTCTGAAAGTTCGGAGCTCTTGCACATTTTCTGCACTCATTGGGGGTGCAGGTGCTGGGACTGGGTTTAGGTACTGGGGTGCGGGTTCCTGGTATGGGTAAGGATTCTCTAAAATTTCCCTAATGTATTGATCACTATCATAGTAGGGATCTAGAGGGTCCAAACCTGGGTAGGCTGCTAGATTTGGCATGGGCATGTCTTCTGGTATTGGGTAACGTTGCACATAATCCCTATTGTCATCTAACCATGGATCGTAGTCTAGGTCTAAGGGATTGGGTGCTGGTACCCTAGGTATCTCTTCTGGGTTGAAATCATGCATTTCGACTTGATTTTCTGGGTTGTTTTCAATCTCCATTGGTTGCGTGGGAAACAAGGGTAATGGTTGAG
Organism: Helianthus tuberosus; assembly: GCA_030545235.1. Lineage (NCBI taxonomy): Eukaryota > Viridiplantae > Streptophyta > Magnoliopsida > Asterales > Asteraceae > Helianthus > Helianthus tuberosus. The sequence continues at coordinate 197,171,137 of CM060424.1, forward strand.
GGGCTACTAGTTGTTCCAGGTTAGGGTCGGCAGCTGTGGTTGCTAAGATGTGAAAGTTTGCTAAACCCCTATTAAGCATATCCTGTGTATGGGCATATGTTTCTCTTTTAATGGCTGCTAGAACTCGCTGGTTTTGCAACTTTTTCATTCTATTTCTACGCTCATGTGCTCCCCTACTGAACCATCCTCTCTTTTTCCGAGGGAATGGCTCTTCAGACTGAGCCTTAAACACGAATATCCCATCTTCATTGTCAGCAGAATACCCTGAGAGGGCAGGCAGTGAAGAGGTGCCTTCGCTTCTAGGTGAGCCGGACAACTGACGATACGCGTCGGAAGGTCCTTGGTCGCTCATACTGAAAACTAACAAATAGTCAAATAACACACAACAATAAAATACAATTATGCACATAGTTCCGTAACTTATTTCCTAACAAATCGAATAATATTTTGGTGTCAGCAGAACACTTCTGTGGCTGAATCAGTGGCTTAGCTCTGATACCACCTCCTCTCGCAACCCCCGCCCCCTATCTGTCCCAGGAACGGGCGGTCGCGAGATATCAGTTTTGGTGGTATAGGTGTTTATCAATTTTGCAGCGGAAATTACATCAGGACCGTAGTTAGGAAATATTTTATCAGAGTAAATACCACACTTTTATAATATTAAACATATTGGGATAAAATCCAAGTTTTCATTACAAACATTTTTATAGGGAAAATCCCTATTTTATTGAATAAAACATTTTCTTTTATTTAGGTAACTTTTATAGCCACTTTTCCAAGCCTTCAGTGCTGTCCAGCTAGCTTCTAGTTGGGTTTCACATTTTGTTACCTGAAACGCGTTTAAAAACATTTTGTCCGTGGGAAATACTGGTGAATGAATCCCAGTCAAATCAAGAAGTGTTTTATCAATTTTCACAGTATTGAGAGCTATTACAATGTTTACATCTACACAATTACTCATTCAGTACTGTCAATACTGACTGGTGGGTCATATTACGCATTGGCTATCTCGTTGTCCAGTGGTAACGTGTTCCACATTTTGTATACAAAACCCCAATATACCGGCAATAATTGAAAAATTACAAAGACTCAATCACTGCTAATCACATTGTAAAACATTTAAGGTTTTGTAAAAACAGTTTACAAAAAGGATATTACTCACATTGCTGTGTCTTAGGTTTTCTTTAAGGGTTTCCTGGCGATTATCTATAATTTACACATATGCACACGTGTTAGTATAATTACCCAATATTTACATTAGCAATACCCTCCCTGAGACGGCATTCCAACGACTAAATCGGGCAGAACCACGACAGCCGTTACGGAACCCTGGATCAATCGGGCAGCGTATCTAATACATAACCGGGGTTTTAATACTTACAACGGGGCAGAACATCGTTAATTAGGGGGTTATTATACCCGAAAAGCACTTTGAATATATAGAAATTCGAGATAAAGAAAGGAAATGAGCGATCGAAGACTGAAGCTGATGCCCTCAAATTATAGGGCTGCAATTGGGTTTTGTCATGCCCTGCGTAGAACACGGCCAGGGCCTTCGCGGCCCATGAGACCCCCTAGGGTAGGCCCTAGGGTTGCTGATTCGACTCGTAGCCTCCACACGCGTCCTGACACCTGGCGTCCTAGGGTTTCGGCCTGATCTCCTTGTTGTCGCGGCCCGCGTAGGTGGTAGCCAAGGGCTACACGCCTCACGAGAGATCATTAAAAATTGTTTTTATTTAATTTAAATAAAAATAAAGGTATTTGTGGCTTGTTTTCGTATGTGGGGTGCATTTTGGAACATATTAGGGTATTCTAAATATATTTAGAGATGTCGAAAAATTTTAGGAGGGTTGTTATATCCTCCCCACTTTGTTTTAGAACTCGTCCTCGAGGTCTACTGGAATAAGTGTGGATATTTCCTTTGCATTTCTGATTCAAGCTCCCAAGTATATTCTAGTCCTCTTTTGGAGTCCCATTTCACTTTGACCAGAACTAATCTCTTGTGCTTGAAATTCTTGACCTTTCTGTCTTCAATCTGTAGAGGCCTTTCTACAAACTTTAACTGCTCATTTACCTCTATACCCTTAAGAGGTACTATCAGTGATTCATCAGCTAAGCATTTCTTGAGATTAGATACATGAAATACATCATGTATTCCTTCCATTTCCTCTGGCAGTTGTAGCTGATAGGCTACAGGTCCTATTCTTCTCATAATCTCAAAAGGTCTAACATACCTGGGGCTTAGCTTTCCCCTTTTGATGAATATGACTACTCCTTTCCAAGGAAAGACTTTTAATAACACTTTATCTCCTACTTGAAATTCCAATGGCTTGCGTCTGTTATCTGCATAACTCTTTTGTCGATCACGTGCTGTTTTCAGTCGTTCCTTGACTTGAATGATTTTGTCGGTCGTTTCTTGTACTATTTTAGGTCCAGATAGTTGCTATTCCCCAATTTCTGCCCAACAGACTGGGGTTCGGCACTTTCGTTCATAAAGAGCTTCGAATGGTGCAGCATTGATACTTGTGTGATAACTGTTATTATAAGAAAATTATATTAATGGTAAGTGATCGTCCCAATTACCTCCGAAATCAATTACACAAGCTCTAAGCATGTCTTCCATTGTCTGAATCATCCTTTCGCTGTGTCCGTCCGTTGGAGGATGATAAGCGGTGCTTAGATTCAACTTGGTTCTCATTTCTTTTTGGAAACTTGTCCAAAAATGAGAGGTAAAACGACTATCTCAATCAGAAACAATTGATAAAGGAATTCCATGTAATGAAACTATTTAATTTACATACAACTTAGCTAATTGATTCATACCGAAAGTTTCCTTCATTGGTAGAAAATGGGCTGACTTAGTTAGCCTGTCTACAATCACCCAGATTGTATCATTACCTTTCCTTGTTTTGGGTAATTTGGTAACAAAATCTATTATTATTAATTCCCATTTCCAAACAGGCATTTCTAACTGCTGCAACGAACCTGAGGGTTTCTGATGTTCAGCTTTAACTTGTGAACAAGTTAAACACTTAGAAACATAAGCTTCTATATCCTTTTTCATTCCTATCCACCAAAAATTCTTTCTTAAGTCCTGATACATCTTATCACTTCCAGGATGCATCGTATACTTAGACTTATGGGCTTCTTCTAATATATGGTGGCGTAGGTTTCCTAATTTAGGTATCCACATTCTTTTCTTATGGAATTTCCAAATTCCATCTATTCCTTGTTCTAATTCATTAATCATTCCTTTCAATTTTTCACTATCATCCTTGATTACTGATTCTTGTGCTTTTCTAATCTGCTCATTTGAATCTACCTGTAGATTTAATTTAAGAGAACGTACCCTTTTTGGCTTTTCATGATACTTTCAACTTAAAGCATCAGCTACTACGTTTGCTTTTCCTGCATGATACTGGATATTACAATCATAATCACTAAGTATCTCCATCCAGCGTCTTTGTCTCATATTCAATTCCTTTTGCCCGAAAACATACATTAAACTCTTATGGTCGGTGAAAATGGTAAAATTACTACCATAAAGGTAATGTCTCCAAATTTTCAGGGCAAAAATTATAGCTCCTAATTCTAAATCATGGGTTGAATAATTCTCTTCATGATTCTTAAGTTGTCTAGAGGCGTAAGCTATAACCTTTTGACGTTGCATCAACACACATCCATAACCTAACTTAGAAGCGTCACAATAGATTACAAAGTCTTCAGTTCCTTCTGGTAACGCTAGTATGGGTGCGTTGGTTAACATTTGCTTAACGATTTTAAAGGCTTCTTCTTGTTTTGGTCCCCATTCAAACTTAATGGATTTACAGGTTAGCTTAGTTAAAGGAATGGCTATTCTAGAAAAATCTCGAATAAATCTTCTATAATAACCGGCTAATCCTAAGAAACTTCTAACCTCAGTTAGTGACTCGGGGGGTTTTTCATTTGGTAATTGCCTCGATCTTGGTGGGATCCACATGAATTCCTTCATGATCGACTAAGTGTCCAAGAAACTGTACCTGTTCTAACCAAAACTCGCACTTAGAAAACTTAGCATAAAGCTTTTCTTTCCTTAGTAAACTTAGGAGTGCATGCAAATGCTTTGCATGTTCTTCTTTACTCTTAGAGTAAATGAGAATATCATCTATAAAGACAATTATGAATTTATCCAAATATGGCTTACATATTCGGTTCATCATGTCCATAAATGCGGTGGGGGCATTGGTTAAACCAAATGGCATGACAGTAAATTCATAATGGCCATACCTTGTTCTAAAATTGGTCTTAGGAATGTCCTCTTCATGTACCTTTAATTGATGATATCCTGATCTTAAATTGATTTTAGAGAAAAATCGTGCTCCTTGCAGTTGATCAAACAGGTCATCGATTCTTGTTAATGGATACCGATTCTTAATTGTGACCTTGTTCAATTCACGGTAATCAATGCACATACGCATCGATCCGTCTTTCTTTTAACGAATAAAATCGGCGCTCCCTATGGTGATTAACTTGGCTGTATGAATCCTTTCTCTAACAATTCGTCTAACTGTTTCTTCAGTTCCTGCATTTCTGCGGGTGCCAAACGGTAGGGTGCTTTAGCATTCAGTGTTGTCCCTGGTAGCATTTAATACAAACCGATACTGGAATTTAAAATTACAATACTACTATGCATCACTAACCACGAAGTGGTCTATACTACGATAGATTTATTATTATTATTATCATTATTATTATTATTATTATTATTATTATTATTATTATTATTATATATTTTTCATACACACATATTATATATATTATATTATTATTATTATTATTATTACTACTACTACTACTTCCACCATCACCTTCACTGATATGGGTTCATCCAGAACTCCATATTGCGCTCGTCGTACTTCAAGACGAGTCGCTCTCCGACCTGCTTCATTCTCTCGCTACTTTCTAAAATCTCTTCTCTGAAAGTTCGGAGCTCTTGCACATTTTCTGCACTCATTGGGGGTGCAGGTGCTGGGACTGGGTTTAGGTACTGGGGTGCGGGTTCCTGGTATGGGTAAGGATTCTCTAAAATTTCCCTAATGTATTGATCACTATCATAGTAGGGATCTAGAGGGTCCAAACCTGGGTAGGCTGCTAGATTTGGCATGGGCATGTCTTCTGGTATTGGGTAACGTTGCACATAATCCCTATTGTCATCTAACCATGGATCGTAGTCTAGGTCTAAGGGATTGGGTGCTGGTACCCTAGGTATCTCTTCTGGGTTGAAATCATGCATTTCGACTTGATTTTCTGGGTTGTTTTCAATCTCCATTGGTTGCGTGGGAAACAAGGGTAATGGTTGAGGGGCTACTAGTTGTTCCAGGTTAGGGTCGGCAGCTGTGGTTGCTAAGATGTGAAAGTTTGCTAAACCCCTATTAAGCATATCCTGTGTATGGGCATATGTTTCTCTTTTAATGGCTGCTAGAACTCGCTGGTTTTGCAACTTTTTCATTCTATTTCTACGCTCATGTGCTCCCCTACTGAACCATCCTCTCTTTTTCCGAGGGAATGGCTCTTCAGACTGAGCCTTAAACACGAATATCCCATCTTCATTGTCAGCAGAATACCCTGAGAGGGCAGGCAGTGAAGAGGTGCCTTCGCTTCTAGGTGAGCCGGACAACTGACGATACGCGTCGGAAGGTCCTTGGTCGCTCATACTGAAAACTAACAAATAGTCAAATAACACACAACAATAAAATACAATTATGCACATAGTTCCGTAACTTATTTCCTAACAAATCGAATAATATTTTGGTGTCAGCAGAACACTTCTGTGGCTGAATCAGTGGCTTAGCTCTGATACCACCTCCTCTCGCAACCCCCGCCCCCTATCTGTCCCAGGAACGGGCGGTCGCGAGATATCAGTTTTGGTGGTATAGGTGTTTATCAATTTTGCAGCGGAAATTACATCAGGACCGTAGTTAGGAAATATTTTATCAGAGTAAATACCACACTTTTATAATATTAAACATATTGGGATAAAATCCAAGTTTTCATTACAAACATTTTTATAGGGAAAATCCCTATTTTATTGAATAAAACATTTTCTTTTATTTAGGTAACTTTTATAGCCACTTTTCCAAGCCTTCAGTGCTGTCCAGCTAGCTTCTAGTTGGGTTTCACATTTTGTTACCTGAAACGCGTTTAAAAACATTTTGTCCGTGGGAAATACTGGTGAATGAATCCCAGTCAAATCAAGAAGTGTTTTATCAATTTTCACAGTATTGAGAGCTATTACAATGTTTACATCTACACAATTACTCATTCAGTACTGTCAATACTGACTGGTGGGTCATATTACGCATTGGCTATCTCGTTGTCCAGTGGTAACGTGTTCCACATTATGTATACAAAACCCCAATATACCGGCAATAATTGAAAATTTACAAAGACTCAATCACTGCTAATCACATTGTAAAACATTTAAGGTTTTGTAAAAACAGTTTACAAAAAGGATATTACTCACATTGCTGTGTCTTAGGTTTTCTTTAAGGGTTTCCTGGCGATTATCTATAATTTACACATATGCACACGTGTTAGTATAATTACCCAATATTTACATTAGCAATACCCTCCCTGAGACGGCATTCCAACGACTAAATCGGGCAGAACCACGACAGCCGTTACGGAACCCTGGATCAATCGGGCAGCGTATCTAATACATAACCGGGGTTTTAATACTTACAACGGGGCAGAACATCGTTAATTAGGGGGTTATTATACCCGAAAAGCACTTTGAATATATAGAAATTCGAGATAAAGAAAGGAAATGAGCGATCGAAGACTGAAGCTGATGCCCTCAAATTATAGGGCTGCAATTGGGTTTTGTCATGCCCTGCGTAGAACACGGCCAGGGCCTTCGCGGCCCATGAGACCCCCTAGGGTAGGCCCTAGGGTTGCTGATTCGACTCGTAGCCTCCACACGCGTCCTGACACCTGGCGTCCTAGGGTTTCGGCCTGATCTCCTTGTTGTCGCGGCCCGCGTAGGTGGTAGCCAAGGGCTACACGCCTCACGAGAGATCATTAAAAATTGTTTTTATTTAATTTAAATAAAAATAAAGGTATTTGTGGCTTGTTTTCGTATGTGGGGTGCATTTTGGAACATATTAGGGTATTCTAAATATATTTAGAGATGTCGAAAAATTTTAGGAGGGTTGTTATATCCTCCCCACTTTGTTTTAGAACTCGTCCTCGAGGTCTACTGGAATAAGTGTGGATATTTCCTTTGCATTTCTGATTCAAGCTCCCAAGTATATTCTAGTCCTCTTTTGGAGTCCCATTTCACTTTGACCAGAACTAATCTCTTGTGCTTGAAATTCTTGACCTTTCTGTCTTCAATCTGTAGAGGCCTTTCTACAAACTTTAACTGCTCATTTACCTCTATACCCTTAAGAGGTACTATCAGTGATTCATCAGCTAAGCATTTCTTGAGATTAGATACATGAAATACATCATGTATTCCTTCCATTTCCTCTGGCAGTTGTAGCTGATAGGCTACAGGTCCTATTCTTCTCATAATCTCAAAAGGTCTAACATACCTGGGGCTTAGCTTTCCCCTTTTGATGAATATGACTACTCCTTTCCAAGGAAAGACTTTTAATAACACTTTATCTCCTACTTGAAATTCCAATGGCTTGCGTCTGTTATCTGCATAACTCTTTTGTCGATCACGTGCTGTTTTCAGTCGTTCCTTGACTTGAATGATTTTGTCGGTCGTTTCTTGTACTATTTTAGGTCCAGATAGTTGCTATTCCCCAATTTCTGCCCAACAGACTGGGGTTCGGCACTTTCGTTCATAAAGAGCTTCGAATGGTGCAGCATTGATACTTGTGTGATAACTGTTATTATAAGAAAATTATATTAATGGTAAGTGATCGTCCCAATTACCTCCGAAATCAATTACACAAGCTCTAAGCATGTCTTCCATTGTCTGAATCATCCTTTCGCTGTGTCCGTCCGTTGGAGGATGATAAGCGGTGCTTAGATTCAACTTGGTTCTCATTTCTTTTTGGAAACTTGTCCAAAAATGAGAGGTAAAACGACTATCTCAATCAGAAACAATTGATAAAGGAATTCCATGTAATGAAACTATTTAATTTACATACAACTTAGCTAATTGATTCATACCGAAAGTTTCCTTCATTGGTAGAAAATGGGCTGACTTAGTTAGCCTGTCTACAATCACCCAGATTGTATCATTACCTTTCCTTGTTTTGGGTAATTTGGTAACAAAATCTATTATTATTAATTCCCATTTCCAAACAGGCATTTCTAACTGCTGCAACGAACCTGAGGGTTTCTGATGTTCAGCTTTAACTTGTGAACAAGTTAAACACTTAGAAACATAAGCTTCTATATCCTTTTTCATTCCTATCCACCAAAAATTCTTTCTTAAGTCCTGATACATCTTATCACTTCCAGGATGCATCGTATACTTAGACTTATGGGCTTCTTCTAATATATGGTGGCGTAGGTTTCCTAATTTAGGTATCCACATTCTTTTCTTATGGAATTTCCAAATTCCATCTATTCCTTGTTCTAATTCATTAATCATTCCTTTCAATTTTTCACTATCATCCTTGATTACTGATTCTTGTGCTTTTCTAATCTGCTCATTTGAATCTACCTGTAGATTTAATTTAAGAGAACGTACCCTTTTTGGCTTTTCATGATACTTTCAACTTAAAGCATCAGCTACTACGTTTGCTTTTCCTGCATGATACTGGATATTACAATCATAATCACTAAGTATCTCCATCCAGCGTCTTTGTCTCATATTCAATTCCTTTTGCCCGAAAACATACATTAAACTCTTATGGTCGGTGAAAATGGTAAAATTACTACCATAAAGGTAATGTCTCCAAATTTTCAGGGCAAAAATTATAGCTCCTAATTCTAAATCATGGGTTGAATAATTCTCTTCATGATTCTTAAGTTGTCTAGAGGCGTAAGCTATAACCTTTTGACGTTGCATCAACACACATCCATAACCTAACTTAGAAGCGTCACAATAGATTACAAAGTCTTCAGTTCCTTCTGGTAACGCTAGTATGGGTGCGTTGGTTAACATTTGCTTAACGATTTTAAAGGCTTCTTCTTGTTTTGGTCCCCATTCAAACTTAATGGATTTACAGGTTAGCTTAGTTAAAGGAATGGCTATTCTAGAAAAATCTCGAATAAATCTTCTATAATAACCGGCTAATCCTAAGAAACTTCTAACCTCAGTTAGTGACTCGGGGGGTTTTTCATTTGGTAATTGCCTCGATCTTGGTGGGATCCACATGAATTCCTTCATGATCGACTAAGTGTCCAAGAAACTGTACCTGTTCTAACCAAAACTCGCACTTAGAAAACTTAGCATAAAGCTTTTCTTTCCTTAGTAAACTTAGGAGTGCATGCAAATGCTTTGCATGTTCTTCTTTACTCTTAGAGTAAATGAGAATATCATCTATAAAGACAATTATGAATTTATCCAAATATGGCTTACATATTCGGTTCATCATGTCCATAAATGCGGTGGGGGCATTGGTTAAACCAAATGGCATGACAGTAAATTCATAATGGCCATACCTTGTTCTAAAATTGGTCTTAGGAATGTCCTCTTCATGTACCTTTAATTGATGATATCCTGATCTTAAATTGATTTTAGAGAAAAATCGTGCTCCTTGCAGTTGATCAAACAGGTCATCGATTCTTGTTAATGGATACCGATTCTTAATTGTGACCTTGTTCAATTCACGGTAATCAATGCACATACGCATCGATCCGTCTTTCTTTTAACGAATAAAATCGGCGCTCCCTATGGTGATTAACTTGGCTGTATGAATCCTTTCTCTAACAATTCGTCTAACTGTTTCTTCAGTTCCTGCATTTCTGCGGGTGCCAAACGGTAGGGTGCTTTAGCATTCAGTGTTGTCCCTGGTAGCATTTAATACAAACCGATACTGGAATTTAAAATTACAATACTACTATGCATCACTAACCACGAAGTGGTCTATACTACGATAGATTTATTATTATTATTATCATTATTATTATTATTATTATTATTATTATTATTATTATATATTTTTCATACACACATATTATATATATTATATTATTATTATTATTATTATTACTACTACTACTACTTCCACCATCACCTTCACTGATATGGGTTCATCCAGAACTCCATATTGCGCTCGTCGTACTTCAAGACGAGTCGCTCTCCGACCTGCTTCATTCTCTCGCTACTTTCTAAAATCTCTTCTCTGAAAGTTCGGAGCTCTTGCACATTTTCTGCACTCATTGGGGGTGCAGGTGCTGGGACTGGGTTTAGGTACTGGGGTGCGGGTTCCTGGTATGGGTAAGGATTCTCTAAAATTTCCCTAATGTATTGATCACTATCATAGTAGGGATCTAGAGGGTCCAAACCTGGGTAGGCTGCTAGATTTGGCATGGGCATGTCTTCTGGTATTGGGTAACGTTGCACATAATCCCTATTGTCATCTAACCATGGATCGTAGTCTAGGTCTAAGGGATTGGGTGCTGGTACCCTAGGTATCTCTTCTGGGTTGAAATCATGCATTTCGACTTGATTTTCTGGGTTGTTTTCAATCTCCATTGGTTGCGTGGGAAACAAGGGTAATGGTTGAGGGGCTACTAGTTGTTCCAGGTTAGGGTCGGCAGCTGTGGTTGCTAAGATGTGAAAGTTTGCTAAACCCCTATTAAGCATATCCTGTGTATGGGCATATGTTTCTCTTTTAATGGCTGCTAGAACTCGCTGGTTTTGCAACTTTTTCATTCTATTTCTACGCTCATGTGCTCCCCTACTGAACCATCCTCTCTTTTTCCGAGGGAATGGCTCTTCAGACTGAGCCTTAAACACGAATATCCCATCTTCATTGTCAGCAGAATACCCTGAGAGGGCAGGCAGTGAAGAGGTGCCTTCGCTTCTAGGTGAGCCGGACAACTGACGATACGCGTCGGAAGGTCCTTGGTCGCTCATACTGAAAACTAACAAATAGTCAAATAACACACAACAATAAAATACAATTATGCACATAGTTCCGTAACTTATTTCCTAACAAATCGAATAATATTTTGGTGTCAGCAGAACACTTCTGTGGCTGAATCAGTGGCTTAGCTCTGATACCACCTCCTCTCGCAACCCCCGCCCCCTATCTGTCCCAGGAACGGGCGGTCGCGAGATATCAGTTTTGGTGGTATAGGTGTTTATCAATTTTGCAGCGGAAATTACATCAGGACCGTAGTTAGGAAATATTTTATCAGAGTAAATACCACACTTTTATAATATTAAACATATTGGGATAAAATCCAAGTTTTCATTACAAACATTTTTATAGGGAAAATCCCTATTTTATTGAATAAAACATTTTCTTTTATTTAGGTAACTTTTATAGCCACTTTTCCAAGCCTTCAGTGCTGTCCAGCTAGCTTCTAGTTGGGTTTCACATTTTGTTACCTGAAACGCGTTTAAAAACATTTTGTCCGTGGGAAATACTGGTGAATGAATCCCAGTCAAATCAAGAAGTGTTTTATCAATTTTCACAGTATTGAGAGCTATTACAATGTTTACATCTACACAATTACTCATTCAGTACTGTCAATACTGACTGGTGGGTCATATTACGCATTGGCTATCTCGTTGTCCAGTGGTAACGTGTTCCACATTTTGTATACAAAACCCCAATATACCGGCAATAATTGAAAAATTACAAAGACTCAATCACTGCTAATCACATTGTAAAACATTTAAGGTTTTGTAAAAACAGTTTACAAAAAGGATATTACTCACATTGCTGTGTCTTAGGTTTTCTTTAAGGGTTTCCTGGTGATCATCTATAATTTACACAAATGCACACGTGTTAGTATAATAACCCAATATTTACATTAGCAATACCCTCCCCGAGACGGCATTCCAACGACTACATCGGGCAGAACCACGACAGCCGTTACGGAACCCTAGATCAATCGGGCAGCGTATCTAATATGTAACCGGGGTTATAATACTTACAACGGGGCAGAAATTCGTTAATTAGGGGTTATTATACCCGAAAAGCACTTTGACTATATAGAAATTCGAGATAAGGAAAGGAAATGAGCGATCAAAGACTGAAGCCGATGCCCTCAATTTATAGGGCTGCAATTGGGTTTTGTCACGCCCCACGTAGAACACGGCCAGGGCCTTCGCGGCCCACGAGACCCCCTAGGGTTTCGGCCTGATCTCCTTGTTGTCGCGGCCGGCGTAGGTGGTAGCCAAGGGCTACACGCCCAGCGAGAGATCATTAAAAATTGTTTTTGTTTAATTTAAATAAAAATAAAGGTATTTGGGGCTTGTTTTCGTATGTGGGGTTCATTTTGGGACATATTTGGGTATACTAAATATATTTAGAGATGTCGAAAAATTTTAGGAGGGTTGTTATAAAAACTATCTATGAATGAACATCTTGGTTTTATCATATAGTTGTTTCTTATCGTTGAATGCAATGATATTAAGCAAGTCACAACAAATCACGCTTCCGCAAAATTCAGGGTGTGACAGTTTGGTATCAGAGCTTCGATTGTAGCGAACTAGGATTCCTTCTCGAGTCTGGACTACAATCAGTAGGGCTCTCTCACGAAAATATTTTTACAACATGTTTTCATTGCATACACAAAACGCCCAGATCCAGGGAAACAAACATTTTTTAAAAACGGAAAGACAAGAAACACGATTGTAAGGTTACATTTGTGATTTAGTCTGGGAGACTAGGAAGGATAGAAAGGTTTCATGAGGAATAACGAGGATACATGATTTCATGATACATTGTCTTTGATTGCATGCTAAATGATAGTGGTTAATATATATGCATATGTTATGATTGTTCTGTTACAGGCACTATATCTTCATCCGAGAACGGATTGTCCGATACCGATGACCCTATGGCTATAGTCTCAGTTGAGGAGATTGCACCAGAGCCAGAGATACTTACATCCGACACTGAGAGCGACCCAGACATGATATCCGATGACGAGGATGACTTTCAGCCGTTCGCGTTGCCTGACTTTGGAAATGATTTACCGACTGCTGATCGCATTCCAGACGAGGATCCTTTTGTTGTTCCTATTCCAGTCCATGATCATCTCATCATTGGGTATCCTGGTGGTGAGCACATCGTGGCTCCGATCCTCGATCCTGTTCCACTCATGGTCATTCCGCCCGAGGATTGGCCTTTTGACGATCTTTTTGATGATGACGTTGTTTTGTTTATTGATGGTCCTCCCGATGACGCCCATGGTGTTGGAGAGATAGATAAGGACGTTGTTGCTATTCCGCTCCTTAAGATTCCTGTTATCAAGTTATCCTCTGATACTAGTTTGCACTATGTCTCAGATTCCTTTGAGTCTGTGACATCTTCAGCTTTGCAGGCAGTTGGATTACAGCACTATGCCACTGATTCTGATGATGACACGGCCATTTCTGTTGCACCACCTCCTCCACACGACCTTGAGCCTGATCTTGAGCCATATATTGTTCTTGTTAATCAGCCCGATGTCGCACCTGCTGATCCTGGGCCCATGCCTGATCATGACCCTATTCCTTTTGGTATACCTGACATTGCACCCCTTATACCTGACCCAGTTCCTGCACCTGTTGACCCTCCTGTTGTTGAGCCATTTGTTCCTGCACTCGCACCCGCTGATGTTGCTCTTTTTCCTCCTGTGGAGTCCGACGTCCATCGCACGGATTTACCTATCGTCTTCCTTCAGGACATACCCGCACCCCATCTAGGGTAAGGTACTTCTGGTCAGCACCCACGTGACGATCCTTTTGTTTCAGCAGCTTTTCCACAGATTCCTCAGTCTGCGCCTTTTACTCCTTTCACTTCTTCAACACTTGATGAGCCATTCTGATGGTTCCCACCGTATTCCATGCCGACTTCGGAACCCTACCATCCCTCTCATTTTGTTGGTTATACACGGGATGAGTTACTTTATTCGCTTCAGCTTCAATTTGAAGTTTTGAGTCGCAGAGTCTTGGAGCTTGAGTCTACACCGCGTCCCCTACCGTGCCCTTGTCAGCCTACTTTCGTTCCCCCTTATTCATCACCGTCTCCTTTTGCGCGTCCACCTGCTCCTCTTACTCCTTTCCCAGAGTTTGATGCTCGATTCCTCACCGTCGAGCAGCAGGTCCGTTACTTGCTTCGTCATGTGAACAAGCTCGAGGAGGAGCTCGCACATGTTCTCAGTTTGATTTTCCTCCCTCCTCCTCCCCCGCCATCAGTACAGTAGGTTTTTGGTTTTATGCAGATTGCATTACTTTCAGTAAGAGCATTACTATTGAGCAGAGGTAGTGAAGACTTTTTGAAGACCACCTTTTGACTATAAGATTTTTGTACATTGCCAGACTTATTAGACAAGGGTAGTGTGACCTTGTGTCCCTTTTGATGTGATACACTTTGTAAACAATGTAACTATGGTCGATAATTAAAGAAAGCTCAACCATCATGTTCTCACTAAACTCATTGTTGGATTACTTGTTTACGTTATGATAGTGTCGTTGCATGATCGTTTGATATGATGATTATTTGTATATATATGCACATACGACCTCTAGACAAATACTTATTTATGTAATAAATAAGACCTGGCCAATCCGATCTTCCTATTAGAAGAAGAATGTCTCCTCGAAGGATCATTCAGCTGCCCATGACCGAGGCAGAATTACAAGCGCACATCACAAAGGCCATCGCAAAGCACGAGGTTCTTCGCCACAGACACAGCGAAGGTACCTCAGGGAATAATCCACCTAACGGTAATGTTTAAGTCACCTAAGACACATTACAATACATTTGGACATTTCCGAGTGTGCTTTGTTAATACTTTCTGTGAATGACGTTGCTTGTACAGGCTGTACTTACAAGCAGTTCCTGGACTGCAAGCCTCTGAACTATGACGGCACTGGATGTGCCGTAGCTTTTGTAAGATGGATCGAGAATACGGATTCTGTTTTGCAAATGAGCAATTGTACTCCAGAGCAACAAGTCACGTATATTTCTGGACTGTTTCAAGATGGGGCTCTATCATGGTGGAACCTTCAGGTTCAGACATTAGTCGAGACTGCTGCGTATGCTTTAACATGGAATGAGCTGAAAAAGTTGATGCGTAGGGAATATTGTTCTCAGACGGAAATCCAGAAGCTGGAAATTGAATTCTGGAACTTGAAGATGGAAGGTCCAAAGGTGGAGGAATATGTGCAGAGACTTCACGATTTGTCGCGAGTTGTTCCATATATCTGGTGGAACCAGAGTTTAAGAGGATAGAACAATTCATCTGGGGATTGGCACCTCAGGTTTTGAGCTTGATGACAGCATCAAAACCTCCAACAACTATCGATGCGAGTAACTTAAGTATGGCGCTCACTAAAGAAGCAATTAGATTGGAAAAACTTTCAACCCCTGACGAGAAGAAGGAGACTCATGTTGAGTCATTCGGGAAGAACAAAAGGAAGCTCACTGATTTCCAAAAGGGTGCTCGGGCGAATAACAACAACAATGCCAAAAGGGGAAAGAGTACATGGGTATCCTACCTAAGTGTGACAATTGTCCGACGTCATCATACCGGGTGATTGTAAATATGGAAAATGTGATAACTGTGGCAAAGTGGGGCATGTTAAGGAGACATGTTGGTTCAGAGCTGGAGATGGGAATGAAGGTCAGGATGGTAGCCAAAATCGCGGAGGAAACAACAACAACGACAATCAGGGCGGAAACAGTAATGATCGAGAACAAGGTCAAGAATGCTTTGACTGTGGTGGCATAGGGCATTCCAGTGGAAAGGTTTACTTGGGGACTAAGCTGAGATGTGATAAGTGCAAGTTTCACCATGAAGGTCGATGTCTGAGGCCTAAGTGTGATAGGTGCGGAAATGAAGGACACAGCAAGGATGCCTGTTGGGCGAAGTATCCCAAACAGGGAGGAAATGATGACGACAACCAAGATGGAAACTATAATGGTAGAATTCCAGGTTGGTTCAAATGTGGGAACGTGGGGAACTTTAGGAAAGATTGCCCTGGGAAGAACCAAGCATGGAAGGGTCTTCACGATCGGAGCTCGTGAAGCACGCAAGGATCCCGACATGGTTACTGGTACGTTCCCTATTAATCAACACTTTGCATCTGCGCTATTTGATACTAGTGCCGATTTTAGCTTCGTATGTCTAGAGTTTAAGGATATACTTTGTTTAGTAGCAAGAAAGTTAGGTATCCCGTACTCGATAGAACTAGCTAGTGGGAAGCTAGTAGAAGCTAGTGAAGTGATTAGAGGCTGTGCGAAAGAGTTTGGAGAGCGGGAGTTGCGATAGATCTTCTGCCAGTTGAGTTGGGAAGCTTCGGTGTAGTAGTTGGGATGGATTGGTTATCAAGTAATCGAGCTGAGATCGTTTTCCATGAGAAGATTATCCGTATCCCGATGGCGAAAGAAGAGACGGTTGTGATACATGGGGAGAAGCAAGATACGCCTCTACGGATTATCAGTTGTTTGAAGGCACGGAAGTTTTTGCGAAAAGGATGTGTTGCCTTTTTAGCTCATGTCGTGGACAAAGAAGCCGAAGAACCGAAGCTCGAAGATATCCCTGTGGTAAGGGAATATCCTGAAGTCTTCCCCGAAGACTTGCAAGGATTACCTCCTCAAAGACGAGTCGAATTCCGCATTCACTTGGTTCTAGGCGTCGCGCCTGTAGCCAAGGCACCTTATCGACTTGAGCCTTCAGAGATGCAAGAGTTGTCAGCGCAGCTTCAGGATTTGCTAGATAAGGGATTTATTAGGTCAAGTTTCTCGCCTTGGGGAGCTTCAGCTCCGTTTGTCAAGAAGAAGGAAGGTAGTTTTCGTACGTGCATTAACTACCGGAAGCTAAATAAGTTAACTATCAAGAATCGGTATCCCTAGCGGAGGATTAATGACTTATTCGACCAACTGCAAGGATCCAATTACTATTCCAAGATCGATCTTCGATCAGGTTATCGCCAGCTGCGGATTCAGGAATAAAGCATACCGAATAAACATGAGTCAACAATTTGTTTTTAGACATACGCTAGCGTTGTTTTTATACACGGTGCATAAAACGATTACGATTAGAATACAAACTTGGAAAACCTAGACGACATGTACTTAGGACCTACGGGAACTTAGGATAAAACTCATTAAAGACTATCACTTAGGAACTGCGTCTATTAACTCGGGCAAACACCATTATACTGTCATATATGCTATTTTAGTTAACCAACCAGGTGAAGCACCAAAACTTCTTTTATTGAAATCCCCACTGCTGCATCTAGCCAGCAGATTTTTACATCTCCACTCCTCTTAATGGTAGTTCACGGCAATTTTTTTCATTTGAGCAAACACGTATTGCTTCAGTACTTGATCATTTCATATGTTACACATGCATCGTTTGTTACGCATGTGGCTCCCCCTTTCTAATGATCGTTTTCATTAAAGTTACAAATATCATTTCGCTATATCTAGTTATTGTCTTGTGACTCGAATAATCTGCATTATTGTAAGTATCGACTCCTTGGTATCGAGTCAAAAAAACCTTCTTGAGATTTCTTTTCTTCCAGTTACATAGATGGTTTATCTTTGTAACCATGCCGAAATTCCCTTGTCAATATATACGTTATTGTCGGATTGCGCTGAAACCATGTTCAATTGCTTGAACTTGTTCATTTCGCATATTCAATTCAAGACACCATATGATGTATTGAGAGCATCGTATTCAATTTCATTTTTGCAAACGTTCCTTGTTCCGAGTCATAGTAGACTTGTTTGGTCTACGACTCCATTAAATCATTCGTTGATTTCGACACCTTACGGTGGTACTTTCGCTAGATTGAAGCTTGCGCTAATCTCGTTTACGCGTCTCATACAAGGATTTAATTGATTATTTATTGACTTGCTCTAAATTCGTTCTGTTTTATCATGATTAAAGCAGTCTTAACACAATCGTGTGTTAAGACAATGGTACATAAATTCATTTTCGTATTCCAGTGTATCTCCTAACGGTTCTTTCATTATCAATTGAATGCTTTGCAGTATTCATTACTTATCATTTTCGATCGGAAACAGTAGTTCTTTGGTGTTCTATATTCAATTGAAAAATCCTACGATACCGTTTGAATCAAATTTTCAGGTTTGCTTCATTACACTTTCTATTGATTTCAAACACGGTGAACTTGTTCGGTCACCGCTATTATTGGATTATGTCATTACGAAACCTTGTGGTGTCGGTACAAACTTCTAGCTTGTGCTAATCATGGCCAACTGTTTCATACGAAACTACTTATACCTTTCGTTTGACTCGCCATTTAAACACTTTTAATGCAACTACGAATTAAAACAATGTACACCAGATTCGGTTGTATTTCATTCCGGTATATTCTTGCAATTCAATGATGTCAACACACTAATTTTATTCATCTATTTGTTCAAAAGTTGACGAACCGTTTTCGTGTTACTATTACATTTGAGCTTGCTAATTTTGAGTTCATCTAGTGGATGTTATTGTTCTAGAACTCATTTGCATGTTGTAAACGATCGTTTGGAATTCTATTGGTCGAAAATCCTCTTTTGTCAAACCCCTGTTAACTAAGTTACACTAGGTTATACACCTACACGTCTCGTATCCTTCGACATCAAAATTCAGAAAACACATACCTTTTAACCATCGGGTTCTTAGTGTTGAAATATTTCCTTGAATTCACCTGATTCGAATAAGTCTTGATTCGGTTTCGTGATTATTCACTTCGGTATTATTCATATCCATACACGTATAACGTAACCCTAAGGAGATAAGGTAGTATAAATTTCGAGGACGAAATTTTCTTAACAGGGGGAGAATGTGACAACTGTCAAAATTTGCATGCATCCGTACAATTATTAAACAGTAATTAGGCTTAATGATTATGTTGATTTAACATTTGTGACAAGAATACTAAATGATTATTGTTATCATATATATGTGCATCAAATATTGCAAATGTCATACCATCATTGCATGCAACTCTTAATTGATTCAAATGATGCACAAAACAAAGGTAGCACCGTTATCAGACAAAATCAGAAAAATGCTGACGGAGTTCAGTGCATAGACAGACATTGTATTGGGATACAAAATGAGCCAGAAACCAAGTATTACACTAGCGTAGTGTGAAAGAAAGTAAGGATCACAAAACTGTCTTCCGAGTGATAGTTTAAGTGCCGGGAAAGTGTCTAAAACTCACACAAACTGCAGAATTCTGCAGTAATCAACAAAATTCAGCAATTAAACACTTTAATATCATGCAGAAATATGATTAAATGGTCCAGAATACTTTCCTAAGTATCAGGAATCAAAACTGTCACAAAAGGTAGCATAAGGCACACTAAACTGCATAGTTTAGCACCTTAACGAACCGGTAACCAACCGAACAACCGGACACTACCCGAAACACCAAATTTTCACTAGAAGCACTGTTTTGACATTACCAAGCTAGTTATGGTCCCCGAACATCATAACACACTATATAAACATCTAATAACTAAACACCTAACTAGATACTTGAATTTTAACAATAAACTAACTATTTAGTTTAAACCTGAGCCTAGACCCCCCCCCCCCCCCACCTAGTAATCGGCCAACATCATGGCCCACTTGTGATTTTATCTTATTATTAAAATAGATCTTGTGTCTTATATCTAAACACAAAAACCATTGGAGAATTAAGTGTTGTTGGATTATAAGAATACCTTTAGAGTTCATAACTTTCATTTCCACAACATCACAACATTCGAGCTCTTCTCCTCCTCCCTCTTCTAGTCTCGGCCGAACACCACCCCCACACTACCATCATCATCATCCAACTTCCTTCCATTATACATATACTCAAGGGTGCTAGAAGGTGTATAATGAAGCTTGGAGCTTGTAGAAGCTAAAGGACCTTTCTCTTATGCTTTTATCCACTTCATTTCTTCTATTGATCATCCCTAGCCTTGAGCTAGTAGTAAGAACATCATACTCTTCATTTTACATCTTATTTTAGTGGTTAAAAGATGATACATGTTGTTAATCATAATGAACACTAAGAATCAAGAACATGAAACTTGAACATAAGCTTAAAATTTTAAGAAATCATGATGTTTATGTGTTGTTATGCTTGTTGATTGTTGTTTACTCATGTTTTTTATGTTGATCATCATATGATCTTGCTAGATGATGATTAAAAACATAATCTAGCAAGATGAGAGGATGATTATGTTAAAGATCAATAGATCATCCTCATGAAAATCATGAACTTGAAAGAATAAGTTGTTTACTTTTTAAGTGATGATCAAAGTAAGTATAAAGTCTTGTAAATCTATGATTTCAAGAATGATTTTTCAAGAAACCAAGTTAAAAATACAAAGTTTACTTAATCTTGGTTCTTAAAGAAATCAACCATGTTTTTAGTGGTTAATCAAGTGTAGAAATATATATTTAACAAGAAAAACTCAAGAAGAAACATTTTTAGAAAAATGATTTACAAGTTGTGAAGATCTAACTTCTTTAAAAATGATGTTTTTAATTAAACAACCAGACTTTAAAGGGTAACTAAGCTTACTAAACACACTAGTAAGTTACTACCATTTTTTGTAAATTTTCAAGTTCATGAAGTAGTATTTATGCTTGATTTTGGCAAATTAGTAAGTGTTGATTGGTTTATTGTTTATTGTGGTAATTTATAAAAGAAAATGATATGCTTTGAAAGCATGGAAAACCTCCATTTTTAAGGGGAAAATATGGCAAATTTTTTCTAAAGCTTAAACACTTAGAAAAATATTTTTAAACAAATATTTACAAGTATATTTTAAACCATGAGTTTTTATATAAAGTTTGCCATAATTTTTGTTACAAAGATTATAAATATTGGAGGTTGGTTTTCATAAATAAAAATGACTAAATATGTATTTAGGAAATATATATTTAGAAGCCACCATGTGTGTGATTATTTGTATATTATGTGTATTAGTTGTATTATTTTAAGACTTGAAATAATATAACTAACCAAAATACCAAGAAATTACAATCCAAAATTGAAGAAACACTAACTAAATGGTCGGAACCGAGATAGCTAGGGGGTTTGAATCCGCATAAAAATGTTAGCTCTCTCTCGATTGATTCAGTCACAGCTGATCTTCTTCTCCGGTGATTCTGCAAAAAAGAGCACCGTTAGCCTCGCCAAGGGGAGAAGAGGGTTCTCTCCTTGACCCGACTCCGGTGTGAGAATAAGTATTGGTAATGGAGAAGAGAAAGTATTTGAGAAGTGGGTATAATCTGCATTCATACCTGGGTTTTTCTCATATTTATAGCCGGGAGTCGTTTGGGCGGGAAAACCCGTTAGTGAAAAGAGGACAGAAAATGCTAACTCCGTAAACGGTTACTTTTTCTTCCGTTACTGCTCTTTGATCCGTCGTGATAGTACACGGATCGTGGATTAGATCTATGGCTAGGGATTAGCCACGTGTAAAGTGATTAAGTGGGGATGACTCCCCTCTTACATGCCTTCGTTGTGAATTCAGGGATGAATAAGATAATGACGCGTGTCCAAACGGTTACAACCGTCTTGGTGGTGCACGATTTGTATTTCTTCCAGAAGATTACTGCTGTAATCTGGTGTGACACCTTACTGTGTGGAAACAGATGAATAAATCCCAAGTCTGGGTAAAATAATATCCAAGTCTGGATATTTGGGCGGAAGTATTGATCTCAGGATTTTTATCCTTTGCTAATGGGAGAAGGCGCAAGGATTTATGTTCTCCTTTGGGCGCGCGATTATAGATTGCTGATTACTTTCTTCCTTTTGTAAGACCAGTGCGCGGCCGCGCAAGGTTAAAAGGTGAAAAGGCAGGGTTATGGTATGGTCTCAAATACTTATTATGAGGTTTTTGGGACCTTACCCCTTCAAGTCCCCCCAGTCTAGTGTTGTACTTATGCAAATGAGTGGAGCACTGGACTTATGAGAGGGAAATGCTTTTGGGCGCGAGGAATAGGGAATCTTCTATGAGAAGATTTGCTTATTAAAGCTTTTTAAGGGAAGTTGTGACTTTACCTATTTTCATAGGTTGCTGCATCAGTGTTGAATTCTGAGGGGTTTGATAAAACCGTTGCGCGATTAATTGCTGCGCGATAGGATGGGTATCCCCAAGGATACGCTGAGTGTTTAGCGCTTTGAAGGTGGATTGGGATACTTCCAAATCTGCTACTTTTGGTGTTGATACAGGCGCCGCACTTTTCAGCTCTAAAAACAGCATTTGATAACTTGCAGCTTCCTATTATGGACCTTATAAATATTATGCTGCAATCTGACGATCACGTGGCACAATTGAAAGAAATCTTTCCAGATGACGGTGAAGATTTGTCGTAAAATTTTTCTGTAATTGTTTTGAACAATTTTGTAGTATTTGGGATATGGATCCCTGCTTTAGTTGATGCGCTGTTGCGTGATTAACTAAAACACTACCGTGTTTGATAGTTTGAGGCGTATTTGTGCGCCAGGAATGGTATGATGTTTCTATTTGTTTGTTTGATGATATATATTCTGATGCACTGTCGTGCATGTAAGCTTCATGTTGTGTTTGGATTACAATATGTTGCATATTTCTGATTGCTTTGAATAGATAGAGCGAATAAGGATCGTATTGTATTCATGTGTGAACGTTTGTCTAAGATGCGCAAGGTTGTGCCCTTTTTAGACTGTACATGAAGCGTACAATGTTTACCATATTGTTTTCGCGTATATCCAAAGAATTATATGCAATTTGTAACAAACATTAACATGAGTAAAGATAGTGTTTGTATTAATAGGGCGTGGGCCCAATAAAGTGAAAAGGTACCTTTCCTGTATAAGTCTGACTTGTTGAATAGCTTGGCTAGTTGTTGCGCGTTCCCGGTGTGAGGAATAGTTGCTAGTTGTGTCCTTTTAACTTGGTGCTCGTTGATTGGTTATACTAGCGTATTTCCATGGATTGTCAGGGTTGCGCGTTTATGAAGGAGCAAGTGTATGTGTTGTTCGCTCGGAGAATACGCGTATGGCGACTTAAAGGAGTATGCGCGGATAGCGACTTATGTGCTTAAATGTAAGGGAGCAAGCGCGGATGGCGACTTACGTGCTCAAATGTAAAGAAGCCTGCGCGTATGGAGACTTACGTGCTTGTATGTAAAGGAGCAAGCGCGGATGGCGACTTACGTGCTCAAATGTAAAGAAGCCTGTGCGTATGACGACTTACGTGCTTGTATGTAAGGGAGCAAGCGCGGATGGCGACTTACGTGCTCAAATGTAAAGAAGCCTGCGCATATGACGACTTACGTGCTTGTATGTAAAGGAGCAAGCGCGGATGGCGACTTACGTGCTCAAATGTAAAGAAGCCTGCGCGTATGACGACTTACATGCTTGTATGTAAGGGAGCAAGCGCGGGTGGCGACTTACGTGCCCAAATGTAAAGAAGCATGCGCGTATGGCGACTTACGTGCTTGTATGTAAGGGAGCAAGCGCGGGTGGCGACTTACATGCTCAAATGTAAAGAAGCATGCGCGTATGGCGACTTACGTGCTTGTATGTAAGGGAGCAAGCGCGGGTGGTGACTTACGTGCCCAAATGTAAAGAAGCATGCGCGTATGGCGACTTACGTGCTTGTATGTAAGGGAGCAAGCGCGGGTGGCGACTTACGTGCCCAAATGTAAAGAAGCATGCGCGTATGGCGACTTACGTGCTTGTATGTAAGGGAGCAAGCGCGGGTGGCGACTTACGTGCTCAAATGTAAAGAAGCATGCGCGTATGGCGACTTACATGCTTGTATGTAAGGGAGCAAGCGCGGGTGGCGACTTACGTGCTCAAATGTAAAGAAGCATGCGCGTATGACGACTTACGTGCTTGTATGTAAGGGAGCATCTGACTCGCATGGAGACTGACGTGCTCTTATCCTTAAATAAGGAGTATAAGTTTTACCAAAATTTTTGATGTGATTTTTCAATCGGCGGTATTATATCGCAACAATAGTATTTATATTGTTCCCATCATCTTGAAAAGATAACGGATTGCGTATGTCTTTTTTAATGATTTCTTTCATCCATCAAATTTTTAGTACCAGTTGTACAGATATAGACGCTCTAATTATGCTAGTCAATATAAATGCTTGTGCATATATATCCGTTATGGCACGGATAAGTGTTAGATTGTAACACTTTCTTGTTGAAAAGTCATGGCACTTGAATTAGTATAAGTGCCAGTTTAAATGTTTATAAGTGATAGCACCAACTGTTTAGTGTATGCTAGAAGGTGTTCACGTTATGTAAAAGAATTCGGGAATTTGTTCTCTTTCCCTCATTTTGTTTAAGGAAAAATCAAAAGGATCTTTCAGAGGAATTTGTAGTACCTAGGTTTTGACAAAAACCGTATTAGTCAAGGCTTATAGCCCCAATAAGCAAAGCTCCGGAAGTTATGCGTTGTGCGACTTCAGGTCTGCAGCTCGTTGATCATAGAATTTAAATGAAACCCCCAAATCTGGAGTGTTTGTGGAAAATTTGGTTCCTGGCGATCTGGAACCTGTTGAACCAGTACTCTGGAGTTTTTTCTCCATGAATAGATCTGAACGGTTATGAATAGATCTGAACGGTTATGAACTCCCTGCGCTTTTGTGCAGCAGTTTGTTGTAGAACATGCTTTTCAGGTTGTATATGTACGTAATTGGATAAATTATGCTAGAAACATATAGTCCGTCCGGTAATGTCCGAAGATACCAGTAATAATCACTGGTCGTTCTTCCTGAGGGCCCCCAGGAACAACAGGAAACACAACTTGCTGTTCTCTCCAATGTTGATCATAGTTTTGTTTATTTGGTCTCCGTGACGGACCTCCTTGAACCATGTGTATTTGTTTAGGTTTCTGATACCTGCTATATCTGGATTGTATTTTAATGGTACGACTGGATTAGATGTCCCCCCGACGTGGTGTTGGTGGGTTCAATACTGTAGTGTTGATTTCTTCTCCAGATCTGATGTTTGGGAAATCAGATCTGGCGATTTGTATAACGATTGTGTCTAAAGCAGTTTGGCATCTGTTAAACCAATGTTCTGGGGATCCTTCTATTTGGAAGTTGTTTCCGACGTTTGGTCGAGGACCAGGTTGCCGGTGAGATGATGAATTTTCTGCCATGTGTAAAACAGAAAATGAAATGAACTGAATCGAAACGAGATAAAAACTAGAAAACAGAGGAATCGGTGGGCGCCAATGAAGAAACACTAACTAAATGGTCGGAACTGAGATAGCTAGGGGGTTTGAATCCGCATAAAAAGGTTAGCTCTCTCTCGATTGATTCAGTCACAGCTGATCTTCTTCTCCAGTGATTCTGCAAAAAAGAGCACCGTTAGCCTCGCCAAGGGGAGAAGAGGGTTCTCTCCTTGACCCGACTCCGGTGTGAGAATAAGTATTGGTAATGGAGAAGAGAAAGTATTTGAGAAGTGGGTATAATCTGCATTCATACCTGGGTTTTTCTCATATTTATAGCCGGGAGTCGTTTGGGCGGGAAAACCCGTTAGTGAAAAGAGGACGGAAAATGCTAACTCCGTAAACGGTTACGTTTTCTTCCGTTACTGCTCTTTGATCCGTCGTGATAGCACACGGATCGTGGATTAGATCTATGGCTAGGGATTAGCCCGTGTAAAGTGATTAAGTGGGGATGACTCCCCTCTTACATGCCTTCGTTGTGAATTCAGGGATGAATAAGATAATGACACGTGTCCAAACGGTTACAACCGTCTTGGTGGTGCACGATTTGTATTTCTTCCAGAAGATTACTGCTGTAATCTGGTGTGACACCTTACTGTGTGGAAACAGATGAATAAATCCAAAGTCTGGGTAAAATAATATCCAAGTCTGGATATTTGGGCGGAAGTATTGATCTCAGGATTTTTATCCTTTGCTAATGGGAGAAGGCGCAAGGATTTATGTTCTCCTTTGGGCGCGCGATTATAGATTGCTGATTACTTTCTTCCTTTTGTAAGACCAGTGCGCGGCCGCGCAAGGTTAAAAGGTGAAAAGGCAGGGTTATGGTATGGTCTCAAATACTTATTATGAGGTTTTTGGGACCTTACCCCTTCAAAAATATTACCAAAATTCAAAGAAATAAATATGTAATTCATACCCAAAATATTGGGGAAACCGAACAAGGAATATAACTTACAAAAATATTCCAGAAAACTAATTCATAAGTATATTTTGGTAATTGGTATTTTGGACACCAAGAGAATGGAAATGTGATTCTTACAATTATTACAAAATTATATCATATTTTTTACAAGAAGAAAATATATTATTTTTGGGTAAATAAAAATATATATTTTCTTGGAATTATTAGAAGATGTATTATTTTTGGAAGGAAATATATATTTTCTCAAACAAACATGAAATGCAATATTTTTTGGGTGAAAAATATATTATTAGAAGACATTATTTTGGGAGAAAATGTATTTTCTTAAATAAACTTGAAATATATTATTTTTGGATGAAAAATGGATTTATACATATATATTTTCTAAGTTGGACTTGAAAATATGTCATTTTTTTTAAATTTACATGAAAATACAATTATTTTTGCCAAAGGAAAAAGTATAAATAATTTTTCTATGTAATATCTCTTAAATAGATTTTGGGAATATATATTGATGGATTTTTATTATTAGAAATATTATTCCGGAAGAGTTAATACAAAAATTAAGTATATGGATACTTAATAAACACAATGGAAATACGTATTCTCATACGTATAAATACACACCGGAATACGCCACCGATAAATGGCAAGAATATACAAGCATAAGAACACGAATACTAATACACCCATCCTTGGGAAGGATATACATGTGCAAATACGTTATGTGACAAGTTAAAATATATTATTTTAACTAATATTCCAAAATTTAATAAATATAAGTTAAGTTAAAATATTTATTATTTTAACAAATAATTATAGACTTGGAATAACATTGGTAACACAAAGAAACGTAACTCAAAAATACTAAATAAGACCAAGGTCAAGGCACGACCCACCCGTCTAATGAACCGTAATACGCATGTAGGTAGTCGTGTGATCTAGAGGAAGCTTTGAGTTACATTGGATACGAAGAACGCAAAACTGTGAGTTTATCTCCCCCTTTTCTTTTAATTGTTTCTGTTTTATAACTTCGGGGGTGAAATACATGTTACAAATGATACAATGATTACAAATGGTATGGTTAGCTAAGGAAAATACTATTAGATCATGTGAATGGGTAGGCGTTAACTTGAGACCATTAATCCTTGTTTAAGGACCGAGGGGCATGATTGATAGATCTATTTGGCTGTTGCGAACCCCACCCATGGGTCCGCGAGTTGGCTCATGTGGTGACTATGTCGTTCCAGCCGGGTGGCCCGGTACGAAATATGCAAAGGATTGAGCCTTCCTACATCGTTGCACACATATTAATGTATTAGCTACACATTAATTGATATGTTTCCTTGTTGCTTCATACCAGCTTACAAGTACATACATACATACTTACAAATGTTTTCAAGGATACTCGTGCACACATACAAAACACATGAACTCGCTCAACTTTTGTTGATGTTTTCAAACAAAATGTATTTCAGGAAACTAAGAATGGATCTGGCGGGCGTTGAAGTTTACAAGATGTGTCTTCAATAAATGATGTCATCCAACATTGAAGGGTTTGGATCATGTATTATATCTTTGATAGGATACATGGTTCAAAGCCTTGTTTTGTTAAGTATCTTTTGTGAAGTCCAGTAGGGAACTTAAAACAATGGGTTGTTATGTAAACTTGAAGTCTTAGTTTGATGTTAAACAATGACGATTGTATTACTTTGATAACTATCTATGGATGAACATCTTGGTTTTATCATATAGTTGTTGGTTATGGTTGAATGCAATGATATTAAGCAAGTCACACCAAATCACGCTTCCGCAAAAGTCAGGGTGTGACACAAAGTACATGTTATATTTAACCGAAAATTTTAATTAGGTTAGTGCTAAAGGATGTATGGTGTAATGAGTTTTACAAATAAAGGAATGTGACTGTAATTATTGAAGTTAAATGTAATCCAATGCAATTTCATATAAACACAAAGGACGAAAAGTGTAATTTACCCGTTTTTAGTTTTTCATTATCATTTTTAATCAACAAAATTATATAAAACATTTTTGATGTATGCTTAAAATTTCAAGTTTAATCTTCAGATTTAAAACACACGTGGAGCATCCTTTATTTCTATCTATTGTTAGGTTACATCTTTTAACATTAACTCTTTTTATTTACCATTGGGGTTGGTGGTCTAGTGGCAAGACAACACCTTTTAATACACTTAAATGTGAGGTACTGGGTTCAAGGCTTAAGAAATTCGCCGTTAAAAAAAACTCATTTTGTTTTTGTCGTTAACTCGGGTTAGATGCAAATCATGTGAGAGCATTTTCATCCCTTTACCATTTAAATTTAAAAATAAAATTAATATAAAGATGAAATGAAATAATATGTCATATATATTGATTTGTCTATTTCTCCACCACCTATCATTACCTGCTGAATCCCTGCATTTTCTTTATCAAACCGGTAATTTAAAGAGTTGTGATTGCGTGTCAAAACGGCTATTTGTGCAAGACCAAATGACAAGGGACCTGCCAAAAGTGATGTACTCTTACATGGATAAAAAACTTAAAACGGACATAAGTTGTGCTATGATTGGAGTTACGAGAACCACAAGTAGGTGACAGAAATGTCTCAACAAGCCGATTTTCATGGCAAACACTGTAGATAGTTTGGCCCAACCGTCAGACCCAAAATCCTTAGTTAAAGGCGCTAATTTCTTAATATTTTTTCTCCAAATTCGTCAATCTTTCGTATTTTCCTTCTTAGTCAATAAACATGTGAATCATTGATTAGCGTGAATTTTGTCTTATTTATGGTTTATATTTCAACAAGTTCCGATCAATTTGTAACTTAAAAAAATTTGCGAAATTTAGAAAATTCCTATAAAAGGGCAGCTATTTTATTGGTTTTAATCGTTCATAAATATTTCAATGAGAACAATTCTTGTTTTTTATTTTCTTCCACTCTACATCAAGACCTGAACTTAACAAAGATCATGAACCGTCTTCAAGATTCAAGATGTGGTTGTGGTCCACTTTTTGTTTAGGATCCGGTTTCAATGACTTCATCCTGACAATATTTAGCACCAGAAATGAAATGAGGTAGTGGTTGAGAGATTTGGTAGCACCACGTTTCGTGACTGGCGGTGAACAAGGAACAAAGGTGGATACGACAGCCCTTGTGAACAAGAAGGCTAATGTTAGAGATTGTGGGTGGTTGTTCCGGCTCATTCACATATGATGTAGGACAACCGTTCACAAAATAAATAAAATAACAATTTTATTAATGAACATTCTGATTACAATTCATAAAGAGGAACAGAACTAAACTAAAAGAAATTACAATACAAGAATTGTAAATTAAACTAAGAACATATTACAAGAAAAATTAAGGAAAACGTAAAACAACGGTGACTGAGGCACGTGAAGATCACGCTTCCCTTAAAAAAGATTCCGGGCCACCCAGGTGAACCCGTCTGTTTCCCAGGGTACAACAGCCTAAGCAGATTCTACCACCGGGATTAGCCTAGCACCTAAAAAAATACCTGAAACAAAAGTTCTTAGGGATGCGAAGTTAGAAAATTTTCTCTGTGTGCTTTTAACCATATGAATTTGTGTTCTCTGTGTATCTTAAACAAAGCACACAACTTTGTATATGATGTTAGAATTCTAAATGAAAGGTCATATTGAATACAGAATTCAATAAAAATTAAGTCTCAAATTTAATTAGAACATAATTCAACTTGACCAGTAGGAATCTAAACAGTCACCAGACCACTTGCTCAAGCCACATCTAAAAAATAGTAAAGGCGGCGCCAAACGGCTCGCGGCGATGCGAGCGTGCGAAGTGCGCCATCAAAGCGCCACATTGCACCCATCGCCCTCGTCCCGGGCGCGGGCGCGTGCACGTGTCGGGTGCTTCGCACCCTCCTGGCAACCACTGGGTGTAAGTTGTCACACAAGAATACATTCTTGTAGAGAATTCAAATTATAAATCCACAAAAGATTTATCTCTCCACCTATGTGGGACAATCTCAATTTCTCACACGTTTATGATTCCAACACACAAACTTAATGCACAAGATCTCTCATTCTTCTTGGCTTAATTATTAAATAATCATTATATTAACTTATAATATAATATTATTTATAAAATTTCCAACAATCCCCCACATGAATGGAGATCGTCCCATACGCTCAATTGTCATGACAAGATTTCAGCGGTTAAGTAATGCAGGATAGGTAGGTTTCCTTTTGAACCCTCCTTTGTGACATATACTTAGTCTCCTAGTGGTTAGTAGACGCGGTGTCCTTGAACCAACCCCTTTTACGTAGACGTTATTACACATCACACATTACTCTTCCTGGTCTGGCTAACCCCTCATAGTTGTGTCCATTATGGTCATGGAACACCATCCTGGTTTTGCGAGAGCTCTAGGAATTGTGCCCCCAATTCCATTCGAGGCGACCCCACTTATCTCTAACATAGGTGATTTATAAATCATTAAAAGCCATATGCTTAACCTCTCTTGATATCACTGATTTTAAGTAGGAATGGACTAGGAAGTTTGTAACTCCCTTTGTATGTTGAGGTACTCCCCCACAGTTACCTCAGTTCGTACAGCTAGGTGGTCCTATTGAACCTAGATCATGGGATCTCCAATCTTCTAGTATAGGTTTTCCGCTGTACAAACTTACTCCAAGGGCTTTAGTCTCATTCCCAACGATGACTTATGTACTACCTCTCTGCTTAAGCCTTTTGTAAGCGGATCCGCAATGTTATCCTTTAACCTCACATAGTCAATCGTGATAACTCCAGTTGAGAGTAGTTGTTGTATCGTGTTATGTCGATGTTGTATGTGCCTTGATCTGCCATTATACATTGCATTTTGAGCTCTACCAATAGCTGATTTGCAATCACAATGTATGCAAATAGCAGTCACAGGCTTAGGCCATCTTGGAACACTTCCAATAATTGACTCAACCATTCTCCCTCTTCTCCAGCTTTATCTAACGCTATAAACTCAGATTCCATCATGGATCTAGCTATAAGAGTTTGTTTGGATGACTTCCAAGATATAGTTGCTCCTCCAAGGGTAAACACATAACCACTTGTAGATCTAGAATCTTTCATATCGGATATCCAGTTGGCATTACTGAATCCTTCCACAACAACTAGATTTTGGCTATAATGAAGTCCATAATTTATTGTGTATCTCAAATACCTTAACAATCTTGTCATACCCTTCCAGTGCTCTGAACTAGGATTACTAGTATATCTACTTAGCCTACTCACAGCATATGCTAAGTCTGGACGAGTACATGATATGAGATACATAAGACACCCAATGATCCTTGAGTACTCCAATTGAGCAACACTCTCGCCTCTATTCTTTGACAAATGTTGAGAGGTATCAATCGGAGTTTGAGCTACACTCGGGTCCCCAGGTTTGAACTTCTCAAGGATCTTATCCACATAATGAGATTGACTTAGCACGAAACCAGTTTGGGTTCTAATGATCTTTACCCCAAGAATCACATCAGCTAAACCCATATCTTTCATGTCAAATATCGTTTTCAACATGTCCTTAGTAGATCTGATGTTACACCCCGACCGCGTAAAACAACAAACCGCGGCGGAAACATCGAGGAGTGTAGCAACAGAATTATTGTTTCACAACCATGGTATTTAAAATTATGTTTTATTTAAAAACAAAGGGGAGTTACATTGTCTTAAAACAAAAGAAACAAGAGTACATAACATTAATTAAACTAATCTTGCTTCTTTTATTGTCACTAAGGCCCGAGTCCACCCTAGTGTATCCTGATCAAACCTATGCATCAGCTCTTGAAAACACATATGAAAATAGGTACATCAGCATAAAAATGCCTGTGAGATACATAGGTTTTGTTAAAATAGGATTCATGACTTAGGTTTAAAGAAATGTTTAATAAAAGTTAGTCATGAATCTTGTTAAGTTTTTTCTTTTATAAATCATACGAAAATTTGATAAGAAAATCAGATGATATATAAAAGAAAGATGTATGGTTAATTAAGTAACCAAGTAAAATGAGTTGTATAAAATAAACTGTTTGTAAAACAATGTCTTGTGAAAATATGTTATTTGTGTAAAATGTAATATGTCTAAACTGAAATGGTTTAAATAACGCTACGATATGTAATACCATAAAAGCACTTATATATAGGAAGTACCAGCGGCGTATCCACCATACTTTTATCTTATTACACACGCCTCGTTACTTAAATCACTTTGCCCAAACAAACCATCAAAATGTCTTGTTTAAATCAATTGTCAAATATTTATGTGTAAACCATGTCTATTGTCAAATGTAAATCATGTAATGTGTAAACCATGTCT
Organism: Helianthus tuberosus; assembly: GCA_030545235.1. Lineage (NCBI taxonomy): Eukaryota > Viridiplantae > Streptophyta > Magnoliopsida > Asterales > Asteraceae > Helianthus > Helianthus tuberosus. The sequence goes on from CM060424.1 coordinate 197,203,748, forward strand.
ATTGTCAAATGTAATCATGTAATATGTAACCAAATGTCATGTATGGCAAGTGAAATATGTCAACTAAAGCCATAGGTAAAATGCATAAAACAAGGTATTGAAATAAATCAAAGTTATGTTTTGTAAAATAACTGCATGCTCTACTTATACAAACATCTATGCGGTATTGTAAAATGCATACATTCAAGCCTTGCGACTGTGCGACAAACCCTTAAACAAATTAAAGGTTTATCTAAATTATGTATATTGGATTCAGTCATTCCTTCCACCCAAACAAACCTAGGATTTCAGGAACGGGAGTTGTCAATTCCTATGGTACCATTACTTACTACCAAGCGGGGCGTAGCTAATGTTAATGAATGTATTTTTGTCCCATTTAAACAAACCAAATGTCATACCAAAATGTAAGCATGTTATGTGAAAACAATGTACTAAGTATGCAATAAATGAACATACATAGCATGTGATGTAAAACAATGTACTAAGTATGCAATAAATGAACATACATAGCATGTGATGTAAAACAATGTACTAAGTATGCAATAAATGAACATACATAGCAAAAACATGGATAAAATCATGTACTATACGTGTACTAATGAACATAGCAAGTATATGTTATGAAAGCATGAAAAGCACGGAAGTAACAAGTAGGCACATGTGTTTCACCCCAAAATGTTTGAAAACAGTAAAAGAGGGGACTATGTACTCACTTGATATTGCTCAATAGTCTTTGGATAACAACCAAGCAAAGCAAGAAAGATCACGGAATCAATCGGCACCTAATATAGGTAACTACATTAATAAACCGGACCTAAATCGGAAGATCGGATAGGATGCGGTTTCGTAAACCAAATGAGTATAGGAACTCATGTGATATGGTTTAACAAATCCTACATTCTAAAACGGAACCTATCCTAAGTGATTACGACCCATTACGACTCGTTTAGGTAGCTTACGCTACTTTAACGCGTCGTTCGCGTAAAACGCGTTCGGACCGCCTAACTAGTCCTATGACAAGTAATATATGCCTTAACATATCTAATAATGTTGCCTAATCAGTTTAGATGTCAAAAATAAAGTTACATATGCTTAAAATGAAATTTGGCGTAAAAAGGGCATTTTGGTCATTTTCCTAAGGCATATAAACTACCTATCATACAACTAACTAAACGTAGTGACCATAAGGCATAACCTCGGAAGGTTATTCCCTATACAACTATGGTCACCTGATGTGTTTGGTCGGATCCTAATGATCAACCAAACGGGTCGAGTTCGAAAGTCTAAGCGGTTGTTTAGACCGCTTACCTTACGACCCTATATAAGCACTAAACCTAAAGTGACGAGGTAAACATGTTAAAACGCGTAAAAGAACTATGTTTAACGAATTTAGAAATGTTTAACGAATTTAGAATTTAGAAAGGTATAGTCACCGAGGACTATGACCATCGTGATTACGCTCACGTTGCGGAGTTCAACGAACTTCGTGTTGACCATAAACTGGTCAGTGCAGAAAGTCAAACATTGTTTGACTTTCGTGCTTAAAACGCGTAAAAGAACGAAAGAATACTTACAAGAGGTCCAAGAAATGGAGATTTGATCTGAAAATTCTCAGGTATGAAGTGTACACACTTCAACTTAGAGAATATGAGCAGATCAAGGTGAGTTGCAAATGAAAACCAAGGGGTATATATAGTTTTCGAGCCACCGTTAGGATCGTTCATCGTAAACCAAGCTTCGATCTGAGCCTTACAAGTGTGCCCATGGTTTTAGAATACCATGGGTGCCCCAAAATAGCCCCTAAAATGCTTAAAAACCGTTTGCAAGTCATGGAAACAGTTGGATCAAGCTGTAACACATTTTCTGCTGAATTGGGCTGCTTACACACCCCGCATAAGAGTCAGGGAGGGCTTACGCGGCCCGCCTGAGATGTCTGTTCAGCAAATAAGTTTCATAAATTGCAGTTTCAGTCCCTGCATGCTTTTAAGGCAATTTTCGATGCGTTTAAGGCCCGTTAAGCCATTTTCAAGGCTCTACAAGGTTTCCTAAGCATAGAGGACATGAAACATGCTTGAAAATATCTTGGATGTCGGTTCGTTTGGCTGTACGGTTGCGTTATTCGGTTAATTACGACGAAACACGAACGAACGCGAAAAACGATCCAAATTACGCGACGAATGGAATTTTATCATGCCAATTACTAAAATAAAATATTTTAATGATTACATAAATTTTTGGATGTCCGGATGTATTCAGAACGTAAGTTGTGCGCGAAAATGCAAACTTATGCACTTTTTGACGCTTTTAGTCCCTGAATGACCAAAAAGTTTATTTTAGCACACTGAACCCCTCAAAGCCTATTTCTAAGCTATGTAAAGGATATTTAGGGTATTTTTAACTTATGAACAAGTTTCAGAATGTTCATTACATTACGAATCGGCATACTTTCGCAGTTTGTCGAAATTAGTCCCTGTATGCGAATAAACTTGATTTTGCCATACCAAAGCCTTCAAAACTTATTTCTAAGTTATGTAAAGGTTATTTAAGGTATGTTAAGAATAAATTGATGTTCCGGAGTGTTTGTCGCGTTAAACTGATTACGTTTACGCACCGGTTTGCGTATAACTTTCCAGAAAGCGATATAGAGTTTGAAATTGAACAAAAATCAAAACATGCAAAATGTCAAACATAAATAAACAAAAATTGGGATCAAATAACTTTATTTTATTGATAAATGAACTGATTAAGTTTTATACAATGATTACAAGCACAGATGTCATATCTGATCATCTTATCATCAATCCCAATGACATGCATATCATCTACATAAAGGCATAGGATCACATAACCTTTAGAAGTGTCTTTCACATAGACACATTTGTTGCATTCATTTATTTTGAAACCACTGTTAAGCATAACTTGGTCAAACTTTTGATGCCATTGTTTTGGAGCTAGCTTTAAGCCATATAATGACTTGACGAGTTTACACACTTTGCCCTCTTGGTCAGGAGCAGAGAAACCCTCTGGTTGCTCCATGTAAATCTCTTCCTCTAATTCCCCATTGAAAAATGCAGTTTTTACATCCATTTGATGTATTTCCAAATTTCTCAATGATACAATTGCAAGCACCGATCTAATAGAGGTTACTCTAGTCACAGGCGAGTATGTATCAAAATAGTCAAAACCTTCCTTTTGTCTAAACCCTTTGATCACAAGCCTTGCCTTATAGTTGTCGACAGAGCCATCAGCTTTCATCTTTTTCTTGAATATCCATCGATATCCAAGTGGCTTGCACCCTGGTGGAAGATCAACTAGCTCCCAAGTATGATTCTGCAAGATAGAATCAATTTCACTCTTGATGGCTTCTTTCCATTGAGGTCCATCTGAAGAGGTGAGTGCTTCTCAATAGGTTTGAGGCTCACTCTCAACCATGAATGTAAGAAAGTCAGGCCCAAAGGATTTCTCACTCCTTTGCCTTTTACATCTTCTTGGCTCACCCTCTTCAACTTCTAATTGTTCTTTAGTATCCTCTCGAACAATCTCATCAACAATTGTTGATGAACTTGCATGATTGGTTGTTGAAGAACTCGCCTGAGTTTGTACTAACATTGGAAACTCTTCTTCAAAGTAAGTCACATTTCCTGGCCTTGTCTCTATGATAGAGTCCTTGTGCATATCATGTCACACCCCCAAAAATCCACCGGCGGAGTATCACCGCTTGGCGGCGTGACTGACCAGGATCAAGCCACCAATCATATTGAACAAGCAAGTAATTAATTATAAAAGTCCAACCAATACAATTGGTGTCCAAAAAAAACAAAGTTTAAGTTGCAAGCGGAAGCATAATGTATAAAACCAAATCATAAGTTTAAATGTTTTCAAAGTTTAACATGGCACTCAGCTGTCCATGTCCCACAACGACTCTTCCCCATGCAAGATCCAGCTAAGTACCTATTGACCTGCAAAACATGTAGTAACGAGTCAACAATAATGTTGAGCGAGTTCACAGTTGGGTGTTTGTTTTAGTTGTTTCGAAAACAGTTTCCTTTAACTGGCATCCCTGCCGTGGGGGTTACCCCATAGTTGAAAACGTGATTTGTTTAACTCATTTACTCTGGCAATCCAGCCATGGGGGCTACCCCATGTTTAGTTATCTGGCTTTTCGGCCGTGGGGGCTACCCCATGTATACTACTAGACACGTTACCATATCGACTGCTGACTGTAGTCATGTTTATGTGCCCTGAACTGTCAATGTCTCTCATCATTGACGTGCCCAGATCCATTAGTTCACGCCCGTCCTCTGCAGCACGGTGTGAGGCTTGTCAGACCTAAATAGCGCTATCTAACTAATGACCCGCTCGCCATTGGCCCGGCGATTAAGTCGATATAAAAAGGAGGGACTTCGTGATAGAGTTTTGGTCTAGTAAAAGTTAACTGTCCATGAGGACGAGGAATTATATTCCTAAACCCGTACTGTCCTACCCAAGAAAGGACGAGGAATCCATATTCCTTAACCCATTCCCAACCCCTGGGAATCCCATGCTTTGTAGAAAGTGTGAACTCACCTTAGGTTAGCTCGGCAGATAAATGAAAGGTCAATCGAGCTGCTAGAGGTCAACCACGTCCTAACATGGTTACCATACAAGTCAGGTCTAGGTTCAAATAGTGCACGTATGTTTACACAAGTTAACAGGTTACTAACACGTATTGATCATGGCACACGTATAACACATTAACATACTAACACTTGTACGATCCCAAAGATAAAGCCCAATCAACAGGCGGCCCAACCTATTGTGCGATCAGCACAACTTGTGCGGTTGTGCGACCAGCCTTAAACCCGGCCCAAAAACATAAGTAGTTCAGCAAGTTAACGGCCCAAATAAATAAACAAGGACTCTCTTGTGCGATCCGGATGGCTTGTGCGATCGGAACTAGCCCGGCCCAACATATACCCGGCCCAAACAAATAACAAAATACAACTTGTGCGATCCAATAGTCTTGTGCGACTATGGATGCCTTGTGCGACTGAGTTTGTGCGTCTGGCACTTGTGTGATCGGATCAGGTCTTGTGCGACCTGATCTTGTGCGCTTTGGGTCCTTGTGCGATCAAGGAAAACTTGTGCGATTTGTTTGATTATTCCTAAAATCTTGCAATCGGTTACATGGTTTCCATTTATGTGATTATCAATCAACAACACTATCATTTTCCAATCATAACATATTCGATCAAACTAGTGTTTTGACATCAATTCTTATGAGCCCTAACATAATCAAAACATGAACAATAATCAAAACACCAACCATATTAACATGATTCATATTCTCGATCCCTAGCAACCATCCTATCAAGACAACACAATAAATCATCCTCACGTAAACATATCAAAGCCGATATCACAAACATTCGGTTTTCATTCTTTATCTACAAATCCAACCAAACACCTATATAGCCGATTACATTCATTCATACTATCATGACAATACATCATCATCCGAATAACAACACATCACAGCCGGTTAATATACCATTGGTTCTTGATCATTAACATGCAAATTCCAAATTATATGAACATTATCAATTACACATGTGAGCCGAGTTCATGTACATAAATCATAATCAAACACACAACATCCCTAGATCATCATGTAGGCTTACACATCATCTATTATGCAATTAAACGATTAGAACACTAACCGATATAACACAAGAATGGTCCGAATCCAAGAGATCTTCGATGGAAAGGAGAGGTGTGGCTGCCTTCAAGTTAGAGAGCGGGAGGAGAGCACTAGGGTTTGTGTGTTATGAGAGTTGCAACAAATGAGGAGTATACACTCCTCTCTTTAGTTATGCGACACAAGGGGGTGGGCCGAACCCTCCTAATGGGCTGCCCATTCGGTTCACTCACAAAAGAGGTGTGGGCCGAGAGTGTTAAGGAACCACAGCCCAAAGGCTTGTGCATTCGGGTTGTTGTGCGATTGAGCTCGTTTATATACATACATATTTTACAAAAAACACATATCAAACATAACATTTCATTAATCATCAAAGTTCATACAATCACATAGTGTTCAAATACATTACATTAATGCAAAGATAGGTTCTGGAATACGAGTTGTCACATTATCCCCAAGTTGAAAGAAATTTCGTCCCGAAATTTAGCATGTACTCACTGAGGAAGCTAGTTAAGTTGCATGGTTTTCCTGGTTTTCCTGGGGTGTCACATCCTCCCCCCGTTGATCTGGAATTTCGTCCCGAAATTCCGTAGCTTCAGCCTCAGTAGTGGTTGTACTGTTTGCGAATAGTTGGGGATACTTTTGTTTCATTTGATCTTCGCGTTCCCAGGTGAACTCTGGGCCGCGATGTGAGTTCCAACGAACTCGAACGAGAGGTATTCTAGTGCGCTTGAGGACCTTAACATCCCGGTCTGTGATTTCAACTGGTTCTTCGACGAATCGCAAATACTCGTCGATAGTGAGCTCCTTCAAAGGAACTATGAGGGTCTCATCTGACAGACACTTCTTCAGATTCGACACGTGGAAAACGTTGTGAACTGCACTGAGTTCTGCTGGTAAGTTCAGTTTGTAGGCCACCTTGCCTATTTTCTCGATGACTTCAAAAGGTCCGACATATCGTGGGTTAAGTTTGCCTCGTTTACCAAAACGAACCACACCCTTCCAGGGTGAAACTTTGAGTAGCACTCGCTCCCCAACCTGAAGCTCGAGTGGTTTCCTACCCTTATCGGCGTAGCTTTTCTGACGGTCACGAGCTGCCGCCATTCGTTGTCGTATTTGAGCAATCCTTTCTGTTATGTCTACCACAAGTTCTGGGCCAGTGATCTGACTATCCCCCACCTCTGCCCAACAAAGAGGTGATCGGCATTTACGCCCGTACAATGCCTCAAATGGAGCAGCTTTAATGCTGGTGTGGTAGCTGTTATTGTACGAAAATTCCACAAGTGGCAGATGCTTTTCCCAGCCGTTGCCAAAGTCAATTACACATGCCCTAAGCATGTCTTCTAAAGTTTGAATAGTGTGCTCAGACTGCCCATCCGTCTGAGGGTGATACGCTGTGCTCATGTCTAATCGTGAGCCAAAGGATTTGTGCATCGCTTGCCAAAGTTTTGAAGTGAAACGTGCGTCATGATCAGAGATAATAGAGGTGGGCACCCCGTGCCTCGAGACCACTTCCTTAAGATATACGTCCGCTAAAGTGGAGAACTTATCCGTTTCCTTGATAGCCAAGAAGTGTGCAGACTTTGTGAGTCGATCCACGATCACCCAAATAGTGTCATTTCCGCGCTGAGATCTAGGCAGGCCAGTAACGAAATCCATGGAAATTTGCTCCCATTTCCATTATGGTATCTTAGGTTGTTGGAGTAGGCCTGAAGGTTTCTGGTATTCGACTTTGACTCTCGCACAAGTCAAACACTTGCTGACGTAGGTTGCTTTGTGGGCCTTCATGCTAGGCCACCAGTAGGTAGTTCTGAGGTCGTGGTACATCTTATCCGAACCAGGATGTACTGAGTAGCGAGACTTGTGTGCCTCATCCATCACAAGCTCTCGTAGGTTGCCATAGAGTGGGACCCAAATGCGTCCTGTTACGTAGTAGGCACCGTTTTCCTTATGTTCTAATCGTTGCCTTGAGCCGCGTAGGGCTTCAGCCCTGACGTTTTCTGGTTTCAATGCTTCTACCTGAGCATCTCGTATCTGGGAAGGAAGACTAGATTGAATGGTGAGTTGTAATGCTCGTATGTGTTTAGGTATAGTGTCCTTTCGACTGAGGGCATCGGCCACAACATTGGCTTTGCCCGGATGGTACCTGATTGAGCATTCGTAGTCATTCAGTAGCTCGACCCATCGCCGTTGTCGCATATTCAGTTCCTTCTGTTTGAAGATATGCTCGAGACTCTTGTGATCGGTGTAGATGGTGCACTTGGTACCGTACATGTAATGTCTCCATATCTTAAGTGCAAAGACAACAGCTCCTAGCTCTAAATCATGCGTAGTGTAGTTCCATTCATGAACTTTGAGTTGGCGTGAGGCGTACGCAATAACTTTATCCCGTTGCATCAACACACAACCAAGACCCTGAATTGATGCGTCACAGTAAACCACAAAGTCGTCTGTGCCCTCTGGCAATGAAAGGATAGGTGCACTGCAAAGTCTATCCTTTAAGTGTTGAAATGCTAATTCCTGTGCATTTCCCCATCGATAAACAACGCCTTTCTGCGTTAGTGAGGTGAGAGGCTGTGAAATCTTGGAAAAATCCTTAATAAACCTTCTGTAGTATCCAGCCAAGCCCAAGAATTGGCGAATTTCCGTTGGTGTACGAGGTGCATGCCAGTTCTTAATCGAGTCTACCTTAGATGGATCCACATGAATCCCATCCTTGTTCACCACATGGCCTAAGAAATGGACTTCACGAAGCCAGAAGTCGCATTTTGAAAACTTGGCGTACAGCTGTTCTGCTCGAAGGAGTTCCAAAATGAATCGTAAATGCTGCTCGTGTTCCTCCTGACTCTTCGAATAGATCAGGATGTCGTCGATGAAAACTATAACGAACTTGTCCAGGTAAGGCTTGCACACTCGATTCATCAAATCCATGAAGACCGCAGGGGCGTTTGTCAGCCCAAAAGGCATGACCAAAAACTCGTAGTGTCCATAACGAGTTCTAAAGGCTGTTTTGGAGACGTCCTCTTCTCGGACTCTCAGCTGGTGATATCCTGATCTCAAATCAATCTTCGAGTAAAAGCTCGACCCTTGCAACTGGCCGAATAGGTCATCAATGCGTGGAAGAGGATAGCGGTTCTTCACCGTCACCTTGTTGAGTTCTCGATAGTCGATACACATCCTGAAGGTACCGTCTTTCTTCTTCACGAATAGCACCGGAGCTCCCCAAGGCGAAGAGCTAGGACGAATAAAACCCTTATCCAAGAGTTCTTGTAGTTGCGTAGAGAGTTCTTCCAACTCTGATGGGGCTAAACGATAAGGTGCTCGAGCTATAGGTGCTGCTCCAGGAGCTAGCTCGATTTGAAACTCGACCTGGCGATGAGGCGGAAGACCAGGTAATTCCTCAGGGAATACCTCAGGAAAGTCACGTACGATCGGAAAATCTTCTATCTTCTTCTCTTTCTTCGAGGTGTCAGTAACGAGAGCCAGAATAGCAGTGTGGCCCTTTCTCAAACACTTCTGGGCCTTAAGGAAAGAGATGATGCTCACAACAGCACCACTCTTGTCGCCACGAATCATAAGTGGTTCATCACCCGAACGAGGAATACGGACAATCTTCTCGTTACAAAGAATTTCTGCTTGATGTTGGGATAACCAGTCCATCCCAATGACAACGTCGAAACTACCCAGAGTGATAGGAAGGAGGTCGATAGAGAAAGTGTGACCAGCAAGAACAATGTTACAACCCTTGACTACGTGTGTAACCTCTAGATTCTTACCATTAGCTAGCTCTACAGTCTGTTTGGTGTTCAATGGTGTTGGGGTACACTTAAGTATTTGGCTAACTTTTAAGGACACGTAGCTAGTATCGGCACCCGAATCAAATAAGACAGTAACGTAAAAGTCGTCGAGAAGGAACTTACCCGTCACCACATTGGGATCGTTCCTTGCTTCACCTTGGCCAATAACGAACACACGACCTCTTGCACCATTGCCGTTGTTACCCCCGTTGTTTCCATTCCCCTGGTTGTTGTTGTTATTGTTGTTCTGGTTCCTGTTCAGTTGGGGACAATCTCTCTTGAAGTGGCCTTCAGCTCCACACTGAAAGCACCCTTTGTTGTTACCTTGCTGCTGCTGCTGGCGTTGTTTTTGTTGGGCTGGTTGTTGTTGACGATTCTGGTTTGTGGGGTATAAACTCCTGCAATCCTTTGCGGCGTGACCTGGCTTGTTGCACCGATGGCAGTTACCCCTAGTGTATGGCCCGCTGTGGTGTAGGTTGCAGCGATTGCATTTGGGGTGATTTCCCTTGTACCCACCATGACTTTGACAACCAGACGATTGCTGACTAGGACTCTTGTAGTCGTCAGTCCTTCTCTGCTGAGACTGAGATTGAACAGAAGTCGAACCCTTGCTTAAAGCTCCATCCCATTTCCGTTTGTTGTCACTAGGAGTATCTGAAGTAGCTGTAGCACTAAGGCGCTTGGGTAACCTGTTCTGTTCCACCGCCTGATCAGTGAGACGGTGAGCCAATTGAACAACTTGCTGGATGGTGGCGAGGTTAGCTGAAGTCACATGACTTTGAATCTCTGTCACTAAGACCTTAAGATATAGTTCGATACGCTTAATTGGAGGGTCCACCATAGTAGGACATAGAATGGCAAGCTCATTCGATCTTTTCGTGTACGCTTCAATTTCTGACCCCGTCATCTTGAGGTTGAAGAACTCGACTTCTAGTTTGTGAATTTCATCACGATTGCAATACTCCTCTTTGATCATTTCCTTAAAGTTGTTCCATGGGGTGGCGTTAGCAGCAACCAACCCCAGCATCTGAACCTGAGCATTCCACCACTTGAGCGTTAAACCCTCGAGAGTACCGGTAGCATACTTCACCCTGCGAGCCTCAGGGCATTCACACATTTCGAAAACAGATTCAAGTTTTTCAAACCAGTGGAGGAAACCCACGGCTCCTTCGGTGCCGCTGAAAGTAGTTGGTCGGTAGTCCATAAAAGTTTTGAAAGTGCACACAGGGGACTGTGCAGGTTGACCTGTCGTGGGTGTAAGAAAGAACAAAGTTTAACACAAAGGTTGGTTCACGAGAGTAGGACCTAAAGATCCTAGAATGAGTTTAAACTGCAGGGTATACCACCTGCCTGTGCTGCTGCAAGTGCCGCAGCAACTTGTTGGTTAATCAGAGCCGTCAACTGGGCTTGAGTCATGTTAACGCGTCCAGACATGATCTTCATATCGAGAGAAACATGAGTGAGAGGGGTTCGCGAAAATGCGATGACAGAAGGGAGTAAGCACACACATGTTTTCAAACTATAGTTGCTACGTTTAGTTATGCATACCATAAGCAAAGTTCTATGTAATCTAGCAAGTAGGCAATAACATAAACCATATCACTTAGAATTGTCGAGTCTTGCACGTGGAGCGAAGCGTCGTTGTGGATCGTAGAGCACTGTACAGGTTATAGTCTGGTTTTAACAAAAACGTTTTCCCTTATTAAAACCAAGTTCACTATAACCAATGGCTCTGATACCAATCTGTCACACCCCCAAAAATCCACCTGCGGAGTATCACCGCTTGGTGGCGTGACTGACCAGGATCAAGCCACCAATCATATTGAACAAGCAAGTAATTAATTATAAAAGTCCAACCAATACAATTGGTGTCCAAAACAAACATAGTTTAAGTTGCAAGCGGAAGCATAATGTTTAAAACCAAATCATAAGTTTAAATGTTTTCAAAGTTTAACATGGCACTCAGTTGTCCATGCCCCACAACGACTCTTCCCCATGCAAGCTCCAGCTAAGTACCTATTGACCTGCAAAGCATGTAGTAACGAGTCAACAATAATGTTGAGCGAGTTCACAGTTGGGTGTTTGTTTTAGTTGTTTCAAAAACAGTTTCCTTTAACTGGCATCCCTGCCGTGGGGGTTACCCCATAGTTGAAAACGTGATTTGTTTAACCCATTTACTCTGGCAATCCAGCTGTGGGGGCTACCCCATGTTTAGTTATCTGGCTTTTCGACCATGGGGGGCTACCCCATGTATACTACTAGACTCGTTACCATATCGACTGCTGACTGTAGTCATGTTTATGTGCCCTGAACTGTCAATGTCTCTCATCATTGACGTTCCCAGATCCATTAGTTCATGCCCGTCCTCTGCGGCACGGTGTGAGGCTTGTCAGACCTAAATAGCGCTATCTAACTAATGACCCGCTCGCCATTGGCCCGGCGATTAAGTCGATATAAAAAGGAGGGACTTCGTGATAGAGTTTTGGTCTAGTAAAAGTTAACTGTCCATGAGGACGAGGAATTATATTCCTGAACCCGTACTGTCCTACCCAAGAAAGGACGAGGAATCCATATTCCTTAACCCATTCCCAACCCCTGGGAATCCCATGCTTTGTAGAAAGTGTGAACTCACCTTAGGTTAGCTCGGCAGATAAATGAAAGGTCAATCGAGCTGCTAGAGGTCAACCACGTCCTAAGATGGTTACCATACAAGTCAGGTCTAGGTTCAAATAGTGCACGTATGTTTACACAAGTTAACAGGTTACTAACACGTATTGATCATGGCACACGTATAACACATTAACATACTAACACTTGTACGATCCCAAAGATAAAGCCCAATCAACAGGCGGCCCAACCTATTGTGCGAACAGCACAACTTGTGCGATCCACAATGGGTTGTGCGATCAGCCTTAAACCCGGCCAAAAAACATAAGTAGTTCAGTAAGTAAACGGCCCAAATAAATAAACAAGGACTCTCTTGTGCGATCCGGATGGCTTGTGCGATCGGAACTAGCCCGGCCCAACATATACTCGGCCCAAACAAATAACAAAATACAACTTGTGCGATCCAATAGTCTTGTGCGACTATGGATGCCTTGTGCGACTGAGCTTGTGCGTCTGGCACTTGTGTGATCGGATCAGGTCTTGTGCGACCTGATCTTGTGCGCTTTGGGTCCTTGTGCGATCAAGGAAAACTTGTGCGATTTGTTTGATTATTCCTAAAATCTTGCAATCGGTTACATGGTTTCCATTTATGTGATTATCAATCAACAACACTATCATTTTCCAATCATAACATATTCGATCAAACTAGTGTTTTGACATCAATTCTTATGAGCCCTAACATAATCAAAACATGAACAATAATCAAAACACCAACCATATTAACATGATTCATATTCTCGATCCCTAGCAACCATCCTATCAAGACAACACAATAAATCATCCTCACGTAAACATATCACAGCCGATATCACAAGCATTCGGTTTTCATTCTTTATCTACAAATCCAACCAAACACCTATATAGCTGATTACATTCATTCATACTATCATGACAATACATCATCATCCGAATAACAACACATCACAGCCGGTTAATATACCATTGGTTCTTGATCATTAACATGCAAATTCCAAATTATATGAACATTATCAATTACACATGTGAGCCGAGTTCATGTACATAAATCATAATCAAACACACAACATCCCTAGATCATCTTGTAGGCTTACACATCATCTATTATGCAATTAAACGATTAGAACACTAACCGATATAACACAAGAATGGTCCGAATCCAAGAGATCTTCGATGGAAAGGAGAGGTGTGGCTGTCGTCAAGTTAGAGAGAGGGAGGAGAGCACTAGGGTTTGTGTGTTATGAGAGTTGCAACAAATGAGGATTATACACTCCTCTCTTGAGTTATGCAACACAAGGGGGTGGGCCGAACCCTCCAAATGGGCTGCCCATTCGGTTCACTCACAAAAGAGGTGTGGGCCGAGAGTGTTAAGGAACCACAGCCCAAAGGCTTGTGCATTCGGGTTGTTGTGCGATTGAGCTCGTTTATATACATACATATTTTACACAAAACACATATCAAACATAACATTTCATTAATCATCAAAGTTCATACAATCACATTGTGTTCACATACGTTACATTAATGCAAAGATAGGTTCTGGAATACGAGTTGTCACACATCAGGATTCTTGGATTCATATACAAGGAATCGATGTGAGCTACCGTTTTTTGACATATCTAATGAAAATGCAATCAATAGTTTTTGGCCCTATCTAACAATCAACTTAGCCAGGAACCCCCATACTTTCAAGTATTTATAGGATGATTTATGTCCCCACCATAACTCATGAGGTGTTACATCCTTATACTTGAAAGGTATTTTATTTAACAAAAAATTGGCCGACAAAATTGCCTCCCCCCACATGTCCTGGCTCATCCCAAAACTTATCAACATGGCATTCATCATTTCTTTTAGTGTACGATTCTTTCGTTCCACGATGCCATTTGATTGGGGTGTATAAGGAGGGGTACACTCGTGTATTATGCCACTTTTTTTGCACATACTTCCCCAAATGGTGAACCATATTCAACTCCTCTATCACTTCTCACACGTTTTATTTTCTTGTTGAGTTGATTCTCAACTTCAGCTTTATACAAGATAAACTTGTCAATTGATTCATCCTTACTCTTAAGTAAGTAAACATAACAATATCTTGTATTGTCATCGATAAAGGTAATAAAATATTTATTACCACCTCTGGTTGGAATTGATTTTAAGTCACACACATTAGTGTGAATCAGATCAAGGGGTTCAGTTATTCTTTCAACTGATTTGAAGGATGATCTTGTTTGTTTGGCTTCAACACAAGTTTTACATTTTGTTTTAGAGTCAATGGAAAAAGTTGGTATGTAATCTAATTTAATTAAACGACGCGTCGAATTAAAATTTACATGACCAAGACATCCATGCCAAACATTAGGAGACTCAACCAAGTAAGCAGAAGTACTAGCATTTTTATTCTTGTTTTTCTTAACAACCATTACATTAAGTTTAAACATGCCATTTTGGGCATAGCCCTTTCCAACAAACATACCACGCTTAGTTAAAACAAAATTATCATTTTCAAAAACTAGACGAAAGCCATGCTTGTTAAGCATCCAACCCGACACAAGACTCTTGCGCATGTCTGGAACAGAAAGCACATTCTTCAAAGTGAGCCTTTTCCCAGAAGTCCACTTCAAGATCACATCACCTTCTCCCTTGATATCAGCTGTAGCAGCATTACCCATGTATAACTTTTCTCCCACCACCTCTTTAAACGTATTAAAGAGGGTCCTATCTGGGCACACATGGCGGGTTGCCCTAGTATCAACCCACCACCCTTTTGGCTCGTCAGCCACCAAATTTACCTCATCCGCCATGGCAGTAAGGTCTGAAATCATGGCCACTAATGGCATACCATCATCATCAACCATAAGAGTCGTGTCATATTTAGGCTCTTTGCATTGGTCAGCAAGGTGACCAGTTTGTCCACAGTTGTAACACTTCCCTTTAAAGGGACCAACCTTCTTCTTCACACCACCTTTCTTTCGCCCAAGGTCAACACCTTTGTTTTTCCATTTTCCATTGAACTTGTGGCCTTTGTTACGCTTGTAACCCCTTGAGGATTGACCATGTTCCACAAGGTTCGCTTTTGCAGAAGCTTCAACTTGACTTCCTTTGTGTGATATTTTGTTGCCCTCCTCAATACGAAGACGAACCACAAGGTCTTTGATGGTCATTTCCTTTCGCTTATACTTAAGGTAATTCTTGAAGTCCACCCAACTAGGAGGCAACTTTTCAACAATTGTTGCCACTTGGAATGTTTCACTCAGATTCATCCATCCGACAGAACGTCACTAAGAATAATCTACAGTTCTTGGACTTGACTCATCACAGTTTTTGAATCATTCATTTTATAGTCCAAAAACCTAGCAACAACATACTTTTTAATACCCGCATCCTTAGTCCTGTATATCCGTTCCAATGACTCCCATAATTCTTTGGCATTTGAAACCTTGAGATACACGTTATACAAGGCATCTGAGAGGCCATTCAACACATAGTTGCGGCATAGGTACTCAGAGTGTTTCCAAGTATCAACAGCACTTATAAATTGGACATCAGATGTCCCTTCTGCGAGACCAGGAGGAGACTCCGTCAAAAACCTCGCAAGGTTTAGAGTGGTCAGATAGAACAACATCTTTTGTTGCCATCTCTTAAAACTCAAACCAGTAAACTTCTCTGGTTTTTCAGCATGGTTAGCAACTGCTTGAGCCACTTGGGTACCAACCAATGGTCCCATGGTAGTGGATGTGGATCCAACAGTGTTTGATGTGGTTGCTGCAACAATAGTCACAATACGTCAAAAAAAGGCTTACGACCACACAAAAAAAGTGTGACCATACGCCTTTTGCCGCGCTTTTTTTTCAACTCAAGTGTGACCAAAGGTCGAGTCATCGTAGGTATTATACAGCCGCATTCACGTTTAGTGTTCGTAGCAACTTAAAAGTGTGGCTAAAGGGTACCACTATTTTTGCTGGAATCAAAATTTTGTACAATAAGTGTGGCTAAAGGGTAGCAACAGCCACATGAATTTATTTTAAGTGTGGCCATTTCTATTATTTAGTCACATGAGTTTACTATAAGTGTGGCTAAAAACTATTTCTAGACACACAAAACAATTTTGTAATTTTGAAAGTGACTATTGTCTAACCTTTAGTCACACATAAAGTCTCATAATTTTAAGTGTGGCTATTGTTTAACCTTTGGTCACACATTCTTTTTTTTTCTGGTGACATTTGCTATCATTCCGCCATACAAAAAAAATAAAGTAACAATAGTGTGGCTATTGTTTATGTAAAGCCACATAAAGTTTTGTGCTTTTAAGTGTTGCTAATGGCTAGCATTTGGTCACATGTAATTTACCTTTCTCATGACATTTGCTATCATTCTGTCACATAAAAAACAAAGTAATGATAATGTGGCTAATGATTATGTAAAGCCACATGAAAGTTTATAATTTTAATTGTGGCTATCATCTAACCTTTGGCCACATATATTTATTTTGTGCATTACGTATGCTATCATTCCGTCACACCAAAATAAACAAAATGGTGATGGTGTGACTAATGATTATGTAAAGCCATATGAAATTTTGTAATTTTAAGTGTGGCTATTGTCTAACCTTTGGTCACACATAATATGTTTTACCTATGATATCACAATCGCTAACATTTCGTCACACCAAAATTTACAACGTGACGATGATGTGACTAGTGATCATGTAAAGCCACATGAAAATTTATAATTTTTAGAGTGGCTATTGTTTACCATTTGGTCACAAATATTTTGTTTTTACATGACACTTTCTATCATTTTTTCACACAAAAATAAAATGACGATAGTGTGGCTAATGTTTATGTAAAGCCACATGAAGTTTTGTGCTTTTAAGTGTGGCTAATGGCTAACTTTTGGTCACACATAACTTTTTTCCTGTGACGTTTGGTATAGTTTTGTCACACAAACAAAAAAAAAAGTACCCATAGTGTGGCTAATGATCATGTAAAGCCAAAGAAAATTTTGTAAGTTTATATGTGGCTATTATCTAACATTGGTTCACACATATTTATAATGGTTCCATGTGGCCATTTTCGTATAATTAGCATTTTTATATTCATTTTTTTTGTAAAACAAAACAATACCAAACGTAAGAAAACTTAAAAACCAAATAATATTAACAATAATAAACCAAAATCCATACATAAATTTAAAATTTAAATACCAAATACATAAGCTTGTATCAAAAGATATCTCCAAATGATGCAACAAGTGCAGTAGAACCTGCATCACTACTAGCAGCACTTGCAACAACAGCAAACCCATCTGCTCCAATTGTTTGCATAATGGTGCCTGTTGTAGGAGGGGGGGATATTCCACGGTCCTCCCAACCGCCGAGGTGATCCCACCTCGCAGACCGCCGCCCAGCAAGCCTGAGTCTGGGGGTAAATCCGCTACCGTAGGGGCATTGGGAACGAGCAAGACTCGAACCCGCCACCTCCGGGTTAGAATGCGGGCTGGTGTAGGAGCTAATGCATAATCACCTGAAGCAAACCTTAATCAGTTACTGAGTGACAATAAATACATTGTTTGCTTCAGATGCTATCCGTGAGTGAAATCTGAACGCCACCAACTTCCCTTCCACCAGCTACTTTCTGCACTTCGTTAATCTCCCTACAGAAGACAATTGTTTAAAGATAAGACTCTATTTTAAATTCAGAAAATCTTGAAGGAGCCTGCATACACAAAAAAATGTAGGTCAAAAGATTTTAAAGGGTCAGTAAAACATTTAGTCACCGAGTTAAAAAACAAATGCCTTAACTTTTTAATACGTTTTCCTGTTCTCTACCACCAACCTTTCTCTCATCTATATAGCAAGGTATATTAGAGATATGTTAGTAAAAAAAGGAGATGAAAATCACAGAATAAATGATTGATGTTGATATATGTACTTACTTGCATTGCAGCTCTAATGATGTTAAGCTATCATGTTTTTGAAAAACTAGTATCTGCATAAAATATAAATAAAAACTTCATGCATGCAAAATTACATCACAACTAAGAATCCAAAAGAAGAAAGACTAACTAAACCATACTTGCAGTGATCGAGTTTGATACAATGTTGACTTGATAGAATGCAGGACACTTAAAATTTAATGGATGATAATATTGCACTTCTAAAACTCAAGTCTACAAATCTGCAACGACTTTAGCAACGACAATTCAAGTCTAAAACTCAAGTCTATAAAATTATATATACACATTTGGCAACTTTCAAACCATTAACCCGTTTGAGTTACAGTTGATGATCAGACCCGTTTGATATAATTTGTAACACAAATAGACCCATTCATAAGCATATGGGTCGAAAATGCCACTTCTACATAATGATTATGATCAAATAGTCATACTTGAGAGACCAAAGAAGAGTTTGGGTGGCCGAGGCATTGATAAGCGCTTGAATGGCATTTTCTATGCCCTTTCTTGTTGCTGGACACTTCCTGTAATGTACCGTATTTCATAAAAGTATAAAAAATCATAAAATTATACACAAAGTTAAAGTTACCTTTCCCAAAGTTAAGCTGGTTGTGGAAATTTATGTCCCGTGCTCGCCAACCCAACCTGGTTTTGACTTAATATCTGCAATTATATAGAAAAAATTTTGAAGCTAATTTCCCAACTTTTAAACAAGTTTCTCTGTAAATAGCCAATATGGTAAAACCTCATAGATATGGTGAAACAAGAATAAAAATTCAATCAGTTTATGGCAGAAACAAATTGGTTTACAGAAAACCAATAGAAACTACAAAAGTTTGCTAATAAACAAAACAAACTGTTTATAAAAATTTTTAAAACAAAAACAGGGAACGGGTTTAATAAATCTGTTTTAAGCTTGTAGGACAACCGTTCACAAAATAAATAAAATAAAAATTTTATTAATGAACATTCTGATTACAATACATAAAGAGGAACAAAACTAAACTTAAAGAAATTACAATACAAAAAATGTAAATTAAACTTAGAACAGATTACAAGAAAAATTAAGGAAAATGTAAAACAATGGTGACTGAGGCACGTGAAGATCACGCTTCCGTTAAAACAGATTCCGGGCCACCCAGGTGAACCAGTCTGTTTCCCAGAGTACAACAGCCTAAGCAGATTGTACCGTCGGGATTAGCCTAGCACCTGAAAAAAATACCTGAAACAAGAGTTCTCAGAGATGCGAAGTTAGGAAATTCTCTGTGTGTGCTTTTAACCATACGAATTTGTGTTCTATGTATATCTTAAACAAAGCACACAACTTTATATATGATGTTGTTAGAATTCCAAATGAAAGGTCATATTGAATACAGAATTCAATAAAAATGAAGTCTCAATTCAATGAGAACTTAATTCAACTTGAACAGTAGGAATCTCCCGGTCCCGAGCCCGGGCGTGGGAGCGTGTCGGGTGTTTCGCACCCTCCTGGCAACCACTGGGTGTGAGTTGTCACACAAGAATACATAGAGAATTCTAATTATAAATCCACAAAAGATTTATCTCTTCACCTATGTGGGTCAAGCTCAATTTCCCACATGTTTATGGTTCCAACACACAAACTTAATGCACAAGATCTCTCATTCATCTTGGCTTAATTATTAAATAATCATTATATTAACTCATAATATAATATTATTTATAAAATTTCCAACATATGAGGCGGTGGTTCTGGCGGCCATATGGTTCTAGAGTTGGGGATGAACAAACTGAAAATAAATTCAAGGGCTTTGTTTGACTGGTTTCATGAGAAAGATTACAAATGGCACACTAACTCGGAATGTTAGGACCATCGAGTGGAGGTGATGGCGTGGGCACGATTGGTTGGTTTCAACAACGACGGTCAGCAGTGGTTTCTTCATCAAATATAGATTTCTGGTGGTGTTTGTACTGGATGAGACCATACGGTATGGAGTGGCTTGAAAAGTGTGGATTATTCGACACGTGGACATGTCAGCACGCGTCAGAAATAGGGCCTTGTGCCAAAACACGGGATGTGGGAAGGGGCGTGGAACAGTGGTGTTATTCGACATGTGGCACCTATTTTTTTATATTATTTTTATATAAAATGTGTATTTAAGTTTTTTTAAAATACCTACATAATAATTAACAATAATAAAAAAGATTAGAAAATGTAAATAAAAAACACATAAATTAAAAAAAAAGTTACATAATTTAATAAAAAAACTACATAAATTAAAAAAACAAAAGGAAAGCTAAATAAACGAACTAAGTACGATATTTTGTCTTTATTTATTCTTTCGGTTTCTTGAATATTTCCCTCTCTTTGTCGTCCAGGTGATCGGTCTTCATAATGAGAAATTGCATATCCGGTTTCCTTTCCTTTAGCTTGAACATCTCGAGGGCTTCCTTTTTTTAGGTGCTTCTTTCTTGTTAATGATGTTAAACGTAGTCATTTGATCTTCGATGCTGACCAACACAAGATTTCTTTCATCACCCGTAATGTATGATTTTTGCACCCTCTTTTTTGATTTATCTCTACCAGGTGGCCGCTCTGCTTCAAAATCATCGTCGCTTAAGTCGATCTCCAACTTAGTACGAGCATCCGAGAGACTAGTGGAGGTACAACTTTTTATACCTTTTGGACGACGATTGTCCAGCTAAAGATACCCGTGCCAATTTTGGGGAGTTTTTTGCAACAACCCAACAATGAAGAAAATTAAAGGTGGCCTCTTTTTTTCCTTCCAAATACAATGCAATCGCACGAGTCAACAAGTCAATGTCCCTTTTGCCACTTTTTAGGGTTGCTCCTTAAGTTGTTGTAGTGGCCGTTGAAGGCGGTCATGGCTTGATTTATTTCACACCACTTAGACGAGTGACTATCGTTTTTACGATAGAAATCTCGTTCCAATGTTTTGTGATAAAGGTCGTTTATACGCTTCCAAAAATCATCACTACGTTGGTTGGTACCTATTAAAAAATATTATAATTACCAAATGTATTTTTTAAAATAAATATAATAAAAATATACCTATAACCGAATTCTCCGAAATTGAAAGCCAAGCTTTCGTCAACACAAATCTTCCTCGTTTGTCCACGGATACACGTGACGATCCTCTTTTGCTTTTTCCTTCTCGATCCCGATTTTCTTTTTATGGTTGCGTTTTTGTCGCGTAGAGGATTCGGGTGGTGATGGTTGAGTTTCGGTACGGATTCGGGTGTAGGGGCGTTTGAGTTAGAGGAGTGAACGGTTGAGACATAAAAGGTGGGGATCCTTGAGCTTGCATTTGATGTGGAAACATAAAAGGTAGGTTCGCAAGAAGTTGGTCGTACGCCATTACACTCATATCGAAGTTGCGGGTCGGTTGAGACCCTTTGAGGGGAAGTGGTGTTCGGTACTTCACCCACGCTCCATAGGGGTTGTTCGGATCGAAGTTGCGTTTGTGTGGATGCATTATTTTTTTTATAAAAGGTTGATAGGTTTTTAAAAAATTAAGATAAGGAAGAAGAGAATGAGGTGAAAATGGTGAAAAGTGTTGAGTTTTTATATAGATGTGCTAAAATATTTTTTTTAAATACAAAATATTTTTTGAAATAATGTCGTTGGGGTCTAACGGCTATAAGCCACCCAATTCATAACGCGTCACACTGACACACATTTATTCACAACATTGGTCGATAATTGCACCCCAATCATAAACGTCACGCACAACGTCGTCAATGGTGTGGTATGTGCGGCGTGGAAAGGCATAAACGCCGTTGATCCACACCCGGTATCAGAATAGGAAGATGTGGGGTTGCGGATAGGCTTGATAAATAATATAATATATTATTTTAATATTTTTTAATAATCTAATGGGACCCTCTAATATAACATATTATTTTATCTTTTAATGTTAGATTTTTTTTTTAATTTTAAATGGTAAAAGGATGAAAATACCCTCACATGTTTCTCGTGTAAGGGTAAAGTTATCCTACAAAATCCTCTAATTCTAGGAAGGGTACAAAGACACAGTTGTTCGCAAAATATGACACAATGCCGAGGATAAAGACACAATTAGTCACAAAAAAGACACACTGACGAAAATAAAACACAATGCCAAATAAAAAGGTACAGTGATATAAACAAAAGTTGTAAAATCTATAAGCTAAAAATCAAAAAGTGAAAATCAAAAATCAAATATCGTAAAGTTTGACGAGACAGTTCCAATGCCGATTGAATGAGTTCAATCGGAATCCGTTTGATGACTTTCTTATGACTTCCTGTTTTTAGGAGACTTTGAACTTTTTCGTTTTTTAGATCTAAAAGTTGAAACTTGAAATTTTAAGCACGAGACATTTTCTGCAATTTTATCTTTTAAATTATTTTTTTAACGGCCAACTAAATCACCAGATAAGTATTCTGGAATGCCCTCAATCGAGCAAATTCATCCCCTTTTCTATAACGGTCAGAGTTGGATTCATACCCGTGCCACCGATTCTGGTTAAAACTCGCCCGCCCGAAAGTCTACGGTAAAACTTTATTCGGCTCAGTTTCGAACTAGCTTAACAAGTAACTAACAATTAGATTAGCTTGTCAGGTAATCTATAACATTTAAAAAAGAATATACATTACATTACATCTATAACATTTATGAAAGCTAGTGAACAGTAGTTCACCTGCGTGGTACTCCCTCATTCACCCAACAATGATTTTATTCCTGCTTTAAAACTACGCTCTTGCCATCAGTTCAAAATTACGTTTTTATCCCCAGTTCAAAATAAAATTCTGCTTCTGTCCCCAACTAAAAATTACCATTTTGTCCTCGATTCAAACTTATGATTTTTACCCGCTTAAATTTAGAGTTTTGTCATTAGTTTTGTTTTTTCCCCACCCAACCAAATTGCATTTTTTCTCTCAATCTAAATTTACATTTTTGTCATCGTTTTCCTTTGCTTTCTCAGTCAAATTACGATTTTGACCCCAGTGTAAAATTACAGTCATGACATCGTTTTAATTTTTTTTTTTTTTTGACAAAACTATAGTAGTGATTCGTTTTAATTGTTTTACTCGGTGTAATTTTTATTTGTGTCAGGCGGCTGTCTGGCACATGCTCATTTATTCTGAAAAATTACAATTTTGCCCCCAGTTTAAAATTATTGTTTTCATATCATTTTTGTTTTTCTTAAGCAAAAGTATGATAGTGTTTTAATTTAATTGGTTGACTCAATGTAATTTTTTTGAGATCGCATTATAAGTAGTATGTACAAGTAATCGAAACACAAAGATACATGTTATGAGAGAGAAATATTCGGCTTAGTGCCACACAACACAGACGGGGCAAAATCTAGTTCTTCATTAACATTTAATATCACTTTTTGGTATCTTATGAACTATCTTTTCCAACCAACACAACTTTTATAAAAAACTACTATCCACTTGGCCTCATGTAAAGAAGACAAAACAATAAAAACCGGTCAAATACATTCATCACATTCATTTTCATTTTCATTTTCAATATTTACAAAAAAGAGTGTCGACTGCAATAGTTGTTGCCCTTTATTGGGTAACAAGCTGCCTGACACTCCCCTATTGTCCTAATTAATTTATGATTTTATCTCCGCTTTAAAATTACGATTTTATCATCGGCTTAAAATTACGTATTTGCCATCAGTTCAAAATAAACTGACGCTCTTGCTCCCAGCTAAAATTCTCAATTTTGCCATCGATTCAAATTTACGGTTTTGCCCCGTTTAAAGTTACAGTTTTGTCATTAGTTTCAAACGGGGGAATAGTATCAGACAGCTGCCTGGCACTCCTCCACTGGACCAACCAGTTTATTATTCTATACTAATTTTAAAATTACGTTTTTACCACCAGTTTAAAATTACGTTTTCGACCCCAACTTAAAATAAAATTATGTTTTTGCCCTCTTCTCAAAATTACGAATTTGCCCTCGGTTCAGAATTACGATTTTGCCCGCAGCCCAAATTTACTTTTCGCCCCCGGTTCAAAATAAATGTATGTTTTCCCCCAGCTAAAAAATTACGATTTTGCCCGCAGCCCAAATTTACGTTTTCGCCCCCCGGTTCACAATAAATGTATGTTTTCCCCCAGCTAAAAAATTACGATTTTGCCATCTGTTAAAAATTATCATTTTGGTTTTGCCATCACTTTAGCTTTTGGAAAATAGTAAAAAAAATACAACTTTACCGCCAGTTAAAAATTACATTACTGTCATTGTTTTTGTTTATTTTAGCAAAACTATAAAAGTGTTTTGTTTTCATTACTTTACTCGATTTAATTGTTTTTCGTGTCAAGTAGCTGCCTAACACTCGCTCATTAGTCCTGACAAATTACCGTTTTACCCTGAGCTAAAAATTATGGTCTTGTCATCGTTTTAGTTTTTTTTAGCAAGACTGTTTTTTTAATTGGTTGAGAATTATTCGGCTATCTTCCCGCAACGTGAACGGGGCATCAAACTAGTTATTCGTCTATTTTCCAATTTATATTCACCAAAATAAAACAAAAAAGCAAAAGAGAATAAAAGCATTGTTCAACTTTTTGCACAAAACTTATTTCAAAAGCAAAAGTGGTGATCGATAATGGTGCAAATCTGAATTCGCCCCAACACCGGCAACAAAACCACTTTCCTTATTATTATTCATTCATATCAAATCAAAAATAATAATATTCATCCATCCCATCATCTCCTAAACACACCCACATTGATCTTTACATACAAAGATTCATATATACATACAAATTTGAATACCCAGAATCCTCTTTAATCAACCCACCGACAAAAACCGTTAGAATCAAGGGTTTTAGGTTTCTTGATCTGGGTAACGGTTTGTGGCGGGAATAACGGTTAAGAATTGGCGGGAATTCTGTTATTGGAGTTGCATGTGTGATTATTATGGCGAACCCATCTGGAAACGGGTCGAATGCTAGTGATTCGGGTCAAGTTAGTTATGATGGGGAGCAGAGTGCTAGTGTTTCTACTGATTGGACTCCTGATGAACAGTTGATTTTGGAAGATGGGTTGTCTATGTAAGTGTTTTTTTGTTAATTGGGTTGATTGGGTTTTTGTTTTTTTGAAGATTTAGGGTTTGGTTTTGTGAGTTTTTGTTGGCAAGATAGAATCTTTGAAGAAATAATAGAGAATCTTTGATGATACATGTGCAAACCTAAATTAACATAATTTATTTACTGCAATCTATTTTGATTGATTTTGTTAGAAACATATAATTGTGTTTATCGGTTCGGTTATCGGTTTATTCTGTTCGGTTATAACCGAATTTTTTGATATGGTTTTTTCGGTTACAGTTAGGTTTGGTTTTTTTTTTCGGTTACCGTTAGGTTCGTTTTTTTTCGGTTACAATTAGGTTCGGGTTTTTTTCGGTTTAATTGGTTTCTGACCGAATAATAAACACCCCTACATATGATGTTGATTGATTGAAGAAGAAACAAATTAATATTCTTGATATATGTTGAATTGAAAGAGTAATTCTGTTAAACATTCTTGCGAGTTGCGACATGAATTCACCTATGTTAATGTGATTATTTGTGGTTCTATTTTAATGATGAGATATGTATGTTTTTGTGTATGTTGGAAAAAGAATTGAAGTTTGAACTCTTGTATAAACCTTTTTTTTTTACCTCATGCGAGTCTACTGTTGACTGTTGTTGACTAATATTATTAGATTCAAAAAGAAGAAATCAATTAATATTCTTGATATATGTTTAGTTGAAAGAGTAATTCTGTTATGAACATTCTTGCGACATGAATTCGCCTATGTTAATGTGATTATTTGTGGTTCGAGTTAAATGATGAGATATGCATGTTTTTGTGTATGTTGGAAAAAGTATTTTTATTTTGAACTTTTGTACAAACCTTTTTTTGTTGACCCTCACGCATGTCTAGTGTTCATTGTTGAGTAATATCATTAGTAACTAAAACGCAGGTATGCGTCTGAATCAAATATCATCCGGTATGCAAAGATTGCTGTGCAGTTGCAGAATAAGACTGTGAGGGATGTGGCTTTGCGGTGCAGATGGATGTTTGTAAGTTTAATATCTTACATTATTCTTTGTTGTATATTTTATTTTGCCAATCGGTGATCACTTTCTAGTTATCTGTTGTCAAATGTTATTTAGACATACTAGAAAAGTTAATGCCAAAATATCCATCATTTGAACCCTCTGGGATAGATTACAAGCTAGATATATCGCCGAAAAAAACATCTATAAAGAAGAAAAGTAGAAAACCTTCCCTTTTATCCTAAGAGAATAAAAATAAAAACCTTGACCATGGTAACCGTTTTTTAGGGAGTGACCAAAAATGGTGGCAACATGTAGTTTAGGTTACTGAGTTTGCAATATTTATGATGATTCTATTCACATCCGAATTAGTTTGCTATAGACATGTAAATCAAATAGCCCTGAGTATTAAGGTATATTATATAGACTTGTAATCCTTCTTATATAAGGTTACATGAGAGTGTGTGTTGTGTTTTGAGTATATATATGTGTGTGTATTATTAAAATAAAATGATCATTGTTTATTGTGTGTTACTTTGACTTTAGATTAAGTGGTGTGTGTGTGTGTGTGGGAGAGGGGGGGGTTGAAAGGGTGAAGGTATTTGGGCCATATTATAACCAATCAGAAATAAACACATAAACTTTATTTTCTTTTATTATTTTTTTTTTGAGTTAACTGCCATTTTGGTCCCTGTGGTTTGTTCATTTTTGCCACTTCAGACCAATTGTAAAAAATGCACCAGTTTCCTCCCTGACATACTGGAAACGTGCCACTTCAGTCCAAAAATTAAAACCCAATTAAGTCAGACAGGTTAATTGAAGGGTATTATTGTCAATTCATAAAATAAGGTGAAAATAAAAGATATATGTCAGGGAGGATTGGCCTGAAATGGCAAAAGTAAACAAACCATAGGGACGAAAATGGCAGTTAACTCTTTTTTTTTTATTTATATTGGTTAGTGAAACCATTACACAAGTTGGAGGAAAAAGTGAGTTGAGTCCCCCAATGTCTACGTGGCAGTCACTTTTTAGTTAAACCACTACACATAGTCTTATGATGAAACTATTATAAGTTGTGTGACTTGTTTCATTGGTAAAATCGATCAATTTACATTAATTTAGCAGGTCAATCATAGAACATTTTATGACCTAATTTAATTATTTGTCATGCTAGAAAAGGGATATTAGCAAAAGAAGGAAAGAAGATTACATCTTAACTAGGAAAACCAAAGATAAAAAGGTAAACCTTCTATTTAGTAATCATTTAAGAAATGCTGGAGTGTGACGGAAAAATAAAGTGATTTTTTTTTCTTATGCAGGAAAAAATGAGTGAGCATTTGGCAAGTACGTATCATTTAGCAACTCAAACCGGACCATCTTCATTATTTAATGGAGTGGTTGCGAATGGAAAATCAAATGCTATACAATATAGTGGTTAGTTCTTTCTTTTACTTTTCACATGTTCGATTCGTGTATCGTATCTATCTCTTTTTATAAGTAGGGCTAAAGTCGCCAAATTGAAACATACTTTATAAAGACAGTCATTTTCTGTAATTCAGGTCACCTGACTTTTTAAATAAGTTATTATGTAAGCCAATTACCTTTACAAATAATGGTTACTTTGTGAAATATGCCTTTTTTGTCATCCATGTCACTAGATCTTTGAACCGATTATGTGGGCCACTTTACCTGGATGTATTTAACCATTATTATTTTACATCTTTGCAAAACAAAAAAGATGTTTTTTAGTTATAAATTTGAGTAAAATGCCATTTTGGTCCCTGAGGTTTGGCCAGTTTAGCGACTTTCATCCAAAAGTTTGTTTTTCCACATCTGGATCCAAAAAGTTTAAAATCTTGCCATTTTCATCCGGCTCATTAACTCCATCTATTTTTCTCCGTTAATTCAGGGGTATTCCCGTCTTTCTTTGTTAACTTAAAGGGCAATTCTGTCCTTTTCAGGGGTATTCCGTCTTTTTACATAAAGTGAATAAGACCAAATTGCCCTTTAAGTTAGCAAAAAAGACGGAAATACCTCTGACTTAACGGAGATATATGGATGGAGTTAACGAGACGGATGGAAATGGCAATATTTCAAACCTTTTGGATCCGGATGCGGAAAAACAAACCTTTGGAAGAAAGTCGCAAAACTGGCCAAACCTCAGGGACCAAAATGGCATTTTACTCTACAAGTTATCATAGGTTGTTTAATTTTTATTAAATTTCAAGAACAAGGTATTATTATTTTTATATAAGTTCAACAAACTAAATTAAAACGTTCTTTGGTACATGTCATATGCTATGAATCTAGTCTAGATCCGTTGCTATAAAAGCGTACTTAAGTATACTGTATACATAAATAATTTTGGCTCCAAGGTTGTTGAACTACTCTAGAGTTTAGTGAAGGTTTAATTGGTTGCTTACCCTGTATAGATAAATAAGGATTTGGAACTGATGTATCAATGAAATCTTCAATTTAATTTGTAGAAATAAGCATCAATACTTTGATGTTCTTGAAATTTAATTAGAAAAAGGGAACAAATTCTCTATGAAAAATAAAATAAAATTAATTGGAGTAAAAAAGGATCAGATTCATGTAGTTATAGTGACCCATTTAACCGGTTTCATAAGTCTAATTACCTTACACAAATTGACCAGTTTGTAAAATATATTACACGTTGGCGGCTTTAGCGCTCGTAAACATATCTTCCCCATTCTCATCCTTAGTTATAAATTCTGAAACTCTTTTGCAATTTAACTTTTGAAATAAGATAAAAATACAACCGTGAAAATAGTAACGGTTAGATCTGGGATATCATGGCTAGATCATATCTATTATCTAAGCTAGTCGCGTGTCAGCTTCTTATATATTTATGCATATTTACATGTGAGTACAGTTCTTCTGAGTCCGGCTGGACAACTTCTTAAGGAAAGCGCACAGGCTATGGAGCGGGTATCATCAAATCTTGAAACACATCAGGTGATGTACACGGGTCAAATGTGTTGAAAGTCACCCAAAATGTTTCAAATACTTAAAAGTTAAAACCTCCTAATTTGCTTTACTAGAACAATTAGGTTAATATTTTTAGCCGTGTTATATAATTCTTAATTAATTCATTAGCTATTCATAAACTCTAAAAAAAACTAAACCAAGCAAGCGTCGAACAACCCAGCTTCTATAAAAAAAGAACCTGTACTTACTCTCGACTTATGATACTTGCTACAGGTACATGAGAATATCAGTCTCCTTTGTCAAGTTCGGAAAAACATCCGTGACATCTTGAGCAAGTAAGTTATCATCTCTCCCAATAACCAACATGTGGCAATTTTGACCCGTTTACTCATGAACGGGTTGATTTGGGTTATGGTTTATATTTAACCACCAACCATCTATTTTTTTTTTCTCCTACACTATTAAAAAAAATGAAAAAGTTAACTGTGAGAAAGAAAATATGAGATAGTTGATGGTGGCTGGAGATTACATCCGAATACTAGTAGTTTCTACCATAAAAGAGTAAATTACTATTTTGGTCCCTGCGGTTTAGACAGTTTAATCCTTTTAGCCCAAAAAGGAATCTTTTGATATATCAGACCCTCCTGAGATTGCATTTTTTAATGGTTTTAGCCCCTAATACCCTTATACTTAATTGGAAAAAAAGTAATAGAGTTACTGTTAGGGGCCAAAAGCATTACAAAATACAACCTCAGGGGGGTCTGGTCTAATATGTTAAAAGATTTCCTTTTGGACTGAAATGGCTAAACTGGCTAAACCACAGGGGTCAAAATAGTAATTTACTCATCTTACAAATAAGAAAAAGGTAGTTATTAACATTACCTCGAAGGGCTATTGTTAGCAAAACCCAATAAAATTATTATTGTAATAGAGCAGATTGTTTTTTCATATTTAACACATTAACTATTTATATAAAATTGGACGAAAAAATGATTGTGGGTCAATCCAAAGCGATGAAAACGACGAGTTTTTGACCGGTGACTCAACCAGTTTATTATTTCTTGCAGTTTAATTGACACCCCAGAGAAACTGAAGCAGATGCCGCCACTTCCAGTGAAGCTGAATGAAGATCTACTCAACTCATTGCTTCCTCATGCGACATTACAGCAGCAAAGGCAATGATCATTCATGCCGCTATTAATGCTAAGGCGAAGGATGACGAAGTCGTTAGTTAATAATTAACTCCTAAATGGGTTTATATGGTTTTCAGTTTTTGAATATTTGTTTTGATCAGTACATAGGGAAATAAGTAGCTGTATTTAAAACATTGGGAGTTTTTAATTAGGGTTACATAGTTTGAAAATATGGGCATTTTAAGCCTATTGTTGCTTTACTCCTCCCATTAATTAAATTGAATGAAATTGTTTTAAAGGCATATTGTGATGCTTTAGTAGCCTGCAGTTGAAATTGGTTGAAGAACTTGTAGGTGTGTAAACTGTAAACTATGGTGGGTAATAACCAGTCTAGACTCTAGACTATTGATGCACAAAAAACCCGGTTCTGGACCTGACTTGGAACTGGTCCCTACCCGACCCGCGGGTACTTACCAGTTTCAGACCCGGGTATAACAAAAGGAACTGAACCAGACCCGGTTCCACCTCTACCTGGTCAAAACCTAGACCCAAACCCGGCTAAAACCCGGAAAAACCGGTCTAAAACCCAAACGTACCTGGAACCGATTCCTACCCTATCTGGTTCTTGACTTTGTCGACCAAACCCAGGCCCGGTTCCTACCCGGTTTTGGGTTCTAAAAAAAAACCCTGATTTGTGCATCTCTAGTCTAGACCCATCAAACAAGAGGCCCAAACTGGCCCATTGGTAATGCTCTCATGAGTCCATGACTGTTAAAAGCAAGATAAACATCTGCATACTGATGTGCCAGAGGAATCATTATCACAGAGGCATAGAGGGGGAGGTCATAAGTGTCTATACCGTAAAATAGATTTTCGAGGCACCAATCATTTTAATTAATCATGAGTAGTTCCCATACATATAATCAACCGGTTTTATTGTTATCAAATTCTTCTTCTTCATTGTTATTTCACTAAGGAGTGATCTTGCAAAATTTATCCTGTCCAATACTTGATGTTCTTCAAACTGAATCACTTGTAGGTTACTTAAGTTTGACTCGTTAAAAACTCGAATCAAGTAGAGCTTCGGATCGAGTAGAGTTTAGACGAGGAGCTCAAGTTTAATTTAAAGCTTATTTAATAAACAAGCATGAGTTGGTTCATACATCAAGTTTAAAATTGAAACAAATAAATAAATGTACGACGTGTATTAAAATTGAAATAAATAAATAAATGTACGATGTGTATAAATATGACAATGATATTTAAAATTAGATTTATAGTATCATAGTAAATAGTATTATTTTGCAATTATTTAAAACCAACTTTGTTAATACTCAAGTTTTAGGTTTTCTTAATTGAACCACTAATTTTTTCTATATTACATTTTAGCCACAATTTTTTTCCTATAAACCCGTATACTTTGAAATATTACGTTTACCCATGCATTTTATTGAAGTTAATTCTTTGTTTTAACTAATTTACTTTGCTATTCCTTATACTTTGAATTTTACGTTAATCGCTCTATACTTTATTTGAAGTATATTTTCTTTTTTTAACTAATTTACTATGCTACTTTGCTATATCTCTAAACTCTTATAAATTAACAATACAACAATAAAGTAACCCTAAGCTTTTCACTTTTTAAAAAATAACAACAATTTACTTATTTTTATCTACGTTTTCAACCCGCCGTAGATTGTGGGACCGGGTAGGCTCTGACTACTAATTTACATTGCTATCTCTAAATTTTAATAAACTTGCCATCCATCCGTGAACTATCATTGTTTCCATGCATTTTGCACATGTGGATCCCAGTCGCAACGCAAGGGTGAGAAACCAACTATTATAATACAAGTAACTAAATAATATTCACTAGGTTTAATGTATTTAAAATATATTATAACTAAAATTATAGAATAATTATATCTGCATATAAATGAAATAATCAAGACAACCGTTAAATAATAAAGCTCGAATTTAAAAACTTAAGCCGAGTCAAGCTCGAGTTTTAATTATAAAGGTTGAAAGAATCCATACTCGAGCTCAACTTAAATGAATTACACCTCAATTTAACACTTATCAGTAGCATAGCGGAAAGTTTATTTCCTATTACTGTTTAATAATAAACAAGAAGAGAGATCAAGAAGGATTACCCAAGCAGACCATAGGTCAATCACTAGTTGTATAATCAGAGCTCTGAAAATCAGAATCGTCCTTGGTAGCTTAAGCCCTAGAATCAGAACCTTACTCAAAATCAGATCGTTGTATAATCATTTGGACTACTGGAAGGAATGTTGCACCACTAAACACCAGAGGTAGATTTTTTGCACTTTCTGCTACTGTTGCTGCCAACACTCCAAGTACCACATCTGGAACTCTTCAGTTGGGTGAACGTAGTATATATGTGTTATTCGATACTGGGCAACACATTCTCTAGTTTCATACTCGTCCACTACATACCTTCCAATTGAGCCGACTCCTTTAGATGAAACCCTATTCGGTTCCACAATGATGGAAACCTCTGTTATAATCACCCATGGATTATTGCTTCTAACTGACTAAGATATGTTACCATAAGCTCTCTGGATCCTCCTGTGTTGGAGAGATCAGTTCACGACATCCCTCGGTACAAGTATGGTACATAGCTACTATGAGGCATAAGGATCAATCATAGGTGTATTTCTCGAGATGGGTGTTAGGTAGGCCAATCCACACCACCTCATGTGACAGACTTTGTGACTTTCACCTTTGTTTAGCTTATGGGTACATCTACATGATACAATTAACTTAGTTAACTTACCTTGCATCATGTCGTATTTATTACTAATACTGATACTGTTAATGTTATTATATTTATTATTGTTACTACTTGAGCCTATTATTCCTTACTGGGCATTCAACTCACTTTGTAAACTTTATTTCCACACAGGTTCACAGGTTACTCTAGGCGGGGTGAAGAGAGATGAACAAACAATAGGATGATATCTGAAGATGTCTGTTACTTATGTAATATAATGTATTTTGCCTATAGGGCTATGAACTATCTATTAGCTTGTAACCAATGACTTGAGATTTAATAAATGGAACTATGTCTTCTGTCTCTGTTATTGTGTCGTGTCATGCCTACCCGGGTTGGGTTGTTACATATAAGGTTTGAGGTAACAACTCCCAAGGACAGACAACTGGGTGTCAATTTTGTTGGTCAAACACCTATAAGTTATGTATAATGCAATGCGTGTAGTATAGGGTACAAGTTGGTACGAGGTCTACAGTGTTCAAAGAGGTTCATAACTTTCTGTCACCTCAATATACATGTCGTCATATCAGGATTTGAATAAACATCTTTGGGAGGCTTGTCAATCCTTGGTTTTTATGAATGTTATACGCCACGTATAACTCTATATTTGTTACACCCCGACCGGCGGCGGAAACATCAGAGTGAGACGAACGAGATTGTTCAAAATATCATAACATACTAAAGTGACAATAAATTAAATAAACCAACTTTATTTCATTCATAATCTCAAAGTACATTGTTTGAAAGGAAAAAGACAACGATTTGATCAAGACATAACCAACAAGTAAAAGATTACATAAATAAAAAATTGGGTGCATTTCTAGTCCACCCTAAGTAGATTTTGCATGCGTCAAAGCTAATTTCCTGCGACATGTATTCAAGTATCCGTTAACACAAAATGGGTCGGTGAGCATACAAGTTTGGACTACATGTTACATATAATAAAAGTCTCAAATCCAACATGGCAATTATATACTAAGTTTAACAACATACTAGCATGCATAAACTAAGAGTCAAACCAAAGTGTCCACTAGCGTAATCTTGTCACCGAGGTGAATGAGACCGTTATGATAGGATACTTAACAATGACCACAAACGGGCGGTGTGCTACTCCTATAGTGCTATACATGTTAAGGTAGGCTTGCAAAATTAATGACAAAGAGTATGCTTTCAAGTATAATCTAGCATGTATAAACTTAACGTTGACAAACAACATGTTTGGTGGATTTAATGTTTGCATGAGTTTGATTATACATTTTGTTAGTTTACTAAATTATACATGTTACACCCAAAGTGATTTTAAAGCGAAAATGGGTCAAGTATACTCACGGTTTGAGAATGCTTTCCACAAATGTGAGCTTGGATGTGTTGGAAGGATGGAGCATCGAGGTTATCCTAAAATGGATAAACAAGGTGTATGAGTATGACAAATTTAGAGTTGGAAGGAATTAAGAAATATAATAGAATGAAAATACATAAAAGTGTATCTTACTTAAATACTTATTTGGACACCATTTTAGTTTGTATTTTTCATGAGTAAGACACTCATTAGAAACCCAAGAATAAAAATTCAAGACTTAGATATATTTCCACCACAACACATTGGCATTCAACCATGCATTGGTTGATACCATGGTTTGGTTTCGGTTTGAATATTTCAATGTGTGTGTATATATATATATATATATATATATGCTAGGAGTTGGCTACAAAGAACACGTATGAAAGTTTTAATAAAACTCAAAAAAATAATCCTAACTTTGAACCTCAAAATGGTGATGTACTGTAACACCCCTAAAATATAAAATTATATATATATACACACACACACATGAGTTGGTCATAACCAAGGGTGATGTAACTAGGAATAAAGAACCTAGTTAACTAAATGTTAGAAGAGAACAAGGAAAATATGAATTAATGCACCTTTTAAAATAACTTTCAAACTTGAGGGGTTAAAAAGGGCAAAAGTGAAATAAGTTTATAATTAAAACCTTAAAACACCAAAACACACACATATGTGTGTGTTTGGTCGATGTATACAAGAGGTGAAAAGGGAGTTCTCTTCAAGAACCCTAAACACAAGAAATTCAACAAAATCAAAGAGAAATAGAGCCGGGAAATTGGGGTTTTAATTAAAATCATGATCACCTAAGCTAGGAGATCACAAGGTATGTTGACTTTTGTTATTTGGTGATATTTTGAAATTCTGATTAACATTCATGAACGAAATTCGGGTATGAATAATGAATGTTACAGTAAAATAGATATGAGTGCAAGTCTAGGAACAAGCCCTAGATGTAAACTTGTTGATTTAGCGCCATGAATTAGTGTTTTGGTTAACTAATCAAGTAGGTGCTAAGTGAGTGTTATGATGATAGGATGAACACTTGAATTAGAGTGTTAAATTTATGAAGTTTGAGGATATGAAGCAAGTTCGAGATGTAGTTCAAGAACACTAGACATAAGGGTGTGATTTTGATGTTGAAAATTTGGTTAAAAGTTGTAGGATCGTTTGCACGACCAAACGAGTTGTTCAGAAGAGATCTCGTCCAACACGAAAGGCGGAATCAGATGTATCAGAGTTATTTCAGCTGGTTTGCACTTAGATTCACTTTAATTGTCTCTTGTGTTGATATTAGATCGTTTTACAATGTTGGAGACACTTCGGCAGAGCTTCGCTACCGGAATCGAAACATTACAAATGACTTGAACAAGGCACCTATATATAGGCAACCCATTCCGCACGAATTGGTTCACACGAAATGGCCATCTCCATTTCGTACGAAATGGACTCCTCATTTCGTGCGAAATGGTCTTCTTTCCATTTCGTGCGAAATGGATCCAACCTATATGTTTCTTGTTTTTCTCGTATAACGTGCCCTGATCTATCCAACCTATTACAAGACTCGATACAAGACGAAGTCGACAGACATATGCACCAACAAACTCCCCCTTGGATGTTGACGAAGTCTTCGGTGTCGAGTCTTCGGTATGTCAACCCTTCAGTCTTTATCAGTATTTTCGCTCTCTTCAAAGTATTCTCCATTGTAAGCATCCTCAATCTTTATCTTCTTTCTCTCTCTCTCTTTCTTCTAGAATCTCAACCTGTTTCTATCTTCTCTTGATCAGATCTCTTGATTCCTTAAGTTCTTTAACATCAGTAGCTTGTGTGGACAGCAGGATTCAAACTGGCTCTTATGTCTTCAGACTCCCCCTTTCAATAAGCTGGGATCGCAATCTGTAATTCTCGTTCTAGGATCGTGACCTGGCTCACACTCTACAACTTTCACAGGTTCAGGACCGTTGCCTGACTCTCCATAATCACAGAATCTGGAACCTGGCTTTCTCATATCTTTCAGGAGTCGAAACCTGGCTGCTTCTGCCTGCACAATCTCTACCTCACAATAAATTTCACAAATTTAACAATTTGACAAATTTATATACCACATGCAGACATTGTTTAATCATCAACAACTTACTTTTGGGTAGATTTATTTATAACAATTTTCATTTCAAAATCAACTCTCCCAACCCACTGTTGTTCATCATGTTCAGCACTCGGGATTTGAAAATCAGCTCTCCTACATCAGTTGTCGAAAATCTTTTTGACTTTTTCCAAAATTTTATGCTAAAACACACCTAAACTCTTTTTGGGTTTATGTTTTTAAAGGAAAGCAGTAAAGAAATATTTACAAACAATATTTTTGTGAGTTTGTGTAAGAGGATCATATCAGTTTATAAGACAAATCACTAACACCGTTAAGCTTTAAACATTTTAAGTTCTAAACGATTCACTTAGATTGTTAGTATACTGATCCACTTAAATTTTCACACAAAGTTCAACTGTTTCGAGATACGAGATTAGTGTTTTAAGGAACTTAAACTTATTCGCGTGTCCCACCTCAGAATATACTCCCGTATCCAGACTTCTATATTCAGTCTTACAGGTGAATGTACACTAATGATATCTGTAAAGGGTTAAATGCGAGACCATGAGAGCTCAGGCTATTGCTTCCGCAAAATCAGAGAGATGATGGTTCGACTTTAGGTGGGTTCCCTTTAGAGAATATTTTCTTCAACAGCACATGATTAGCATTTTTCAATGTTTCATCATTTTTTATGCTGAGGGTGGGCTTTAAGAATAAAGTAATGTAAAGCATTATACGAGGACTAGGCTATTCCTCCCGAAAAATCAGAAGTCCAGGTATAATACCCCAGATATCACCACGCACAAAGACCTAGTATGTCAGAAATAGAAAGCCCTTCAAACAAGATTTCAGGGGTTAGCTATATAACCGAGAGATGTTCCCCACGAAATAAGCAAGTTTGATATTTAGGTTTATATCTCGAATACAATCTACTAAGCGTGCGAAAACCTACTGGCATATCATCAGTGAGACCGTTTATCACATTTAACTTTCCAATTCTTTAGCGTGCTGTGATAGTCCACTGATGTACTATCATTTTCTCATGTTTTTGACTTTTTCAAATTTTATCATGTTTTTTGTTTTTTCAAATTTTCGAAATTTCTAAAAATTTTTACTCCCCCTAAAATCAAAAATATGTTTCAATTTTTGATTTTCAAGGAAAATTTGAAAACTAACTGTACAAATAAAGTGACAAACTGGTTTTCAAGCTTCGATTTGCCATCCACTTGGCATAAACAATTAGAACTTCCCCTGACAACAAACTATTTTCGCATTATGATTTCAAAACACTTAAGTTTGTTATAATCAAAATGGTTTTTTCTGGAAAATAAGTTTTGTTGAAATCACAAACCACTTGTAGGATAGGGGTATTGTTCATCACTTTGTTCTTTCTACAGAATATGAATTTATCCCCATTTTTAACCATTTGTATAATAGTTAAATCAAGTTCAACTTAATGACCTTGATTAACCACTTGTAGGTGAAAGCCTCTTTTTCAACCACTAGTAGGTTCACTTATCAACCATACCGTTTGCAAAATGAAATATGACAATTTTCAAGAATACTACCACTTGTAGGTTTTCCAAACAAACATTTTCAAGAATGATGCCGATTCCTGCTCCACGATTACCAACTTGGGAGCTCCGGCAAGTCCAGATTTTTAGTCATGATAGCTTCTATCCCAGTTACTAACCTGGGATGACCCATCTTCATCTGGTTTCTTCATTTTCTTTTCATAAAATTCCTTTACCCCTTTGACCTTCCCGTCAATCATTTTTCCCAAAATATTTTGAACTGTGGGGTTAAAGGCTTTTTCAACATCAAATTCTTTCTTTTCAGAAAAAAATTGATTTGAAATTTCAACTTTGCCAATTTTTTGTTTAAAATTTTCAGTCCGCAATGGTGGAAAATTTGCATCATCCAATGGCGGAACTGAATTTTCACCTTTTATCTCAACTTGTGGCTCCTCTGACTTTGACGAGTCAGATTCATCACCAGAACTAGCATCAGATTTCTTAACAACCCATTTTTGGTTGTTAAGGTTTACTTTTCTTTTGTAAAAACTCTTTGAACATTCATCAACCTCATATGATGAATTTTTGAAAATTTTAAATTGTTTGGTTGGTGATTCATTGTCAACCATCTTTTCTTTTAGTTTTTCAAAGACCCCCTGTTTTGTTTGGATTGCCTTTGGACAATTCCTGGCAATATGACCAAATGTTTTGCATTGAAAACAGGTTCTTGTCTCCTTTTTCTTCTGAGCAACTTCCTTCCTCATTCCCTCTTGCTTCTTCGCAAGGAATTCTTTGTTTGTTTGCTTTCTGAACAAATTTTCTTTTTCTTCTTCTGATTATGTTCCTGAAACAAATACAGATTTTGGTTTATAAATTTTCTCATTTTTGTGATTTTTAGGTGGAATAAAACCAAGACCTTTCTTTTTGAAATTACCATTATGGTTTGGTTTCTTTTGAAAACCAGAACCAGAACTGTAACCTTTTTTCTTGTTTAACCTTTGTTGATCTCTTGAGGTGTATTTTTTAGGTTTTTCAGAAAGATTTACATCTTTTATTTCAGAAATATTAATTTCTGTTAGTTTGAAAACCTTTTTGATCATTTCAGTTTTAACACCTCTTATTGGAAATTCTTCATCAGAATATAATTTGTCAGAATCATTCAAAGTATATGCTACTTTAAATGTTTCATCATTCAAATTATTCTTTGACGTCAAAAAATATTTATTGTAAACCCGTTTGCCCTTTTTGACCGTTGGACTTGAAGTGCCGGACTCTGACTTTGACTCCTCCGTTTCATCTTTTTCCAACACCTGATCAACCACTTTCTTTATTAACTCGGACTCATGATCAGTGTCGGATGATGTAAAAGTGACATCAATGTTATCTGGCAAGTTATATGAAGGCTCAGATTCCCACTGTAAGTTGGTTGCCTTTTTGACTCTTTCTGAATTAGGATTTCGTGGAGAATATCCATTTTCAAGCGGGGGTGGACACTTGTTATAGCCAAAACTTTGTTTCTTACCAGAATTCTTCACTTCAGTATCCTCTTTTGTTTTGAAATTCTTCACTTCAGATGTGTCTTTTTCAAATGCCTTCATGCCTTCAACTGTAGGGTAAATCCTGTCAATCACATAAGAAGAACATGAGTAACTTTTCAATAATTTGTTTACTCTTTCAGTTTCTATCCTCTGAGTTTCTAATTTCTGTTCAAGCTCAGCATACATATCAATGTAATAATTGACCATTTCCTGGTTTATTATGTATGCTCCATTGAGTGTCTTCATGGCTGTAGCTTGTTCACTGCTTGACTCGTTATATTGATTCATGGCCTATGTTTAAGACATCATACGATTCTTTCAACCTGTTCATGTTGTGAATCAACTCATTGTTTTGCTTTTTCATAGTCTCACAGTTTTCACAATTCTCAGACACTTTTTCTGCAACAACTTCCTTTTAATCTCGAAAGCTGGAATTTCTTTAACCTTTATCACTCGGACCTCTTCTTCATCATTCTTACCTTTCATTCTTTCTGCATCTCTCTCGGCTAGAAATTTTAAGTGCTCTTTCATTTTGTCTGCCCAATAATCATCATTAGTATCATCTTGTTTTTTAATCTTCTGCTTTGCCACTCAAGCATTTTCAGCATCTCTTTCAGCTAGATATTTTAAATGCTCTTTCATACTATCTGCCCAATACGAATTATCATCATTACTGTCTTTAACAACTTGAGCAACAAAAGCTTTAGCTTTTAAGATCTCTTCATCCGGACAATATTTGTCCCAGCTAAAACCTTCTGGCAATCTTTCATCCTCTTGATCTATTATACCATAACAAGCATTTCTTGATGACTCCTTGATCGCCTTTTTAGCATGAGCAGTTTGTGGTTGTTGTAGATACGGCTGTTGACCAACTTGATGATAAATCGCTTTCCGATAATAATCATTATTGTTGAAAGGATTTTGAGCTCCACTTGCTTCGCGGTTTGTGCATTCTCGCTTGAAATGCCCTTTTTCCCTGCAACGAAAACAAGTAACTTTAGATTTATCAAATCCTAAAGTAGAAACATTTGCATCACGAAAATCATCTCTTACAGTTATCTGTTTAAACTTTTCAGCTCTTCTTAACACGCTTGCTAAACACCACTTTATATCCATTAACTCCATCTCTTCAGCATCGATCTGATCATAATCCTCTTTTGTCAACATTGGATTTCCAATCCTTCCTGCAACCAAACTCCCATAAGACTCTAACACATTCACCAACAAAGACATATGACTTTTGGCTACTTCTTCAGAGTAATTTTGATCATTCTCAAGATTTAATGCAATGTTGCATTGTAGTACTTTTCCACTCTTGGTTGCTGAAAAATTTGGATCGAATGATGGATATGAAGAAAATCCAGTTTTGCTACTTGATCCCTGAGATGAACTACCAGACGAGCTTTTTGCATTGAAAGCAGTTTCAATTTTTGGTGCAATGTTGGTCTTATCACTAGCACCACCTTTGTAATACAGACCAATATCTTGTTCACCATCATAGTTCTTCATTCTTGCTATCTTTCGTTGTTCCATTTCTTGAACTTCAAGTTGTTCAATAAAATCACTCAGCGTTACATTGTCAAATTCCTCTTTATTTTTCAACACCATAAGATATGTGCCCCAAACATCATGTGGCAATGCATCTGCCAACTTTTCAATCAATTCTTCTTTATCTTTATTGATGTTCAATCTTTTCATATTCTTCACTAAATTGCAATATCTTTCTATAATCTGCTTGGTGTTTTTAGTTTTTAGTCCACGAAATAGGTCAAATTCTTTCTTCAAAAGCGACATCTTGTTCTTGATCATCTCTTTACTTCCAACAAACTTTGATTTTAATTCTTTCCATATCGAATGAGCACTTCCGTTGTGTTGAAGTAAAATCAAGATTTCTTCCTTGATAGCTTGCTGCAAGAGACTAACCATCAACTTTTCATTTTTGTATTTCTTTTTCTCATCAACATCTAGATCTCTAATGTCAACTTTCTGTCTGTTGTCCTTAACCGGTCTAATATATCGAAATTCAGTATATTCCCATGCATCTAGGTAATATGCATGAACCCAATTTTCAAAACGTTCTGCCCATCCACTATACTCCTCAATACTCATAAGCTTAGGCGGTTTTTGCGCGGTTCTCGTTTCATTTTCTAGCATCGTACTCTGAGTCACAGTCATCGGAGTAGCAAGGGCGTTGTAGAACTCGTTCTCC
The DNA here is from genome assembly GCA_030545235.1 of Helianthus tuberosus. Classification (NCBI taxonomy): domain Eukaryota; kingdom Viridiplantae; phylum Streptophyta; class Magnoliopsida; order Asterales; family Asteraceae; genus Helianthus; species Helianthus tuberosus. The sequence goes on from CM060424.1 coordinate 197,245,441, forward strand.
ATGTTTCAGTTATCTAAAGTTCACAAACTCAGTCTTTCAAACGAAATGGATGAAGTTTCACACGAACTGGAAATATCCAATCTCAAACGAAATGAACCCTTCAAGCGAAAAGAGAACACTTTCACATGAAATGGAGTGTTGATTCAAGCGAAATGGACTAACTTCTCCCAATTCGTGCGAAATGGAGTGACTTTCAAATGAAATGGATGCTTGAAGCGAAATGGAAGCTGTCTCGTGCGAAATGAATGCAAAGTCAAACGAAATGATATCCAATTCGTGCAAAATGGATCTGACGTCACACGATCGGACATATTTTTGTCAAATTGATCAAGTTTTGCTTCGTTTTAAGGTCTGATTCTTTCAAGGATTTGTTAAAACACTATTTCGCACATTATATGTGAAAATCAAGCCATTTTATCCGTAAAATCTTGTTTAATTTTGAAAAATGTGAAGAAAGTGGGTAGAAAACAGAAATTTTCAGCTGAAATGGTAAGAACTCTTCCTCCTGAGCTCTGATACCACTTGTAGGATCGTTTGCACGACCAAACGAGTCGTTCAGAATTGATCTCGTCTAACACGAAAGGCGGAATCAGATGTATCAGAGTTATTTCAGCTAGTTTGCACTTAGATTCACTTTAATTGTCTCTTATATTGATATCAGATCGTTTTACAATGCTGGAGACACTTCGGCAGAGCTTCGCTACCGGAATCGAAACATTACAAATGATTTGAACAAGGCACCTATATATAGGCAACCCATTCCGCACGAATTGGTTCACACGAAATGGCCATCTCCATTTCGTACGAAATGGACTCCTCATTTCGTGCGAAATGATCTTCTTTCCATTTTGTGCGAAATGGATCCAACCTATATGTTTCTCGTTTTTCTCGTATAACGTGCCCTGATCTATCCAACCTATTACAAGACTCGATACAAGACGAAGTCGACAGACATATGCACCAACAAAAGTTAATGATAAACTTGATAAAAGATGTGTACAAATCTTTCCCGCAAGGTGTTCATTAAAATGCCTAAATGATATAGTGCATCTACTAGTTATATGTAAAACTTGATTAGATTAGGTCTTTGAATGAATGCCTAGTAACATGATGAAACGGGTTCCACTTATAGATGAAAACCCATAGATTTTTGCGTAATGAAAGAATAAATTATCTTTCATAAACAAGAGCTAAGTTAACTTGGTGTTAATAGTAGCATAAACTTGGATTAAAGAAAAATAGTTTAAAACGGTGGCATAATAATGACGCCTACCAGATAATTGATGAAATGCCTAGATGAGATATGGAACACAATTGCGCATATCATGTGATTAAGGGTAGTTTACTTTTGAAAGTCAAACTAACCAATGATTAAGTCGAATAATAATTTCGACATAAAATCCGTAAGATGGAGTAGTCGTAAGTAAAGATGACTAATCTAATCGTCTTACGAATTATGATAATAGTTTGACGCTTGATAAGCTAGATGGAAGCTTGGGACGGAGACGGGTCAAACGAATCAAGTAAAAAGGTTAAAGCGTAACTTGGAATGCACTGTGAGTAAAGCTTACACCCCCTTTTTATAGAATACCTAATTATTATAAGGATTATGAATATGTTAAGCTAATGTTTAAATTGTGACGTTCTGACGTAATTTGATACGGGTCGGAACAAGCAAAAATGACGAAAAAACATGATGGATGGTAAAAAGGGTAAAATGGTAATATAGTCATGGAATGATGAACATACAATGAGTTTTGAAATGTTGCCTTATGGGGTGACTCATAATAAGGATTGGGGTAAAATGATAAATTAGTCATGTGTTGACAAACGTAAGTTAAAGTTAAAAGATACCCTACGGCGTAAGCCAAGTTGGGTTGAATAAGTATGTAAAAGACTTAAAAAGATATAACTATATGGTGAGAAAACCGAAATGGGTTAAATAATGAAATGGTAAATATATAACATTCAAATGCAAGTGCAAAATGTTTGGTCGTTTAGACAAAACGGGTCAAATGGTGATTTTTAGCGCCATTTGACAAATAACGACTAATAAGTGTTTGTCAAGTCTAATGCTCACAGGGTAAAACGGCTTATGGAATTTGCATTACTATGATTTAGCAAATCATTAAGGCAAGGTATTAAAACGGGTTAATATTTGACCCGAACCAGGTACGCGTAAATAAGATTATAGTTAAACGTGTGATTTTGCTCAAATGACTTATTGAAAGTCCTTCGTCGAAAAAGGAGGGACTAAAATTGACCAAAAACCTCTTGATTGATAAATCGGGTAAACGACCCTTAGAGGTTGTTTAAGAACATATATTAAGATCATGTAATTTATAGATAAGCATAAAAGTTGTAGGCATAAGCCTTTTTGGGTTAAATGTATCAAAATGGTCTTTGCCGCAAATTAACATTTCGAATGGTACAATTTGGAATAAGTAATCTACATCATTAAAGCACCACAATTATAGTTGTGGTGGCGGATAATTGATATCTTAATATGGAGTTGAATGTGCGTAATGAAAGGGAAAGATTTAAACTTAAAGGTTTAAATCCTCTAAACGGGTCAAAACGAATTATGCGAATAAATTAGGTATAAGTCACATAATTCATAAAAGTTAAGAGTCTGAGCTAAAGATTTTGAGTTAAATACATGGGCGTATGCTCTATGACTATTTAGAAACAAGTTTATGGTTTTAATTACAAACGGGTAAAAAATGTTATAATTGAATTTTAAGCCGAAGGCTTAAAATCTAGAAAATTTTTAATCCGGATGTCGGATTCTAACTCCATGTGATGGAGAATCAAATTACGATCACATAGGAAGAAACGGATCGTAAAACGGACCAATAACGAGTAAGATATGGCTGATTTCGTAAAAATAAGAATTTTGGGAAAAATGCAGGTTTTTAACCAAACCTGCTGGAAAAAGAAGGTCCTCGCGCCATGCGACGGAGGATCTTTCTTCTCTCGCGACACCGGACACCTGTCGTGACATACGATAGGATCTGTGAATGCCGGCGCGACACGCGACGGCTGATGATTCTGGAAAATTGTTGCTGAACTTGTTGTTTGCTTGTTTTGACTCACGAATTTGTTCGGATATGTTTTTAAGCCAAATGACTAACTCATTTCATGGTTTATGAAATGTAGGGATATCTTGGAATGCCGGATGACGATCAAGCTCGATGAAGAACCGAACCCGATTAAGATACAAGCTTCCGCATTATGTTTCGTCATCATTTTTAAACGACGAACTTATTTACATTATGTTGTATTGTTTTAATTTTGAGAAAAGTTTTAATAAACCCGTATTTTTCAAATGTATGAGTAAACGTAATAACGCATTTATGGTCGAAATCTATACAAAAGCTATTAAATAGAAGTAAGGGTCTTACATGTACTAACTTTGTTTACCTTGGTAACATGTGGTAACACTCCTAGAGGTTGTCCAAGTAGGAGGAAAGCAAGAAACAAGAAGAAAAAACTGAAGAAACAAGCTCAAACTCATATTTTGGACTTAGAATTTTATGCCCAAAAGTGGAAGATATCTTGATAATTTGAGATAGTTGACACTGAGTAGAGAGTGTGGAAAGTGTTTAGGGGGTAATGGAGGCTTGTATTTATAATTGGGGAGATGGTTGGGAGTTAGGACATTAAATAAATTGGTTAGGGAGATGGAAATTTTCATTTTTAGTCCTTGCACTTGTATTATTAGTTATTTTATGCTATATACACATTGTTTTGCATGATTTTGGTATTTTAAGGTGTATGCAAGTATGTTATAAGCTTGGATGAAGCTTTTAAGGGGCGGTAGGGGGCGGCCGCCCCCCCCCCCCCCGAACTTTTCGCTCAGTAGTGGAGAGTATGTAGTTTTCGTATAGAAATTTTTGGGTGTATACGTTTTCGATCCCCCCAGTTTTATAGAAATTTTTTGGTCCGGTGACTTTCGCTCCCTGGTCGGAATTCTCAAGGTGCGCCACTGGTTATAAGTATGAAACACGGATGGGTGTGATTCCGAGAAAATATAATCTCGATGTATGTCTCGGTTTTTAATTACAACGTGTATTTCACAATTAATTACGTATTATGCATGTATGATTAAATAAGGTTGATATAAAATATGATTTCCATTATGATCAATGTCTCAAGCAGGGCCGGCTCGCGGGGGTGCGAGGTGGTGTCACACCCCGATATTTCCACGTATTACCGGTGGGCCCGGTGGGGAGTATCGTGACGTAGTTGATATCATCATAGTCAAACAACACAAATTTAAATGCACAGCGGAAGCAAAAGATAGATTCATTTTAACCAAACAAATTGTAATATTGAGTATCACAAAATAGTTGAAAATGATCCACAGACGGATCGAAATAAAAAGGAAACATTGTTCAACAGTTTTATGACATCCAAGCTTGCGAGACTTATTGTGGATGCTAGGAGAAAGCCAGCCTATTTCGAGTAGTACCTGCACTTAACCTTTTTGGGAAAATACGTCAGTTTACACTGGTAAATACAATTAACTGACTCATTTTGAAAAGGTTTAATAAAATTGATTTGAATGCACGTGGCACAAAACTTTTATAACTTGGGATAATTATTTATATATAATCTTGTAAAAGAATTACATGTTTCTTATGCGTTCAGTAGCCCGGGCTAAACACCGGGTTAAAGATTAATAGACACACCACATGGTATAGTCCCGCGGCGGGTTATTCCCGAAACCGGCGGTTATACCTCATTATTTATTTATGCACTGTCGGGTGTACGCCTACACCTCGTGCTTAGGTTGTGGCCATTTCGTAAAATGATGCCAAGGATATCCGGGACATGGTCATTAACCCCCCAAAGGCTTTTAGCAAACAAAACAATTTAAACGGGTCATTTCAATGAATTAACCTCCATTCGATTAAAGATTTGTTGGTGCATGCGTCTGTCGACTTCGTCTTGTATCGAGTCTTACATTAGAATTGTGAGATCAGGGCGTGTTATACGAGAAATAGGGAAGGATTTATGTGGATTGGAGGTAATTTCGTTTGAAAGTGTAATGTACAAGTTCAAACGAAATCACCATGCGTAATTTCGTTTGAACTGACATTGGTCACCTTCAAACGAAATAGCAACCACTATATATACCTTGAGTGCTAGTTCATTTGTAACGATCATCATTCCGGTACCGAAGTGCTGCCGACGCGTCATTTGATCTGTAAAGCTTTGATTATCAATAAACAAGACGATTAATAGTGAAACAAGTTGTTTTTCATGTCTGTTTTATTGTCAAATGGAATCACAGAGGGTATTGTTTATATTATGCTTTGTTGTATATATTCTTACAAGGAACAATGCAAACATAAATAGGAGATACACAGAATGATAAAAAAGGAAACAAAGAAAAAAAGGGCTGTCAAATCTCCTTGATTGGAATGCAACGGTTATCTCTTGGGAATGGATGGAGAGGATATTTTGTTGAGAATGGAAATGATGTGACACTGATCCATAATATTCTCTACAAAATATGGTCCATTTTCTAACACTCCCCCTCAAGTTGAGTAATGGGGTTTAGGATGCTCAACTTGCTTAGACAATGATTGAAGATCTTTTCGTTGACAGCTTTTGTTAATATATCTGCTAATTGATTTTCTGATCGGACGAATGGTAGCTCTATAATTCCTGTTTCAATTTTTTCTTTGATGAAGTGCCGATCAACTTCCACATGCTTGGTACGGTCATGTAGAACTGGGTTTTCTGAAATTTGTATAGCGGCTTTATTATCAAACATGATCCTACTAGCTTCATTTTGATAGAACCCGATCTCACTGAGTAGCTTGCGTATCCATAAAACTTCTGCAAGGCCTCGAGCAATCCCTCGAAACTCAGCTTCTGCACTAGATAAAGCTACAACTTTTTGTTTCTTACTTCTCCATGTAACCAGGTTTCCCCCAACTAGAGTGAAGTACCCAGATGTTGACCTTCTATCTCCTTTATCCCCTGCCCAGTCAGCATCTGTGTAGGCCTGAATCTTTAGATGTTTGTTTGGTTTAAAGAGAACCACGTGACCCGTTGTACCCTTGAGGTATCTAATAATCCTCCGTATTGCTTCCATGTGAGATACTTGAGGCTGATGCATGAACTGGCTGACAACCCCAACGGCATAGGCAATATCTGGACGAGTGTGTGAAAGGTATATGAGTTTTCCCACTATGCGTTGGTACCGTTCTTTGTCTGCTAGTTCTCCATCTTCTTCCATAAAGAGCTTTTGGTTAGCTACCATTGGTGTGCTAGCAGGCTTGCAGTCGATCATTCCTGTCTCAGCAAGAAGGTCAAGAATATATTTTTTTTACATATAAAAATACCTTGTTTAGACCTTAATACTTCAATTCCGAGAAAATACTTGAGCCTTCCTAAGTCCTTCATTTCAAATTCCTTGAGTAAATTCGTTTTTAACTTCTTCATTTCTTCTTCATCGTTTCCTGTAATAATCATGTCATCTACATATATAATTAAACAAGTTATAAGATTACCTTTTTGCTTAAGAAACAACGTATGATCCGAGTTGCTTTGTCTAAAACCGTATTTTTTCATTGCTATGGTGAATCTCCCAAACCATGCACGAGGAGATTGTTTAAGCCCGTAAATAGACTTCTTCAGACGACATGCTTCTTTTGGTTTGAAGTCTTTTAGAAAACCAGTTGGGGCTTCCATATAAACTTCTTCTTTCAATTCTCCATGAAGAAAGGCATTCTTAACATCGAGTTGATGTAAAGGCTATCCTTCGTTGGCGGCGATCGAGAAGAGAACCCGAATTGTGTCATATTTAGCAACTGGTGAGAATGTCTCTGAATAATCAATACCATATGTTTGGGTGTATCCTTTGGCTACTAGGCGTGCCTTGTATCTCTCAATTGTTCCGTCTGGTTTGCGTTTGATTGTCAAGACCCATCGACTCCCCACTGTTTTCTTTCCTGGAGGAACAACACATTTTTCCCAAGTGTCATTTTTCAATAAGGCCTCCATCTCTATCTCCATGGCTTTCTTCCAATCTACTGATTCTAAGGCTTGGTTTACTGAGTTTGGAATTTGATCATTATAAATTGATGAGGAAAAAGCCTTAGCTTCTTGGGATAGGTTCCCTTCAGCAACATTTGCCATTGGATACCTAGAAGATCTAGAGTATCTTTCTGGCGAGTACCGCTTGGGAGGCACCCCGCGGTTCGATCTTGGAGGTAGAACATATCCCTCCATTGTTTCATCCTGAGTATCTTCTATATCATCCTCATGTTCTTCATCCTCTACCTCATGTTCTGGTTCTTCAGTGGCTCCTGTCTCATGATTGTTAGAAATATCCCCTGTCTCATGATTGTTAGAAATATCTCCTGTCTCATGATTGTTAGAAATATCACTATTTTGTAAATTATTGTGGGTCTGGGATTCACTTATCTCAGGCATCAGATCAGGACTCGGGGTGTCTTGATTTGTGGCACTGACCGTGGGCTCAGTGTCGTGGCTAGATTCTTCAGAGATAGGGTACCTCAACCAACTTAGTGCATCATTATATTCCTTCCCCCCCTGCCCACGATGTTGGGTGGGGTAGAAAAAATCGGTTTCTAAAAAATCACAATCCATGGTGGTGTACATATGTCGTTTTTGTGGGTTATAACATCGGTAACCTTTCTTGTTGACTCCATAGCCCACAAAAACGCATTTTTCCGCACATGGACCTAATTTGTGTCGGTCGGTCTTAGGTATATAAACGAAGACTGAGCAGCCAAATATTCGTGGTTGTAGCGTAAGAGGATGGGGGATTGTTGTAAATTCTGATAAACTTTGGAGGGGGGTTTTTAGGTTAAGAGCCTTAGTTGGCAATCGATTAATGAGATATGTAGCGGTAGCAACAGCTTCGGGCCAAAAATATTTAGGAACCTTTGCTTCAATTAGCATGGCACGGGTTATTTCTAAAAGAATACGGTTTTTTCGTTCAACGACGCCATTCTGTTCAGGTGTGTGTGTACAGGACGTTTGATGAATTATTCCTTTTTCTTGACAAAAAAGTTCCATAGGTTTATTTATAAATTCCCCTCCATTATCAGATCGCAAGATTTGTATGTTGATTTTAAACTGAGTTTGTATCATTTTATAAAACATAGTAAACTTGTCATACACTTCAGACTTGTGTTTTAAAAAATAAATCCATGTCATACGTGTGCAATCATCAATAAAGAGAACAAAAAAACGAAATTTTTGACCACCCATAATCTCTGCCGGTCCCCAAACATCTGAGTGAATGAGGGAAAAAGGTAAAGCAACCTTAGTATTGTTCAATTTGTAGCTATGTCTGTGGCTTTTAGCCAAAATGCAAGTCTCACGTTTAATTGGTTTATTTAGCGGAAATAATTTTGGAAATAAAGTATGTAGATAACTAAGAGAAGGGTGACCCAATCTCCTATGCCATAGCCACGCTTCTCTTTTTGTAGTTCCATGAGCCAACATAGCATTGCCATGATGAGTCACTTCATCTACATAATATAGCCCTTGTCGCTCAGTGCCACGCCCAATGATCACCCCCGTCTTGATATCCTGTAGGATACAAAAAGTGGGGTGCATTAAAACGATGCAGTTTAATTCCTTTGTAACATGACTAATTGATAACAACTTATGTGACAAAGATGGAATATAAAGACAATTTGTAAGTTTCAAATTTGGAGAAATTTCGATAGTCCCTCCTCCTTTTACATGGGCTACTCCTCCATCAGCAGTTTTAATAAAATCAATTTTTGGTTTTGATTTTGTCTTTATATCCGATAAATCATATGTCATGGTGTCGGTAGCACCGCAATCAAAAATCCACGAGTTCTCTAAATGTTCATGATTTTTAGCCATATTAGCTTGTCCAAGACCTCCCTTCATTTTTGATTTGTTTCTGTAGGAAAAAGTTTTTTTAGAAAAAATATTATTTTCTTTGTTTATTGTATCAACACATTTACTCCCACCATTTATTTGACCCGTATCATGAGCCAATGTTTCTAATGGTTCCTTTTCTAATATTTCTAAAATCTTAGGGCTAAAAAATTTAGGATTGAAAACACAGGGGTCTGAGGACAAACATCTAAAAAATTTAGGATTAAAAGCATAAGGGTCTGAGGATAGTCCCTCAAACCCATTACCTCCATTGTTATCTTCTTCGTGCCCTAGGTATCCTCCGGCCGCCATTCCACCAAATCCAGTGCCTCCCTCTTCGTTGCCGCCGCTCCTGGTAGCCTCCTGGTTGCCGACGGCGGCCGCTGCTTTTCCGGTGGCACCTGGTTTTCCCCCTTTTTGGGTTTTATGATTATCGTTCCACCATTCCGGGTACCCAACTAGCTGGAAACATTGATCTTTCGTATGTTTTGACATACCACAGTGGTCGCATTTTAACTTGCTTTTATCGATTCGAAATGATGATCCCGTGTTAGAGCTCTTCTGACCGGCGCTCCCTCTTGACAGAAACCCTAGACCCTCTGATTCGCGTGACCCGTTGGCATTCAAACCTGCCGCCACACCATTCTGAGATGATGGAGTGTCAATTGTTGTTCCCAAAATGCCTTGGTGTGCCATCTCTTTTCGAACAGCAGCGTAGGCACCTTCGGCTGAGGGTAACGGGTCCCAACGGAGGATCTCTCGTTTCACAGTGTCATACTGTCTGTCGAGCGCGTTTAGGAACTGGAAGAGTTTTTGTTCTGATCGAATCTTGTTGTAGGTGGTTATATCCTCTGTACATGTCATGGGATTGGGATCCCTTCTTTCTATTTCGCCCCAAACCCCTGGCATAACAATCCAGAAGTCTTCTAATGGCGAGCCATTTTGTTTTATACCATTCGCCTTGACGTGTAGATCAAAGGTTTGTAGCTTATCCTTTCCGCTACCATATGTAACAACTAAGGCATCCCACAATGTTTTTGCAGTGGGAAACTCAGTTAGATTACTTGCTAAAGCGGGTTCGATATTTTGTATTAGCCAGGAGAACACCACCAAATCGTCTTGTTCCCATTGATCAAAATTTTCGTCGTTTGGTTTCGGTGGAGCCGGCTTTCCTGTTAGATGACTCAAGAGGGATTTGGATTTCCCTCCTATGGCTACTCGAATCATTCGAGCCCATAAAGCATAGTTTTGACTGTTTAGTTTGAGGTTGATTCTCAAACTATCAGATAGATTCTGCTTCGGGGTTTGGTTTTGGTTGGTAGGACTGTTTTTGAGAAGATTAGTGATCTGCATAGCAAGATCATTGTTGTTGCTGGTGTCGGTGTCGCCCATAGTGGCCTTGACAGATTTTGGGTTGAAACGTGAGGTAGAGGATGGAAATATGAGATGGTGTTTTTTTAGAGCGGATGATCCTAAGATCGTGTGCACCGCTCTGATACCATATTGTCAAATGGAATCACAGAGGGTATTGTTTATATTATGCTTTGTTGTATATATTCTTACAAGGAACAATGCAAACATAAATAGGAGATACACAGAATGATAAAAAAAAGGAAACAAAGAAAAAAAGGGCTGTCAAATCTCCTTGATTGGAATGCAACGGTTATCTCTTGGGAATGGATGGAGAGGATATTTTGTTGAGAATGGAAATGATGTGACACTGATCCATAATATTCTCTACAAAATACGGTCCATTTTCTAACATGTTTCTTAGTTTCCGCCTCTGAAACAGACTAGAGCTCTTCTGAACGACTCGTTTGGGTTGCAACACGATCCTACAAGTGGTATCAGAGCTCAGGAGGAAGAGTTCTTGCCATATTTAGCTTGAAAATCTGTTTTCTACACCTTTCATCAATTTGAAAAATTTCACGGTCAAAATGATCTGATTTTCACATATAACACACATAACAGTGTTTTAACCAATCCTTGAGAGTTTTGGACCTTAAATCAAACTAAAACCTGATATTATACGTAATTCCGTTTGAAACAGATCGAATTTTGATGATGTCAGCAGCCCTTCAAACGAAATCAGAGGATTAATTCCGTTTGAAGTTGACCTATTCCGTTTGAGATTTGAGATTTCGTTTGAAAGTTCACTCATATTTCGTTTGAGTAGTGCAATTCCGTTTGAAGGTGTTCAAACGAAATTAGTTTGTGTGTTTCAGAGAGCTATTTCGTTTGAAGAAGTGTGGTGTTTCAAACGAGATTAGGTGTTAGGTTGAAAGGTGTAATTTCGTTTGAATCGTTCCAAGCGAGATTAGAGGATTCCGTTTGAAAAGGACAATTTCGTTTGATAGTGATTATAGTTAAGTGTTGATTCCGTTTGACAATATACTTAGTGTGATCCTTGGGTTTGTGAAACAAATTTCTGAAAAATGGCTGAGGAATTCTACAATGCGTTTGCCACACCAGTTACTCCTGTTACAACTGCTGAAACATTGTACAGTGAGAATGAGACGGGAACTCATCAGAAACCGCCAAAACTGATGTACATTGAAGATTTTAAAGGAAGGCAGAATCGATTTGAGAACTGGGTGCAAGCTTATAAATTTGATGCATGGTGTTCATTGTTGAAAGATTATGAGAAACCAAAAAATGAACGTGGGATTGAAAAAGCTATTTGTGACTATTCTGAGGGTGACAAATTGAAATTTACAAGTGAGAAAATGATGATAAGTATTCTTCAACAAGCAATTAAAGAAGATATATTTGTTTTGCTCCAACATGATAATACAGCTAAGTCAATTTGGGAAGCATTGATTCAGAAATTCAAAGGAAGTGCAGATATGATTAAAAACAAAAAGGCATTATTGAAGAAATCGTTTGATATGTACACGTCATCTTAACCAAATCAGTTGGTGAAAAAGACGTAGTGATGAGGTATGTCGTTTGTAATTGATTTTTTTAATTGGTTAAAGCCAAAACCTAACCAATCTCTCTCTTGATCTAGCTCGTGACCATAACAACAAAGGAAGCCAAAAATCTAACAACCACTAGGAGGGGGGGGGGGGGTAGTTTGTAAGTGGTTTGGCAAACACCGTGCCATTACGCATGTTCAAAAAAAAAACTGTACTTTAATGTTATAGGTTTTAAGTCAATTGTACCTAGGGGTGTTCAAAACCGGATATATGAAAATTCGGATATCCGAAATTTTCGGATACTAGATTTCACTATCCGAATCCGTATCCGAAATTTCAGATATCTACAGATATCCGAAATTTCGGATACGGATTCGGATAGTGAATCGGATATCCTAAAATCCAACTTTTTATTTAATTTTTATTTTTTATTATTTTTTCATATTCGGAAACGGATATATTGGATTGTTTCGGATATCCGAATATAAGTTTTCGGATATTTTTCGGATATTTTCGGATATTTTCGGATACTTCGGATATTCGGATATCCGAAAAAAATGAAAATTAAATTTTCGGATATTTCAAATTTTGAAAATCACTATCCGAATCCGAATTTTCGGATATTTCGGATTCGGATATCGGATATTTCGGATCGGATTTTCGGATACGGATAGTTTTGAACACCCCTACCTAACCTCACCCATTGAATGCAACATATATGACGCAAAGTAAAAACTAATAGAGAAGTTAAATTCTTGTATCTCATTACAATAGAGATAGAAATTGTTATGGTACAAGTATATACAAAGATACGAATTGTAATTATATATAACTATAAAAGAATAATTGTATTACAACATTGTTCTTATTTTCATGATTATTTATAAATAGTTTTTTAAAAACATTTTCTAAACAAAAACGAAATGTTGTACTTATCCAAAAAAAAACATCTAAATATTTTAAATACCGATGAGTGGTTTTTTTTTGTTGCTATAAATAGCTTTCATATCTACACAAACATCTCACAATTAAAAAGACACTAATAAACAAATTCGAAAATCGTTAAGTCCTCCATATTTCGTTTTACTGAACAATGGCTAAGGAAGGAGGTAGTGCATTGATGGCGATGGTTGTGTCTTGTCTATTACTTGTGACGCTTCAATGTGAGCTAGCTCATGCAGCTACCTATGTCGTCGGTGATGGCAATGGTTGGACGTTCAACGTAGCTGGCTGGGAAAAAGGCAAGAATTTCAATGCCGGCGATGTCCTTGGTATCTTCTTAACATCTTATCATTACTTTCCATGCTTACATGATAATATATTTAGCTAAAACCAATGACTTAGCCTAATATTTGTGGATTTCATTTTTTTTTGGTTAAATTAATAGTAACAATTTAATAACAAAGCAAGTGCTTATTTAATTGAATTATTATTTATTTTATGTTGGAAACAGTGTTTAATTACCCAAAAGGAGCACATAATGTTGTGGTAGTGAGCAAGGCAGGGTATGATAGGTGCACCACTACCCCAAGCGACAAGGTTTACACAAGTGGGAAAGACCAAATTACTCTTGTGAAAGGTCTGAACAACTTTATTTGCAGTTTCGCTGGTCATTGTCCTAGCATGAAGATTGAAATCTTTGCATCTTAGAGGAAAAAATATAAGAGTAAACTGTCATTTTGGTTCCTGTGGTTTGGGCACTTTTGTCATTTTAGTCCAAATCTCAAACTTTTTACATCTGGGTCCCTGTGGTTTGCATTTTGTTGCCATTTTAGTCTAAAATTCAAAAACCCTATTTTTTTTACTGTTACAACCTCCTATTTTGTCCTTTAGTGCAGGGGCATTTTGGTCCATGTTAATTTATTATAACATTTCAATAATTAATAACATCATCTTCAAGAACATCATCAAAACCCAGAAAATCCAGAAAATCAAGAACATCATCTTCAAGAAAATCAAGAACCCAGAACAAAACCAGAAACCATCACAAAAATCAAAAGACAGACAACAACAAATCAAAACAAAAACCGATTTGTAAAAAAAAACGAGGCTCGGATCTATATCTTCAAGAACATCATCATCAAAACCCAGAAAATCAAGAACATCATCTTCAAGAAAATCAAAAACCGATTTGTAAAAAGAAACGAGGCTCCAACAACAAATCAAAACCGCCATGGCTGCAAACAGAGGTTGCAAGCGCACTTACCCTCCTCCGATTCTGCCACGCCAAGCTGCGGAAAATCTCAAATGTTGACCCAATTTTGACTCGGATTAGGTGAAATCATCACAGCCTCGTGGTGAATAAAAGGACTGGGTTCAAGTTTTGATCATCCTGTTTGTTACAAAATCACCCTCAACCACCTAAAACATTAACAAAATCACATATCATCATCCATCATCTCAATCCCTTAAAACTAACAAAATCACAGATCATCATCCATCACAAAATCACAGATCATCATCCGTCTCCCCTCCACCACCGTACACCCTCCACCACCGTCTCCCCTCCACCGTACACCCTCCACCACCACCGTCTATGACCACACTGTAATATCCATCCTAACCATTCAAATCTCTCGTTTTTAAATAAAAAAAGCAGATTATTTACCTGGTTTTCAACAATACTTTTGCTACACCATCATAGATCGAACATAGAAGATTCCAGATCTGCTAAACTTCCGGCGGTTTAGGGTTTCAGTATCGGCTTTGATGGTGACAGCGGTGGTGGCGCTTTAGGGTTTCAGTGGTGGCGGTGGAGGAGTTCACGGTGGTGGTGGTGGTGGATTCACGGAGTGTCGGCTGTCACCGGAGAAGAGAGAGAGAGAAGAGAGAGAGAGAGAACTGATTATGATCATCATCATCATCATCCCCAACATCATCATCCTCAATATATATTATTGCTAAAAAAACTAAAACAAATGAAATTTAAAAAATGACCGAAATGCCCCTGCACTAAAGGACAAAATAGGAGGTTGTAATAGTAAAAAATAGGGTTTTTTAATTTTGGACTAAAATGGCAACAAAATGCAAACCACAGGGACCCAGATGTAAAAAGTTTGAGATTTGGACTAAAATAGCAAAACTGGCCAAACCACAGGGACCAAAATGGCAGTTTACTCAAAATATAATAATAATAGTAATAATTCTAATAAATAATTCTACTTCTTTGCATTTATGTTTGTGTTAAAAGAGTTTCTTTTATAACTAAAAAATATGGAACGTTACATTACTTGGCCTATAAAGAGCGTCCAAATTAAAGTTATGGATGTTCATATACCAACACCCTTTTTATCAGAGGTGTATTTTCCAATGAATCATCAACTATTTTTTTTTTTTTGAAAAAAGGCGATGTATTATAAAATCTTAAGCAAAATGCTCAAGCAAGTACAAATGACGGAAAAATTAAAAAGGAACGAAAGTACAATACAATTACTCTCTCATACAAAAACTTCTCCATTTCTCCCATACAAAAACTATTTTTTTTTTTTTTTGAAAAAAGGCGATGTATTATAAAATCTTAAGCAAGATGCTCAAGCAAGTACAAATGACGGAATCATCAACTATTGAATGACGCTATTAATTGTTTTAAATTTCCAATGCAAACACAAATTTTTCAAGGGTTATTCTATTTAGAGCAACTCTATTTTCCATTTACACCCTACTCTACTAAATTTATTACAAATTAATTACTTTCGATCTTTGATGACCAATAATATTAATGAATTTAATCATCAAATTATGGACCATATTTAATTACAACTTGGAATGTGAACTGAATGGTCTACTAAGAGCATTCACATCCTGGGAATCAAAATCTGTGTGTAGGGTTTTTAAAACATAAAGAGTTTAAAAAATGGTTGTGAGTGGAGGAGAGAGAAAATGTTACTGTTCATCTATATATTTGAGGAGACACTGTTCACCACCCACTATAATTTTTTAATATATATTGAAAGTGGTTGTGAGTAAAGGAGGAGAAAAATGTAATAATAATAAATGTATAAAAATATTATTTAATTGAAAAGGAGAGAGAGAAAAAATATTTGTTTTTAGTGGAAATATATTGATATAAGAGTTGTTTTTTAGTAGAATGTATGTATATTTTTAGGGAAGTGGATGTGAATGCTCTAATTAATGGGTATTAAAAGAATTTTGACTGACCAAAATGAATTGTATAACGAGTCAAGAGGAAGACTTACTCCCGACATGCGAACTGTCATTATGGGCCCAAATCTACCCTCTGCAATTGGATAATGCCATTTGGAAAAGGAGAAGACTTAAGCCTACAACAAGTCTTGGTAAGGGTGCAAACGAGCCGAGCTACTCGCGAGCTACTCGAGCTCGGCTCGAAAAAAAGCTCGAACGAGCCGAGCTTAAACGAGCTCGAGCCCGAGCCTAAAAACAAGCTTGTTTAGTAAACGAGCCCGAGTTTCGCTTATCGAGCTCGAGCCGGCTCGCGAGCCTTAACGAGTTTTCTTTTTATATATTTTTTATTAATATATTAAACATATATTTAAATAATAATATTTACCATTAATATAAATATAAAAAAAATAACTAAATTATATGTATACCAATAATTATAATTAATAAAAATTAACTAATAAAAACTAAACTAAATGAGTTGAGCCTGAGCCGAGCTCGAGCTTGAAAAATTACCTTCGAGCCGAGCTCGAGCTCGAGCTTTCATATGTTCTCGAGCTCAAGCTCGGCTCGTTTGCACCCCCTAAGTCTTGGTGATTAGTGGAGATTACTATAAAAAATGTATTTTACTCAGATTTAAGCTTTCAAATTTTGACATCTTGTTCACATGTTGATCGAGGCTCTCGTTGCGTTCATACTTATAAACCCAACACCCAAATTACCTGTATCTTTATCCTAATTCCTTAACACAATATTAAAACCCCCAACTGTCTTTGATTTTTCATTCAAAAGTAAAATTCTACATCTTGAAGGGAAAAAAACTTACTTGTAACCTATAACCAAAGAGTATAAAAGGGAGATAGTATTACAGCTTAAAAGCGCCCAAAATCATTCAATAGAACATGTGACAAGTTCTATGAATTGGCTGCTAATCTCTTTCGAAGCTATCAATTTACACTCTGCAAATCAAATAAGAATAAATTCTATGAAGGGGCAGGTGGCTGGAGAGTGGAGTTGGTAGGATGAGTTATTGGTAACCACGCTTGCCTATGGCCAGCCCTGGTTTTCATTCAAAACCCTAAATAATGAGCGGGATATTAACCCGCCTAGCTTAAAATTTCATTTTGTTACCGCTAAGACGGTAGCAATTAAAAAATACGCATATATTTAGGATAATCTAGGGAAGTTATTCTTATTTTTCCACGAATCTCTCACCAAAAATTAGATGGTGGCAAAATTTTCCACCGCTTTGCCTACAAACGATGTTGAGTACGCTTAATTTACGTATTCGTGGGAAATAGGTGGCTAAATTTGCTACCGGTTTTTTCGGTAGCAAATTTTGGTGACAATTGCCAAATTTTCTAGTAGTGGACGTCACCATATGCGAAAGAACCGTTGCGAACAACCGATCCTCAAGACTCTTAGATTCAGGTTTGAATTGCATAATCATATGTGTTATATTATTTTCTTTATTTAAAAATGTTCAATTACGTAAAAACACAAAATAATTATATTATTTTTCAAAATTGTAAGAATTTTCCTTTGAAAAGAAAGATGTTGTCACATACATTCGCTGTGAAATGTGAGGGTTTGGAGATGTCCATTCGCTGTCTCGACTAGACATTATTGTGGTAGTTTAGTTAATGACTGATTTAGAAGTTTGCAAAATGAAGTATTAATAAAACT
Source organism: Helianthus tuberosus (assembly GCA_030545235.1). Lineage (NCBI taxonomy): Eukaryota > Viridiplantae > Streptophyta > Magnoliopsida > Asterales > Asteraceae > Helianthus > Helianthus tuberosus. The sequence goes on from CM060424.1 coordinate 197,263,086, forward strand.
TTGGTTTGCACCAGAGTCAAATAATACCTTAGCAAAAACATCATTAACTAAAAACGTACCGGCTATCACGTCTGGAATCATCTTGGCTTCATCTGCAGTCAGAACGAATGTTCTAGCATTTCTAGTGTTCTTGTTGTTCGCAGCTGGAGCCAATTTCGGACAGTTCGGCTTGATGTGGCCTTGTTCCCCACAGTTGTAGCATATCCTGTTGTTGGTTTTCCTACTGCAGTCTTCTTCCTTGTGTCCTGATATTTTGCAGAAATTGCAATATATGGAGCATCTTCCAGAATGTTTCCTTTTGCAATACTTGCAATAAGGTGCAGATGTGGAACCTACATTTTTTCCACGGTTGGAATTTCCAGATCGGAATTCCTGGGTAAGTCTTTGAGCTAGGTTTCTTTTCTAGTCTTCTTCTCTAGTACGAATTAATTCATCTGTCAAGGTGTTTGCTAATTCTACAGCTTCTTCTATGGTTTGCGGTCTAGCTACCTTGACTACATGTCTAATTTCTCCGATTAATCCCCATATCTAACGGGAGATTAATACTGGTTCAGGTGATGCAAGGGTTGGTACTATTCTAGCATATTCAAAGAATGTAGTAGTATAACCCTTACTATCTACCCCGGTCATCCTAAGGTTCAGAAACTTATTTGCTATCTGTTCCTTTTCATTGGGAGGGCAGAATTTCCTTTCTACCATATTCTTAAATTCCTCCCATTCCATCTTGTAAATCCTATCACTTCCTCTTGACTGGAGGATAGTGTTCCACCATTCTAAGGCTGAGTTTTTAAATAAATTAGAAGCAAACATTATCTTGTCTTCTTCAGCACACTTGCTTATTTTTAAAACAGCCTCAGTCTTTTCTATCCAACGCAGAGTTGCAATGGGTCCTTCATTGCCCGAGAATTCTATTGGTTTGCAGGACCATAATTCTTTATAAGAACAACCATAAGCATGGTTCTTCTTCTTTTGGGAATGGGCACTTGAAGTACGGGTCCATTGTTTACGTTGTTTTCTGGTTCAGTTGGTCGCTTACTGCTATGTTTACTTTTATTATTCGCTTCCTGAACCGTTTGAATAATAAATGGCATTGCATCTATGATTCCTTGTGCCACTATGTGTTGGACAACACTATTATCCACTTGGTTTCCATTGTTATTGATGCTCGGATTCTCATTAACCAAGTTAATGTTACTCTGGTTATCATTATTCAGATTTCCTTGATTTTCTTCGTCGGTCATCTGAATTTTAAACATTCACCATGTATTAATATCACAAAATAATATTTAATATAGCCAAACACATGACACGCATTTTGGTTAAAAGCGTCGATCATTGCGACTTTACTTTATGCATATAATATGCATCTATTACACACCAGTACTGAAATTAAAATTACAATACCGACTGAAATTTAAAGTTACACTACTAATAATAGGCATCTGTAGTTTTTTTTTTCATACACATACACACATATTATATTATTATTTTATTAGTATTATTACTACCATTTCCACCATCACATTCAAGGATATGGATTCATCCAGAAATCCATATTGCGCTCGTCATATTTCCAGACGAGTCGCTCTCCCACCTGTCGCATTTTTCACTACTCTCTAAAATTTCCTCACAAAATGTCCTAAGTTCTTGTACATTCTCTGCACTCATTGGGGGTGCAGGTTCTAGGACTGGGTTCGGAATCTGGGGTACAGGTTCCCGGTATGGAGGTGTAGGTGCCTGGAATTGGTAAGGATTATCTAAAATCTCCCTAATGAATACATCGTGGTAATAGGGATCTAAAGGATCCAAACCTGGGTAGGCTCCTATGTTTGGCATGGGCATGTCTTCATGTATCGGGTAACGTTGCACATAGTCCCTATTATCGTCCCACCAGGGGTCGTAATTTGGGTCTAAGGGGTTTGGTGCAGGTACCCTAGGTATTTCTTCCGGATTGAAATCATGCATTTCTACTTGATTTTCAGGGTTTTCTATTTCCATTGGTTGGTCAGGAATTGGTGGTTGTGGTTGGGGTGCTATCATTTGTTCCAGGTTAGGGTCGGCTGCAGTGGTTGCTAGAATGTGGATGTTGGCTATACCCCTATTAATCATATCCTGGGCATAGGCATCGGTTTCTCTTTTGGCTGCTGCTAGTGTTCTCTGGTCTTGTAACTTTTTCATACGTTTTCTACACTCATGTGCCCCTCGACTGAACCATCCTCTCTTGTTCTGAGGGAATGGCTCCTCGGACTGAGCTTTAAACACGAACATTCCTTCTTCCGTATCAGCAGAGTACCCTGAGAGGGCAAGCTGAAAAGAGGCACCTTCGCTTCTAGGCGAACCAGACAATTGACGGTATGCGTCAGATGGTCCTTGGTCGCTCATACTGTAAACTAACAAATAGTCAAATAACACATAACAAGAAATACAATTATGCACGTATTCCCGTAATTTATTTCCTAACAATTTAAATTTTGATGTCAGCAGAACGCTTCTGTGGCTGAATCAGTGGCTTAGCTCTGATACCACCTTCTGTCGCAACCCCCGCCCCCTATCTGTCCCGGGAACGGGCGGCCGCGAACTCAGTGTCGGTGGTATCGGTGTTTATTAATTTGGCAGCGGAAATTACATCAGGACCGTAGTTAGGAAATATTTTATCAGAGTAAAACACCACATTTTATAGAAATAAACACATTGGGATAAAACCCAAGTTTTCATTACAAACTGATTTATAGGGATAAATCCCATTTTATTGAATTAAAACACCTTCTTTATTTAGGTAACTTTTATAGCCACTTTTCCAAGCATTCAGTGCTATCCAGCTGGCTTCTAATCGGCTTTCACATTGTGTTACCTGAAACGCGTTTTAAAAACATTTGTCAGTGGGAAATACTGGTGAGTGAATCACAGTTTAATCAAGAAACATTAATTTAATTTAAACAGTATTGAGAGCGATTACAATGTTTATATCTACCCAATTACTCATTCAGTACTGTCAATCCTGACTGGTGGGTCATATTACACATTGGCTAACTCTTCGTCCAATGGTAACGTGTCTCACATTTTGTATACAAAACCCCAACATACCGGCAGCAATCGTAGAATTACAAAGACTCAATCACTGCTAAATTGCATTGTAAAATAGTTAAGGTTTTGTAAAAACAGTTTACAAAAAGGAGATTACTCACATTGCTGTCTTAGATTATCCTTTAGGGTTTCCTGGTGACAATCTATAATTTACACAAATGCACACGTGTTAGTATAGTAACCCATTTTAACATTAGTAATACCCTCCCCGAGACGGCATTCCAACGACTACGTCGGGCAGAACCACGACAGCCGTTACGGAACTCTAGATCAATCGGGCAGAGTATCTAATACGTATCCAGGGGTTATGATACTTACAACGGAGCAGAACTTCGTTATTTAGGAGGTATTATACCCAAGTATAGCTTCTACTATGTGGAAATTCGTAAGAAAGAAAAGAAATTGAGCGACTGAAACTGATATCCCGAGCTCCCATTATATAGGGCCTCATCTCGAGTTTCTCGTGGCCCGCGTAAAAGTAGGCTAAGGCCTACGCGGCTCGCGTCAACGTTGGTCAATGGTGTAGCTGATCCGGGTCATCAACTAGCCTCGCCACGATGATGACACGTGTCATCACCGGGTGTTGCCGCGTTCTCGATCGCTTGCAACCCGCGTAAACTAACGGGGTGGCTTACGCGCCCCGCGACAGCCCCAAACTTTTGATTTTTAATTAATTTTAATAATATTTAAGGTATTCGGTGCCCGTTTTCATGTATAGGGTGTATTTTAGGACATATTGGGATAATTTAAAATATATTAGGGTGTCGAAAAATTTATGAGAGTTTCGGTTTTCTTTAGGGTTGTTATAGTGTGATCCTCCATTGCTTGAGCATTGAAGGTTGTGTAACTTGCTTTCCTTTATGGAAAGGCCGGAACATTTTGAACAACATAAGATAATAACAATTGCACACGTGTATGGTAATCATTATGTGATGGTACAACTAGAAGGAGAGTACCCTATGCCTTGCATTGTGGGGTATTGGCTTCATCATAGGGCCCCATCTGCCGTTGCATGGCAAAACATGTATATGAAACGTCTAGAATCTTATAAACAACTCAACCCTTGTAATCGCGATAAAAGTTTTATACACATTGAGGACAGTTGTTAACTTTTGAAGTTATTGAAATGTTATCTATGATGTTTTTTTAATTGTTTTTCCTTTTTTTTGGTATTGAAGTGTTATTTATAATGTTTTTTTTTTTTTTTTTTAACTTAGTGTGTATAAAATATTATTAAAAAAACAAACTTTCGTCCACTAGAAAAAAGTAATGATCATAATTGAGTTAAAAATATTATAATTAATGATAGTTAGTTAATCTTAATTAATAAAGAGTTAGGTAGTTAATCTTAATTAATATTAATAAATGAGATAAAAATGTTATAACTAATGATAGGTAGAGTATGGTAGGATAATGAGGATTTATTGAGAGGTTTTCTAAAGTAGGGTGCACTAGAGTATGGTGTAAATAGCAACACCCATCTTTCAAACTACACAACATTAGCATTAAGTTTTGAAGGGAATATTCTACATTAAATGCAACATATTTTTTTGGAAGACTATATTATTTTTTTTGAATGGAAAAATAAATTGAAAGACGATATTTAATATTTCTTTAAGGTTCTAACCGTTAAAATTTAAGGTTGTTTGGTGTGGGGAACGTCTCCGTCACGCCGAGCCCGGTCGCCGTCCCAAACACCATTTTCACCAGCCTGACGTCATCCTAATCGTCCTCCACAAGACGTTTGCGCCGCTCCTCTCTTATATCATGGGAGGCTTTGATGGTGTGCGAGGAGGACCTCCGCACAAGGCCCACGATTTTGAAGGGCATGCGATTTAAAAAAAATCCGATACGTACATGTTATTTTTTTTAAATAGTAAACACATACCACTTTCAATATATGCCCATTTACAAGTCATTTTTTATGGTTTAGACTTTAGCCCACTTGGAATTAGGTTTATTAAACCCAATACTGATTTGATCTTTTTTAAATAATAACAAAACATAACAGAAGGACACATTTTTTCAATCTCGAACAGGGTACGTGAATTCTCAGAGACGCCTCTGTCTTATATATATATAGGAGAAGGATCCGTTAGGAACCACCCTTTATTACGAGAACCGCGAGAACCAAGTGTGAACACATCCAAAAAATACCTAAAAAATAAAAAAAAAAACACTCAAATTTTTTTTTTGTTTACTATGTTTTATAAAAAAAATCGCTATATTTCGTCACAAAAAAAGCGAGTAACAATTATCCATGCACATGTGCATATGTATCATTTTTTGACAAATTCCGTAATACATTACTAATATAAGACAATTGCATTTTCATTTACACTACCATTCATAATACACTACTTTTTACATTAACAATATTAGAAATGCACATGTGCATCTATATGTATGAACTTGTTATAACATTAACAAGACTAGAGATGCACATGTGCATCTATATGTATGAACATGTTATAACGTGTTTTGGTACACCACTTTAAATACACCCTCCCTTTCATCTATCACACCATACATAATACACTACCATTACCTCATACTATCCGTAATACAATACCTTTGCCTCCTACCATCCATAATACAATACTATTACCAATATTTCACTACTTTATTACATGTACATCAACACCATTTATACCATCCAAACAACATATTACATCATAAAGTGACAAATATAATCAAACCATCAACCACTAGATATAACTAACCAAAACACATGTATATGGGCCTACTTCATCATTTAAAATCACAATTTTTTTGTTACAAAACACGTTATATGATGGTTATACATAATGATGCACATGTGCATTCTTAATATTGGTAATGTAAAAATTAGTGTATTACGGATTGTAATGTAAATGAAAGTGCATTTTTCTACTACTGGTAATATATTATGGAATTTGTCCAAGAAATGATACATATGCACATGTGCATCAATAACCGTTACTCGAAAAAAAAAAAATTTTTATAACGAAATATAGCGTTTTTTATTAGAAAAATATTAAAAAAAATTGTGTGTTTTTGGATTTCTTTTATGTATTTTTTTTGTGTTCACATTGGTTCTTGCGGTTCTCGCAATAAGGGTAATTCTCAAATGAACCTTACCCTATATATATATATATATATATATATATATATCTTAGGCCCATCCTCCATTTCCCTAGTTCCATCCCCTTTGCCCTATTCTCACACCCATCCTACGTGGCGGAGCATCTTTTGAGGACTACCCTCCTCCCACACCGAGTAGCCTAAGACAATGAGTAGTGGTTTGGTAAATCACATGGTCTTTTTCAACACGACGTACACATCATCTTAACCAAAATCAGTTGGTGAAAAAAATGTAGTGGTAAGGTATGTGATTCGTATTGAAAATTTTGTTTTGATTGGTTAAAGCCAAAACCTAACAAATCTCTCTCTTGGTCTAGCTCATGGCCACAACAACGAAGGAAGCCAAAAATCTAACCACCACTAGGAAGAGGGGGGGTTGTTCCCCTGTGGTTTGCAAGTGGTTTGTCAAACAACGTGCCATTACGCATGTTCAAAAAAACTGTACTTAGGTTTTAAGTCGATTGTACCCTATCTCACCCATTGAATGCAACATATATGACGCAAAGTATAAAACTAATATAGAAGTTAAATTCTTTTATCTCATTACAATAGAGATAGAAATTGTTATGGTATAAGTATATACAAAGATACGAATTGTACTTATATAATTATAATTGTATTACAACATTGTTCTTATTTTCATGATTACGACGTCGCCACCGAGTTCAGGCAACTTTCAGTCAACTTTGGGGGTTAGGCAAGTTGTTCAAATTTGTGAAGATTTAAGACCTTATACTGTTGATTTTTTTGGTTTCTTCCGGAGAAAGTTTTTTCCGACGAGGTTGTGGTGAAAGTCTTGGCGGCGAGAGTCCCACATGTAATCAGGTGCACACGTTCTTGTTAACTATAATTATCACTATTATATTATACATATATATGAGCCCCGCTTGCGGTCTGCTCATATAATGTAATATATGTGTGGGCGCTCGGGGGGGGGGGGGGAAAGCAAAAGTGCACTAATTTTTAACGTTATTTTACTAATTTCGTGAAAATAACGTTAAAAAGAGGGGATCGTTAATCAGGCATCATGTGGTGGCGTTGATAGCCGAAAGACAAGGGGGTACATGCACCAATTGGCGTTTGTCTCAATTGCTGAGTGTTATGTGCCTTATGTCCAAGGCTTGATGCAAAACCACAATCGAGCCGGGGGTCTCATTGGAAGCAGCCTCTCTATTTCTACGGGGTAGAGGTAAGGCTGTCTACATCCCACCCTCCTCAGACCCTACCTTAGCTTTGCTATAGGTGGGATATACTGAGTACGATGATGATGATGATGATATTATACATATATATCATACTAAATATACTAATAATTGACTTTGCTTATTACATGTGCACACGTTACTTATTAACTATAACTATCACAATATATGAAATATAATTATATTAAAAGAGTTTGCTGAAAAATCAAATATACGTCCAAAAAAAAAGAAAAAAAAAACAACTTTTTAACATAGCTTTATACATATTTTATCATTGTTTGCTCAATGGAATGTGTTGTGTTAGACATGTGTTATTACCACTAAATGTGAGCATTTATGGATTTTTTTTCATTTGATCTGTTTTCTCAAAGTTGGTTGAATTTGATCTGGTAGACATCTTGTGTGCCTCTTGTGTGGCTTATTGTGTTTTCGTGTTAACTCTATTACTTGGTCATAGTCATCTACGCTATTTATTGTCATTGTGTGCTTGTTGTTGCGGATTGCATAGTTTTGCCCTTCGTGTACTTTGTGTTGCCCGTTGTTTGTTACCTTGTGGTTAGTTGTTAGTTGTAAACATTAACAATAGAAACCATGATTTTTACTTGAGATCATGTCCAAGGACGAGAGGTGCAAGGAAGGGTAAAGTTAGAGGGTGTAGTTTACGGGTGGCATCTTGGAACGTAGGAACTCTTAGTAGTAAATTGTTGGAAGTGATAGACGCTCTTAAAAGACGTAGGGTGCAGATAGCTTGCCTTCAGGAGACTAGGTGGAAAGGACACAGAGCAGAAGAGCGGAATGGATATAAGTTGTTGTATTCCGGGTCGGATGGAGCCAAGAATGGGGTAGGATTTTTGGTGTCTATAGAACTGCATAAGAATGTAATTGAGGTGATACGACACAACGATAGAATTATGGTGTTAAGGTTAGTATTAGGTGAGCAAGTTGTGACAGTGGTATGCGCCTATGCACCGCAAGTGGGACTAGGAGAACAAGAGAAAATAGAGTTCTGGGATTGTCTAGATGTAGTAGTAAGGGCCATACCTAGGGAGGAGAAAATTTTTATAGGAGGAGATTTTAACGGGCACATTGGTAAGGACAGTGATGGCTTTGAGTTGGTACATGGGGGTTTTGGTTTTGGCGATAGGAATAACCCCGGTAGAGACCTTCTAGACTTCGCGGCAGCTCACGGCCTAGGTATTATAAACTCGTTCTTTAGGAAGAGGGAATCTCATTTGATCACTTTTAGTAGCGGAGGGCGTAACACGCAAATCGACTATCTTCTGATGAGACAGGAAGATCGACGGATGTGGATGGACTGCAAGGTTATACCAAGGGAGACTATTGCGGCTCAACACCATTTGCTGGTAGCAGATATAGCCATAAAAGTAAGGCTAACTGAGGGGGAGAGGAAAACCCGACCTAGGATCCGTTGGGGAGACCTGAAGGGATAAAAAATTACTATGTTTAGAGATAAAGTTAACTCGATGGCATCGATGCAGCTAGGTGACGACGCAAACTGGATGTGGGAGGATATGGCGACTACGATCACTACGGTGGCAAATGAGACGCTAGGGGTAATAACAGGAAAGACTAGTGGGCATAAGGAGTCCTGGTGGTGGAATGAAGACGTGCATGCCAAAATAAAGGCTAAGCAACAGAGTTTTAGAGATCTTTTGAGGTGCACAGATGAGGAGGAGCGGCTGAGGGTGAGGGAGATATACAAGAAGGCAAAAAGGGAAGCGAAAAAGGCGGTGACCGAGGCGAAAAACACAGCTTATAAACAAATGTATGAACGTTTGGAAACGAAAGAGGGGGAGCACGATATGTTCAAGATTTCAAAAGCTAGGGAGCGAAGAAGACAAGACCTAGGAGTAGTAAAGTTTATCAAAGGAGAGGATGGAAGTGTTTTAGTCAAAGCACATGACATTAAGTTGAGATGGCAAACCTACTTCCATAATCTTTTCAACGACGGTAGGGCATACCAACAAGATAGCAGCAATCCCAGAACCCAAAGGCGACAACAGAATAATTGCTACTGCAGGAGGATCACACATGAAGAGGTGAGGATGGCACTTAGGAAGATGGGAAGAGGCAAGGCAGTAGGTTTGGACAACATACCGATTGAGGTGTGGAAGTGTTTGGGGGAAGAAGGAGTCCGATGGTTAACACTTTTGTTCAATAGCATTTTCAAGACTGGTAAAATGCCAGATCAGTGGAGGAGAAGTGTCGTGGTGCCTTTATACAAGAATAAAGGAGACGCTCAATGTTGTGGGAACTACAGAGGAATCAAACTGCTAAGCCACACTATGAAGCTCTGGGAGAGGGTAATTGAAACTAGAATTAGAAGAGAAACGCAAGTTTCAGTAAACCAATTTGGATTCATGAAAGGGAGGTCAACTACAGAAGCGATACATATTCTAAGGAGACTGATGGAAAAATATAGAGCGAAGAAACAAGATTTACATATGGTGTTCATCGACCTTGAAAAGGCATATGACAGTGTTCCACGACAACTGATTTGGGATAGTTTGGAGGGTCGAGGGCTACCTGGGAAGTATATAGACATAATTAAGGATACATACGATAGAACGGAAACTAGTGTCCGCGCGCCCGTAGGGGATACAGCCTTCTTTCCTGTGGAGGTAGGACTCCACCAAGGGTCTGCGTTGAGCCCTTTCCTTTTTGCGGTGGTCTTGGATGAGTTGTCCAAGTTGATCCAGGAGACAGTTCCGTGGTGCATGCTTTTTGCAGACGATATTGTGTTGATTGCAGAAACTAAACAGTGCCTGAACGCGAGGGTAGAGGAGTGGCGATTAGCTCTAGAGGGCAAGGGCCTAAGGATTAGTCGTTCTAAGACTGAGTATCTACACTGTGATTTCAGTGGTGTAGCCGATGACGATGACACCCAAATCACCATTGAGGATCAATTGGTCCCGCAGGTTACTAAATTTAAATATTTGGGGTCGTTTGTACAAAGGGATGGTGACATAGATAATGATGTAACCCATCGCATACAGGCTGGCTGGTGTAGATGGAAGGCAGCCAGTGGAGTATTGTGCGATAGGAGGTTCCCTACTAAACTAAAGGGAAAATTTTACAGGGTTGCAGTTAGACCAGCTATGCTGTATGGAACAGACTGTTGGGCTATCAAGAAGACACAAGCGCGCAAGATGGAGGTAGCAGAGATGAGGATGCTGAGGTGGATGTGTGGACACACGAGGTTGGATCGGATAAGAAATGAGGTTTTTAGGGAGAGATTAGGAGTGGCTAGTATATCGGATAAGATTAAGGAAGGGAGATTGAGATGGTTTGGGCATGTGAAGCGGAGACAAACGACAGCACCAGTTAGAGTAGTGGAAACTCTTACTGTGGAGGGGAAGAGAGGAAGAGGCAGACCCAAACTGACATGGGAAGAGCAGATTAGGCATGATTTACTAGAGTTGCATCTTTCTGAGGACATGGTCCAAGATAGGACTTCGTGGAAGCGTAGGATTAGGGTTAAAGACGTCTAGAGGATACTGCAGTAAGGTCTTAGGTGTATTTTAGGGAAGTAGGTTTTCTTATTCTTTTAAGTGACTTTACCGACGATTGACTTCTTGTGTATATGCCCAAATGATGTTGTATGCCATTATACATGATTTACATTATACTGTGCCACTCTGATCATTTGCTTCGTATAGGTGACTTATTTTTTCTCTAGTCTATTTTTCTATTTTCCTATATTCTTGGACTTTATGTGTTGGTTTGCTGTTCGTTTTGGAGCCGAGGGTCTCTTCTGGAAGCAGCCTCTCTATCCCTAGGGATAGAGGCAAGGTCTGTCTACATCCCACCCTCCCCAGACCCTATGAGTAGCTTTGCTATTTGTGGGATTTACTGGGTATGGTTGTTGTTGTTGTTGTTGTCTTATTTTCATGATTATAATTTATAAATAGTTATTTTAAAAACATTTTCTAAACAAAAACGAAATCTTTAAAATTAATTACACATTTCTCCTTCCTAAACCATATATATTACACATTTACTCATTGCATTAATATATATTACATACATACTCATTTCCTTAAAATTACTCTAATTGATTTACTATTTTACCCTTAATAAACTTATTAAATTTATTTACATATTTCTCCAATCTAATACCATCAATTACATTTGAATCTCCATAAACTAATTATGGTGACACCTACAAACTTTTTGATATTAGTAACGGTTTTTTATTTTCAATAATCAAAACTGAACCGCTGAACTTTAAAACCAAACCACACCGAGCAGTTACTAACAGTTTGATTCCGGTTTTGGTTTTATTTAGCCCTCAGCCCCTCATATAAAATTCATTAAATAAAATATTAAGCATAAAAAACATGTTAAACAATTTCATTGGCATATCAAGAACCTGTATGAACAACAATATGCAAATTAAAATAGGAACAAACATGAAGAAACACGGAATCACCGCCGGGATGATTGGACCGATTTCTCTGAGTGGGTGAGAATCACGCCTTGTTCTTCCTTTTGAACCTAGATCTGCAATGGAGAATAGAAGATAATGGAGCTGTAGAGATGACCGGTAGGGGAAAGAATCCCCTGTTTCCAGTAACAAAAAGTGTGGCGGCTCCATCTCATCTACCATAATAATGAGGTGAACACCTCTTTATATAGGGGATATGGGCCTCCCCTAACCTCAATGGGCCAGACTCAGTTAGGGGTTATCTCTACAAGCCCACAACCTAGTGTAGTGTAAACTAAAACGCGCTAGGCTTCGCGGGTTAGTACGCAATAATAATAATAAATATTATAATAAAAGCAATAAGTAACGGGAATATCCGACCGCTCGGGTCGGGTCTAATACCATACCCCATCAAAACTTAAAGTAGTTGTATGACTAACATAAAGAAACAAGAAGATGGGTTCTCTGCTGTTACGAAGCCTTGAATAAAAAAGATTAAAAAAACAATGTGAAAAGAAACAAAAAGATGTTAAACTCAACTAATCTAATATTGTTATTTTATTAACTAAAAAGTTTTTGTTGAATACTTGATATCATGAGGGAGAACATGGTGACCACTCCTCACCACCGAACCTTTTCTGCTTCACTCCAAAAAGAAGATTTGTTGTACGCTGAACAAGCTAGGTAACCAGATTTACACCAAACTCGACTATTTGTTCACCATCGCCTTGGGGTTGCTTGCAAGTGGAACGATATTGCTAGGGATGGAGGAAATCCAACAAGCATTTCTGGAAGGAAACAAACTGAACGTTGGATTTTTTTTTAAGAAAAGAGTTACGAAAAGGGTAATTGGGTAATTTTATAAGAAAAGAGGAAATGCGTAATTAATTTTAAGGATTAGGTAAATATATAATAAGAGCACTTAGTAAGGGGATATATCATATATGTAAATATCCCAATTGTAATTATATTATATAACTATAAAAGTATAACTTTCTTCGATTATTCCTTTCTTGCTGCTTGTCCAGCTACAAACCCGTTTTCCCTTAAACCAACTAGAGGGGAAACCCTCGTGAGGTCCACACAAGCATGTTTCCCCTAGCTCAACCAAAGACGAGCGGATCCGCTAGTCGCAGAGTAGATCTCCCTTCCATAGGGTCCGTCCGTAAGAAAATTCACAGGAGCCTCTTTCTTAGCCAAAATCTCAGCTCTTCTCAGGATGTCCCATAAAACATCTCGCACCCAGTCATGCCGATGAGTGATTTTTTAAAAAAACGAAATCTTGTACTTGTCCAAAAAAATATCTAAATAATATGATTTTTTAAAAAACCGATGAGTGATTTTTTTGGCTATAAATAGCTTTCATATCTACACAAACATCTCACAAATAAAAAGTCACTAATAAACAAATCCAAAAATCCCTAAGTCCTCCATATTTTATTTCACTGAACCATGGCTAAGGGAAGAGGTAGTACATTGGTGGCAATGGTCGCGTTTTGCCTATTACTGGTGACGCTTCAATGTGACCTAGCTCATGCAGCTACGTATGTCGTCGGCGATGGCAATGGGTGGACGTTCAATGTAGCTGGCTGGGAAAAAGGCAAGAATTTCAACGCCGGTGACGTCCTTGGTATCCTCTCAACATCCTATCATCACTTTACATGCTTACATGAATATATATTTAGCTAAAATCAATTGAATGTGTGGATTTCATGGGGTTTTTTTTTGGTTAAATTAATAGTAACAATTTAATATCAAAGCAAGTGCTTAATTGATTATTCTTTATTTTATGATGGAAACAGTGTTTAATTACCCAAAAGGAGCACATAATGTTGTGGTAGTGAGCAAGGCAGGGTATGATGGGTGCACCACTACCCCAAGAGAGAAGGTTTACACAAGTGGGAAAGACCAAATTACCCTTGTAAAAGGTCTGAACAACTTTATTTGCAGTTTCGCTGGTCACTGTCCTAGCATGAAGATTCAAATCTTTGCATCTTAGAGGAAAAAAATATAATAATAACAGTAATAATTATAATAAAGAATTCTACATCTTTGCATTTATGTTTGTGTTAAAGAGTTTCTTTTGGTTTAGTTATTATTATATGCTATAAATAAAGATTCTCTCATAATTATAGACTAGTGAAAATTCCCCGAGCTACGCGTGAGATTTTCATGGGTATCAGATCGTTTTGTTTTGTTACGACATCACTAGCGGCACTGCTTAAAGCAAACAAAAGAGAAAATCGAAAAATAAAAATCATAATATACCTAAAAGGATGTGAACACGTGTTACATCCATAGACAAATATAGAAACAACAATTATAACACTATCGAAATAGTACCGATATTGTAATACTCGAAAAATTTAAACGTTTATCAATAATAAAACTTAGGTAATTTAATATATTATCTATACTATATTATAATGCATGAGTGATGGGTATTTTAAGATAGCCAAAAAATAAGAACTTTTCCCCCATTTAATTATAGATAGACCCCTAAAATGAGGGTAATTTAGTCTTTTAAAAACAATTTATTTTTTAACCCCTAAACTTATTATACTTAAGTCCCCGAGTTTTAACAAAATTATAGATAATTAGTTACAATTTTTCCCCTCCACAACAAATTTATAATTCTTTTACTTATTTTTGTCATATCTTGTAAACTATAATGTTTAAAAAAAAATCCGAAGATAGCATGACGACATACACATTTTTGTCGACGTTTCGGTAGTTGTCTTGTTCAGTATCGACGCACGAATTAAAAAGTACAAGTAGATGATGCTTTAATGTACAAGTGATTAAAGCAATGTGTCCTAATACAAGTCTCTCATTTCAAATTTTAAACAACTTTGAGAGAGAAAGGGAGAAAATCAATGAGAGAGAGATCACGATGAGAGAGAACGCAGAAGTAGGGTTGATGATTGTTTTAAGCTCTCATTTCAAATTCTAAGGTTTGCACTCAACTATCTTTCGGTTATTGTCAAGTGTTTCATCTTTATATACATATGTATGAATAAATGCTATGATATAATGTTTTTCGTGTTCTATAGGTGTGTCATTACAGACAAAGGAGGAACACAATAGTCATATCTTGGTATTTTGCATACATGTACATGTATGTATACATTAAGTTTTATATTTCAAGATAGTTGTTGTTTAATGTTTATAATAGATTTTGATGGTTAATTAGAGGATATGTTTTATCAATGATGCAGATGTTTTGGGCCTGGAAGTTGCCCAGATAAACGTGTAACATGGGCAAGAGAATTGCTCAATGAAGAAGATGACCAATTCCTGGTGCATTTTTCATTGACATGAACTCAGAAAAGTATTGGTTGGCTACTTGGCTCAAAGAATGGCTCTTCGGGTACCCTATTCTGCTTGCACCACGCGTAATTAGCGGGAACAATGTGATGCTAAGACCATGTGTAGTGGTTTGGGTGAATAATGCCCTTACCTTAGGGCGTTTTCCGCCACGTGTCAGTACAGTCAGCAAGGGGCATTATTGGGCGTTTTTCTAAAATGGGTGTAGTGGGGATGTGGGCATTATGTTAAAGGGTGTAAAAAATTAAATAAAAATAAAAAAAACCAACAAAAAAACACCTATTGGATTAAAAAAGGGAAGAGTTAATGCTATTGGCCAAACACAATCCTGGAGGCGTGTTTCAAACAACGCGGGAGCAAATTTTTTCGAAAAAAACGCCCACAAACGCCCCTATGTAATGGGATGCGGGCGTTTTTTGGCGTTATTTTTCAATTTTTTTTTTAAAAAACGCCCCACTACGGGGGGTCTAAGTACCACCATTAATAGGATCAAGTGGGAAAATCATTGATAATGACATTTTTTGTTAGTTATCTCATTGAGAAGCAGGCAAGCAGGCAGGGCAAGTCTTAAGCAGGCAAGATTGCTTAAAATATAACGGGTTAGAAGTGTAGCATCACCAACTGTTTTACACCGGCAAAAATCACTAACTGGGTTATTTATTCATTTGCAAGGCAACGTAACATACGCCACTCCGGCATATGGTACAACAAGTTTTGAATTAAGAGGTCCAAAAACTGCCCGTGAAGCACTTTGGAAAAGCGCCTGAGCTCAGTCACACTAATGGTACTTCTTGAATATATGTCATGTTAAATACATTTATCTTTATGCTATGTATTAGTTAATAAATTAGATGTACTTGTGGTTGTGTTAGGATGATGTTGTAGTGTAAAATTCTTGTAGTCATGCACTCATGCTTACAAACTGATGTAATTAATGTTATGCTTTATTACGTACAATGTCAATGAGAATGTAATGCTACTAGCCTAATTTTTTACTAATTTCAAAGACTGTTCCCTTAGGGTGTTCGGAGCGGAAGTCGGCAAACCTTTTTGCCGAGCGGCAAACACCGCCGCCGAGGTTTTGCCGACGCGGCGAAGCATGTGGTGCGGGGAGGGCATGCCGACTCAGGAACAAATGCTTTTTTGACCGTTGTGGGTTTTCAACGGTAATATTACCGTTCAAAAGTAAAAAAAAAAATTTATTTTTTGTTTTAGAAAATTAAATTATAAATACCAAACCAAATACCTTCAATCTCATACAATTTTACTACATTCCACTCTCTTTTTTTAAAATCTTTTCAAAAAAATGGAAGGCACAAACAAAGGTGAAGGCAAGAAAAAAATGGTAGGGTCCGGTTCGAAGTCGAGGGCTCAAGATAAACGTGGTTCGGGTGGTTCTAGTGTCTCGTTTCATCCGCACCTTGGGTTTGCGAATCAAACCCAACCTCCATTTTATTTTAACCAACCCATGCATCAACCTTTCGGTTATGATACCCAACCCATCCAAAATTGGATGCAACACGGTCCGACGATGGCTCGACCCGGTTATTATGATTACTCCCTAGAAGCCCAAAATGCTTTTGACCCGTTTGCTTTTCAAACCCCAAGCTTACTATCACCGAGACCTTTTCAAACCTCAATGTCACAATCACCGAGAGATGTACAAGATGACTCCGATGAGGAGTTCGTGCCGGAAACCCAAGAACAAGAGTTAGATGAGGATGAAGATGTTGCGGTTGAAGAAAATGTAGCCGAACCGGAAAGAAAAGGAAAGGCGAAACGGGAAACTTGGACGCATAGACAACGAAGAGGCGTTGACAAAGGCTTTTGTTCATTGCACTTTGAATAAAAAGAAAGGCAATCAACAAAAGGCGGATGAGTTTTTGAAGAAAGTTCTAAACCACTACAATGAAACAGTCGGAGGAAGTAACCGAACCCACCACCAAGTTCGCTCAAAATGGATGACGATGCAAACAAAAATTAACACATTCAACGGTCTATATCATCGAGCGGTAATTTTTTTATACGGTTTATTTTTTAACGAAATATTTGGATTAAGTTGTTGATAATTTATTATTTTAGGATCGTTTACGTCCTAGCGGGGAGGACGATGCTTATGTAATGAAGCAAGCGCTAAAGGATTACAAAATCAAAGAAAAATTGATTTTGCTCATATTGCGGCTTGGGAGATTGTTAGAACAAATCAAAAGTGGTTGCCAGTACCTTTGTTGAATGAAGAAAGCTCCGGCTCGGGTCTAAAAAGAAAGTCTTCGGATTCGGGAAATTATACACAAGGATCACCGAATGTCGAAATCTCGAGCGGATTCGCTATTCCCGACATAAACGAGGATCCTTCACCACGACCAAGACGACAAACGAGGAAGGAGAAAAAGGACAAAGGGCCGTCTTCAAGAAACGAAGATCCAAGAGATATAACACACAAATTCGAAGAGTACAAGGCCATGAAAAAAGAGATAATGAAAATTAAACGTATACGAGAAGAAAAATACTTGACCTTGGCGGATGAGCAACGAGAGGCGTTGCGACAAACAATGTTCGACAAGGACTTGGAGACGTATAATCGGCCTACCGACAATGTTCACCCTGCTATGTTGGAAATCACACTCGCTAGAAAACGTGAGATCGCAAAAAAATATGGATGGCCTTATGATTTTTAGTTTTTTTTAAAGTTAGATTTTATTTAAAATGTAATGTTTTATTTTTATTTAAGATGTAATGCTTTATTTTTATTTAAAATGTAATGCTTTATTTTTATTTATAAAAAGTTTATGTTTTTTCCATTTTATCTTAAATTAAAAAAAACAGAAAATAAAAAAAAAGTTTGCCACTCAACAAGTGTTTAAACCATTGCCAACAATTTTCAGCAAAGTTTAAACACTTTTGACTGATTGACATGGCGCGCTCTGATTCGTCGGTTTTTTGGTTTGCCACTCCAAAATGTTTAACCACTCCTTACACCCTTATTTCTGTTTCAAACCCCACCAAATAACTATTGGTTTTCGGTGCAGGGAAGTAGAGGATTTCACTCAGGTGAACTTTGTTTGGTCAAGATAAGAACCTTACACCATTATCTAGGAATATATAAGGAGGTATATAATCTTCTTTATCTTAAAGTAATAATTTTGGTATACTTGTTAGTCTTTTTCTCCAACTCATAAACTATACTCATCTTAGGTTTTCTCTTTGCAGTCATCAAAAGGAAGGTTAGGTTACGAATCAAAAGCAAAACTTGAGCTTCTAGACACCATCTATACTATACGAATAAGAAAACTACCAGAAGCGAGTGCCGCAATTCAATGTGCCGCCCCCGCCGCAAAGCGCGGGCACCCTACTAGTATTATATTATACAGAAAGTGTAAAATATAATAATGTTTATCGTGCGTTGCGTACAGTGGCGGATCTAGAAAACCCTTATAGGGGCAACGTTTCAAAGAAAATGGGTAACGAAATCGAAAAAAGTCAAAATTTTTCAAAATTTATACTACCGTCAAAGCGTTAAGGGGCAACGTAGGTTACCCCTTATTAAGAGGTACATCCGCCCCTGGTTGCATACACAGGCATGAGATCATGACACGTGCCATTCTTTTTTCACACCCAAGGGTAAATCAGGGAATTTGCTTCAACACCAAATTACGAGTTTGTTACATCACGCTCCCGTTATTTATGATTCCTATCAGTTTCATATTTCGATGATATATCGAGTGCCGATAGCGTACTAATACCATAATGAATTAAACCGATATAAACCTAATACCCGCGACAACACACAGAGAAATATTACTAGTGTATATTTACCAAGCAATAAAAAGTAAAAATATTATACTATAAAGTGATTAAGATAATAAAAATTAAATACATATTTTAAGAAAGTTAGGAAGAGAAGTATCATATATATTTGGTCAATTTTTTTTTAAACGGCTAATTTCTTTAATCTTATGTCCTCTGTGGGATTTGAACCCAAGACCTTCCCCTTCCCAACCTATGTGTTTTAAAGGCTTTGCCTTTGCAAATGGACCACCACCCCATTGGTGTGTGTGTGTGTGTATATATATATATATATATATAGGGTAAGGTTATTGTAAAAAAGACCAAAAGTGTGAGAAAGGTAAGAAAGAATCTCAGCAATTAGATCTAAATTAATTGAAAAAGGGTAAACAAGTAATTTTATCATTAATTCAATTAATTAAAAACTTCCCATAACCGCCACCTTAATTATAGGAAGTATATAACACCATTCAGCAAGTATATAACACCATTCAGTAAGTATATAACACCATTCAGCAAGTATATAACACCATTCAGCATTCAGCAAGTATATAACACCATTCAGTAAGTATATAACACCATTCAGCAAGTATATAACACCATTCAGCAAGTATATAACACCATTAAGCATTCAGCAAGTATATAACACCATTCAGTAAGTATATAACACCATTCAGCAAGTATATAACACCATTCAGAGCTTAAGGTTGTCAACAAAGTGTTCGGTTCAAGCTTGTAGGAGGATTATCTATAATTAATATTTAGTAGGAGGATTATCTATAATTAATTAGAAAAGATTAAACTAAAATAATCTTTACTATATAATAAAAGAAACCATTTTGGGGACACTTGTCATCATATTAGGGCATCTCTAATAGATAATTATTATTTTAGTTTAATCTCTTCTAATTAATTATAGTTAAACCCCCTACTAAATATTATTTAGTTTAATATCTTATGGATAATTATTATTTAGTTTAATCTTCTTCTCATTTATAATATTATTTATTCGAATTAATTATTACTTTTATATTTATCTATTTACTTCAAATTCAAACTTAATTATCTAATTTGATCTTAACTATATATTTGAACATTTTGTTTATTTGGTATCAAATAGATTTTACGAAACTTAAAATAAAATTAACTAATATTATTTATCATTTATATATTTACGGAGTTTTAAATAAAGGGTTAAATTTATTGAGACTTCGTTAACAAATTTTGCAACAACAGAATAATCTATTTTTATCACGAAAACCAAACTTTGTGTTAATATATTAAATATTTTTATTTTCACTATACAAAATTACATTTACTCGACCTATGTAATACATGAGGTTTTTAAGATATAACTTTTTATTATTTGATGTATAAAATTAGATTTATTCAATTCGTACAATACACGGGGTTTTTAATGATATATATATATATTTATTTATTTATTTATTATTTAGTACAGAAAATTACATTTATTCAAACCGTGTAATACACATATTTTTAAAGATGTAATTTTTTTTATTATTTGGTATATAATTCAAACCGTGTAATACACATATTTTTAAAGATGTAATTTTTTTTATTATTTGGTATATAAAATTACATTTATTCAACGCGTGCAATAAATGAGGTTTTTAAAGATATATTGTTTTATTATTTAGTATATAAAATTTATTTATTCAACCCGTGTAATACACGTGGTTTTAAAGATATAACTTTTTTATTTGGTATATAAAATTACATTTATTCAACCGTACAATATTGTTTTTATAGATATTTTTTATTATTTAATAAATAAAGTTATATTTATTCAACGCATGCAATAAATGAGGTTTTTAAAGATATATTGTTTTATTATTTAGTATATAAAATTTATTTATTCAACCCATGTAATACACGTGGTTATAACCTAGTACTTATCTATAAAACATGGCTTAATATAATGACAAGTGTCCCCTAAATGGTTTCTTTTATTATATAGTATAGATTTAAAGTTATGGTTCAAATATAAAAGTTATAAAATATATTTATTTCCGAAGAAAGGGCATGTGTGTTTGTAGATCAAGAAAGTAAATTTGATTATCAACTAGGGGAATTCGTTGTCATCTTAGATTCAATAAGTTACGGTAGCAAGCATATTTCGCATTGCGCGGGATGAATAGGTTAAACCGAGGTTCATATGTACATAGTTTAATGATTACACCATTTTTTAAACATGGGTCGTGGCTGGTGGGTATTTGGACTTAGAAAAAAAATCATCTAATCCCAATACAAATTTTTGAAAAAATTATCAAATTCATATAAACTACACCTAAATCTTGATATTTAGCAATACAAAAACCGTTACCAACAGTTTGGCTTACGGTTTGACCTAAGGACCATCAAAACCGAACCGTGAACACCTCTAAGTAGTAGGATTAAAAAAAATCTAAGACACTAAAAACATACCATCCTAATTCTAAGTAGATAGCTGCTCCGTTGAAGTAGAAAGGAACATTTGATTCATCCAACTTGTTAGCTTCAGTATAACATGTTACATCTTAATTCCACTATCTTTCTTGTATGCATCATTTCCCTGAACAATACACACCAAAAATTAATATTAAAAGTCGTCAATTTTCATCTAGTTACTATGAAAATAATGAAAAGCAAAACTGGAATTCCAAATTGCTATAACTATTAGTTGTAACGCCACTTTTTGGCATCCATTCATATACATTTAGCCCTGTTCCATGTAACGCCACTACAGGATCTAATTGGAATCCACACATATGTTCCAACATAAATTGAGGATTTTAATAAATTTGTGAATCACATACCTTTGCATTATATAAATCCCAAATCCACTGCCTAAAAATGAAGAACACTGGAATTAAGTTTTGTGCAGACCACAGAGAATAGTCTTCACTTCACGTTGTCAATGCATAACCGGTGATCACTCCGTTTGTCTAGATACATTTTTCAAAACGTACCTGCCCAATTATCAAAAAAATCTGCAGATCCTAACAAAAATGAGCTTCTTTTGGATAACATAAGTATAAACTTTCCAATAAAATACGTAAGTTAACTTAAGATTCAAAATAAGAAGCCATTGCATATCCATTGTGGATGCTTTTGCTACCCAATTCTTGAGATCTTTAATCAGAAGCTACCTAGATCTCCGTTAATTATATAAACCCTAAACTAAATACTACTGGCAGAAAATATATAGTTTCTCAAGTATAATATAAATAACAAAAATCCTTAACTATATGCCTTCTAGCTCTTTCATAGCTTACCTTAGTTATGCATTGACAACAATGAAATGAAGACTACCAGAGGTTGCAATGAAGAGGTGACATCGATCAATAAAGGACATGTTGAAACTTTAGCCGGAAATTATCCCCATAGAACCGATTTTGTTACCACTACAGTACCAGGGACGTAACTGGTTTTGCACCGAAACCAAACAACAAACGACCGCCCACAAAAGTCACCGCCATGGTTCAGAAACCACTTCAATCAATTTCTTCAGTACCGAGTTTACCTATCACTGCCCTAAACGACCATCGAACACCACCAATTGCTAATGAATACCGCCCCTAGAGATGACACGAAAACCGATTACTACTGCCAGAACTGATACCCTCTTTTTAGGTTGTCAAACGCCGACTTCCATCACCGTTTTTTCTCACCGATCAATCCCACCATCACCGCAAAAACTTACCAGGTTTCTAGGGTTCATTAAGTCACCAGTTTACTATATCACCATGACACCATCTAAGAAAAAACGTGGCTGCAAATCATAAAAAGTAAACACTTAGGGTTACTACTTGTACTATTGATGCACCCAAGACAAAAGCCATATGTAAACCCTCAAAAACTTTATGCCTTCTGGACAAAACTAAAATCTTAATTTATAATACTGAATCATAAGTTACAATAATTCTATTGTTTGGTTTTCATGATCAAATAAAACCAGCTCTACCAAAGCTGCAAACCAAAAGTAGAACTCACTTGCCCTTTAGCACCAAATTGCAACCAAAAAACCCTAAACCAAGATCGTACTGAAGACAACTTGCCCCGTTAAAATACACTCAAAATCACATGATATACCAAAAGCAAGGAACTTTCAAACATGACTCCAAAAGTAATATTTCAAAATTATTACCGAAATTCAGCAATGAATGATGTCAATACAGTTTCACACTTAAATGATTACCTTCAATAAGCCTCCAATTAACGTGAATGCCGTTACTTCCACTATTGGGGTTGCGGGACTACCGGTCGCGTAGCAACATCTGAGTCAAATAATGACATGCAACCATAGATCGATCTTAAAAAGAGTCCAGTTCACTGGAAAACGCGTGTTACAACGCTCTAAACCGCAAAACACATAAACGTGCTCTCAAAACACATTATTCACCTTCAAAATAGCAAATGGATTCACAGTTCTAATAAACCTATATAAGCAACTTCAAGTACCTTATTCAAAACACATTATTCACCTTCAAAATAACAAATGGATTCAGAATTCTAATAAGTAAATGACTCTAACCAAAGATTGAGGAGAAGGCAAAGAGCATATCAGTTGGAATAATTAAACTCTGTAATTAGATGAGAATTTTACTCTTCCAAAATCGAATGTAAATGTATTTTTTTTTGAAAGAAAGTAGTAAGAAGTCAATAAATGAGAAAAATCAAAAAGCTTTTGATGATGACCACAGACCATTTTGACCCATACAAACGTCTACCCTGAAGAGCAGAAACAGAAGATAGGAGCATTTTTGGAACTTACAATCATGCGAGGCATGAACCTACCATAACAACTCATATTGTGGCTGAACTTTCTTCTCTAAAACTGGGTCAAACGCATCATACAACCGCCACTGTTCATTAATTTCCTGTCAGGTGCTAGTTATAACCACCTCAGCCTCTATCATAGGCATGATTTTGTATGTAGTATGAATTTCATCTTTAGTTGATCTTCCTTGTCTCGGCCAAGTGAGTGGCCCATGAAAAGCATGGGTACGTTAAATGCACCAGATAACCAGGCAGCTTATAATGACCGCGAATACACAAAAGCTTGATCTTTTTGAGATGACTGATGGTCTACACCTAATGTGTATTTCGAATAGGCAAACTGAATAGCATGTTATTCGTCATTCTTATAGCCTTTGCTAATATTTTTTGTAGTAAGCATCCAACCCACTGATTTTTCGATTAATTCAAGCCGAACCAAGGCGCCAAAATCATCCAAACTTGAATGTAGTGAGAAATGAATACGAATCTATTCAGACATAATTTCAAACTTTAATTGGGGCCGGTGTAATTATATAATCTTTTAAAAGAAGGAAGGAAGGTTCTACAATGGTACAATCATATATAACAAAATTTGAAGGAGGTATAACTTTGAACAAACCATGGACTGACATGATTGTTTGCTTAATGAAACATGACTCGTAACTCCATCCAGGCTAGGCTCAATTTCATTTATTAAATTGAGAAACATCAATGAGTCATAATATTTAACTCAACCGAAAGTTTTTTAACTGAGACAAAACATCAAACAGTTGGTGTGCACCTGTCCTTAATCACACACGGTCATAGCCGGAGGTGAAGCGAGGAAAATGGAGCAGCAGTGACGTCATTGGAGGTAAGTTTGTAGGTGGAAGCTGGTGGCTGCGACGGTGGAGAAACAGAGAGAGAGAGAGAGAGAGAGAGAATGATCACCTGCCTGCACTGTAGCTACTCTGACATTGCGGTTGTTCAAGATCACCTTCAAGTTTCCCATTCTGTCTCTAGATCGTCCGATGAGAGACACTGGTACCCTCGACGGAATCCTAGAAGCCACAGCTGTCACGGTCGCCGTCAACCACCACCATGGGCGGCCGGTCGGAGACGTGGCCGTTGTTTCCATGACCGCTGCTCCCCTCTCTGTCCATCGCTGCTCTATCTCTCTCTCTTACTACGAAAGAAAATGGAAAATGGGAAGCGGAACCCTTAACCACCACCGCCTTCTACCGTTTGCCGCGTCAAAACAACCCGACCATCACCACCGCCAAGAGCGTGGCCAGCTGGAGACGATGGCTCTGCTCTCTCTGAAGCTCTAATCTGTCTCTCTTTCTTACTCCTCCCTCTAAACCCTCTTCTTCTATGTTCATACAGCAAAAGAGAAGGTTACATGTTTGGTATGAAAGCCCAAAAATACCCCTCGTAGACTTCAGTTATTAATATATAGGATAATATAGGATAATTTGGTTATACACCTTGTATAATCTCACATAAGTTTGAACACAATTTCGTGAATACTTAGTATAATTTATTTATCTTAGATTTTTTAATTCTACAAATTAAATACTATCAATTAGTAGCAACATGTATGTGCAATTAGTGTTTGTACCATTAGTAGCACAACTTGTGTTTCTACAAATTAAATACTTAGTATAATTTACTTATCTCAGTTTTGGCATGGCACTTTACTGTAGCCGACTGTGGTTATCTAAGCTTCCTGTTACTAAGGTTTTCTGAGCTTCCTGTTTTAGGTGCATGTGTTTGGATTGATTCTATGCTCTCTGATGGTGTTTCAACCTTTGGCTCGGCACTTTGTTGCAGCCGACTCAGGTTTTCTAAGCTTCATTTTTTGTGTCTGTCTTTTGATCAATTTTATGCTTTTCTATATTACAAATTAGTAACATGTTTGTGCAATGGTGTTTGAACCATGTGGTTTGGTGTTTGTTTATGGAGTATTTAAGGGCTTATTTGATTGTAACTTGGCTTCATTTTGAAGCTTTCGATTGGCTTCAGCTTCAAGATTGGTTTCATTTTCGTGCATGGTTTGTTTTGGGTCCATATTTTCGTGGCTTTGTATTCATCTGAAATGGTCGTATTTATTGGGTTTATTGGCTATGATGGTACACATAATCTGGAGTGACATTTTTTAAAGCAACCGTGTCATGTTTGAGCCTAATTATATTTGCATGCGTCTTGACCATTTGTTTATGTTATCAAGTTTGGTGTTTGTTTGTGCATTATGGGTTTATAGACTAGACTTATCTGGTTGTAATTTGTGTTGGTATATGATGTGTGGTCGAAAACAGGTGCTTAATTGTATTAAAGTTTGCGGTTTTACATAAACTTGAGTTTCGAATTGCCAACTTTGATGTGATTTGTGTTTTTGAAGGTTAACGAAGTTTAAGGAGCATTTTGGAGCTTTACGGAGCATCGGGACGGAAAACAGATCAACTGAGAACGCGAAACAAAGAAATCATAAAACAAGAAATGCGCAAGCCGTCGACGACGCCCTTTGGGTAACCTTGTTGGGAGAAAATACTCATAGACAGATTATTAGGCAGTCAGAGAGTTTTTGGTAAACCACAAGTCGTCGCCGATGCCCTCCTAGGCCGTCGGTGACGCCTCTCCTGTGAGCATGACGCTGATTTTTTGGTTTTGATGTTTTGAACGAGTTATATACCCAATTTTGGGTCATTAGAAAGGAGTTACGAGTTTTTGAATACTATCCTTCATTCTTGGAGCCATAACCATCCTCTACACTTCTCCAAATCGATTCAAATTGTCGCAACCCCCGCCCCCTCACTGTCCCGGGAACGGGCGGCCGTGAGACCAGTTTTGTTGGTATCATTTTGGCAGCGGAAATTTCATCAGGATCATAGTTAGGAAATGTTTATCAGAGTAAAACCACCATATTTTATATTAATAATCACATGGTAAAACCCAAGTTTCTTATTACAACATGTTTATAGGGATAAACCCTATTTTATTGAATTTAAAACATCGTCTTTTAGGTACCTTTTATAGCCACATTTTTCCAAGCCGTCAGTGCTCTCCAGCTGACTTTCTTCTAATTTGACTTTTACATTTTGTTACCTGAAACGCGTTTTAAAAACATCTGTCAGTGGGAAATACTGGTGAGTGAATCCCAGTTTAATCAAGAAGAATTTTATCCTTTAACAGTATTGAGAGCTATCACATTGTTTATTTCTACACAATTACTCATTCAGTATTGTCAATCCTGACTGGTGGGTCATATTACCCATTGGCTAACTCATTGTCCAATAGTAATGTGTTCCACATTTTGTATACAAAACCCCAACATACCGGCAGTAATTGAAGAACTACAAAGACTCAATCACTTCTTAATCACATTGTAAAACATTTAAGGTTTTGTAAAAACAATTTTCAAAAAGGTTTACAAAAAGAGGATAAACTCACATTGCTATCTTAGATTTCTTCTAAGGTTTCCTGGTGATTTATCTATAATTTACACAAATGTACATCTGTTAGTATAATAACCCTTTATTTATATTAACGATACCCTCCCCGAGACGGCATTCCAACGACTACGTCGAGCAGAACCTCGACAGCCGTTACGGAACCCTGGATCAATCGGGCAGTGTATCTAATACGTAACCGGGGTTATAATACTTACAATGGGGCAGAACTTCGTTAATTAGGGGGATATTATACCCGAATATAGTGCCTATTATGTAAAAAGTTGAGAGAGAAAAGAAATATGAACGATCTGACTGAAGGCCCGATGCCCTCTATTTATAGGGCTGATTTTTCGTTTCCTCGCGGCCCGCGTAAGGGGAAACCTTCAGGTTACGCGGCCCGCGTAGTAGGGGTGTAGGGCCAAGCTTGGCCTAGTCAGTGTTGTAGGGTCGACACGCGTGGTGACACGTGGCAGCTCAGGGTGTCGCCTGACCGCCTGGCTGTCGCGGCCCGCGTAGGGAGTAGCCAAGGGCTACGCGGCCCGCGAGCGCCCCTAGAATTTTGTTTTTAATTAATTTTTAATAAAATAGAGGTATTCGGGTTCCGTTTTCTCATACGGGGTGTATTTTAGGACATATTAGGGTATTTTAAAATATATTAGGGTATCAGAAAAATTCAGGAGGGTTGTTATATCCTCCCCACCTTGTTTTAGAACTCGTCCTTGAGGTCTACTGGAACAAGTGTGGATATTTCCTTTGCATTTCTGATTCAAGCTCCCATGTGTATTCTGGTCCTCTTTTGGAGTCCCACTTCACTTTGACCAGAACTAATCTCTTGTGTTTGAGATTCTTGACTTTTCTATCTTCAATTTGTAGAGGCCTCTCTACAAATTTTAACTGCTCATTTACCTTTATATCCTTAAGAGGTACTACGAGTGATTCATCAACTAAGCATTTCTTGAGATTAGATACATGAAATACATCATGTAATCCTGCCATTTCCTCTGGTAGTTGTAGCTAATAGGCTACAGGTCCTCTTCTTCTAATAATCTCAAAAGGTCCAACAAACCTGGTGATACGTGGTCGAAAACCGGTGTTCGTTAATGTTTAAGTTCATGTATTTGCTTAACTTTTAATCTCTAATAGCCTACTTTTAATGGGATTTGTGTTTTTCAGGTCCTACGGAGTTTAAGGAGCTATTTGGGAGCTTTACGGAGCACTGGGAGCGAACGGGATCAACCGGGGATGTGAAATGAACAAAACCGGGTTAATCACGAAGATTGGATGTGTTTTAGGGGATGTTAATGGATTTAAAATGAATATATTGGAATATGGCATGATAGAGGGCTGAATTACGAGTACGTGGGCGAAAACGGTGAGTAAAACGGAGCTATAACGAAAAAGTTATGAAGAAAACAGTTTTGGCAGAAACTGGCAATTGTAGAGGGCGTCGCCGACGGGTTAACAGGCCCTCGCCGACGGGTTTTCGTTTCTTGTATCGCGAATTTCAAGTTTTGTTGAGTTTGGACGAGTTGTAACGGTTGGAGGAGCCATTTTTCGGGGGTTACGAGTGGTGATCGATAAAAACACCATGGGGGATCATTCAACCTTCAACAAATCCACCTCTAACACCCACCATCCATACCTAACATCTTTCTTTCACCTCTAACATCAAAACCCTAACCAATTCTCCATAATCCCTAACCTTCAATCATTCCACCATCACCACCATCTTCAACCTTCCATCATCACCTTCAACCCTAACCTCCACCACTCTTGAAGACTCAAGGCCATGGCTCCGTGTTCGTGTTCGTTGGCCGGTGATCGCGTCCACCCAACCATGAGCGGCTAGTCTCTTCGGTTTCACCCCGGTGTAGGTAGTTGTATATTCTAGGGTTTATGCATTTGTTCTTTGATTCGACTTTGTGACAACTTGTATTGATTTTTGAAACCATTGACAATAGTTTACATTTGTTTCGTATTCGTAAATTGTCGAACGATGTTAAAAGTTATGACTTTGCGAAATGGTTATGTGTAGTTATGCGTTGTCGTGGTTAGGATTTACTTGTGTTGATTACAAAGTGCATTCTTGTCCGTTCTTCGGGACGTTGATAGTTATTGGCACCTAAGTCACGGTACACTAAATCCGCTAATCGTATGCAATTGAGTTGAATTAAAACATGTAGGAACCCTAGGACTTACAATTACCGAAACCGGGTGTGATCCGTATTCTTAATTCCTGTTTTCAATTAAGTAGTTTAGTTTACAAGTTTAGTTAATAAATCATTGTTTTCGATAACATCAATTTGTCGGTTCATTCCGATTTATTTTAAAAACCAAACAAATAAATAAAAATAGCAATCTTCATAATAATCTTGTACATTATTTGTAAATAGTCTAACTAATCGAACGAGTCGTGCAATACTGACCACCTGCTCTTCGTGGATTCGATACCCGACTTACCCTAGCTACCTAGGTTTAATTGGGTTTTTGACTGATCGGGACGACACGGTCACATCACCTGGGGCTTAGCTTTCCTCTTTTGATGAATCTTACCACTCCTTTCCAAGGAGAGACTTTCAATAATACTTTATCTCCTACTTGAAATTCCAATAGTTTTCGTCTGTTATCAGCATAACTCTTTTGTCGATCACGTGATGCTTTCAGTCGTTCGTTGACTTGAATGATTTTGTCTGTTGTTTCTTGTACTATCTCAGGCCCAGATAGTTTCTTTTCTCCAACTTCTGCCCAACAGACTGGAGTTCGGCACTTTCGTCCATAAAGTGCTTCGAATGGTGCAGCATTGATACTTGTGTGATAACTGTTATTATAAGAAAATTCTATCAATGGTAAATGATCGTCCCAATTACCTCCGAAATCAATTACACAAGCTCTAAGCATGTCCTCCATTGTCTGAATTGTCCTTTCGCTTTGTCCGTCTGTTTGAGGATGATAAGTTGTGCTTAGATTTATCTTGGTTCCCGTTGCTTTTTGGAAACTTGTCCAAAAATGAGAGGTAAAACGACTATCTCTGTCAGAAACAATTGGTAGAGGAATTCCATGTAATGAAACTACTTCATTTACATACAATTTAGCTAAGTGTTCCATACTGAAAGTTTCCTTCATTGGTAGGAAATGAGCTGACTTGGTTAGCTTGTCTACAATCACCCAGATTGTATCATTACCTTTCCTTGTTTTGGGTAATTTAGTAACAAAATCCATTGTTATCAATTCCCATTTCCAAACAGACATTTCTAACTGTTGCAGTAAACCTGAAGGTTTCTGATGTTCAGCTTTGACTTGTGAACAAGTTAGACACTTTGCAACATATGCTGCTATATCCTTTTTCATTCCTATCCACCAAAAATTCTTTCTTAAGTCCTGATACATCTTATCATTTCCAGGTTCATTTTCCGCTGCGTCGTTTTGGGTCAAATCGTGAATAGGGTGTAACACGTAAGCTATAACCTTTTGACGTTGCATTAACACACATACATAGCCTAACTTAGAAGCGTCACAATAGATTACAAAATCTTCAGTTCCTTCTGGTAATGCTAGTATGGGTGCATGGGTTAATCTTTGCTTAAGGATTCTAAAGGCTTCTTCTTGTTTTGGTCCCCATTCAAACTTAACGGACTTACAGGTTAACTTAGTTAAGGGAATGGCTATTCTAAAAAAATATCGAATAAATCTTCTTTAATAACCGGCCAATCCTAAGAAACTTCTAACCTCAGTTGGTGACTCAGGGGTTTTCCACTTGGTTATCGCCTCGATCTTGGTGGGATCTACATGAATTCCTTCATGATCAACTAGATGTCCAAAAAATTGTACCTGTTCTAACCAAAACTCATACTTCGAAAATTTAGCATAAAGCTTTTCTTTTCTCAATAAACTTAGAAGTGCGTGCAAATGCTTTGCATGTTCCTCTTTACTCTTAGAGTAAATGAGAATATCATCTATAAAGACAATTATGAATTTATCCAAATATGGCTTACATATTCGGTTCATCATGTCCATGAATGCAGCTGGGGCATTGGTTAAACCAAATGGCATGACTGTAAATTCATAATGGCCATACCTCGTTCTGAAGGCGGTCTTAGGAATGTCCTCTTCTTGTACCTTTAATTGATGATATCCTGACCTTAAATCGATTTTTTTGAGGAAAATCGTGCTCCTTGCAACTGATCAAACAGATCATCAATTCTTGGTAATGGATACTGATTCTTAATTGTGACCTTGTTCAATTCACGGTAGTTAATTCACATATGCATTGATCCGTCTTTCTTTTTAACGAATAAGATTGGCGCTCCCCATGGGGATGAACTTGGCTGTATGAATCCTTTCTCTAACAATTCGTCTAACTGTTTCTTTAATTCTTGCATTTCTGCGGGTGCCAAACAGTAAGGTCCTTTGGCAATTGGTGCTGTCCCTGGTATCAAATGGATTCTGAATTCAATTTCCCTATCTGGAGGTTGCCCTGGCAGCTCTTCTGGAAATACATCTGAAAACTGGGATACTACTGAAATATCCTTAAATTCTTTTCCTTTAGTGTTAGTGATTATGGAAATCAAATACACTAATAATCATTTCCTTATATAACTTGTTGTTTTCATCACAGAGATGAATTTAGTGGGTCTAGAGGTTTTATTTCCTTTGACTGTGATCTTTTCACCCCTTGGTGAATTTACTTGGATTGACTTTTGATCACATAAAATACTGGCTTTATTGGCTATTAACCAATTCATTCCTAATACAATATCAAATCCTGCCAGATTCATTGGGTAGAGGTTTGCAATAAATTTCTGATTTAAAATTTCTATTCTTGCTCCCTGCAAGATTTCAGAAATCTTAATGGTTTCCCCATTTGCTGTCTCTACTAGACATTCTTGTGGGAGTTTAGTTAATGATTGATTGAGAAGTTTGCAAAATGAATTATTAATAAAACTTTGGTTCGCACCAGAGTCAAATAATACTTTAGCAACAACATCATTAACTAAAAACGTACCGGTGATCACATCAGGTATCATCTTTGCTTCTTCTGCAGTCAGAACAAATGCTCTAGCATTTTTAGTATTCTTGGTGTTCGTAGCTGGAGCTAATTTCGGACAGTTAGGCTTGATATGACCTTGTTCTCCACAGTTGTAGCATATCCTGTTGCTAATCTTTTTCCTGCAATCTTCCTCCTTGTGTCCCGATATTTTGCAGAAGTTACTTTATATGGAGCATCTTCCTGAATGCTTCCTTTTGCAATACTTACAGTAGGGTGCAGAGGTTGAGCCTACATTTTTCCCACTGTTAGAATTTACAGAACGGAATTCTTGTGTAAGCTTCTGGGTTAGGTTCCTCCTTTGATCCTCTTCTCGTGTACGGGCTAATTCATCGGTCAAGCTATTAGCTAGTTCTACAGCTTCTTCTATGGTTTGGGGTCTAGCTGCCTTGACTACATGCCTTATCTCTCCAATTAATCCCCAGATGTAGCGGGAGATTAATACTGGTTCAGGTGAAGCAAGGGTTGGTACTATTCGGGCGTATTCAAAGAATAACTTAGTGTAACCCTTACTATCCACTCTAGTCATTCTAAGGTTTAGGAACTTGTTTGCTATCTGTTCTTTTTCATTAGGAGGGCATAATTTCATTTCTACCATGTTTTTAAACTCCTCCCATTCCATATTGTAAGTTCTACCACTTCATCTAGACTGGAGGATAGTGTTCCACCATTCTAATGCTGAATTCTTAAACAGATTGGAAGCAAACATTATCTTATCCTCTTCCGCACATTTACTTATTCTTAAGACTGCCTCAGTCTTCTCTATCCAGCGTAGAGATGCAACGGCCCCTTCATTGCCCGAGAATTCCATTGGTTTACAAGACCAGAATTCTTTGTAAGAACAACCGTAAGACACGGTTCTTCTTCTTTTGGGAATGGGCGCTTGAAGTACGGGTCCATTGTTCACGCTGTGTTCAGGTTCAGTTGGTCGCTTACTGCTATGCTTACTTTTATTTTATGCTTCTCTAACCGTTTGAATAATATATGGCATCGCATCTATTATTCCTTGTGCCACTACGTGTTGGATGGCACTGTTGTCCACTTGGTTTCCATTATGGTTACTGTTTGGATTTCCATTATCCGGGTTATTGTTACTTTGGTTATCGTTATTTTGGTTTTCCGGATTATTTTCTGGATTCTCTTGATTCACTTGGTCCGCCATCTGAATTTTAAACATTTACCACATATTAATATCATAAGATAATATCTTAATACGATCAATCACATGACACGCATCTTGATAAAAAACGTCGAGCATTGCGACTTTACTCTTTCTTATCTATTATACATCTACTACAAACTAATACTGAAAAATGACAATACTACTATGCATCGCTAACCACAAAGTGGTCTATAGTACAACATATATTATTATATTATTATTACCAACTCCACCATCACCTTCACTGGTCTGGATTCATCCAGTAATCCATATTGCGCTCGTCATATTTCCAGACGAGTCGCTCTCCTACCTGCCTCATCCTCTCACTACTCTCTAAGATCTCTTCTCCGAAAGTTCGGAGCTTGTGCACATTTTCTGCACTCATTGGGGGTGCAGGTGCTGGTACTGGGGCATGGGATTCTCCTGAGGGTACGGATTCTCTAAGATCTCCCTAATGTATTCATCGTTGTCATAGTAGGGATCTAGAGGGTCCAGACCTGGATAGGCTGCTAAGTTCGGCATGGGTTCGTCGTTTAGGTGATAGCGTGGCACATAATCCATATGATCATTGAACCATGGATCATAATCTAGGTCTAAGGGATTAGGGGCTGGTATCCTAGGTATCTCCCCAGGGTTGAAATCATGCATTTCTACTTGATTTTCGAGGTTGTTTTCTATCTCCATCGGCTGAGTGGGGAACAAAGGTAAGGGTTGTGGGGCTACTAGTTGTTCCAGATTTGGGTCGGCAGCAGTTGTTGCTAGGATATGAAAATTGGCTAAGCTCCTATTAAGCATATCCTGTGTATGGGCATCTGACTCTCGCTTAGCAGCTGCTAGGACTCTTTGCTGTTGCAACTTTCGCATTCTTTTCCTACGCTCAAATGCTCCCTTACTGAACCATCCTCACTTTTTCTGAGGGAATGGCTCTTCAGACTGAGCCTTAAAGACAAACATCCCTTCTTCCTGATCAGCTGAATACCCAGAGAGGGTAGGCTGGGAAGAAGTACCTTCACTCCTAGGTGTATCGGACAACTGACGATACACGTTTGAAATACCTTGATCACTCATACTTGTAACTAACAAATAGTCAAATAACACATAACAATAAAATACAGATATGCACGTATTTTCATAATTTAATTCCTAACAACTTGGATAATATATTGATGTCAGCAGAACACTTTTGTGGCTGAATCAGTGGCTAGGCTCTGATACCACCTTCTGTCGCAACCCCCGCCCCCAATCTGTCCCGGGAACGGGCGGCCGCGAGACCAGTTTTGGTGGTATCATTTGTTTATCATTTTGGCAGTGGAAATTTCATCATGACCGTAGTTAGGAAATGTTTATCAGAGTAAAACCACCATATTTTATATTAATAATCACATGGGTAAAACCCAAGTTTCTTATTACAACATGTTTATAAGGATAAACCCTATTTTATTGAATTTAAAACATCGTCTTTTAGGTAACTTTTATAGCCACATTTTTCCAAGCCGTCAGTGCTCTCCAGCTAGCTTTTTTCTAATTTGGCTTTTACATTTTGTTACCTGAAACGCGTTTTAAAAACATTTGTCAGTGGGAAATACTGGTGAGTGAATCCCAGTTTAATCAAGAAGAATTTTATCCTTTAACAGTATTGAGAGCTATCACATTGTTTATTTCTACACAATTACTCATTGGCTAACTCATTGTCCAATGGTAACGTGTTCCACATTTTGTATACAAAACCGCAACATACCGGCAGTAATTGAAGAACTACAAAAACTCAATCACTGCTTAATCACATTGTAAAACATTTAAGGTTTTGTAAAAACAATTTACAAAAAAGTTTACAAAAAGAGGATAAACTCACATTGCTGTCTTAGATTTCTTCTAAGGTTTCCTGGTGATTTATCTATAATTTACACAAATGTACATATGTTAGTATAATAACCCTTTATTTATATTAACGATACCCTCCCCGAGACGGCATTCTAACGACTACGTCGGGCTGAACCTCGACAGCCGTTACGGAACCCTGGATCAATCGGGCAGCGTATCTAATACGTAATCGGGGTTATAATACTTACAATGGGGCAGAACTTCGTTAATTAGGGGGATATAATACCCGAGTATAGTGCCTATTATGTAAAAAGTCGAGAGAGAAAAGAAATATGAACGATCTGACTGAAGGCCCGATGCCCTCTATTTATAGGGCTGATTTTTCGTTTCCTCGCAGCCCGCGTAAGGTGAGACCTTCATGTTACGCGGCCCGCGTAGTAGGGGTGTAGGGCCTAGCTTGGCCTAGTCAGCGTTGTAGGGTCGACACACGTGGTGACACGTGGCAGCTCAGGGTGTCGCCTGACCACCTGGCTGTCGCGACCCGCGTAAGGGGTAGCCAAGGGCTACGCGGCCCGCGAGCGCCCCTAGAATTTTGTTTATCAATTAATTTTTAATAAAATAGAGGTATTCGGGGTCCGTTTTCGCATACGGGGTGTATTTGATGACATATTAGGGTATTTTAAAATATATTAGGGTGTCAAAAAAATTCAGGAGGGTTGTTATACAAATAATCCACCATCATCATCTTCGATCACAACCCGAATCCACCAACATCATCATCAACTTCTCATCATCAAGCACCAAACCTCTCTACCATCACCACTCAGCAAACCCTAACTCCACCACTCTCCAAGGTTGAAGATCATGTTGAAGTTCGAGCTCTCGTCAATCGTTGATCATGTTCCGTTCGTCATGAGCGGCTAATCCTCTCGGGTTTCACCCCGGTGTAGGTTTTTGTAAGATTTTAGGGTTTAAACATTTGTTTTGAGATTTGATTCGTGACAAATTGTATTTTGATTTTGAAATTTTTGATAATTGTCGTGTATTTGAATTGAATTTGTGAATTGTCGAATGATGATAAAATTTAACCTTGCGAATGAATTTGTGCACTAATTATGTCTTATCAATTGGTAGGATTTACATGTTATTGGTAACGAAATGCATTGCGATCTGTCGTCTATGACGTTGATTGCTCTTGAACCTAAGGCACGCGACACTAAATCCGTTAATCATATATGCAATTGAGTTAAATCTAAAACGTGTACAACCCCTAGGTCTTCAATTACCGAACCGGTTGTGAACCTTGTTCCCAATTATTGTTTTAACCAAGTAATCAAGTTTTCATATAATTTTGCGTAATCATAGTTTAGTAGTTTGTATCAAAATCGCCAGTACATTCCGACACCTTTTTCCAACAAACAAAGAAATAGATCATTTTGCAAGCTTCATAATTGTGACAACATTAATAATCAATTTCGTTCATATGCAAACCCCAAACTCTTCGTGGTTCGACCCGTTACTACCACTAACACATTGTTAAGGGTAATTTGGAAATTATAAATATTATCTTTAACCGGGGCGCGACACTCCGATCGGTATATAATTTGGGGTTTGGTGGATGAGGCTTCATTTTGAAGCCTCACTTTTGTCTCGGTCGGCTGTTACCTACTTCATTTTGAAGCTGCGGATTGGCTTCATTTTGATTTTGTGGATTGGCTTCATTTTGGTGCATTGTTTGTTTTGGCTCCAAATTTTCGCGGACTAAGGTTTTGATAAACGTGGCTTTGTGTTCACCAGAGAATGTTCGTGTTGATTGGATTTGTTGGCTATAATTGTGTTGTGTTAAAGCCTTATTACATTTACATGCAACTCAACTATTTACGCAAACATGTTGCTAATTGATAATATTTTAATATTAATACATTGGTTTTGTGGTTGATAATTGTATATTCTTGTTGATTTTTGGGTAAATTGGCTATGATTTAAAAGAACTTGTATTAGTAAACTATGACAATGAAACGAAGATTTGAGAGCCTTATTAATATACATTAAGCACGCTTTAAAGTTAGTGTTTATGTATTTTTTTTAGTTTTTTAATCTTTTTTTTTTTTTGCGTTTTTTTGCGTTTTTTGTTTTTATTGTTTTCGAGCACATCAACGAGGCGTAACCTATAGAATAATGTGAAAGAGTCTTTTCTTCGTGAAAATAAAATATTTATTTTTAATTTTTTCCTTGTTAAAAGAAAGTTTAAATTTAAATAAATGAACTGATCAACTTCCCTATTAACTAAAAATCCTAATTTAATGGATTCATAACTATAAATACCATCAAGATCCAGCAAACCCTAAACTCTAAACCACGTCTTCAACCTTCAAATCTACAATCATGGCGGAGTTACCTTCGGAAATCATGTACGACATCTTGTCTCGAATGCCAGTGAAATCTTTGGCCCGTTGCCGGTGCGTAAGCAAGCAATGGTGCAACTACATCAACGATTCTTACCTTGAAACCACGCATGCCAAACGAGCCCATCCAATGCTTCTCATCTTTTTCTCATCCCAACTCACCATGCAAACTCAGTTTTTTGGAATATAAAGAAGACACCTTAGAGATGAAAAAGAAGCCTCCGGCTATGGAGTTTATGTGTAGTACCAAGAATTTCGACTATCCATACTATCATGCGCATACGTCATCGTTCAAGGTTCTTGCAATGGTCTGCTCTATTCGTCACAACGCCATGATGATGTCACCACTTTGGTTGTGATCAATCCTCTAAGGAGAGAATTTTATGAGGTACCACCCATGAACACACCATTCTGCGCAGAACCATCATGGCATCCTGTTATTGACCGAATGTTATGTGTGGAGCAGTCATGCGGGCTTGGCTTTGATGATTCTACCAACACTTTCAAGATGGTATGCGTCGTGCCAAGAAAACAAGTCCAGCCAAAGTTTAATCCTGTTGAACATCTATGCACCATGGTGCATGTCTTGGGCACACACTCGTGGCGAAAGATACCACAGGTCCCATCTTATCCTATAACTAGTGAAGGTGTGTTCGCTAATGGATGCCTGCATTGGTTAGCTAAATGTAAGCATGATAGGTTTCCAATAATAAGATTTGACATGAAAACCGAAAAATTTAGGTTGATTAAATCTCCTAGGAAAAGAGCTACTGGTTTGATTAGAGTGCACTTGGTTGACTTACATGGTCAAGTTGGATTTGTGTATATGGTCATGGACTGTATCGTGGAGGTGTGGGTATTGAAGGAGAGACAATGGGTGATGCATTGTAAGTTCGAGCCAAAACCGCCTCTTCCCAAATGTTTCTTACAGGTTTTAGGTTTCTGGAATGAAAACGGGGACATATTAATGACAGATACATGGATCCGTAGACGGTTGTTTGCTTACAAGTTAAAAAGTGACGGTTTATATGAAGTCGTCGTCGTTGGTTTGGAAGTAGGTTTGGAAGCAGGTGTAAAAGATATGAGAGTGTATCGAAGTAGCTTGTTATCGACCCGTTATTCGATCAAGTACTGAAGAAGGAAAAAGCGATAGCCAGTTTAGTTTTTTTAATTGAAGTTTTCTTATCAGATTGGTATATTTGGTTTATCTTTTTTTTTTTTTTTGACTTGTTTCTATCATGACTTTTCTTGACCAAACTATTCAACTCTTTTTTGTTATTTTGATTTTTTTTTTTTTTTTGAATAAAGGTAACGGCACCCTAGCAAATTCTACAAAATTTATAAATGTTTTTTTGACAATAAGGAAAAGTGTTGGCCAAATGGGACAAGCCCCCAAATAAAGAACACACACACACAAGTCACAACTCACAAGTAGCTATATTTTGGGCACTAAGCAAACGAGTGATGCAACCGGCCCAACAACTATCCAAACAATACCACCCACCCACTACCATTGGGCTTATTTATGGTCCATGACAAACAATGGCCACATATACCAACTTAAATTGTGACGAATAACAATCCTCAACGGACACATTTTCTAAATCACATTTCAGTTAAAATTGACAGAGATATATGATCGGGGGAGAGCGGTGACTACGGAAAGATGATCGGTTAACAGAACATCGGATGAAATAGTATGTTTAAATGAGTTTACATTTGTATGTTTTGAAGAAATTGTCCAATTCTAGACTTTCTTTGTATGTTTGTAACTTTATAGGTTCTACGGTCATAATAAACATCATAGCTGCGTCTGAGTTGCAATGTGTTTTAGATGATATTAGTAAATGCAATGTATTTATAAAATATATCTAAAAAATAGTTGCTTCATACATAGAGTTGCAGTGTGTTTTAGATTAGTAAATGCAATGAAGGTGTTTGTAAAATATAGCTAAAAAATAGTTGGGCAATTGGGCCATTGTTGTAGTCTTGCACGCCTCACTATGACCACATTAAAACCAAGTTTTTCCAATTTTATTAAATACTCTAATATTCAGTACAACATATGACGTTGAAATTGGCACAAAGTATACTGATCATAACATCACTATTATATAAATAATAATCCTACTTGGTATGCATAACATTAATAGTAGGCAAATTTACAAAATGCTTGCACACGATACCCTATTTATATTTGATTCTAACACTATACTAGTTTATGCTTACTCTTAATGTTTGTGTAAGTTAATCGAATAAGCATGAGCGATTTTTTATCATGTCTCGTTACATCAAATTAGCTAAGGAGAGAAAGTTATGAGCTGCCAATCATCAACATCCCATTCCGCCTGCCAGAACCACTGAACCAGAACCGTCATGGGCAATTGGGCTTGGCTTTGATGATTTTACCAACACTTTCAAGATGGTGTGCATGCCAAGAAAACAACTCGAGTCACCAAACTTTCATCAGGTGAATGAGGGTGATCTATGCACCATGCATGGTGCATGAGTTGGGCACAGACTCTTGGCGAAAGATACCCCAAGCCCCATCTCATCGAATAACTCGTGAAGGCGTGTTTGTTAAAGGATATCTGCATTGGTTAACAAGTAATAATCCTGATTACTGCCATTGGATGATTAGATTTCACATGAAAACCGAGGAATTTGAGTTAATTAAACCTCCAAGAACTTTTCGTAGATGGACAGTGCACTTGGTTGAGTTAGATGGTGAAGTTGGATTTGTGCATTACAACATCTTCTGTAACGTGAAGGTGTGGATATTGAAGGATAAAGGATGGGTGATGCACTGTAACTTCGAGTGGAAACCTCCTCTTCTTGGTGTTCGCATAAAGGTTTTGGGGTTTTGGAACGAAAAAGGGGACGTATTAATGACAGATGAAATGTTCAAGCGGTTGCTTGTTTATAACTTAAAAGGTGACAATTTGTATGAAGCCAACTTGGTTGGTTTTGAAGAGAGTGTGATTGGTATAATTCTCTCTGATTAATCAAGAGAGATATGATATCATTATATACTTGAATAACATATTACAAGATGGAAACAAATAATTACACAATAAATAATAATTGATCTGTACAAAAATAAGAAGATTTGATATTATCTTTTATCCCCCGTCAAGCGAAACGGCGGTGGATAAACACGTAGAAGATCCCGAAAGTGCTCAAATTGAGGACGGGGCAAGCTTTTGGTGAAGATATCTGCAAGTTGAAGCTTGGTAGGAACAAACTTAGTATGCAGCTTCCCAGACATGACGAGTTCACGAACAAAATGATAATCCATGGCACGATATTCGGATTCACAGCTTGAGCGAGCGACAGTTGGCTGCGATTGGCCGAGAAGGAGGCAGAGCTCGAAGGAGGCAGAGCTCGAAGTTCCTGCAGTAAATGAGTTAACCAAACAATTTCAGCAGCTGCATTTGCCATGGCACGATATTCGGATTCACAGCTTGAGCGAGCGACAGTTGGCTGCTTTTTGGCGCTCCAGGAGACTAAATTACCACCTAGAAAGATGGAATAACCATACGTAGACCGTCTTGTCTCGATACACCGTGCCCAATCTGCATCAGAATAACCCAAAATTGTTGAAGAGAGAGGACAAGTAAAAACAAGACCATGAGAGATGGTGCCTTTAACATATCGAAGAATCCTCTTGACAAGCTGAAAATGTTTTTCGGTTGGAGAGTGGAGGTGTTGACAGGCTTGATTGACAGCGTAAGCCAAGTCAGGACGAGTAATAGTGAGATATTGAAGGGCCCCAACTATGGAACGGTAAAGAGTAGGATCGTAGAACGGGACACCATCGGAGACAAAAGTATCCGTAGTGGAGAGAGGAGTGGGAACGGGTTTGGCATGGGTGAGACCGGCATGAGAGATGATATCATTGGCATATTTCGTTTGAGTGAGGACAAGGCCATCAGTTTGATGGAGAGCCTCAAGACCAAGGAAATAGTTTAAAACGCCAAGATTTTTGATCGAAAACTCTTGATGCAACCTGTTGGTGAACGAGTCAAGTAGAGAGGACCGATTTCCAGTGAGAATCAAGTCATCGACATACACTAAAAGGTACATAAGAGAGTTTCCTTGATGAAAGATTAAAAGAGAGGGGTCGGCACGGCTGCATGTGAAGCCGTAGGAAGTAAGAAAGGAACTTAGGCGTTGAAACCACGCCACGCCCTAGGAGCTTGTTTTAGCCCGTAGAGTGCACGATTTAACTTGCACACATAGTTCGGATGAGTAGGGCTGGCAAAGCCTGGAGGTTGCTCCATATACACGGTTTCAGAAAGGGAGCCGTTCAAAAAGGCATTATTGACGTCAAGTTGACGAAGAGACCAACCATTTATAACGGCTAGAGATAAAACAACGCGTATAGTGGAGGCTTTGACAACAGGACTGAATGTATGATGGAAGTCAAGTCCCGGAAGTTGGGTAAAGCCTTGCGCGACAAGACGAGCTTTGTGACGATCAATGGAGCCGTCAGCCCGATATTTTGTGCGAAAGAACCACTTGGAGCCGACAACATTAGCGGATGAAGGACGCGGAACAAGAGTCCACGTGCGATTTTTGGAAAGGGCCTGAAGTTCAGCAGTCATGGCATCCATCCAATGTTGGTGTTTAGCAGCACTCTTGAATCCTTTCGGATCAACAGTGGAAAGAAGAGAGACATGCAAACGGGATTGCATAGCCGTTGCAAGATAAGAAATATGTTTCGGGTTTGGTTTGAAGGTGCCAACCTTTGAGCGAGTTGTCATGGGGTGAGTGGGGATATGAGGTGGAGTGGGAACCGGAGGTGACGAGTGAATAGGTGAGGCATGGTTGGTGTTAGATGGAGGAGGGGTGGAGGACGAGTCAGTGGACTCGGATGTTGATGGTGTGGAAGTAGTTGGTGAGGATATGATGGGATCAGTGGGTGTATGAGATGGTAGGGTAGTAGAGGTTGTGGGTGTATGAGGTGGTAAAGTAGTAGAGGTTGCGGGTTTGCAAAGAGAACAAGGATGGGAAGATGGATGTGGTATGTGGGAAGGATGGGCCGAAGGAGCAGGAGAGTGGGAGGGTGGGTCGATTGGAGGTGTAAGGGAGGTAGGCTCATTGAAGGTGGATAAGAAAAGGTCGGCAATATTAGTATGGGAAGTGGAGTCCTTTTAAGGGAAAAGGGACTCGTCAAAACGAGCATGGCGAGTGACATACATACGAGTCATGGAAGGATCGAAGCATTTGTAGCCTTTATGTTGAGGCGAGTAACCCATGAAGATACATGGAATGCTTCTGGGAGAGAGTTTATGTGGAGCATAGTCTCATAAGTATGGATAGACACAACAACCAAAGACTCGAAAATTGGAGTAGGTGGGTGGGGTGGAATAGAGAATCTCGAAGGGAGACTTGTCTTGCAAGACTTTTGTGGGCAACCGGTTTATAATATATGTGGCAGTGGTGAAGGCATTAACCCAATGAGTAGTTGGAACGCGAGCGTGAAAAAGCATAGCCAAGCCGGTTTCAACTATGTGTCGATGCTTGCGTTCCGCTCTACCATTTTGAGGAGGGGTGTAAGGGCAAGACATGCGATGAAAGGTGCCATTTTTGTCAAAAATGGCACGAACATGATGGTTAACGAATTCCGAACCTCCGTCGCTTTGGAAGATCTTGACCTTGCGAGAAAGTTGTGTTTGTACAAGGCGAAGAAAGGTATCCAAAACATTGTAGAATTCG
Organism: Helianthus tuberosus; assembly: GCA_030545235.1. Classification (NCBI taxonomy): domain Eukaryota; kingdom Viridiplantae; phylum Streptophyta; class Magnoliopsida; order Asterales; family Asteraceae; genus Helianthus; species Helianthus tuberosus. The sequence continues at coordinate 197,306,421 of CM060424.1, forward strand.
GTTTTGTTTTTGAGTGGGTATAACCAAGAAAAACGAGAGTGGTCATCAATGAAGACAACATAATACTTATGGCTCTGATACCATGTGATTGGTATAATTCTCTCTGATTAATCAAGAGAGATATGATATCATTATATACTTGAATAACATATTACAAGATGGAAACAAATAATTACACAATAAATAATAATTGACCTGTACAAAAATAAGAAGATTTGATATTATCTTTTGATATTATCTTTTAGAGAGAGGTGCAAAAGATATTCCAACGTATCAAAGTAGCTTGTTTTCGACTCGTTATTCGATCAAAGACCGAAGGAAAAACGGTCGTGTTCGGGGTTAACGTCTTAAACCCGTTTAAAAAACACATGTCCACCTGTCAACTTGTTAAATTCTAACAATAATAATATATATTCTCTGATTTATGTCAACACTCAACATGCAACATGTTTAACTCATTTTTAACAACATATCTTTCTACAACCTCACAACCCATTTAGACAGTCTATAACTTGATTGCAACCTGTTTACAACTTATCAAGTGGTTTAGATTATTTTAATTTAAGTGGTGAGTTGTGTATTGATATCTTTGACAAAAATAAACTTAATGTTCAGGTTCATCAATTCAACCAACAATTTGTGGCTTTTTTGTCGTTTTTTTTGTCACAAAACTAAGAACCTTTCTGGTCGTAGGAATTTCGTGGGAAAAGTGTCGGCATTTTTGTTTGTAGGAAATGCATAGGAAATTTTGGTAGGAATTGTAGCAATTTTCTAATAGTGATTCTCAAAATCATCGACACGATACAATTTGTGATGCTTGTTTATCAAGTGAAGTCTACAAAGGGGATAACATCTTGATGGTTGGAAGCAATCATTTTCAGTTTTGAGCAACATGAAACAAAATTGAGCTTTGAGAATGAAAACAAATTTGATAGAATGAAAAAGTAGTGAGTATTAGATGATAGCAAACTAAAAGCAATCAACAAGGTTTTAAGATATGTGCGACTTTTGATGCAAAGGGTACTGATTCGGATATTAATCGACCCGACCATCCTGGAGCCAACGATCTGGAATTCATCGATCTAGGAGTTTATTTGAATGTTTCTTGAATCAACCAAGTTCTTTAGTTTGATTATTTTTTTAGTTATCTTCTTCTTTTCATGTTCTTTATTGTTAAAAATACTTGTATTTATCCAGTATAAATGTGTCTTTTTATATATTTTCTTTATGTTTTTTTATTTATTTCCTTTTAACCTTTTATATATCTTTGGTTGTGAGGTTTGGACTATCAAGGTTGGGCTGCTGGCTTTGGGTTCTATCAAGGTGGATTGCTGACTTGGGCTTATAGCCGTTGCGTCCTGTTGGGCTGCCAGCCTGGGCTCCTGTGTTGTCGCTTAGGGTTTGGCAAGATAAAAAGAGGGCTTGGTCCCTTGGCTTAGGCATTCGAGCATCTCATTCTCTTGTTGATCATTTCGCTGCTCTTTGGTTTGTTTCCCTATCATCACACGTACATTCGTGAGTCTAGGGTTTATCTATTACTTGTACCGATCATCCTGTTGGAGATCTTTTTGCTCTTTTGTTCGTTGTTAATATGTGATGACAGATTCGTTCAATCATTGTATTTGTTGCTGAGTTTTTCATAATAAAACTATTTGATTCTTGAGTTCTGACATGGTATCAGAGCTCCGAGGTTGAATCGGTGCTCTGGTGTTCTTCCGCTGCATCTCTTGAAGGTCTGATTCTCTGTGAATCAACCTAGGGTTTCCGGTTAACTTGAGGTCCTGGTAGTCTGTGTGTCTGCCGACTTCAATCGCGGTGTCCCCCCTTCTCCTACTGCTGCTATGATTGAAACCCTAATTTCTAGGGTTTGGTGTTTCGGTTCTGGTGCTCTGTTTCTGGGGTCGGCGCTGCTCGTGTGGGATTGAAACCCTATTTTTTGGGTTCTGCTATGTTCCTTGAAGAAGGTCCTCGTTAGTCCCTCTTTGGGCAAACTAACAGGACCCGTGCTTGGTTTTCTGATCAAACGCTTGTAACCCTAAGTGAAGGTTACAAGCCTTGGTCCGCTGGAGTATTTTGCACCCACTGTGAGATCGTTCTCTCTCTCCTTTTACTGTGTTTTGCATCATTGAGTCCTGTGTCTAGGCATATTGATACCGAGTTTAGGCAAGACCGGCTTGATTGGGACACAGAGAGGGTACACTCTGTTGCATTTGTGTTCTGTCTTTTGTTTTGTGGCTCCCTGGTTACCGTCTGCGGAGGCACCTTTGAGTGACGAACCTCTGAACGGACCTTTGTCCAGGCTTCGCCGTGTCTGGTCTGTGTTTGGTTCTGTGCTTTATCTGCCTGTGTGTTTGGCTCTTTATATTGTGCTTTATTTCCTTGTTGTTTCTAATTATTGTGAACTGTGCTGCTATTTGTTTTAAATGGGTGATAAAACTGAGCCATCGGTGACATTGATTAGTAAACTTGATGCTAGTGACCCATTGTATCTTCATGCCAGTGACTCTAGTGGTCTCACTATAGTTAATATAAAACTAAAAGGGACTGCAAATTATGTGGTCTGGTCTAATGCTATGAAACTTGCTCTTATGGCAAAAAAACAAATTAGGCTTTACTGATGGAACTTGCACTAAGTCTAAAGACAATGATGTCCTAGCTAGCCAATGGGATCGATGTAATTCTATTGTTTTAACCTGGATTCTAAACTCTGTTTCTGATGAGCTATATGTTGGTCAAGTATATTCTAAGCTTGCCTCAGAAGTCTGGGATGATCTAAAGGACACTTATGATAAAGTTGATGGGTCTGTTGTGTTTAACTTATATCAAAAAATCAATTCAATAAGTCAAAATGGCTCTAGTGTCTCTGAGTACTATCATAAAATAAACACTATGTGGAAGCAATTTGATGCTATGTTACAGTTGCCCTCTTGTACTTGCAATGCATCATCTAAGTTCAATGAGTTTAATCAGTTAATCAAACTTATGCAGTTCCTGATGGGCCTTGATGACATTTACCAACCTGTTAGAACTAATCTTTTGACTAGGGATCCTCTACCTACTATTAAAACCGCCTTCTCTATTATCTCTAGAGAAGAATCTCATAGAGGATCAAATAGTGGGTCTAAAATTCCTAATGTTGGTTTTGCTGCTAAGTCAAACAATTTTAATGACAGGAAAAAATTTAACAAAGGTCCCAATCCTAATCTTAAATGTACTTATTGCAATAAAGTTGGGCATACTATTGATAAATGTTTTGAGCTACATGGCTATCCTTCTAACTATAGACAAAAACCAAACAGTCAGTGGTCTAAGTCAAATAATCCTGTTAGTAATGGGAATAGTCCTTCTGTGAATAACTTTGTGGGTGATAAAGGTGGTAGTTCCTTAAACACACTGTCTGCTGATCAGTTTTCTAAGTTGCTAGGGCTGCTGAATGAAAATAAAACTGAAGATTCTAATAAGTCCAATGTGGGAGGTAAATGCTTTAACTCCTTCTCTAATTTCAAAAACCTTTTCTGTTTTAATTCCATGAACTCCTCTGCTTAGAGTCTGAACTGGATCATTGACTCTGGTGCAAACCAGCATATGGTCATGTCCAGTAAAAATATGTTCAATTTGATTGATGTCACTGAATATAATATAACCATTAAGCACCCTAATGGAACAGATGCTAAAGTCACTAAAATTGGATGTTTTAAACTGTCTGATTCTGTGATTCTAAAGGATGTTTTTGTTGTGCCTGAATATTATGTGAATCTTATCTATGTCTATAAGTTAGCTAAAGATAATAAGCTTAGAGTTATATTTGATGAGAATACTTGCTACATTCAGGATTCATGCACCAAGAAAACCCTGGTGACTGGTAAACAAACTGAGGGTTTGTACTTTTGTGGTAACCCTCTAGGCACTAATTTTTCTTGCTTAAGTAAAACTGAAAGCATAAAGCTCTGGCACTCAAGGCTGGGTCACCCAGCTGAACAAGTGTTAAAAGCTTTACAAATTAAAACTGAGCCTAATGATGCCAATCCTTGTGACATTTGTCACAGGGCCAAACAACATAGGGCACCATTTCCTCTAAGTGACCATAGGTGTAAGACCCTAATTCGTACATGGCAAAAGTCGCAGCGGAAACACAAACCATAAAATTTCTTTCTTTATAAATACCTCAACTTATTTAAACTTTAACTTTAACATAACTCTTATTCATAAATCCGTCATCCTCTTATCTATTAATTAAAAACATAGCTTATTTTTTCTACATTTTACATTCCACGTCCCCGCACAATCTCTCTAGTGACTCGATCTTCGACCTCTATTCCTTGTGATAATCGCCTGTGATCCGTACAACCTGCACTCACCACATACATTCAAAACATTAGCACACATTATATAACCAAGATCATTCGCGTACACTTCCCATTTCGATCTTTAAGAAACTTTAAGCATCTCATCTGCGTATCCATTTCCTGGTGAGGCTTCAATAACGTACCTGCATTACTTTTCATTCTCAAGGTACACCATTAATAACGTTAACGCTCAACGTGTCAAATTCATGCCTACATATGTACTTACATACATACATACATACATACATACATACATACATACATACATACATACACATCTACATACGTACCTACCATCCCTACAACTTTACATATGTGCATACAATCATTCATGACTTTATACATACCTACATACACAACTACATACATACATACCTTTCCTACATCTTTACATACATGTATACACTCATACACATCTTTATACATACATACATACATACGTACATACCTCTCCTACATCTTTACATACATGCGTACACTCATACATATTCTTATACATACGTACATACACATCTACATACGTACATACCCTTCCTACATCGTTACAAACATGCATACACTCGTACATATCTTTATACATACATACATACATATCTACATACGTACATACCTCTCCTACATCTTTACATACATGCGTACACTCATACATATTCTTATACATACGTACATACACATCTACATACGTACATACCCTTCCTACATCGTTACAAACATGCATACACTCGTACATATCTTTATACATACATACATACATATCTACATACGTACATACCTTAACAAACACGTATTAGATCACGTGTACCTCCTACATAATCATTTATTATTTACATGGGTCTTAGACTTAGCTTTATAACCCATAAACATCTAAGGAACCATCAAAATCATGTTTGGAAGGTCCGCCGTAGTCCACGGATAACAAACTGAAGCCTACGATACATAAATCAACTTAGAAACAAGATTTCAGCTTTTTAGACTTGGGGAGGTCGTCGGCGACGGCCCTAGGGCCCGTCGGCGACGGCCCTAAGGCCCGTCGGCGACGGCCCGTAGTTTTTCCCGTCGCCAAAAACCCCGTAGACAGGAAGATAACCCGTCGGAGAAAAACTGACTTTCCCTTGCCCGTCGGCGACGGCCTCCTTGCCCGTCGGCGACGGCCTCTCTAAATTGCATTTTCCTGCAGATTCGTTTCGTCGACCGTACGCACTAAAACGCGCGTAACTTTTGAACCGTTTAACCTCCCGTTTCTTCCTACATGCTTGTAAATTCACATTCTATCATATAAACTTAAAATCCCACATCCGGATTAACGAAATTCTTATCTTACGCCTTATCGACTTATTATCACATTCCAATTATTTGACCCATTATGGGTATTTGCGCATTAATTGGTTTATGACATACCAAGACCATACTCTTCACTTCCATACTTGCTCAAAACATTATACTCATCAAATAACTTGTTCCTAAACTACTTGTTAAGATCGTTTGCCCAAAATACCCATCAAGGGCATTTTGGTCAACTTTAAATTCCATCCTTTACGACATAAGATTACGTCACATATTTGACCTCAACCATCATGTTTAGTAAATTAAAACACCATATCACCTATCCGAACATAAGAAGTGATTATAGAAATCACTTACCTTATGCGTCCGCGCTCGTATCCGATTCCTTGCCTCATCTTGACCCGTTAACACCTCCTACTTGAGTCCGTCGCGACGTGATTCCTATACTTTCATTTCATCGAAACCACGCTCTTATTAGCATACTCATTTGTACATGTAACATTCATATCATTCGCATAATTCACACTTAACTTGCCTTAGTCATTTCTAACAAGCATTAAAATACATAATCAACTTCGTATAATCATATCCGTATACGTTAAACTCATATAACTCATCATGTCATTACATTTAACACGGATTGCTATAACATGTACCATACGACTTCCCATCAACCTACATTTACGACAATGAGTCAAATCATGTTTCTTATATTTAGTTGACTTTCAAAAGTCAACTATTAACCATACTCAACTATCGACTTATCATCGAATACCCGTAACATCATAATCGACTATACGTACGACACTATATACATTTCATCATACACTTGATGTGAGTACTACCTTTTAAGCATAACGTACAACTATTTCATGCACGATTCTTCTAAACTCATACATAACCCATCAAAACCAACTACTAATCATCATGTATCATTCCAAATGAACATTAAACATAACATCATCATATTCCTATACTTTCATCTAACAATAATTCATCATACCCACATAATACATCAATCTTTCAACAAGACTTGAACATAGGAGGTGATTCTAGTCATCATCTTCACCCTAACTAACGGGTGTCACCTCTAAACATCAAATTAACGTAAACCATTCATAACCCATGTTCTATATGATGATTATAACACATACCAATGCTCAATTTCACTTAAACTCATGGATTAAAACATAACCCACTTTACACATGATCACCAATCTTAGATTTTCGACATACCTTATGATCCCCTCGTATTGGAGATCAATAATCCATGCTCGGTTATGGATTTGAGCTTCATCTTGCCTTCCGATTTGAGCATAAAGATGGAACTAGGGTTTGAGGCTCCATGGGAGCCTCCTGCTCTCTTTCTCGAACACACGTATGTGTGTGTTTGTGTGTGTTAGATATTTTATAACTTAACTTTCATTTGTTCCATTTTAGCCCCTCGGGTTTACTTTTAAAACATAACTGACACTACCTTAATCATTTAAGACTTTTGACCATACCCTTAACTAGGTTAAATAGCCTAGTTATTTATTTCCTGACGTGTCACATAATAACATCCAACAAACATTAACATTCAGATTTTGGGGCGTTACAAGTCTACCCCCCTTAAATGAGGTTTCGTCCCCGAAACCTTTCTTATTTCCTCTTACACACACACATCAATGTTTGACTTCATAGTCACATCATAATTATAATTAATCATCCTATCTCACTTCGTAATTATTCATACAATTGGCTTTTTCCCCTTAACGAGTCTATACTTTCCATGGCATACTTTCACATAACATTCTCATTTCCTTTGACCCGTTATTACAGGTTTATATACATACTTATTCAAACTTATAATAAGGCTTACACTCATATGATCCTTTTATAACGGGTTTAGTACTTCCATCTCATCCTTTAAGATTCCATTCTATAGACACATTGTATAACATTTAACTCTTGTTTTGTTATCACAACAAAACTGTTATGTCATCGTCATACCTACGTGCTTAACTCCGTAGCTAACATCATTCTACATTTCTATAATCTTTTGTACCATACATATCCTCACGTTACTTGCACATTCGGATATTTTCATTCCTATCATTCTTTTGTTCATTTGCCTTACATTTACTTATATGACTTGTTTGACGCATACATGGTCAAGCTATTGATTTCTTCTTACGTAGACTAGTTTCGTCTTTTATATCTTAAATATGTTTCGCGAATTCGAACACATTCAGCATAAGTTGAACATTTCACTGACCTCGGTTTCATTTCATAAATCAACGATCCGTAAGCCAGATCGATCCACCTCTTCACGAGTACTAATCGTACCCGGCCATGGTTCATTCATCCTTATAATGAGCTTCCGCTCGTGCACATTTCATTCCAACATTTATTTTACTAGGTGATTACGCACCCATAATTCTTCTACAACTTCCTACGTACATGCTATAACACATTCCATACTTCATTCCTTACATACAATTCTTTTACTCTAGTTACTTATTTCGTCACCCTTGCGGTTTGGCCTTTCAAGTCCAACTGACATTTCTTACTTAACAGAGATGCATCGAGGTACACGTTCGTGCTTCTTTCCATTCAAGCTTACTTGCAAAGACATTCATTACATTATTCCGGTACTCATGACCAAACTTACCCTTCCTATTCATACTTAACTTATTGCCCGGGTCGTAGCCCGCCCTACATTATGACTCCCATGCGTCGATTACTAACACATCTAACACCTCGCGGGTTCAAACATTCCATTCATGCCTTTCATACCTTGAATCCATCTCACGGATTCAAACATACCATTCATGCCTTTCATCCTTGAATCCATCTAACGGATTCAAACATTTCATTCATACCTTTCCTTCTTGAATCCGTCTCGCGGATTCAATCATTTCATTCATACATTTCATCCCTTGAATCCGTCTCGCGGGTTCAAGCATTGCATTCATATCTTTCATTCTTTGAATCCGTCTCGCGGATTCAAACATTGCCTTTACGCTTTTCATCCCTTGAATCCGTCTCACGGATTCAAGCATTGCATTCATACTTTAACTTCTTTCATGTTTCGAATCCGTCTCGCGGATTCTAACATAGCATTCATACTTTCATTCCTGAGAGTCTTACATTTCTCTTCACCCTCACGTCCACCTACTACTTAATTCTAACGGACATACCTGTATCAATTATCACGGTCCCACGAACGTCATATGCTTCACGTGTACTGGCCAGGTACACCATCCACATACTAGTTTCGTGTCTTCGTGTAATTGTCACCTTATGTCCAAAGAATTAGGTTTCGGCACGTGTATCATTTTCAAAACATGTTTACTATACCATTATGGTCCTTCATTTAGCATTTTTCTTTCCTTAATGCATTTTACCATTTCATATACCCACATATTGAATTTACATACCTGGGTTCAACTTTATCTTATCTCATGCCTTGGTGTCGGTACTTGACCGCATTCGCGGATCATCCTCTTCAAACACTTATACTTACCTTGCATATACAAAACCGTCAGTTTCTTTATACGTATACATAAGTACATACTTACATTCTCTTTTACCTTTGGATCTTGACCGAGTCTTGGATTGTACGGGTTTCTTATCACAAGAGCACACAGGTTTGAGTTCAAGCACTTACCTTCTTACACTTGATTCTCTCAAACCAGGGCTCTGATACCAACTTGTAAGACCCTAATTCGTACATGGCAAAAGTCGCAGCGGAAACACGAACCATAAAATTTCTTTCTTTATAAATACCTCAACTTATTTAAACTTTAACTTTAACATAACTCTTATTCATAAATCCGTCATCCTCTTATCTATTAATTAAAAACATAGCTTATGTTTTCTACATTTTACATTCCACGTCCCCGCACAATCTCTCTAGTGACTCGATCTTCGACCTCTATTCCTTGTGATAATTGCCTGTGATCCGTACAACCTGCACTCACCACATACATTCAAAACATTAGCACACATTATATAACCAAGATCATTCGCGTACACTTCCCATTTCGATCTTTAAGAAACTTTAAGCATCTCATCTGCGTATCCATTTCCTGGTGAGGCTTCAATAACGTACCTGCATTACTTTTCATTCTCAAGGTACACCATTAATAACGTTAACGCTCAACGTGTCAAATTCATGCCTACATATGTACTTACATACATACATACATACATACATACATACATACATACATACACATCTACATACGTACCTACCATCCCTACAACTTTACATATGTGCATACAATCATTCATGACTTTATACATACCTACATACACAACTACATACATACATACCTTTCCTACATCTTTACATACATGTATACACTCATACACATCTTTATACATACATACATACATACATACATACATACATACGTACATACCTCTCCTACATCTTTACATACATGCGTACACTCATACATATTCTTATACATACGTACATACACATCTACATACGTACATACCCTTCCTACATCGTTACAAACATGCATACACTCGTACATATCTTTATACATACATACATATCTACATACGTACATACCTCTCCTACATCTTTACATACATGCGTACACTCATACATATTCTTATACATACGTACATACACATCTACATACGTACATACCCTTCCTACATCGTTACAAACATGCATACACTCGTACATATCTTTATACATACATACATACATATCTACATACGTACATACCTTAACAAACACGTATTAGATCACGTGTACCTCCTACATAATCATTTATTATTTACATGGGTCTTAGACTTAGCTTTATAACCCATAAACATCTAAGGAACCATCAAAATCATGTTTGGAAGGTCCGCCGTAGTCCACGGATAACAAACTGAAGCCTACGATACATAAATCAACTTAGAAACAAGATTTCAGCTTTTTAGACTTGGGGAGGTCGTCGGCGACGGCCCTAGGGCCCGTCGGCGACGGCCCGTAGTTTTTCCCGTCGCCAAAAACCCCGTAGACAGGAAGATAACCCGTCGGAGAAAAACTGACTTTCCCTTGCCCGTCGGCGACGGCCTCTCTAAATTGCATTTTCCTGCAGATTCGTTTCGTCGACCGTACGCACTAAAACGCGCGTAACTTTTGAACCGTTTAACCTCCCGTTTCTTCCTACATGCTTGTAAATTCACATTCTATCATATAAACTTAAAATCCCACATCCGGATTAACGAAATTCTTATCTTACGCCTTATCGACTTATTATCACATTCCAATTATTTGACCCATTATGGGTATTTGCGCATTAATTGGTTTATGACATACCAAGACCATACTCTTCACTTCCATACTTGCTCAAAACATTATACTCATCAAATAACTTGTTCCTAAACTACTTGTTAAGATCGTTTGCCCAAAATACCCATCAAGGGCATTTTGGTCAACTTTAAATTCCATCCTTTACGACATAAGATTACGTCACATATTTGACCTCAACCATCATGTTTAGTAAATTAAAACACCATATCACCTATCCGAACATAAGAAGTGATTATAGAAATCACTTACCTTATGCGTCCGCGCTCGTATCCGATTCCTTGCCTCATCTTGACCCGTTAACACCTCCTACTTGAGTCCGTCGCGACGTGATTCCTATACTTTCATTTCATCGAAACCACGCTCTTATTAGCATACTCATTTGTACATGTAACATTCATATCATTCGCATAATTCACACTTAACTTGCCTTAGTCATTTCTAACAAGCATTAAAATACATAATCAACTTCGTATAATCATATCCGTATACGTTAAACTCATATAACTCATCATGTCATTACATTTAACACGGATTGCTATAACATGTACCATACGACTTCCCATCAACCTACATTTACGACAATGAGTCAAATCATGTTTCTTATATTTAGTTGACTTTCAAAAGTCAACTATTAACCATACTCAACTATCGACTTATCATCGAATACCCGTAACATCATAATTGACTATACGTACGACACTATATACATTTCATCATACACTTGATGTGAGTACTACCTTTTAAGCATAACGTACAACTATTTCATGCACGATTCTTCTAAACTCATACATAACCCATCAAAACCAACTACTAATCATCATGTATCATTCCAAATGAACATTAAACATAACATCATCATATTCCTATACTTTCATCTAACAATAATTCATCATACCCACATAATACATCAATCTTTCAACAAGACTTGAACATAGGAGGTGATTCTAGTCATCATCTTCACCCTAACTAACGGGTGTCACCTCTAAACATCAAATTAACGTAAACCATTCATAACCCATGTTCTATATGATGATTATAACACATACCAATGCTCAATTTCACTTAAACTCATGGATTAAAACATAACCCACTTTACACATGATCACCAATCTTAGATTTTCGACATACCTTATGATCCCCTCGTGTTGGAGATCAATAATCCATGCTCGGTTATGGATTTGAGCTTCATCTTGCCTTCCGATTTGAGCATAAAGATGGAACTAGGGTTTGAGGCTCCATGGGAGCCTCCTGCTCTCTTTCTCGAACACACGTATGTGTGTGTTTGTGTGTGTTAGATATTTTATAACTTAACTTTCATTTGTTCCATTTTAGCCCCTCGGGTTTACTTTTAAAACATAACTGACACTACCTTAATCATTTAAGACTTTTGACCATACCCTTAACTAGGTTAAATAGCCTAGTTATTTATTTCCTGACATGTCACATAATAACATCCAACAAACATTAACATTCAGATTTTGGGGCGTTACAATAGGTCAACTAAAGTAGGGGATCTAGCTCACTTAGACGTTTGGGGTCCCTACAAAGTCACTAGCATAGATGGGTACAAATATTTTCTCACTGTTGTCAATGATTTCACCAGATCTATGTGGGTGTATCTGATGAAATCTAAATCCGAAGTTTTTGAAAAAATACAAAGTTTTTACAACTTAGTCAAAACCCAATTTGAAGTTGACATCAAGGTACTTCGAAGTGATAATGGGTCTGAATTTATTAACTCTCAAATGTCATCCTTTGTTAAAACTAAAGGGATCATTCATCAGACCTCATACACTTATACCCCACAACAAAATGGGGTTGTAGAGAGAAAACATAGACACTTGTTAAATGTTGCAAGAGCTTTATTATTTCAGTCTAAAGTCCCTCTTAAATACTGGTCTGAATGTGTTCTTACTGCTTCTTACTTAATCAACAGGCTTCCTTCCTCTGTGCTGCATGGTTGTTCTCCTTATGAAATGCTTTTTGGTTTTAAACCTTCTCTTGATCACTTGAAAGTGTTTGGTTGCCTTTGTTTCTTCACCACTTTAGACAATTCTGATAAACTTGAGGAACGTGCTGAAAAATGTGTTTTTATGGGGTATTCTAACTTTAAAAAGGGGTATAAGGTATGGAGTTTGGACCAAAGAAAATTCATTTTTTCCAGAGATGTCAGTTTTCATGAAATAGTTTTCCCCTTTAAAAATAAGTCTCCTGATCAAATTAATACAAACCTTTTAAACCAACTAAACTTTTTTGACAACCTTGATACTTCAAGTGATACAAATCCCAATGATGAAGAGAAGGGTGCCACTGACTCAACTACTGTGACTCAGCAACACAATGATACAGTTGAGTCAACTATTGATAGTGACACACAACATTCATCAGGCATTGATGATGTGTCTGAGAATAATGAGTCTATAGGTGTTACAACTGAACCTGTGAGGGCTGAGTCTAGTAGTGTTCATGATGAGTCAAACCTTCCTGAGGGTACTCAAAACATTAGAAGATCTACTAGGTCTGCCTCGGCTCCTAAAAGATTTGATGACTTTATTGTTGGGAATGCTAAATATAGTTATGATAAAGTAGTTAATTATTCCAACCTGCCTAGGGAAAATGTTTGTCTTGCTGCCAATATAAATAAAATTATTGAACCACAAACTTATAAAGAAGCCCTTAAAGATAAAAGGTGGATTGATGCTATGAATGATGAATTGTCTGCTCTATATAAGAACAATACCTGGGATATTGTGTATATCCCTAGTGGTACAAAGCCTATTGGTTGTAAGTGGGTGTTTAAAGTAAAGTAAAAATCAACAGGTGAAATAGATAGATTTAAAGCTAGGCTAGTAGCTAAGGGATTTAACCAATGTGAAGGGATTGATTTTGAGGAAACATACTCCCCTGTTGTCAAAATGGTTACAGTTCGATGCGTTATTAGTCTATCTATTCAAAACAACTGGCCCCTATACCAACTTGACGTTAACAATGCCTTTCTTTATGGCAATCTTAGAGAAGATGTCTATATGACCCTACCTGATGGATTAAATATTAATCAACAAAATAAAGTGTGTAAGTTAAAAAAATCTTTATATGGGTTAAAACAAGCCCCACGTATGTGGAATGAGCGGCTTGTTCAAACTTTAGTCAAAATTCGGTTTGTGCAATCTAAATGCGATCATTCCATGTTCATTAAGTCCGAAAAATCTGTCTTTATTGTCCTCTTAGTGTATGTTGATGACATTGTGTTAACAGGAAACTGTGAACAGGAGATGATGCGTGTGAAGTGTGTATATAAGTTTAAGTATATTTTAAGCCCTTTTACACTTTTTTTTAGCCAAGTTTTAAATTTATAAAACACGATATTTACTAACACTAAACACACATATGGGCAAGTGCACCCATCGTGAGCGTAGTATAGTGTTGGCAAGATACCGAGGTCGTCCAAGGACACAAGAGCTTTTAGTACTGGTTTATCCTCAACATCTAATCAAATAAAAAATTTAGAAAAAGGTTTTAAACTAAGAAAAATAAAAACTAACTAAAATGTTGAAAAATAAAAATAAAAATAAAAATAAAAATAGATAGACAAGATGAATCACTTGGCTCCGACTCGTGTTTAGTGTAACCTTTGATTATTTCCGCACTTTTGCACTTTGTTAAGAGATTATCTTAGTTATTGTAGTAGGCCCATCTTTTGGAGGTGACGTTACCCTCAACCCAGTAGTTTGAGTCAGCAAGGATACAATCCTAAAGTGTCGGATTATTGAAAGATAATTAATTAAGTTATTAATGCATATTGTGGTAGGCCCCTCTTTTGAAGGCGACGTTACCCTCGGCTAAGTAGTCTGAGTCAGCAGGGATACAGTCCTAAGTAGCCGGGTTAAAGTATTAATAGTAGTTTAACTTATGAGGGGATCAAAGAGTTTGGACCCCCGCCATCCAATACCGTTAAGTATTGAAGGAGGTCCTACTAAATTTGACCCAGGTCCTTTGTAGGATCTATACACTGAACAATGGCAAGACTCTTACCAAACCGCTCCCTTAACCCCCGACCAGGTAGCCAACATACCTCCATATAGACCGTGGAGATATGAATGGTGAAAATCTTTTATTTTATATAGACAGTAAAATAATACCAAGACACCACGGACAAACGATAAGGAAGAATCACCTTCAACATAAGAAACAAGTTATTAAAGTCATTAATACATAACCAATTAAAAAGTGCGAAAAGATTAAAAATAAAAAGTATTACACTAGACACTTTGTCTTCACCAAGTGATGTAAGAGACTTAGGCAAACATGGCCTTTGATTGTCAAGAACTCTTACGATCAATCTTGGATCCCGAGACGACTCACACACTCTATGATGGACAATGGATGATGGTGGTGGATGATGGTGTTATGGTGGTGGTGGGTGGTGGGTGAAGTGTGAGAGAGGTGATGTGCCAAGGGATGGTTTGAGCTTGAGCCAAGCACTTCTATTTATAGGCTAAACAGAAGCTCGGGCACGGCCCCGTGTCCACTGGGCACGGCCCCGTGTCCATCCACTTCTCTGTCTTCATTAATTGCTCTTGTCTGCATTAGTTGACCACGACCCCGTGTCCGCTGGGCACGACCCCGTGTCCGCTGGGCACGACCCGTGTGCAGAAGCATATCTGTACTATCAAGATTTGACTGGATTCTGCGAATCTTATAGTTGACCACGGCCCCGTGTCCGTTGAGCACGGCCCCGTGGTGGGCGATGGAAGCTTCTACAACTTTGTCTTTTATGCTGACACGTGGGCACGCCCCCGTGTTCACTGAGCACGGGGCGTGTTCAGCCTTCTGTTCTCTTGTTTTGCTTAGGAAGATGCTTTCGGGAAGGTCGGGCATGCCACGTTTGTTCCTTTTCTTGTATTTATGTTAGATTTAGCTGCATTTTTGCTTCTTTTGTTAATTTGAGCTCATTTAATCCTGAAAATACAAAAGGAAGACAAAAGCACACTTTTTCCAACATTAGTACTAAAGAAGGGTTAGTTTTATGTCACAATTGATGTAATTTATATGTTGCATTTTGCACACATCAGGAGATAAATAAAATCAAGTCTTTTGAAAAATGAATTTTTGATCAAAGATCTCGGTTTACTAAAGTACTTTCTTGGAATAGAAGTAATCAAATCTAATAACGGTATTTGCCTTTCTCAAAGAAAGTATTGCATGGACTTGTTAAATGAATATGGGATGAGTGGTAGTAAGCCCAATAGTTGTCACATTGATCAAAATCATGTTTTGACCAATCTAACACTCAATAACTCAAAACCTGTTGATGTCACACAGTATCAAAAGCTAATAGGTAAACTCATTTACCTATCTCACACTAGACCATATATTGCTTACTCTGTTCATTATTTATCTCAGTTTATGCATAAGCCTACTGAGGCTCACACTCAAATCGCTTTCAAAGTGTTAAGATACCTAAAAGGTGCTCCTGGCACTGGGATCCGGTTTACAAATAGCAACACCTTCCAGTTAACTGCGTTTGCAGATTCGGACTGGGCTAAATGTGTGGACAGCCGAAGGTCTGTCACTGGTTTTTGCATCTTTCTTGGTGGATCATTGGTTTCATGGAAAAGCAAAAAACAAAGTGTAGTTTCTCGGTCCTCTGCCAAGGCCGAATACAGGTCCATGTGCAGTGCCACATGTGAAGTGTTGTGGCTGCTGAATATCTTAAGAGAACTTCATGTTGATGTGAATATTCCGGTTGTATTGAAGTGCGATAACACTGCAACACTGTCCATTGCTGCCAATCCTGTCTTTCATGACAGAACCAAGCATTTCGAAGTTGATTTATTCTTTCTAAGAGAGAAAATTGCATCAGGGCTGATCAAAACTCAAGGTGTTAAGACTGAGCATCAGCTAGCTGACATATTTACCAAAGGCTTACTCCCAAAAACTCATTCTGAAATGTGTAAGTCGCTAGGTCTGTCCAATCTTTTTGCACATTTAAACTGAGGGGGGATGTTAAAAATACTTGTATTTATCCAGTATAAATGTGCCTTTTTATATATATTCCTTTATGTTTTTTTATTTATTTCCTTTTAACCTTTTATTTATCTTTGGTTGTGAGGTTTGGACTATCAAGGTTAGGCTGCTGGCTTTGGGTTCTATCAAGGTGGATTGCTGACTTGGGCTTATAGCCGTTGCGTCCTGTTGGGCTGCCAGCCTGGGCTCCTGTGTTGTCGCTTAGGGTTTGGTAAGATAAAAAGAGGGCTTGGTCCCTTGGCTTAGGCATTCGAGCATCTCATTCTCTTGTTGATCATTTCGTTGATCTCTGGTTTGTTTCCCTATCCGCACGCGTACATTCGTGAGTCTAGGCATGGTTGTAAAACATGGTCTCCAAGGCCGAGTACTCACCGAGTAGTCGCTACAAGATAGGCTGCCGAGGCGACTTTCTTCAACTCCGACTAATTAATCGGAATCGATCAAATGCGGTCAACATTGGCCAAAATCAGATCTAGTATGTCAATTCGGGCCGAGTTTAACTTAAAATAAAATAAAACGTAATTTCTATGCCTATCATATTAAAGAATGAATATCAATTTCACGTATTTTGTTATAAATATTAGTAAATTTATGTTATTTGACATATATTTCATTTCCGAAAACTAATTTCTTTATAATTTGGCATCTCCGAGTACTCCCCGTGTACTCTCCGCCTAGACCGAGTACTCTCAACTCCCCGGTCGACCGACTAGGGAGCGCCTAGCGACTTTTACAACCATGAGTCTAGGGTTTGTCTATTACTTGT
Source organism: Helianthus tuberosus (assembly GCA_030545235.1). Classification (NCBI taxonomy): domain Eukaryota; kingdom Viridiplantae; phylum Streptophyta; class Magnoliopsida; order Asterales; family Asteraceae; genus Helianthus; species Helianthus tuberosus. Next base: position 197,324,149 of record CM060424.1, read on the forward strand.
ACCGATCATCCTGTTGGAGATCTTTTTGCTCTTTTGTTCGTTGTTAATCTGTGATGACAGATTCGTTCAATCATTGTATTTGTTGCTGAGTTTTTCATAATAAAACTATTTGATTCTTGAGTTCTGACATTTATCTTTTATTTTGGATGGTTATGTTTTCTTTTATTTGAAAAGTTTTTCTTCCTTTTATTTTGGAATTTAATATCGATCCTTATATGGGATTCATTAAATCTTTATAAGTATAATTTGTTTGGAGGACTTTCGAGGAAAACGTCTATGAATTATTAAGAACCGTTTAGTGAAGAAATTTTCTAGTTCATTGTTTTTTCTCAATTCCTACAATGTACCCCGCATCTTTTGGCATCGAGCCAGCAATACCGATGTGGGAGACCCCCTCGTAATGTAGACGCAGTGGCCGAGGCAATGATGGCAATCCACAAGCCCCGAGATTGACATCGAACGACTCCAACAACGAATCCGAAAATTGGAACTCCAGATGTGCGATGAGAAAACTGAATCGGACACCATCATGTGGGATGATGAGGAAACTGAACCAGACACAATTTCGATGAACCAACATCAATTAAATATATATTGAATATATATTGTTAATAAAGGATGATGAATAGTAATTTTAATTTTAAAATAATTCATAGCTTTTTATTATTTTTTTTAATTTTTAATAACATATTTTTAATTTTTTTTCCTTTTTTACAATCATATATTTCCTATACCATTTTTTTAATAATTCTCTTTTTTTAGAACATATATTATTGATTAATTTATTTGATACTTCTTTAATAATTTACGTTTATATTTTTTTCTAAAAACTTAAGTACGTAGTTATACTTGATTTTTTCCCGGACATTTCGTTATAAGTTTTGTTAAAAACGAAATTGTACTTATAATAAAGTATATATTTGGTATCATAAAACAGTACGATGATAAACTAAACCGTTCTAATGGTTTCGCTTTCTAAACAACATGCTTTATTTTCAAAATCACGTTTGTTTTACGTTATCATTTCCTCGGTTTCGCCGCAACGCGCGACGACAAAAAAACTAGTTTAAATAATTATCCATGCTTAAAACTAGTCATATAAAAAGTTGTTCTTAATTTTCGTTTAGGAAATTTCTTTATGAATGTTTTTACATTCTTAGACCATGAGTAATGGTTAGTGTCCCTTAAGAGACATTTTTTTGCCACAGCATTATCATAATATTTCATCTAATGGTTAAGGCTTCATAATGTCCTTTCATTTATTAGTTTTCTTGTTTTTTCTCGTTATTGAGCATTATTTAGGTGGTGTTTGTTTTTTTATCAAAAAGAGCTTCCTGCCTCTTCTGTCTGCACCGTGCAGACGCGGGAAGAGGTGGAGCCTCAAAAGAGTGTTTGTTTTTTTTTTTTGGGAAGTGCTTCCTGCCTCTCCCCAGCCTCTTCATGAGGAAGTGATAAAACAAAGCTTCTCCAAGAAGAGCTTTACCTCTTCTTGGCACCACCTCCACCTCCACCCCTGCTCCGCCACCCACCACCACCCCTGCTCCGCCACCACCACCTCTGCTCCGCCACCGCCACCCCTGCTCCGCCACCACCACCTCTGCTCCTGCTCCGCCACCACCAAAACACCCCAAATCGATCAAAGTTCAGCGACAAAACACCCCACCTCTGCTCCTGCTCCGCCGCCACCACCAAACGAAACCCTAAATCGATCGGAAACGAAACCCTAAATCGATCGCAGTGGAGGTGTGAAGGCGGAGGTGGTGACGGTGGTTGTGATGATGGCGGTGGAGGTGTGAAGGCGGTGGAGGTGTGAAGGCGGAGGTGTGAAGGCGATGGAGGTGTGAAGGCGGTGGAGGTGTGATGATGGCGGTGGAGGTGTGAAGGCGGTGGAGGTGTGAAGGCGGAGGTGGTGACGGTGGTTGTGATGATGGCGGTGGTGAAGTGGTGGCGGTGGTGAAGTGGTAGAGAGAGAGTGGAGGTGCAGATTGTGGTGTGTGTTTTTAAACCTAGAAGAAGAGGTTTTATATAAAAAAAAAAAACAAACCCTCTTCTCCTTGCAGACTGAAGACATTTGGTCCACCTCTTCTCCTGCAGATGCCTGCAGATGTGGCCTGCAGCAGAAGAGGTTTTCAAGAAGAAAAAACAAACAGCACCTTAGAAATGCTTCTTCCTCTTCATGCCCCTATAATGCCATGAGAAATGATGCAAGGGCATTATCAAAACCTTTCATACCCCTATAAAGCCTCATTACATCTGGCATTAACAACTATTCAAATTTTATTAATTGCTAGCCACTCATTAACCCCATTAATTGATGCTAACATCACAAGTTCATAAACCGGCCTAATTTTTTGATCAAACCAAGATAAATTAGATTGTCGGATTAAGAATTCTACGCTTCAATTCATAGATTAAAAATTAGAAAATATGTTGTATGATAGTCACTAACTAGAATTAGCAACTCGTTTGTAAATCGTTAAGTGTCTAGTACAAATACAATTAGTACATAAACATGTTATAAACTAATTATAATATAAGGAGTTTATGATTTCTTTTAATTATTTCCCAAATCAACAACTTATATAAGACGATTCCGAATATCACGTGGCCGAGTGTATCACGAATCAGTGGCGAAGCTTTAGATTTCCAACTATGGTCAAAAACGTATATAGCTAAAAAAAATTATAAAATCGGGGGTCGAAAACGTATACACCTAAAAAATTATATACTAAAACTATATACAGGGCCTACTGAGCAAAAAGTTTGAGCGATCGAATGCCCCCTCCCGCCTCCACTATGTGTCACGAATCAACCTTAAACTTTGGGATTTTAAATGTTAAAAAAAAAAAACTATATATACCACCAAGATCTAGAAGGCTACGGTTTAGAAAAGAAAACTATATATGCCACCAAGATCTTGAAGGCTACGGTTTGTAATTAAGCAAAGTAGCAAACCCTAAACAATAAAAATAGCTTCTTGATCGAATCCGCCTTCAAATCTACAATCATGGTGGCTGAGTTGCCTTCGGAAAACATGCACAATATCTTGTCAACCCTAAACTCTAAAAAGCGACTTCAATCAGCCTTCAAATCTATAACCATGGCCGAGTTACCTTCGGAAATCAGGTACGATATCTTCTCAAGAATACCGGTGAGATCATTGGTTCATTGCCGGTGTGTAAGCAAGCAATGGCGCAACTACGTCAACGATCCTTACTTTGAAACCATGTATGCCAAACGAGCGGCAATGATCAACGATCCAACGATCATTATGTTTCGTCAAAGCCCATCTAATGTTCCCAACTCACCATGCACACTCAGTTTCTTGGAATATAAAGAAGAAGCAGGAGCAGGTAGTTGTACCCTAAAGTTGAGAAAGAAGCCACCCTCTATGGAGTTTATGTGTAAAAGATGGAATGACAGACATCCTAGCTTAATAGTTCTAGGTTCTTGCTATGGTTTCCTCTATTCGTCACAACGCCACAGTAATGACGCCAGTACTTTTGTTGTAATCAATCCTATAAGGAGAGAATGTTATGAACTGCCACCCATCAACACACCATTGCGATTCGACAGCGGGCTTGGGTTTGATGAATCCACCAACAGTTTCAAGATGGTTTGTGTCATGGCAAACTTGCATCCGGACAAGGAGGGTCAATGCACTATGGTGCATGTCTTGGGCACAGGCTCGTGGCGAGAGATACCCCAAGTCCCATCTCATCCAATATGCGGCGAAGGGGTGTTCGCTAATGGACGTATGCATTGGTTGACTAGTAGGAATGTTTACTGCCCAATAATAAGATTTGACATGAAAACCGAGGAATTTGGGGTGATTAAACCTCCTAGAAAAGGACCTCTTGGAAGTTATGTGCATTTGGTTGACTTACATGGTGAAGTTGGATTTGTGTATATCGCTATTAACTATAGCGTGGAGGTGTGGGTATTGAAGGAGAGAGGATGGGTTATGCATTGTGGGTTCGACCAGAAACCACATCTAGGTTGCGGATTTTGTAGTCGCGGATTAATGGTCTTAGGTTTCTGGAACGAAAATGGGGACATATTAATGACAAGTTATCATGGACATCAAAAGTTGCTTGTTTACAACTTAAAAAGTGACAGTTTGTATGAATCAGACTGCATTGGTTTTGAACGAGTAGGTCCTGTAAAAGATATTCAGATGTATCAAAGCACCTTGTTTTCCACCCGCTTATTCGATCAAAAACCGAAGGAAAAGAAGTAACCCAATGAAAAAATGTTAGTGTTTTGCTAGGTAGTAAGTTTTTTTATCCATATTTGGTTTATCTTTTTGCATATTTGTGCTTTTTTTTTCTATCATGACTTATTTAGACCAAACTATTCAGAATTCCTTGTGATTAGCTTGAACTGTCCCAATTTTCCAGGTCTACATTTCCTAAATCATCTCAAACTATTGAGTCAATTTTTTTTACGACAATTTTGACGATTGGAGTATCATCGTGCCACCAACGGAACCACCCGATCATATCCATCTCCACTAGGCATAATGCCTATACACCAATTCAAGAGGAAACCCAAATAAATCTGAGAAAACCCCCCTTGTGCGAATCGAACCCAGGACTTATTGGTCCCAAAGCCTTGTCCCACCCCTAAAATGTCACTAGGCTATAAAGCCATGGACAAGTCCTATTTGAGTTAACCTATATATTTAGCTTGTTTAATTAAGGGGTACATTTATAGTAGACAAGTTTCTCATGTTTTACTCAAGTCGCCTTATCTTTTTTTTTTACTATCTAAACTATAGTCATTCAATTTTCATTCTTTAGGGTGTTCGGGGCACAGTTCGGTGACCCCTTGCGGGGACCGAATGTGCCGATAGGGGAGGTGGCGCCAATCACTCGGGGACCAAAATCGGGGACTAAATTCGTGGGATAGGCACCGATGAGAGGGGAGGAGAGAGAAGGTGGGCCCTATTTTTTCAACCAATCAAACCATTTTCTTTTTTTTTTTTAATAAAAAAACAAGGGGAGTTAAAGAGGGGAGTGGCGCCATCAAATTGGGGTGTTAGGGGAGTTTAAGAGGGGAGTTGACGTGGCATATGCTGATTGGTGGTGCGTAAGAGAGGGGACTCCCCTCTTAGGGGAGTGCCCCTCTCACCCTTAGCGCACATGTTAGAGAGAACTTGTACGTAAATCAAACTCTAACTCCCCAATCAGACAATCCGTCAAACACCACCAAATAGTCCAGCGAAGACCATAATCGTTTATTAGGCTACTCGGTATGGGGTTCGTCCTCAGACCGCCTTGGTTCGGCGACGGAGTGAACACCGTGCCCCCCCCCCGGTCGCGTCGTCCTCGTCGAGTTCTCGCCGTTTGCGACGGTCCAAAAGTGATGGGGCCCAAGACAAAAGTAACCGTTAAAAAAAATTAATTTCTAATTTAAATTATTTTTTCAAACGGCTATATTTCAAAAAAAACACCCAAATCACTCTCACTTTTATAAATACTCATCTCTTTTACACATTTTGCGGAACAACAAGATTTGAACATGTTCGCTCTACGTAACGAGTACACACATCATAACCTACAAGCGGACTTGGTGGAGTACATTTGGAACAACGCTCAAAACGAACCCGGCCACGACATGGAAGACAAAGACTAGTAGCTTATTTTAATATATTAGGATATTTTTAAGTTTATTTTTTTTAAGTTTATGTTTTTTTTAAATTTATTTTTTTAAGTTTAATTTTTTTTTTAAGTTTATGTAATGTTTTTTAATATTAATGAAAATATTTTGTTACTTTATTTGTTAAATGTTAAAAAAAGTTGAAGATTAAAAAAAAAAACATAAAAGTGGTGGAGGACTATGACTAGGACCATCATCCCATGCCCTCTAGTTTTTGAGGATGTACCATCCTTGGGAGGACTATGACGTGGCGGATCATCCTCCAAGGATGGTCCATCACCATACCGAGTAGCCTTATGGCAGTGAACACCTTTACCGTTATTCTTTTGTCGGTCCGGGATTATTACTTGGTGTTTTAGTTATGACAATAAGATTGTGGTCGTCTTGTTAAGAAACCATGTGTGAATGTGTTTACGTATTTCTTTTTGTTTTTTATTATCATGTCATTACCTCATAAGTATTTAGTAATTACAAAAAAAAAAAAAAAAAAGAATTAGTCTGTTCTTTGTAACCACTTACCTTTTCTCTACAAGCATCAGTACAACAATAATCATCAACACATACCTCAGTGGGAGTAGAAGTGAAGTCATGCATTTGAGCCATGAAGGCGTGATACAGAGTGTCTTCGGTGATTTGTATATTTGCCATCTAAGCAGACCAGTCAAAACCTCCTCCCTCTTGAGCTACCATAGCATTGTTGGTGTTGCAGCTGAGGATGATCTAGAAACATTGCTTGGGTTTGCACCAGATGCACTAGAGATAGTACAGTAGCAGGTCTTGGGGCTGAGTTAACAGTGACAGCGATGTTTTCATCAGGTCTCTCTCTTTTTGGATGTTTGCAGTCACGAGCGAAATGTCCTGGCTCATGGCAGTTGAAACACCTCAACTTTGACTTGTTCCATCCTAGATCCTTGTTCGTCGATTCCTAGTTGTTCCTACCATTTGTCTTGATAAAGTTTTTGGCACGAAAAACTGCCATAGCCAACTGCCAAGTAATATCCATATCTTCAATATCCTCTGGATGGACTTCATTGAGCTCATGCGCCCCTACATTATTTGCTGTAAGTTTTCCTACAAGGAAAGCATTGTAGCAATTCATAACTCCTTCCATTAATGCAATATTCTTTTTAATTCTTTAGAGACAGCAAATTGTGTTGAGTTGCTTGAGGTAGGACTAGGTGCAACACTAGGTGACACAGACAGTACAGGAGTCACAGATTAACTTGGGGTAGCAGATATGATTCCAGGATAGGAGGTACTACTGGCAGGAAACATATGAAACGGCCTACCCCCTTGTTGAGAGACCAAAGCAGTATTGGATGAGACAGCAGCATTGTTGTAACTTGAAGTATGAATTGTAGAGTCTTTGCTTATCATCCATTTCATATGACTTGAGCAGAGAGATTAATTCAGCAAGACTCATGCGAGTCAGATCTTTTCTTCTCTTAATGAGCGTGACATTGGTATCCCAATTCCTTGGAAGGGCATTTAGAAGCTTCTTTTTAACCACTGAGTTTTCAAGCATCATGTCATGTGTTCTTATTTCACTGTTTAGCGTGACGAACATTTGAAGAGTTTCTCCATGAAAATGATTGAACATGTTGAATCTTTGGGTCAACATTTCCCTCTTGCTCTCCTTCATCTCTTCATTCCCTTCATACATAGCCAAAAGTGCATCCCACAGTTCCTTAGCAGATTTGGCTTCACGAACCCCAATGTCAATCTCGGGAGCCAACGCAGAATGCAACATAGCCAGAGCCTTGTCATCAATTTCTGTCTTTTCATAGTCTTCATCATTATAAGCTCATAGAGGCTTGACAACAGTTGTTCCATTTTCTTCATCAGCCACATATGTGATAACAGTCAATCCTCTGCAGATTGATCTCCAAGCCTTGGGTCTTTGATCTTCATGTGTTGGATAAAAAAAATGCATTCAGAAAACGATCCCCCCAGCCGCAGCCTAGGAATCTTGTTATTTGTTCCAATAACATTGTCTAAGTCTTGGTTAATGGCAAGTTTTTCACTCAATGAGGTTTTATTGGTAAGGTCCATTTCTGAAAAATATAAACTATTAGTAATAATTGAATAATATTTTAATTTAACAGTTGATATTTGTTCAATTTTAATAAGTTATAAATTTGTCCAAGTCAATGTCCATATTGAAATCCAATAGTATCACACACTTCAAGTTGGTATCAATCCCGCACACTTCGGATTGGCCCGCACACAACTATGTTGGACAGCACACGGCTTAAGTTGGATCGTACACAACTCAATTGGTCCACATAGTTAGTTGGCTTGCACACTAAGTAGACTTGGGCTGAACACAAACAAAATTTTGGATCGTATACTTGTATCCTTGATCGCACACCAATATAACTGGGCTGCACAAATTTATTCTAGGTCACACACAATTATGTTGGGTCGCACACTTGAACCGTACACACGATTAAGATTATCTGAATCGTACACTCATATCTTGGACCACAAACCAATATATTGGACCGCACACTTGATTCTGAATACTTGTACCTCGTACACTGGAAGTTATACTGGGTCGCACACTTGATATTTTGGTAAAAATAATATACCAAATCCTGATGATTAAGGAACAATTTAAAAATCAGATTTTGAGATCTTTTCCACCAATAATTCCGAGAAGCCTGCAAACACAATTTTTACCTTCCAAAAAACAGATCAAAATATAGAATTTTCAAACTGTTCTCAAAATTGTTCTTCGAAAATTGTTTTGTTTTGTATCAAAAATTTTTGACCATACACTTAATTATGACCTATGCAAAATCTAGACACAGATATGTGATTAGTCAAACCATGATAATCAAAACAGAAACAACTCAAAAACATTAACCTTTTCGATTTCGCAGAGTCTAATAATTCTTTCTTCTTGTTCTTCGAGTGATATCTTGAAACCGAGCCTTTGAATAGAATTCTTAGGCTCTGTACCAAATGTAAGTCCAGATATCTTCACAAAATACCACTAACACAATCAAAGGTGCTGAAAACAATTGAAAATGAACACAAGAAACAAGAAGAATGATCGTATATTAATATTGCACACAATCTTCAAGCGTATCTGGTATAAAATCATTCAAGAGCAAACTGCACACGACCAACAACCCCTAATGACCTAGGAACACCCTATTTATAAGCACATAGGGCGAACCATTTACAATCTGGGCTACGGGCCAACCGCGCACTCCATCTAGTATCTAGACAAGCCCAAAACATCATAATTATCCCACAATACCAACCCACTACCAAGCTATACAAGACAAACGTAAACCTACTAAATTATACCCTTACAACGACAATTTTTTGCTTCAACCCTCCAATTGTTTTCTTAAAGAGTTGTAACCATAGCAAAATTTCAAAGATTGTAAATTCTTGATCTTCAGGTTTAATAAAATTCAATATTTTATTTACATGTTTCGTTATCATACTTTCAAGCAAAACGATGTTAACTACATTTTCAGAACAAATCTAAGTACACATGCTTTAATACCTTTCACATAACCTAAATATTAGGTTAGAAGGGTTAAAGAAGATAAAAAGCTGATAATACAAGTCCACAGGCCAAAACTGTTCAAAAAAATAAAATTTTCTACGTCAGAGGCCTTGCGGACCACAAGGCCTTACCCTTACAGTCAGTAAGGGGCCCCACACAACAGAATATTGTCTGGCAGCAGTTGTTTGCTGCAAAACTTGCCACATATCAGCATTCTTGTCACCTTAAATCTGGTCTTGACATATGTGATGACACTAATCAGCTTCTAAACACCTCTAGGGACACTTGTCTCATCCTCATAACTCTTGTTTTAATATAAATAGCCATTAAAATCCACCATTTTCTTCACACCTATCATAATTCTCTTCTTCAAACACTCTTGGAGTTGTTTCTGATCTATAGTGCCTCCTCTTCTGAGTTCAAGCATTCCTTCTAGCACTAGTAAATGTTCTTTCATGCTAATTTCAGTTTTATAGTTAGTATTCACCCGAAAGTCAAACAGATTGACTTTTGCTTTGACTTTCGGTTTTGACCATTTTGGTCAAGTCAAAGTTCAATAAAATTGCCCTATGTAGTCATTATATCATAGGGTATAATTCCTTAAATTATAAAGAGTCAAAACGCAGCTTTTTGCATTTTGCAGCAAATGGACTTTTAAGTATTAAAACAAAAAGTTTTGACACCAAATCAGTTTGTTTAACATCATAAAGTATATTTTACATGTCGGACTCGTCATAAGACCTATTCGACCATCCGGACCCGTATTTACGTATACGACCCGTTCAAATGGTGTAACTATTTTAACAAGTCGTAACGGGTCAAAACATTTCAAAACACTTCCAAATCAAAATGTAAGGTTTAACAAACCATATTACACGAGATCCTTTGCTTGTTTGGTTGTAAACCACATTCTATCCAATCTTCTGCTTAAACCATAACTATATCTACGCTAATTATATAATCATCCAAATTACGAGGAAATACTTGAGCTTTGCAAGCACATGTAAACTCATCATTAACAATCAAGGTGAGTACATAGTCCCAACCTTTCCAATTTCAAAATGTTTTGAGGTGATTCATATGTTCCTACTACTTTTTTCAAATTTACAAAACTTATTACATATGGTTTATATATGCAATATGCTTTCCATTTTATCAAACAATTATTATAAAGAAATATTTTTGACATATTCATGGCTACAAAAATTTATTCGTTATACCAACTCTTGTAGTTGGTTAACATATTGCAATACCAAGCACATTTGATATACATTTGGCTACAAGGTTTATTTTACTTATCGGCTCTCGTAGTCGGACAATGTATTGCAGTACTAAATTTATAGCCATAAATTTGACCACAAAACCTATGTTACTCACCAACTTTATTGTTGACCGTCTATTTTCACATATGTTTTCAGGTACTAATGCATGATATTCAAGTATGCTAGACATAGGAACGGACTAGGGCCTTAGTTTTGCTTAAATCTAAAAAAAATATTACTTGTAATCCTTTGTGTTCGAAAACAATATAATGTATTTATTTAATATGATGAAACTTCAGTACCAGGTGTTGTGAACAATCTTGTAACGTGACTCCCAGAAGTTTCCGCCATAAGTTCCACGTGGTTGGGGTGTTACAAGAGTGTTGTAGCATAGCGCTTTCGAGTTTGTAGTGTTTGTGAAAAAATATAAAGTTTGGTGATCGAGTATATAGTTAAAAAATGGATTTTTTATTTTATTTTAAATTCCAATGGTCAATTGATCGTTGTCAATTGGTTTTCTTCATCCATCATCAACGTGATCAACGGCACGGAAAACCATCAGATCATCGTGACCCCCTAAATTACAGCGGTGTATCACAGGGATCACACCAATCACGGAGCCCCACTACGAGGTGTCCCTTCCACCCTAACACGATAAAGTGTCAACCTAATGAAAAAATCTTGTATAACTAATAACATAAAACACATTTTTTGAAATATAAAAATGTCTAATCTGTTAACACGTTAAGTCGACATAAAACTTAGCCAAACCTCTCTAGATTAATCTCAATCCAGTATGTTCCATGTTAAACTCAAATTATGTTACCAAGCCGTCTTAATTTTTTTGTTAATGCATTAAGCACACAGAGTTAAAGGAAATGGAAACGTGTACTAATAAGCCACACAAATTGCAGTCGTCTTGAAAAGTCTGAACAAAGATATTTATTCTTTCTTGTGTCAAATACCAAAGGGTATGTAATGTTTTAACTTACAACTTTTTTTTATTTCTCTTAACTTTTTGAAAAACTTTGGGTTCTTTTCACACTGTTTTATCCTAAAATTCATAATATATATTAATAGTATATATATAGGAGAAGGATCCGTTAGGAATCACCCTTTATTGCGAGAACCGCGAGAACCAGTGTGAACACATGGCAAAATTGTAATTATGTGATATTTATTATAAAAACACGCGCCCCTCTGTTTCACAACTCTGTTCATATCCACAGTTAGGGTTTCATTCATCAGATCAGAACTTTGTATACATCGACGATGGTGGCCGACAGCGTTCACGTAAATCACCAGAGTTCACGGCGACGGCATCTGGTCACGGTGTTTCCAGCGGCATTCACAACGACAACCCACCATTTACACCCTCTACAAGGCATCCTCTGATTCATCAAGTGTCGATTCTCACACATTTGATGTTCCTCCTCATACATTCTCTGATAATCCTCCTCATATCTACATGGCATCCTCTGATTCATCAAGTGTCGATTCTCACACATCTGATGTTCCTCCTCATACATTCTCTAATAATCCTCCTCATACATCTGATGCTGACATTGTTGGTGACATTGTTGGTCCATCTGCTGATAATACAGTTGACAGTCACAATACATCTATAAATACAGAACATCAAGAGTTGCAGTTCATTCGATTTGTGACCAAAGGTATTATGTTGACTGTAAATGATGTAGATACTTTGTAAATGATATTATATTAAATGATATGCACATGTGCATTATATTTACTGTAAATGATGTTGTATTAAATTATATGCACATGTGCATTGTGTTGATTGTAAATGATATTTTATTAAATTATATGCACATGTGCATTATGTTGAAAATTAGATTATGTCGTTGATGTATGGATTCTGAACAAGTGCCTTATGGATGACTATCCAATTATGTACAGGATGGCAGCAAACAAAGGGGCTTGTGTGGCGGACAACTACAAAAAAAAACAGGGGAGGTGACTGTGTGGGATTGGCAATGGAAGAATAATCCGACAACCGGGGAGGCATTGGTGGTGTTTATGTAGTTTTTGGCGTTGCTGAGAGACACCAGAATGAAGACGGGTCAATATGGGTGGGGTTGGCACTCAGAAAAATAAGTCGACTTTCAATGTTAAAACCGTTAGAGAGTATTTGTGTGTCCCAAGCGGGGACCCGTCAAGTGGCTTTGTAATGACCTGGAATGGTTGGGCTACACCTAAAGCCAATATGTTAGCATGGAAAGGCGTCGAAGGCAGGTTACCGACAAAGAGGGATCTGGAAAAAAAGGGGAATTCAGATCAGCAACACATTGTGCTCGGGTTGCGGATACGAGCAAGAAACTGTTGAACACATCCTCATTACGTGTTTGACTTATACGATTACTCAGTTGAATACATCATTTATCCGGTAATCACAACAAATTACATGCTTTTTTTGTCCGATTATATTGTTGTTTGTCATCCATATACAAATAAACATAATTTCACTTGTAACCCCTTTGTAATACAGATGGCATCCTCTGATTCATCACATATATACCCTCCTCGTCAATCTGATAATGACATTAACAAAGTTAGGTCAACTTCAGCTTATAAAAAGACCTATTTTTGATATCCATACTATTGAATCTATGTCTACATCAGAAAATGTCGTTGTGGCCGAACACTCAATTTCCGTTGAATACTCAATTTCCGATGACAATACTTCAACATCGACTGCTACATCACCCACAAATCTGGACCAACAACAATTGCAATTTATACCAACAATTACAATTTATACGATAGGATACTAAAGGTAGTATACAGAAATAGTTTTTACATGCTTGATAACTCTATGTTCCTATGTCAGTGTTTATTTATCATTGTTCATTGTTTGTTTTTCTAGTTTTTACATGCTTTACTACTATATGTTACTATATCATTGTTTATTTAACATTTGCTTGGTTACTCTATGTTCCTGTATCATTGTTTATATAAATTGTTCATTTTTTTGTTTATCTGCTTGATCAATATAACGATCGTGCACATGTGCATTATGTTGATAACACCCATCACTACAAAAAAATGCCATTTAGTGACAAGCAAAAAGTGCCACTAAAGGCTCCTGTGGGAATGGGCGACACACATTAAACGTGCCATTAGAAACGCTGACGCTAAAGCCTTTTAGTGGCACTTTTTCAATCTGCCACACAAAGTTTTTCCCCTTTTAGTAGCACTTTTTTCTGCCATAATATAAAAGAAACCTTTAGTGGCACAAATGTTGTGTCGGTAAAAACTATTTTTAATTAGATGTATTTACTAGTGGCACATAATTTTGCCACAAAAATCACATTATTATTATTTACAATATACAACATAAAATAAATAAAAGTTCACTAAAATGGTATCATAGAAATCATGATATTATAACTTCTAAATAACTTTGATCCGAAACATTGTGTAACAAGTAACATATTCCAAATTCTAAAACAATACATGATGTGTCTAAACGTTCTTTTGTGTGAGAATTCCATCGTCATAAAACTTAGCTCCAATGTTTCTCATGACATCTACCCTGCCATCATCAACCATATAAACAAGCATCAGCATTGTTTCAAAAAAAATAAGCTAGAGCCGTCTTGTGAGCCAAAGCAAGCCCATTATTTATACAACTTTTAATTAATATTATATATAGAGAGAGGGAGAGGGAGAGTAATAAATGAGTATTTTTACCCGCATGCTGAAGCTCGTAAAAATGACGTATTTGAAACTTTACAGCAGCGAAAGCAAACCTTTACGTATTACAACTACATTCAAGTGGTAGTAACAGCCGATGCAAAAGGTATGGCCACAACCAAGAGAAGCAATGTCTGAAAAACCCACTATGTTTGCTTTCAGTTGAATACAACAATTTAAGTATGGTAAAAATGACCAGATGAAGAATTTACAAACCTGTCTTTGAGGGTTTATCTTTCTAACCTCTATATTTGTAAAAATAAATAAATAAAAAAATCCCAGGTTGCGTCAGCCGTCACACAGAGATAACCAGTGAAGAGGAATAAAAATTTAAAGACCCACGCAAGCAAGAATAGAAAATGTTAACGAGCGGTTTCAAAATGTACCTGGATGAGTTCATGAGTGATGTAATAAGTTCTCTTTTTAAACCCTTCCATGCACTGCTAGATTATAAAAAGAACCCATTAGTTGCACTATTACATAATTTAAATCAGTCCTAAAGGTACCTGAAACTCTCAAGTATTTAAGAACATAATTCGTCGTCATCATCATCATCATACTCAATAAATCCCACCAATAGCAAAACTAAGGTAGGGTCTAAGGAGGGTAAGATGTAGACAGCCTTACCTCTATCCCGTAGGAATAGAGAGGCTGCTTCCAGTGAGACCCCCGGCTCGAAGACTCAGATTATGATTTTATTCAAAGACTCATATTATGATTTATCATAATATTGTTTTTGTTATCATAATGAACACATTATTTACCTACTAAAAAAGTTTAAAATGGACAAAAAAGTGTTTTCAGGTGAGCACGAATAGACCTAGCCTGTTTTGACTTTTGACCCGTACAATAATAACATCTCTTCATCAGCATACATGCACTAGAAGGCAAGATGTAGCACTCCATATTTGATCATATGTCCAGAAGCAACCAAAGAGAGTCCACTCAACAGCTGTTTGAATGAATATTAAGCAAAAAAAAAAAAAAGAAATCTTTACAACATAAACACATGATTAAGATAATATCTCATTTATTCTATTCTATTTAAATAAAGAAGGAACAAACGTTTATCAATGTCAACATCATTAAATATCACTATTGGACTTTTTCCACCAAGTTCAAGGGTAACGGGCTGCCAAAGAACAAAGTACGAAGATAATATAGTAAGAAAAAATCTAAGTTTAACCAAAAGACTTAAAGACCACATGATTTCAGTCAAAAATGGATCCATGGTTTCCGTTCATATAACCAATGTTTTTTCTTCGTTCTTCTTCACATTCTCACTAAAAACTGGATTGAAACAGATGTTGAAAGACAATGAATACTACCTTAAGATTCTGCGCTGCCGCAGTCATAACTTTGCTTCCAGTGACACTGCTTCCAGTAAATGCAATCTGTAAAAGAATCATACTATTTTGGGAACACCGTTATGATTTATTAGAATAGAATCTCTAACCGCTAACGAATCAGATGAAAAATAACCGGGAACTAGACCTTGTCAACATCGTGATGAGATGCCAATGATGCACCAGCTTCTGGACCTGATCCAGGCAAAATATTAAGAACACCAGGGGGAAGGCCCACCTCTTTGCATATTTCACCTAACTCCAAGCAAGTGCTGAAATTGGATACTAAACCTGTCATTAACACAAGCAAAATTACCTAATTTCTGAAATGGAGAAAATGCGTATCCATCAATAACTTACAGAGATGCCAATTCTGATGGTTTAAGTACAGCAGCACATCCAGCTGCTAGTGCGGGAGCAACTTTCCATGTAGCCATCAGCAAAGGGTAATTCCTATAGATTAAAATAGAATCAGATGATGGTGACAAACATAAAACACAACACTAAAAGTCTAAAACGTTTCAGAGCTTTGCGAGGGACTTTCACAGCAATATCAATATCACTTTTGCCCCCGATGGTCCACACATATATACATTATATGTGTTTACCGCAAGCGGGGCGTAAAACATAAACCCATAAAAAATGGTAAATGTAAAAGGAAAACAGAAAAAATAACATATAGCTACTGTTCAAAGTCAACTTTTAACCTAGAAGTGGGCGTGAGACATACTCACATACTTGAGGTTCAGTTTGCAGAAGGAATTTACCCAAACCAGAATTATTTGAAAGAACGGTACGCCCGCCAAGAACCGTGTGCACAAGTGACTCAGGCACCTGTAAATAAGATCAGATGAACTTTTAAACTAAATCCAACATAAATGACCCATGATCAAGAAACATTTTAAATTCTGTAAAGTTTTCATCTACAACTTGAGAAAAGCCTGGTTAGTTTCTAAAAAACGAAAGAAAACAGCGGCCTAAAACCCTCAATACAAAACATTGGCCGGTTTGGCTTAGGTTTATCCAAAACCGTAGTTGCCCGTTCGGCTCAAAAATCCTGAACCAGAAACATCCCTAATTTAAACGAACAACTTAGACAGTTAGGCCATGTGTGAACAGTCGACGCAATGTGTATCAAACCATGGTCAACATAATGAATTCAAATATCCTTAACGCAAATCACCGTACACAGTTCAATCAGTGACTATTTCATGTTTATGCAAACATATTACTAGTACGACCCATATAAACCTAGATATATAACCATAAAACGAGGACAATATCAATTAGGGATGTTTCCTCGTCTAGATATATAACCTGGATATTTAATGTGTATTGATAATTAATCGAAAGCATGCGAAAAGATCAATTAGGCATGTTCATATAAACATTGAATCGAAATCATACCAGGTGTATGCAATCTGATGATGACCAAAACCGAAACTGAAACTCAAAACCGATCAATAACGTAACGACCAATCACACCGACACTATCAAAATAACAACTACCTTCATGAAAAGAGGTGCACAATCTGAACATTTAGGTGGCTTGTGAGGGTAACCCTTAGGGAATGGAGTATACAAGATATCACCTTTAGACGACAACACATACATATCTTCTTCCACCATCCATTCCATTTGCACACCTAACATACAAACCCTAATTTCATCTTCTTCAAGTTTAACACTAGCAAAAGTCCAATTAACCCCTAATTTCTAACAATAATCACCAGACAGATTTTTTTTAAACAAATTGAGAGAGAGATACGTACCGGAGGGGGACATGATGATGAGTTGGTTGGATTTTGGGACGGAGTCATTTTGGACCTTGGCGGTGATGCTTCTGCCGGTGCCTGAGACCCAACCGAGGGTGTAGAAGAGGCGGCATAACTCGGTGAGTAGTGATTTGGGTTGTTTGACCTGAGATCCTTCCAGGTATGCCTGAGATGTGTTTTGAGATGCTAGGGTTTTTGAGATGTGTAGAAGAGGTATTCGAAGACGCTTGAAGATGTGAGGAAGAGGTTATGAAGTGCTTTCACAAAAAAAACAAACACCCCTTACACTGTGTTCCCGAGTTTCATTAAATGAGAGAAAAGAAAAGATTTGGAAAGAAATAAGTTTTAGTTGTGTTCCAGAGTTTTATTAAAGGAGAGAAAAGAAGAGCAAATGAGAGATTTTTTGCTTAAAATTAATCTTTCCAATTTGGAAAGAAACGGAGAGAAAGAAAAGAAAAGGAGAGAATCCTTTCTTTTCTCTCATTAACTTAACTCGGGAACACAGTGTTAGTATGGGGGGAATTTCACGGAGGGGATTCTACAAATTTTTGTTTCAAGCGGGAAACTTTAGGGAAAAATATTAGAGAGTAACCATACCATTTTTCTCGGCCATTCAGAACCAACAATCCCAATCCCAATCCCAAGTAGAGTAAATTCAATTACCATTTAGGGGTTGTTTGGTAGCCTCTGAATGGTCATTAAGAGGCTACCTCTTAATGGAACTATTAAGAATTTTACCAATAAGAAGGTAGAAAAATGTGACATGTGATGATTTATCATTCAGAGGTTACCTCTTAACCATTCAGACTTGAGGTTACCTCTTATTCATTCAGATGTTTTAAACCATTAAGAGGTAGCATCTGAATGATAATTCAGAGGCTACCAAACAGCCCCTTAGTTTGAATTTTTATTTACGGTTTTTCTCTTTGAAACCTTAAGGCTCGTTCAAATTACAAATAATTGTTATATTTTATCTTTATTGATATACATTAAGCTTGATTCGGGCTCGATAAGACTCGGCTCGTTTCGTGCTTTTTCTTGAGCAGATCTCGAGCCACTCGGATCGTATACACCACTACTTAAAACTGAATGATTTTTATATTAATTTGTCTATTAGTTATTCCATTTCCCTTCACAAAATTTCATCAATTCAAGGACTCGTTAATTTCACTCTTATTTCATAATATTCCCTCCATCCCAAAATTTTTTGGTCAATTCAATATCATTCCAAATTTTCTCACCATAATCGAAATCGCTTCAAAATCAAAATTTTCAATATCACTCTAAATTTGCCTATTTATGTTAATTCCAAAAGATATCTCTATTTTATTAATTGTAGGGTGAAGAAATTAGGATATGTATGTCTTATATCAAATAATGGTTTTGTGGCTAAAATGCTTACGAGATCCAAGACAATGGGAATGGTGTTATACCAGGAAGCTAGCATTTCTTCCTAGACCATTTTAGTGGCATGGCTAAAAAGCCATTAAAAGGTAAAAGTATAAAAAAGGTTAAAAATTTTAGTGGCATAGCTAAAGTGCCATTAAAAACCTAAACTAGCGGCATAAAAACTAAATGTCACTAAAAGCGTGTACTAAGCAAATGTGGCATACAAAAAGTGCCATTAAAAGTTAAATTAGTGGCACAAAATCGAAATGTCACTAAAAGTGTGTGCCATTAAATGGCATTTTTTTTGTAGTGCATACTCGTCACCGATCATGCACATGTGCATTATGTTGATAACCCCCACCATACTCGTCATCCGTAAATTGTTAACCATCATTAACATGAACATGCACATGTGCCAACAATCCATAATCATCACGCATAAACTGTTAACCATCAGTGCATAATTATGCACATGTGCATCACATTACCAACACCCCATACTCATCACCAAAAAAATTTGTTAAACATTTATACATGCGTATACACACCATATACCATATTAATCATACCATATACCATATTAATCACAATCTTATATGTTTTTCTTTTTATTTATACAGGAACAAATACGACTTCTACACCTAATGGCACACCATATTGGATACCCGATGTTGATGCTGAATACATCCCTATTATAAACAGTACGATTAACAGTTAGGAGGACGTTGATTCCAATGATACTGATGAAGATGTTGATGATGATGCTAAAGACCCTGCATATATATATGAACCTGAGCAACCTCGTAGACATTCATCTAGGCATGTAGACATTCATCCAGACGTCATAAAACGTTCACCGATTCTTGATTATCCTATATATAATGACAAACAGTTTCTAAGCATTATTCTTTTTGTTTACAATCATTTTGCACTGTCTGTATACGTATTCATAGTTTATGATTGTGATCATGATACTTTGATATCAATTACTTATTATACATAAGCGTATGTAATTTCATTATTGACCACCTAACATATATTACCAACATGGTTACTGTTTTGAAAAATGCACATGTGTATACATGTTTACTGTTTCACCCCACGTGGTTATTGTTTCAAACAATGCACATGTGCATACATGTTTAATGTTTCACTACATATTGTTATTGTTTCGACCAATGCACATGTGCATACATGAATATCTTAACTACATATAATCCGTTTTCCTTTACATATACATCATCATATGCAATATGGTACCCCATACGTAATAGGGTACCACATACGTAATATGATACGCTATATCAAACTTTGCACATGTGCAATACCAACATTTTCTATACCAAACAACATAATACATCAAATATTAACAAACATACCAATATACCTGAACAATCAAATAGAGTTTTAACCCATCAACCACCATATAAAACATCGTATACGTCAAACTTCTTATATCAACCGTTATCGTAAAAACTACCCACATATTACAATCAAAAGTCATCAAGAAAACAAAAAAGAAATTGTCTTTATAAATTGCATATCCACAAACTACCTACATAACATTCACATTATTTCACAACCTCACACCTTCTGATCTTCTTTCCATTTCATAACTATCTTCCAACACTCCTCCTGTTTCAACGCCTCTTTGTCCATCATTTTCCCTGGTATTTTTCATCCGTCAACCTATTAATCAAATACGTCCTTGTTGTCAATCCATGAGCAGTTTCGAAAGATTCTATGAGGATTTGAAAATTGGATCACACAAAAAAAAATAGAGGAGAACACATAACACATAAACACATAATCGCATAATTGTATAATCGTTTAATTTGTTATCTTTGGACATGGGTATTTAAAGCATACTAGGAATCCATTCCGTGGATTTCATTTGGTACTTTAAACATTACCAAGAATCAAACTATAAAGATAGAAAGATTCAAAAAGAAAATTCGATTTCGATTATTAGGAACCGAAGTGTTCGAATTAAGGTACATAAGGAATCCAATTAAGGACTCTGATTTGAATGATAATCATCCACAAGGATCTAATTGTAAAGATAAAAAGATCCCATATGAATTTTAGAAGTTGAAGATGTTTTGAAACCTTGCACTGGATGTGCTTAGGTCAAAACATGATGTAAAATGCTTATGAAGTTGAGATGCTTGATATGTCAAGGCGACATATGAAGCAGAATTTTGAAGGTTAAGTCAATGTATGAGGAAAAATATTTTTGAAAACTATGCATGGGGTTTTTTTAAGAAAAATGTGTTTAACGTTTTGAAACCTTATATATAATACTTTTTGAAATCATAAAGTAGGTGTATTAGGTAGATATATTTACAAAAATGTTTTAAAATCATGCGAGATGAATTTTGAAATTATGTATAAGGTTTTTGAAAGACATGAATGATGCTTTTCGAAATCATGCACTTGATCAGAAAATGTATTGTGTTAATATTGTCTTTAGACTATATGAAATATTTTGAAATTAGAAAGGTTGGTTTTGATAACATGGCCAATGTTTTTGAAATAACATAGACAATGCATCTAGAAAAATTGTTTTCAAACTATATGAAATGTTTTGAGATCATGAAGCTTGTTTTGAAATACTTGTACTGTATATGTAAAAAAAATTAAAACGGAATGGGTATGAGATTTGAAAATACCCTTAGTTATCTAACCAAGGATTTAAAGGCACAGATGTGCGAAAAGCACGATTACTCATAATGTCACTTAATTTACTGTACTTTGTTTCTTAGAGTGAAACGAGTACTTAAAATTTTCGAGGGAATCATGAGCAATCATTTGAAAGAGAGTAATCACAAGAGTAGTTTGTAAGGTACATAGTTCCTTGATGTAGGTATCATAGGAAAAGCCATACACACCTAGCAGGGGGTTGAGCTGGTTGGTTGGGGACTGCTTTACCATTGTGAGCGACCATGGCGAAGTTCTGAGAAGCCTTTCGCTTCTTTGACTTCTTAGGGGATCGTTCATCCATGGTCTTTGATTCCTCGATTGGTTTATTGGCTGATGGTGTTGTCACCTGACTAGGTCCTGCCTGTCTTGGTGACTCTTGAGTGGCTTCATCCTGGAGATGATACATGGCAGTAGCTAATTCAACAGTCTTCAGGACTACTTCGCCTATTCGCTGAGCGAATTTTGGCTGCTTGCTCAGATATCTGGGCGTCATCGTGATGAAGAGACATTCTTGAAGAAAAAGAAAGGCATAGGGAGAAACAGGTGAAAGATTATTGGACAATCAAAACAGAATGATAACGCATGAAGATTGCGATCATTTGTTTGTTACCTAAGGCAAACAAATGAGACGGTGACTGATCAAAGTAAATGGGTCAAAAATAATGTATCGCGAAGACATGCTCGCCTATAAGTGAACACTCATCCCAAGAATTCCCAGGTAAGCACAACTGGTCTCGCGTCTGATGAGATGTATACGAAGTGCTTGCCTAGACAGAAAACCCAGAATACAGGCATTCACCCTTCCAGTTTGCACGTGTTCACATTATTTAAAACCCAAAACCTTGACGAAGTTTTGAAAACTCAAAGAGGTTCAAAACCATATAATAGAGAGTTCAAAACCTTACAATAGAGAGTTCAAAACCTAGTAATCAATCATCCTAGAACAGATGATTAGTTTTCAAAGTGGTTTTGAAATTTATGTTCTTGTTGTGGTTGTCACCTAAGGATAGGTGACAGTATTGTTTTATGACTAAACGCAAGTAAACTCGCGTTAGGGTCCTAAGAAGGTTATAGACTAGGTCAAAGCATTACTAATTACTAATAACCTAATTCCCTATAACCATTGGCTCTGATACCATCTTTTCTGTCACACCCCGACCGCGTAAAACAACAAAGCGCGGCGGAAACATCGGGGCGTGTTGCAACAGAATTAATGTTTCATAACCATGGATACCAAAAAGTGTTTCGTTTTATTAAACATTGAATAATTACATCGTCTTGAAATCTAAATACACTATTTAAACATAGTCTATGATTGTTATTGAGTCACTAAGGCCTTGTCCAGTCCTATGTGAGCATGCATCTTATCAATCGATATCATTCAACAATACCTGAAACATATGTGAAAACGAGGTCAGCAAAGAAATGCTGGCGAGTACATAGGTTTTGTAGGAGTGTCGAAATCATGGCTAGTTTAGACGTTGCAATACTTTATTTAAAAACCTTGTTTTGAAAAGAGTATAATATTGCAACTTAATTAACCAACTCAAATCAAGCGGGTTATAATTTGTAAAACCTCGTAGCCATGACTCTTAACCCAAAAACATTTGTTTTAGTAAATTATTTGAAAAACAATGATAAGTTCAGGTGATATGTATAAATAAGAGAATAATGCATGATTAAATGAATAACCATGTAAAATGAGTTTGTATAAGATAAATTGTTTGTAAATAAATGTCTTGTGAAAAGTATGTTACTTGTATAAAATGTTCTATGTCTCAAACTGAAATGATTCAAATAACGCTACAATATGTAATACCATACAAACACTTATATATAGGAAGTACCAGCGGCGTATCCACCATGCTTGTATCATATTCCACACGCATTGTTACTTAATCACTTAATCCAAACCAAACCACCAAAGTAATGTTCATGCCCAAATGTAAATCATGTAATATGTATAACCAAAATAATATCGTATATTGCTTTGAAGCCAATCGTTTACCCAATCGTTAAAACATCGTGTGAAACCCAATCGTTACCCAATCGTTAAAACATCGTGTGAAAACCCAATCGTTACCCAATCGTTAAAACATCGTGTGAAAACCCAATCGTTAAAACATCGTGTGAAAACCCAATCGTTAATCGTTTAATTCGTTTTAGGTCGTGAAACTACTTATAAGGTCGTCTCGCTAATAACATTCAAACCTTCGTGACTTTCATCGCTTCTCGTTTTCGTCGCTTCTCGTTTTCGTATTAACAAACCTCCATAGGGTAAGTTAACAATTACAGATTCAGTCGCTACCTACCATACCCACACATAACCACGGGTGTAGTAAATAACGGGATTTGTCAGATCCTATGGTACCATAACCTAATACTGGTCGGCTTGATCATTGCTAATGAATGTCATTTGTTATGTAACTACAACCAACAAGTTTGTTCACTTTATGAAATCGTTATTAGTTTTGTATAAATCGTCTTAATCGTTTTTGAAACCATCGTTATAACATCGAAAACATTTAGCACATATGAGTCACCCCAAAACAATTGAAAACAGTAAAATAGGGGAAGAATGTACTCGCCTGATAAATGCTTGGAGGTCTTGAACAACAACCAAACAAAGCTAGAGGGAGCACGGAATCAGTCGGCAAACTAAAACTATATAAATAAACCGGACTTAAATCGGGAGATCGGATAGAATGAGGCTTGGTAAACCAAATGAGTATTGGAACTCATATGATATGGTTTAACAAGGCCTACATACTACATTGAGACTAACCTAAGTGCTTTCGACCCATCGCGACCCATTAAGGTAACTTATGCTACTTTAACGCGTCGTGCGCGTGAAACGCGTTCGGACCGTCTAACTAGTCCTATGACAAATGTTATATGCCTAAATATGTTACATAATCAGTTATGTGACAAAAGTTTAGGTTACATATGCTTAATTACCAATTATAAATGAAAAGGGTATTCTGGTAATTTACCTAAGGCATATAAACTACCTATCATACAACTACTCAAACGATGTGACCATAGGGTATAACCTCGGAAGGTTATTC
Source organism: Helianthus tuberosus (assembly GCA_030545235.1). Classification (NCBI taxonomy): domain Eukaryota; kingdom Viridiplantae; phylum Streptophyta; class Magnoliopsida; order Asterales; family Asteraceae; genus Helianthus; species Helianthus tuberosus. The sequence continues at coordinate 197,348,596 of CM060424.1, forward strand.
CCTACCTACTATGGTCACCTAATGTATTTGGTCGGATCCTAATGATCGACCAAACTGGGTCGGGTTCGAAGGTATAGGCGATTTATTAGATCGCCTACCCTACGACCCTAGACAACATGGTAATCAGTGGGCATAGTCCCAAGGGACTATGACCAACGTGATTACACTCACGTTGCGAAGTTCAAACGAACTTCGCATTGACCATTACTGGTCAACGCTGAAAGTCAAACAAAGTTTGACTTTCTGACTCGAAAAGCAGTAAAAATAAGGAAAAGAACGAAAGAATACTTACGAAGGGTCCCCGAATGCTAATCCCGATCCAAGAACTCAGGTATGAAACAATGGTTTCAACTTAGAGCTCTCAAATCAGAATTCTTGTGCAAAATGAGGTTGTGTGGGTTGGGTATTTATAGGAATACCCAAACCGTTAGGATCGTTTCATGGAAAACGTGCCATGATCCCACCCGTACACTTGTCGGAACCTTATGGAAGGTTAAAATGGTTCTTATCATCATGACTAGGCAATTGGGAACATGTGGTGGAGGATCAAACAGCTGCAGCCTGCTGTTTAAAAACTCTGAATCTGGTCAGCAGACCCCTAGCGCACCGCTACGCTATAAGTGTAGCGCACCGCTAGGCCCAAGTTTGGCAGATTTACACTTTTGGTCCCTGTCATGCATTCAGCCCATTTTTGACACGTTTAAGGCCCGTTAACCCCATTTCAAAGCTCTAAAATGAAGTTAAAGTATAGGGAACTTAAAATGTGTTCAAAAATATCTCAGATGTCGGTTCGTTTTGCCGTACGAACGCGATGTTCGCTTAATTACGACGGAATGCGCATAAGCGCGAAAAACGATCCAAATGACGAAACGAATGGATTTTTCTTATGCCGAACACTAAAATAAAATATTATAGTGCTTACATAAATTTTTGGATGTCCGGATGTATTCAGAACGTAAGTTATGCGTAAAAATGCGAACTTGTGCACTTTTTGGCGCTTTTAGTCCCTGAATGACACAAAAGTTTATTTTAGCATACCGAACACCTCAAAGCCTATTTCTAAGCTATGTAAAGGATATTTATGGTATGTTTAACTTATGTTCATGTTCCGGAAGGTCTGTTACAGTTCAAATTGACATACTTTCGCAGTTTGTCAACTTTAGTCCCTGTAAGCGATTAAACTTTGATTTCACCACACCAAACCTTCCAAAACTTATAACTAAGTTATGTAAAGGTTATTTAAGGTATGTTAATCCTATTTCACTTTTCCAGAGTGTTCGTTGGATTAAACTGGTTATATCTACACATCAGAGCGCGTATAACCCTCCAGAAAGCGATTTAAAGCTTGAAATCGAACATGAGTCGATATGTGCAAACGATACACATATTTTTACAAATCCCAAGTATGAAATACAATATTTCATTGGTTTGGTATTTGTTTGATGGCCGTGGAGGCACAGGTGTTACAGTCTCCCCTACTTTAGGAAATTTTGTCCCGAAATTTATTTAGAGGAAACTTGTGAGAGCTTGAAAACATGAGGTTGAAAAGATCGAACAATATTGGTTAGGGTTCTGAACTTCTAGTAATCTTTAATAACATCATGATTGCAATGTAAGAGGGATACTTATATACAAGTATATGAAGTGTCATTGGTGCGTCCACCGTACCTCCATTACATCGTTCTCATTTCGTTATTTTTGTCACTATCGGTTCTTACACATAATAAATCTTACTGGGTTCCTATGCACTAAATTTCATAATTATGTACGCGTCCATAATCAGACAATTCCTTGCACAGTACACACAGTCTATTTTATAGTGTGTAGGGGAAAACCAAATGAACAAACCTGTGATGAGTGTAACTAGACCGCCATAGAGTCCTTTTAATTAAATCAATAAATGATCTAAATAGACTATCAAGGAGTCTGTTCAGCTACATCACTAGATGTCATTCTTTAACCAGATTGTGAATCAATCTTTTTGACTAGACCACTTAAGGTTTCTTAAGAATCATGGAGTGGTACCATATAATCCCAAGGGTCTTTAACTACAACGTAGAAGCCCATTAAGGATTTAAAGTAGTACCTTTTGAATATCCTACTATGAATCCCTCATATAAAGATACGAAAGATTCTATGAGGATTTGAAAATTGGATCACACAAAAAAAAATAGAGGAGAACACATAACACATAAACACATAATCGCATAATTGTATAATCGTTTAATTTGTTATCTTTGGACATGGGTATTTAAAGCATACTAGGAATCCATTCCGTGGATTTCATTTGGTACTTTAAACATTACCAAGAATCAAACTATAAAGATAGAAAGATTCAAAAAGAAAATTCGATTTCGATTATTAGGAACCGAAGTGTTCGAATTAAGGTACATAAGGAATCCAATTAAGGACTCTGATTTGAATGATAATCATCCACAAGGATCTAATTGTAAAGATAAAAAGATCCCATATGAATTTTAGAAGTTGAAGATGTTTTGAAACCTTGCACTGGATGTGCTTAGGTCAAAACATGATGTAAAATGCTTATGAAGTTGAGATGCTTGATATGTCAAGGCGACATATGAAGCAGAATTTTGAAGGTTAAGTCAATGTATGAGGAAAAATATTTTTGAAAACTATGCATGGGGTTTTTTTAAGAAAAATGTGTTTAACGTTTTGAAACCTTATATATAATACTTTTTGAAATCATAAAGTAGGTGTATTAGGTAGATATATTTACAAAAATGTTTTAAAATCATGCGAGATGAATTTTGAAATTATGTATAAGGTTTTTGAAAGACATGAATGATGCTTTTCGAAATCATGCACTTGATCAGAAAATGTATTGTGTTAATATTGTCTTTAGACTATATGAAATATTTTGAAATTAGAAAGGTTGGTTTTGATAACATGGCCAATGTTTTTGAAATAACATAGACAATGCATCTAGAAAAATTGTTTTCAAACTATATGAAATGTTTTGAGATCATGAAGCTTGTTTTGAAATACTTGTACTGTATATGTAAAAAAAATTAAAACGGAATGGGTATGAGATTTGAAAATACCCTTAGTTATCTAACCAAGGATTTAAAGGCACAGATGTGCGAAAAGCATGATTACTCATAATGTCACTTAATTTACTGTACTTTGTTTCTTAGAGTGAAACGAGTACTTAAAATTTTCGAGGGAATCATGAGCAATCATTTGAAAGAGAGTAATCACAAGAGTAGTTTGTAAGGTACATAGTTCCTTGATGTAGGTATCATAGGAAAAGCCATACACACCTAGCAGGGGGTTGAGCTGGTTGGTTGGGGACTGCTTTACCATTGTGAGCGACCATGGCGAAGTTCTGAGAAGCCTTTCGCTTCTTTGACTTCTTAGGGGATCGTTCATCCATGGTCTTTGATTCCTCGATTGGTTTATTGGCTGATGGTGTTGTCACCTGACTAGGTCCTGCCTGTCTTGGTGACTCTTGAGTGGCTTCATCCTGGAGATGATACATGGCAGTAGCTAATTCAACAGTCTTCAGGACTACTTCGCCTATTCGCTGAGCGAATTTTGGCTGCTTGCTCAGATATCTGGGCGTCATCGTGATGAAGAGACATTCTTGAAGAAAAAGAAAGGCATAGGGAGAAACAGGTGAAAGATTATTGGACAATCAAAACAGAATGATAACGCATGAAGATTGCGATCATTTGTTTGTTACCTAAGGCAAACAAATGAGACGGTGACTGATCAAAGTAAATGGGTCAAAAATAATGTATCGCGAAGACATGCTCGCCTATAAGTGAACACTCATCCCAAGAATTCCCAGGTAAGCACAACTGGTCTCGCGTCTGATGAGATGTATACGAAGTGCTTGCCTAGACAGAAAACCCAGAATACAGGCATTCACCCTTCCAGTTTGCACGTGTTCACATTATTTAAAACCCAAAACCTTGACGAAGTTTTGAAAACTCAAAGAGGTTCAAAACCATATAATAGAGAGTTCAAAACCTTACAATAGAGAGTTCAAAACCTAGTAATCAATCATCCTAGAACAGATGATTAGTTTTCAAAGTGGTTTTGAAATTTATGTTCTTGTTGTGGTTGTCACCTAAGGATAGGTGACAGTATTGTTTTATGACTAAACGCAAGTAAACTCGCGTTAGGGTCCTAAGAAGGTTATAGACTAGGTCAAAGCATTACTAATTACTAATAACCTAATTCCCTATAACCATTGGCTCTGATACCATCTTTTCTGTCACACCCCGACCGCGTAAAACAACAAAGCGCGGCGGAAACATCGGGGCGTGTTGCAACAGAATTAATGTTTCATAACCATGGATACCAAAAAGTGTTTCGTTTTATTAAACATTGAATAATTACATCGTCTTGAAATCTAAATACACTATTTAAACATAGTCTATGATTGTTATTGAGTCACTAAGGCCTTGTCCAGTCCTATGTGAGCATGCATCTTATCAATCGATATCATTCAACAATACCTGAAACATATGTGAAAACGAGGTCAGCAAAGAAATGCTGGCGAGTACATAGGTTTTGTAGGAGTGTCGAAATCATGGCTAGTTTAGACGTTGCAATACTTTATTTAAAAACCTTGTTTTGAAAAGAGTATAATATTGCAACTTAATTAACCAACTCAAATCAAGCGGGTTATAATTTGTAAAACCTCGTAGCCATGACTCTTAACCCAAAAACATTTGTTTTAGTAAATTATTTGAAAAACAATGATAAGTTCAGGTGATATGTATAAATAAGAGAATAATGCATGATTAAATGAATAACCATGTAAAATGAGTTTGTATAAGATAAATTGTTTGTAAATAAATGTCTTGTGAAAAGTATGTTACTTGTATAAAATGTTCTATGTCTCAAACTGAAATGATTCAAATAACGCTACAATATGTAATACCATACAAACACTTATATATAGGAAGTACCAGCGGCGTATCCACCATGCTTGTATCATATTCCACACGCATTGTTACTTAATCACTTAATCCAAACCAAACCACCAAAGTAATGTTCATGCCCAAATGTAAATCATGTAATATGTATAACCAAAATAATATCGTATATCGCTTTGAAGCCAATCGTTTACCCAATCGTTAAAACATCGTGTGAAACCCAATCGTTACCCAATCGTTAAAACATCGTGTGAAAACCCAATCGTTACCCAATCGTTAAAACATCGTGTGAAAACCCAATCGTTACCCAATCGTTAAAACATCGTGTGAAAACCCAATCGTTAATCGTTTAATTCGTTTTAGGTCGTGAAACTACTTATAAGGTCGTCTCGCTAATAACATTCAAACCTTCGTGACTTTCATCGCTTCTCGTTTTCGTCGCTTCTCGTTTTCGTATTAACAAACCTCCATAGGGTAAGTTAACAATTACAGATTCAGTCGCTACCTACCATACCCACACATAACCACGGGTGTAGTAAATAACGGGATTTGTCAGATCCTATGGTACCATAACCTAATACTGGTCGGCTTGATCATTGCTAATGAATGTCATTTGTTATGTAACTACAACCAACAAGTTTGTTCACTTTATGAAATCGTTATTAGTTTTGTATAAATCGTCTTAATCGTTTTTGAAACCATCGTTATAACATCGAAAACATTTAGCACATATGAGTCACCCCAAAACAATTGAAAACAGTAAAATAGGGGAAGAATGTACTCGCCTGATAAATGCTTGGAGGTCTTGAACAACAACCAAACAAAGCTAGAGGGAGCACGGAATCAGTCGGCAAACTAAAACTATATAAATAAACCGGACTTAAATCGGGAGATCGGATAGAATGAGGCTTGGTAAACCAAATGAGTATTGGAACTCATATGATATGGTTTAACAAGGCCTACATACTACATTGAGACTAACCTAAGTGCTTTCGACCCATCGCGACCCATTAAGGTAACTTATGCTACTTTAACGCGTCGTGCGCGTGAAACGCGTTCGGACCGTCTAACTAGTCCTATGACAAATGTTATATGCCTAAATATGTTACATAATCAGTTATGTGACAAAAGTTTAGGTTACATATGCTTAATTACCAATTATAAATGAAAAGGGTATTCTGGTAATTTACCTAAGGCATATAAACTACCTATCATACAACTACTCAAACGATGTGACCATAGGGTATAACCTCGGAAGGCTATTCCCTACCTACTATGGTCACCTAATGTATTTGGTCGGATCCTAATGATCGACCAAACTGGGTCGGGTTCGAAGGTATAGGCGATTTATTAGATCGCCTACCCTACGACCCTAGACAACGTGGTAATCAGTGGGCATAGTCCCAAGGGACTATGACCAACGTGATTACACTCACGTTGCGAAGTTCAAACGAACTTCGCATTGACCATTACTGGTCAACGCTGAAAGTCAAACAAAGTTTGACTTTCTGACTCGAAAAGCAGTAAAAATAAGGAAAAGAACGAAAGAATACTTACGAAGGGTCCCCGAATGCTAATCCCGATCCAAGAACTCAGGTATGAAACAATGGTTTCAACTTAGAGCTCTCAAATCAGAATTCTTGTGCAAAATGAGGTTGTGTGGGTTGGGTATTTATAGGAATACCCGAACCGTTAGGATCGTTTCATGGAAAACGTGCCATGATCCCACCCGTACACTTGTCGGAACCTTATGGAAGGTTAAAATGGTTCTTATCATCATGACTAGGCAATTGGGAACATGTGGTGGAGGATCAAACAGCTGCAGCCTGCTGTTTAAAAACTCTGAATCTGGTCAGCAGACCCCTAGCGCACCGCTACGCTATAAGTGTAGCGCACCGCTAGGCCCAAGTTTGGCAGATTTACACTTTTGGTCCCTGTCATGCATTCAGCCCATTTTTGACACGTTTAAGGCCCGTTAACCCCATTTCAAAGCTCTAAAATGAAGTTAAAGTATAGGGAACTTAAAATGTGTTCAAAAATATCTCGGATGTCGGTTCGTTTTGCCGTACGAACGCGATGTTCGCTTAATTACGACGGAATGCGCATAAGCGCGAAAAACGATCCAAATGACGAAACGAATGGATTTTTCTTATGCCGAACACTAAAATAAAATATTATAGTGCTTACATAAATTTTTGGATGTCCGGATGTATTCAGAACGTAAGTTATGCGTAAAAATGCGAACTTGTGCACTTTTTGGCGCTTTTAGTCCCTGAATGACACAAAAGTTTATTTTAGCATACCGAACACCTCAAAGCCTATTTCTAAGCTATGTAAAGGATATTTATGGTATGTTTAACTTATGTTCATGTTCCGGAAGGTCTGTTACAGTTCAAATTGACATACTTTCGCAGTTTGTCAACTTTAGTCCCTGTAAGCGATTAAACTTTGATTTCACCACACCAAACCTTCCAAAACTTATAACTAAGTTATGTAAAGGTTATTTAAGGTATGTTAAGCCTATTTCACTTTTCCAGAGTGTTCGTTGGATTAAACTGGTTATATCTACACATCAGAGCGCGTATAACCCTCCAGAAAGCGATTTAAAGCTTGAAATCGAACATGAGTCGATATGTGCAAACGATACACATATTTTTACAAATCCCAAGTATGAAATACAATATTTCATTGGTTTGGTATTTGTTTGATGGCCGTGGAGGCACAGGTGTTACACTACACCATTTTTCCCAACTCACGGACCTATTTTTGGACCGATTCTTATACCATAAAAAAACCGACGGACTTAATATTACAGATAATCTCTCCGGGTTTAACTTGAGTCTCCGATAACCTTTTATTGTTCCTGGCTAACCATATAAACCAACTTGTCACGAACATAATGCCATGTAAATCTTCTTTCACTTCTCTATCCAGATTGCAAAACTCAGAGACAATTATGATATCTTTAGCCGAAAATAGAATACAAGGACTCACCTTGCACCACTGACTGATGTGATAACAGACAGTCGACGCTACCCTGCACGAACAAAGAAGGTGTTCAGTTGTTTCATCGCCATCTTCACACAGACAACATTTCACGTCTCTGCCCCAACAGTTCCGATCCCGGAGTGCAGTCAGCGTGGGAATACGATCCAAAACCGCCTTCCAAACAAAAAATATTTCATTTTTTGGGACCCATTTCGACCATTTCACAACGTGCCTGCTACTGAAATTGGAGCCGCTACACAGGAAGTTCTTGACAGTCTTGACCGAAAAATTAGAGTCATTACCTCCCAACCATTCCTAACCATCTTTGCCATCGGACAAAGTGACATTATCGAGGAGCCCGATCAACTCGTGCCATTCCAGTAATTCTTTGGCCGAGCTTGGGCTTCTCGACCAATTCCAAACCCCCCATTAAGTTTCTATTATCCTGATTGTACCGGTCCGCCACCAGGCATCGTTTATCTTGTTCCATTCTAAATATATCTGGGAAACGAGTTTTGTGCATAATTGACCTTATTAACCTATTATATCAAACTATGCACATGTGCATAATTATACGCATTTTCATCAATACGACTGACCTTGTTAAACTAATATGGCAAAATATGCATATGTGCACAACTATGCACATGTGCATTAACATGACTGACCTTATCTACAGGTTTGCTTCAATAAAAAAAAACCCTAACCCTTAACAAATTGAATTTTGTATTACCACCAATCATATTTAACATTAATCAGTAACAAAACTACATAAAGAAACACATAAATACCACATTACAGACCGTGATATCACAACAGTCGCCCCTAATCCCTCAAAAATTATATAAATCACACCATTTTCACTAATGCATATATTAAACTAAGATTTAAGCCTCATATTCACATATAAAAGATCTGAATCGGCCATTAAGCGTCATGTTAACATATAAACGTGCAAGTTGACAAATTCTCACAAACTATGCACATGTGCATGGCATAACTATGCACACGTGCATCAACATGAATGACCTTATTAATCTATCCTGAGAAATTATGCACATATGCATAATTATACCCATTTGCATCAACATGATTGACCTTATTAACCTAATCTGGCAAAATATACATATGTGCATAACTATGAACATGTGCATTAACATGGATGACCCACAAGTTTGCTTCAATAAAAAACCCTAACCCTTACCAAATCAAATTTCGTATTACCACCAATCATATCTAACATTAATCAGTAACAGAACTACATACAAAAAAACACATAAATACCACATTACATATAGTTCTATCACAACATTCACCCCTAATCCCTCAACAATCATATATATCACACAAATTTCACTAGTGCAGATATGAAACGATGATTTAAGCGTCATATTAACATATAAAAATTTGAATCGACGATTAAGCGTCATGTTATCATATAAAACTGCAAAACAAATATTATAAACTTGCAAATTTACGGAACGGTGTAGCGACGCTGAATAATCTGTCAATTGGATGTTTGTTCTTAAGATTCTTCCTAATTGTGACAGAGTCTTCGATGATTATGCTCTTATTGCCCTAATTTTGAGCAGATGACGAATATATGATCGATTATTATGTTCTTATTGCCCTAATTTCGATTACACGACGAATACACGATGAATGGTAAGATTGAGATGGCGAATTTTGGAGATTCTGGTGTGTTGGATGTGAACTGGTATGACGAAGTTTGTAGATTTTTGGAGTGTCGGACGTGAACTGAATAAAAAAGAGGATTTAATTGTTGTTTGAAGTCCAGTAAGAGGAGAAGTGATAGCTGATTTAATTTTTGTTATGTATTTACAAAATTGCCCTCTGTTCACATTGGTTCTCGCGGTTCTCATAATAAGGGTGGTTCTCGCATGAACCCTACCCTATATATATATATATATATATATATATATATATATATATATAGTATATTAAAAAAGCAATGTTTAACGACAATTATTTTTTATATCAGATATTCTATCAACTCTTTTGTTTTTTCACGTTTTAGTAGTCTTCATATTTATTTTTATAATAATATACTTTGATCGTATTTGATATTTCATATACTGATAACATGACTTTGTTGAATTTATCATACTTTTCAAGACAAATGGAAATGTTTGGTGCTAAGCATGCAACGAATGTCATATCGAACGTACAAACATCTGCTTTACCCAAAAAAAAACGTACAAACATCTGTTTATAGATTTACAAGTCCAAATCTAAGATGAACAACTATAAATTCAATTGGTTGTCGTCACACAATGTTCTTCGGTATAGGTGTTCCATGTTCGTATGCAATTTAACTTAATTTATTGAACCTTTCAAACCGAAGCAAACTGACTATTTCGATCAACCAGTTTGAGATTTATACATCATATGGCTCACGGTTTATGGTTTGAAAACCAGTTAAATGACCGTTAAAAAAACAGATAAATCGTTCGACTCGTGGTTTATGTCTTAAAGCATAACGGCTAAGTTTAGCTTTCCTTACATATATAGTTTCTATTCATGTTTTAAAATGCAATTATACATCTCTAATATGCATAAACAACCTCAAAAAAAAAAAAAAAAAAAAAAAAAAAAAAACCTTAAACACTAATACAAAAAGAAAGACAACGCATCAAAATGAACCATTTTCGACTGTTTAACCGGTGCTTCCAACCAAGCTAACCTAATCAGCTGTGTTAGTTGTTAGGCCGTGAGGTAGTTGGAACCCTCTAGAGGCTCCATTGCGACACGTAGAATAAGGGACTTCATTGCCTCTTCTCAATAGCTAGCATGGTATGGGATGAACCCCCCCCCCCCCCCCTCCAATAGCTAGCATGGTATGGAGAAGGGGCGCTATTGAAGGTTAAAAGGCTGAGGTGGCAAGGGTGATGGTGCCTCGTAGCCTGAAGCCTAATTGCGGATTTAAATTTACCACTGAGGTTGGTGGTTGAGTGACAAGATAAAGCTTTTTAATATTCTCAAGTATGATATTTTAGGATTAAGTCTCACAAGTAAAAGAAATTTGAAGTTAAAAAAAAAACTATAATAATGTTTACCCTTTGTATCCAAGGGTGAAGTACTTGCTTACATAATGAAATGCGACCATACGCACACAGTGTGCACGCGTATTGGAATAGAAAAGTCTTATTTACTATTTTCTTCTTTTGTACAAACTATAAATATAAATAAGAGTAAATTTCAAAGTTCGTTTTATGTATGTCTAATATATCAAAGTATGTCCTTTATCTTTAATAACCTCAGAAAACATCCTTAATGTTTGAAAATCCTTACATGTTACATCCTTTAGTCCTAATCCAGTTACTTTTCATGGTTAAATTTGACTAAGTCAGCCTCACATAAGGGTATTTTGGTCATTTTATCATAAATATTAAAATAAATAATCATAAAAAACAATAAATATATACAGACTAAATGTTTCTCCTTCTCTCTCTAACTATCCTAACCCCACCACCACAACCCAGCTGCCACCGCCACCACCACCACCACAGATCTGCCACCACCACCACTTCACCTGCAACTTTAATCTGCTCCAAACCAGTTTTCCGGCAAATTTCAAACCAGTTTTCCGGCAATCAAATCATCAAGCTTATTCATCATCACCTGCAACTCATCTCACTCAAAAGCTCTGTTCCAAACTAGATCTCTCCCCCCTCCCCTCTCTCTCTCACACACACGCCCACCACTATCACCAACACCATCACCACTGTCAACCTATTCGATCCATCATCACCACCGCTGCACAAACCTCCACCACCGCCCAACCCCAACCTGCATATTCAGATCTGAATATGTACAGACCACAAAATTCAAACCCTAATCTACATTTAAGCTACTAACCCCAAACAAACCCCAAATCCGGATTTAAACTACAAATCTCCCCACAACCACCACCTATTCGATCCGATTAGAGAGAGAGAAAAGAGGGCAGTAGAACGAAGACCGCATACGGTGGCGATTAACTGCGATGATGACATCCTTAACTGCGATGATGACATCCTTAATGTACGGCGGCGTACGGCGGAGAGGCGGCGGCGAGGAACAAAGTGGCCGTTTGAGTGTCTCCGATAACTAACCGACTCAAAGTAACCGTTTCGTTGAAGTATAATCGTTTTGGAGTCCAACGGTGGGGGTGTGGAGGTGGTAGTGGTCCGGTGATGTGTGTGCAGGTGGTGGCAGTGGTCCGGTGAGGTGTATGGCGGTGGTGGTCGGTCTGGTGAGGTGTATGGCGGTGGTTGTCGGTCTAGTGGTGGTGGTCCGGCGATTAGAGAAAGAGAGAGAGCTGGTGTGTGTTGAGAGAGAGAGAGAGGTGTTTATGTGAGAGAGAGAGAGAGCTGATGTGTGTTGTGAGAGAGAGAGAGAGAGATGTATGTATATATATATATAATTTTTTTATTATTTATTTTAATATTTATGATAAACTGACCAAAATACCCTTATGTGGGGCTGACTTAGTCAAATTTAACCATGAAAAGTAACTGGATTAGGACTAAAGGACGTAACATGTAAGGATTTGCAAACATTAAGTATGTTTTCTGAGCTTATTAAAGATAAAGGACATACTTAGATATATTAGACATACATAAAGGACGAACTTTGTAATTTACTCTATAAATAAATAGAGTTAATTACTGTTTTCGTAACTGAGGTATGTAAAAAATAACGATTTCAGTCCATTAGTTTAAAAATTGCCATTTCAGTCCATTAGTTTCATTTTCGTAACCATTTCAGTCTACTAACTTAACTCCATCCATTTATTTTGTTAACTTTGAGTTAACTAACTAATTCAGGGACGGTTTGCGTCAGTTTTAGAAACACAGGGACTTAAGTGTAAACTCTAAAACATTAAAACAAAAAAAATAGTAAATTCCAAAAAATCAAATAAATTCCAAAAAACCAAACAAATTCCAAAAAATTCTAAAAAATAATAAAAATTCTAAAAAATCATAAAAATTCTAAAAAATCCAAAAAATCCGTTTCGGCGCGAACTGTTTCGACCCGAACCGTTTCGACCCGAACCGTTTCGAACCGAACCGTTTCGACCCGTACCGTTTCGAAGTCTACCGTTTCAAGCCGTACCGTTTCGAACCGAACCGTGCCGTTTCGAACCGAACCCTTTCGAGCTGAACCGTTTCGAACCGAACCGTGCCGTATCGAACCGTACCGGTTCGGCTTCGAAACGGTTCGCGTCGAAACGGTTCGGTTCGAAACGGTTCGGGTCGAAACGGTTCGGGTCCAAAGGGTTCGGGTCGAAACGGTTCGCATCGAAACGGTACGGTTCGAAACGGTACAGCTCGAAACGGTTCGGTTCGAAACGGTTCAGCTCGAAACGGTTCGGTTCGATACGGCACGGTTCGGTTCGAAAACAGTTCAGCTCGAAAGGGTTCGGTTCGAAACGGCACGGTTCGGTTCGAAACGGCACGGTTCGGTTCGAAACGGTACGGCTTGAAACGGTTCGGCTTCGAAACGGTACGGGTCGAAACGGTTCGGTTCGAAACGGTACGGGTCGAAACGGTTCGGTTCGAAACGGTTCAGCTCGAAACGGTTCGGCTTCGAAACGGTACGGGTAGGGCTGTAAACGAACCAAACGTTCGGCGAACAGTTCGTGAACCGTTCGGCGGGAAGTTCGTTTGTGTTCGTTCGTTTATTAAACAAACGAACACGAACAAGAAATTTCGTTCGTTTAGTTAAATGAACAAACATGAACAGAGGTCGCGTTCGTTCGTTTATGTTCGTGAACGTTCGATAACGTGTTCGCTTGTGTTTGATAGTTCATTAATATTTTTAGCTTTTATATTTATTTAAATATATCAAAATTCTGACAAATTAAATATTTAATAAGTGTCAGTGTATAATATATTCTGTTCATGAACGATTGTTTGTGTTCGTTTATTTCCATTTGTGTTCATTAACATTAGTTTGTGCTCATTTGTGTTCGCCAACGTTCGTTGCCTAAAATTAACAAACAAACGCAAACGAACACGAACAAGTTCATTTCCTTAACAAACGAACACAAACATAAAATCCCGTTCGATAAGTGTTCGTGAACGGTTCACGAACACATATATTTTTTAACAAACGAACACGAACAAGGTCTCGTTCGTGTTCGTTCGGTTCGTTTACAGCCCTAGGTACGGGTCGAAACGGTTCGGCTCGAAACGGTACGGGTCGAAACGGTTCGCGTCGAAACGGTTCAGCTCGAAACGGTAGGACGGTTCAGCTCGAAACGGTTCGGGTCGAAACGGTACGGGTCGAAACGGTTCACGTCGAAACGGTTCGCGTCGAAACGGTTCAGCTCGAAACGGTTCGGGTTCGAAACAGTTCGCGTCGAAACGGATTTTTTGGATTTTTTAGAATTTTTATGATTTTTTAGAATTTTTATTATTTTTTAGAATTTTTTGGAATTTGTTTGGTTTTTTGGAATATTTTTGATTTTTTGGAATTTACTATTTTTTTGTTTTAATGTTTTAGAGTTTACACTTAAGTCCCTGTGTTTCTAAAACTGACGCAAACCGTCCCTGAATTAGTTAGTTAACTCAAAGTTAACAAAATAAATGGATGGAGTTAAGTTAGTGGACTGAAATGGTTACGAAAATGAAACTAATGGACTGAAATGACAATTTTTAAATTAATTGACTGAAACCGTTATTTTTGACAAAACTCAGGGACGAAAACAGTAATTAAGTCAAATAAATACTTATGGGTCCCACAAAGACGGCTTCATAAGTGATGATGTTGTGATTTTAATGGAATGTCACAAAAGTTTGTTACGAACTCATAAATTCTTTTGTTTTTGTTTAAAGTACTGTACTTGTTTTAAATACATGAGAAAATAGACTTGATTTAAATACATGAGATAATAGACAGTAGTCAACTAGAAGGTCAAATGACTTAGATATGATTTGTTATAATCTTGTTATTTGTTTTATGATTTGTTGAATAAAGACAATATTTTATATAAACTCGTGTAATATAAGAGACTATAAACTAGTGACATAGATAATAATTCATAATTATAATAATATAACAATTACAAAATAAATAATAATAACAATAGCAATAACAATTTTTTTCAACAGTTCCTAAGTTTGCATTTCTTTGCCATCTTCATCTAGCCTGTTAACTTCATCAAAAACAGTTAAACGAGGGGCATTTTTGTCTTTTACTTATTTGATATATTGTTTTTTTAATTTAATGCAAATAAAACTCACCCCAAATATCACATGTCAAATGTAAACTTAAGAAACTATGTAAATAATATATCTTCTACAATAATGAGATATAACTTAATCATCATTGAAATTAAATTACAAAAATAAATTAATCATCATCATCATACTCAGTAAATTCAATCAATAGCAAAGCTAAGGTAGGCTTTGACGAGGGTAAGATGTAGACAGCCTTATCTCTACCCCGTAGGAAGAGAGAGACTGCTTCCAGTGAGAACCCCGGCTCCATAGTAGTTTTGCATCAAGCCTTGGACATAAGGCGCATGTCTCTCGGCGAAAAGGCCGATTAGTGCATGTACCCTTGTCTTTCGGCCATCAACGCCACTATATGATGCATGATTAACGTCCTCCGCTTTTAACGTTATTTGCACGATACTAGTACAATCACGTTAAAATTAGTGCAATTTCACTTTTGCCCCCCCCCCCCCCCCTCCCGAGAACCCACACATATATACATTATACGTGCACACCGCAAACAGGGCGTTACAAAAAAAATTAAAATATAATCTAAATTATATAAAGTATAATTTTAATTTTAAACTATATATTATCTTCATTTCTATAGGTTTATCGACGTGACGGTATAAAATTCGTTGAATAAAGAGTTCTATTCGTAAACAAATTATTATGTTAAATTAGACAATCTAGGTCTACAAGTATATAACCTAATTTGATTTGGCCCAATAATTGAAAAATAAAAACTTTTTATCACATATGAAAATAAAAATAAATAAACAAAATAGTACAATAATATAAGATAAATATTTTTATGTATTACGTATTTATCTATATTTATGTATAGATTAATAGATTGGGTATATTAATATGATATAATAACAATATGTAATTATTTGTTGTTGTGTATAGATTGATTAATTGCATAATAATAATGAAAAAAGATAAAATAATAATAAAGAAAATGTCACGCGACATTAAAATAAATTTAAGGAGATAATGCTATGTGACATTAATTTGATTCTTTTATTAGTATAAGGTTTACATGACTTGATACGAAATTATTATAACTAGGGTCTAGGGAATATATTAACGACAGGTTTAAAAAGTGTCTAAATACGTTTAACCCACTAAACCCATTTATGACAGGCAAAACACGTTTAACTTAAGTATTGAATAGGTTAATAATTTAACACAACACATTTGTTACCTGCTGTCAAAACAACATAGTTTTATGTCACTATAATTAAGATAATCTCTTAAAAAACCCAAAGTGGGACATGCCATTGTAACTAAGATAATCTCTTAAAAAACCCAAAGTGCGGAAATCATCAAAGGATACATAAAAGATGAGTCGGAATCAAGTGATTCTATCTTGTCTATTTATTTCTTTTATTTATGTAAGTTTCTTTCTTTATTTCACTTATCCAAAACTTTTCTCAAAATTTGGTTAGATTAGACGTTGACGATATTCCGGTATTAAAAGCTCTTGTGTCCTTTGACAGCCTCGATATCTTACCATCACTATACTACGCCAACGATGGGCGCACTTGCCCTAGCTAATTGTAGAGAGTAATAGTGTTATATCATGTTTTATAAATTTATAGCTTAATAAACGAGCAAAAAGTACTTAAAAATATATTAAAAAATTATACACACCCTCACTCACGTCATAAACTAAGGATTGACAAATTAAAGTGATACCGCCAAGAACATCGGTATCGGTACCGGTATTCATATTTATGGTTTTAATTTCAATACGAGTCGGTTCGTAAACTATACTGAGTATCAGTATCGAACCGCTACTGAACCAAATCAATTCCGATCGAACATGTCACACCCCCAAAATCCACCTGCGGAGTACCACCGCTTGGAGGCGTGACTGACCAGGATCCAGCCACCAATCATATTGAACAAGCATATAAGTAGTTATAAAAATCCAACCAATACAATTGGTGTTCAAACAAAACTTAGTTAAGTTGCAAGCGGAAGCATAAGTCTTAAAAACAAGGCATAAGTTTAATTATTTCAATGTTTAACATGGCACACAGCCGTCCATGTCCCTCAACGATCCTCCTCCATGCAAGCTCCAGCTAAGAACCTAAGGACCTGCAAAGCATGTAGTAACGAGTCAACAACAAGTTGAGTGAGTTCACGGTTGGGTGTTCGTTTTAAGTTGTTTCGAAAACAGTTTCCTTTAGCTGGCATCCTGCCGTGGGGGTTACCCCATAGTTAAAAACGTGACTTGTTTATTCCCGGTTACTCTGGCAATCCAGCCATGGGGGCTACCCCGTGTTAGTTATCTGGCATTTCGGCCGTGGGGGCTACCCCATGTATACACTAGACTCGTTACCATATCGACTGCTGACTGTAGTCATGTTTATGTGCCCTGAAACTGTCAATGTCTATCATCATTGACGTGCCCCAGATCCATTAGTTCACGCCCGTCCTCTGCGGCACGGTGTGAGGTTTGTCAGACCTAAATAGCGCTATCTAACTAATGACCCGCTCGCCATTGGCCCGGCGATTAAGTCGATACAAAAATGAGGGACTTCATGATAGAGTTTTGGTCTAGTACGAGTTATCTGTCCGTGAGGACGAGGAATTACATTCCTGAACCGTTGCTGTCCTACCCAAGGAGGACGAGGAACCCATGTTCCTTAACCCCAATTCCCGACCCCTGGGAATCCCATGCTTTGTAGAGGGTGTGAACTCACCTTGGTTTGCTCGGTAGATACACAGAAAAGTCAAACAAGCAATATTGTGGTCACTCGCGTCCTATCATAGTTGTATCATACAAGTCAGGTTCAAACCACGTATTGCACGTATGTTCTACACGTATGCTAGCACATTGCATGCAAGTTTCATCCATGGCAGCCCAAATAATAATTCATATACAACAGCACGTATAAGGTCCATGTATTAGGCCCAAAGGTCCGGCCCAATTACTTAAGTCCGAAATGAGGTGCAAGTCCAAACAGTGTGTACATGCGTATAGTCTCGAGTCGCAAACTGCGGTCTCGAGTTATCATGGTCACGGTCTCGAGTCGCAACAGGACTCGTAACCGTGATTTCGAGTCATAAGGTTTGTGTGTTGATCAAGTGTAGTCTCGAGTCGAAACTATGGGTTTGCGACTCGCAACCTGTGTCGCAACCGGAGATCTCGACTCGTCATGTGGTGGTTTCGAGTCGCAACCGAAGGTCTCGGCTGGACATAAGCTGATTCTGCACAGTGTACTATCCAATAGAAATTCCATTTCATGCAACATTAAGTACTATCCACCAAACATGTTTTCTTGTCTAGCAATTTACCAAATTGGATCAAACATATCAGTTTTCAAATATTCAAAACATGTTCATATGATATTCAACAAGTTCTTCATACATTCATCATGTTCATCCTAATATCCAATAGTTCATCATGATCATAACTTGAAACAACCATCAAAACATTCAAACAACTAATCCGATTTCCACATATATGCAGCCATTTAACAAGCATTTGATTTGTAACATAAGAGTATGTAATCCGATTTTATGAACATTAACAACTAACGGTTTAGACCACGTTTAAACACAAGATATCATTGACCCATCATACAATATATCCGAAATCAAGTCATGTTATCTTATTAATCATCATCATGCATAAAACTTAACAAATAAACATATTATCACATAATCTTCATCACACATCATCATCAAACCGAAACAAACTCATAACATGCATCATTAACCTATAACATCACACATCAACACCTTAAATCATGAAAATACATATGTTTGCAATGGAATTACTAACCGGTTCAAGTATGGGTTCAAAAGTGGGTGTGTACGAGTTGATCCGAGAGCTCCTTAGTGGTCACCGGTTTGAATCCGAGAAGAAGGAGGAGAAATGTGATGCTTGGTGTCTAGGGTTTTAGTGAGAGGGAGTAGGAGAGTGTGTGTGTTAGAAGAGTATGTGTGTTATTTGCCCAAAAATGACAAGTGTGGCTATCATGAGGATTATATACTCGTTCTAAGTAGTGCACCCTAATGGGCTTCGGATGAGGTGCACGGCCCAACCGGCCCATATGACACACTGTTCACTCGAGACCACATGGTCTCGAGTCGGGTTCTCGGCTCACTTAAACCTATTACATACTATCCACGCGAGTATACATATAAACGTAACACATAGTCACATAAAAGGTTCACTTATCATTCATCAAATCATCAAATCAGTTAATTACTTAGCGTTCAAGCATACAATGAAAGGTTCTAAATTTCGAGTTGTCACAGAACAATATCGATATTGGCTAATGTATTCACTTTTAAGGTTTTCGATCGATGTAAAACAATGTCGATTTCCTTTTGGGAGACAACTTTTGTATAATTAAACCTAATTAAATGTTCCACGCTGCATCGCATGAGAGAATTTCCACTAGTTGTAAAACTATAAATATATAGAAAAAATAACTATATATACACACACTTATATGCAGTGGCGGAGCTTGAACGGTAGCTCGGTATGGGTCAAACTCTAAAAATCCAAATTGGTGGTGGTTGGACTCTTAAAAATCCAATATTTTAAACCGGAAAAAAAGAGTTATTGGATTTTAATAATCCCATGTTTTACTGGTTGGCCGATAATAATCCCACTTCAAAAATTGCTTACAACAGTCCCAACTTGTAAGATTTTGGCCACCAATGATCCTTTTCTAACTGGGTTAGTTAAATGTGACGTGGCAGGTGACGTGTTTAAAAACTAAAATGTGGGATGCCTATGTGGATGCTGATGTATTTAAAGACTACAACACATATACACTTACCCCTATTTATAAACACCTCCATAACTACTGATGTCGTGTACTTCGAACCACAAGACCACAGCCGCCACTGCCGTATCGACACTCCAGCTGACGTCACCTCGCTGGAGCCGAGCCACGACACCATCTGAATCATGTCACCGACCACGACCACCACCACTTCCTTCGCTGCCGTCATGACCAACCCGAACCACACAACCACTACAACAGTTGATCTCCGAGCACCGCTGTATACGGTTGTCGACGATGACCACTGACCAGACCTCCATCTCTACTCTCTTTTTCTCCGATAACTCTCCCTCTCTCTCTCTCTCTCTCTCTCTCTCTCTCTCTCTCTTCCGTCTGCTTCTTTTCATTTTCAGGCAAGGTGGGTTTGAATAGGAACGAGACACGGCTCCGGTCGCCGGAAACACTGACCGAGAGGGAAGGAGGGGAAGGTGTGCGGCTGGTTTGTCAGCGTAGGGTTTTTAAACAGTGACAGATATGATACACGTCAGCATCCACATTTTAGTTTTTAAACACATCACCTGCCACGTCACATTTAACTAACCCAGTTAGACAAGGATCATTGGTGGCCAAAATCTTACAAGTTGGGACTGTTGTAGGCAATTTTTGAAGTTGTGATTATTATCGGCCAACCAGTGAAACTTTGGATTATTAAAATCCAATAACCCGAAAAAAAAACACAAATTTTTGGTAAAATTAACACTATGCTTGAAAAATCGGCGAGGCCAGGGCATCCCCGGGCCTTCTTTATCCTCTGCCCATGCATATATGTGTGTGTATGTAAGAACGAAATAGTTAATATATGATAGAGAACTAAGCTTGAGATTGAAAGTTTACTCATGAATCAAACTCGAGCTTTAGATTTAAATCTTAAAACAAACAGAGTTCGGACACTAACTATAGGTTAAAACAGATTGAGCTTGGAGTTAACTCAACTCACATAAACAATCTTAGAACTTTTAATATCTCAAAATAGGCTCCTTAATGTCACAGAGTTATCATTAGACGGACCGTGATTTGCTTAGGCATGAACCAAAGTTGTTAAAAAAAATTAGAAAGCTCGTTTAATTCTTTTTCTCAAATGAAGAAATAAGTAATTAGGCTGTGAAATAAGAAAGTGACCTTTGTTGATGATGAAAGTGAAGAATCGGCATAGGTAACATCATATTAATAACAATTTGACCCGTAACAGAAAAGCATATCTAATTACCCAAACAGAGAAAGGTCATATGACGATTATCAATTTCAAGTTCTATATGATCATCATTAATCATTTTCATTTTCTTTATGTAGAAGGTGTTTTGGTTTTTTTGGAAAGCGTGAAACGACAAAACATTCTAGCGCATGGATTAAACATAGGGCAAATACGCATCACGGAAGGGATCAAACATGTGTTGGATATTTTAGTATAATCGGGATTGACTTGATAACCAAAGTGAATTCTAATACACATCAAGCAAGTTAGAAGGTGTGAGAGTGCATGCTTGTTTGAGTTGTTATAATTCTTCTAAGCTCGGATGGAGCCCTTTAATTAATGGGGTTCCAAGGGGCAACGCCCACTTGGTGGGGGTCCGAGGGCATCGCGCATCAGAAAAGTGGTGTTGTCCAAAAAAGGGAGGGTGGGAAGTGGCGTGATAGAGTGTCGTTATTCGACACGTGGCACACATTTTATATTATTATTTTATATTAATAATTATATAAAATTTATTAAATTTAAATAAAAACATTAATATTAATTGCATAAACAACATAAATTAAAAATAAAAAACTAAATAAACTTAAAATAAAATTACATAAATTTTAGTTATCGCCTTCATCTTCGTTAAGGTCATTTCGTGGAACGCTACAAATGTGTTCAACCAAATCCGCTTAAAGGTTGTGATGTGTTATATTATGTTTAATTTCATGTAAGTTCACTTCTTTCACTTGATCGCTTAATTTAACGGTGTTTTGTTGACTCGCCTCTTCATAATATTCGCAAATTGCGCGTCTCTCATCCTCCAAAATCATGTTATGTAAAAAACACACACGTACATCACATTTCGAATTGTAGATTTTTCCATAATTCTACACGGCGTTTTCTCTAGGTTTTTCCACAATTCTACACAGCGTCTTCAAAATGTGCCATCTTTTCTACAAAACACCAAAAGCTCGTTCGATATCTTTCCGTGCCGCCATTAGAGTACCATTAAACTTATGTCTCTTTTCGTCTAAAGTTGTTCCCCGTGTAAATGATTTTATAAACGCCGCATAATCTGGGTAATTACAGTCCATTAGATAATAACCGTATTTACACTCTGCACCATTAACATCAAAAGAACCTTTCGATCCTACACCGTTTATATAGTCGTTGAAAATGGAGAATTGATTAAGAATAATTAAATCGTTATTTACAGTAGGCATATCAAAGAATGCATGCCAAATCCAAAGATCCTGTGATGCAACCGCTTCAAGCATCATAGCCAGGTTTTTATGATACTCACCGGTGTGTTGCCCGCGCCACACATTTGGACAATTTTTCCATTCTCTTTTTATTCAATCTAAACTACTGATCATCCTAGGGAAACCATGTCACTCTTCAAGAGCTACCAAAAGTATTTGTATGTCACTAAATGTTGGTTTTCTCAACTATATTTTTAAATATAGTTCAATGACATACTCACAAAAATAATAGAGACTTTCCCTCGCCACTCGTTCCGAGATTTTTATATATTTATCCATAATGTCCGAAGCGGTCCCATAAGCCAATTGTCTAAGCAACCACGAGCGTCTTTTTCTTTGTCGAAAAAATTCAAATTTACCTGATAAATCGTTTGATATTCTAAGAAATACTTCACGGCACATACGAAATTGAAGCCTAAAAGTACAATTATCATAAATTGGGTTGAGTGAAAAACAATCACTTACCAATAAATTATTGCGTCGATTCGGTCGCGTACTATGTGTTCCTCCTCTTGGGTTCTGAGGAGCACCCTTCGTCTTCTATTATAGCTTCAACTACTTTTTGAACCGATGTAATTAGAAGTGTCGGTCCCTCGTCCTCTGACGAGAATAAAATATAACTGTCAAGCTCAGACGACGACGAAGATGATGAACATGACGAACTTGAGCCTTCTATTTTTTAATAATTTTGTTAAAAATGGGAGTGAATATGTAATTGGGAAGAGATAAATGGATTGATTTTGTGTGTGGCTTATAAAAAATGGGGTGAAAGATGTGTGTTTTTTTTTTACAAAATAACCGTTCAATGGCTAGTTTAAGCCCACCAACACCATCGTGCCATGTCGTGTACCCATTTGCCCTCAATGCTGGTGGAATTTCCCTCGCCCCACACAAAACTCCGATCACGGGGTGGTTTGGTGGGTGTGGAGAGATAAACACGCTTGTTTTCCACGCTCACACCGGTGGTCCAAGCGCTTAGAAAACAATGATAGTTATTAAGCTTTTAAACTCTATAAAGAGTAAATTGTTGTTTTGGTCTGTTGTCTATAGTAAATTGGTATATTTTATAAATATAAAAAGTCTTGCAAATTACACACCAATATTTCAATTTATTATGATTTCAATCCACATGACCTTTGTTGTTAACTTCATGTCACATGTTAATCATGTGATAGGCAATTTAGTAAAATTGCATCTCTATTGAACAAATACAAGCAGGCTCAATGTTTCACATGAAATTTTAACATAACCAACTCGGGGCGCCCTGTTATGGGCTCAAGATTACGCGTGGAACAAAAGGAAACACCGGCGCCACCACTAATCATCACGCGTGGTGATGATAACGCGTTGTCATCATCACACGTTGTATATTCAAGTTGTTTTGTTGTTTTTTGAATAATTTTGATGATGGAGATGAGTGTGTGGTGAGTGATGAACATTTCCACTAAAATCCATCACTAGTGATGGAATAATGCTTGATGACATGGCGGAAATTGATTAGATGGTGTGAGTAATGAGTGTGTGGTGAGTGATGGGCACCCCTACCTCCCTAACTATACATATTATATAATACAAAACCAAAACCGTTCGATGTTTAATTGCTGCCGTATCTAATAACAAAAGTTCATACCTTTAATCTCATGACAAAGCATTTTTGCAAGTGTTAAAACATTGTATGAGGTAAATTTGTATTGTACACAATGAGCTATTTGTTCAATTCATCTAGACGCACAACCATTTCAAAAGAAGATCATAAACAAAAGATTAATGGGATAACCAACAGGATGATATTCCTCTTATATTTCATATCATTTTAAAACATGCATGGGTTCATAACCAACATTAAATAGGTTCAAGTTCAGGTTGATTCATTTGCTATCACTGTAATTTGCATCTAAGTGTTCATTGTTTCCATGAATTGCATATTGCTATAAAACTTTTAAATAAACGAACTAACCATAAAATCCAAAAAGAAATTGAATATGCATATAATGGAATATGAACACGAGGGAGAAAACCACTAGGGTTTTAGAAAGATTTTTTCTATTCAATAGAGATGTAATTTTACCAAATTGCCCATCACATGCTTGGCATGTGACCTGGACTTAACAACAAAGTGGATGAAGTTAGTCGGACTGAAATCGCAGTAAATTAAAACGTTGGTTTGTAATTTGCTAACACTTTTCATTTTTGTAAAATATAACACTTTGCTATATGCCACAAGGACTGTAACAACAATTTACTCCTCCAGGATGCCATAACGGGGTTGGGTTCGTGGGATGGGGTGGACAAATGGGGTAGCGGGTTCGAGAGAAGTGGGTAGCCGGTAGGGTTGTTGGGTTCGTGGGATGGGGGGACCAGTGGGGTAGCGGGTTCGAGAGAAGTGGGTAGCCGGTGGGGTTGTTGGGTTCGTATGGGGGGACCAGTGGGTTGGGGTTACAATATATAGGCCTTTGGGAGATCCGGGTGGCGGTTCGAGAAGATGGGGGGACCGTTTGAATTTTAAAATTCGAAATTTAAAAACACCGCCTGACGTGGCGGGTGAGCCAATGAGATTCAGCCAACTAGCATGGCCATACCGCCCCACGCCCGGCTTGAAACCCAAGCCCCAAGGGCCACGCCCCAACCCAAGCCCACCCGGAGTGGTGGCTTGGGCGTTTTCCCCCAACCCACGCCCAAACCCCCGCCCCATACCCCACGGTCTAATGAGATTTAAATCTAAGACCCTCATCTCCCAACTTAACCACCACCCATTGGCAGAAGCTTGCAATCTATGTTCCTTGATAACTTTCAATATTTTGAAAAATGAATTCAACAACTAGTTGCTAATTAAATCAACGAAGGATGCTTAACAAGAAAATGACTTATTATTATATAATAAAGAAACACATGATATAAGATAAGTTCCTAATTAAGGACCCTAAGACCATGCGTAGTGGTTAGCTAAATAATGCCTCCACCATGGGGCGTTTTCTGCATGTGGCAGTCCAGTCAGCATGTGGGCATTATTGGGCGTTATTGCAAAAATGACGTAGTGGGAATAATGCCCAATAACGCCCATGCAATCATTACACAATTATTTATTTTTTTAAATTTAAAACTAAAAATACTTCATTAATTTAAAAAAAAAATAATAAAACAATAATAAAAAACGGAAATAAAAAAGATGAAGATCTAGAATCCGTATTTTTCCCGAATTTTTTGGCGATTCATTTACGCAAGGATCAACGCGTCGCCTTGGAGGTGGTCGATCGGTTTGGACAAAAACTCAATGTCCTTTTCCATTTGCCTCGCCTCTTGCATCTCGTTAAACTTTTTGGTTTCGGCGACGCGTTCTTTCATAGTCTCCAAACGTTGGTGGCCGAGGTCTCGAATGTCTTGGAGACGACGGTTCATCTCCTCGAAATCTTCCTTCAACTCGAGATCGGAAGACGACTCCACCAGTTTTTTCCCGGTTCGCTTATCTTTTCTTCTATCGGGCGGTCAGGCCAACTCTTCTTCAAGTTGCTCGTCAACGTCCACAACATCATTTAGATCGACATTGCGGGCATCGGAACTCGGTGTTTCAGGGTCAACGGAGGATGATATTTTTGACCGTTTAGCTCGACGTCTACTACTCGACGTCATGGTCACTACGCCCACCCACTTTGGACTTTTTCGTAGTAGTTCCCAACACTTAAAGTACGGGAAAGCGCTTTTCGTTCTCTCGTACTCTTCCAAAGCCTTCGTTAAAACCCCGACGTCACCTTCTCCGCTCGGGCGATTATCGTAGTTACGCTGATACACTTCTTGGAAGGAGTGACACTTGTTGTTGATGTCGGTTCATTTGCTAGAAATAGAATCTTTGTCACGATGCTCGCCCTTACCCCACGTGCTATAAAAGAGTGCCCGAATCCTATTCCAAAATTCGGGGTCCATTTGAAAGTTTGCTACAAATTGAAACATAAAGTTGTACGTTAAAAATAAAACAAAATAGACGTGTACGAAAAAAAAAGTAAAAAAAAAATATAAAAGTTACCAATATCGGGGTCCTCCGAAACCTCGACCCACGCCCGAACCAACGTGTATTCCTCCTCCTTCGTCCAACTAAGGTAAGAATGCTTAAGTCGAGGTTCGTTCGCTTCCTTCTTCTTATGCGACCTTTTGCCGCGTTTCGATGTCTCTCGCTCCGGTTCGGGTTGCGTCTCCGGCACGATTTCCACATCGGCTTCGGGTTGTTGTTGTGATGGTTGCGAGCCGCCGGCTTGGCCAAAGCCGAAAGTGGGTTGCACGAATGGAGTAGCGCCACTCAAGAAAGCCGCGTACGATAACATGTTCGGGTCCATGTCTTGAAGGTTAAAGGGTTGTTGCGGTTGGGTTGTGTTCGGGTTCATGGGTCTTGAGGGGACACCAAATGGGGGTCGGAATGAGTTCATCTTTTTATAAATTGTAGAAGTAGTAGAGAGAAAGTTTGATGGTGTGTGAGCTTTTTATAAAAAAATGATGAACAAGTGGGTAATATATATAGTGTGTTTATATTGGAATTAAAAAAAATCAAAAAAATAAACAAATGACCGTTGCCAACGGTCAACTCGTTCCCCAATTCAACTTTGAGGCGTGTTTTAAAAAACGCCGGTGCAATTTTTTTCTCGAAACACGCTAAATAACGCCGGGGTGTAGTGGTTTGGGGGCGTGTTCCGGCGTTTTTTTTGAATTTTTTTTAAAACAAACGCCCCATTACGGGCGGTCTAACAAATAACAAATATTAATAAATGAACAAATACCAATGGGATGGTGGTTTATTGGCAAAGACAAAAACTTTAAACACCTTGGGAGAGGGAGGTCTTGGGTTCAAGTCCCACAACAGGAATAAAAAGAAAATTGCCGTTAAAAAAATAAATAAATGAACAAATATTATGTCAGCTTTGGCGGTTCATCGGTTTAGCCTGTTGACTTGGTCTCAAAGCATGATTAATTAGCGAGTAATGTGCTGAAGCAAACATCGGTTGTTCTTAATCGATTTTAACCATCTTCTTAGTATTAAAGGAATTATTACTAGTAATATAAATGCACAAGGCTGTAAATGAACCGAGCATTTAGCGAACAGTTCGTGAGTCATTCGGCGGAAAGTTCGTTTATGTTTGTTCATTTAGTTAATGAACGAACATGAACAAGAAATTTCGTTCGATTAGTTAAATACGAACACGAACAAATGTCTCGTTCGTTCAATTGCGTTTGTGAACGTTCGGTAATGTGTTGTGAACATTCATTCATGTTCGTTTGTTTATCTTGTTCATTAATATTTTTTTTAGCATTTATTTATTTTCTGTAAACATTTTATATTCCTTAATTCATATTTATCTCATTAACCAAACAAATAAAATAGGAAACCCTACCTCCACCTTGTTTATACACCGTTCCCCTTTCCTTCTCATTATTCACATCGAAAAATACTATCGAACTTCGTCGATTTTATCTGTGTTCTTTGTATTCGTGAACCGTTCATTAACACGTTCCTTTCCTTAATCTAATGAATGAACACGAACAAAAAATGTCGTTCAATCAGTGTTCATGAACCGTTCGTGAGCACATTATATTTTTAATGAACGAACACAAACGAAGGCTTGTTCATGTTCGTTCAGTTCTTATTCGTGTTCGTTCAGTTCGGTTACAACCGTATAAATGCATGATAAAATTAATGAAGTGTGGATCAACCTACCTATCATTATATATGCATGTTATATATCAGTGTCAGTGACATCGTAAGAAACAAGTTACCTATGTCAATTTAAAGATGAGATTGAATATAGGATAGGATACATAAAGTATTAAGTGAAATATATGAATTTGATATTTTAAAGGTTCAATTAATATGTAAAGGTAAATATGGGGGGATATTCCACGGTCCTCCCAACCGCTGGAGTGATCACACTCCACAAGCTAGCTTAGCCCCATAGCTGCCTGGGGGTGAATACCCAACCGAGAGCGAAGAGCTTGACCGTGGGTTGCGGACACCAAGATTCGAACCCGGGACCTCTAGGGAGAGGGTAGGTGAGGCTGGCCAACTGGGCTACCCCAGAAGGTTATGTAAAGGTAAATATGCAAGTTGCCTAATTAGATAACTTTTTGTAATGCCGTTAAAAAAAAAAAAGATAACTTTTTGTAAAGAAGATTAGTTTATAAAGCAATACCAATTAAAGAAGCTAGGTGAGAGAGATGAGATAAACTCTATAATTATATATGTTAAATATAAATTTTAATGGAATTAAAACACAAGTTGGGATTATTATATCTAATTTTATAATAAACCACAGCCCACAAAAACCAACTCTAAAGACATGCTTTGTCTTCGATCGTCAGATAGGTTGGATGGTTGTGCCATTGAGAACACCACTATATAAAGTGGCAAAACAAGTGGCTCGGGTCAAAATGGATAACGGGTTAAAACATGTTCATATAAAAGTAATTTACTTTTAAAACAGTTCTAGTGGTAACAATCAGGTTGGATAGGTTGACCAATTTGATTTTTTTTTCTTTTATTATCTTTAAAATATTTACTCTTTATTAAAAGCGGAAATTTAAAAAAAAAATCACAAAAGGAAAGGACCCATTGGGTAACCCTATCCAACCCAATAACCACATAAATCTTTAAAATCACATGTATCATGCATGTATAAGTTTTATTGCAATCAGAAAATATATATAATTTTGATTAGTTTTCTTTATAATTATGCTTATTGTACTCCTATATAAATTGATAAATAATACACAGTAAACTATAACTATGCTTATTGTATTCTACAAATTACATACGACGACACACAATTGCACCACACTCTAAACAATTGCACCGATCCTACAATTTTACTCATTTATGTGGTTAATGGCTACCACCTGTATAATTGTTGTGTATTTGTCTTGTTTGGTCGCTTTATGTTATATACTATCTGTATCTGGTGGCAATGGTTGGAAGGTAATATGCAACCAGTGGCGAATCTTGAGATTTCTGACTGAGAGGGGACGAAAACGTATATACCTAAAAATTTCTATAGAATCGGGGGCTCGAAAACGTATAAACCCAAAAATTTCTATACGAAAGCTACATTACATAACACTACTGAGCGAAAAGTTCGGGGGTCCCCCCGTGGCCCCTTCTAACCTTCGCCCCGGGGAGTACCACCGGCCAGGGCCCGATATTTTGAAGGGCACGCTATTTTTTAAAAACTCCGATATGTGTATGTAAAAATTAATAGGGTATACCCATACAAACACCAACATATGCCCACTTACAAAACTATTTTTGTGGTTTAGATCAGTTATTAGATCATTCACATTAGGTTTAGATCTTTAGTGAGGCCAATACCCAATTTCGTTAAGGTCTAAGGGCACGTTTTTTCGAGCTCGAACAGGGTACACGAATTCTCAGGGCCAGCCCTTCCGGTATGCGACGGAGTCGTTATTGGCGATCTTGAATTTGGAGTTGTTTTTGACCCGTTATAATCTAGAATACAATTCGAACATGCAAGAAAATGCGAACTTCAATCTAGAACACAAAACGTGTTTACATAAATAATGGGTTTTCTATACTTTGGGTCAAGATGACAATGTCTAATCTCAACATATACATGTGTCCGATGAACTTTACTTTTCTAACAATAACATATAATGATGATGTTGTGTATTTTGTTTTATTGTCAATCTTGTGTCACAAAAGGTTGTTCAACAAGTTGTTAATAGTCAATTTAATAGTTCGTCTTCTGTTGCTTGAATTCGGCCCGGCTTATTTTGGCATTGCCTTTTAAGTGTTTAATTTCTAATTTGCAAGCATAAATCGTCTAATTTGTATCTCTAGTAGATAGATCTAAATAACAAATATCCATTTCTTATATTTAAAGACTATAGAATATAAGTTATAAATATATTTTTAATGCTAATAAAATACAACTGTAAATCATATATTTCACAAATTAGTACCATCATGGTAAGATTAATACATAAAAGTTAAATCAATTTTTTACATAAATGTCTTGTAAACTTTTTTTTGTTGTGATTCACTAATATGATTGTTTAAATACAAATTTATATCATCTTATAGAATATAAAACAAATTCAGATTAAAAACTTTTGCTCATTTAAAATATTACTTCATCTAATTCTTAGACAGGTAGCATGTAATTTAAAAAAAACTTCATACTTTAAAAATTTAGATATTTTTCATATTTTCATTCTTAATCTCCAAAAATAAAGATTTTACTACACTGAATCTCTACATATAAAGATTCGCTACACATCTCTAAAATTTAAAGATTGTCTTTAGAGCATTTTCGTTTTTTATCAAGCATGAATGAAAGAGAAAAAAAAAAAAACTAAAAATAAATTATAGTGATAAAAATAGAGAATAATTTGTGAAAGCTTAAACAAAATTCAGAAAAGCATTTGATTTTTTAAAGATGAAGATGAAGATTCCAATAGAAATAAACACATTCCAAGATTTAGTATACTAGGATTGGATCGTAATTATATAAAATTACAAAATGTTGTTTTCTAAAAAAATGCCTACGAAACTTAACATTTCTTTTTCATAATAAATAAAAAACCAAGAACACAATAAATTTCATTTCCTTTCATTTCGTACAAGACGGGCTATTGACGAGTGGTAAGTCTTACGAAATCAACAATTGAGGTGGCTACAATATACCCCATTCATTTTTTTATCATTTAATTTAATTAATATAAAGTATAAACACTATACAACGTGGGTCAAGTTTTAATTCCACATTTGTATTTCGTTGAACATTAAATATCCTTGACCCATATTTTTGACCAAACTCACACTTTTCCTCCAACTTTCTAGATGTGTATATATATATACATGCATAAATGCATAATCCCTTCATAGAATTGAATTTGGAATTTTCAAAGTCTCAATATATAAGTTGTATATAAAAGGATATTAATTGCTTCAAGAAAGTTAAACAAGTGATTTGGATAATTGATGTCGGCTGTTTAAAGGAGACCTGAGTTTATACTTCAATTGGTCACCTGTTGGAAGCTTTCTTCTCCGGTCAATACTTCACCGGCTGCCGGAAAACTCAGTAAAATTCCGGTGAGTTCTCTCTCTCTCTCTCTCTCGCGGGAAGGTGTTACGAGTATAATTTTAAATACGAGGTTATGTTGGGTTAATTAATGTTGTTCTCTCCTAAGTTTATTATTCAAGCAATAAATATATACGTAAAACCATGTGTAGTGATGAGTGTAACAAATGCTCCACGGTATGAAGCGACACATGGCGTCTAGTCAGTAAAGGGGCTTTGAAGTTAAAAATGGGTGTATTGAGGCTTGAAATCTTGCAAATTGAACCATCCATATTGAATTAAATAAAAAAACCATTAAAAAAATTCTATTGGCCATCCAAATTGAATCCGGATTTTTATTCAAAACGCCCCAGGGGCGGTGCGCGGGTGTGAAAGGGTGTGGATTAGGGCATAAAAACGTCCAATCCCCTCTCCATTACACATAGTCTAAGTAATTGTTTGCGTCACCATCATCACGTATTACACGTCTGTGAGTCCAACTTTCTTTTTCTCATTTCATACATTTTACCTTTTTCTCGTTTCATTTATTTTACCTTTCGTGTTTTGTCTCTTGATTTAAAAGAGAAGTCATATATTTATATTAAAAAGTCGTTTTTTTCATTATTGATAACTATTTAGTATTTCATTAATTAACTCGTGCAATATTCTAACCATTCCTTGATTAATTGAAGTCATGTTTTCTTTAAATTGGGACGAATTCGGTTTTCTGACCGGTTAGACCAGGACTTTTGTTATCGTTAGATGGCTCTAACGGTTTATTAGTCCATAAGATTTATGAGTAATCTAACGGTTTATTAGTCCATTCAATTTTGAGTGAATCAGATAAAACCGATAAAAAAACAAAAGTTTGTCTCCTTCGGTTATGACCTATGAGTTTTCTTTAGACAAATTTGACTAATAAACTGTTAAAATTACCGTTTAACAACCAATATAGTTTTTAAAATGTTAAAGCATTAGTTAAGGGATCATAAGTATATCATCTAGACATATTTTTATTAACACTATATATTTTATTTTATAATGAATCTTAATGGTAAAGGCTACTTGTTTATATATACATATACATTTGATTTTTTTTTTTTTTTTAATATTCTGTCGCCTTTTCATTTTGTTACTCATATTAAAATAAGTGGTTTTATGGTTAATGGATATAAAACATAAAGCAAGGCTTTTGTCAAAGTTGGGAGGCATTATCACGACTTTCATACCTTCAAAAATGACCACTTTTTTTTTGGCTTTTATTACTTTACGCTTTTATAGCCTGCATCTAATTAATCTTTTCTTTTAATTTTTAATCTAATAAATATGTAAGTTAGTATCATTTAGC
This sequence comes from Helianthus tuberosus, assembly GCA_030545235.1. Taxonomy (NCBI): domain Eukaryota; kingdom Viridiplantae; phylum Streptophyta; class Magnoliopsida; order Asterales; family Asteraceae; genus Helianthus; species Helianthus tuberosus. Next base: position 197,381,374 of record CM060424.1, read on the forward strand.
TAACTTATGAGTTAAACTACTTTATGCTTTAATTACGAAGCAAAAATCCAAGAATATCATACATATATTTTTGGTAGATTTATATAACTGTGTTCATGCTAGAGAAATTTTTACATGCTTTAATTGAAAAATATGCTAAGAAAAAAATCCTCTCTATTTTATTTTATTAATGAAGATCATTCATAACGTATAACTTCTAACCACTTGTTTTTAATTACCGTTTTGACGTTTTCAATTTTTTTCTTTGTTTCGAGTATGCTAAACATTTTCCCAGAACCCTTTTTGAGAATCATAATTTTTAGTAGAATTACAAATTGGGTTTAGTTTATACGTTATACATTTTAAGACATTTTCAACAATTCACACTTATAAGTGGATAGAAAATAGTAATAGACAAAAAAGATGAACTGAACCAATTTTCAAAGATTATTGGAAAAATATTCTTTTTAATTATTTTTTTTTATTTTATGAGATGAATGATATAATGAGAAATATCTCTTTTCTGTACGAAAAAGTAGCATTTTCCTTAACTTATTTATTGCGTCACCAATATATATATTTTTTTTTTTGAATAACAATTTTATCGTTGTAATAAATTAAGAAAAGCTAACACTCGTAGTATCTTATTATAATAGATACATCTCTAAATTTTTTAATATAAAAATAGTTAAATTAAATGTATATTTGCTACAAAAATATTTATAAATAATAATTTACATCGAGATAGTTGGTAAACGGGCTACAAGATGCGCCGCTACCTCTTTCTGAATAGCAAAACAAGTTAAATTTATATTTTAATAGATATGAATGTTACAAAAATGCAGGACAAAAATGGGACAAAGACGAAGCACAATATGGTTTGTGATGACATTGCTTTTGAGTTTAAGCTTTTCTTTAATTCAAGGACAACCTACTACCACTTCTCCACAAGGTAAATGATTGAATTCTATAAAGTTTAGACGATATTTAGTGGTGCTTGAAGTTCAATCATTTTTTTTTTGCGTTATTCGACATTTGACGTCTTAGTCACTAAAGGGTATTATGGGGTTTGAAGTTAAATATGGGTGTAGTGGTATAACGTTTCATAATGCCCCAACAATAATTACCAATTATTACTTTTTTAGAAAAATAAAAAAAATAATATTACATGGAATACTTGGAATTTTACTGTTGGCCAAAGCAAAAGTTCTCCGACGTTTTAAAGGAAACGCCCAACCAACTTCAAAGAAAACGCCCAAAAATAAGCATTTGCACGTAGTACATGGAACACGATCATACGTAGTGAAAGAGAGGTGGTAAAAAACCGCCATTTAAACCAATATGTGTAAGATTACTCAGTGATCATAAAAGCGAAAACTGTGACCGCGGGTCGTCGAAGTGTAGGAGGGGATGTCCATGTCTGTGCATGTGCACTTTCGCGGTTCTCTATTTAAATTTGTCTTTGTATAAACATTCCATTGATACGTTATTGTACTATTTATATTATACAAAACTTTTTGTTTTTAGAAAGCATGCTAAAACTTTCTCTTTATGCAGCCGAAACAAATCAAATATTAGATGACACTGTTCGACCCGATCCTTTGGAAAACCTCAGAAAGTACAGGGGAGGATACGACATTACCAACGTCCATTACTGGAGTGTATGTTTATTTCAACCTTTACATTTTTTTGAACTCGAACATGTTACATGAATTCTTAGAGACGCCTCTGAACCGGTCCACCAGAGCGGTTTCAAAACCAAAACCGTATGAAGTCATAAATGATCTAATATTTTAAATAACCTCCAACTAATTTAATACAAAAGATGAACCTACTTTATATATTGATGGCAATTTACAAGTAAAAATATGAGGTCTCATATAAAGGCATTTCAAGAGTACTCAACCGTTTGTGTTTACGGTCAGACTGGTTTTGAACACTGGATTTTTAATATTAATCCAGATTTGATTGTTAATTACATTGTTTTAGTTTTCAAAAATAATATTTTCAATAATTAGTTAATAATATATTTTTTTTGTGATAATGTTTCAGTCAACTGCATACACAGGAATAGCAGGATATGTGCTTGGGGCACTATGGCTCTTATGCGGCGTCGTTTTTGGAATATACCTTGTAGCAACCACTTGTTGCAAATCAAACAGGAAACTAAAGAAACATTATAGACCAAAATCATCCCACAAACAATATTACCTTTGGCACATGATTCTTGCAGCTTTCTTCACACTTTTAGCCATGTAACCCTTCAATTCTATATTTCTATTCCCACATGCATTATGGAGTTATACATGCAAAAAATTGAAACAATTTACATTTTTTTTTTCAGAGTTGGATCTGGATTAGTACTTGGAGGGAATGCTAAATTTCATTCGAGGGCGGATAAGATAATCGATATAATCATTGATACGGCTGATGATGCATCAAAGACTATATATAATACAACCGGGGCAATGAAAGTGACACGAACTAACTTACAAGGTACAAATGTTGAAGCAAGCACCACGCGGTTCCTTGAGTCCACTTCGAGGCGGCTTGACTCTACTGCTGATGATATACAACGACAAGCAAGAAAGAACCGGCATAGGATTGATCTAGGCCTTCGTATTTTGTAAGTTTCTTTTTACGTGAAACACTTTCGAATAAAATTACATTTTATGTCTAGTTAGTGTGTCGACTTTTGAATCAATCACTTATCAAATAATAACAAATATTATAGATAAATGATCTACGGGGTTTTGTTAAGGGTGTTAATAAAGCCACACCCCAAAATCTTATTTTCACACCCTCTATACGGGTCATATAGGGTTATACGTACCATATAGAATAATCCACATGACAAATATTGGGTCGTATAACATTATATATATGGCTTGGGTCGTATAACATTCTATACGGGTCATATAATGTTATACGGCTAGTATTCATGGAGACAAAAAAAACATTCTCCGATATTTTTTTGTGCAACATTCTCTTATACGACCCATATAACTCTATACGGGTCGTATAGATGTAGGGAGTGTGAAAATAAGATTTTAGCAGTGTGGGAATAGTGGGAGCCTTTATTAATCCCCTGAGTTACTATTTATATCATTAAAGATAAAATATAATCCAAACACTTTGTTCAATATTGCTAAACAATGTCTGGCTTTTGATTGCAGATATGCTGTAAGTACAGTTATTTTCGCGCTGAATTTGGTTGCTATTATCGCGCTAGCAGGTGCGTTTTTCACCTCCTTAAGTCAAGTTCAACTTCCAAAACAATGTTTTATAAACTAAGTAAACATAATTCTTTATGGTATGCAGTTGTTGGGGTCATGAAAAAAAGGCGAATTCTTCACATGTAAGTCCATCAAGATGACTCATTTTTTTATCTATGAATGATAACGATAAAGAAATGTTTAATGACCGGTTTCTTATTGTAACGCTTGCAGATTAATCGTGTTGTGTTATTTAATCACTGTCCTATGTTGGGTGTTCTTTGGGGCGTACTTCTTTTTATCACGGTATGTTTATAAATTTTAACGCCCTTTCACTTGGTACAAACTATATATGTGAATATGAATGACTTATAAATGTTATATATTATTTAAAATTATATAGATTTGCGGGTGATACATGCACAGCACTTGAGGGATTCCAACAAGATCCTTACAACAACAGCTTGAGCTCAATCCTTCCTTGTGACGAACTGCTTTCAGCCGAATCAGTCCTTGACGATGTCAGCGCAGGAGTTTACGAACTAGTCAATGAGGTAACATATATCGTTTACTGGCTTTGGTTACTCGTTGAAAGGGCTCATTTGAGTATTGGCCGGGTTGACCCTCAAACATTTTTTTGTCCTTTTTATACAAATGGATAATGACCACCTATGACCTAAACTAAACTGTATATCGCTAAACCCTGAACCCTAAAGCTGTTAAGCTAAACAATTGTTGGAAATATTGTAGGTGAATGCAAACATATCGCGAATGCAACAAGATTCGTCATTTGGAGTATGCAATCCGTTCTCTGGGCCACCAGAGTACAACTACCAGCCGAACAATTGCTCAGAGAACGATATTCGTATAGGAGACATCCCCGAGGTACGCTTTACACGCACTAGTTAGTTGTGGTTGCGTTTTAACAAGTGATAAATTCACGAAATAGTAACAAAGTTTCAATATTGTTCCAATAAAGTCGCTCATACCTTTTTCTATCTATAAAAAGTTAAAACCACTCAAGTCACATTACTGTTTTATTGTTATATTTTTTTTTTGCCAAACTTGAAAAGGATAATCGCCGAATAGTAACCAAGTTTCATGTTTTGTTTCATTTATGCCACTTAATTTTAACATTTATAAAAGATTTCTTAATGGAACAATATAATGATTTGGGTGGTTTTATAAAAGACTTTTTTTTACACTTGCTTTTCTTCCTCTTTTCTCCAAACTTTTACTTTGTTGACATTTTAATTTTTCTTTTCTTGAAGCTATTGAGGCTGATTACTTGTGTGGATCCTGTGGATGGAGTTTGCAATGGAGGGATTCCGATATCAGGAAACGACTTTAGAACCGCGATCGCATACACAAGTTCAATACAAGTTCTTCTAAATTCCTACCCAGGAATGGAAAGCCTCCTTCACTGTCAAACAGTGAAGGACGCATTTGCGGAAATCCTTGAAAACCACTGCAATCCAGTAAAAAGAGAAGTAAAAATCGTGTGGGCGGGACTAGTGTTCCTATCGATTGTAATGGTGTTTTTGGTTCTTACATGGATCGTGGAAGCGTACCATGTGCGCAACCATCGATTTTCGGATGGTTCGGTTAAGCCACATCATGTAGATGATCATGTTATTGAACTTGGAAGACCAGAAGAAGCAGGAAAAGATGGAGTAAATAGCAATTTATAGATGGTTTGAGGGTGGTTAACTTGTTATGCATCCTTGAAAGCTATATATGTTAGCTAATCAAGAGATGATGAGAGAAAAGATATAGAAAAGAAAGAAGGTTTGTTCAAGAGTTGATTTGTTTGTTCTTTAGTTGGATACAAATTAGCTAGAGAGGCAATATGGGGACAAACCCCACAAAAATCTTGTATATTGAGGTGTTCCAACTTTCAAGCATTTATAAGTTTTTTGATAATAAAATTTCTTCAAATTATGTTACTTATTTTTAACAACAATTTTTTTTATGTTTATGGTAACAATTGAAGAGGATATCAAACTTTGTGGTACAAAAATAAATTCATAAAAAAACATAGTTAGTTACAAATACAAATACAAATACAAGCTAACACTACTATTCTCATAACCTAACCAATTGGATCGAGAACCACCTACATAACCAGTCTGAGTACGCTTGAACGCCTTTGATTGAGTTGGCCGATTATGGGTCGAACAGGCTGAACCAAATCGGTGGTTGAACAAACTTTTCAAATGTAATTTGTTTCCTTTTTTTTAAATATTCTCATTAACTACTTCAGACTACTACGTATTTTGTTTATTAACAATGCAAATCCACTTGATGCCCGGGTTCGATCCCCACTTGAGGCGGTTTATTCCCCTCTGTGGCGGCTCTCAACCCGTCAAGTCCTACGATGGGCGAGGCACCTGTGGGGTTTTTCCTTTGGACGCCGGTCACACTCTGATGCCAGCTGGGGCACGGTTAAGACACTCACGTCTGGCCGGAGTGGGGCGACGGGCCTCCCCAATGAGGGGGGGTGTGGGGTGTCTCGCACCCAAAAAATTGTGACACCTTGCCGTTCAAAAAAAAAAACAATGCAAATCCACACCAAAAAAATAAAGTCTACGTGACTCTGTCTAGTCGCATCATTTGTAGGAAATGGATTTGGAATTCGGATTAACTCCTTCCAAAAAAACTTATTTGGTTGGCCAACTAAAAAATTGTAACTCAAGTCACTTATTGGAATTTAACTTTCGTTGTTACTAGCCATGCAATTTAAACATTCCATTGGAAAGTTTGAAAAACAATTATATAAATACAAAGTTGGTTTATACCGCATACTCGAACCTAATAAGTGAATCTAAAAAACTCATGTTAATTTATTAAACAACTCAAACTCGTTTAATTTCAGCTTGATTCAAGCTTTTATAAGCCAACCTTGAGTTGCTTACGAACAACACGACTTATATACGCCTCTATTTTTACAAAATTAAACCATAAGGACTGAATTGTAACTTAAAAAACAAACACAAGCTATATATGCCTCTATTTTTAGAAAATTAAACCATAAGGACTGAATTGTAACTTAAAAAACAACAAGCAATCTTTCCAACGGAAGAACTACCACTGCACGACGGCGTCACGGCGGAGCCACCGCTATGTCGAAACTTCAACTGAAAGACTGCATAGAACCGCTATTAAACTTCACTCTTACTTTATCCATCGAAGAGTCCATTAACACAGGTTTATCCAATGAGTTCTGCTCTAATCTCCTCAAAGAAGACGATCATGATCTCATCCATTCATCTTCAACTTCATCTGCCGGTATCAATTTCAATCTTCTTCCACTGTTTCAATTCAATTGAGTTTAATTTCAGCTATTATTAATTCGCCTAGTTTTCTTTTGTTTAAGAACTTTTGTAACCTAGTGTTTAGGGTTCCGATGAGGAATTTGGAGAGAATTAAACGCCCTTTGATGTTTGCATGAGTTTAGATTTTAATTAGTTGCTTCGGATTACATGAAAATTGTAGTTGTTGATGGAAAATTCGGTCCAGTACCACTAATATTGTCGGTTTTGCCCAGTGGCGATAGCTTGAAATTTCCACTGGGGTTAGAAGTCACCGGACCTAAAAATTCTATATGAGTAAAAAAAAATTTATAAAACTGAGGGGGTCGAAAACGTATATACCTAAAAAATTCTATACGAAACGTACATACATAACACTACTTAGCGAAAAGTTCAGGGGGTCGACCCCCCCTCCCCCCTTGAAAGCTGCGCCCCTGGTTTTGCCCATGAGGAGCTTACGAATTTGTTTTTGGTTGGAGACTTCTCAGGTGGTCACCTGTCTTAGTACTACTCCCCGTGGCTGTAAAAATAGTGGGACGTTAGTCGGGTGGTGGGTACCGGCTAGCAATTAACTGATATTGGTCGAGATTGAAAAGATTGGAATTTTATCTGTAATTTTTCAAACTTATGTGTATATACAAAAGTTTTTATGAAGTTGTATATATAATTTTTCAAACTTATTCGGGTTGGATTAATAAGTAAAAATTTTCAAATACTTCAATGATTTTGACGATCGATTTTGACCGAAATTTGACTTCCTTTGACCGAATATCGATGTAAACTACCGATTACCGATTAATCGCCTATGCGCCGAAACACATTGGTGATTTAAGAGGTTTGCCTAGGGTGTTGCAGTGGGATATGCTAATATTCTCTGTATCGTTACAGTTAAACTGTAAAATTGATCAAATACATGCCGTTTGGAGTGTGCTTAATTTTTTTATGTTGAATCTAAAATCTGCATTAAAATCTGAACTCAAATTAGCTAATTCGGATTTCATGTGAACGTTAATTGCTAACCTGTAAAAATGATCAAAGTAACATGAGCAATTTGGAGTGTGCTTAAAGTGTTTATGTTGAATTCAAAATTTGAATACACTCTAGGTTAAAATTCCTGTAATTAAAATTTAATAACTCTAAGAAAAGGCTGCATGTTTTAACAATTTGCAGACCTTTTTGAAGGCATTCCTCCATATCCTTTATACAAGTACTTATCATCAGCTTTGCTCAATTCGATATCCTCTGGGACAATACATAAAATGCATACCAATACGCCTTTGATCCATGAAGATTCTTCCTTGAAACAAAAAGAATACGAGTGGAACAACATTATTAGGGAAAAAGGATCCGATCTAATAAAAGTACGTTTTAATATGTAATACTGCAATATTGTTTATATATTTTGTATCAAAATTAAGATTGTATATCATAACCAGATGTTGGAGACTGTTGAGTTTGAACTTCATGTTCAGGAGCCCTTTTTCTCTCAACTCAAAGGTTATAGCATAAACTTTGTTTCTGTATATTACTATTAGAGTACACGGATGGTCCCTGTGGTTAACTAAAATTTTGGATTTAGTCCCCAGGTTTTTTAAAGTACATGCATGGTCCTTGTGGTTACTGGTTTGTACTTTGTAACGTATTTAGTCCCCAACTTTTGCCAAAAATACATGGATGGTCCCTGCCATATGCACTTTGTATCGCATTTAGTCACTAAACGTTGGGGGACTAAATGTGTTACTTAGTGCAAACCACATGGAATATCCATGTACTTTTGGCAAAAACTGGGGACTAAATACGTTACAAAGTGCAGATCACAGGGACCATCCGTGTACTTTTGGAAAACTAGGGCCTAAATCCAAAATTTTGGTTAACCACAAGGACCATCCGTGTACTTTACTCTTACTATTATAAAAAAATCTGGTAGAAAAGTTATTTTGTTTGATTTTTATAATTGCAGACGGACATAAAACTATTGAAGGAAGGTGTGCTGGTCGTTTAAATTGGTATGACATCAAAAAAGTGGTTAGCTTACTTAAGTGTTACTTTAGTGCATTATTCGATTAATAACACTATATTTAATCTTGCTTCTCTAATTCCCTAATGGATTTTAATCGGCAGTATTAAATCAGGATCTTTGATTCTCTTCAACAAATGTTTGTTGCTTCAAGTTGAGGTGTGTCACCACTCACCTGCAGTTTGTCTACACATTCTCCACTATCATTTTATCTTAATTACGTATATAAAAATTGCAGGATGTTCATTTGTATGCTTCCTTTTCTGACATGCTAGCAGCCGAGGGTCTCGCTAAAGTTCTACCAGGTGTTGATACCATCGAAGAAGGTAACGCTCTCTTATTGCCATTAAGTTTTTTAGAGTAAAATGTCATTTTCATTCCTGAGGTTTGGTCAGTTTTGCGACTTTCGTCCAAAGGTTTGTTTTTCCGCATCCGGATCCAAAAGGTTTGAAATCTTGCCATTCTCATCCAGCTCAATAACTCCATCCATTTTTCTCTGTTAAGTCAGAGGTATTTCCGTATTTTTTTCTAGCTTAAAGGGCAATTTGGTCTTTTTCATTTTATGTTAAAAGACCGAATACCCCTGAAAAAGACCGAATTACCCTTTAAGTTAACAAAAAAGACGGAAATACCTCTAACGGAGAAACATGATGGAGTTAACGAGTTGGATGAAAATGGCAAGATTTCAAACCTTTTGGATCCAGATGCGGAAAAACAAATCTTTGGACGAAAGTCGCAAAACTGCCCAAACCTCAGGGAGGAAAATGGCATTTTACTCATTTTGTTTTTGTGACAATAAACATGCACCTGTAAACAAAGTTAAAAGGAACTACAATGATCCTATAATAGTTCATTCTACAAACTCTCTTTAAGTATATAAGACTTCCTTAATTGTACTCTAAATGATGGTCATGTTTTTTTGTATTTTTATTTTCAGGGATACAAATTTATAGAAAGTTTTACTCGGAAGAGAGAGAAAAGTCCAATGGTGTTCTTGCTATACTTGTAAAACCGACACCACAGCTTTATGATCATCTGGCATCTATTCTTGCGGTTAGTTGCTCCAAATGTTAAATTAGTGATAGTGATAATTGTAAATGTATTTTTTTACGGTTATAGATTATATTCACTGCTGATGTTATGTAATGTCTACCACTTGGTGTAGGCATTGAGTTACGATGGCATTCAAAGGCTTCTGGGTATTTCACAAACTGTAGGAACGGTTCCCGATGCACTTCCCCTGCCCAGATCGACATTACTTTCGGCTTTTACATTGACACATAATCCCGATGTATGAATTATGATTAGATACTGTTTATCGTTTTTTTGTAAGTTTTGCATGTTGAATGCTCATAAACTATTTTTGAAATGTTACGATGTGATTGTTCAAAGCGCGTAAATAGTTTTGGGATGAAATTTACCAAGACTTGTGACATACATTTCATGTGATCATTTTTTGATTCATTTAATCACATAAGCGGGTTTGATTATCGGGTCAAAACGGGCCGGGTCAAATAAATATCCTCAGTTTTGTAACATAACAACCAAACAATCATGCGTAATTACATGAGATAACGAAGATGCTTATTCCTAATAACTACACCCATTGAATAGCAAAAGACGTATTATAACAAGTTCGTGAACATGGAGGTTATTTTGATATCCAGAGACTATAACAGTTAATTTGATAGTGGCCCCCCTTCCACCTGAAACCGTAACACATAGATCCGCAATGTATTTATTCGTATTCGTATTTATACACATAGTCTCTGCTTAGTGACAACTAAATTTCCTGTTGGCTTGAGGTTAAAAGTTCGGTTTTGAGTGATGGAGCTCGGGCTTTAGCTAAGCATGTCAACAGGAGCAATGGGAAATTTTGGGGCTCCTTCTCTGGAAATGGTTAGTATCTCCATCTATTGACTTTCTGGCATGTATTTTCCTTTGCATTTATTCTTATGTGTAGTTCTGTTTTTTAAGGATCAACTAATTGTTTTACTAATGCTTTTTAAAGAAACTTGACTCACAACCTAAGGGTTGTAAATAGGATTGTAAACGAACCGAACTTTCATGAACTGTTTGTAGGAAGTTCGTTTATTTAAATAAACAAACGGACATGAACACACGTTTTGTTCGTATATTTAAGTTCGTGAATGTCCGTTTATGTTCGTTTAAATTATAATAAATCATAAGTAGACAGTAGTTATATTAATATAATATAAACACTAAAGGGGATTTCTAACTACTTATATAAAAATAACCAATTAGTAATTGCGGTTCCTAGTAAAAAATGGGCTTTTGAATTGAACTTATCGTAATTAATCACTAATTTATATAAAAAACTACTTTTTTTTTCATTTATGTTTGGTCAACAATGTTCATTTGGGTTTGTTATATATAATAAATTATGTTCATAAAAGCTTGTTTGTTTACGTTCGTGAAGAACATGCTCATTTTCTTAATGAACAAACATGAACAAATAAATGTGTTCAATTATATGTTCGTGTTCGTTCGGGTCGTTTACAGGCCTAGTTGTAAAGCTCCACTGATACCATTTGGCTTGAGACGGGACGATGGGTTGGGTAATGGTTCAAAATGGAGTCCGGTTGAAACGGGTTGGGTCGACTTGGATACACTGTTTGTGCTCTATTATAAAAAAAAGGTCAGATAATGTGTTCAATTATGAGTGCAGAAGCAGTGTTATGATAGTAAAGCAAATATCTAAATTAAACAGGTTGTTGTATGCATTAGAAATACACAAATGATTTCAACCTGTTTGGTTCATTCCCTTTTATGGCTAATCGTTTTTATCTGAATCGTTTGAAATAAAGAACACCCACCACATCTACAATAGTTCTTTTGGTTTTTTGGAATGTATTATATTGATCAATACTATTGTTTTCATTTAATGGTGTCCAGAGTCTCATAAGAATATGCTCGCCTTAAAGGTGATTAATCACTTGATAGACCATTGTCGCTGGCTAAATGTGCATATTGTTCCACCACACGGGCCCGTTTTTGAGATCCGGGTTCAGGATGGTTATGGTGCAAGATGGTCCTTAAACCCAACCAAGGTACATTAATGATTTTTGCTATTTCTCTTTTATGACAACAAATATGAACTAGGCGGGTTAGAGCCAGCGAAATGGATTTAGCGATTTACTGGATAGTAACAGTATCTGGGCTTTTGGGCTTTTGTCTTTTTCCAGGCCTAGCCCGTCCCGGGCTGGACTTTTAGACCAGCCCGGGATGAGGTCCATGATCTTTTCTGGCTTTAGCCCATTTGTGTACATTAATACTAGAGGTTGGGGTGTTAAACGCGCCGTGTTCGCGGATTGGCGGGTTCAACCCGAACCCAAAAACTTTAGACGAACCCGAAAATCGTGTCATACATATGAACCCGAACACGACCCGGATATTCACGAGTTGACCCGAACACCGAACACGACCCATTCAACCCGATTTTTTTTTAATTTTTTTCTGCAAGTTAATATATCAAAATTTAAATTTACTAAAAAAAACACAATTGTGTATAATACAATCACATTTAAATTATAAAATCTTATGTGTTATGACATAAAATACACACCCAATTTAATTTATGACATTAAACATATTGTAAAAAAATATAATATAACAAAAATGGGTTAAACGGGTCAACCCGCTAACCCGACCGGGTTGACCCAAACCTGACCCCGTTTAGCTAAACGTGTTCGCGGGTTCAACCTGAAACTGACCCGAACCCGTTTAGACTAAACCCAAACCCGCGAATTTCGTGTTAGGTTCATGTCGTGTCAGAATGGCTACATCAGGCATGTTGGGTCGGGTCGGGTCAAAACAGGTGGTTGTTTACAAAACTACATATCTAAAAGCATGCCAGCTATTTGCCAGACAATATTCCCGCAGGCTTACCATTTCCTATTCTATATTCCACAGTTTATTGGATTTCTTGAACCGTATATGGAGGATGGTTACGCAAGGGGATGGAAACATTAAAGCATCCTTTTAAGCTGGCGGTGATGGTGATGGTGGTGAAGGATCAAGGACGGCAATGTTCTGTTTAGCCGTTATGATCTTGCTGACTGGACAAAGTTTACATAGTCTATGGTCAAAGAAAGACCAATCAATGAGTGAAAACAAATATCACCAAACAACAAAAAATGTATCATATGACGAGTCAATGTCTTGTGTGAGGATCAGTTTGTTACTGTTATGATGTTTTTTAGAATGACATATTTGATAAGATTCTCCTAAAGGCCGTATTGGTAGGGTGCAACAACTATGTACGACAACTATTTTATTCTATAGTTCGGCTATGGAGACTTCTATATTGATTTTTAGGGATTAAACAACTTTGAACTTTTCAGCTTTGTAGATCCCTTAGGTTTTTCCAGATTCTTCGGTTTTATTATGATTTTGATTCTATTGGTGTGTTATTGTGTAGAGAATTTTTAGGAAGCATAGGTATGTGTGAATCCGAGGGAAAAAAAATACTCGATCGAAAGATTTCAAGAAATGCCGCCGTTGTAATATCTTAGACACATCGTTATAATGAGGAAAATACTTGTGCAATCAAAATTTAAAACTAACTACAACAATGAACTAACTACAACAACGAACCAGACTTGAAAAGTTATATGGACTGTTGTAATTAAGTAAAGTATCATGTGTAAGTTTGTTGGTGACAAACATAGAACTATTTGTGATAGTGGTATTATAACTAAGTGAAACCACATAAAGTGATATTTTTCGTAAATAGTGAAACATTAACAATATAGTGTATGCATTCATGATTAAGCTACATGTGTTCCTTCCTAAACTATATTAGTTATTACACTACAAATGTTATTGATTATAATATAGTGTAATCATATTTCATACACTTATACAGTTTTACTATAGTATATGTTACTAATTACAATGTGATATAATCATTAATGTTTAAATTGCACACTCCATGTGTTATTGTTAATGCTTTTAGTGTGTGCACTAATTATTATACTCCATATCAGGGGCGGAGACAGCTAAGAACCAGCCGTAGCACGGGCTACGGCTCAGAGTCGTGTTCGCAGTGTTAATTTTTTGATTTTTTTTCGATTTTATATAAATGATACCCCTAAAAAACCGTAATTTTTTTTTGGGATACCCCTGGTTTTAAGGTCTAGCTCCGCCACTGCTCCATATGCATTTTTAGTATAATGCATCCATTGGTGATTATATTACATGTGTTATTAATGATTTGTGATTATAGATGATACATTCACTCTAGATGATTATACCATGCATTATGTTATTTTGACATTCTCTGCGTATTCGACATTTGTTTGTGGTATATTTCTATTCCACTTATTTGTATGTCATTATTATTGTTCTCATTCGATATGTTATCGCTCACATGTTTATAGTTTCAATTTATTCCCCTTTAATTTGTTCTCTTTACTTTTTTTTTCCTTCATTTTAATTCCAGCTTTCTAATCGATCTTCTAATTTGTAACATGTCTACCTTTTTATTTGTTTTAGTTTTGTTCTCGTTCGTTTTTAGTTAGTTTCAACACATGAAGAGAAGAAACGACTGACATTCGATCCTATCAATGCCCCTTTATAAAAAGGGCTAAGTGATGTTTTCATCCCTATAGTTTGATCAGTTTTATCATTAATGTAAATTTAAAAATCTTATCATTTTGACATTGTACTTTCCATTTTGTTGTCATTTCACTCCAATTGCCTAACTGTTGGAAATTTTAAAGGATAACATACAAGTTGGTATGTTTCCTTCATCCCACATTGGTGGAGGGAATGAAGTTTGAGTGGTTTATAAGGGATTACTCCTTATAGGCCTCCAAAGTTTTAAATGGGTTGAGAAGTGGATAAAGCCCACACGCGCGTTGAGCCGAGCCTCGAGCTCGCGAATGGTCGTGTTTGAGGCGTACGTACGCATCGTTGCTAGGAGTTGAGGAGCTTTTATTTTTAGCTAGGGTCCGGTTCAGGTGTGTCAGATCTGTGGATCGAATGAGATAAGGAGATAGAGGTGAATTCGAAACAGTGGGGGTTATCCCATTATCTCTAGTAATTCGAATTCATGTGGGATATCTCCAGCAACCGAGTTTGGTTCTGGATGGTTATCCCACTCCCCGTTTTTCTCATTCTTTGGTGTGATCACAACCTATAAATAAAGGCCTCCTGCTACCCATTCAAGACACCTAATTTTTGCAGCCTCCTCCCACCTTTTTGTGCTCCAGTTTCTTCTGCGTTTTTCTGGTTTCCATTGTTGTTGGAATACCGGATCAGCTCTGCATTAAATCCTGGGAGTTTACGCTGCAGCTCACAACAATACGAGTGCGTAAAATCCATTAAGGACAGGAGTCATCCGTGCAGTTCAAGGATCTTCTTTCTCAATCGCCAGGTTGGTTTTAATTTTTGCGTGTTCTTTAAATTCGTCCGATAACGGGACAATCTCCTTCTACCTTTCTTTAATCAGTTTACTCAAGTTGGAACAAACTGGTTTGGCTGATAACTTGGTAATTAATAAAGTTTATATTAATTTACTGTTTGATTGAAATATTTTCAACAATATTAAAGGATTTTATTTTTTGTGTTTAATCAACAGTACTAATGGACTCTGAACTACCAACAGCCAATCTGAGATTCACGAATCAAGAGTTTGTCAAGTTGGACAGATTCGATGGTCAGAACTATACCTGTTGGGCAGACAAGGTTAAGTTCATGCTAGTTGTGCTGAAACTCTACTATATCCTTGATCCAGACTTGCCTGAAATCCCTGAAGACCCTCCTCTTGAAGCAGGAGAGGTCCCGAATCAAGATTTGGCAAAGCAAAGACTTGTCCGTAAGGAAGCTGAAGATCTTTGCCTGGGCCACATAAAAAATTTTCTTTCGGATCGTCTCTATGACTTGTACGCGCCGGTAAAAGGTGCTAGAGAATTGTGGAAAGCTTTGGAAGATAAGTACAAGGCTCATGAAGAAGGTACTAACAAATACCTTATTTCCATGTACTTAGACTTTCAAATGGTCGATGACAAGTCAATCCTGGAGCAAGTGCATGAACTCCAAGTTCTTGTTAACAAATTGACCGCACTTTCAATTCCGCTGCCAGAAATATTTCAAGTAGGGGTCATTATTGCATAACTGCCTCCTAATTGGAAAGATTTCTCAAAGAGAATGATGCACAAGTCTGAGGACTACTCTTTGGACGAACTATTGAAGCACCTTCGAATTGAGGAGGAAACGCGCAACAGGGACAAAAGAAGTAAAGTCGGATCGAGTGTGAATCATGTTGCTGGAGGATCTGGTCAAAAGGGAAAAAGGGCATCAAAGAATAAGAAGTTTACAGCACCAAAGAAAAAGGAATTCAAGAAGTCACAACACACTAACAACCATCAACCAAAGAGGTCTGGTAAATGTCATGTTTGTGGAGAAACCGGGCATTATGCACGAGAGTGCTCTCAAAGGAAATCTGGATCTACGGTTGGTTCTACAAGTGCTATTGATGTTGAGAAAGTCACCAATCTAGTGGCCAATGTGGGTCTTGGAGATGTTAACATGCTTTCTTAATATATACGTATTGTGGCATGTAGAGGATGGTTTTTGGATTCTGGAGCCACTGTTCATGTTTGTGGGAATCGTGGCTCGTTTCTTACTTATGGTCATGTTCCTCAAGGAACAGTGGTGGTATGTGCTGATGGACATCGTGTAGAAGTTCGTGGTAAAGGCACAGTGCGACTAAACTTTAAAGATGGTCAAGTGATTACCCTTCAGGACGTGTTGCATGTTCCTGGTATCACCAAGGGTCTTGTTTCTATAGATAAGTTCGATCGGAATGGTTACAAGCTGGTTCTCAAGAATCTCCGTGTGAAGTTTTCTCTAAATGACATCTATGTGGGTCAAGCAAAGAACACGAGTGGAATGTATCGTCTTGACTTAGCTAAAGATGGGATTGATGAAGAAGTAGACTCGGATGAAGGGGGCGTTTCTGTGATTGATGGGTTTGGGAATGAAAGTGATAATGATAGTGGTAGTGATAGTTCTAGTTTTGGTGAATGTAATGCAATTGGTTTTGAATTGAATGAAATTATGTCTTCTGATTATATCGCTTGTTCAATTTCTTTATGGCATAAACGTTTAGCTCATACAAATATTAAAAACATTAAAAAAATGCAAACTAAAGGTTTATTAAAATTAAAAGATAAAGACTTTGAAAAATGAGAAACTTGTGTGAAATCAAAATTCACAAAGAAACCTTTTCCAAGTGTGCATAAACGCAATACATCACTACTAGAACTAATCCATTCAGATTTTTGTGAACTGAATGGAGTTCTTACTCGTGGGGGTAAGAGATATTTTATCACTTTCTGCGATGACTCGAGCTGATACTTATATGTTTATTTGTTGCATTCAAAAGACGAAGCTTTTGAGGCATTTAAAATATATAAAGCTGAGGTTGAAAAACAACGAGAGAAACGCATTAAAATTCTTCGCTCGGACAGAGGCGGAGAATACTTTAACCGAAAGTTTGATGCATTCTGCGAAGAGGAAGGCATCATACATGAGAGAACTGCACCGTATATGTCACACCCCAACCGTTGGCAGAAACATCGGGGCGTGGCACTAAGTGAAACAGATTGTCCAGAAGTTTCCATAACAACTATAATTACCAATTATTTAAAGCAACATGTCCCATACCATGTCATAAAAGATAACATAATTATTACAGACAAGATCTATTCAAATTGTTCTGTTTCGACAACTCAGATTTCAAATACAGACAATTATTTATTGTTCTAGACCTTTCCTAGCCTCGATTTCACAGCAAGCAAAGCATCTAAACATCCTAAGCACCTGTCACATACGTTAAAGTAAAAGTCAATACACAAAGTGTAAAGGTGAGCATACAAGTTTAGTAAATATAATAGAGTTCGAAATCGCTACGCATAACCAGCACGTACACAGTGTAAAATGAGGCATGTTAGTTATCGACATAAACCTATCGATACCAATGACTGCGGGTTGACTGCCCAAGGCAGTTCGCGATAGACACTCACCACTGTGAGCCATGTAACTAGTTGTCCTTAACAACCCCTGAGTGAACAGGTGCTGAGTCCAAACTAATAGTACTACCGTTTCTAAGGCAGGTAGACAACATTCCATGTGTAAACATAACAAACAAGCATTCATTAAGTCACGTATAACATGCAGTAACGGTTAGCGTTAAAGTATTGCGTAGTGTGTTCGATGTGATTTAGTATAAGTAACGTATGTAACATCCAAAAGTGCGTAAAGAAAAAAGGGTTCGAGTATACTCACAGCGATTGATGGATTGAAGGGAGTGCTAGAGAGTAAGTTTAGCCTGATCAGAACGATAGCATAACGATAAGCGACGTGTAAAACGGAACAAAGTGTCAGTGGGTCAAACAGCAATCTGATCGGGTAGCCGGTCGATCGGGTGACGATCTGCTCGGATGGTCATCCGATCGGGTGACCTTTCTAGTGGATTGTTACTTCGCTTGGGAAAGATGTGTTTGTGTATGATGGCTTGTCTTTTGAAGTTTTCGTTGTAGCATTTTGAAAATAGAGAAGTATCTCTACCTTTCAGGTCGCTCGATCGAACGACCGTTCGATAGGACGACAAACCGATTGATTGGACACTTTTGGTAAGAACAAGTTCACAGCAGTTTGTCACTCATTCGGATGGTAGTCCGATCGGGTGGCAACCCTGGTGCATTGAACATGTTGAAAATTGTTTAAGTGTTGAAGTTCAAAAACATCACGTGGTCGGATGGTCGGTCGATTGGGTAGCAACCCGATCGGATGGTGATCCGTTCGGTGTTCCAAAACTCTTGAAGTTTCAAATAATAGTTAAGTGTGGGGCCAAAGTGCAAGCCGATCGGGTGGCAACCCGATCCGGTGACAATCCGATCGGACTACGGGCGACACTCTAACCTGGTCGACCTGATCGTCTTCTTCCTTGGTCATTTTGATAGTTTTTCGTTTAATCGAGATGATTTGATAACGTATTAAACAATAGAAACCTCCTCACGACTTAGTAACCTGGTAGGACAGGAATCACCCGAATCCGACCAGTTAACTGTTCGAGACGGTGTTCCATGTTTAACCCGAAATCGGTAATCTCATGGATAGATTCCAGATCTCGAACCAACACATCGACAAGAAAGAGTAGAAGGTTAGAACAAGGTCTGATTCTATCGGTTTGAGTGCGTTGAGTGTAAAAGAGTTGAAAGAAAGTTAGAAACATCTTTCAATCCTTTTTCACCATAAATAGGTTTAGATCTATGCAAGATCTTTGTTTATTTGTGTGGAAATCATTCAAATCTAATTTGTTCTTGGCGGATTAAAGTCAAAACATGAAGTTCATAAGAACACCATGATGACATCATCCTAAAACACCTCAAATCTAGTGATTTCACGGTTAAAAGTCAAGATTCAAACGATAGAAAGGTGTAGGAGTGCGTATAGATCAAGAAAGTACAAGATTTAGATGGAAAACTTACAAGAATCGCGAGAAATCTGAGAAAAAGTGGGTAAGAAGCGCTGGTCGGATGAGATGGGCAGAAATGGTAAGTTTGATGTTGACAGGGGGTATTTATAGGCTTACCATAAAAGGAAAAGGGTGAAGAGGAGGCTGGTCGATCGAGTGGCACCTTCTGAGGTTCGACACATGGAAAGTCGGGTGGACATTACTAAGTTCCTCTGGTAGTTCGAGTCTGTAGGCGACTTTTCCGATCCTTTCCAGAATCTTAAAAGGTCCAACATATCGAGGCGCTAGTTTCCCTTTCTTGCCGAATCTGACCACACCCTTCCAAGGTGATACCTTTAGGAGTACGTAGTCGCCAACGTCAAATTCAAGGGGCTTGCGTCGTCTATCGGCGTAACTTTTCTGTCGACTCCCAGCTTTCACCAGATTGTCTCGAATTTGGAGGACTTTGTCAGTCGTTTCTTGCAATAGATCAGGACCGGTTAATTGCGAGTGCCCGATCTCGTGCCATACAATAGGCGATCGACATTTTCTTCCGTATAAAGCCTCGAATGGTGCCATTTGAATGCTGGAATGATAACTGTTATACGATAATTCGACTAACGGCAGGTAAGCGTCCCAATTACCACCGAAATCTATGACACACGAACGGAGCATGTCTTCAAGGGTACGAATCGTTCTTTCGGTCTGACCGTCGGTTTAAGGGTGGAATGCTGTACTCAGATTAAGCATAGTTCCGAGAGCCGCTTGAAATGTTTCCCACAGTCGCGAGGTAAACCGAGCATCACGGTCCAAGATGATGTCGCGAGGCGTCCCATGTCGACAAATGATCTCATCGGTGTAGATTCGGGCTAATCTTTCTACCTTGTAGTCTTCCCGTATTGGCAAAAAGTGAGCAGATTTGGTCAACAACGACCCAGATACTGTCGTGACTTGATGGCATGCGTAGAAGTTTCGTTATAAAGTCCATATCTATACTCTCCCACTTTCACATAGGGGTCGGGGGTTGTTCGAGTAAGCCAGATGGCCTTTGGTGTTCAGCCTTGACTTTTGAGCAAGTCAGGCACTTCCCAACGTAGAGAGCGATATCCCTCTTCATGCCCGGCCACCAGTGCCTGTAGCGAAGGTCCTGGTACATTTTATCAGCACCAGGATGAATAGAGTACCGAGATTTGTGGGCTTCGTCCATCAGAGTCTGTCGCAAATTGGTCCGCTTAGTGATCCAAATTCGGTCCAGAAAGTGGAATATCCCGTTCGACTTGTTCACAAGCTGGGCTCCATCGTGGTAGATTCTTTCCTTCTTCAGAGTGCGTTCATTAAAACATGCATGCCAAGCTTCGCGGATGAGGGCTTCGAGATCATATTGGGCTTGGGTATTACGGATGCTGAGCAAATAACTCCGTCTGCTGAGAGCGTCGGCAACGACATTTGCTTTGCCAGGATGATAACGAATCTCACAGTCGTAATCGTTAAGAAGTTCTACCCATCGGCGTTGACGCATATTAAGTTCCTTCTGGTCAAAGATGTGTTGTAGGCTCCTATGATCGGTGAAGATCGTACACTTAGTACCATACAGGTAGTGTCGCCAAATCTTTAACGCAAAAACAACTGCGCCTAGCTCGAGATCATGGGTTGTATAGTTCTTCTCGTGGATTTTGAGCTGACGAGATGCGTAAGCAATGACCTTGTCCCGTTGCATGAGGACACAACCAATACCAAGGTTCGAGGCATCACAATAGACAATAAAGTCGTCGCTTCCGTCGGGCAAAGCGAGGACGGGAGCATTGCAGAGTATGTGCTTGAGGGTTTGGAAAGCAGACTCTTGTTTAGTTCCCCAAACAAAAGGCTTGTCTTTATGCGTGAGAGCGGTAAGTGGCACAGCGATCTTTGAGAATCCTTTGATAAATCATCGATAATAGCCCGCCAATCCGAGGAAAGAACGGACTTCAGAAGGGTTCTTGGGTGTAATCCAACTCTTGACTGCTTCAATCTTTGCGAGATCGACATGAATACCTTGACTATTGACAATGTGACCAAGAAATTGAACCTCCTCCAGCCAGAATTCACACTTTGAGAATTTGGCATAGAGTCGATTTCCCTGGAGTAGCTCGAGAACCAAACGTAGATGTAGCGTGTGTTCGGCTTTCAACTTGGAATAGATCAAGACATCATCGATGAACACGATGACGAAGCGGTCGAGGTAAGGTTTACACACAGGATTCATCAGATCCATGAAAACCGCGGGTGCGTTGGTTAAACCAAAAGGCATAACAACGAACTCATAGTGGCCGTATCGAGTGCAAAAAGCGGTTTTAGGTATATCTTCCTCTTGAATGCGTAGTTGGTGATAGCCTGAGCGTAGATCGATCTTTGAGAAACACGTAGCACCTTGTAGCTGATTAAACAAATCATCAATGCGAGGCAGGGGATAGCGATTCTTGATGGTCAACTTATTCAATTCCCGATAGTCGATGCACATCCTGAACGACCCATCCTTCTTTTTGACGAAAAGGACTGGCGCGCCCCAAGGAGAGGTGCTCGGGCGAATGAAGCCTTTATTAAGTAATTCCTGAAGCTGACTCGAGAGTTCACGCATTTCGGACGGTGCGAGTCGGTAAGGAGCTTTGGCAACAGGGTTGGCTCCAAGAATGAGGTCGATACGATAGTCGATATCACGACATGGCGGTAGTCCGAGAAGATCCTCAGGAAAGACGTTAGGAAATTCTCGAACCACGGGAACATCGCTTACTTCTGTCTTTCCTTTCTTTTCCTTCTCCGCAACTACAATGTTAGCCAAGAAAGCTCGGTATTCCTTGCAGAGATACTTGCTAGCTTGGACACACGACATGATTTTGAGACCTTTCGAAGCAGTTTCTCCATAAACACATAATAAATCACCATTCACGAGCGAGAATCAAATCATCTTATCGAAGCACACAACTTCAACATGGTTTTCACGAAGAAAGTCCATGCCTACTATGGCGTCAAAACTTCCGAGTTGCATCGGAATAAGATCGATTGGGAAGATGTGATTATTGAGCTCAAGAGCACAATCACAAAGAATAGAATTGACAGCGACGGTTCTTCCAGTGGTGACTTCGACATCGAACGTCGAAGGGAGATGAGAGCGCTTACGACTAAGGAGCTTCTCGAATTCGAACGACACAAAACAGTTATCGGCTCCAGTATCAAACAAACACGAAGCATAAATACCATTCACAAGGAACGTACCATTGACCACGTTGTTGTCAGCCTGGGCTTGGCGCGCATTGATGTTGAAAGTTCTGGCGCGGGCGACTTGTTGCTGTTGCTGTTGAGGCTGTTGCTGCTGCTGAGGCTGCTGCTGCTGGGGCTCTTGTTTCACAACCCTGTCCGGGCACATGTTCGCGAAGTGGTTGGGATCACCACACGCGAAGCAGACTCTGGCATTGACCGCGAGTGCCTAAGCTGCTTGTTGGCCTTGAGGAGCTGGAAGTAGAGCTTGATGAACAGTGGCTTGAGCTGGCGCTTGTCGGGAACCAGTACGGAAATTAGCAGTGAAGTGGCCGTACATATTGCAATGCACGTAGAATTGGCAGGCGATACCCACCGGTTGATGGTAAGTACATGTCGAGCAAGCAGGGTGGGGACTAGTGTATGCACGCTTTGCAGGCGGTGCATAGATAACCAGGGCTGATCGACGCTGAGATTGCTGCTGAGCCGGTACGTCTTGAAGTGGAGCAGTAGTGGTAGTGACAGCACAGTTCTTGTTACTGGAGCTGCTGTTGTTGTTCTTCTTCTTGCGGCGTGAGGACTTTGATGACTGAGCAGTGGCGGTTTCAGCGGTTGGTGCGGCTGTAGCTTGATGCAAGTTCTTGGTAGCTTTATCCCAGAAACCAGCTTTGACTCGCTTGTCGTTGATTACAGCGGCAAGAAAGTAGGTTTCTTCGATTGTTGCTGGCTTTGCGGCATGCACAAAATCTGCAACACAGTCAGGCAGAGCTCGAATGTACTTCTTGATCGTCATGTCGGTAGTCTTCACCTGATCGGGACATATAACACTGAGCTGCTTGAAGCGAACAGTTAAAGCAGCGTTGCCACCTTCCTTTTGCTTCAGATGCCAGAATTCGTCCTCCAACTTTTGGCACTCATGGGGAGGGCAGAACTCTTCGAGCATAACGTTCTTCAACTCGTCCCATGACAGACCATAAGCTGCGTCATTTCCGCCTTTGTTCCTCTCGGCCATCCACCAGTCTAGTGTGCGGGACTGGAAGACGCCGGTAGCATTCAGAGTGCGGAGGTCGTCAGGGCATCCACTCTGACGCAGAGTGACCTCGATCGAGTCGAACCATTGAAACAAGGTCGTAGGGCCATCTTCGCCAGTAAACTCTTTCGGTCCGCATGCTTTAAACTGTTTGAAACTAAAGGCAGCTTTGGGAGTAGCTTTAGGAGCTTCGGTTCTAGACTCTTCAGACGATTTGCTCACATTTTCGTATATTTAACTCACGATCTGAGGGACGATCTTTGCTACTTGCTTCGCGACGATAGCAGCTAGGCGTTTGTCCCTCTGTTCTTGACAGGTAATTCGTGGGCGACGGAGTCCAGATGAGGGTCCAGTTGACATTGACCGCAACAGACATCGTCATGGGTCTCAATCACAACATGATCGAATCTCACCTCACACGTCTAATACTACTAAAGCTCAGGAATACGATCATGTAAACACGTATGCACGTAACCACAGATTCACATAAGCACAGAAGCACATAAGCATGTAAGGCACAGAAGCACAAAAAGCACAGAAGCATATAAACACGTAATTCACCTAGAAGCACATGGGAGCAATCAGAATACAGAAACCTATTATTCAAAGTCCGCGAGCGTTCGAAAATAGTTATCGCGATTAACATAGCGGGTAGTATAGCATAAGCGAATGTCGTGGCATAAAGTCGTTCCTTATGTAGTAGCGATTTGTTAGCGTGCTGAGATAGAAGTGCAGTGTGAGTCGTGTGTGTCGATCGAAAATCGAATGTCGTAAATTGAACAAATCACCAAAAATCAGAACATATAAACAGGTAAATACACACATAAACACATAAAATCGACGAGTATCAGAGTCAGCAGTTTGCGGGCTTAGAATCGAAACACATAAAAATCGAGAATAGATTGTCTCAGGCTCGATAGACATTGACTACCCAAAGTGATTCGACTATTCGCAAGGACTTTTTGTACACACTTTGACCTTCAGGACTGTGCTATCGCCTCGAATCTGGGCGATCGGCACGCATACTTCCAGTCATATCGTGACTTTAAGTCGTTGGAGTCCGTCGAGACTTTGGTGAGACTTTTGTAAAATATAATATAGATCGGAACAAGTCGTCGAGGTTCGGGTTTCACCCTTGACTAAATGACCTCGTTCCAGTTTTGATAAAATATAGGAGAGATTATACGTCAAAGTATGGATTTCACTCCTAATTCGACGTAAATTCTCCCGTTGTAGATAAAATGCGGGTCGAACAAGCAATTTAGTCGAGAGTTTGCGGTTTTCACACCTAATCTCGGCCTAATCGCTTGTTTATTTTCGAAAATCAAAGTGCAGCAATAGTGTAACGTTGGCTAGAATAGCGAGAAGTAGCAGGTAAGCTCGTACATAATCCCTGCATGATATGCACAAGTCGGTATGTTGGTTCCTAACTATAGACTAGGTCGTTTCTAAGACATTGACCCAGACTAGGTCGAGTCTTGCCTAATTCCCTTTAGTTATGGCTCTCATACCAATCTATCACACCACAACCGATTGCGGAAACATCGGGGCGTGGCACTGAGCGAAACAGATTGTCCAGAAGTTTCCATAACAACTATAATTACCAATTATTTAAAGCAACATGTCCCATACCATGTCATAAAAGATAACATAATTATTACAGACAAGATCTAGTCAAATTGTTCTGTTTTGACAACTCAGATTTCAAATACAGACAATTGTTTTTTGTTCTAGACATTTCCTAGGCTCGATTTCACAGCAAGCAAAGCATCTAAACATCCTAAGCACCTGTCACATACGTTAAAGTAAAAGTCAATACACAAAATGTAAATGTGAGCATACAAGTTTAGTAGATATAATAGACTTCGAAATCGTTACGCATAACCAGCACGTACAGAGTGTAAAATGAGGCATGTTAGTTATCGACATGAACCTATCGATACCAATGATTGCGGGTTGACTGCCCAAGGCAGTTCGCGATACACACTCACCACTGTGATCCATATAACTAATTGTACTTAACAACCCCTGAGTGAACAGGTGCTGAGTCCAAACTAATAGTACTACCATTGCTAAGGCAGGTAGATAACATTCCATGTGTAAACATAACAAACAAGCATTCATTAAGTCACGTATAACATGCAGTAACGGTTACCGTTAAAGTATTGCGTAGTGTGTTCGATGTGATTTAGTATAAGTAACGTATGTAACACCCAAAAGTGCGTAAAGCAAAAAGAGTTCGAGTATACTCACAGCGATTGATGGATTGAAGGGAGCGCTAGAGAGTAAGGTTAGCCTGATCAGAACGATAGCATAATGATAAGCGACGCGTAAAACGGAACAAAGTGTCAATGGGTCGAACAGCAATCCGATCGGATGGAAATCCGATCGGGTAGCCGGTCGATCGGGTGACAATCCGCTCGGATGGTCATCCGATCTGGTGACCTTTCGAGTGGATTGTTACTTCGCTTGGGAAAGATGTGTTTGTGTATGATGGCTTGTCTTTTGAAGTTTTCGTTGTAGCATTTTGAAAATAGAGAAGTATCTCTACCTTTCAGGTCGGTCAATCGAACGACCGTTCGATCGGATGACAAACCGATTGGTTGGACACTTTTGGTAAGAACAAGTTCACGGCAGTTTGTCACTCAGTCGGATGGTAGTCCGATCGGGTGGCAACCGTGGAGCATTGAACATGTTGAAAATTGTTTAAGTGTTGAAGTTCCAAAACATCACATGGTCGGATGGTCGGTCGATCGGGTAGCAACCCGATCGGACAGCGATCCGTTCGGTGTTCCAAAAGTCATGAAGTTTGAAATAATAGTTAAGTGTGGGGCCAAAGTGGGGCCAAAGTGCAAGCCGATCGGGTGGCAAGCCGATCGGGTGGCAACCCGATCGGGTGACAATCCGATCGGACAGTACAACTATTATCGAGATGATTTGATAATGTATTAAACAACAGAAACCTCGTAACGACTTAGTAACCTAGTCGGACAGGAATCACCCGAATCCGACCAGTTAACTGTTCGAGACGGTGTTCCATGTTTAACCCAAAATCGGTAATCTCGTGGATAGATTCCAGATCTCGAACCAACACATCGACAAGAAAGAGTAGAAGGTTAGAACAAGGTCTGATTCTATCGGTTTGAGTGCGTTGAGTGTAAAAGAGTTGAAAGAAAGTTAGAAACCATCTTTCAATCCTTTTTCACCATAAATAGGTTTAGATCTATGCAAGATCTTTGTTTATTTATGTGGAAATCATTCAGATCTAAGTTGTTCTTGGCGGATTAAAGTCAAAACATGAAGTTCATAAGAACACCATGATGACATCATCCTAGAACACCTCAAATCTAGTGTTTTCATGGTTAAAAGTCAAGATTCAAATGATAAAAAGGTGTAGGAGTGTGTGTAGATCAAGAAAGTACAAGATTTAGATGGAAAACTTACAAGAATCGCGAGAAATCTGAGAAAAAAGTGGGTAAGAAGCGCTGGTCAGACGAGATGTGCAGAAATGGTAAGTTTGATATTGATAGGGGGTATTTATAGGCTTACCATAAAAGGAAAGGGGTGAAGAGGAGGCTGGTCGATCAGGTGGTAACCCGATCGGGTGACTGCTCGATCGAGTGGCACCTCGATCGGGTGGCAGCCCGATCGGGTGGCAGCTCGATCGGCTGGCCACTCGATTGGTGTGCTAGGCGCGACGAGTTTTGCTGTTTCGATTGCGATTACGAGCGTTGCGATGCGATAGAGTTTCCTAGTCAAATTACTTTTAATCCCAACTACTATATCAATATACAATCATCCTTAGTTCATATTCGTTTAGCGTTTGTGATTCGATTGCGATTGCGTTTTCGATTATGTTTCGATTAATCACCACAACAACATAAATAACATGCATAATTAACACATAAAGGGCACACACACATACAAGAACAATAACCATAATGCGTAATTCGAGCTGCGAGTGCGATTGCGATAAGCGATAAATCGATTAAACATGAGATTAATAGCGATTACTATGTGATTATTAATAGATACTCCACATAATACAACTAAAGCGATAATAAACTTAGACTAACTACAAGTCAAAGAAGTCAAAACAGGAATTGAGCAAGGAGTGACAGATCGCAATTAGCAATCTTGTCTCCCTTTGACTTCAATCTTGACTTTGACTTTCAAAACACGGGGTGTTACAGTATACTCCCCAACAAAATGGTTTGACTGAGAGAAAGAACCGAACCTTGGTAGAGATGGTCAACTGTATGTTAAATCAATCGGGTCTACCTCGTTATATGTGGTGGGAATCTTTGTTGACCGCATGTTATGTTCACAATAGGATCACTAGTCGTGTGATACCTACGAGCCCATATGAGTTGTGGAACGGAAGAAAACCAAACCTAGAGCATTTGAGGGTTTGGGGTTGTCTTGCCTACTATCGCGTACCTAATCCAAAGACACTCAAACTGGGAGAACGAGCTTTCAAGAGTGTATTCATTGGATATGCTTCGCATAGTAAGTCTTATCGATTGTTGGATGACGAATCTGGTATAGTTGTAGAATCCAGAGATGTGGAATTCTTTGAGAACAAGTTTTCTAGAGATGTTGAAAACTCAAATTGCATCACAACTTCTAGTACTTCTGAAAAAAGAGTCCAACCCTTACCGATAGTTGAAGAACCGAGAAAAAGTACTAGAGTTAGAAAATAGAAAAGTTATGGAGATAATTTCTTTTCTTACCTGGTTGAAGGAACTCAAAAGAAAGTGATGAGAGAGGTCATTTCGCTGTAAATTTGGATGATGATCCTAAAACTTTCAGCGAAGCAATGTCATCAAGAGATGCTCCTTTGTGGAAGGAGGCAGTCAATGATGAAATGGATTCCATTATGGGAAATGGAACTTGGGAGTTAGCTGATCTACCCAAGGGAAAGAAACCTATTGGATCCAAATGGATTTTCAAAAGGAAGTATCATCCAGATGGATCCATCTCTGCCTATAAAGCAAGATTAGTTGCTAAAGGGTATAGGCAGAGAGAAGGTGTAACACCCCGAAAACGGGTTTGGTAATCAAACTCCGTTAATACTAAAAGACGGGTAACGTACCGTTAGTAGTAAAAATAACCCGGTAAATATTTGGATTTAAATAAGAAATCCTAATATTAAATACAAACGAATCAAAGTTTTAAGGAATTAAGTTTATAAGAGCCTGAGTTAACGGGACTTAAAATAAAACGGGTTATAACTCCCGGAACCCACTAAATAACTAGGAAGGTCAACCTAGTTAGTCTAGTGTTTTAAAAATAATGAGGAACTTGATGTAGTAACCTTTATAAACTTGGGTAAAGTTGAGGGACTAAAATGGTTAAAGTGAGAAAATGGGTTTTTATTAATTAAAATTAAAAACACCAAAACACACACCTTTGTGTGTGTTCTGGTCGTACAAAACACATGAGTCAAGAAGAGCTCTCAAGCTCAAACCCTAACAAGCATAAACTCAGCAAATTGAAGGGGTAAATCCAACCCAAATCGAAATCCAAGCACGAATTCGTGATCACCTCGATGAAGGGATCATAAGGTATGCCAAATTTCATTATTTAGTTCCATCTTGAATTCTTGGTGAACATATGAAATCGAAAATTTGGCTTGCATGAGTGAAGTTTGGATGAAATTAGGATGAAATCATGTCTAGGAGCAAACCCTAGTCAATAATTTGTTGAATTAGTGTTCATAGATTTGAAGTTCATAACCATCCATTTATGTGTTAATTGGGTTTTGTAGAAATATGATGAACACTTGAATTAAGGTGTTAAATGGATGAACATTGAAGTAGTGATGCTAGTTCTAGGTGCAGTTCATGTACACTAGACATAGAGGCATGATTTTGATACTAAAACTTGGTTAAAATGATGACCATAATTAGATAAAATATGTGTACAAAATCGCGCCTACAAGATGTTTGTTAAAATGCCCGAATGAATATTGAAAAGAAGATTTTATGAGAGACATGTGTAATTGGCTAGTTTGACTAATTACGTGAAATATGGGTTAAAACGGATTCTAACCATAACAATGATTTAACTTAATTATGCCTACGGTATGATTAAAGGTAGTTGACTTCTAAAAGTCAAACTAACCAATGATGAAGTCGAATAGTAGTTTCGACATATGAAATAAGTGAGATGGAATAGTCGTGAATAATTATGACTAATCTAACCATCTTACAATTTACAATGATAGTTTGACGATTAACAAGCTAGGTGAAAGCTTGGGAACGAAGCGGGTCAAACGAAGCAGGAATGACGGAAAAGCATAATTTGGAAGTAAGGTAAGTATGGCTTACACTAGTCTTATATTTTAGAATATTCCCTTATCGTTTAGTTACGAATAAGATAAATACATAGTTGAGGTATGATGTTCCGGCGTGTAGACGTACGGAACGAGATAGTCGAGCATAACAAGAAACCATGTTGATGGTTTAAAAGGAGTTAAATCGGTAATTCGATCATTTTATGACAAATAGAAAATGAACTTTTAAATGGTTACCTTATAGGGTAAACCAAAATAAACAATAGAGGTAAAACGGTAAATTAGTCACGCATTGACCATAACTATTGGTTTTAAAGGACACTTATGAAGTAAGCCTTAAAAGGCCAAAAGGTGTTAAGAAATGAATTTTAGGTAAAATGACCGCACGATGCGAATCGGAGCGAGTCATATAGTCGAGATGAAAATACATGCCGTCTCGCTAATATAATCGGTCATTTAGACCAAACGGGTCAAAGGTGAAATTATCACCCTTTGACAATATCGACTAACGGGTTGTCGAGTTGTATGATTTTAGGGAATAAATAGCACATGGATGTTTACGGCGCTATCTTTTAGCCGCCACTAAGGCAAGGTATTGAAACGGTTCCATATATTGATCCGAGCCAGGTATGTATAATAACACAACTCATCATGTAGAATTTGGTGTTCTGTAAGAGTTAGACAAGGTTGAAATATAGATCGGTTATCTTTTGGGTAAACCGAATAAATTGAGTTATGATTATAGTGTTTTAGAATCACATGGGTTTACAAACAAGAATTATAGTTAAAAGGTCGGATTTTGAGTCAAACAAGTATTTAAAGGTCCTTGTAGTATAAGAAGGGTGAAAATTGACCAAATTGCCCTTGTAAGCTAATTTGAACGAACGACCTTTAAAGGTGGTTCGGAAACGAGTTTTATGATTAAATAAATGCTTAGAATGAGTATGGGTAGCGAAAGATGTAAATTCTTTGGTCGAAAGACTTTATATGAATCTTTGCCGTAAAATGATGATCCGAGGGGTAAAACTCGGAACATATAGATATCCACATTAAATCCAACACACATATAGTTGTAGTGGAAGATTACTTGATAAGAAATGTAGGAATAAGATGCTAGAAATGAATGAAAGCGATTTCATGCTTTAAAGTGCTTAAAAATACCCTTAACGGGTCAAAATAAGCATACGAGCGAAAACGGGTTTAAATTGTGTAAGAACCCTGTGATTAGAACCTAACATGGTAGATACCATTAATTTGAAGAAGTACAAGTGATATAAGGATCAAACAAAGATGTTTGTTTGATAAAATGCATAAACGGGTTAAAATTCGGTAAAAAGGTGATGAGTCGAAGGCTTAAAAGTCTAAAAAATTATTATGTTGAAAGTTGGTTTTTAACTTCATATGATGGAGAATTAAATTACGGACGCGTAGGAAAAAGAATCGCGTAAAACGGAGCAATAACGAAGAAGTTATGGTCGTTTCCGTAAAAACTGGTGTTGCTGAAAAATGCAGCAGAGCTGCTGGAAAACGGTCTCCCTCGCGTGGCGCGAGGGAGCAACTGGGTTCCTTCGCGTGGCGCGAAAAACCCTGTTTTGGCGAAAAATTTTTATTTTAATCAGTTTCGCTTCCCGGACTCGTTTAAATACGTTTTAAGTTACGTATGACTAATCCAACTCATGTTTTATGAGTTTCAGGTATAATTTTAGCACCGGAGGACGATCAAGCACAACGAAGAACCGAACACGATCAAGAAATAAGCTTCCGCACTTTGTATCGTTGTTATGTAAAATGACGAACTCACACATAATATGTTGTATAGTTTTTAATTCTGTAAATAAAGTTTAATGAACCCGTATTTTCGATGTATTTGAAATCATAACTACCCGTTTATTTTCGTAATCTATACGAAAACCATTAAATAATAATAAGGGTGTTACAAGTTGGTATCAGAGCTCAAGGTTGTTGACAAATGTGTTCGGTTCGAGGCTTGATCGCAAATCCGGTAAGTACATGTATATCAATGGTTTAGCATGATTAAAGTGTTGAGAACAACACATATTGTTATCGTGTAATACACGTTACACCAATGAAAATGATATAGAATAGATATAGTCAACGAAATTACACGCGTTGATGCGTATAGTAGAAAAGCCTTGTATTATAATACGGGCATCCTTTAATGTTGAAATTACTAACTGTTGTATATGTTTTAGTTGAAGGACACTCGCATATGAGGATAGCGAGAGTTTAACAAATTACGGATATGATAGAAGAACGGTCCGAAGTATGACAAGAGGAGCATGCTCACCAAGGACTAAACCACATAACGACCGCGAACAAAGTTAATGGCAAGAAACGCCCGTCGGGGCAAACATTACCAGGTGCGTGCTTTTAAATATAATTGCACAAATAACAATATGCAACAAACATGTAGAGAATGATTGTTGCATATGTAAATTAGAAACTTGGAAAACCTGAATAGAATACCTATCCAGGATATTATTTCCAAGAAAACTAAATAGAGGCGTTACTTACATATGGCGTGATGTGAAAACTATAAAAAGGTCACGTGTGTCATGTGTTAATCGCTTACTCTGGCCAAGTAAGTAGTGGCATATGATACCATGAACTTCTTATAGCGGACACATTTACAGCCGATGTAATAAGGGCGGGGTGAATGGGACTAACTTAAAAAGTACCCAAATGAATCAAATGAGCAAAATATTTGATAATAATGTAAACGCACAGCCGGGTGACGGAAACGTATTACATTAGGATGATGAGCCCGAGTGAAGGGACAAAGATTAATGTAAAATGATTAAGGTATGCAATTGGGAGGGGTGTGCTTACACTCGAACCCGGAGAATGCAAATATGACTCTTAACGGGCCGATTTTGTTAAACACCAAATTTGAGAACAAAGTAGGAATATAAAAGCAAAACGAAGTCATAATGCATAACGTAAGGGTTGCAATAATAACGACTTCGGTAAAACACCCGGTTGGTGGGTAAGGAATTAAACGCATGCGTAGACTGAGTAACAGGAACGCTTATGGAAAGTCAAAAAGACTCGGGTTTTGAGTCATAACTAAAAGACGACAAGATAATGTAAATAGAAATTTTGAATAAACTGTGTTCAACTATTTTAAAGTTGAACGGGTCGAATATAATATCATGCCGGACGGCATGAGGAAACGCAAGCGGGATAATGGTAGCATTAAAAGCAAAAGAATAATGAGCCCGGTAATGGGATATAATCAAATACGAATGTATGTAAACTGGTGTAGGATCGTTGTTGGACCCGAACGAGTCAATCAGAAGAGTCTTTTCTCTGTATCAAAGGCGGAATCAAAGATACAGATGCTCAAACTAATTATAATGCTTCTTTGATTGATTTAACAACGTTTACAACCTGAAAGCAATCTGGCAGCACTTCGTTACAATTTCCGGAACCGTACCAAATGAATGAACAAGTGCACCTTATATAGTAGAGGTGATTTCGCTTATATGGACATGCCATATGAGCGAAATCAGCAACTTATGATTTCGTTTTGATGGACAGTGTCCATATGAGCGAAATCAGCCTCTTAACTTCTAAATTTTGAATCTCGAACCTCGTGCGCTAGATATCCTAACCTATCCTATTACGTTACATGATACAAGACGAAGTCAATAGACGTAATGCACCAACAGACTCCCCTCGGATATTGACGAAGTCTTCAGTGACTAATCTTTATCATGACATCTCTTCAGTCTTGATCATTCTGCATCCTCACTCAGATTGTAACATTGTAAGCATCCATCACTCTCTTGATCAACTTCACACTTTGACTCTTACACCAGGATCTCATCACTGGTTCTATCATCAACAGCTTTATCATCAGCAGGCTCCCCCTTTCGTCAAGCTTCCGTGCTTTTAGGGATCGACACCTAGCTTTCCAGCTACAAGCTCCTCCTAACTTTCAGCTTGTCTTCAGACTCCCCCTTAGACTCAGCTCTCGGGATCGTAGTCTGGACTTTTCCTGTAATCACTCATACAATTATAAGTAACAACATTTTAATCTTTCAGATATTGTAATCTAACAATCCAATCTCCTCAAAATCACTTCTCATAAATTTGGCAGTTTCATCGAATCGTATCGGAAACTAGCTCTATAACAATATAAGCATCCAAATCCCCCACAGTTAATCATCCAAGTCCAACTTAATGACCTTGGAGATATCACAAACTGTTTTTGAATTTTTTTATTTTAAAACTCCAAGTTTCATATTAATGAACTTGTTTTATTTTCAGAAACACGATCAGCTTACTTAGATTTTGAAACACAGCAATCAGACATCGGTTGTCTAAAAAAACAGAAATCAAAATCTTTTTGAATTTTCTAAAAACGTAAAGCAGTAAAGAAATATGTACAAACATATTTACAAACAATATTTTTGTTTTGAGTATGCGTCAGAGGATCATATCAGTTTTTGACAAGTCAAAAGTACCGTTGAGCTTAATTTCACTTTAAGAATTAAACAATTCACTTAGATTGTCGATATACTTGTCCACTTCAATTTTCATACAAACTTCAACTGATTCAGGATACGAATTAAGTATTTTAAAAACTTAAACCCATTCATGTGTCCCACCTCTTGAATATACTCCCGTATCCAGATCCCAATATTCAGTCTTACAGGTAATTATAACACAAATGATATCTGTAAGGGGTTAATAAATTATGAAGAATCATGAGAGCTCAGGTCAGAACTACCGTTCAGCAGAGAGATCATGACTCAACTTGGGAGTGTCCCCTTTAGAGGATCTTTTTTACAACAGCATTGCTAAGAAATTTTATTGTCTTATCATATATGCTGAGGGTGATGCTATGTTTCAAGCATTTGCGGAAAGTATTATTCGAGGACTAGGTCAGAACTTCCATTCAGCAGAAGTCCCGGAATAATACCCCAGACATCATTGAGTATAAAAACCTAGTATATCAGATTATGAGACCTTTCAAACGAGATTTCAGGGGTTACCTATATATCCAAGTAGTGTTCCCCACAAAATAAGCAAGTGTTTGATTTTAGGTTTATATCCCGAAAAAGTTTACTAAATGTATAAAAATCTACCGGCATATCATCAGTGAGACTGTTTAACGCTATTTAATCATTACAAATCATTAGCATACTGTAACTGTCAACTAATGCACTATCATTTCCTCTTTTTACGCAAAAACTCAATTTTCAATTTTATCATGTTTTTGGCTTTTTCAAATTTTCAAATGTTTTCGTATTTTCTAACAACATTACTCCCCCTAAAATGCAAAACCATTTAAAAGAAAATTTGACAACACGAAACTGATAGCTTTATCTCGCCATCCATGTTCTACTAATCATGCACTGAATTACACTAAAAGCAATAATTACCCCCATGATTTACAACCCATTGATCTTAACAGTTTGAAAACCGTTTTTCAATCTTGTGAAAGTAATCATGTTTGTTCAGCCGTGAGGGTTTCGGCGTATTCAATCAACATTTATTCAAACAAAATTAAAAACAAACATATTTTTGGATTTTAAAATTTTAACAAACTAAAAACATATTTTTGGTTTTAAATTTTTCAATTTTTAGGATTTCGAAAATATTGTTTATTTATGTACAGAAACAATCAAACTAAACTCCCTGTTCAACCAAACCAGGGTCCTGCAACCTCTTCCTGTGCCAGGCTGCTCCAACTACCATTCTCACAATCTTCAGCTTCGTTGAGCACCTGCACATTCAAACTTTATCAATCATTTGAACAATTTAGCACAGGTCTGTTGGACCTTAGGCATTTCAACACAATAATGTTCATTCAATTTTGGAAACTCTTTATCACTTAAGACGTTTTCAATTTTGACTTCAACTTTCTCATCTTTTACTGACGTCACTTGTTTCTTAGCACTCCACATTTGACCTTCGGGAGTACCTCTTTTGTAAAAATTTGTCTCTTTTTGAACCTTTTGATTTTGAACAACATTTTTAGGTTTCCAAAACTCTTGAGGTTTTGTCATATCAACAGATGTTCTCCAACTCTGTGTTGTTCTGAATCTGGGTGTGTGAGAATTCCAGGTCTGTCTTGAATCGAACCTGTTCGGGTTTGATTTCCAATTTTGATTTGAAGCAAACTTGTTTGTATTGTACCTCCTAGTTTGTTTCGAATCAAATCTGGTTGACCTTGGTTTCACATCCTCAGATTTCTGTTTTTCAACATCAACAGGCTTTGGATTAGGACACGTTCGTGCAACATGTCCAATCTGATCACATTTAAAACACACTTTCTTTGGAACATCCTTGGACTGTTGTTGTTTCTTTCTCATAGCATCAAACTCTTCATTAGACTGTAGTCCAAATTTGAGTTTTTCCTCTTCTTTCAAGCTTTTCCCTTGAACAAAATTCATCTTTTGTTGCAAATTTTGTTTTTTACTTTGATTCCAATTCCGTTTCTTTTTATAACCCAAACCAGCCTTCATGTTTTTTTTCTTAAAACCAGGTTTGTTATAAAAAGATTTATGACCTTTTCCAGCAAACTTTGGAATCTCAGACTTCTCAATCTCAACCATTTTGAAAACTTTATCGACCTTTTTCTGAAATCACATTCTGAATCGGGAATACAACATCCAAGAATAGTTTGTCCGATCCAATCATGGTATAAACCAATCCCTTTGAATCATCATCCAAATTTTTCTCAGATTTTGTATTTTTCAGATATCCATCATAAAAATTTCCTTCATCTTCATCCTGTGATTCAGACTTACCTTTTGTTGACTCATCTTTCAAAACGCTTTCAACAACCTTACTTACCACCTCTGAATTATTAGCATCATCAGATTTGGAGTAAGTCACATCGATACTTTCAGGTAACTGGTCAGTTATGTTCAAACCCTTTGCCACCTTTTCCTCATCATAAAAAGTATAATTGTTTCTCAATGGTGGTGGAACCTGATGAAATTCTGAACCAATACCCTTTTTGCAATTTTCAGTATCTTTGTCATCTGGTGTGATGTTGAAAATGCGTTCAAGAATGTACGAAGAGTTATGATAACTTTGAAGTTTTGTAACAACCTTTTCTTTTTCAGCCAAGACTTGTTTAAGATTAGCAATTTCATCAACACACTTGTTCAATTCAATTTGCTTTTCTTTAAACCTTCTTTCATACATTTCTTTAGTGACTAAAGTTTCAGACAATCTTTGATCAAAACTTTTGACTTGGCTTTTCAAAGTATCATAAGCTTCTTGTACTCTCTGACTCGACCACTTTAAAGAATCATACTGTTTTTGTAAATCTTGAAATTTAGATTCTTTTTCAACACAATCAACACATTTTGTAGAACACAGTTGTCTATAAACATCATTATCCTTTTCAAGACCTTGACACTTCTGTGTTAGCTTTTTAACCTTTAGTTTCAAAATTTCTTCTTTGTCCATCATTTCTTTACATTTTATTGTGAAAACATTTTCAAGTTTAACTATGTCATTGTCTTTTGTTTTTATGATATCATCTTTTTCAGTACAGGCTTTGCACATTTCTATGCAATTCCTGCACTTGTTTTCTTTTTCATCAACCAATTCAACATTCGGTAAATCAGAAGATTTTCTAACCTCAGTCTCATTCAGCACCGATTCTTCTGACTCAACTTTCTGAACTTCCTCTACCTTCTGTTCTTCTTTTATCTTCTGTTCTTTTTCAGCTTTCTGATCTTCTTCAGCAGCAATCTTCACAACAGCCTTTACTTCTTCAATCATCTTCTTCAATTCTTCTTCTTTTCTCTTTTTCATCTCTACCACCTTCGGTAGACTTGCTTCACAAACCTCTCTAATTTTCTTCTCCAAATCAGGCAGATATGCTTTATCAGATAACCTTCGTGTGTTGAAAGTAGCCTGCCTTGGAACCAAATTTGTTACAGCTTCGAAATCCACTTTTGATGGATCAACAACTGGATTACCCCGTGGATCCATGTAACATTCCAACTCATCATTCCATCGTTTTGCTCTCTGGGCTTCTTTGAATGGTTCATTTAATTTTCCGATTTCCCATCTTGCATAGTCTGCTTTCCACCATCTATCAGGATCAGCATCAGCCACAAATGCATATCCAACTGCATCTTCTTCAGGGCAAACTTGACTCCAGTCGTAACCTTCATCATCATATATAACTGCAAGAGCCCTTGATTTTTCTTCAGGCTGTTTCAATCTTGGTGGCTCAGATTTGTTCTGATGGTAAATCGCTTTCTTGTAATAATCTTCATTGAACGGGTTTGCAGAATCACCATCAGCATACGCATTTCTGCACTCGCGCTTAAAGTAACCTCTTTGTTTGCATTTGAAGCATGTCACCTTAGATTTATCAAATCCTAGTTTGGTAGATGGTCCACCAATTGACTTTCTCCCCGTGATCTCCATGAATCGCTGTGCCCGACGAACCGCACTGGCCATGCACCATCTTATATCCATTAGTTCCATCTCCTTGGGGTCTAATTGATCATAATCTTCTTTTGTCAAGTTGGTATTGCCAATCTTCCCTGCAACGAGGCTTTCATACGATTCAAGTACAGATGCCAAGAAAACCATCTGTTGTTTCGCCGATTCTTCACTGAAATTCTGCCCATTCTTCAGATCCACTGCGATATTACACTGGAATAAATTCTTTGAAGCAGATTGGTCTGAAACTGTTGAAGAAGATCCACTGTGAAAACCACTGTGAAGACTTTCATTGTTCACTGAATTTGAACTTTCTGCAGAAAATGTTGTTTTTGGAGATCCAGCCTGTGGTGCATGTCCTCTGTAGTAAAGCTCCACATTTTGCTGATAAGCTGGATTGTTGACTTTAGATCTCTTTATCTCCAACTCATGGCTTTCAAGTCTTTCAATCAGCAAATCCACTTTCAAATCTTCAGGCTTGATTGTGTTCTTCAACATTAAAGCGAAGTATTGCCACTCTTGATCATTTGGCAATGAATCAAACAATTTATCTACCAAATCCTCTTCAGAATATGTGATTTCATGTCTGGCTAACTCCATTTTCAGATGCCCAAATCTTTCGATCATTCTACAAATAGATTCATTTTTCATACAACTGAATAAATCAAACTCTTTACGCAACAATTTCTTTTTGTTTTTGACAATTTCATTACTTCCTACACACTTTCTCCCTAACGCTTCCCACAAACTCTTTGAAGTTTTCTCTTGTTCAAGTAACGAGATAATATCCTCTCTCACTGACTGTTTGATTAATGTGATCATCTTATATTCAGCCACAACATTTTTTACATCTATGTCTGAGAAATCTTTTGGATCTATTAACTCTCCTCCCTCTTTTACTGGTTCAGTGTATCCATCTGTCATTTTTAACCAGCTTTCAGGAGCGAAAGCTTTTACCCAACCCTCAAATCTGTTTTTCCACCAGTGATAATCTTCCACTTTCATTAGCTTTGGTGGCTTCTGTTGGCTTCCGTACATGTTCTCAAACTTCAAATTCTCCGAAATCTCTCTTGAATATTCTTTCATCTCAGATCTTCTATCTGACGATTCGGAAGTGAACGCGTTGTAGAATGTGTTGTAAAATTCTTCACCGTTGCTTGACATCTTCAATTACCTGAAAGCAAACGAAAACAACTAATCAGTTTAAATGAACTGAGAAAATGTGAACGTGTGAAACGGTTGACTCGATCTAGAACTCGTGTCGAAAATTTGTGGACTCGTTTCAATGTCGTTGAAGTGAAATCACTGAATGACAAGACTTGATCGGAACCAAATAGATTTAATTTGGGCTTTAGAATGATTTGAGCCGTGTACTTCTTTATATGGGCTGCAACTATGACACACTTGGGCCAAGACTTGATCCGTTAATGATGATGAAACAATGAAACTTGGGTCAATAACAAACTAATGACTGACGTATTCATTTTGTCAACAACATCAGCTTTTAACTAATTCTGATTTGACCATTTAATTATAAAGTCACATAAACCGAACAATTTGAATATCACATGCAGCCTTGAATATCAAAATATGTATTGGGCCGTGTAAT
The DNA here is from genome assembly GCA_030545235.1 of Helianthus tuberosus. Taxonomy (NCBI): domain Eukaryota; kingdom Viridiplantae; phylum Streptophyta; class Magnoliopsida; order Asterales; family Asteraceae; genus Helianthus; species Helianthus tuberosus. Next base: position 197,420,995 of record CM060424.1, read on the forward strand.
ATGAGGTGGGCTAACAATAATCAACTTTAATCGATTGCTATAGGACCAATATAAACTCGAGCAGTGTGATCACATGGATATCACAATTTGACTCAATTGAACTTCACTTTTCACATGCAAACTATTATGAACCGACAAACTATGAAACCAACTGATTGCTGATTGGACCAATAATGTGCGTCAAATGTCTTGGGTCTATACTACTGATCACGTGAACTGACACACGCAATAATGATCATGTGAGCGGAATCTCTGATTTGATGACACAAGAGCGAAATATGATGTTCAAATAAGCGAAATCAGATGTTCAAATAAGCGAAATCTGATTTAAATGCACTATGAGCGAAATCAGAGTTATAATGGTCACAAAAGCGGAACCAGATCTCTTTGGTTGACACAAAAGCGGAACTATGTTTCTTGGGTTGACACATAAGCGGAACCTGTGTTCACAAGAGCAAAACCTGTGGATCTACACTAGTACACAAGTAACCATTAGACGGGGTTCAATTTTGTTTTTAGACGCGGTAATGCACATAACCCCGTCTAAATATACACACACAATCTCATCACATCAGGATACTAACGAAATATCCTTTAAACACTAATAAAATTCGTGTCTTTTGATATGAACCCCGACTTAAAATATGCTTACATAGCTTTAGACGGTGTTTACAAACCCTAACTTAAAATATAATTGAACACTAATAAAATTTGCATCTTTTGATACGAACCCCGACTTAAAATACGCTTACATAGCTTTAGAGAGTGTTTACAAACCCTGACATAAAATATAATTATAAAACCCCTTTTAAGTATGATACAATGGAGATATATATATTATTTGAATTTTCTAAGTATGATATGGATAGAGATAAAAGGCATGCTTCCTACACTACTAGAAAAAATACCTTTAATGACACAAGAACAATGACACACATTAAATTTATGACACACAAACGCTTGTGTCATAGAAAAAATGTCATCATTGGTAAAATTTGAATGTTTTATGACACTTATTCTTGTGTGTCATCGTTTAAATGTCATTTTCAAAAAAAATAAAACACATTAAAATATGTGTGTCATGATTTTGTGTCATCTTTCAACTTTTAATAGTTAAACAAAACGTATGTGTCATCGTTGTGTGTCATCAATATGTGTGTCATTGTTGTGTGTCATCGTTTAATTTTTAATTAATTTAATCACCAATCTATCATGGCGCCATCTAAAAACTTATCAAAAAGTTTTATCCCCCAAAATTCCCTCTCAAAAACCCAAACCCTACGCTTCATCATCCCAAATCCCTCTCAAAATTCTACACACCAAATTCCCAATTCCCTCTCAAAAACCCAAATCTTCAGCCGCTTCATCATCCCAAATCCAAACAAATTTCTTGCTGATCATCTCCTTCCAGGTAAAAAACCTCATCCAATAATCTATTAACAAAGCATCTTAAATTCTAGGGTTTATGTAACCGATAATCTGCTGAACATCTTCTTTCAGGTTTGAAATTTAGTTATACTTCATGAAATATCAATGTTATTTTAGACTGCGGGGTATGGGGCGGGAGTTTGGGCGTGGGTAGGGGGAAAACGCCCAAGCCACCATCCCGGGTGGACTTGGGTTTGGGCGTGGCCCTTGGGGCTTGGGTTTCAAGCCGGGCGTGGGGCGGTATGGCCATCCTAGTTGGCTGAATCTCATTGGCTCATCCGTCACGTCATAGCGGTCCATCCCAAAAGTTTTGAATTTTTAAATTCAAACCGTTGGCTTGGCCAAGCGGTCACCCCAACCGATCACCCCAACCCCAACATCCCCTATAAATAACCCCAAACCCCAACCATGTGGTCCATCCTAAACCCCACCGTGGTCCATCCCAAACATTCGCTATCCCCCCCCCCGCTGCCCCAACCGGTCACCCCAACCCCAACATCCCACGAACCCGCTATGGCATCCTGGACCCACGAAGAAGAACTTGCCCTAGTCACAAGCGTCGTTGACGCTATGAAGGGGCGGCCACCGGGCCAAACAAAATATTGGCCGGAAGCTTTTGCGGCCTACCGACTAAACGTCGGTAACGACCGCCACAACGTCAACGCGTGCCAACATAAATGGCGCGAGCTACGTCCCAAGCTCGAGCGTTTCAAGGCTTACTACGAAGCCGTTCTTGGGGGCGAGTTAAGCCACAAGGACCGGGTGGCGGTGGCGAACATAGAGTTTCGCGGCAAGGGAAAAAAGGCGTTCGACAAGATCGACCTTTTTGAAATTTATTTAACGCTTTAGGTTTCTTATTTTGTAATTTTTAGGTTTATGTAATTTTATAAATATTAATGAAGTTGTATGTTTTTTTATAAATGTTTGTGTGATTTTTTTAAATTTTTTGTATTAATGAACTTGGATCCGTTTGTTTGTGGCTGGGTTAATACTGGCCGTTGATATTGAGTGTGATCCATGGCTAAGGTTTTATCAGAAAAGGCGGGGTTTTTTCCTCCCTCCCCATGGTCACTTTTGCTCAATCTCCCCCAAATTCACATTTACAGCAAACACTACCAACCTCCAAAATCACACTACGAGCTCCAATCTCACCACCGTACGAAACCCCACCGGACAAATCTCCACCGGACGACCACCGTACGACAACCAGACGAAGCTTTTGTTCCCACCACCGGACGAACCCCCTTAAGGTTAGTTTAATTTTTCACCTTGTTTTTTAGCTACTGGAATTAGGTTGAAGTGTTTGATTTGTGTATTTGGAAGAAATATTAAGTTGCAGGTGAATAGGAAGTTGAAAAGTCATACTAATTGTTAGTCATGATAATATAAACTAATTGTTCGTCTGGATTTTCATGTGTAGTTAGATTTTTTACTTTTTATTTTTTGCAATTTCATTTCAGATCTTTGATTTTATTAAATCCTCTTCCCCTAGATCCTTTTTAGATTTCGATTTTTGGTTTAGGGCTGTTAATTGGGGCGTCATACAAATCATGAAAATGGAATGTTTAAAAGTTGTATATTTTGGCTTCTAGAGTTGTTGATGATGGTACAGGCTGATGGTCAAGACCCGTGCTTGCAAAGTTGGTATTGTAATGCCTGATGCAAGCTAGAGTTGGAAACCGAGAATCTAATTAGCCATACATGAGTTTCCCCGTCATGAGAAAGCAACAAATTTGTCATTTCGACAAAAACAACTATATTTTCATTGATTAATACCCCATCTTTCTTCTACCAATCCTATCTTTATTCATTCTCCAAGATTTCATCTCTTTTCAATCTTTAACATATCAACAGATTAAAGGGTGTTTGTTATATTACACTAACTCAATATGATATTGAAGATGTTCAAGAACACTGCAATAATCTATGTAAGTATATATATTGCTCTTCTTCTTTATAGTTTATACATTAACACACTCACTTCACTTCTTGATTGATCTCATTTTATGTAATTATGTTTGTTTGAATATGTTAAAGTTTCCCAGCAAGGGATAGTTTCTTTGTATAAAAGATTTTGTCAACTCGACCGCAATGCCAAGGGATTCATTTCTGCTGATGAGTTTCTTTCGGTACCCGAATTTGCAATGAATCCTCTGTCTCAGGTATGTTTTTTTTATTTTTTTTATTTTTTTAATTTTAATAGATATACTGGGATGCCTAGAGAGTATTTCATGATCATAATGATATGCTTGTTTTTGCTTTATGTTTTTTTTTAATTTTTTTTACTTATTATAGAGATTGCTTAAGATGGTGGATGGTCTTATTATAGAGATTGCTTAAGATGGTGGATGGTTTGAACTTTAAGGACTTTGTGATATTCTTGTCAGCTTTTAATCCTAAAGCAAACATGCCCCAGAAGATTGAACGTAAGTGTCACACCTTATTTTGATCAAGGCTAGCTAAAGCATCTTGTTTTTTGATTATATTTTAAGAGAAAATGATCAAAATGACCCATTTCGACCGATGAATTTAACAAAATGGACACCTTTTTTTCAGAAAAATATAATTTGACTTTTCTTTTTCTAGTCAAGAAATTGTTTCAGCTAACCAGAAGCTTCCACATGTCACACCCTGCTATGCTATGCTTGCATAGCAGATTTTGACCTGACGCAATAGATTTCCATCTAAAGCAAAAGAATAGTGATGGAAAGTTGTTGCGCCAACATTGATATATGAGGCGCCCAGGGACACTTGTCGGGTTGACTCGTTTAGCTTAAAATTCTTCATGAATATGGTTTACCTTCGATATTAACTAACTTTTGTAAACACATAATCTCAGTTATATTCAAAGTATACGACTCAGATTATAACGGTAAGGTGACTTTCAAAGACATAATGGACCTGGGGAATTTTATTAGATTAAAAACTTGGCTTTTATAAAAATGGACCTGGGGAATTTTATTAGATTAAAAACTTGCGTCAGTTTCACATAAATGATTATGATGTTTTGTGTGCAGATTATAAACTTCCCCATACCATTTAACTACTAGTTACATTTTAAGCTTTGGTTATGTATAGATTCATAACTAACTTGCTTTTTTACTACTTCCAAAACAGAAATTTCACTTAGTCGTTTTTTGTTTGTCTTGTTGATAGTTGATGCCGTGTTCATTATATATCATGAAATGTGAAAAGAGATTGAAGAGGAACATGCAAGAAAAAAGAGTTGAGCTTAAAGCTATGTTAAAGATATTGACGGCCACCGACGAAACTTGGTGCAGACACGAAGTAGGCTACGAATGAAGAAATAGAAAAGACAAGGAAGGAGATGCCTTTTTTTAACGGGCTAGGTGTTTCTTGGTTTAATTGTAGTTTTTTTTATGGATAGTATAGTTTTGAATAGATAAGTAATGACTGTTATTTTACCCGTGTAAACTTTCGGGTTGGATGTGTATTGGGTCGATTTGAGTATGTTCGGCTTATTATGTTGAATATATATATGAATTGATTGTTTGAAATTTGGACTGCAGTTTTTTTTTTTTTACTACAAATTATTATTTTTATTTGTTTAAAATTTAATTGCATATTTTTTTACATAATTGCTTATAAGTCGCGGTTCCTCTAACACCGACTAAAAGCTGATATAAAATTATAAAGTGATTTTAAGTCACGGTTTAAAACACCGACTAAAACCATTTTCCAAAAAGTAGTAACAATTTTTAAGTCGCGGTGGTGTATTTTAAGACGGGGTTTATCAAACCGCGTCTGATAAACAATACATTTTTAGCCACGACATTTTAAGTCGGGGTTCAAAACCGCGACTAAAAACTATTTTAACCGCGTCTAATGGTCACTTTTGTACTAGTGCTATGAGCGAAACCATACAATGTCCGAATAAGCGAAATCACATCCGAAGGTAATTTGACCCATTTTTAATCCGAAATTTGATATGAAACTTTCAAGGGTTAGTTATTATCCACTGATACACGTTCTGTGAAAAATTTGGCCGATTTTAACCGTGGAAACTTGTTCAGATCGAAAAAGAAGGTGTAGAAGACAGAAAACTGATGTAATTGAGCTAAACTCTTCCTCCTGAGCTCTGATACCACTTGTAGGATCGTTGTTGGACCCGAACGAGTCAATCAGAAGAGTCTTTTCTCTGTATCAAAGGCGGAATCAAAGATACAGATGCTCAAACTAATTATAATGCTTCTTTGATTGATTTAACAACGTTTACAACCTTAAAGCAATCTGGCAGCACTTCGTTACAATTTCCGGAACCGTACCAAATGAATGAACAAGTGCACCTTATATAGTAGAGGTGATTTCGCTTATATGGACATGCCATATGAGCGAAATCAGCCTCTTAACTTCTAAATTTCGAATCTCGAACCTCGTGCACTAGATATCCTAACCTATCCTATTACGTTACATGATATAAGACGAAGTCAATAGACGTAATGCACCAACAACTGGATAGTGTGAGCATAAGATAAACCGACGCATAAATGACGTGAGAAGTCATAAAGTCAGAAAATTTGTCCGAAAGGAAACGAATGTAGCCTTAGACTACGGTCAAGGTCAAAGAAAATACCAAGGCGAAAAATAAATGATTCTTCAAACAAAAACAGGGTGCATTGACACCAAACATGTATTTTAAGAACGACATGAGTGAAGAATGAACTACAGGGTCAACCTAACCTTTAGGGTTATAAACAATGGAAAGGTCTACTAGACTAAAACGACCCATGAGTCATGACTAGAAAGAAATAGATTATAAGGACCTCGCTTTAAAGATGTGAAGGTCTAATAAAATGGCCCATAGTCTAAGCGATAAAACCTACGGGTTAACTAGGCAAGGCGAGGGAATAAATTGAGGATCCCCGCATAAAACTAAGACTGTAAAAGTATAAATTATGGACTGTCAACATCCCGGTAGGGATAATTGACAAAGGTTAAAGAGAAGATCCTAAAACTAAAACTTCGGTTTTAGTAAGAAATAACGTTTTTATAAATATAAATTCTGATAGAAATTTAAATAGTAAGCATGAAAGATACAAGTCTTGACACTGATAGGCGCAAGACGATATATTCGAAAAGTGATATTTTCGAAAATGAAAGGTTGATATAAATTAAACATGATGTGACACGATCACGGTCAAGAAATACAATGTGAAGTAGAATCACATTATAACCAAGTGAGCGGTAAAAAGTAACTGGACTAATAAGTCTAGTTAGTGAGACCGGTTAAGGTCAGCAATTCAAATCAAGAAATTTGGTTTGCTTGTAAGCGGTGGATTCGGTATAACTGAACCGAATAAATAAATTTGAAAATAAAAGAATTTGTTGCTAAAAGTGAAAGATTTCACTAAAAACCTTTAAACGGGTCAAAGTAACGGATTCATAAAGAATTCGATAGTATATGAAAGCGATGGATATCGCTAAGTTAAGCAAACTAGTGGAAATAACGAGATTACGTTATTTCAAGTTGCACTATGTCGTAGGAGATACGTAGACAATTAGTGACCAAAAAGATGTTACCATATTTTCCTGGCAATACTAACAATTGGTTAAAGTATGAGTAATGTTTAAAAGATTTCTCGGATCAAATACATTGAGTTTAAACTCAAATAATTATGTAAGAAAAGGTTTCGAGGACGAAACCTCTTTAAGGGGGGTAGACTTGTAACACCCCGAAAACGGGTTTGGTAATCAAACTCCGTTAATACTAAAAGACGGGTAACGTACCGTTAGTAGTAAAAATAACCCGGTAAATATTTGGATTTAAATAAGAAATCCTAATATTAAATACAAACGAATCAAAGTTTTAAGGAATTAAGTTTATAAGAGCCTGAGTTAACGAGACTTAAAATAAAACGGGTTATAACTCCCGGAACCCACTAAATAACTAGGAAGGTCAACCTAGTTAGTCTAGTGTTTTAAAAATAATGAGGAACTTGATGTAGTAACCTTTATAAACTTGGGTAAAGTTGAGGGACTAAAATGGTTAAAGTGAGAAAATGGGTTTTTATTAATTAAAATTAAAAACACCAAAACACACACCTTTGTGTGTGTTCTGGTCGTACAAAACACAGGAGTCAAGAAGAGCTCTCAAGCTCAAACCCTAACAAGCATAAACTCAGTAAATTGAAGGGGTAAATCCAACCCAAATCGAAATCCAAGCACGAATTCGTGATCACCTCGATGAAGGGATCATAAGGTATGCCAAATTTCATTATTTAGTTCCATCTTGAATTCTTGGTGAACATATGAAATCGAAAATTTGGCTTGCATGAGTGAAGTTTGGATGAAATTAGGATGAAATCATGTCTAGGAGCAAACCCTAGTCAATAATTTGTTGAATTAGTGTTCATAGATTTGAAGTTCATAACCATCCATTTATGTGTTAATTGGGTTTTGTAGAAATATGATGAACACTTGAATTAAGGTGTTAAATGGATGAACATTGAAGTAGTGATGCTAGTTCTAGGTGTAGTTCATGTACACTAGACATAGAGGCATGATTTTGATACTAAAACTTGGTTAAAATGATGACCATAATTAGATAAAATATGTGTACAAAATCGCGCCTACAAGATGTTTGTTAAAATGCCCGAATGAATATTGAAAAGAAGATTTTATGAGAGACATGTATAATTGGCTAGTTTGACTAATTACGCGAAATATGGGTTAAAACGGATTCTAATCATAACAATGATTTAACTTAATTATGCCTACGGTATGATTAAAGGTAGTTGACTTCTAAAAGTCAAACTAACCAATGATGAAGTCGAATAGTAGTTTCGACATATGAAATAAGTGAGATGGAATAGTCGTGAATAATTATGACTAATCTAACCATCTTACAATTTACAATGATAGTTTGACGATTAACAAGCTAGGTGAAAGCTTGGGAACGAAGTGGGTCAAACGAAGCAGGAATGACGGAAAAGCATAATTTGGAAGTAAGGTAAGTATGGCTTACACTAGTCTTATATTTTAGAATATTCCCTTATCGTTTAGTTACGAATAAGATAAATACATAGTTGAGGTATGATGTTCCGGCGTGTAGACGTACGGAACGAGATAGTCGAGCATGACAAGAAACCATGTTGATGGTTTAAAAGGAGTTAAATCGGTAATTCGATCATTTTATGACAAATGGAAAATGAACTTTTAAATGGTTACCTTATAGGTAAACCAAAACAAACAATAAAGGTAAAACGGTAAATTAGTCACGCATTGACCATAACTATTGGTTTTAAAGGACACTTATGAAGTAAGCCTTAATAGGCCAAAAGGTGTTAAGAAATGAATTTTAGGTAAAATGACCGCACGATACGAATCGGAGCGAGTCATATAGTCGAGATGAAAATACATGTCGTCTCGCTAATATAATCGGTCATTTAGACCAAACGGGTCAAAAAGGTGAAATTATCACCCTTTGACAATATCGACTAACGGGTTGCCGAGTTGTATGATTTTAGGGAATAAATAGCACATGGATGTTTACGGCGCTATCTTTTAGCCGCCACTAAGGCAAGGTATTGAAACGGGTCAATATATTGATCCGAGCCAGGTATGTATAATAACACAACTCATCATGTAGAATTTGGTGTTCTATAAGAGTTAGACAAGGTTGAAATATAGATCGGTTATCTTTTAGGTAAACCGAATAAATTGAGTTATGATTATAGTGTTTTAAAAGCACATGGGTTTACAAACAAGAATTATAGTTAAAAGGTCGGATTTTGAGTCAAACAAGTATTTAAAGGTCCTTGTAGTAAAAGAAGGGTGAAAATTGACCAAATTGCCCTTGTAAGCTAATTTGAATGAACGACCTTTAAAGGTGGTTCGGAAACGAGTTTTATGATTAAATAAATGCTTAGAATGAGTATGGGTAGCGAAAGATGTAAATTCTTTGGTCGAAAGACTTTATATGAATCTTTGCCGTAAAATGATGATCCGAGGGGTAAAACTCGGAACATATAGATATCCACATTAAATCCAACACACATATAGTTGTAGTGGAAGATTACTTGATAAGAAATGTAGGAATAAGATGCTAGAAATGAATGAAAGCGATTTCATGCTTTAAAGTGCTTAAAAATACCCTTAACGGGTCAAAATAAGCATACGAGCGAAAACGGGTTTAAATTGTGTAAGAACCCTGTGATTAGAACCTAACATGGTAGATAACATTAATTTGAAGAAGTGCAAGTGATATAAGGATCAAACAAAGATGTTTGTTTGATAAAATGCATAAATGGGTTAAAATTCGGTAAAAAAGGTGATGAGTCGAAGGCTTAAAAGTCTAAAAAATTATTATGTTGAAAGATAGTTTTTAACTTCATATGATGGAGAATTAAATTACGGACGCGTAGGAAAAAGAATCGCGTAAAACGGAGCAATAACGATGAAGTTATGGTCGTTTCCGTAAAAACTGGTGTTGCTGAAAAATGCAGCAGAGCTGCTGGAAAACGGTCTCCCTCGCGTGGCGCGAGGGAGCAACTGGGTTCCTTCGCGTGGCGCGAAAAACCCTGTTTTGGCGAAAAAATTTTATTTTAATCAGTTTCGCTTCCCGGACTCGTTTAAATACGTTTTAAGTTACGTATGACTAATCCAACTCATGTTTTATGAGTTTCAGGTATAATTTTAGCACCGGAGGACGATCAAGCACAACGAAGAACCGAACACGATCAAGAAATAAGCTTCCGCACTTTGTATCGTTGTTATGTAAAATGACGAACTCACACATAATATGTTGTATAGTTTTTAATTCTGTAAATAAAGTTTAATGAACCCGTATTTTCGATGTATTTGAAATCATAACTACCCGTTTATTTTCGTAATCTATACGAAAACCGTTAAATAATAATAAGGGTGTTACAGAAGGGATCGACTATTTTGATACCTATGCAAATGTGGCTAGAATTAGTTATATTAGAACTCTAATAGCGATGTCTGCTTTGAAAGGGCTGTACATCCATCAAATGGATGTAAAGACTGCATTTCTAAATGGGTATCTAAATGAGGAGATTTATTTGGAGCAACCAGAAGGGTTTGTGATGCCCGGACAAGAGAACAAAGTGTGTAGACTTATTAAATATCTTTATGGTTTGAAGCAAGCTCCTAAAGAGTGGCATGAGAGATTTGATACCACTGTGACTACTTTCGGGTTTCGACACAATAGTGCTGACAGATGTATTTATACTAAATGCGAACCCGGTTATACAGTCGTGATTTGTCTCTTTGTTGATGATATGTTGATCATTGGCACTCACCTTGAAGGTATTTCTGAAACAAAGTAATACTTGTCCTCAAACTTTAAGATGAAAGATCTAGGAGAAGTTGATACCATTCTTGGGATCAAGGTGAAAAGAACTGGAAGTCGGATTTCTCTAAGTCAATCTCATTACATAGAGAAAATTCTGACTAAGTTTCAACACTTAAATATTAAAGAGTTTAATACCCCGTTTGATCCAAGTGTGAAACTTAAAGTGAACTCTGGAAGAGCAGTGGCTCATCTGGAATATGTGAGTGTTATTGGAAGTATGATGTATGCAACGCATTGCACTCGTCCTGTCATTGCTTTTGCTGTAAGCAAACTGAGTCAGTATACTGTCAATCCAGGGACAGAACACTGGAAGGCAGTGGGTAGAGTACTTGGATACCTGAAAAGGACCAATAACTTAGAACTGACATACACGTCTTCTTCCAGAATACTCGAAGGTTATTCTGATGCAAGCTAGATTGATCACACCAATGATTCAAAATCTACAAGTGGGTGGATTTACACTCTAGCAGGAGGAGCAATTTCTTGGGCGAGCAAGAAACAAACGTGTATTGCCCATTCAACTATGGAAGCTGAGTTCATAGCACTAGCTGCGGCTGGTAAGGAAGGGGAGTGGATTAGAGATCTACTTACTGACATCCGTCTGTGGGATGTTCCAATGCCGTCCATTCCCATGTATTGTGATAGTGAGGCCACACTATCTAAAGTATACAACGCAGTGTATAATGGGAGGTCAAGACACATAGGTCTTCGGCACAATTATGTGAGACAACTGCTTGAAAGTGGTACCATCAAGGTTGTCTATGTCAAGACGAGTAAGAACTTGGCAAATCCGTTTACTAAACCTCTGACGAGAGATTTGGTTGTGAATACCGCGAGAGACATGGGTCTAAAACCACAATAGAATCGTTAGTGATGGAAACCCAACTTGAACTTAGTGCTCCTATTTCTCAAGTTTAATGGGTAAAAACGAAGTCACTTAACGATAGAAGGTACTATCAATTTTGATTGATCCATGTGAGGTATGATAGTACGTCGTTGCCGAGAACAAGGGTGAGCTTATGCTCTTAACAAAGTTTTGGAGGCATCCAAGCAACATGGATGATGTAAAACTTCGCCTATATGATCTAGGGGTGGTGTCTCCTCAAGTGAAGATTAGTGGTTTATCTTCTAAAGGGTCATGAAAAGGATTTATTGCGCATGGCCATATTCGCGCTCAGTGAGAACGCAAAGTCAGCTGGTGATGTGTGGGGGTAAACCGAAGGGGGCTATCAGGTTAAAGGTTTAATTCCATAGGACACCAGCAAATCTGTCTCTTCTTGTTTATCAACATAAACTGGGTTTAATCTTCGTGACACCTAGTGACATCATCAGTCTAAGTGAGGAAACATTCCAACTTGGTGGGGGATTGTTGGAAATTTTAAAGGATAACATACAAGTTGGTATGTTTCCTTCATCCCACATTGGTGGAGGGAATGAAGTTTGAGTGGTTTATAAGGGATTACTCCTTATGGGCCTCCAAAGTGTTAAATGGGTTGAGAAGTGGATAAAGCCCACACGCGCGCCGAGCCGAGCCGCGAGCTCTCGAATGGTCGCGTTTGAGGCGCGAATGGGCGCGTTTGAGGCGCACTTTGCACTTCGCACGTACGCATTGTCGCGAGGAGCTTTTATTTTTAGCTAGGGTTTGGTTCAGGTGTGTCAAATCTGTGGATCGAATGAGATAAGGAGATAGAGGTGAATTCGAAACAGTGGGGGTTATCCCATTATCTCTAGTAATTCGAATTCGTGTGGGATATCTCCAGCAACCGAATTTGGTTCTGGATGGTTATCCCACTCCCCGTTTTTCTCATTCTTTGGTGTGATCACAACCTATAAATAAAGGCCTCCTGCTACCCATTCAAGACACCTAATTTTCGCAGCCTCCTCCCACCTTTCTGTGCTCCAGTTTCTTCTGCGTTTTTCTGGTTTCCATTGCTGTTGGAATACCGGATCAGTTCTGCATTAAATCCTAGGAGTTTACGCTGTAGCTCACGGCAATACGAGCGCGTAAAATCCTTTAAGGACAGGAGTCATCCGTGCAGTTCAAGGATCTTCTTTCTCAATCGCCAGGTTGGTTTTAATTTTTGCGTGTTCTTTAAATTCGTCCGATAACGGGACAGTCTCCTTCTACATTTCTTTAATCAGTTTGCTCAAGTTAGAACAAACTGGTTTGGCTGATAACTCGATAATTAATAAAGTTTATATTAATATACTGTTTGATTGAAATATTTTCAACGCTAACACCATCCAATTTATCTATTTAATCCCCCGTGTTGTCATTTTACTCCATTTGCTTAACACCATCCAATTTATCTATTTAACCCCCATGTGATGGTATTTCTGTTTTTTTTACATTCAACCCTTTAATATGGAAAGAGTTAAAAGTATTTTTCTAATAATATATCCAACATTACTTAAATTTTATAATTTTAAACCTAACAAAAAAAATAGAGAAAATTACAATAAAAAACTTATATTTTTTGGAAACAAAAGATATATCAATATTTCATTTTCTAAATCATCTTTGTTACTGTAATTAACTTTAATAAAAAAAAAACACAAAGATCTTTGATTTGGTATTTACCTCATTTATAAGTGTTCATGACCATAGAACTATCTAAACCGGAACAAATTAACGGATTTAACTACTGATTTGACATTTATATAAATGGAAAAAAACATGGTATGATGGTTTCATTCACATTGCATAAGTTAAAACCATTGCATCAAAAATCTGTTTAAACCATATCCATTAACCACAAAATTTAAAAAATCATTGGATTTATTACTACAAAAAAGCTATCTTAACTCTTTCCCTTAAATATGATTTAGAAAATGAATTGATGATATATCTTTTTTTTTTTCAAAAAATCACGAGAATAATTATTCTTTGATATATTTGTACTATAGAGTATGAAATACATATATAAATTCAAAAATTTATTATTGTAACTAGTATTAAGCCCCTGCGTTGCAGCGGTTCTCATAAAACTCTGTTAAGTAGTAGCAATACTATACCGAAACGTAAAAACAAAATAAATAAAAACGGGAAAAAAATAACGCCGATCGAAAAACAAACGTAAAATCTTTGAATCACGCACGCTCGATTGCTGAGAAATTAAACCGAAACGTAAAATATAGAAAAAAATAACTAAGTCCATCTAGGACCCGCGTGTTGGACGAACTTGTCAAACGCAGAAAAATAGATGTGACTCGACGGGCTGTCAAACGGGAAAAAAATATACGAAAAAATGTTAAACTCCACACGCAATTTGCGGTGTGTTACCTCACAAAATTTAGTACGAAACGAAAAACTTGGGAAAGATGAAAAGTATGGTGGACCAAAATTGAAAATAAAAAAGAGTTGGGATTAAATTGCAAAAGATGAAAAACTTTGGGTTAAAAGTAAAAAAAACAAAAGGTCTAAATTGCAAAGTTGAAGTTATTTATTAATTTTAGATAAAGATAAGGATAAAAATAAGTGATATCTATATATTGATTATTATTTAATATTAATATTAAAAGAAATTTAATAAATAAAATTTATAGTTAGATTTCTCTTTGTATTTTTTTATTAGATTTAAAATCATAAAGTTTAAAAGACATAAATACCCTCACTTGGAAGATAAATATGATAGAATAAGGCAATTTGAGTGAGATAGCAACAAAAAGGAAAGTGCAATGTCAAAATTGCAAGATTTAAGAATTTGAAATAAATAACAAAATTGATCAAACAACATATATAGTTAATAACTTAATATAAAAACTTTGGGGAGTAAAATTAGTAAAAATAAGAAGAGTAAAGTCCTATTTGAGTTCTTGTGGTTTGTGCAGTTTAACTATTCGAATCCAAAAACCAAAACTGTCTTAATTTGAGTCCCTATGGTTTCTAATTTTAACCATTTGAATCCAAAAGTAAACAGCATCCATATCAGAAACATTTGGTTTTTGGATTCAAATGGTTAAAATTAGAGACCACAGGGACTCAAATGGTTAAAATTAGAGATCACAGGGACTCAAATCAAGACAGTTTTGGTTTTTGGAATCAAATGGTTAAACTGCACAAATCACAGGAACTCAAATAGTACTTTACTCAAATAAGAAAAATGGGGGTACATTTAGCAACATCCATAAAAAAATCTTATGCTGTAGCCCAGTGGTGGAACTAGAAGAAATATCCAGGGGTATCCTAATTATTTTTACGGTACATTTATAGAACGGATTTTTTTTACCTACATTACGGGGCATCGCCGATCCTGAAAACTCAAGTGCCCTGGGCGAGGCAAAAAAAGGCCCTCCTGCAGTCCTGCTCGACGTTTGGTATCCTGCTAATGTGCCGCCCATTCAAACTTCAAAGGCTTGGACTGTTATTTAGTTTGTAAACAATTTGGGCTTATTATGTTTGTAAAGAATCTCATTTGGGATTATTATTTAGTTTGTAAACAATCTGGGCTTATTATTGGTTTGTAAACAATTTTTTTAGGGGTGTCCTCGTAGTTGTTTAGAGGTGTCCTTTGTATAAAAATCGAAAACTAAAATAAAATTTTACACTACCGGTAAAAAGTTGATCCGTAGCCCGGGCTACAGCTAGTTCTAAGCCAGGTCCGCCCCTGCTGTAGCCGTTATTTTTTTGTCGTATTGATTTGACGATTACAACTTTTCGGGTGCTATTTATCTTTAAAATAAACTATTAGAAACTCAAAAAATAACTGTGACCCGATCCATTTTGACTTAGGGGCTGTTTGGCAACATCTGAATGATTAAATGCTGAACTAGTAAGAGGTCCGAACCATTAAGTGCTGAATTAGTAAGAGGTCTGAACCATTAAGAGCCTGTATAATGCTTAACCGTTTAGAGCCAAATGTCTGACCAATTCAGATTAGAGGTTTTAACCATTCAGACTCTGTATAAATCTTAACCATTCAGAGGCAAATGTCTGAACCATTCAGACATCTGCTCGTGAAACAAACAGTCTGAACCATTAAGTGTTGAACCAGTAAGAGGTCTGAACCATTAAGAGCCTCATTAAGAGGTAAACAAACAGCCCCTTAATCCGTAACCTAATATGTTTTACCATCTCTTAGGCATGTTTTTCTTCACCAACGTTTAGTTTTAACTAGGGAAATTCTTCGCGCTACGCAACGGGAATTTGTTCGGTAACATTTCCACTCGTTATGCTATTAGCACTCGCTATAACAATCAAAAATAGAAATTAAAAAAGATAAAGTTTTCTTATACCTGAAAAATATCAACATGTGTTTTACATCGCTTAAAAACCATGTATCGTTGTTCAGTTTGAATTATTTTGTTCGCCAGGATGCTACCATCGTACTGTCACTCGTATAGCGTGCACTTTATTTTGAATACAACTTCGTTATCAATTAGATTTTATACCAGAATGTAGAGAAAATCTAAACAAACATACAAATTATTACAGAAAAATTATATTTTATTAAAAAAATTAATGGGTAAAACTCGTTAATTCAAAATTTTGGAAAATAAAAGAAAGTTATTATAGATGTACTAAGTAACCAATTTATGTTTTTACTACTTCTCTGAGTATGTAGTGGAAAGGAAAATAAAAGAAAGTTATTGTAGATGTACTAAGTAACCAATTTATTGTTTTTACTATGAATATAATGTTTTACTACTTCTCTGAGTATGCAGTGGAAAACATGTAAACATAATAACTATTACAGCATTCAGGTTAGCAGATAGTTGAGAAACAGATGTAGCCATGGAATTTGATATGTCAGTCAGCTTGATCTGGTTCCCGTTTAGAGCGTACATGAGTGATGGTGATTGACGGGTAGTCCGTAGGACAACCCTTAAGTGGTATAAATGATATTAAAATCCTACATTTAATCAGGTAATTGTCTAGAATTAGATAACTACGGTTGTTTGTGTTTCAGGTACAAATGGAGCTTAAAATGGATGGAATACAGAAAATAAATGAAAAAAATCAATTATTGGAATTGAAGAATTAAGATGATGACATGATAGGGGATGAAATTACGAGAACGTGGGCGAAAACGGCGAAGAAAACGGAGTTGAAACGAGAAAGTTATGCTGAAAACAAAATTGCATGCTGAAGCCACCATAACTTACGGTGATACCGTAATTTACGGTAGATTCAGCGAGGAAAAGTGTAACTGCCCTATTTTATGATGTTTTATTGTGTCTTTTCAAATCCAATCATGGTGGACGGTTTTGGGGGAGTTTAGGGGCGATTTTTGGCTATCTTCTTGTGTTCTTGAGTGGTCTAAACATGGAGACTTTGTTTATTATTCCATGGGACAAAGGTTTGATTGTTATGACAATTCACGACACTATGAGCGGCTAGGTTTGCTTGGTGATCGTCTTGAGTGTAAGTTTTTATTTGTGGCAATTATGTTTGTTCTTTAATTTCTGGAATATTAAACTGTGCATGTGTTGTTAGTTTATTATGGTGTTTGATTGGGTGTTTGTAAATTGTTGATGTATGTTTGATCATAGTTCTAAACCATACGTTCTTGGTGCCATTGGCAATCGAGATATCATGGGAGGGATTAGGGTTGGATATATGTTGATTGGTCATCGGGTAACAACCTCGCGTTCTAGGAATCCGAGTACTTAGTTCCCTTTCATCACAAACAATTGATCTTTCATGAGCTATGTCTATGTAGTTCTTTCCAGTTGAACATAAACCTTGATTGTCACTTAAAACCTGAAACTCGGGATGATCACTACCTTCTTATCCTGTTACAAAACTTGACTTTGATTTGTATTCTAATTTAGTAATTCTAGATAATTAAAACCAATCAACCCAAACATTGAAATTTACATTTCTTGCAATTTAGATTAATCTAGTTAGTTAGACATACATTGAGATAACACATATTCCACAAACTCCCTGTGTTCGATACCCACTTACCGCTAGCTAATTAGTTGTAATTGGATTAAATTTGATTGTGACCACGACATCACGTCAGTGATTCCGAGTTTACTGGATGAAGAACTCGTGATTATGGAGAGAGAGGAGGCCGAGATTGTGATGTTATAATAATTGTCTTACCCATAACCCTCTCTAGTTATCTTCTTAAATACACCCAAAGGGAAATCTTTATTAGTTAATAAGAGTAATACGGGCCATCAACAATTACCAAATAATAAGGTATAATAATATTTTGATATAATATAATATACATAATAATGATGGCTATATGATTAACTACATATAATTATATATTTAATCCAAAATATAACAATTTAGAATTATTTGGAAGTTTCACACCACAACATTTGTTAAATTTTGAACCTTAACATGAATATGAGCATGACAAAAAGTATGAAACTTTTATTACGTCTGTTTGGTATGAGATAATGGAATGGACGAGGGAATACAATGGATCGTTACCATTTCATGTCTTGTTTGGTTACCATGTGAGAATGGAATAAATTATTACTGTGTATTATTGGTAAGCAAGAAAAGACGAAATAATAAACTCGGTGGTGAGTGGTGGTGGTCGGTGGCTATGATTGTGGGAGGCAACGCTGGGTGGTGATAGGTAGCGGCAGCGAGTGGCGAGGTGGTAGCAACAATAGGTGACGGTGACAGGTGGGTGGCGGCGACGATGGTGGTCGTAGGTGGTCGTAGGTGGTGGTTGGTGGCAGTGGGTCACAACTAAACAAACATCCTTTTCTTCACTCCCTTGTAATGGTCTATTCTTTATGTAACGGGTGATTTCATTCCATTGATCAACCAAACACCCTTTTCTTCATTCCCTCCAATCCCCCGTAATGGGTGATTCCATTCCATTGACCAACCAAAATACTCTTTTCTTCATTCTCTCGTAATGGTCCATTCATTTCGCCTCTCATTACTACATACCAAACACTATTGTGTTGTTTGTTTTTTCAGAGGTAAAACGTCTGTAGTCTGTGGACCACATCTGCAGACATCTGTAGCAAAAGATGTGGACCAAACCTCTGCAGTCTACAAGAAGAAGACTGTTTGTTTTTTTACTTCTGCAAACTGCTGAAATAAACTAGTATAAGAACAAAAGCATTGTCCCAATAAGAAGTCAATTAACAATCAACTAGCAATTTTCTATGTTTTAAACACCAGCAAGTAATAATCATTAAACATGAATAACCGACAAACACCCCCTAAATATCTATTGCAATATCGACAGCAATGGGGGAGTATATCTATTTGTGATACTGAAATACTAGCAGATTATTATAATTGAATGAAATGGATGGCAATTGTTTACCTGGGGGAGCGATGATAGGAGATAAGGCTAGAAATGCAGCGAATAAAGGTGGGGCTAATCTTTGTACAAACTTCAATTCTTGATGTGGCTTCACCACTAATTGGGCTTCAGCTTCTTGCTTCCCCTTTTTCTGAATGCAAAATCAACTCGAATGGGTGATAATATCAGAAAATAAATTCCAAATCCTCACGACTACTACAGGTATGTGAATGAGAGAGATATACCTAATTTGGAGCAGTGGAAATGAAGCTGATGTTGCAATTGGGGATGGCCGACAGCAGCATTGTATAAGCAATTTTCTATGTTTTAAACGACGCAGCGTGGTGGTGGAGGAAGGGAGATGTGTTGTCGTCGGTGAAGGCTGGAGGTGGGTGTCGGCTGGAGTGGTGGAGGAGAGTGGGTGTCGGCTGGAGGTGGGTGCGGCTGGAGTGGGGCGGCGGAGGTGGAGGGGCGGCGGAGGTAGAGGTGGTGGCGGACGGTGGGTAGAGGAGAAGGGGTAGAGGAGAAGGGGTGAAGGAGAAGGGGTGAAGAGGTGCTAGGGTTTTGTGAAGAAGAAGAGGTCTGCAAACCCATGAAGACATTGGTCCATGTCTGCACCAAGAAGTAGTGGTGCACAAAAAACCCAAACCCGGACCCGAAAAAAAAACCCGGAACCGGGCATTATAAAACCCGGGTTTTTTATACCCGAACCCGACCCTACCCGTAGGGTAGGGACCGGGTATGCATTTTTGATCTAAAACCCGAACCCGGAACCGGTTTTTTTTATACCCGGTTTATACCCGAACCCGGAACCGGGTTTTATAAATACCCGGAACCGGGTTTTATAAATACCCGGAACCGGTTTTTAAAAAAACCCGATTTTGATGTAATCTTGTTTAATTATGTATGCATTAAGACTTCTAGTTCTTATGATTTAACAAAATTATGTATGCACTTTGATGTAATCTTGTTTAATTATTAGGTTTCTAATGATATTTGCCACCGCTACTTAATTATTTAGTATATTTCATTACAAGTGGAAACAAATATGCCAATATATGTTGGCCCTTCTATTTTCTTTGTTTGTTTAATATCATTATTAGTTTTTGTATTTAATAAATTGTGCCTCTGTTTATAAAGTTCAAGAATAACCATATGAAGAACTATAAATTGTGCCTCTGTTTATAAATTGTGCCTCTGTTTATCAATAGATTTGATGTCTATGTGTGAGAGTTATGTTTGATACATTTTATAAGCATAGTTCCGGTCGGGTTTTTTTAATACTCGGTGCGGGTTTTTTCCCAACCCGATGCATACCCGAACCCTACCCAATGAATACCCGAACCCGGAAATAGGGTATTATAATACCCGGGTTTTATAAAACCCGACCCGAACCCTACCCGAACCCCGGTATATAGGGTATACATTTTTGGTAGAGAACCCGGACCCGACCCGGTTTATAAAAAAAACCCGATTTTGTAAAACCCGATCCCGATCCTACCCGAAACCCGGTTTTTAAAAAAAACCCGATTTGTGCACCACTATCAAGAAGTGGTCTCGCAGACCCTTTTTAATGAAAGGTTTTCGAGAAAACAAACAGTCTTCAGACCGAAAGGTCTGCGCGACGCAGACATAAGAGGTTCTGAAGACATTTTCAGGAAAAACAAACACCACCAACGTAAGTTAAAAAAAACCACTTTTACTTTCATCACAAACCAGTTATTTTAGGGTGAGAGGGGCACTCCCCTAAGAGGGGAGTCCCCTCTCTTACGCATAACCAACCAGCATATGCTACGTCAACTCCCCTCTTAAACTCCCCTAACACCCTAATTTGATGGTGGCACTCCCCTCTTAGGGGACTTGTGTTTTTTTTTTTTTATTTGTTGTAAAATTATGCATGTTTATAAATTAAAAAAATATTAATAAAAATTTAATAAAATTTAATAAAAGACATTTCATTAAATTAAAAAAAATTACATTTAAACTAGAAAAATAAAAATTACATTCAAACTAGAAAAATATAAAAACAAACTACTCGTCGTCGGAACTCACTTCAAAGTGAGTTAGATCTAAACGTCCGAGATGCTCAACGAGATCGTGTTTTAGTCTCCAATGCGTTTCTTCGTCAATGAGCTCGCTATAAGCTGTATCAGCGAAGACGGGTTCGACTGGAGGATCTTGAATGTGTACCGGTGCTATCGCCCTTCCGTCGTCTTTTATAATCATGTTATGTAAAATAATGCACGTATACACGAGTAACCTTATCTTTTTCACCGTTTTGGAACGCATTGGACGCTTTAGTATTCCCCACTTCGCCTTTAACACACCAAACGCCCGTTCCACATCTTTTCTTGCGGCCTCGTGTTGCCTCTTGAACTTTTTTTCATTCGGGATGTGAGGATATGGAAAAGACTTCACAAACACAGACCAGCTAGGGTAGATCCCATCAGTAAGATAATACCCGCGTTTGTATAAGTGGTCGTTCACCTGAAATGGACAATATGGCGCCGTTCCGTTTCGTTGAGTAAGAAATAACGGAGATTGTTGGAGCACGTTGATGTCGTTTTGTGAACCCGCCGGGCTACAAAAAGCATGCCAAATCCACAAATCTTGAGACGCCACCGCCTCTAACATAACCGTCGGGTATTGATGATCGCCTCTCATATATTGTCCACGCAATTCTGTGGGGCACATTCTCCAGACGAAGTGTGTACAATCCAGACTACCCAACATACCAGGTAGGTGATGTCTCTCCTCATGAGCCTGATACAATAGCGCAACGTCGTGGCTCGTTGGTCTACGTAAGAATTCACCGGCATACATTGCACAGACCGTCTGGCAGAAATACTCAAGGCACTCACGAGAGGTCCTTTCAGACATCTTTAAATATTCGTCGTTTTCGTCTGGTGGGTTACCGGTTGCAAGTTGTTTAATCGCAGAAGTAACATTTTGCAACGGCGTGAAACTTTTCTTCATTCTCCCGTCCAAGCCCTCTTGAAACCACTCGTCGTTCGCTTCGACGTCACTAACAATTTTTAGGAACAAAGACTTGGACATACGAAACCTCTGACGAAAAATATCGGCATTAAATTTTGGATTTTCTACAAAATAATCGGCCATTAGTGTTTCGTGGCCACCCTCACGATCTCGAGGGACAATTTTTTTTTACTAGACGATGCCGTGTCTAGTATCTCCGCTTGTTGGATGAGATTTTGGAAGAAAATTAAGCTACCATCGCTTGACGATGAACCTTCATCGTCGGGAAAGTCGGGTAGGGGAGGAAAAAACGGGAACTTGGAATCCATTGTGTGTTGTATTTGATAGATTTTTTTAGAGTGAGTTTGAGAGTGGTGGGTGTGGTAAAAAAATTATTTGAGAGTGAGTTTAAGTTGGTTATTTATATTAAAAAAATTTGATTTTTTTTTTAAATGTGACCGTTGCCAACGTCTATTTCCTCGATCCATGTGCCAATTCATCGCGGTGAACAACCACCGAAACCACTCCCCAAATCGGGTCCCCGCGGTGATGGCGGCGGTGTTCCCGATCGGGGAATGTGGTCACCGAACACCCTCCCCGAGAGTGCCCCGGATACCCTTAGTATTCATTAATCACTGTAGCTAATTTGTTTTTTAGCATATACCTATAATTATTATTATCACTAGAAAAAAAGTTTTTTTAAGCATTAAATTGTTCTTAATATATATGATGTTACTAATGTACAAGTGACCAATGCAATGATGCATGACAAGTTTCAGTTGGTAGTTTGCTAGGCATGCGTTGGAAACCAATCATAGACTTAGGGTAGCTTGGGATCTGTTACTAAAATTTGTTTTATGTGTTTTGCTAGCTACTCCTGTTCGGATTATTCTCCATTTCCTTAGTCTTAGTGAGGCTGTTTGTTTACTTCTTAATGAGGCTCTTAATGGTTCAGACCTTTTACTGGTTTAGCACTTAATGGTTCAGACTGTTTGTTTCACGAACAGATGTCTGAATGGTTCAGACATTTGTCTCTGAATGGTTAAGATTTATAAAGAGTCTGAATGATTAAGACCTCTAATCTGAATTGGTCAGACATTTGACTCTGAACGGTTAAGCATTATATAGGCTCTTAATGGTTCAGACCTCTTACTGATTCAGCACTTAATAATTCATACCTCTTACTAGTTCAGCACTTAGCTATTCAGATGTTGCCAAACGGCCCCTTAATATCACTATTTGAGTAGTCATTTACTATAGCTTGGTATAGACTATACTTTTTGCAATTGTTTAGTTTTTTAAATCATTGTAAAAGTATTTATAACCCATACAGATAAAATTAGGGTGTTACTATACGCACCCCCCTATTTACTTTTTTCACCCCCTCTTCTTACATACTTACAGGTGGGGCTTTCCTCTCACAAGGGGAGGTGTAATCAAAAAATAGGGGGTGCGTATAGAATGAGCCTAAAATTATTAAAGCACATGTAAAGAGCTAAAGAATGAAACATCCTTAGGGATGGATCCTTTCATTGCCTCCTTTTGTCCTCGAGTGGATTTGATAGATTATTTCTTCTTCCAGAAGGAAATATATAAGAATATTGAGCACAAAATATACAACATAAATTGTACTGCTTGAAATTACTCAAAAATGGTCCCTAGCTAACACAGCAAGAAAAATAAAATGAACAAATCCGTTTAAAGGGGTTAGTACTAATATTTAAAAACTAATGTGGCATGACATGACAATCTTATACTCATTTATATGGATGGCATATGAATAATGTATGAACAGTCTTAAAATATGAAAACTAAATCTGCTTAACGTAAGAATATATAGTCTTATATTTGATAAAATTATTTAGTAATTAGCGGATATTGAAATAAGAGGCAACATCATCTATACCCCTTTAAACTTGTAAAATATTTCTCAAGTCACGCTTAAAGTGCGCATCATATATAATCTATCAAAACTTATGTTCTGAGAAAATATGATATTTTAAAACTTTAGAGAGGATATATCATTAAAATATGAATCAGCTGATAAGTATTCATGTTAGTTTTACAAATAATTGAAAATATGTTTAAAGATTCACAATAGTTATTATTAAAATTAAAAGTTAACTTAAAAGTTTATAACTAAAACAAAGAATATTTCTGCCTTTTTCAAGCATAAAAAGTTCTTTTTAAATTAATTAATTATTTGAAAAATTATTATTCTTTACTATAATGGGATGTGACATGCATATAAATAAAGCTTGCATTTGTTAAAGTGGTGTTGTCACATAACATTTTAAAAAGAGTCGGCCCCATTCAACCAATGCAAGGAGGCAGCTACAAAATACAAATACCAAAAGATATATTATCAACTAGTTAGATAGAAATCATTTTTATGATATATTATGTATATAATTAAAATACTATAAGTTAGTTTAATATATTGTTTTAAAAAAAACGACTTATTAACTACTTGTTAATCATATACAAGCTAATGATTAGCACATCCCATAATAATATTATCAAAAACAAACAAACAATCAATACAAACCTAACAACTTGTAAAAATTATAAAAACCTAAATATTTTGTCGTTTTCAAAGTTAGCACTTAGGAGACGGCCAAGTCGTATAATGAAAAGCGTTGAAAGCCAATCACAACAAACACTACTCATTCACACACAAACTTTCAATGGAGAGAACAACCCACCTCTCTCCCTACACAAGCCACCATCAAACCACCACCAAACACCACCCATACTCCGACTCCAGCGGCACCGAGACCTGCCCGGATGACGATAAATGGGCTTCCAAACTTCTCCGAGAGTGTGCCCAAGCCATCTCGGACAAAGATTCCGGCAAGATCAACCACCTTTTATGGATGTTAAATGAACTCTCTTCACCTTATGGTGATTGTGATCAAAAACTAGCTTATTACTTCTTGCAAGCACTCTTTTGCAAAGCAACCGAATCCGGTCAACGGTGTTACAAGACTTTGGTTTCGGTTGCTGATAAAAGCCATTGCTTTGATTCCGCAAGAAAGTTAATACTCAAATTCCAAGAGGTTTCACCTTGGACAACTTTTGGTCATGTTGCATCTAATGGTGCTATCTTGGAAGCCTTTGATGGTGAGACTAAGCTTCATATTATCGATATTAGCAACACGCTATGCACCCAATGGCCTACTTTGCTAGAGGCTTTAGCGACTCGAACCGATGAGACTCCTAGTTTAAAGCTAACTGTGGTTGTCACCGCGGCCATGGTTCGTTCGGTTATGAAGGAAATCACCCAAAGGATGGAGAAATTCGCGAGGTTGATGGGTGTCCCATTCGCGTTTAACGTGATTAATGGATCTAATAAGCCTCTAGGGAAGTTTACCAAAGAAGAGTTAGGTGTTCAAGATGATGAAGCTATTGCTGTGAATTGTATTGGAGCTTTGAGAAGGGTTGAAGTTGAGGAAAGGGGAGATGTTATTCGGCTTTTACGATCGTTAAACCCTCGAGTAGTAACCATAGTCGAAGAAGAAGCCGATTTTACTAGCTCAAGAAGTGATTTTGTCAAGTGTTTTGATGAGTGCTTAAGGTACTACACTTTGTACTTTGAGATGTTGGAGGAAAGCTTCACTCCCACTAGTAACGAACGTTTGATGTTGGAACGTGAGTGTTCAAGGAGCATCGTTAGGGTTTTGTCGTGTGATGATAAACATAATATTGGTTTAGGAGATTGTGAAAGAAGAGAGAAAGGAAACCAATGGTGTGAGAGGCTCAGTGAGCTTTTTTCACATGTAGGGTTTAGTGATGATGTTGTGGATGATGTTAAAGCCTTGCTAAAGAGGTACCGAACCGGATGGTCTCTCACGATTGATCAAACCCATCCGAATTCAAATTCAAATTCGGGTTCAGGAATATTGTTGGCTTGGAAAGATGAACCAGTTGTATGGGCTTCAGCTTGGAAACCCTAATCAAGAATCAAGAAAGAACTCAACTTGCATGCTTTGGCTTTCTCATTTGTAGATGATGTTGGTGCTCAATTAGCTTCAAATCTTGTTGCTTGAATATGTAGTATTTAAGTTGGTGGCTGCAACATGACACAAACTAAAAGGGTATCAACATGATCCACCATATCCATTAAAACCCTAATTTGTAGGTTCATGAAAAGTTAAAACTCATGTGTGTTTTTTCGGATTTGAAGGTTGAAGATAGATAGCAGAAGGTGTAGTGTTTTTATTTATAGAAAATAGTAAAGATCAATGTCATGAAGATGACTAGATGAGTATATTTGCAGGCACTTTAAGTGTGGGTGGTTTCTATAATGCTTTTTTAGCTTTTCTTGATGTCCTAAAGTGTTTTGAATTTGTGCTTTATATTTTATGTTTATTGGTGTGTTCTTAGATTGAAGTCCTTTTCCATATATGTATTTATCTTTCTATTAGATTGAAGTCCTTTTCCATATATGTATTTATCTTTCTAAAAAGTTGGTTTGATTTTATTTTTTCTTCTTGTTTTAAGGTAACCAAGAATTGAAAAGTTCAACTATAAGTTTGCGATATATATTTTTTAATTATTAAATAGAAACGAAATTTGTTGATATGCATATTTACATGTACTCATTCTATTTGTCTTCTGTACGTGACACTTAACCCCCACCCTCTAGGTTGAAAGATATAATTGAAAGAACAAAATTGAGTATGTACCACTATAAGATACTCGACTTGCTCGGGTTTCATGATTTAACTGTTAGGGGAATGGGGGTGGTCACTAGTGATAGAATTCCATCACTCACAAGCATCCAATCAAGTTCCGCCATGTCATCAACCATTTTTTCATCACTCACAACTTTTTTTAGTGGCAATGGTCATCACTCACCACCAGTGGCGGAGCTTGACCAAAAGTTCCCAGGGGGCGGAAAGTCATGTGACCCAAGTTATATATTGTATAAATATTTAGGCAAAATAATTGGGGGAGCAATCCTATATAATTTTAAACTTTTCAGACGAAAAATAGGAAATTTTACACTTCTACCCGAATCATTCGGGGGGGGGGGGGGGGTGCACCCCCCACTGTATACTAAGCTACGCCCATGCTCCCACCACACCCAACAATTTCCCCCCCAACCAACAATTCCTCTCACAAAATCAAATCATCACGCATTGATTTTTACACGCGTTATACTTTGCAGCCATTTCCACGCGTGATAGAATGATGGTGGCGGTGGGAATTGTTTGTTTTCCACGCGTTATACTTTGCCTATCACGAAACATTAACGTTCCACCCCCACCGCCCTTAGTAACATAGTTTCGTCCAGAAAAAAAAAATATACCATAACTAACTAGTATTTGATATGTTATCTACTTTTTATGCTCTTCGTCTCTAAAATAGTGTATCCCCAAAAAAATATATATTTTCGTCTACACATAACAAATGTTATGCAGAATCAGATTCGTTGATTCTTTTATACTTGAGGAATTAGGATCAAATACAAAGGATCCTAATTATAAGAAATGTAAGAAGGATTTATAAAGTCACAAGTGTCCAATAACCTAAAAAAACCCACTACTAAAAAAAAAAAAAAAAAAAAACATCCAACATCACCAAAAACCTAAATACCCCCCCCCCCCCCCCCCCCTCACACCCCCATCACCCACCCCAAAAATTATTATTATTATTATTTTTGGCCAAGGTGGTGGGGGTTTAGGTTTAGGTTTTTGGGTGGTGGTGGGGGTGGGTGTTTAGTTTTTTTTAGGTTTTTGGGGGGGTGGGGGTGGGTGTTTAATTTTTTTAGATTTTTTTTTAGGTTTTTGTGTTTAGTTTTTTTTTAGATTTTTTTTTTTAGGTTTTTGGGGGGTGGGTGTTTAATTTTTTTTAGATTTTTTTTTAGGTTTTTGGGGGGTGGGGGGTTAGGTTTTTGGGGTTTTTTTTGGTGAGGTATAGTTTTTTTCTTTTTTTTTTTTTTTTTTTGGGCGGGGGGGGGGGGGGGGGGGGGTTTAGGTTTTTGGGTGGTGGTGGGGGTGGGTGTTTAGGTTTTGGGTGGTGATGTAGTGGGTTTAATTTTAGGTTATTGGACACTTGTTACTCTATAAATCCTTCTTACACTTCTTACAATTAGAAGCCTTTATAAAATAACTTGACCGTATACTTGAGTATCCTAAAGAATGTATTTTCACCTACCTACAATAAATGATACGCGAATTAGTTTCGACTATCTACTTTCTACATACATATATGTACTTTTTTACCCAAAAGATCATGATTCAAAAGATGTCTTTACCCATAGATCATGATTCAAAATTCAAGTATGTACTTTTTTATATTAGGGTAACTCATATGTACTATTTTCAAACTAAAAATGACTTGCGAGCAAGGGCGCAACTTAAGCTACGTTCGAGGGGGCGTCCGACCCCTCGAACTTTTCGACGCGTAGTGTTATGAATAGTACTTTCCTATAGAAAATTTTTAGGTATATACGTTTCCACCCCCTCGGTTTCGGAAAAATGGGGGGGGGGGGCGAAGCTTCGCCACTGCTTGCGAGTATGAGAGAAGGCATTGTTGGGGCATTCATACCCAAAAATAATATGAATATTTTGATGATGATAAACATGTGTGTCAAAGAGCTATAATATAAAGGGCAAATATTATAAAAAAATACTATTTTTTTATTTTTTATTTTTTTTCGTATAAAAGTCATTCCATAATTTTTTACACATTAAAAACACTTTACTCTCTCTTTTTTCCCACAAAATCACTCAACAAATTTGTTTCACATAATATCCCTTCACATATCAATTTGGAATTAAATTGTTAATTTTAAATAACTTGAAACCGAGAAACACACGGTTGTGTTTGTTTACATGTTTTTTTTTTTTTTTTTCATACGTATCCTATATATTTTTTATTCTTAAAAAAAGAATTCAAAATGATGAGTTTATTGAACAAGAAAGATAAGTACTTCAACTTGAAGTGTCTTATATCGATTATAAAGCAATACCTAATGTGTTATTTAATTTCTCTATTGATTAAGAATTGTATGACTGTTTAAACGAGTGAAACTAATATTATTATAGTTGCAAAAAGGGTTTTTTGTCATATAATTTGTTACAAAAGTAAACATATAATTACAAAGTATCTACAAAAATTTAAAAAAGTTAATAACAATCACCTCATTAAAAAAGAAAAATAGCGTCCATATAAGTTGCTTATGTAGTTATGTGTCTATTTTTTAACACACAGATGTCAATGTCAACATAGTATATTTTATATTTGTGTAACATAAGCAATAAACAAGTTATTATAAGTATGTCAAATTTTTTTTATCAAAATTGATATGTGGAGGGATTTGTGTGAAAACAAAAAGTATAATGCTTTTTAGAGTGGATGTGTTCGTACACAAATCTGTTAACCCCTCTAGCAACCAAACATCTTAACAAACAAATTCACAAAATGTGTGTTAATGACCATGCAGCACAACAAAATGTGTGCTAATGCCCTGCGTCGCGGCCAAAGGTGTCGCCGCTAATGGTGACTTTTCTTGTAGTGTGCTCCAACACTTATAAGAAGAAATTTATATATTTGACAAAGGTAGAACTTTGGTCCAACGAACAATCAAAATTTACAGAAACTACAACAAACAACAAGTTTACGATCAATGTCACGGTTCGACCATTGATTCATGGGCGAAACTTTTAAGGGGCGGGAGGGGGCGGCCGACCCCCCGAACTTTTCGCTCAGTAGTGGAGAATATGTAGTTTTCATATACAAATTTTTTGATACATACGTTTTCGACTCCCCCAGTTTTATTGAAATTTTTAGGTCCGGTGACTTCCGCCCCCGGTCGGAAATCTCAAGCTTCACCACTGCATTGATTGACCATACCCTATGTACTCTTTTTCAAAACCAAGTTAAAAGAAAACGCACGTAGTTATTGTTGATCAGTTCTGTTTAAACATAATGGAAAACATGAATAACATACCTGTTACAGCAGACAGGCCAGCAGAGAATCCAGTCAGAGATGCAGCCATTGAGTTCGACATACTTGTCAGGATGATCTGATTCCTCCTTAGGGTGTAAGATGATGATGGTGATAAACCGAAACAAGGGAGGTTTCGGTTGGGAGAGAGAGCCGAGATTGTGATGTTATGAGGGTTGTGTAATGTGTAATTGTCTAACTGTGTAACCCTTAATCTCTATATATACACTCAAGAGGAAACCTAATTAGTTAATAAGGGTAATATGGTCCATCAACAATTACCAACTAATTATTAATAGGTTATTAATATATTTTGATCTATATAATATAAATGATTATAATGGCTACAAGATTAAATATTATGATAATTATATATTTAATCTTACATTCTCCCACTTAGCCGAGTAATCATTTATCATGAGTATTAGATAAGTCTGGCCAGGAGTTAACACTCATTTTAGCTTTAAACCAAGAACTATAGCAGAGAAATACGGCCGTTGAATCATCATTCGACTCAGGACCCCCATTAGTCATACTATAGCCTCAATTTAAAACCTAATAGTTATGATCAAAATAGGCATAAGCCCTTTAGCGTCTGATTTGTATTTATATTTGTCCATATGTCATTACACCGGCATAACATATGTTAGAGACATACAAAATCAAACTGAGGAAATTTTATTAATTAAAACATAAGCTAGTACAATATGCCATTAAATAAGGTCTTTAGTAAGTCCCATATTCGATACATGTTCTTCGAAAACTTTAGGTGGGAGACCTTTAGTCATCGGATCCGCAAGCATATCTTTAGTACTAATATACTCAATACAAAGATTATTTTCCTCAACTCGTTCACGTACGAACAAATATTTTGTATCGAGATATAAACCAACTCCAGTCGAACTGTTACTATTCGAGAAACTAACGACAGCTGAGTTATCACAGTAAAGCTTCAATGGTCTAGTAATGGAATTAACGATTTTGAGTCCAGTGATCAGATTTCTAAGCAACATTCCATGACAGGTTGCGTTGTAAACAGCAATGTATTCTGCCATCATTGTGGAAGTTGTAGTTAACTGTTGTTTATGACTCTTCCATGAGATAGGTCCGCCTGCTAACATAAAGATGTATCCCGAAGTGGATTTCTTGTCATCTTTGCATTTGGCAAAGTCAGAATCACAATAACCTACCACTTCTAAGTGATCACTTCTTCTATAAGTCAGTTTATAGTCTTTCGTCCCTTGCAGATATCTAAGGACCTTCTTAGCTGCTTTCCAGTGATCTAGGCCAGGATTAGTCTGATAACGGCCTAGCATTCCAGCAATATAAGCGATATCTGGGCGAGTACAGACTTGAGCATACATCAGGCTCCCGACTACTGACGCAAAAGGTATCTGGCTCATTTACTCCTTTTCAACCTCTGTTGTCGGACACTGGAATGAACCGAAAACATCTCCCTTAACTACTGGAGCGACTGAGGGTTTGCACTGTTGCATGTTGTAACATGTAAGGACACGATCTATGTAAGTCTTTTGGGACAATCCTAAGATCCCTTTGTGTCTATCTCGGTGAATTTCGATGCCAATGACGTAAGAAACATCTCCGAGATCCTTCATGTCGAAGTTATGCGAGAGTAATCACTTCGACTCATGCAACATGTCTAAACTATTACTTGCCAATAGAATATCATCTACGTAAAGGATAAGTATAGTAAAATTACTCCCACTCATCTTGAGGGAGGTGCATTGATCCACTTGATTCTTCAAAAAACCTTGTCTCTTCATGACTTCATCAAACTTGAGGTACCATTGACGTGATGCTTGTTTTAACCCATAAATGGATTTCTTCAACTTACAGACTAGATGCTCCTGACCTTCAGGTTTAAAGCCTTCAGGTTGTTTTATGTAAACATCTTCGTCTAAGTCTCCGTTAAGGAAAGCAGTTTTGACGTCCATCTGATGCAGCTCCAAATCAAAATGAGCTACTAGGTCCATAACAATCCTTAATGAATCTTTACGAGAGACAGGTGAAAACGACTCTTGATAATCAATTCCCTCTTTCTGAGTGTAGCCCTTTGCAACCAATCTCGCTTTATAGCGTTCAACGTTCCCATTCGGATCCAGTTTTTTTTGAACACCCATTTACATCCTACAGGTTTAACACCGTTGGGTAATTCTACCAAATCCCAAACGTCATTTTTCTTCATGGATTCAAGCTCATCAATCATTGCTTTGTTCCATTCAGAAGACTGATCACTGCTAATGGCTTCATTATAAGAGATAGGATCATTGAGCTTTCCAGCATCCATTTCAGTCAAGTAGGTAACATAATCATCCCAATTAGTAGGCCGTCTTTGCCTAGATGACCTCCTGAGTTGATTATCGGGTTCAGCGTTGTCTTGGTTTTGAGCGTTTGATGTGCCTTCGTTATGAGGTATTATGGGTTCTGATTGTGGAGATGGAATTTGTGCAGTAGCTTCAGGTGCAGTTGTTGCATTGGGTACAAGAGGAGTGAACGGAGTAATGGTAAGCGACGAGTCTCCCCCCCCCCCCGCGTCTTGTACTTCTTGCAATTCTTCGTAAGGGTTGGTACTGCTCCCACTGACCTTGAAATCCTCCAGGAACGCAGCACGCTAGGTTTCAACAATAAGGGTGACATGGGAAGGACAATAGAAACGATAACCCTTTGAATGATCAGGATACCCGATAAAGAAACATGTAACTGTTTTAGGGTCAAGTTTCCTTAGGAAAGGATTATAGAGTTTTGCTTCAGCAATGCAGCCCCATACTTTCATATATTTAAGACTCGGTTTCCTTCCTGTCCAAAGTTCATAAGGAGTTTTAGGGACAGACTTAGAAGGAACTCTATTGAGTATATGAACAGCTGCTTTTAACGCTTCAGTCCAGAGGAATCATGGTAAATTAGTGTTGGCTAACATACTGCGCACCATGTTCATAAGGGTACGATTTTTTCGTTCAGCGACACCGTTCTGCTGAGGTGTACCAGGCATGGTGTATTGGTTCACAATCCTCTGGCCCTTACAAAACTCTTAAAATGGACCAGGAGCTTGACCCACATCAGTATGTCTTCCATAATATTCACTGCCTCTATCTGATCTCACAACTTTAATCTGACGATCTAATTGCTTTTCAACTTCAGCTTTATAATCTTTAAAAGTTGTAAGAGCTTCAGATTTTTCCTTAATAAGATACAAGTACATGTAACGAGAACAATCATCAATGAAAGTGATAAATGAAGTATGTCCTGTTATGCCAGCGATTTGGTAGGGACCACTAATGTCAGTGTGAATGAGTTCTAATAAATTAGAGCTCCTAGTGGCACATTTCTTATTCGCTAATGTCATTTTGCCTTTAAGACATTTGACACATGTTCCAAAATCAGTGAAATCGAGAGGAGGTAAGACTTCATCCTTTACGAGACGATTTAATCGTTCTCTTGAGATGTGGCCTAAACGTTGATGCCACAACATAGATGAAGTCTCTAAGTCTCATTTCTTTTCCATCTTTGTGAGTGATTCATTAATATTATATGACAACAAAGATTTGGAAAAAATATCATCTAGTTCTAATCTATAGAGACCACCATCCAGAATGCCAGTACCATAAACAACGGAATCATAGAGAATAGAGAGTTTGCAATGACCATTAGAAACGACAAAACCGTCCATGTCTAACTTTGGTCCTGATACAAGATTCCGAGTTACCTCAGGAACATATAAGGTATCATAAAGTTTAATACATAAACCAGTTTTCAAAAATAATTGTAATGTTCCTATGGCCTTCACTTCTAATTCTCGATCATCCCCAACTTTAAGTGTTCTTTGGTTTCTTCCCAGCTTCCGGATTGAAAGGAATCCCTGAGTAGAGTTAGTTACATGAACCATAGAACCAAAATCAAACCACTAAGAATTAGCAGGAACATTTAAATTAAAGGACTCAAGTATCATAAAAAAATCGTTACCTTTCTTAGCCAGCCACTCCTTGAAGTCAGGGCATTCCTTTTGCTTATGTCCTATTTTCTTACAGAACTTGCAATAGGGTTTGCCTAAGGAGCTCTTAGAGCTGGAAGGTGCACTTGTATTAGGATTTGGCTTTTGGACTTTGGAAGTATCCTTTCTCTGATAGTTGTTCTTCCTCTTCTTAGAGTTGGAGGTGGTGAAGTTAGCAACATCAGTAGTGCGATCCATCTTCATGCGCTCTTCCTCCTGTACGCACATAGCGACCATTTCACTCATCGTCCATTTGTCCTTCTGAGTGTTGTAATTGATCTTGAATGCTTCATGTAACACCCCGTGTTCCCGAAGTCAAAGTCAAAGTCAAGATTGAAGTCAAAGGAAGACAAGATTGCTAATTGCGATCTGTCTCTCCTTGCTCAATCCCTGTTTTGACTTCTTTGACTTGTAATTAGTTTAGTTTATTTTTGTTTTAGTTGTATTATGTGGAGTATCTATTAATAATCGCATGGTAATCGCTATTTATCGCATGTTTAATCGCTTTATCGCAATCGCACTCGCAACTCGAATTACGCATTTTGGTTATTGTTATACGTGTGTGTGTGCCTTATGTGTTACTTGTGCATGTTTTTTTATGATATGTTGTGGTAATCAATCGAATCGCAATCGAAACTCAAACGCAATCGAACTCAATCGCAATCGAAATGGTATTATAATTAGTGGAGAAGAGATAGTGCGAGATATGAGTAGTTGGGATTAAAAGTGATTTGACTAGGAAAATCTATCGTATCCCAACGCTCGCAATCGCAATCGAAACATCAAAAATCGTCACACCGAACACTCGAATCAGGCGACCGACCGATCGATCAGGCAACCAGCCGATCGACCAGCCGACCGTTTGGACTGCCGTCTGATCGGACAGGCTGACCGATCGAGCTGCCTAGCCGATCGGCTAGCCCTTTCCTCTTTTGGAACTCTATAAATACCCCTGTCACTTTCATTCTTTCAACTTTTGGAAACTCTCTGACCAACCGGCTCATGCTCCTCACCTTTTCTTTGATTTCTCTCAATTCCGGTAAGATCTCACTCTAAATCTTGTACTTTCTTGATCTACACGCACTCCTACACCTTCTATCTTTTGAATCTTAACTTTTAACTGTGAAATCACCAAGATTCAAGGTGTTCTAGGATGACGTCATCATGTGTTCTTGAGGAACTTCATGTTTTGGCCTCAATCCACCAAGAACAACTTGGATCTAACCGATTTCCACACAAACTAACAAAGATCTTGCATAGATCTAAACATATTCACAATAAAAAGGAGTGAAAGATGGTTTTCAACTTTCTTTCAACTCTTTTACACTCAATGCACTCAAAAACCGATAGAATCGGAACTTGTGCCGGCTCACTACTCAATATTGTGGTTGTGTTGGATCAAGATCCGTATTCTATCCACGAGATTTCCGATTCCGGGTTAAACATGGAACGTCGTCTTGAACCGTCGACTGATCGGGTTTGGGTGATTCCTGTCCGATCAGGAGAACCAAGTATTGACGAGGTTTCTGTTGCTTAACACGCTATCAAAACATCTCGATAAAACGACAAGCAATCAAAACAACCAAGTGTGAGACGAGCAGGACGACCAGGACGAGGTGCCGTCCGATCGGATTGCTGTCCGATCGGATAGTCACCCGAACGACCGGTCAGCCGAACGGCTTGCATCTTGGAACCCACACTTAACCATTTTTACCAAACTATGAAGTTGAGTGTTGAACGAATCGCTGTCCGATCGAACTACCATCCGATCGAACTGCCGGCCGTACCATGAAACACTTGAGCTACCTCACTTAAACAATTTTCAACATGTTCAATGCACTAGAAATGCCACCCGATCGAACTGCTGTCCGATCGAGTGACAACCTGCCACGAACTTGTTCTCAGAAGTACCCAGCCGATCGGGTTGCCGGCCGATCGAACGACCGTCCGATCGACCGACCTGAAAGGTAGATATACTTCTACGTTTTCAAATGCTACAACAAAAACTTCAAAAGTCAAGCCATCATACACAAGCACATCCTTCCTAAAGGAAGAAACAATCCACTCGAACGGCTATCCGATCGGACAGCCGTCCGAACGGATTGTCACTCGCAAGACCAGCTGTCCGATCGGACTACCAACCGATCGACCAGCTGTCCGACCCATCAACACTTA
Organism: Helianthus tuberosus; assembly: GCA_030545235.1. Lineage (NCBI taxonomy): Eukaryota > Viridiplantae > Streptophyta > Magnoliopsida > Asterales > Asteraceae > Helianthus > Helianthus tuberosus. The sequence goes on from CM060424.1 coordinate 197,457,108, forward strand.
TTCTCGTTTTACGCGTCACTTATCGTTATGCTATCGAACTATTCAGGCTAACCTTACTCTCAAGCGCTCCCTTCAATCCATCAACCGCTGTGAGTATACTCGATCCCTTTTTGCTTTATGCACTTTTGGGTGTTACATACGTTACTTATACTAAATCACAATCGAACACACTACGCAATACTTTAAACGCTAACTGTTACCGCATGTTATACATGACTTAATGAATGCTTGTTTGTTATGTTTACACATGGAATGTTGTGTACCTGCCTTAGCAACGATAGTACTATTAGTTTGGACTCAGCACCCGTTCACTCGGGGGTTGTTAAGGACAATTATTTGCATGGATTACAGTGGTGATCATGTATTACGAACTGCCTTGGGCAGTCAACCCGCAGTCATTGGTATCGATAGGTCTATGTCGATAACTAACATGCCTCATTTCACTCTGTGTACGTGCTGGTTATGCGTAACGCTTTCGAACTCTATATGCTATTAACAAACTTGTATGCTCACCTTTACACTATGTGTATTGACTTTTATTTTAACGTATGTGACAGGTGCTTAGGATGCTTATCTGCTAGGAAATCGAGGCTAGAATAAGGTCTTAGAGGCCAACAAATAGTTGTATGTACAAATGAAATCAAGGGTCTCTAGAAGCAGCTAAACAATTGGGCTATTTATTTATAAATCTGAGTTGTCGGAACAGAACTATTTGCCTAGATTTTTGTCTGTAATAATTTGTTTATCATTTAAGACATGGTATGGGACATGTTACTTTAAATTATTTGGTAATGATAATTGTTATGGAAACTTCTGGACAATCTGTTTCGCTCAGTGCCATACCCCGATGTTTCCGCCATCGGTTTGGGTGTGACACTTCATAGGACGAAGGAAGCGAAGTGATGATGAAGTGAACAAGAAAACCATCACTGATTTCCATCTCTAGCCCTTTCAGCTTATTGGCCATGTCATGCATCATCATGATGTGTTCGCGAATGCCGCTCCTCCCATCATACTTAGTCGTCACCAGCTTGAGGATAAGAGTGCTAGCGTGTGCTTTTGATGTTCCTTTGAATTGAAACTCCACAGAAGCCAGGTAGGTTTTAGCATCTTCAGAATCAGGAATAGCTCCTCTAATTGCATTATGAATGGACTGCTTCATGAACATGAGAGACATGCGGTTACACCTAGTCCATTTTTCATGAACTATCTGCTCAGCAGCAGTACTTTGAGTAGTAAGGTCCGCTGGCTTATTCTCTCTTAAAGCATAATCGAAGTCTAGCAATCCTAGTGTAAGCATGAGGGCATCCTTCCATTCAGCAAAGTTATCACCAGTCAAAGGTGGAATCCCGCAATTGGGTGCTGATAGTGGAAATAAGATGAGCAAGTTATGATACTAAGAAAGAAGTCCTAATGTGATCTAAGGGCATGTTATACTAAGGCAGGCATAAATAATGACCATTTTAATTATGAAGCTGTGATATTGTCTATTACTAACATCAAAATAATAGATTTAGTAAAATTCTACTTAAACGAAGACAAATCAGCTTTGGCCAGAAGTGTAATCATTTAAGTATGTGTGCAAAGTAATCGTGACAAATCAGCTTTGGCCAGAAATGAGACAATCACTTTAGTTATGTACTTGTCAAGCATGCTAACAGCTGTTTTGTGATGATAACTGAAAACTCGAAATTTTAGGGACTGTGGGATATTGTTTCCTGTTTTATTGTTAATCTAAAATTATCAAAGATTTCGAAAATTATAACTGATTATCTTTTAACAGCTTCCGAAAATTTTAATAGATAAAATTCAGATAAAAAACAGTAAAAACACCCACTAATCCAAATCATAATCCAAAACTTAAGGAATTTTCGAGTTTTCTTAGAACAAGTGATGAACCCTAGAAAATTAAAACATAATTCTGGGATCTGAAACCTTAATTTAAAGACTTTTGTTAACAGATTTCGGACATTAATTTACCCATAGTGATTTCGAGTGACATGATTAACCACCCTTTTCTCAAAACAGTGATTTCGGCACAATAAGAACCGAAACCAGCCGTGATATATGAAGGCTTTAAAATTTCTGTTTTCCAGATTTTGATCCCAGAATAATGGATACGAAAACAGAACTGATTTATCAACATATGCTCTGATACCACATGTTGATCAGTTCTGTTTAAACATAATGGAAAACATGAATAACATACCTGTTACAGCAGACAGGCCAGCAGAGAATCCAGTCAGAGATGCAGCCATTGAGTTCGACATACTTGTCAGGATGATCTGGTTCCTCCTTAGGGTGTAAGATGATGATGGTGATAAACCGAAACAAGGGAGGTTTCGGTTGGGAGAGAGAGCCGAGATTGTGATGTTATGAGGGTTGTGTAATTGTCTAACTGTGTAACCCTTAATCTCTCTAATAATCTCCTTATATATACACTCAAGAGGAAACCTAATTAGTTAATAAAGGTAATATGGTCCATCAACAATTACCAACTAATTATTAATAGGTTATTAATATATTTTGATCTATATAATATAAATGATTATAATGGCTACAAGATTAAATATTATGATAATTATATATTTAATCTTACAACAGATCTTAGAGTTTTGCATAAATCAAGATGGTCCGGAAAAAATTAAGAAGGTGATTCAAGCCATATTCTTTATGACAATATGGAGGCTATGGCAAAGGAGGAATGACAAGGTCTTTAAGGGATCAAACACATCGCAGTCGAAAATGATCCATGACATTAAGGAAATTACTCTATGGTGGGTGCTCAAGAGATCAAAAGTTAGGGGTGTAGATATAGGCAATTGGTGTGCGTTTTCTAATTTAGACTTTGGTTAGGGTGGTGGTAAATGTAATATCTTTTGGGTAGGTGTGGCTTATGTTTGGTTTCATTTGGGATGCAGTGGCGGAACTAGACCTTCAACTTAGGGGTATCCCAAATTTTTTTTGGGGTGTCCTCGTACTTGTTCAGGGGTGTCCTGTGTATAAAAATCGGAAATTTTTTTTTTTACACTACTGGTAAAAACTTGAGCCGTAGCCCGGGCTACGCCCGTTTACACTACAGGTCTGCCCCTGTTGGGATGTATCTGTGCTTTTTGGTGTTTGTCTCTGCATAGCTTCTTGCTATTTGGAGGCTTGATGGTGGAATATATGTTTGGTTTGGTTGTTCAAAAAAAATATATATATATTTAATCTTACATTTATGTGAACAACGGCTAAACAACAAAAATGATATATAATCCAGTTGAAGAAAAGGGAAAAAAAGATAGCCATTCAAGAATTTATAATAACGAATCGAATTAAAGTTAGTGTATATGTTTTATTAATTGTACTTTTGTAAGACCAGGTCTTGCAAAAAAAAAAAAAAATATAATAATTACAAAATCAAAGAAGTCTAAAGGAAATATCATGCAAGAAAGAGTCGTTCAAGCTAAAAGCAAAAGCAAAGTTGATTTAGACAAATGGAAAAGTGATCATTTAACTTGAAATGAAACAAAACCTCTTTACTTGGTAAGGACATACTTATCTATTTTTGCTATCATTGATTTCTCCTTTCTAGATCAAAATTCAATGAAACAAAACCTCTTTACTTGGTAAGGACATACATGATGAATTTGATCCTAATCCCTATTATATAATCATTGTTATGAGTACTTTAGCTCATATCTTGCAAAAATAAAAAATACACATAAGACTTTTATGACATACTTGGGTGATTATACCTAATCAAATCTGCATCTCAAAAGATCGAGCAAGAGAGCATGAAGTGAGAACTAAACCTTGTTTAAATTTTACACTTGATAACCATTTTATTATAAGTGATCACTTCCAAGAAAGTGAAAAGTTAGTGGATATCCTAGGTAATTAAGAGTGCTTGGCAAGGAAGAATTTCAAGATAAGTTCCCTCATTACAAGTCTCCACTCAAACAATCAAAAACAAATCTATGAACTTATTCATTATGGCTAACATAGAAAACATTCATTGGTATGATCATCTATGATGGAGTCGGATATTCACCCTCGCCTACATACAACATGCTCCTGGAATGGTGGCATTGTCTTGAGACATACACCCAAGAAGGTGAATGGTTGGCTTGCTCCGTGGAACAACGACCTGGCCATGAGAAATAGTAGGAAACACATCAAAACACAAGAAAGATACAATATGTTAGTAGATGAGAGATAAAATGTCTTGTCCATATATTATGAACTTAGTAGGGGAAAACACCCTGGAAAAAGAAGGATATCATGTCCATGGAATTGTGACACTCTTGGGAAATTTCCTAGACACATAAAGGACGTTTGCGTTTGCGTATGGCATGTGAATTGTGCATTAGTTGGTTTTTATATCTTTGCATTTATGTATGAGTTACCGATGATCTAATAGTCTAGTAGTATGGTGTTTACATATATTTGACCGCTAAGTCACCATCGTGGGGACGGATAAGTAACGTAGAAAGTAGTCTTGTTGTTGGACAAGCCACTTTTAGAAAATAAGAAATTAGTAAAGAGTGAAAGAAACTTAATATATGTTGGAACATGAGCTGTGATACATTCTACAATGGATCCAAAAATTAAGGTTAAATCCACTAATTATAGAGGCATAAAATTTCATACTTCTTACAAACATGTATTCATCGCGTGTTAGGATTCATGCAGATAACCCGCGGTTTAGAATCGTCTCATGTTTTAGTTTTAACATAATATAATATATCATCTTCAAAGTGTTGTGCGAGAGAAAAAAATAAGAAGAAATAGATGACACGTTCTTTTTTTCTCTATAAACGCTTTAAACAATGACCTAACATACTGAAACTGAATTTGGCAGAACTTCAATCCAGCCGGATTACGCTTTGGTTTTCATAGAACAAATGGTACATAGAAACATCAAATTTATATATTTGGAACGTATACTTTGCCTTTTTTAAGTGTAACATTTTCCACATAAGGATGATCCCATCCACATGATAATGGTTAGAAAAGAAAGGTTTGAGAATTGAAAGAAAATCTATGGAGTAAAGAAAAGCATGCATGGTGGGGAAATGATATGATATGATACCATTGTTGCTGGCTTGTTTGTTTGTGACTAGACCACAGTTGCCTTTAGACTCGAGCAGACGTACATGGATGCAGAAACAGGCAGGTATCTTTCACTCCCAACATTTTCTAGTGGAGAACACAACTTTTTCTAAAGTAAAATCAAATATATATATTTCTTTTTTCCACTATCCATTTTATTATATAATTATTATTAATTTCATTTATTCTTTTCATCCTTATCCATCTCTTACACTATATCAATGCACTACAGGATTTTCACTATCTAATTTCATCGGTATGTAATTCTTTCGTGAAAGTTGATGGTCGGTAATCTGTCTGTGAAAGTGCTTTAAGAAACCATGTACAAAGACTTTTCATCAATGTATCAACGCGCTTTTTTTCGACAAATTATTGATAGATATTTTACTATCTAGACATCTACTTCATTGTCGAAACAACGATGAATATCACAACAGATTACCAAGGACGTGTCGTTGACAGATCAATGCAACAATTCTATTGCCGATAGATTATTGACGCTCTTCTTTTGTCACTCGTTTCGCTGATAGCCTTACATCAAAAAACCATTGTGATTTTTGGTTCTTAATAAAATAGAATTAGAAAAATATTTAGATAGTGTATTTACAATAAATTTTCATAGTAGTGAAAATCATTTTCTAGTATGTGTCTTCTTCACCAAATGTTTATATTTCATTCAAGAAAGCTTAGGGATTGAAAATCTAGTATGTGTCTTCTTCACCAAATGTTTATATTTCATTCAAGAAAGCTTAGGGATTGAAAAGCGTTTTCTTTAACGGCAAACTAACCTAAATCTAAATATTTCTATACGTATACCTCGGGAACCAGGGATCGAGGAGCTAGCTAGGTACCGATTTACTCACCAAGTACAATTGGTATTTCAATGGGCACTGGTGATCAATTGATGTTCAGAGTTCAAACCTTGTTGTGAGCGTTTAAATGAGTTTTTGATGATGTATAATTAGTTAACTATGGAGTGTGTTTCGTCGTTCAAAAAAAATATGAATGAACATATCTTAGTGTATTATACATAACATTAATTATATGCTATGTCCGTTACTTTTTTAAATAATTTTTTTCATTCTAGTATATAATATTTTGTTATTAAATTATATTTAAGCATATGTTGTTTTTCATTTATAATTTAACTTCCAAGATACAATATTTTATATAATTTTGTTTATGTCGTTGTGACGTGCTTAAAACCAGGTTGTGAATAGTAATATACAAGTGATCGACGCACGAATGTACATGTCATAAAAGTTACGTCACGGTTTAGTTTTTTTATTATAAAGTGACGTGTTTACCCTGGTCATTATTTTAGCAATACAATATAATGTTCTATAATTTCGAATATACATTACGACGTGCTTATTTTATCTAAGATTCGATAAAAGTTTATTTCAACGAGTCAAATATAGTTTTTTTTTGTTCTTTGCCGTGAAAATTGTACTGATACCATCTGAACGACATCAGTGCCGGTATCGTATTTGTTTTTAATGGTTTCTTCAACGTGTCAAACAACATTGGTATGGTAACGGCATCGTGGCAAATCAAAAGTGATACCAACAAATCAATATTGGTACTGGTATTGATATTCGTTTTTTATGGCTTTCCAATCGATGTAAAACACGTGTTGATATCCCCATGGGCATATCTCTTCAGGTTACTATAACGAATGCCGGTATTATAGCGGTACCGTAACAAACTAATCCAATACCGTAACGAACCAAAATGATACTCATTGAGAACAATCCAGTCTTAATTGGATGGATGTCTCGCTAGAAAAATGTGTTTCTAGATTCGGTTCTCCCCGCCTTAACTTTTTATGTTTTTTTTTTGGTTATTGGATTTTAATAATCCAAAGTTTCACCCATTGGTCAGTAATAATCCCAACTTCAAAAATTCCTTGTAACAATCCCAACTATTAAGATTTTGGCCACCAATGGTCCTTTGCTAACTGGGTTATAACCCAGTTAGTTTTTTTGCTGACGTGGCTGATGACGTGGACACAACTTTGTTATTTGTTGACTTGGCTGCTTATGTGGTACCATCACCACCTCCACTTCCTCCTCCTCCACTGCCACTACCATCTCCTCCAGCCACCACCATCACCTCTGACCACCTCCACCCAACACCTCCACTTCCTCCACCACCACTGCCATCTCCACTAACACCATCGTCATCTCCACCCACCACCACCTACCATCGCCATCTCAGATTCATCCCCACCTTCGTCACCTGACCGACAACCACCCCCGTATTGACGGTTCTAAACTTAACCTGACCGTCACCGATGAAGGATCCAGAACCGTGGGAATAGGGTTAATTCCATTGTTGTTGTTGGAGCAGAGGTTGATATGGTGGAGAGGATGTCGATGTGGTGGAGCGGAAATAGGGTTAATTCCATTATTGTTGTTGCAGATGTTCTGATTTCATTGGAAATTGAAGGATTGTGGGAATGGATGGTAGGTGGTGGTCGGAGGGGATTGAAGATGGTGGTTGTGCGATGGGAGTTGGGTGGTCGAAGGGGGTTGAAGATGGTGGTTGTGCGGTGGGAGTTGGGTGGTTGTGGTGGTAGTGAGGTAGTGGGGTGGTGGTGGTGATGATGATGGTGAGTATCTGTGTATGTATATATATATAATTAAAAAAAAAAAAAAATTCATATCAATATCCATATCATCATCCACATAATGAACCAGCTTATTTTTTTACACATCAGGGTCTACGTCATCAAAAACTAACCCAGTTAGCAAAGGATCATTGGGGGCTAAAATCTTACAAGTTGGGATTGTTACACGAAATTTTTGAAGTTGAGATTATTATCGGCCATGAAACTTTGAATTATTAAAATCCAATAACCTTAATTGTTTAATTAAGGGAAATTAAGCCAAACAAGAAAGATCTTTTTTTTTTATTAAAGAATTTACGTTTAACAAGAAAGATACCCTTTTATTTAGCGTGATGACCTTTTTTTAAATGGTTAGTTCTTTTAATTATTTGAAGCTTTCTTTTCGGCCTATACATGAAAAAAAAGAGGAAGATCCGTGACGTCATCGTGGCGTTATTTGTGTGAATGGGACATGGCTTTGTGACGTCATTATAAAAAGGAACGTTCATGAACCATTCTTTAAATGGTCGTTGAGAAATACGGCGAATTTCATTAAAAACACTAGGAAGGCGCTAGGGACAACAAAACAACTGAAACAAATTACAACGGACATTTAACCTACTCTTTCCAATCCTTTTTTTTTTTTTTTTGAACGGCAAATTTGGATCACTGACGGACCACTGGAGTATCATCGTGCCACCAGCGGAACCACCCGATCATATCCATCTCCACCAGGCATAATGCCTATACACCAATTCAGGAGGAACCCCAATAAATATGAGAAAACCCCCTTGTGGGAATCGAACCCAGGACCTATTGGTCCCAAAGTCTTTTCCATCTAAATCCTTAAAACGAGATATATTAAAAATCCACAAAAAGGTTCTTCGCACTCTTCTTTTTGCCCGAAAACACACACTCATTCCTCATTTTTCATATGTTCCAACAAGTTGGCAGGATGATTCCATGAAGAACTTCTCCTTTACGTTGATCCAGGTTGTACGCCTTATCAATCTCAAGCAAATCTTTCACAGAAAAGGCGTGTATATTGGATTCAATCTAACCAATTTGAGATGAGGTGCCAGACTTGGGCCGAATAAACACAAAAAGTCATGAGGTGATCGCATGTCTCATTCGCATCTTCACATAACTTGCAAATCACCGAGTCTAAGTTAATGTTTCTTTTTTGAAGCTCCACAAATGAAGCGAGCCTATCTAAACCCATTCTCCAATTAGCATGTAAAGGTGGAATTTCTAGTGAAAATATGCAAATCTGCAATTATATACATATAAGCTTATAGCTTTGTATAGCCATGACACCCTCAAGACACTACTTATGTTGTTTAGTGAGATCTGGAAGAAAAAAAAAAACTTATCATGACCCTTTGAATAATCATGAATTAGCATCGAATTGTTAATTGTAACAATGAAAAACTACGTATGACTTAGTAACCAAACATGTAATCGCTAATTTTAATGAGATAGTGGGGTAGGCAGTTATGTAACCGTCTTCTTTATTACACTTAGACTGGAGGGTGTGGTATAAAGCCCCTAGGGGCTTTATCAAGCCGCGTTAGCGCCACTCACACAGGGGGCTTTAAAGAGGTAGGCCCCACCTGCACCCCTCTTTTCTTCCGTTAACACAATGGTGAGGAGAAGGATGGCGCCCCCTTTCATTTGCTCGGTGTGGACGATGACGCCCCGAAGACGTTATGGAGGCTGAGGTGGCGGGTGGCGCTAAGCCACACCCACCGGTCTTAAAACAAAAGATACAAGTTCTACTCAATATAACTATTGGTTCCGAAATAAACGTGCCCCAATAACATCCGGAAAAAAAGTGATTTTAGGAAAAAAATTTAACGAAGCACCGTGAAGGCCTGAACTAGAGGTGCACAAAATAACCGGTTAATTAACCGTAACCGGTTATTAACCGTAACCGTAACCGGTTAATAACCGATTTAGGAATAACCGATTAGTGGTTATTTTTAACCGTAGGTTAGTAACAGGTTATAAGTATTTAGTTAGGAACCGGTTTTTTTAACCGGTAGACTGGTTAACCGAAAAATTCAAAAAAAAAAGGCAAAAAAACCGGTTAATAACCGAAAATAACCGATTAATTAACCACACCGGTTAAAGTAATTAACCGAACCAGTTAAAAAAAATAACCAGTTAAAGTAATAACCGGTTAAAGCATTAACCGGTTAAAGTCAAAAGGTCAAATTAACCGCTATAACCGGTTAACCGAACCGGTTATTAAAATTAACCGATTTGTGCACCTCTAGCCTGAACCGCCATTTGTCTTGCCCCTTCTCCAAAGCCCACATAAAGCATAGCCCAAGAAAACCAACCTTACAATTTCACACTTCAGCCCATTACACTTGGACAAATTAACACGGCCCAGAATACCCAGAAAATTTACAAAAACGGGTTATTTAGGTTAAATCCAATGTTTTAAAATCCGGTTTTTATACCGTACCGGCTTTGACTAAAAAACAGTTTAACCGGGTGTATCGGGTGGTTCAACCGGCTGTACCGGGCGGTTTAACCGGTACAACCGGTCGGTTTGAACCGGTTTTTAAAACATCGGTTAAATCTAGACTCCAGGGCCTGGGCAAGTCTATTTGACTATTTGAGTATTTAATTCAAATTCTGAAAAACACTTCAACAATATTATAGTAACTGTTTTATCTCATTAGTGTAAGGATTAAATATAAACTAATCTTAATGTGTTAAACATGAGAAATGAGAACTGAAGTTTTTTTTTTTTTTTTTGGAATTTTTTTCATCTACTTAAACATGTCTTTTAGTTGAAAAAACTACAAAAAAAAATATTTTTTGCATAGTTACTCTAGTAGAGTAACTAGAGTACTTAGATAATTATTCTACTAGATAGAAAAAAAATTAAAAAAATTCTCTTTAGCACGCTAAGACTCATTTGTACAAAAACCTAACCCGAATAGTTATATCCAACATTAAATCCAAAGATACTTATAGACTTGAGTAAAACAACTAACTTAGACCTTTTTCTCTAAAATTTGTTCGTTTCAACATGTTACCCAACCGAATCCGTCACCCATTTTACCATCTACAAGCCGGCACTGTAATGGGCAGTTTGTTTACCTATTAATGAGGCTCTTAATGGTTCAGACCTCTTACTGGTTCAGCACTTAATGGTTCAGACTGTTTGTTTCACGAGTAGATGTCTGAATGGTTCAGACATTTGCCTCTGAATGGTTAAGCATTATACAGAGTCTGAATGGTTAAGACCTCTAATCTGAATTGGTCAAACATTTGCCTCTGAACAGTCAAGCATTATACAGGCTCTTAATGATTTAGACCTCTTACTGGTTCAGCACTTAATGGTTAAGACATTTTACTGGTTCAGCACTTAACTATTCAGATGTTACCAAACAACCTCTAAGTAAATGCATTATTGAATGGGCAATTCAAAAACACATAAAAAAAGATTAAATGAATGAATTGCAAAGACAAAATAAAAAACGCATATAAATAAAGTTAAAAACTACAACATTGCTACCTGATTAATATAGTTTACGCTTATTAAACTAGCCATATAATTTACGCGTATATGCGATATTTGGGTGGTCGAATGGGTCTAAGACAAGTCCGAAATGCCAAAATATATTTCATATTATTATAACATCAGTTTCATAATCAATTACATGTTCATTTGGTTTTAAAACCATATTTTGTGCCATAAAGGGCATTTTGGGCATTTATTTAGCATAACAAGTGAACTTCGCAATAGACCCGACAAGCGGTATGATCAGAAGGTATAACCTCTAAGGGTTATTCGCTACAATAATATGATCATATAACAACCCTTAATCAGTCTCTAAACTTGCTCAGACGGGTCAGAATTCAAAATCAAAGCAGAACTGAAACTTGCTCATATAACAACCTGACAAACGGTATGATAGAAGGTATAACCTCTAAGGGTTATTCGCTACAATAATATGATCATATAACAACCCTCAATCAGTCTCTAGCCTTACAAGTGTGTAAGGGAGTGTTATAACTCTAAAAGGGAAGCCTCTATAGATCCGAAGCACTCCAAGATTGTGAGAATGATTTTTGAAAGGTGCAAGTTCAAATGGTGCTTGAACACCTCTATTTATAGTTGGATTCAATCCTCTAAATCAAGACATGTGTCTCCTAAGGTGTTATGGAGGTGATTAGTTGTAACACCTCGAAAATTTACGTCCAATAATGTCTTGACACGTGTCATAAGCTTTGAATATGTGAAAACAAACTTTAGAGGGACTAAAGTTGACAAACGGTGAAACTATGTGAATTCAAGGGTTCAAAGTGTCAACAATTGATAAATAAGCCCTACAATAACCCTACATGATGTTTATAATCTTAAACGGGTAAATCATGGATCATACGAAGCGAAAAATGGAAGAAAGTGAGGAATTACAAACTACAGGGACTAAAAGTGTCAACATGTTGAAATTATACCTCTGAGTGATCTTTTGGCATACCCGAAGCTTTGTAATGATAAAATATACTCATGAGAATATGTGATAAAAATTTCATGAAGTTTCGTAAACGTATGAGAAAGTTATGATTAAAACCGTATACGAAAGGTCAAATACGTAATCGTGAATTTCGTGACTTTTCGGGTGAGCGCAAAGTGAACCGGGAACTTTGCCAAGTTTATAAAAGTCCCAAGGTTTATAAAAACTGGATTTGAGGGTCTAGAGTGCCAAATAAACGAACAAAACACGTATCACAAGATCGGGGGCTAAATTGTAACATTTAAGAAACTTGTATAGCTGGTCGCCCCACACCCTCGCGCTGCGCGACGGGTGGCTCGCGCTACGCGACGACTGCCCAGCGACAGAATCATACGCACAGGTGTCAGTTGCTGTTCTGTTTGAGTGGATACCAGCTGTTGTCGATTATAAGAGTTCACCAATGAACTTTCATGCAATCTGAGACCTTTGTTCACTTCTTAAAACATCTGAAAACCTCTGCAACAACATTAAATCTGATCAAACTTCCTTTAAAGTTCACCATAGTTGCAACATTCAAGCACACTTGAAACTTCAAAATTCACGAAATCCTTCTCTGGAGCATTCTGATCGACCAGGCATCCTCCAAGTGCTTTCTAGGCTTCATTGGAACCTTTGTAAGCATTCATATCATCCTCTAATCCGTTCTAGCATAGATTATTAGTTAAAAGTCAAACCGTTGTTCATATAGTTTGACTTTTCGATTAAACGAATTTGGCTCTGTCATTTCTCAAATTGAAACCACTTATAAGTTGGTATTTATGTGGGAAACAAACCCTCAAAAGAGTATTCTCTGATTCCCACTCTAAGCATGCTATTTGTCGAGTCAAAGTTGTTCTTAAAAAGTCAACAGAAATTGTTTTTGTGAAATATAGCATAAATGGTAATGTAGATGACATGCAATCAGTTTGATCATCAAAAATAGCTTTATAATGAATGTAAGAATATGTTTTACCATGATCAACTCGACAATCTTTGGTATAAACCCGGATTGGAACCGAAAGTCTTATAAGACGATTTTTTCGTTGACTCTCGATTCGGATCCGTGCATGCATGTTTGAGATCTGTATTAGAGTTTACTTTTGACCATTTTTATTTTAGTTTAACTCTCTGGAATTTTTACATCTTGAGTCTATGCTTAACCGATTCATATGCATGTTTCCGATTATGCTTAAAAGTTGACTATTTTGCCCTTTTTGATATAAAACGTGATTTTTGGAAAAGTGAAAGAGTAGAAATCTTTATTACTAATTTATAAACTTGCACCGAAAATTTGAGATCAGTTGATGGTCCAGATTTTGAGTTATGGCCGATATCGTAAAACTATATCTTTATGTTAAATAAACGGCGCATTTAGCGTATAACCTTTTTAAGGCCACTTTTCGATATAAAACTTTTTACCCACTGATGTTATATAATATTCTGGGATTTTTGAAGATTTTTATTTAATTTTTGGCTGATCGGATCATACGTCGCTAAGTCGATTCGGTTAATGCCGGTTTTGACCGTTTAAGCCATAAAATGAGTTTTATAAGTCCTTTTGACCCCAAACCTTTTTCTACTGATTTTATTTGTTAAATAAATTATTTTGAGCACTCTGGAAATATAAAAATCTCAGCTTTCTTTTGAAAACCCGGAAACGGCTCTAAATCGCATTTTTAGCGTTTTTAGCGCATAGTAAGCGTTATACTCGTATTAAACATATAAGACTCATACCTACTGATGTATTTAGTGTATTTTCATCTAATAACAGTAAGTATAAGTTGTTGAACTCAGATTTCCAGTTTTGACGTTTTTAGCCCTTGTGAAATTACTAAAATACCCCTGCGGTGCATAGTTTGGTTTTAAATGATAAGTTTGGTATATGGGTCATACCCTACTGTTATAATATGCCAAATTAAGTATATGTACTGTATAAATCAGACCCGATACCCAGATTTCCAATTTAACTCTTTTATAACATTTTAAATGACCAAAATGCCCTTCTAAGGCATAAATTGAGTTTAAAATTATTCGGGGCATAATAGAACATAACTTGCTGATATTATATCATATTTAAAGCATATTATCTCAAGGAACTTGCATATGACTCTTTTGGTTACCCGTAACGCCCTTTTGCGTTCGGTTCGGTTTACGTAACTAGTTTGCGTAAATTGACCGAAACGGGTCAAACGTTATCATTTTTATCTCAAAATCCAGAATGTATTTAGTATACCCATATTATACAAGTATTCAAACTTGTCGGGTCTAAATCACATTCTATCCGGTCTTCGCTTAATCGTGCGTTTGAACCGTATATTTCCTTAAGTCTAACCGGTCTAAGCTTTGGCTTAATTAAAGACCCGTTAGCATTCTAATTAATTATTTATGTCATCATTCCAGACTAGAGTCTTCCGGTAAATGGTACCTACGCTTACTTAAGCGAACACGGCTGAGTTATTAAATTCTTATTAATTAAGACAGGAGCTAGCTCAGGTAAATACTTTTAACTTATTTTCCCTTATACGGGCTTGGGGTACGGTATTATAAAGATACCGCTTGGTCGGGTGTAGAAACCTTTTGATCGGAGATGATTGAATTGCATAATCCCGTTTTAATTCGTATTGCTTGATAACAAATAACATTGGGGGTTAATGACCGTGTCCTGGATATCCTTGGCTCATTTTAAAAAGTGAATGGCCACGACGTAAGCACAAGGTGTAGACAAAACACCTCCTGTTGCATATGTAAAACGTATACTCACTCGTGAGGATAACTTCTTGTGAGATTATATTTGTGGTGTGTCGATTAATCTTGTCCGGCTTGTATTGTATTGTATTGTATAATCACCGGCCCTAAATGTTGGACAAACATGTAAATCGGATACAAGATTTTTACTAATAAAATTGTCCCAAGTTATAAAAGATTAATTTTGCCTCTGTGCATTTTAATCACTGTGTCAAGATATTTTGTGTCGTTTGCACTCAAATCAATTTTCAAACTCTTTTCAAAATGAGTCAGTTAAATTGTATTTACCAGTGAAAACTGACGTATTTTTCCAAAAGGTTAAGTGACAGGTACTGAACGTAATTGGCTGGAAGCTCAGGGCGATTATAAGGAATCTTACAAGTCCTAGGCGTCTAAAGTCTGCTGAACAATGATTATGATTATTCGATCCGCCTGTGGATCTTTTTACTTTCCGTTGTAATACTCTGATATTACCTTATATTCGGATTGTAATATATTTATCTTTTGCTTCCTCTGTGCATTTATATATTGTGTTGTTTGACTATGATGATATCAATTACGTCACGATACTCCCCCACCGGGCCCACCGGTGACACGTGGAAATTTGGGGTGTGACAGGTTGGTATCAGAGCCAACATTGAGTGAATTAAACACTAGCTTTTTGTGTTTAATCTCAATGACACAATAGCACATTCTTTGACCTTCTGAGTCTAGACTTAACATAGGAATAATCTCAATCCTAATCTGGAAATTTTTGCTTCCAATTCTAATTGAATACGTCGCCAAGCGAAGAAGCTGTAATAGGAATCCTCCACACCCGGAGCCTTGAAATGCTGAGCTTCGTACCGCGGCCAGGATGAAACGAGCCTATAAGGAGAAAGCATTCAGAAATAAGAATGAAGAAGAAACTCCTCTTACTGAAGATCGTTTCCTTAATAGTCCTTCTAAGGACGTATTTATTATATATATATTTTTCTTTCAGTCCCTTCGAGGACACATTATTCCTTTCGAAGACCCGCTTAGGGCAACTCTGTACTTTTATCTCCATGTAATGGATTGATTAAACAAAGTTTTCATTCTAAACATGAAACATGAAATAAATGGAAAATAACATCCCTTAGGAGGGAAGTGCCTACGGGCTATAATTAACGTCTTCTGAGACTAAAGACAGTAGTAGTCTACAACTCCCTGTCAAGAAAAGGTAATGAACGTTGATTCACACCTAATTGCCGCGATCACAAACGATCATGGCTTATAAATTAAACTTGTCTACGTGACTAGGCCACTTGTGCCATTATTAAAACTTTAATGCCTCGATTCTCTGAAATCATGGCATATAAACTTGTCTACGTGACTAGGCCACTTGTGCCCTTATTAAAAATTTAATGCCTCGACTCTCTGAAATCATGGCATATAAACTTGTCTACGTGACTAGGCCACTTGTGCCATTATTAAAACTTTAATGCCTCGACTCTCTGAAGTCATGGCTTATAAACTTGTCTACGTGACTAGGCCATTTGTGCCATTATTAGAACTTGAATGCCTCGATTCTCTGAAGTCATGGCTTATAAACTTGTCTACGCGACTAGGCCATTTGTGCTATTATTAACTTGTAAAGTAGGATTTATGAGGAGAATCCTGAAGGAAATAAATATCCCCCTTTCCCTGTCTGTATGCATTTAAAAAGAATCTTAAAGGTGAAACCTAGCCTACGCGGCCAAGATGGTGAAACCTACCCTCGGGATTCAGATCCCTGTTAACACCTGAGAACGTGTTAGCACTCCTGACAAATGTGATTCGACAAAATCACAACAGTCATCCCTATATTGAAATTTTTTTTTTAAATTTCTAATTTACCTTATGATTCTAGAAATCATGGCTTATATCATCTTATAAGATGATCATATTATAAACATCCGTAAGTGATGAAGTACCTACGGGCTAAATTGGTTGTCCGATAAGACAACGACAGTGGTGGTCTTTGACCTCCTGTCTAAAAATGTTGGACCATGTCCAAGCATAATGGTCGGTATGATCCAAATGATCTTGACTAATAGCATCTGAAAGATGATCATATCATAAACATCCCTCAGAAGGGAATGCCCACGGGCTATATCTATTGTCCTAAAGGACAAAAGGCAGTTGTAGTCTTCGACTCCCTGTTAAGAAAAGTAACCGACTATGCTCAACCCTTAAATGCCTCGATCCCAAACGATCATGGCTTATAAATTTAAAACTGTCCTTGTGACTAGGCCTTCTGCGCCACTTTAATATCCTTAATGGTTTATAACTAGGATAAATTATAATGGAAGACACTAATTTAAAAATAACTAACAAATTAACCAATATGGTTTATATTACCATGGTTGATGAATCGTCAAAAATGGGGATATCATAATAACCTCTGAATAAATCGTTACCATTGTTTATGTAGCAATCAAGCTACATGGCTGGATCAGAGGAGGCCAACAGCCACCCGAAGAAGAACAATGATGTTACCAGAATTAGCATGACTGAAGCGGAACTGCAGGCACTAATAAATAGTGCTATTACTCAAGCTCTTGACAGTCAGTATGATGAATCAAATGATAACCACTCTACGACTCTATCTGTGGCTCGTATTAAGCCCTCTCCTAAATCAAATGAGTTAGAGGAAGACGATGTTCATAACTCATCACATCGAAGGAGTGTTCCGCCTATTCAGGTCATGTTTCACCAAGAGGCACCAGTTAAGACTTGCACATATAAATATTTTGTCTCCTGCAAGCCCAGAGACTTTACAGGAGAAGAAGGGGCCATCGATTGCATGACATGGCTCGATGAGATGGACGCTGTTGTGGATATCAGCGGTTGTGCAAAGCAGAATGTTGTGAAATTTGTTTCACAGCCATTCAAAGGAGAAGCGTTAGCATGGTGGAGATCATTGCTCCAAGCCACGGGAAAGGTTCTACTCTACAACTTATCTTGGGATCAATTTGTTGCATTAGTCAAGAAAATTTTTTGCCCTCAGCATGAGATAGAAGAGATAGAATCAAACTTCTTGACTCTAGTCATGAAGGATTTAGATTGCCAGACATACGTGACAAGTTTTAACACTATGTCCCGCCTAGTTCCTTATTTAGTCACCCCTGAACCTAAACGCATAGCGCGTTTCATTGGAGGCCTAGCACCAGAGATAAAAGGAAATGTTAAAGCATCTAGGCCAATCACATATAGGTCCGCAGTGGACTTATCCTTATCTCTCACCTTAGATGCAATCAGAAATAAGTCTGTTAAGGCTTCTGGTAAAGGAAAGAGAGAAAGAGAGGAAGAGAACTCTCATCGATCTGATAAGAAGAAAAAGGGAAGCTTAAGGAACAAAAAGGATTCCGAGTTTAGGAAAAACTCGAGTCAGCCTAATAACAAACCCAAGTGCAGTAACTGCAAAAAGCAACATACTGGGAAGTGTACAATTGACCCAGGTGCCAAACTGTGTGGAATTTGCAAAACCAAGGGTCACAAAACTTTAGATTGCAAGGGGTTAAAGAACGCCACATGTTACAATTGTAACGAGGAAGGACACATCAAAACCAACTGCCCAAAGCTTATAAAGAAGCCGGGAAGGGCCCGGGAAATAAACGCATGAGTCTTCCGGGTGAACGCCAGGAGATGGTGCAGAAGGATAACAATATAGCAGGTACTTTTCCTTATCAAGCAGTTATGCAGAAATTCATTTGATGCTGACACATGTGATTCAATAATGAACGATCACTGTTGAGAACCGTTGTCTCCGTCTTAGTAGGACTTCGGTCATTTAATACGAGATATAAATTGACCAATGATACCTTAGAATAATGCTTCAACTAACCTTAGATGGATATTTTATATCTAATAGGAATCACTCTTTTCTGATATTCCTATGGCAAGCTTTCAAGCTACCTAAATTCTTTAATGTAATAAAGACAGATGTGACGTTTTGATCCTCTGTCAGAAAAGTGATGGACTAGGTCCAAAATCTTTAATGCCATTAATGGTCTTTTGCGACCTAGGCTAAGAAATACTAAAATATTTTAAATAATGTTCATTAAGAATGTTAATGCTTTAATAGCCTGTTTAGGTTATTGACACCATGGCTAGTATATATTAAGGCCATCAGAATAAAAATATAGTAGTTGTTGGATTTCAACTAAGAAATTGTTTTTATTGGTGTTAGGAACCAATAGAAAGTAATGGCAAACTCGGATAAGACAACAGTCGATCGCGCCATTGATGGCACGACGCATGCTAATGATGCTGAAATTGTGAACCTTAGAATTTCCAAAGATATTCTTCAAACTATGATAGAAGCCGCTGTTGGAAAAGCTGTGAAGAAGGCTGTGAAAAAGTTCAAGGAACCCCATGCTGCTCGGTCCAAATTTTATCTAGGACCACACTTCCTTACTCTTAAGGAGGACCCCGTTCATGCCTCTGATGCAAAGGATGAACTAAAAAGGAAAAGGGAGGTAGATAACTTCCAGAGTTCTAAGAAAAAGAACAAACAAAAGTCCGACCAGAAACCAGTATGTGGGACCTGCAAGAAGCGCCATTATGGGAAATGCAGGTTCGAACTAAAATCCAAATCGCAGCCCAGAGCTTGTGGAATTTGCAAATCTAGGAAACATAAAACCATGGATTGCAAGAAGTTGAAAGATGCAACCTGTTATGGTTGCAACGAGAAGGGGCATATCAAGACCAACTGCCCTAGGAATCAGAAGAAGCCCGAGTAGGCCAAGATAACAGACGCACGAGTTGTCAGGATGAACTCCCAAGAGATGGGGCAGAATAATAATAGTATAATATGTACCTTTCGTTATCAAGCAGTTTATGTAGAAACTTATTTAATACTGGCACGAATAAATATATTATGAATGATAAAGGTTGAGAACTGTTGTCTCCACCTGATTAAGACTCCGGTCATTTAATGCCCGGTAGGAAGTGACGATGTTACGTCGAAAATGCTCCAACAAATCCTATATTGATATTAATATCTATTAGAAATCATTTTTTTCTAATATCCTTATAGCAAACTTTTGGTTGCATACTTAAGGACTCAATATAGTAATAAAAATCGATTGGTTGCCTTAAAAATCAAGCCCATATTGTGAGTGATAAGAAACAATTAATTATCAAGACTCCTTATGAGACAACCCTCGTAATTACACGGGTCCGTACGATTAATTAATAAAAAAAATGGTGGAACTGACCGTCCCCGGATTCGAACCCGGGTCTAGGCCGGCCGCACCCTTTCGCGCGCCTAGCCAACTGAGCTAGGTGCCTAGTTTGTGAAAATCTCCATTCTAATTTAATATAAGCACTTGTACAATAAACTTCCTTATCATTTATCAATGATAATTTCTGCTAAGTGTCCTGTTTTTAATACAGGCAATAATAAATCTTCATGAACCATAAACTTAGCGGAATTTTTATCATCCACAAGGTATAACTACCAAGGAAACCATAGTAACCGATTCTTTTAGATCGGCAAGAGATCCTTCCGAAAATCTAAGAGTACTCTATCCTTGCATAGAGTACGACATCATATGTTATTTTAATTATTTTTCTCATTATTTTTCTATCGCCTGCGAATGCCAAACTATGTTGATAAAAGTGTCATATGAGGATTGGCGTATTCTAGTGTGTCCCATAGATTATTTCCATGTCTGATCAGCATGGAGGTTTAATACATGGAACCCCTTAGATATCCCGATGGTCATATTGTACTAAAGTCGACTAGTAGTATTCAAGGAAGATATCCAATATAAAATGTCCTTATAAGTATCTCTACTTAGGACATCCTTGCATATAAAGAGAATGTGTCATTTATCTGACACCGACATCGATAGATAAACTCAAGCCTGAAAATACAGACACCTCTGACATCTCTGTGTGTCATAATTATCTTCTTCTAAGACTATCCTGTTTACCTTCTGAGAAGCAAGTAGAGTTAAGATTAACTTCCCGCTTAAGGTTAGAGTGTGGTAGGAACTCCGTGTTGATCATGGAATAATCGAAACCCTGATTAAGTAAATTTTAAGATATAGATGCATATAGCCTGACTCAATATCTGGGGAATTCGGTATAGTTAAGTGTGAAAGATGGTTCATTTTGCTTATGCATTGATTACCGTAACCCTAATTGGACAACAATTAAGAATTTTTATCAGCTGCCCAGGATCGTCGATTTGTTCGACTAACGGCAAGGAATAGCTAATTCCTTAAGATTAGTTTTAAGCAATGGTTGGAATAACCATTTCACCTTAAGATAAGTTTTTTTTTATAATAGTCGTTATATAAGTATCAAGGTGGCTCTTTCGGAGACCTTGTATAGATGAAATATCAAAACATCCGCTTAATGGACGAGACTTTGGGAAGTCCACTTATCAGGATCTGAAGGTTGCATTGGAATAAGGTTCAACAAAGATATCACCCTGGAAGGGTGTACCAATTTATTAATTATCAGACTAGTTAAGCTCTGAATATATAAAATCATACGAAGGAATCGAATGTATCGAGATCAAATAGTTTATAAGCTAAAACCTGTTTAAGGAGCTTGGCGGAGCTCGCAACACAATAACACACTAATGATTTAAGGATGTGTTTCACCAATAAGTTGAGAAGCATTATCACATAATGATATGCGTATTTATAATATGTTGAGCAAACCGTATCGATTTAGAATCGGCAGGTTAAGAAACTCCAAAAGGATACATGACCTATTATAGAGGTCAGCTGGAGTGCCATAGAGGCCCAAATGTACTGAGGAAGTTTAAGTTCAGTGTAGGACAGAAAGTACTCCCTTTACTTTAAGCAAATCTCGAGGTCGAGATTTATTTTAAGGGGGTGAGGATGTAACACCTCGAAAATTTACGTCCAATAATGTCTTGACACGTGTCATAAGCTTTGAATATGTGAAAACAAACTTTAGAGGGACTAAAGTTGACAAACGGTGAAACTATGTGAATTCAAGGGTTCAAAGTGTCAACAATTGATAAATAAGCCCTACAATAACCCTACATGATGTTTATAATCTTAAACGGGTAAATCATGGATCATACGAAGCGAAAAATGGAAGAAAGTGAGGAATTACAAACTACAGGGACTAAAAGTGTCAACATGTTGAAATTATACCTCTGAGTGATCTTTTGGCATACCCGAAGCTTTGTAATGATAAAATATACTCATGAGAATATGTGATAAAAATTTCATGAAGTTTCGTAAACGTATGAGAAAGTTATGATTAAAACCGTATACGAAAGGTCAAATACGTAATCGTGAATTTCGTGACTTTTCGGGTGAGCGCAAAGTGAACCGGGAACTTTTCCAAGTTTATAAAAGTCCCAAGGTTTATAAAAACTGGATTTGAGGGTCTAGAGTGCCAAATAAACGAACAAAACACGTATCACAAGATCGGGGGCTAAATTGTAACATTTAAGAAACTTGTATAGCTGGTCGCCCCACACCCTCGCGCTGCGCGACGGGTGGCTCGCGCTACGCGACGACTGCCCAGCGACAGAATCATACGCACAGGTGTCAGTTGCTGTTCTGTTTGAGTGGATACCAGCTGTTGTCGATTATAAGAGTTCACCAATGAACTTTCATGCAATCTGAGACCTTTGTTCACTTCTTAAAACATCTGAAAACCTCTGCAACAACATTAAATCTGATCAAACTTCCTTTAAAGTTCACCATAGTTGCAACATTCAAGCACACTTGAAACTTCAAAATTCACGAAATCCTTCTCTGGAGCATTCTGATCGACCAGGCATCCTCCAAGTGCTTTCTAGGCTTCATTAGAACCTTTGTAAGCATTCATATCATCCTCTAATCCGTTCTAGCATAGATTATTAGTTAAAAGTCAAACCGTTGTTCATATAGTTTGACTTTTCGATTAAACGAATTTGGCTCTGTCATTTCTCAAATTGAAACCACTTATAAGTTGGTATTTATGTGGGAAACAAACCCTCAAAAGAGTATTCTCTGATTCCCACTCTAAGCATGCTATTTGTCGAGTCAAAGTTGTTCTTAAAAAGTCAACAGAAATTGTTTTTGTGAAATATAGCATAAATGGTAATGTAGATGACATGAAATCAGTTTGATCATCAAAAATAGCTTTATAATGAATGTAAGAATATGTTTTACCATGATCAACTCGACAATCTTTGGTATAAACCCGGATTGGAACCGAAAGTCTTATAAGACGACTTTTTCGTTGACTCTCGATTCGGATCCGTGCATGCATGTTTGAGATCTGTATTAGAGTTTACTTTTGACCATTTTTATTTTAGTTTAACTCTCTGGAATTTTTACATCTTGAGTCTATGCTTAACCGATTCATATGCATGTTTCCGATTATGCTTAAAAGTTGACTATTTTGCCCTTTTTGATATAAAACGTGATTTTTGGAAAAGTGAAAGAGTAGAAATCTTTATTACTAATTTATAAACTTGCACCGAAAATTTGAGATCAGTTGATGGTCCAGATTTTGAGTTATGGCCGATATCGTAAAACTATATCTTTATGTTAAATAAACGGCGCATTTAGCGTATAACCTTTTTAAGGCCATTTTTCGATATAAAACTTTTTACCCACTGATGTTATATAATATTCTGGGATTTTTGAAGATTTTTATTTAATTTTTGGCTGATCGGATCATACGTCGCTAAGTCGATTCGGTTAATGCCGGTTTTGACCGTTTAAGCCATAAAATGAGTTTTATAAGTCCTTTTGACCCCAAACCTTTTTCTACTGATTTTATTTGTTAAATAAATTATTTTGAGCACTCTGGAAATATAAAAATCTCAGCTTTCTTTTGAAAACCCGGAAACGGCTCTAAATCGCATTTTTAGCGTTTTTAGCGCATAGTAAGCGTTATACTCGTATTAAACATATAAGACTCATACCTACTGATGTATTTAGTGTATTTTCATCTAATAACAGTAAGTATAAGTTGTTGAACTCAGATTTCCAGTTTTGACGTTTTTAGCCCTTGTGAAATTACTAAAATACCCCTGCGGTGCATAGTTTGGTTTTAAATGATAAGTTTGGTATATGGGTCATACCCTACTGTTATAATATGCCAAATTAAGTATATGTACTGTATAAATCAGACCCGATACCCAGATTTCCAATTTAACTCTTTTATAACATTTTAAATGACCAAAATGCCCTTCTAAGGCATAAATTGAGTTTAAAATTATTCGGGGCATAATAGAACATAACTTGCTGATATTATATCATATTTAAAGCATATTATCTCAAGGAACTTTCATATGACTCTTTTGGTTACCCGTAACGCCCTTTTGCGTTCGGTTCGGTTTACGTAACTAGTTTGCGTAAATTGACCGAAACGGGTCAAACGTTATCATTTTTATCTCAAAATCCAGAATGTATTTAGTATACCCATATTATACAAGTATTCAAACTTGTCGGGTCTAAATCACATTCTATCCGGTCTTCGCTTAATCGTGCGTTTGAACCGTATATTTCCTTAAGTCTAACCGGTCTAAGCTTTGGCTTAATTAAAGACCCGTTAGCATTCTAATTAATTATTTATGTCATCATTCCAGACTAGAGTCTTCCGGTAAATGGTACCTACGCTTACTTAAGCGAACACGGCTGAGTTATTAAATTCTTATTAATTAAGACAGGAGCTAGCTCAGGTAAATACTTTTAACTTATTTTCCCTTATACGGGCTTGGGGTACGGTATTATAAAGATACCGCTTGGTCGGGTGTAGAAACCTTTTGATCGGAGATGATTGAATTGCATAATCCCGTTTTAATTCGTATTGCTTGATAACAAATAACATTGGGGGTTAATGACCGTGTCCTGGATATCCTTGGCTCATTTTAAAAAGTGAATGGCCACGACGTAAGCACAAGGTGTAGACAAAACACCTCCTGTTGCATATGTAAAACGTATACTCACTCGTGAGGATAACTTCTTGTGAGATTATATTTGTGGTGTGTCGATTAATCTTGTCCGGCTTGTATTGTATTGTATTGTATAATCACCGGCCCTAAATGTTGGACAAACATGTAAATCGGATACAAGATTTTTACTAATAAAATTGTCCCAAGTTATAAAAGATTAATTTTGCCTCTGTGCATTTTAATCACTGTGTCAAGATATTTTGTGTCGTTTGCACTCAAATCAATTTTCAAACTCTTTTCAAAATGAGTCAGTTAAATTGTATTTACCAGTGAAAACTGACGTATTTTTCCAAAAGGTTAAGTGACAGGTACTGAACGTAATTGGCTGGAAGCTCAGGGCGATTATAAGGAATCTTACAAGTCCTAGGCGTCTAAAGTCTGCTGAACAATGATTATGATTATTCGATCCGCCTGTGGATCTTTTTACTTTCCGTTGTAATACTCTGATATTACCTTATATTCGGATTGTAATATATTTATCTTTTGCTTCCGCTGTGCATTTATATATTGTGTTGTTTGACTATGATGATATCAATTACGTCACGATACTCCCCCACCGGGCCCACCGGTGACACGTGAAAATTTGGGGTGTGACATTAGTGGCACCCCAGATATATCATGGAGGAAGAAAGGTGACCAAATCGCGACAGGGGTGGCAGGAGCAGCATCTGCCAGCTGCAATAAGTCTGCTAGCGAAGGCCTTACGCACCGTAAGGCATATGCCTTATGCACCGTAAGGATTATGCCTTACGGTTCGTATGGACCTTTGGCGCGCCCACTGTTTTGAATTTCCTTACGGACCGTAAGGCATATGCCTTGCGGTCCGTAAGGGACCGTCAGAAGCCAAATGTTTGGCATTTCTTCATCTTTGACCCCTCAATTTTCAATCTTCCACATTTTATACAATTTAGTCTCTCTCGTCCAACATATCGGGAATATGTGAGAGTTATCGGACACGTGTTGCTACATGATTCGATTATAATTTCTGAGGTGTTACATACAACTATTATAAATATATACAAAATTTACATATTTTACATGTTTTTTAAGGACGATCATATATATCTCCAATATGCAATGATGGAAAAACCTTTTTATGAGAATCGAACCCAAAACCTAATGATCTCAAAGTCTTATCACCTCGAAAATATACCAGGCTATAATGTTATTGACGCATGTTTTATATGTTATTAGTTATTACACATTTCTGTAACGTTCTTAATAAGATCTGTTTTACCAAAAATAAGAAAAATAAAGAAAGGGAGAAAAACGAAAAGCAAATAGGGCCCCTATCTAGATTTTGCTAGTCCTTTACAAAGATGGCACGTAAGGATTTGTGATGGACCCTCATTCAATGCGAAAGATAGTCAAGAATGGCCACATCACCTCACAAAGATGGTAAAAAAGCCACCGTGTTGAAGATTCGATTCATAAGATTTCTATAAGTCAAAAGTGACGGCTAGATACGACAAGGTGTTTATTTGTAAGGTGAGAGGTTGAGTCTAATTGGCAACCCATTGAAGTTAAGGTGTTCTTCCTTTGAGATCAAGGATTCAAACCCTGTCATCGAAAGATTTTATATGATTTAAGTTGTTAAAAAAGGATAAGGTGTTTATTTGCTAGGAGTTGAGCTCAACGAGGATCATAAGATAAATTTGTGGATTGGGAATAGAGTAAGGGTAGAATGGTTGGAGTGGTCTACGTGGTATAAATTCGAAGTAATGTCGAAATTGTATCATGGTATTTTGTATTTGGGTTCTAGTTTTTTTGCTAGTTCCTGTTTTATATTTGACCAATTTTGCCGTTCAACAAAAAATGAAAGTGAAATTCCTAATTCATTTGTGGTTTCGTAGTTAATCTTGAAACGTCAAAGTAAGTAACATGATTTTATTGGCTAGTGGAGACGGATATGATCGGGTGGTTCCGCTTGTGGCACGATGATACTCCAGTGGTCTGTCAGTGATCCAAATTTGCCGTTAAAAAAAGTAACATGATTTTAGTTTTTTTCTTTTATAAGAAAGAGAGAAGGAAGAAATCGAGAGTTATATTATTAAAGGTGTTTCAGTTTGATTTTTAATTTTTAAGAAGATGAGAATAACGTATATTTAATAGTGATCAATGCAAACTAATTGCAGCCGATGGTTGATTTAATGGTGCATATGCGCAATCTTCATCTTCATCTTCATCTTCATATAGTAATAAATAAAAATCTTTTTAGACACGTGTCAATTTCTGGTGTTTTCTCACTTTATTTCCTATTTATCTTTCATATTAAATAATAATTATTTAAAACAAAAATATTAGATAAGAATAAATATTTAGATAAAGATAAAACTTTTTGTTGCTTTCTCACCATATTTTTCTATTTATCTCTCATATTAAATAATAATAATAATTTTAAACAAAAATATTAGATAAGAATAAACATTTAGATAAGAATAAACATTTGTTTTTATTATGATCGTATTAAATAATAATAATAATAATAATAATAATTTTAAACAAAAAATTAGATAAGAATATAAACGTTTATTTTTTTTATGATCATATTAAATAATAATAATTTTAAACAAAAAAATAGTTAAGAATACATATTTAACAAAGTAAATTGTTATAATAAGTAAATAGTACATTAAAGTTCATTTTTAAAAGATAAATCTTGACGACTCTATGCGTTAACATATGACATTATATTTTATTAAACACGTGCAATATATGAGTTTTTTTTAAGGTATATCTTTTTTATTATTTATTATATAAAATTATATTAATGCAAAATAAAAAAACAAAGTAAAATGATATAATAAGTAAATAGTACATTAACGTTCATTTTTAAAAGATAAATTTTGATGACTGTTTGTATTAACATATGACATTATATTTTATTCAACGCGTACAATATACGAGTTTTTTTTTAAATATATCTTTTTATTAATATTATATAAAATTATATTTATGTCACATGTGTAATACACAGGGTTTTAACCTAGTTATGAATATGATAGAA
The DNA here is from genome assembly GCA_030545235.1 of Helianthus tuberosus. Classification (NCBI taxonomy): domain Eukaryota; kingdom Viridiplantae; phylum Streptophyta; class Magnoliopsida; order Asterales; family Asteraceae; genus Helianthus; species Helianthus tuberosus. The sequence continues at coordinate 197,485,034 of CM060424.1, forward strand.
TGGTATATAAAAATTATAAATATATATTTTACGTATTTCATAAAATAATATATTTCTTTAATTTAAAAATTAAGAAAATGCATATCAATTTTATACAGCGACTTAATCTTTTTATTCTTCAACTTATTAGGTTTAATGCTCCAATTACCTTTTGGTGCATTGGCAACCTATGATCAGTGAAGGTTAGGGATTCGAGTCTCGCATTGAGCAAATGTTCTATGGGTTGAGTTAGAAGTTTTACCATAGTGGGCTTTCGGAAGATAAATTTCCTTTGGAATGATGGTAGGCCGAGTCACCAACACTAGTTGCATTCGCGGGCGACGACATGAGTATCATTTTGCCATTGGGTTTACCCGATGATCAGGCTTTTATTGGTTACTCATTTAAAAAAATATGTTTAATGTCGGATCGTAAACACTATTTTAATGGTAATTTAAATGTCATAAAAGATGAATATCTTCTCTTTTTATTTTGCATTTAAAAGTTACTCAAGACTTAGAAATCCTTATTAAAAGATTTTTATGGAGAGGATCAAATCGAGCTAAGAAAATGCATTGGGTTTATTGGGACCGGGTGACATCTCCTAAAAAAGACCGGGTATCAGATTATCGAAACTATTGGATATCAATGTGGCTTTGCTTATTAAATGGGGATGGCGTTATAAATCTGAGCACAACAATCTATGGAGGAAAATTATTGTTTCGATCCATTCTAAAAGGTTGGGGTGGGAGTGTATTTCATTAAAAAGGTTATTGGAGGTGTGTGGTGTAGTATTGCCAAAGTCTTCACTAATACTTTGGTGGGCGAACAACTTATACGAAACTGCTTCAAAGGCGTGGTTGGAAATGGGGAAGATGTGGCGTTTTGGCATGACCCTTGGTTTGTGGAGGAACCTCTCAGATTTAAATTCCCTACGCTTTTCATAATTGAAGGAGATAAAAAATGTAAGGTTCAGGATCGGGTTGGTCGTTCGGGCTTGTCATAAAATCTGACATGGCAATGGAAGAGGCTGTTGTCATCGGCGGAAGAAATCAGTGCGATGCAGTAGCTTATTTCGCTTCTCTTCAGGGAATCAGGTTATCGAACTCGGCAAATCGTTGGCACTCGATTGCAGGCTCATCGGAAGATTTTTCGGTGAGTAACGTGAGGAAGATGTTATCTTTTGGTAGAGATTTCGGTAACAAGTTTGTGATGCAGTGGAGTAAGTGGGTTCCACTGAAATGTAATATATTTGCTTGGAGGGCTGAGATGGGAAAGATTCCGACTAGGGTTGCGCTTTGAAGACGAAACATTCAGGTCAATTATGTTTATTGTATGTTTTGTAACGAGGGAGATGAAATAGGAGAGCATGTGTTCACTTCATGCCTTGTGGCGGCTACTCTATGGTAACACATAAGCGTCTGGTGCAAGATTCCTAACATTTTTGTGTTCTCCCTCAAAGACCTTTAGTCCCCCATGAGGCGTTCCATGGGATTATTATTGGGTGTTGGAGTCTTTGGAAGGCAAGGAACGAGTTTAAATTTGCAGCCAAGCCGATCAAAATAGAGAGTATCCTAAGTAAAGTCAAAGTGTTGGGGTTTCTATGGTACACGAATAGATCGAATGTTAGGGATATCACTTTGGATAAATGGTGTAAATTTGTAACTATGGAATCATTGTTTGTTGTGTGGTCGTCCTGTTTTGGGCTGGCGTTTGTTTCTAATGAAAGTTGCCGCTAAAAAACCCCAAATCTGTATCTATACCATATTATAATGCATCAGTGAGGGACATTTTAAGTTACAAAAGAAGAACTTTTTCCCTCTTAATTTATAAATACACCCTATAATTATATTTTAGCCCACCATCATATTACATTTAAATCCCTGAGTTTTAACATAATTATGGGAAACTAGTTACACTTCCCCCTCCACAACAAACTTATAATAATTTGACGTATTCTTGCCATATCTTATAAACTATAATGTTTTAAAAAATCCAAAAGTACTGTGACGACCTACTCATCTTGTTGACGTTTCGATAGTTGTCGCGGTTAGAATTGACGTGTGGATTAAAAAGTACAAGTAGATGATAGCTTATTGTACAAGTGATTAAAGTCCAGCGTACTTAGTCATTATACTATAATGTTTAATAGCTACAAAATGTCAAGTAATTAAATACCGTCAATTTAATCATCTCATCTAGATTCCACTTTAATCCGTCATTTTTAACAAAATGTTAGATAATTAGTTAGTAATTACATTTTTTCCCCTTATAAAAAACTAACCCCCCCCCCCCCCCCCCGGATTTTTAAACGTCATAACTTTTTGGTACGTTATTATTTTTTATAGATTACACCATATAAACGAATAGTTTATTCTCTTTAATTTGAGTATAGCATTACTCTAGTTTTTTTAATAAAAAAATTGAAATGTTACGTGATTAACAGTGTCTAAGGGTGAGTAATAACTGAATCGTTAACCAAAACCGAACCGAAATCCACCAATAACTGATTTACCAAAACCCGCATTAACCAAACACGGTTATCGTTTTTTTGTACCCTCATTTAACCAAAATCAACTAAACTGAACCATTCATATTTTCATATATTTCTAGCTTTGATACCTTAAGTTCATGTATTTATACCACAATTTCATGTACCTATACATTCATTTCATGTATTTATATCTAAATTTCATATATTTTTAATCAAAAAGTTTAGCCCAAGTTTGGTTTTAGCTATTAACCGAAATTAACTAAATCAAACAAAAAACTGTCAATCTAACTGAATAAACCAAACTGATCAACTAAGAACCGAACTAAGAACCGATTGGTTAACAAAATTGACTAATCAATGACATCGATTTTGATTGAGAATAATAATCTAACCAATTGAACAATGAACACCGTGGCAATATCTGTGTTTCCCGCCGCATTGTGCGTAATTATTAGTTATTAACCAAAATCGGTTATCGGTGAGCAATAACTAAATCGTTAACCTAAACCAAACCAAAAATAGAGGAAATCGAACCGAAATCAACCAAAAACTGAAAACCGAATTAACTAAAAACCGGTTATCAGTTTTTTTTGTACTTTCATTTAACCAAAATTAGCTGACCCGAACTGAATCATTCATATTTTCACATATTTCTAGTTTTATACCTCAGGTTTATATATTTCATATCTCCATTTCATATATTTATACTTTTATTTTATGTATTTATACCTCAGCTTCATATATTTCTAAGCAAAAGTTTTAGCCCAAGTTTGGTTTTTGCTATTAACTGAAATTAAATGAACCAAACAAAAAATCGTCAATCTAACCGAATAAACCAAAGTGATTAACCGAAAACCGATTAGTTAATAAAATAGACTAACCAATAACTTTTGTTTCGGCTTCAGTCAAGGATAATAACCGAACCGATCAAGCCATGCACAACACAATGAAATGAATTACCCGATTATTTCGCTTTTGATGTATATCTATCACAATGATCTAATAAATATTATATGAATAAGAAAAATATCTAAAACGAGTATCGTAATGTAATGTGTCGCTCCCGTCGCATCACACGAGCATCTTGCTAGTATATTTATTATATTCAAACCTTACAATCTAGTTTTAAATTGAGTTGGAGGTGCAATTAAAAAACCATCAACTTATGAGGGTCAATGAAAAGAGTGTGTAATGTAATGTGATGTTTAATGATTCTCACATCTCTCGACAATGTATCACTGCTGCTATGTTTTGTGGTTACCATGTTTTAAATAATGTATTGAGCAATTTACAAGTTTTGTCCTTTATATGTTTACACTAAATTGCTGACGTTGTTTTTTAGCGTACAAGTTGATAAGTTTTGTACTTAATGTTCTAAAATCTTGCACGTTATGTCCTTTAGGCCAAACCCAGTTAGATTTTTTGGTTAAATCTGGTCACCCAAGGGCATTTTAGTCTTTTTACCCCATTTATTTAACAGTATTTAAAAATAAAACAAAATAATTTAAAGTATTATTATTTTAACTATATATATATAATATTGTAACACCCGTTCTTATAAATCAAGGTTTAAAGTATATTTTGGGAAAATAATCATGTAATTTAGGATTACATATACATTGGAAATACGGGTTTATTAAAACTTTTACATATCACACGTTTTTTTTTACACAACGTGATCAGGTTAGTCGTTTAAAAATTTCAACGAGGCAATGTGCGGAAGCATGTGTCTTTATCGTGTTCGGTTCTTCGAGGAGCTTGATCGTCTTTCGGCATCCAAAATGTACCTACATTTCATAAACATGAAATGCTTTAGTCATACTAGGATTAAAACGTGTTTAAACGAGTCCGAGAAACAATTGATCACCAAAACAAAATTTTCAACCTGGCCTTCACCGTAACTTACGGTGGAACCGTAAGTTACGGTGGCCCCTGGTGACATGCCCCTACCGTAAAACAGTAGGGGGCTGCCGTAAGGCTTTTCAACTCCACCGTAACTTACGGTGGCACCGTAAGTTACGGTGGCCCCTGCATTCCAGTTTTCCATTTTGCCGTTTATTGACACGAAAACTTTCGTATCTTTCAATCCGCTTATCCGTTTGACCTACCGTTTCTTCCTACGTGTTTGTAATGTGATTCTCCATCAATTGGATTTAAAATCCGACTTCCGGATTAACAAATTTATAGAGTTTTAAGCTTTTGGCTTAAACTAGAATTTACCCATTTTGACCCATTCATGTGTTTATCAAACAAACTTATTTGTTTGATCCCAAATTCTCGTGAACCTTTTAATTTCTATATCGCCTATCATATTTGGCTCAACCCACGGATTTCCTACGCATTTTAAACCCGCTTTCACTCAAGTGCTTATTTTGACCCGTTAAGGACATTTAAGCAACTTTTACGCATAACTCACACCCATTTCTTTCTAGTATTTTATTTCCACATTAGTTATCAAGTGACCCTCCATCACATCTATATTTGTGATGGATTTAATGTGACGATCTATCTAATCCGAGTTTTACCCTTCGGATTATCAATTTACGGCAAAGACTCATATAAAGTCTTTTGACCAAGGATTTACATCTTACGCTACTAGCCTTATTCTAAGTATTAACTTGATTATAAAACTCGTTTTCAAGCGACTTCTAAGAGTTGTTTGCTTAATTTTGCTTACAAGGGCGTTTTGGTCATTTTTAACCCTTCTTTTACAACGAAGGGCTTGCTTAAGCCATGTACACCCAAAATCTCGTTTTTAATCAAACCTTATTTTCAAAACACTCTATCTATAATTTAAATCCTTCGGTTCACCTTTTTAGGTAACCGAATGTCTCTTTTTTTTTTTTACTTTGCCTAACTCTCATAGAACTTCAAGTTCTAATTTATGAGTTTATCTATAATACGTACCTGGCTCGGATCAACTTATTACCCGGTTTTAATACCTTGCTTTATAATTGCTAATTAAGAACGATGCGGGTATCCATTGGATATCTATTCCTGTAAGCATATAACTCGACAAAAGAATCATTAGTCGATATTGTCAAAAGGTGATGTCTACACCTTTTGACCCGTTTGGCCAAAATGGTCGTTTATCTATGCGAGATGATATTTATTATCGTCTCATCTACATGACTCGTTCCGTTTAACACCGTACGGTCATTTTACTTATAAACCGTTTATTGCTTTTGACATAATATGACCAAATTATCGATTTACTTCTTTTTAACCATTATTATGGTTTCTTTCATCTTTGATTTTCTTGTTCCGTTCGAGTACACGACGGAACATCATATTTCAATTGTTTAGATATCTCATTCATAATTTATGTGATAAGAAAATATTCCACAATTTAAGACTAGTGTAAGCTATACTTACCTTGCATCCGAATTATGCTTTTCCGTCATTCTTGCTTCGTTTGACCCGCTTCCTTCCCCAAGCCTTCACCTAGCTTGCCAAGCGTCAAACTATCATTGTAATTGTAAGATGGTTAGGTTAGTCATAATCATTTACGACTATTCCATCCTACTCTTCTCATATTGAATTTACCATCCGATCATACACTTGGTCGATTTGACTTTTAAGGTCAATCGACTTATCAACTTATTCATTGCATATTTTCACTCTAATTTCAACACTTTAGTTTTCATTTAGGCATTTTAACAAACACCTAATGTGCATACATTGTTTTTTTACACATTTTACAACTAGGTAACATGATTTCAAGCATCTATATCACGATCTTAACATCAATTCTTTTATATCATATAACAACCCATTTCATGGTAAATATGATTTATGTACCCAAACACCTAAATTGTTCAAGTACTTTGTCTTACTAACTAATATGATGATTCCAATCACAAGTTGACACTAACATCATCATATCATAAAAACCCATCTCAAGTCATGTATGTTCAACACTCAAACTTGCAAATTGTTCAAGTATCTTGTTTATACTAGCAACTATGATGATTTTAAACATGTGTAAACCATCATCTTCACTACATAATCAAAACCCACTTAGCACATAATAGGTTAATTATCAAATCCCTAGTTTTAACACCAATTCTCCAAGTTTTCAACTAGGGTTTGTTTCTAAACAAGGATTTCAACACAATAGCACTCATAGATTCAATATTCATTCCAGAATTTCGATTATGATTGTTCATCATAATCTCAAAGTATCACCAAATCTTAAAATTCGACATACCTTGTGATCCCCACGACTAGGTGATCATTTATATGTGTTCATGCATCCGATTCGGGCTAGATTTGATCTTCAATTTGTTAGTTTTGTTGAAGTTAGGGTTTGAGCTCCCTAAAGCTCTTCCTGGTCGATCCCCACACACGCACACACATCTTGTGTGTGTGTTGTCTTTTGTTTTTAAGTTTTTAATTCCATTTTCAATTTACCCGGCTTTGGTCCCTCGTGTTTGGTTAGTTATTAAATAGGTTACAACCTAATTATTTTCGATAATATTCCTACTTATTAACTAGGTTTAATATTCCTTGTTAACTTAGCGGGTTCATGAATATTTATGACTAAGTTTATTTTAAGTCCCGTTAGGTCGGGCCTTCTATAAACTTTATTTCCTCCAAAGCCTTATTCTACTTTTATTTAATATTAGGTTTATTTATTTAAAATCCTAATATTCACCGGGTTACTTTTACCACTAACGGTATTTTACCCGTCTTTTAGTATTAACGTGCGTTAATTACTAAACCCATTTTCGGGGTGTTACAAGTCTACCCCCCTTAAAGAGGTTTCGTCCTCGAAACCTTTTCTTACATAATTCATTGAGTTTAAACTCAATGTATTTGATCCGAAATTTCATTTAAACATTACTTATATTTTTAACCAATTATTAGTATTACCAGATAAACATGGTAACATCTTTTTGGTCACTAATTGTCTACGTATCTCATATGACTTAGTGCAACTTAAAATAACGTAATCTCGTTATTTCCACTAGTTTAGTTAACTTAGGGATATCCATCGCTTTCATATACTATCGAATTCCTTATGAATTCGAAATTTGACTCGTTTAAAGGCCTTTAGTGAAATCTTTTCACTTTTAGCAGCAAATTTCTTTTGTCTTCAAATTTATTTATTCGGTTCAATCATACCGAATCTACCGCTTACAAGCAAACCAAATTTATTTAAATGACCTTGACCGGTCTCACTACTTAGACTTATTAGTCCAGTTACTTTTTACCGCTTGCTTGGTTATAATGTGATTCTACTTCACATTACATTTCTTGACCGTGATCGTATTACATCATGTTTAATTTATATCAAAATTTCCTTTCCGAAATATCGCTTTTTGAATATAACGTCTTGCGCCTATCGGTGTCAAGACTTGAACCTTTCATACTTAATATTCAATTTTCCTATCAGGATTCTCATTCGTAAAAACGTTATTTCTTACTAAAATCGAGGTTTTAGTTTAGGATCTTCTCTTTATCTTTCGTCAATTTTCCGTAACAGGACATTGACAGTCGGTAATTTATTCTTTTACAGTCTTAGTTTTATGCGGGGATTTTCAACTGGTTCTCTCGCTTTGTTAAGTAACCCGTAGGTTCTTTCACGTAGCCTCGTAGGCTATTTCCTTAGGTCTTCACCCCCTTTTTACTGAAAACACTAAGGTTTATTTCCTTTTCTTTTCGTGACCCAAGGGTCATTCTGGTCCCGTAGACCTTAACACTGCGTTTAATCCCGTAGGTTATGATGATCCCGTAAATCATCTTTTATTTGTATCTACATTCAAATGTGTATATATAAATATTCATATATAGCTTCAAGGCATGTCTTGCTATGTTTAAAATCGTATATTTCCGCTTATGAGCTTTAGTTGACCTTGACCGTAGTCTAAGGCTTCATTTGCTTATTTCCGGGCGAAATTTTCTGACTTTGTCCTTACGTTTGACGTTTTACAAAAACGACCCGTTAAGGGACATATTCGCATTTTCCGGGTTCGAGTGTAAGTACACTACCTCCCAATGCTTGTCTAAATCGTTTTACATGTTTGCGTTTTCTGGGTTCGAGTGTAAGTGCACTCCCTCCCAATACTTGTCTAAATTATTTTACATGCTTGCGTTTTCTGGGTTCGAGTGTAAGTACACTCCCTCCCAATACTTGTCTAAATCATTTTACATGCTTCTTTGTCCCTTCACTCGGGCTCATTGTCCTAATGTAATACGCTTCCGTCACTCAGTTGTGCGTTTACATTATTATCAAATATTTTGCTCATTTGATTCATTTGGGTACTTTTAAGTTAGTCCCATTCACACCGCCCTTACTACATCGGATGTAAACGTGTCCGCCATAAGAAGTTCATGGTATTATATGCCACTACTTACTTGGCCAGAGTAAGCGATTAACACATGACACACATGACCTTTTTATAGTTTTCACATCACGCCCTATGTAAGTAACGCCTCTATTTGTTTCTCTTGGAAACAATATCCCGAATACATTTTCTATTCGGGTTTTTCCAAGCTTTAATCTACATATGCAACTTTCAATTTCTACTTATTTGTTGCATATTACTATTTGTGCGATTATTTAAAATGTGCACCTGGTAATGTTTGCCCCAACGGGCATTCCTTGCCATTAACCTTGTTCGCGGTCGTTACGCGATTTAGTCCTCGGTGAGCATGCTCCTCTCGTCATACTTCGGACCGTTCCATCATCATACCCACAATTCGTTTGACTCTCGTCGTCTTCAAACGCGAGTGTCCTTCAATTTAAACATTCACAAAGTTAGTAACGTCAACTTCAATAATCGCCCGTATTATAATACAAGGCTTTTTCTACTATATACGTCAACGCGCGTATTTTCGTCAACTATACCAATCATTTTAATTGGGGTAACGTGTATCACACGATAGCCCTATGTGTTGTTTACAACACTTTAGCATGCTAAGCTATTAACATACTTGTACTTACCGGATTTGCGATCAAGCCTCGAACCGAACACCAATCTTTATTAAGAGCATAAGGTTTAAGTCCAAGCATGGTTTTCCCCGCCATACTTGAATCTCTTAAACCAAGGCTCTGATACCAACTTGTAACACCCGTTCTTATAAATCAAGGTTTAACGTATATTTTGGGAAAATAATCATGTAATTTAGGATTACATATACATTGGAAATACGGGTTTATTAAAACTTTTACATATCACACGTTTTTTTTTTACACAACGTGATCAGGTTAGTCGTTTAAAAATTTCAACGAGGCAATGTGCGGAAGCATGTGTCTTTATCGTGTTCGGTTCTTCGAGGAGCTTGATCGTCTTTCGGCATCCAAAATGTACCTACATTTCATAAACATGAAATGCTTTAGTCATACTAGGATTAAAACGTGTTTAAACGAGTCCGAGAAACAATTGATCACCAAAACAAAATTTTCAACCTGGCCTTCACCGTAACTTACGGTGGAACCGTAAGTTACGGTGGCCCCTGGTGACATGCCCCTACCATAAAACAGTAGGGGGCTGCCGTAAGGCTTTTCAACTCCACCGTAACTTACGGTGGCACCGTAAGTTACGGTGGCCCCTGCATTCCAGTTTTCCATTTTGCCGTTTATTGACACGAAAACTTTCGTATCTTTCAATCCGCTTATCCGTTTGACCTACCGTTTCTTCCTACGTGTTTGTGATGTGATTCTCCATCAATTGGATTTAAAATCCGACTTCCGGATTAACAAATTTATAGAGTTTTAAGCTTTTGGCTTAAACTAGAATTTACCCATTTTGACCCATTCATGTGTTTATCAAACAAACTTATTTGTTTGATTCCAAATTCTCGTGAACCTTTTAATTTCTATATCGCCTATCATATTTGGCTCAACCCACGGATTTCCTACGCATTTTAAACCCGCTTTCACTCAAGTGCTTATTTTGACCCGTTAAGGACATTTAAGCAACTTTTACGCATAACTCACACCCATTTCTTTCTAGTATTTTATTTCCACATTAGTTATCAAGTGACCCTCCATCACATCTATATTTGTGATGGATTTAATGTGACGATCTATCTAATCCGAGTTTTACCCTTCGGATTATCAATTTACGGCAAAGACTCATATAGAGTCTTTTGACCAAGGATTTACATCTTACGCTACTAGCCTTATTCTAAGTATTAACTTGATTATAAAACTCGTTTTCAAGCGACTTCTAAGAGTTGTTTGCTTAATTTTGCTTACAAGGGCGTTTTGGTCATTTTTAACCCTTCTTTTACAACGAAGGGCTTGCTTAAGCCATGTACACCCAAAATCTCGTTTTTAATCAAACCTTATTTTCAAAACACTCTATCTATAATTTAAATCCTTCGGTTCACCTTTTTAGGTAACCGAATGTCTCTTTTTTTTTTTTTTTACTTTGCCTAACTCTCATAGAACTCCGAGTTTTACCCTTCGATAACAACCACCATCGGCCACCATTGCTTGGCGGCCATAAATCAATTCCACCGCTGGCGGTCACCACCAATCCGACGAAGCAAGCACCAAAGTCCACCGAAACCCTAGATCTGTCGTTGGCAGCACTGTCGCCTTTGTCGCTCCTCTCCGCCGCAAGCCATCGTACACCACACCCCATGTGATTGAACACCACTACCCCTGCCCTTCCACCGGAGTACCGCTGCTGAGTACTGCATCTCCACCGGAGTACCCCTGCCCTTCCACCGGAGTGTTGCATCTCCTCCGCATAACCCTCTTTCGGATCATGAGACAAACATTAATAACTACTGATCAGTCTTTAGAATTGGCCATAGAGTTGTTCCATCTGTAAATGGAGAGAGAAGAGAGCGAGAGAGAGTGAGTGAGGGAGGAAGAGAGAGAGTGCAAAGTTTTTTTATTATATGTTTTTATTTTGTACATAATAGACCCTTAATATTAGTTGTTGTACATAATAGTCCCTTAAAGAGATGAAGGTGGTGTTTGTTTTTCAGATGCAAAAGGTCTGCAGTCTGTGGACATCTGCAAACATCTGCACGAGAAGAGGTGGACCAAATGTCTGCGGAGTGTAACAAAAAGAGTGTTTGTTTTTTCCCAATCTCTTCTCCCAAGATCAACATTTTCCCCCAAATCTTCTCCATATCATATCTCCAACTTTGTTAATATTTTTAGAACAGCTATTAAATCATTGTTTAACATTGTGAAAAAGAAAACCTTCCACTGACTGTTTATGTGGAACAAGTGCAATAAATCATATAAAAAACGATGAAAAAGGGGGAATTTAATCAAACAAATTACCTTGGTACAACAAGGATTGGTTGTAGATTCAAGTTTCAAGTCGATGTTAGAGGAGGAGTGGTGATCGACGGTCTGCGGCGGTGGAAGGGGTGGAGATCGACGGTCTGCGGCGGTGGAGGAGGTGGAGATCGACGTGTTGCGGCGGTGGAGGGAGTGGAGATCGAGCGGCGGAGGTGGAGGAGGAGTGGAAGTGCGACTGGAGGGGGTGGAGATCAAGGATTCTGCGGAGGTGGAAGGGCTGCTGGAGAGGGTGGAGGTCAGCGTGGGGGCGGCTGGTGTAACATTCCCATTTTTATCATATAAGAATTATAGGTTTGTTTAAATTTATTAACCACTAGTAACTAGTTTTATTTTTAATATAATTAGTCAACCCATATAGTTTTAAAAACTATTCTATATAGTTGGTTGAAATATTATACTAATTAATTGGCCTGTATATGGGTGACCTTTCTAAATAAAATAAAAGTATATAAAAACTTATATTATTATACGGGTAGATTACGGGTAAGTTGTGTTGATACATGGGATGTATGTTGACTTCGTCTAGTGATGTTTTAGGTCAAAAGTTAGTCAACATAGGATTTTAATTGTCATATTAGGTTTTATGTATAGGTATCGCTCATGTGAACATAAGATAGAAGGGATTTCGCTTATGTGTCAGTTTAAGGTTTCGCTCATAAGGTAATTTAGGGGTATCGCTTATGTGGCATGTCGTATGAGCGAAATCACCAGGACTATATATAGTCACAGGAGCGAAATCATATTTAGTTGAGTGTGTATCTTAGAGCGAGACCTGATCATAGCTATTGTGTCAAAACTCTGTCAAATTTGATTCAGAAAGCTAATAAAGAGAAGGAATTGAAAGGATAAGCTGTTGTTACATTACGTATTCTGATTCCGCCTTTATACGTGATGATGAACTTTCTCAACTGATCGTTTAGGGTCATGACACGGTCCAACAAGTGGTATCAGAGCATCAGGACGAGGAGTTCATACTACATCAGCTGATTCGACACTATTATCTCATTTCTACTCACTTTCTCTTTTTTTTTTTTTTTTAAATTGAACCGGTTTCTTTGGTTAAAATGAGCTGAAATTCATACATAACGTGTAAAAGTCAGTATTGATAAACCCTAGAAAGTTTTAGATCATAAAACAAAGGAATACTTAATCAAATTTTACAAAATCAGTTCAGTTTGTTTGTCTATTCGAACCGGAACTTTAATATCAGATCTATATCAAATTAGTGGTCGAAATTGAACAATAATCATATCATTGTGTTCGGAATTAAGTGTAGATCATTCCTTGAAAGTATCAGACTGAAATTCGGATTAAAACATGGTAAAATTTGGTTAAAACATGATTCCGCTTTTGTGAACATCAAGAGTTAATCAACTGATTTCGCTTTTACGGACAAAGTCTGATTTCGCTTATTCAGACATTGTGATTTCGCTCAAAGGGACATCCTGGTTTCGCTTATTTGGACATAAGTGATTTCGCTCAAAGGGACATCATTTGATTTCGCTTATACGAATAAAAGTGATTTCGCTCTTGTGTCACATTGAGTGATTTCGCTTATCAGTCAATCTGACTGATTTCGCTTCAGTGTCAGTGTTTGTTAAAATTTCGAAAATTTGTCTAAGTGTTTGCTGATTTTTCAGGTACATTCACGATGGATGATATTTTTTTTAACACGTTTAGCGATATGTACGCATTCGCAGGAAACTCGGGAGATGATACTTCTACAAACAACAACAATACGAACGAGAACGAGAATACTCCGAAAGAAAAGAAGAAGGAAGCTTGGGAATCGGAAAGTTCTTTCGGAACATTCAACAAACCCCCAAAGCTTATGGCTATTGAAGAGTACAGTCGATGGTCCAAAAAGTTTGAAGATTGGATGATGGCATTTGCATTTCCTAGCTGGAAGAGTTTAAAGAATGGCTATGAAGATGGAAACAAGAATGGTGAAAGTTTAAGATCAACTGAAGAGATTGATTCATTCGTTGCTGAACAAAAATGTGTAGCTTTATTGTTTCAGTCTGTTCGGGAAGACATCATATCTTTGATCGAGTATTCAAATGCTAAAGATCTTTGGGCAAAGCTGCAAAAGAAGTGCTTAGGAAGTACCGAAATTGTCAAAAACAAAAAGAAACTTCTCAGGAAAGAGTTTGATATGTTTGGTTGTTTGAAGAACGAATCTGTATCAAAAATGATCGAGAGGTTTGGACACTTGAAGCTGGAATTATCAAGACATGGAATCATATATCCTGATGATGAACAAGTTGACAAGCTGTTTGATTCATTACCAGACGAGATGGATTGGAGATATTATGCTCTCATGTTGAAGAACACTATTCCACCACAAAATCTTACTCCAGACTTGTTGATCGAGAGACTAGAAAGTCACGAGTTGGAACTCAAGAAGACATTCAAAGTCAATAATTCATCTTATCAACAAAATTTGAATCTGTATTATCCAAAAAGCATGATGCAAAAAGCAACTTCACCAAAAACTGCGTTTTCTGCTGAAAGTGTGTCCACAGCAAACAAAGAAAGTCAAAGTGATCAAAGTAGTGGAAGTCACAGTGGTTTTTATAGTGGATCTTCATCTTCTGGGAGTCATTCTGAGGCAAAGAACCGTTTTCAATGCAACATAGCAATAGACTTGAAGAATGCTCAGAATTTTGATGAGGAATCAGCAAAGCAGCAGATGGTTTTCTTAGCTTCAGTTTTAGAATCTTATGAAGGTTTAGTAGCTGGGAAGATAGGCAACACAAATCTGACGAAAGAAGATTACGATCAGATTGATCCGGAGGAAATGGAACTGATCGATATTCGTTGGGCTATGGCAAGTGCTGTTCGTCGAGCACAAAGATTCATGGAAATTACTGGAAGAAAAACAATTGGTGGTGCTTCTACCAAGCTGGGGTTCGATAAGTCCAAGGTGACATGCTTCAAGTGTAAGCAGAAGGGTCACTTCAAACGAGAATGCCGAAACGCTTATGCAGATGAGTCGGAGAACCCTTTCAGAGATGATTACTACAAGAAGGCGATTTATCACCAGAATAAATACGAGCCACCTAGATTGAAGCAAGTTGAAGACAACAAAGAGAAATCTAGAGCTCTTGCAGTGATTTACGATGACGAAGGATACGATTGGAGTCAAGAGGTTTTACCAGAAGAAGATGCGGTCGGTTACGCATTCATGGCAAAAAACAATGATCCAGTTCCTTGGAAAGATACTCGACCAGAAGACAAGAAGTACAGATACAGAAAAATGATTGCTGAAAACAAAATCATTAGACTTTCCGGTGTCTATCTGGAAGCGAAAAGAGCAAACAGATGGGATCCAGACAGAGAGTGCTATCTTGATCCGTATGGTAATATTGCTGTTGATGACAAAACTCTTGATATTGAAGCCATAATCAATGAGTATAACGAAGAGGATGAATATTGGCAACACAAATGGTGGGGAACTCCAACTTCGAAAATGATTGAAGAAGAGAAAGAGAAAGAGAGAAAGGAGAAAGAAGAGAAAGAGAGAAAAGAGAAAGAAGAAAAAGAATCCAAGAAGATTGATGCTGGTATTATCGACACTACACAAGAGTTGAATGCTGAGAACTTAGGAAAAATGGCTGACAAAGTGCTAGCTGCCAAGGCACTTGAGGTAGACTCTAACTCCGTGTCTGAGTCAAAAAGCCAGGTCAGTTCAAACGTGTCAACCAATGCATCAGATAAGAAAGTTGAAGGAAATGCTGATTGCAAAAATTGCAACAAAGATTGCAAATTTTGTAGCACAGTCACGTATCTCAACATTAAGAAAATTGAAGATCTGACAGCTAAGGTCAGAAATGTTGAGAATCAGATTCTTGGTCGTGACAAAACAGTTAGAGCTTCAACTGAACGGATAAAAGAATTAGCTAAACAATTGGAAAATGATAAAATTGATCATGATAAAGTTAAAAATGAAAATGAAAAGTTGATTCTTGAAAACCGTCAGATTTCTGAAAAATTTGAAAAACTCAAAAGCACAATGAAAGATTGTGATGATCGAAATGGTAAAACTTTTAAAGAAAATGAACATTTAAAAGCAGTGCTTAGAGTCAAAGAAGAATCAATCAACCAACAACTGGATGAAATCGCTAAAGTGAAACTTAAAGTTCAAGAGGCTGTAATCGAAAACGAGCGAATCCAGTTGAAGCTTAACAGTTACAGCTCTGCAAGCTTTGTTTTACAACATATCATTCCCAAACCCATCGGGAAAGACAAAGCAGGCGAAGATGTGTATTGTGATGGAACTGGGGTGGGGTTTCATCAAGTTCCACCACCTGTTCTTGATAATTACACGAAAAAGCAATCTGGGTTGGTTGAAATTGAGGAAGAAAAAGAAGTTAAACTTCCTGAAAACATTGATGTTACTTTTACATCATCTGATGATAGTGTTCAGACAGAGATTGTTAAGAGCACAGCTGAAAGTGTTTTGATGTCTGATTCAACTGAAGATGATGGGTGTTTCTTAGACAAATACATTCAGAAATCAAAGTCCAAAAACAACTTAAGTGATGAACCGGGTCTTGTGATGTACAAGATGGCTGGATCTGATAAGTTGTATTCGGATTCTAAGTTTCCAATTGAGAATGTTAATGTGAAAAAGTTGACAAAAGTGTTCAAATTGGTTGAAGTTGAATTGTCAGAAGTGAACAGTTTGAAACAAACAAAAAGGCAAATGAATTTTGAGAAAGATAAAGCTTATTACAAAAAACCTGTTGTTCCACCACGTTTTTATAATAACAATCGAAACAACTGGTCGGGTGGTTATAGGGATGGTAAGAGTTATCAGAAAAAGAGTTTACAAAACAAAAGGTTTGCTGAAAAGAAGGTGTTTGTGAACAGTTCGAGTTCACTTTCTGATGAGGAAAATGAGATTTTTTCAAAATCAAATGAAGAGTTCTTTGAGAAAAGAGCTTCACAGTATCAGTCTGAAGGCACAAGTAGAGTTATTGATACTCGAACATGTTTCAGATGTAACCAAGTTGGTCACATTGCACGAAAGTGTACCAATGTGAAGCCTAAGACTGAAACTGTGAAGATTCAACAGAAGAAAGTTGATGTGAAGGGTAAAGCACCAATCGTTGTTGAGAAAAAGAATGTGAAAAATGACAACATCAAAGTGAAAAATGAACCTGTAAAGAAAGTGGTAACTAAAAATGACAAATTTTACAAGCGGGTTGCATTATCTCAACAAGTTTGGAAACCAAAAACTGAAATGAAAATTTCAACTTCTGAAGTGAAAAAGGCTGAAGAATCAATTTCGGTTGATTATGATGCAAATTTTCCACCTTTGAAGGCTGAAAATTTCAAAATTCAAATTGCTAGAGTCAAGGTTACACCTAAGGCTGATGAGGCCTGGGTGGACACCATGTTCAACTAAGCAGTTTGAATTGCCGGAGCTTCCTTGATCGCGAAGCATGAATCGGTATCTTTATTGTAGTTGGTTAAATTGAAGTTTGTTTTGTGCAGGATCTTCCACAACTTGTATCCAGATGGATTATGGATAGTGGTGTATCTCGACATATGACAGGAAAGACTGCATTACTGTATGATGTGAAGAATATCAATGGTGGTTATGTGGGATTTGCTGGTCATGAAGGTGGTAGAATTATTGGTGAAGGAACGTTATCCAACGGGATTGTGACGTTTGAGAGAGTTAACTACATCACTGAGCTGGAGAACAATTTGCTTAGTATCTCGCAGATTTGTGACAATAAGTATACTACTCACTTCACTGATAAAGAATGTTTGATTTTGAAACCAGGATTTGTTATTCCTGAAGAATGGATTATCATGAGGGCACCTAGAGTGAATGATTTATATGTGTTAGATATGTCTGTAGCAACTACAACTACTGGTCAAGCACATTGTTTTGTGTCAAGAGCAACTGAGAAAGAATCAAGATTATGGCACCGAAAGATGGGGCATATTCATCTTAGAAAAATGAATCACTTGGTGCACAATGATTTGGTATTGGGAGTTAATATCAAAGGTTTTCATCTGGAAGGGGAGTGCATTAGTTGCATCAAAGGCAAGCAGAAGAAAAAGTCACACCCTACAAAGCAAGTCAATTCAGTTTCGAGACCGCTGGAAAGACTTCACATGGATTTGTTTGGTCCTGTGAATGTCAAAAGTATTACAGGAGATTACTATTGTTTGGTCGTTACTGATGATTATTCCAGATTTTCGTGGGTTTCTTTCTTAAAGACGAAAGATGAAACATTTGACAGTTTGATGGGGCTGTTCAGGAAGATTGAGAATTTGTACCAAAGGCGTATTAAGAGAATTCGAAGTGATAATGGTACTGAATTCAAG
Organism: Helianthus tuberosus; assembly: GCA_030545235.1. NCBI lineage: Eukaryota > Viridiplantae > Streptophyta > Magnoliopsida > Asterales > Asteraceae > Helianthus > Helianthus tuberosus. The sequence goes on from CM060424.1 coordinate 197,503,129, forward strand.
AACAGCAAGATGGAAGAATTTTGTGATGAAAGATGTATTTTGCATGAGTTTAGTGCTCCGTACACTCCGCAGCAGAATGGAGTCGCAGAACGCAAAAACCGGACACTAATCGAGACGACTAGAACTATGCTCGCAGATTCAAAGTTACCGATTAATTTTTGGGCTGAAGCTGTTTCCGCCGATGCTATACGCTCAACAGGGTTCTCACTGTCAAGAAGTTCAACAAAACATGTTTTGAGCTAATCAATAACCGCAAACCGAATTTGAAGTATCTAGAACCGTTCGGGTCACCCTGTACGGTTATAGAGCCTTTTGGGAAGTTTGGTCCGAAGTGCATTGAGGGAATATTTGTTGGTTATGCAAATCCGATGCGACGTGTCTTCGTTCCAAGTGAGAAGCGGATTATTGAAGCTGCAAATGTTGAATGTCAAGGTTATACTATGCCGCCGCAGAATCCTGGTGATTCATGGCGTTATCATTATGACAAACTTTGGGATTCGTTTGACATGAGAGAAGAATCAGAGGATGATGAAGATTTCTTTGATTAGTTGGATATTTTGCGTGAATATGAGTCGCAGCTAAGGTTCCCAGCTGAGTATTCGAGGAGACCACGGGAAACTTCAAATGACAATGAAGCAGGTCCAAGTAATGCTGGTGAACATGATGATGTCCAACAGAATGAAGTTGCTCAGGATAATCAGTCGGTTCAGAATGATAATCTAGAAGCTGAAAACATGCCAGTCTTTGATCATGGTGATTCAGATTCTGAGGGGGAGCAAATTCAGATTTCAAGTCAAACAAACCAAGTTGGTGAACAAGATGCAGAACAGAATGTTACTAATCTGGAGGGAAATGTAGATGTTCCAAGTGAAGTGATGCCGCGAACTTTTTCATATCATCCAGAGGAGTTGATCATAGGAGAATTGCAGACAGGCGTTCGCACTCGAAATCAGATTGATAAAGGGCTTACATGTTTTTATACAAAAGTTGCTCCTGTGCAAACTGAATTTTCTTTAAGTTGTTTTATCTCGCAGGTTGAGCCAAGAACTTACAAAGAGGCGCTTACTGAAGACTCTTGGGTCAATGCAATGCAGGAGGAACTTAGTCAATTCGAGAAATTGGGAGTGTGGAAGTTAGTTGATTTGCCGGATGGTCAGAGAAAGATTAACACCAAGTGGGTGTTCAAGTGCAAGAGGGACGATAGAGGAGTTGTTGTAAGGAACAAAGCTCGACTCGTTGTTCAGGGCTTTAGTCAACAGGAGGGGATTGATTTTACCGAAGTCTATGCTCCTGTGGCTCGACTAGAGGCAATCAGAATTTTCCTAGCATTTGCGTCTTGGAAGAACTTTAAAGTTTATCAGTTGGATGTTAAATCGGCGTTTCTTTATGGGAAGGTTAAAGAGGAGGTTTATGTCGGTCAGCCGCCGGGCTTCACCGATCCAATCCACAAAAATAAGGTCTACTTATTGGACAAAGCGCTGTATGGTTTACACCATGCCCCGAGAGCCTGGTACGAGACTTTGTCTCAACACCTACTAGCCAACAAGTTCATTCATGGAAAAGTGGATGCTACTCTCTTCACTAAAGAGGTCGATGGTCATCTTCTGATAGTTCAGATTTATGTGGACGATATAATTTTTGGGTCGACAAATGAAAATCTATGCAAAGATTTTGAATCAGTGATGAAGCAAAAATTTGAAATGTCATCAATGGGGGAGATGAAATTCTTTCTGGGTTTACAAGTTGAACAACTTCCTGAGGGAATTTTCATTCATCAGTCAAAGTATGTTCATGATATTCTAGAGAAATTTGGGATGTCAAGTTCTACTCCAGCTGCTACCCCACTTGCAACAAATCATGGGATTCACCCAGATCTCACCGGAGACAGGGCTGATGAAACATTTTACCGTTCCATGATAGGTTCTTTAATGTACCTAACTGCTTCACGTCCTGATATCATGTACCCAACGTGCCTCGCAGCAAGATTTCAGTCTAACCCGAGAGCATCGCATATGATCATTGTGAAGAGGATATTGCGCTACCTGAAAGGAACTCCTTCATTGGGGTTGTGGTATCCTAGGAAAGGCGACTTTACGCTCGAAGGGTATTCCGATTCGGATTTCGGATGCTGCAAAGTCAATTCAAAATCAACAACTGCAGGATGCCAGTTCTTTGGTCCTAGATTGGTTACCTGGCAGTGTAAGAAACAAACGTCTGTGGCGTTATCTACATGTGAAGCGGAGTATGTTTCTGCTAGCAGTTGCTGCTCTCAGATCTTGTGGATACAGCAACAGATGCGCGACTACGGTTTGCAGTTTCTTAACACACCTCTTTTTGTTGATAATGAGGCCGCTATAAATATAACAAAGAATCCAGTACATCACGCTAAAACTAAACACATAGAAATTCGTCATCACTTTATTCGTGATTGCTTTGAGAAAAAGTTGATATGAATTGAGAAAATCCACACTGACGAACAGAAAGCTGATTTACATACCAAAGCTTTTGATAAAAATCGGTTTAAATATTTGTTAAAACTGAACGGTATGAAGCTTCTTTCGGTGTCGGATGGAATTGTGGGCGTTGATGAGAGTACTGTTGCGGATGAAGACGAGAAACAATCTGCAATGGTTTGTCGATTTTTTACTTGTTTTGGTATTTAGGGGGAGTAGATATTTGTATATAGTTTATTTTCAGAAAATACAAAAACAGTAAAAAATGCAAAAATACAAAAACATGATAAAATCTGAAAAAGAGCTTGTGTATATAGGGAAAATGATAGTACATCGGCTAGACGATTACAATATGCTAAAGATTTGTAGAGATTAAATGAGTTAAACAGTCTCACTAATGATGTGTCGATAGGTTTTCACACATTTAGTAGATTTATTCGGGATATAAACCTAAATTCAAACTTGTGAATTCGTGGGGAACACTACTTGGATATATAGGTAACCCCTGAAATCTCGTTTGAAAGGTCTCTTAATCTGATATACTAGGTCTTTATACTCAATGATGTCTGGGGTATTATTCCGGGACTTCTGCTGAACGGTGGTTCTGACCTAGTCCCTGGATAATACTTGCTAAAATGCTTGAAACACAACATTAAACCCTCAGCATGCCGATGAAACAATAAAATTGATAGTCGCTGCTGTTGTAAGCAAAAAGATCCTCTAAAGGGGACACACCGAAAAGTCGAAGCTGATATCTCTCTGCGTATACGGAAGTATCGACCTGAGATCCCTCGGCCCTCGCATACCTAAATTATATACAGATATCATTGTAGTATACTCACCTGTAAGACTGATTATTGGGATTCTGGATACGGGAGTATATTCAAGAGGTGGGACACATGAATGAGCTAAGTTCATAATTCATCTAAATCGTATCCTGAGTAAATTGAAATTTGTGTGGGAATTTAAGATGGATCAGTATATCGACAATCGAGGTGAATTGTTTAAGTCTGAGTATGAAATGAAGCTTAACGGTACTTGTGATTTGTCTGAAAAGCTTATATGATTCCCTGACACGCTTGCCAAAAATATGTTTGTAAATAGTTTACTTTGTTTACTTTCTGCAATTTAAGTTTTCTGTATTTCATTTCTTAGTTTAGAACACTTTATAAAATCCAAAAAGATTTTTATTTCTGCTTTATTTTCCGACAAACCAAAGTGGAGAGTTGATTGTTGGATTCTCAGATATTTGAAGCAGATGCAGGAAATTCTGGACTGAAGAATGAGGAGAGCTTACTTTGATGAAGTTTGATTGTTTGAAAAGTCAAAAACAAGTTCATTAATTTGATACTTGTTATTTTCAGAAATTGTTTGAAATATGTTTTCAAAATTAGTTTGATTCGTCAAAAGATCAACCAAGGTCATTAAATTGGACTTGGTAGATTAATTGAGTAATCAGGGTCATTAACTTGGACCTGAATACTTGAGTGGATTTCTAAAACTGATTAAGTTTGTGATTTAATGTTGAAAAGATAAGTTTGTAATGAATGATGTTTGAGTAACAGGTTTGAACTTCATTATTCCCAAAGGAAGTTATTTGTCAAAGCTTGATTCAGATATCTCAGATTCTAGCATATTGAGAGGGGGAGTCTGTGAAAGGGGGAGTCTGAATCAACGGTCAAAGGGAATGCTGAAGATGGAGCTAGGACAAGATTCTGAAACCTGTGAAGAAAGAATGCTTATAATAAGAAGACAGTGAATTGGAGAAAAGTCTGAAGATTAGAAGCTAAAGCTGAAGACTACGTCAACATCCAAGGGGGAGTCTGTTGATACATGGGATGTATGTTGACTTCGTCTAGTGATGTTTTAGGTCAAAAGTTAGTCAACATAGGATTTTAATTGTCATATTAGGTTTTATGTATAGGTATCGCTCATGTGAACATAAGATAGAAGGGATTTCGCTTATGTGTCAGTTTAGGGTTTCGCTCATAAGGTAATTTAGGGGTATCGCTTATGTGGCATGTCGTATGAGCGAAATCACCAGGACTATATATAGTCACAGGAGCGAAATCATATTTAGTTGAGTGTGTATCTTAGAGCGAGACCTGATCATAGCTATTGTGTCAAAACTCTGTCAAATTTGATTCAGAAAGCTAATAAAGAGAAGGAATTGAAAGGATAAGCTGTTGTTACATTACGTATTCTGATTCCGCCTTTATACGTGATGATGAACTTTCTCAACTGATCGTTTAGGGTCATGACACGGTCCAACAAGTTGAAGATTAGAAATATGAAGTATTTAGACGGACCCATGAACCGTTTAATAATTAAACTATAAAAATACATTATATTTGAACCTACTCCGTTTTTAATGAAACTTGGTTCAAAATGTAGATAAGATTATTCTCATTCTAAAGACATATTCATTGTTTTATAAAACGTCATAGGTATTACGAATTTGGGCCTCTATTATCAGTATGGGTCACATGAACATGCCCTGAACAGTTTAGACCACCTTTCAGGATGTATAATTGTCTTGGACTTTATCGAAAAGGTCACGAATGAAGGTTTGTCAAACACAATCTCATAGGATCCCATTTCTTGCACTTTGAATCAATTATTACTAGTATTTACCGGATTTGAGTATATCAGATGTTTATAATATAGATTAGGGTCTTGGGATTCATAATGAGGTCGTTCAGAGGTATAAATTAACATGTCGACACTTTTAAATCCTGCCATACATCTTTAACTAGATCCGGGTTTATAACACTTTTGTCTTACATGACACGTGTCCTTATTTTATTGGACACAAATTTTCGAGGTGTTACAATTGTTTTATAAAACGTCATATTTTAAGAAGTTATAAGCGCAAATAAGTGAAGCAGCTGAATTAATTATAATATATAAAATAATAAAAAAAATCAAAACTTACGTATATAATAAATCTAAACCATTTAATTATTCAAAGTTACATGTAGTTAGAAATTAATTAAATATATATAGAAACTAACTTCTTGATGAAGGAAAAGAAAATGTATATGAATATATGATGGTGGGCTACATATTTGACACGTAGAAACTAAAATGAAAGCTGTCATAAATAGGATACATATACCATGCATATATTCTTTTGTAGTATAAATAGGATTTCACTATTTCAATATTTCCCCTGCCATCCATCGCACTCTTTCCCATATCTCTCTAAATTTATAGCTTTTTATTATTTTTATTCCACTAATAATAATAAAGCCCTGCCTCGTTTTAAGTATTTTAACTCCCGATCACCGCTACCCTTTTCGATTGATCATGAGCCCATAACACATGTTAAGGCTCTGCCTGACTAAGTTCGTTGGGGTTCTGTCTTGTGACATAGGGATAAGGTTGAATTAGGGGTACTACACTTAACACGAGTACAAATATATATATATATATATATATATATATATATATATATATATATATATATATAGGGGAGGGTTATCTTGAGAACGCTAAATATTGCGAGAACCGTGAGAACGAATGAGAAAACCAATCAAAACCGATTTTTTTTTAATACAAACCTCATTCTAATTAAAATACAACATCAAAAAAGAATTCACAATATCAAATAATTCATTTCTCCACTCAAAATCACTCTTACTACATTTTTTTACACATGTGTAAATATAACAAATTTACACATGTGTAAATGACAAACTTACACATGTGTAAATTTTCGTTATTTACGAATTCACGTAAATTTAAACGTGTAAATTTAATTTCTAACATTGTATTCGAATAATAATGATAAGTGTAAAAAGAAATTTTGAATTTGAATTGTTTTTTACCAAGTTCTCGTGGTTTTTTCATTTGTTCTCACGGTTCTCGCGATATTTAGCGTTCTCATTTAAACCCTCCCCTATATATATATATATATATATATATATAGGGAGAAGATCATGCGAGAACCACCTCTTATTGCGAGAACCGCGAGAACCAATGTGAACACACCAAAAATGCCTAAAAATAGCTAACAATCACACAAAAAATTTTTTTTTGATTTTTTTAATATTTTTTAGGTTAAAATTGCTACTTTTCGAACCAAAAAAAAAAAAAAAAAAAAAAAATTTAAATGTTTTTTTGTTTTTTAATTTTTTTTTTTGGCTTCGAAAAGTAGCGATTTTAACCTAAAAAATATTAAAAAAATCAAAAAAAAAATTTTGGATTTTTTTTGGATTTTTTTTTAGATTTTTTTAGGTTTTTTGGGGGTTTAGTTTTTAGCATAAGAACCACCTATATATATATAGGGGACCGCTAGAATAAGAACCACCTCCAGTTGTAAGAACCGCGAGAACCACTTTCTAGCCATTAGATCAAGTAGATGGATGGATGAGATTAAAAGTATTAAAAAAATAATATTAAGTATTTTTTGTCTTATTATGTCTTTTATATTTTAATCCAAAAGGGTATTTAAGTAAAATGACACTATTTTGCCTTTTTGCCTTTATTGTTTTTTATTACTTTTTGGTATTATTATATTAGATTTTTATTTTTTAAACTTAGTTTTTTTATTAAACATTTTCAAATTCAGATTTATTTACAGATTTTTACGTTTAACGTTTTACGTTTTTACGCCCGACCTTTTCACGCCTCGTTTTTTTGACGCGCCGTTTTTACGCCCGGCTTTTTCACACGTCGTTTTTTCAACGCGCCGTTTTTACGTTTTACGCCCCGGTTTTTTACGTTAGCGTTTTTTTACGTTTTACGCGCCGGTCGTTTACGTTAACGTTATTTTACGTTTTACGCGTCGGTTTTTTACGTTTTACGCCCCGGTTTTTTACGTTTTACGCGTCGGTTTTTTACGTTAACGTTTTACGCGCCATTTTTACGTTAACGTTATTTACGTTATACGCGCCGGTTTTTTACGTTTTACGCGCCGGTATTTTACGTTTTACGCGCCGGTTTTTTACGTTAACGTTTTTTTACGTTTTACGCGCCGGTTTTTTTACGTTAACGTTTTTTACGTCTTTGCGTTTTACGCGCCAGTTTTTTACGTTAACGTTTTTTAGGTTAACATTTTTAAATTCAGGTTTTTTACGTTAACGTTTTTTACGTTAACGTTTTTTACGTTAACGTTTTTTACGTTTTGGTAAAAAAAAATTTACGTTTTTACGTTTTACCTAAACTTTTTACGTTTTACGTTAAAAAGTTTACGGTTTACGTCAAACGTTAACGTTTTTTACGTTTTGGTAAAAAAAAATTTACGTTTTTACGTTTTACCTAAACTTTTTACGTTTTACGTTAAAAAGTTTACGGTTTACGTCAAAAAGTTTACGGTTTAATTTTTTTTTACAACAAACTTTTTTACGCAAAAACGAACGCACCCAGAAATCGCAAACTCGGTGAAGCGTCTCAGATATATTGTTATCATCATCGACGCCTAAAATAAAAAATAAAAAAAACCCAACAAACAAAAATCAAAAGAACGAGTGGATTCTAGAAAAAAAACGAAGTTTTGGCTCAAATTTTCCGATAATCAGAGGTTGCAAAGTGGGGTTGCATGTTCAAAACCCTACCCCCCGCCATCCTTGCCTCGCCATCGTCAGTTTTTTTTTTTTTGCATCATCACAGTCGATTTAAACCCAGATTCAACATTCAAACCCAGATTCAACATTCATAGCCGATTCAAAACCCAGATTCAACATTCACAGCCGATTTAAACCCAGATTCAAACCCACAAGGAACATGAACATCATTCAACCCACATATCAAACATTTAAAACCCATAGATCAAGAACACAGGCCAAAAGATTCAACCGATTCAAACATTCAAAACCCAGAAAAATCAAGAACACATACCAAAAATTCAACAGATCAAGAACACAGGCCAAGATTCAACAGATCAAAACCCACAAATCAAAACATTCAAAACCCAGATTCAACCGATTCAAACATTCAAAACCCACAGATCAAACATTCAAAACCCACAGATCAAGAACACATATCAAGAACACAGGCCAAGAAATCACTAGAAAAATCAAGTAAAGCCAGAATTCTCAAGAAAACCCAGAAAATTCAAGAACACATACCAAAAATACCATCGGTATCATCATCATTCATTCAAGAACACATATCAAAATACCAGCCACTACCCACTGTTAGAACCACCGCCACCGACCAACCACCACCGTAACCGTATAACCACCGCCGCCGACCAACCACCGCTGACCACCACCCAGCCGTCGAACCGCCACCACCACCACAACATCAAATCAGAGCTTACAACTAGGGGTCACCGGAAATCGGAGGGGGGAAGGGGTGTTTGGCTGGTGGTAGCCGGATAAGGTTGTTGCCACTGTGATCAACGATGTCTGAAAGGTGAGGAAGATGATGGTGGTGAGGTATTTCAAGAGAGAGAGAGATGAGAAAATGGATTGGTAATGGTGATGATCTGCATATTTTAAGTAGAAAAGAAAGAGAGAGGAGAGAGGAAGGATATGACATATGGGGTAAATGACCAAAATACCCTTTGTGTTGGCTGAATATGATTGGTGGAGAGTGGTTCTCACGGTTCTTACAACTGGGGGTGGTTCTCATTCTAGCGGCTCCCCATATATATATATATATAGAGGGCCGCTAGAATGAGAACCACCTCGAGTTATGAGAACCGCGAGAACCACACCGTACGGGGCGAGGTGGACCAATTTTTTTTTCAAAAACGTAGATGCATGTATTATAAACACATTCGTAAAAAAATATTTAAAAAAAAATGTCGTGTGTGTAGTTTTTTACACCACAAGTTTGTGGTTTACGAGTTCCGTAAATTTACGGAACTCGTAAACCACAAACTTGTGGTGTAAAAAACTACACACACGGCATTTTTTTTTAAATTTTTTTTACGAATGTGTTTATAATACATGCATCTACGTTTTTGAAAAAAAAAAATTGGTCCACCTCGCCCCGGATCAAGTAGTTCTCGCGGTTCTCATAACTCGAGGTGGTTCTCATTCTAGCGGCCCCCTATATATATATATATATATATATATATATATATTTTAAAACAGCTCAGGAGTTACACCCAAAATTTATACCAGGAGGCTTTCTAGTTGAACCCTAAAGTTACAAAGTGGGTCCATTCTCTTTTCTCACCATTTTATTCCCTTTTTATGATATAATTATATTAAAAAAATGTTCCAAACCGACCCATAAGTAAAAACCCGGACCCCTGAAACCCCAATCCATATCAAAAATCAAGAAATCAAGATTTGTGGTCTTCAGACGGGCCGCGTAAAGATTCAGCATAGTCTTACTCGGGCCGCGTCAACTTGAGAGTTGACCGGATAAGCATCCAGGGCTACGTGTCATCCACGTGGCACACCTACTGATGACCTAGCAAACCTACGCGTAGACTAGGTGGCCACGCGGGCCGCGTAAGGGTCGAGCCAAGGCTCACGCGAGCCGCGTGAGACCCAATTTCCAGCTATAAATAGAGCGGGTCATGAGCAGTTCATTGGTGTCGACGAAACTTTCAAAATCAATCATATTCTGCTCGAATTTTACTTTCAAATTAGTGGGGTGCTGCTACGATACAGGGTATTAACTCGATCGCTGCTACGATTCAATGTCCGATCGATTTAAACTATCCGATGAATGTTTAAGTGTTGCTCAAACTTGGGTTATACTTTGTCATTCGTCGTAAATTCGATGGATGTTTAAGTATTGCACTTTGTCATTCGTTGTGAGGGTTTTAATCTCGTGAGTTATCGTAAATGTTGTATTAGTTACTGACCTAGTTCGTGTGCATTGTTATTTAAATTAGGTTACAAGGCTAAACAGTAGGCTAAACTCTGCCCGTATAAATCTGCAATGTGAGTCATTCTCTTTTTATCAAAAATATTTTACAATACTCCATTTTCAAATGTTATAATTACAGGGAGTAAGTCGTGATTATCTTAATCACTGGCTAGTGGGGTATTGTACACATTACTAATTTCTCACGGGTTAGGCTAATAAATCCTAACAGTGATAAACGTCACTACTTGGGGAAGGACCCAATAGTGGTATGACCATCGTCACCAGATGACACGGCGCCAGATAAAAATAAGATAGAAGTCATTGTAATCGCTTTTATGCTGTAATTATTACTAAGTTATAAATTACAGGGATTAAGTCTTGGTTATCTTAAAAATAAGATAAAAGCCATTGTAATCGCTCTTATGCTGTAATTTATAACTAAGGGTCATTTTAGAAAACCTGAATGAACTCACCAGTATTTCATGCTGACCAAATCTTTTTAAAACTCGTTTCAGGTAAGTATAGTAGATCGGAATAAGAGTTGGATGCGGCACCAACAAGGCTTATAGAAGTGGCTTATTTTATCAATTAAATTAAATTAAGAAAAATTGTTTTATGTATTTGGATTTATCCTATATTAAAGCTACCTTGCAAAACATGGTTTTATTCCATCTATGTAAATAAATAAAAATCCGGTGTTTTCTAAACTCTGATATTTTTCCTAACTCACGGTCCTGATGAAATTTCCGCTGCAATGCTTTCAAAATAACCACCGGTACTACTTGGCTGCTCGTGGCCCCCGATTCCGTCCAGGGTGGGGTCGGGGGTCGTGACAAAAGGTGGTATCAGAGCCACTGATCTAAGCCAATAGGTTTTGTGATAATAATACCTAAGCTTAAATAAAAGAGTTAGGAAATTACTATTAACTGGTAGCACACAGGATAGCATTTAGACTTGAACTTAAGAAAAGATGCCTTAGTATAAGCTTCGAGATAAGCTAAGTACTTGTGTAAATAAAGTGTGATGGGTTTTGATATGCCGTGAGAATGATAACTAGAACGTTGCAAGTATAATAAATAAGCAATAACACTTGACCACTGTTATTTCTTATTTATTGGTACTACTTTGTTCTAAAATATGATCCATCAGGTAAATATTAATTTCCTGATTCATTGTTGAAAGTCATAATGCACTTTCCAAATCATGATTTAAGAAAAATACTATTTATGGGAAATACAAAATTTTTCTCCGGCAAGACTGGGTATGGTTTAGCAGGCTCTCCAGCTTGTCCGGATATAACAGGGTTACCTCTCCGGCTAGAACCGGGTAAGATGGTATATAATATGTCAAACAAGTGACAAGATTTTCCTAAATAGTATCATGACCTGATATCTGACTTGTTTTTGGAAATATGAATTTGTTAAATACATTGACCTTATAAAGGGTATGTATATTACAGCATGTGAAATATATGATTATATATATATGTATATCTATAAGGAAATAAAAAAACCATAAGGATTGACAATTTGGAATAAAGCACAAGCATATGTGTCAATAATAAATCTAGATTTCTTTATTAGGAACCTCTTACATATATCTATAATTCTGATATCAAACATTATTTCGTTTGATCATCTACCTCGTAACTCGTACGACAATATAAACAATAGGAAAACCTTTGAGTTGGGACGCCATCAAAAGTATAAGAATTTCCAATGAGTTACCATAGACTATTAACGCAAGTAAGAAGCATGTAAAGTTGTGCTAGTGCACAAGAAAACACATGAAAATTTAATTATACGTCCACAGACGTTGAAGTATATCACGCACGACTTTCAAGGCAAGACCTTTGGAAAATATAACTGGGCATGACGACAACAATGCTAATCCCGGCAGAGGGAAAACTACTGATCAAAAAGCGGCACTTTGTCACATGATCCTACAAACGACATGAATCTCACTGAGGTACGTTGGAACAAGATTTCACAACCATCGGTGCACAGTCTAATCAGAGTCATAATTATTAGCACTGCAAAAGGAGTCACATACCTTTGCAAATCCCCTATTTCATTCGACATTCCTTGGTAATGTCACTTAACAACGGTTATCACCCAAAATTCCAGATAAAATTCTTAAATTTCTTTTGTTAAAATTCTGACCTCTATGAATAGACTTTTGCATTGCTACTCCCCCTAATGGTCATCATACCATGAGGATTTCTTTCATAGTAGCAAATATTGATCTGTTTCATTTCTTGGTAAATCCACACATTACACATGCACTGTTTGTTACGCATTGATCGGTGCATTTTATGTACACTCTAGTTTATATTAATCATAGTAAAATGTACCGATATTACTAGACAAGATGCTAATTTGATCGGTTCTTATATTCTATTGGTTGAATAATAAAATGAGCTAAAACTATTAACATTATTAATAATGAATGATTAAATTGCTAAATTGTTTTATGAGTAAATATTGAATATAAAATACAAAGTAAAGTGAAAACCGTTGATGGTCATCACATTTAAGAAAACAAATAAATGATTAATAAATGCTCACTTTTTCTTTGTGGCACTGTGATAATACGTTCTCAAGAAAAACAAAAAAAAACCACAAGGGAAAGCACAAATTAAATGATGAACTTAATGGGTTGTTAATGAAAATTAGAATGAAGAAATTAATATGGGCTTTTTATTAATCATGTGGAAACGGGATTTTATTAGTGGGACTCCTCTCAAGCCCAAAGAAAAAAAAAAGAATAGAAGGAAACGAGCAAAAGTCAAAAGAGAAAAGAGAAAAAAGGGGGAGTTCGATAGTGGGGGGTTACGAGTTCGGAGGAGGTCGCACAAGGAGTAGCCCTTTGGCTGCTTTGCACGCAATTCAAGAAGAAAGCACAAGATTTTGTGATTGGTATTATTACGAGACGTCATGAATATACGCGGCTAATCTCCTAAGGGTTTCACCCGGTGTAGACTTTGTAAGAATTCTAGGGTTTCAATATTTTGTTTATGATTTAATTTGTGACTAGTTGTATTTAACCATTTGAAACTTATATCAATTGTCTTGCATTTGTATTGGATTCATGAATTGTCAAATGAGTTATTAAATTTGACTTTGTGAAATGAATATGTGCAATTATGCCTTGCTATAGGTTAGGATTTACATGTTCTTGGTAACGAAGTGTAGTGCGGTCCGTTGTCTATGACGTTGATAGCTCTTGACACCTAAGCCACGTAATACTAAATCCGTTAATAATCAAATGCAACTAAATTAAGTCTAACGTGTAGAAACTCTAGGTCTTGCAGTTGTCGAACCGGGTGTGACCCTTGTTTCTAACTTGTTATTTTTACTCATTCTAATTAGTGGTTTCTAATAATTTTTCTAAACAAACTAAAAATAAAAATTAGCAAGCTTCATAATTATTTTGCGTATTTGTTTGTAAATAACTTTGGCTAATCGAACAACTAGTGTGATACTGACCACATGCTCTTCATGGATACGATACCCGACTTACCCTAGCTACCTAGGTTTAATTGGGTTTTTGACTGATCGGGACGACACGGTCACGTCAAAATGGCGTGCGCTTAGTATTTCATTGCTTGTTCGATTTTAGTTTAGTTTTTTTTCTTGTATATTCGTGATTTTACTTTGGGTGGTCAGTTTGTTTGTGCAAGTACATGTTTTGCAGGTATCATCTTTCAATATGAATTGGGTAGATGATGATCCGTGTGAGTGTTGCGGAAGCAGAGAGCATTATTTAGAGGATTGCTCTGTCTTCTACGAAAAAGTTCAAGCCAACAAGGACCGAGAAGACTACCTTAGCGGATTGTATGAATAAAGGAGGGCGGATTATGAAGATTTCAATGGTCCATCCTCATATTATCCATACGATAATCCACCACCACCACATTATCAAGAGTACTACTATGAACCCGAATTGCCACATTTCTCAAGTTACCGGGAGGTGTATGATGATTATTATAATGAATACCCTCAACCGGCATACGAGGAACCTCAAGACTCAATAAGTTCCAAATTTGATGCTCTCATGAATGCTATGAGTACCCTTACAACCGAAGTGAGGAAAGAGTTTGAAGTAAGAGATAAAGCTCATGAAGACTTGGCAAAGAAAGTGGGTCATCTCGCCGAAGAATTGGCTCAACTTAGACGAGACCAAGAGGTGTTGGCTAGTGGTACAGTGGTGGATGGTGATGTGGTGGAAGAGGTTATGGAACTTCCGGAGCAAGTAATTGAATGTTTGAACCGAGAGGAAGACATGACACCGCAAGACGAATCGGATTCGAAAGAAGCTCACATTTATATTCATCCTTCTTCCAAACTTATCACTCCAACCAACAAAGTTGGGGATGCGGGTTCGTGCATAAGGATTCGAAGGGTGGCGTTGCAAGACATTGGCCTTGTTGTTACGAAACGATCCCGAAGTTGTACCGTGCGTATGCCGAATATAATAAAAAGAGTATGGATTCGGCATGCTAATTACCGAGCGTATGTTGGAAACTCGGTAGGCAAATGTTCACTTAGACCACCATGAGAGACAAATCAGGTATGATTGTTGTAGAGTTTGTATTATTTTCGTTTTATTTTATTTTCTTAGTTAAATGAACGTTGTGGGTGTGTTCCCTATATAATCCTCATGAGACCTCTCGTCCTCCCAAGCTATTGGGGGGTTTAAAAGGGCTTGTTGCATAAGCTAAATGCAACCGTGATTCCTACGAAAGTGAGTTAGGTTTGTTATTGTTGTAAATTAATTTTCCACATAAATCAAAGTGAAATAACGTATGGATTGGTAATGTTTTCATAAAAGTGGTAGAACTAGGTAACTAACAAATTTTGATGGTTGTGAGAAGCATGATTCTACACAAGGGTTAAGATTTGTAGGTATATTATGTTCGTGGGACAACCGCTTCCTTGAAGAGAAGAAGAGCACACGAGGAATGAGCTCAAAAATCAGGTGCATGCGTTTCTTTTTACTTTTGATTTTTAGTTAGCAAATAAGTGGATTGTAAATTGTATTTTATTTGTCTGGGGTGAAATTTACACTGGTGATTTTTAGTACCTGCACTTAACCTTTTTGAGAAAATACGTCAGTTTACACTGGTAAATACAATTAACTGACTCATTTTGAAAAAGTTTACTAAAAATTGATTTGAATGCACGTGGCACAAACTTTTTATAACTTGGGATAATTATTTGAATATAATCTGGTAAAAGAATTACATGTTCCTTATGCGTTCAGTATCCCGATCCGTAGACCGGGTTAAAGATTAATAGACACACCACATTATTTATTTTGGCACTGACGGGTGTACGCCTACACCCCGTGCTTAGGTCGTGGCCATTTCGTAAAATGATGCCAAGGATATCCGGGACATGGTCATTAACCCCCCCAAAGGCTTTAAGCAAACAAAACATCCAAACGGAGCATATCAATGGTTTAACCACTATTCGATTAAAGATTCAATGCCCGACCAAGGGGTATTTTATATACCATACCCCAAGCCCGTATAGGGAAAATAAGTTAAAAGTATTTACCTTTGCAAGTATCAATCACAAATAGCAAGTGCGTGTAGCTTTTACTGGGTCTCCTATTCCAGAACAAAGGTTTATAATAACCTATTAGATTTCTAACGGGTCTTTAATTAAGCTTAAGCTTAGACCGGTTAGTTTTTAAAGGAAGATACAGTTCGAACGCGTGTATAAGCGAAGACCGGAATGGAATGTGATTGAGACTTGACAAGTTTGAAGACTTGTATAATATGGGTAAACTAAACACATCTTGGGTTTTGAGTTAGAAACAGTAAGGTTTGACCCGTTTCGGCTAATTTATGCAAACTAGTTACATAAACCGAACCGGACGCGCAAGAGGCGTAACGGGTATCCATAAGAGTCATATACAGGTTTCCTAAGTTAATATGCCTTAAATATGTTGTGATATCAGTAGGATACCTTCCATTATGCCCAAAACGAGTTTAATCTCAATATAAACCCCGTAGGGGTATTTTGGTCATTTTAAAGATCATAAAAGAGATTAATTATAATTCTGAGACTCGGGTCTGAAATAATCAGTAGAACAACTTATTTTAACAAGTTATATCAGTTGGTGATAAGTCTTATATGACAAAACGGTTTTAAACCTAAACTATGCGTTTAATACGCTTAAAAAGCCATTTTAAGCAATTTCCGGGTTATACAGGAAATCTGAGTTTTCTGATCAGGTTATAAAGTTTAAAATACTTCATTTATTATATAAAATCAGTAGCAATTGAATTGGTGTCAAAATATTATGTAAAACTCATTTTATACACAAAAGGGTATAATCGGTATTTACCGAATCAAGACCATAACCTTAGGTTATGATCAGGTTAAAAATAATTAAAAATATTCAAAAATCCCAAACTATTATGTTACATCAGTGGGTAAAAGGTTTGGTGTCAAAAATTGGGTTTAGATAGGCTTTATGCTAATTACGCCGTTTAATTCATAAAAAGCGTTCTAATTACGCTATTAAGCATAACTCCTAATCTAGACCTCCAACTGCTGTGAAAATTTAGGGACATGTTTATAAATCAGTAACAAAGATTATTGTCCTCTCATATTTCCAAAATCCTCATTTTATGGTTAAAAGGGCAATATGGTCAACATTAGGCAATTAACGGAAACGTGTAAATGAATCGGTCAATCAACGAACCAACCACAGAGGGTTATACTATCATGTAACCTGGTCCTAAGGAAGCTCTAAGGCATTTCTAAACCCATCTAAATTGGGTCAGAATTGAAGTCAAAGCAAAAGTCAAAGTTTTGCGACTTTCGGTTCCGAACCGAGCCTAAACAGAAAATTGTCGGATCAAACAAGCTTAGACCAGTTCTTATACTAATTACCAAGTTATATGAGTGATAAAATAGGTTACACATCTTCTACATTGCTAATTACGTGTTAATTCGCAAATTAAGTTTCTGTTGATTTTTTAATAAATCTTTGACCCGACAAATGATCTAGTTAGAGCGGGAATCAGAGGGTGCCATTTTAAGGGTTTATTGCCCACATAATTACCAACTTATAACTACTTTCAATTTGACTAACCATCAGACCTTTAATGATTAATCGATAAGTCAAACCTTAATTACGACGGTTTGACTTTAAGCTAATTAACTAAGTAAAACACGATTAAGGAAGCTTACCAAGGTCCAATGCACGACTAGTGATGCTTGGGGAATGGCCTTGAGCTCCAGAAATGATCAGAAGTTGAGTTGGGAATGAATGATCAAAAATGAAACAATGTGGGTTCTTATATAGTGTTCTTGATTGCTTAAGATCATGCCAAACAACTCTAGGATTGATCCCTGATCAATAACAAGTGTCCCTAGTGCCTAAGAACTAGTTTGTGCTGCACATGGTAGTGAAAATATCCATTTAAGTCGGTTAAACAGGTTATAGCAGACACCTATCAATTTTCTGTCACTGGGCATGCCTTACGGACCGTAAGGCATGACCTTTACGGTCCGTAAGCCTTTACCAGAAGGCAAAAAATTTTAACCTTTCAAGCTTCGAACAGGCAACATAGGTATTACAAATTTGGGCCTCTATTATCAGTATAGGCCACATGAACAAGCCCTGAACAGTTTAGACCACCTTTCAGGATGTATAATTGTCTTGGACTTTATCGAAAAGGTCACGAATGAAGGTTTGTCAAACACAATCTCATAGGATCCCATTTCTTGCACTCTGAATCAATTATTACTAGTATTTACCGGATTTGAGTATATCAGATGTTTATAATATAGATTAGGGTCTTGGGATTCATAATGAGGTCGTTCAGAGGTATAAATTAACATGTCGACACTTTTAAATCCTGCCATACATCTTTAACTAGATCCGGGTTTATAACACTCTTGTCTTACATGACACGTGTCGTTATTTTATTGGACACAAATTTTCGAGGTGTTACATCCTCACCCCCTTAAAAGAAATCTCGACCTCGAGATTTACTGAAATAAATGAGGGTACTTTTCTTTCATTGTGGACTCAACCTCCCACATGTACTCGGGACCTCTACGGGCATCCCATTTAACTTTTACGACCGGTACATGCTTCCTTCGAAGCTTCTTAACCTGTCGATCCTCGATCGACACAGGTTTTTCAACAAACTTCAAGCTCTCTTCTATGTGCACATCTGTATGTGGTATGACTAGTGATTCATCAGCTAGACACTTCTTCAGATTGCAGATGTGGAATACATTGTGAATACCACTGAGCTCTTCAGGTAATTTTAACTTATAAGCAACTGATCCGACACATTCGATGATCTCGAATGGTCCTATGTACCTTGGGCTTAACTTACCTTTCTTACCAAATCGCATCACTCCCTTCCAGGGTGATACTTTAAGCAACACTTTGTCACCTACCTCGAGTTTCAGAGGTTTATGCTTTAAATCGGCGTAGCTTTTCTGTCTATCGCTGGCAGCTTTCAGGTGATCACGAACCTGGACAATCTTGTCCGTTGTTTCAAAGACAATTTCAGGTCCTGTCAGTTGGACATCTCCAACTTCCGCCCAACAGACGGGAGTTCTGCACTTTCTACCGTACAAGGCCTCGAAAGGCGTGGCTTTAATGCTCAAATGATAGCTATTGTTACATGAGAACTCGATTAATGGTAGGTGGTTATCCCAACCACCACCTAAGTCAATCACACATGCACGAAGCATGTCTTCCAACGTTTGGATTGTACGCTCACTCTGGCCGTCCATCTGAGGATGGTAAGCTGTACTAAAATTTAAGCGCGTCCCAAAGATTGTTGGAAACTCTTCCAAAAGTGTGACGTGTATCTAGTATCTCTGTCAGAGATAATAGACACAGGTACGCCATGCAGAGATACAATCTTATCTACGTACAATTGGGCTAACATGTCGGAGCTATAGGTCTCCTTAATGGTTAGGAAATGTGCTGACTTAGCCAGTCTATCCACTATCACCCATATAGTATCATTTCCTTTCCTTGTCTTCGGCAACTTGGTGATGAAATCCATGGTCACCATCTCCCACTTCTACGTGGGAAGTTCAGGCTGTTGTAGCAAACCTGACGGCTTCTGATGTTCAGCTTTGACTTGCGCACATGTCAAACATTTAGCTACATAGGTAGCTATAGACTTCTTCAAGCCTATCCACCAAAAATTTGCTTTCAGATCCTGGTACATCTTGTCAGCCCCAGGATGAACGGAGTATTTAGAACTGTGGGCTTCCTGGAGGATAACATCTCGAAGTCCTCCATAAACTGGAACCCATATTCGTCCATTTAACCTCAGGATTCCGTCCTTGCCATAGGATAACTGCTACTCAGTTACCCCTAGCTTTTCATCAGGATAGTTAGCTTCTAGCATAGCTTCCTTCTGCGCAGTTAACAACCTTTCGTTCAAACCATTCTTTATCTCAATGCTCTTGGCATTGATTCTTATCGGCTTCACTCTTTCCTTTCGACATAAGGCATCGGCGACCACATTCGCCTTGCCAGGATGGTATCTTATTTCACAATCATAATCATTCAAAGTTTCCATCCAACGTCGCTGCCTCATGTTCAAGTCCTTCTGATTTAACAAATGTTGAAGGCTCTTGTGATCAGAATAGATCACACACTCGGTTCCATACAAGTAGTGCCTCCAAAGTTTTAGTGAAAATACAACGGCACCCAACTCCAAGTCATGGGTGGTGTAGTTCTTTTCGTGCACCTTTAAATGTCGAGAAGCATAGGCAATAACCTTGCCTTTCTACATAAGCACGCATCCCATACCCGTGTGCGATGCATCACAAAATACTACAAATTCCTCTATTCCATCAGGAAATGTCAACACTGGTGCATTGCTTAGCTTTTGCTTAAGGATATCAAAGGATTCTTGTTGCTTTGGTCCCCAGTCGAACTTAATATTCTTCCTAGTCAAAGAAGTTAGGGGTGCAGCAATCCTTGAAAAATTTTCAATAAAACGCCTGTAATATCCTGTCAATCCCAAGAAACTGCGAATCTCTGTGGACGTCTTCGGCTCTTGCCAATTCATGAAAGCTTCAACCTTGGCGGGATCTACCTGGATTCCGCGTTCACTAACCACATTTAAAGAATTTGGACTTCACGAAGCCAAAATTCACATTTAGAGAATTTGGCATAGAGCTTTTCTCGATGAAGCAGTTTTAGAATGCAATGGAGGTGCTTCTCATGGTCAGCTTGGTTCTTCGAGTAGATGAGGATGTCTTCAATGAAGACGATGACAAATTTATCCAAGTAGGGTTTGCAAACGCGATTCATGAGATCCATGAATGCGGCCGGTGCATTAGTGAGTCCAAAAGGCATCACTAAGAACTCGTAATGACCATAACGAGTCCTAAATGCAGTCTTGTGCACATCTTCATCTTTAACTTTCAGTTGATGATAGCCTGACCTTAAGTCAATCTTACAGAAGTAACTTGCCCCTTGAAGTTGATCGAACAGATCGTCGATCCTGGGCAATGGATATCGATTCTTGACAGTAACTTTGTTAAGTTCTCGATAATCGATGCACAGACGCATCGAGCGATCTTTCTTTTTCACAAAGAGGAATGGTGCTCCCCAAGGAGATGAGCTAGGTCTAATAAATCCTTTGCTTAAAAAATCATCCAGTTTAGTTCTCAACTCTTTCATCTCTGTTGGCGCTAATCTATAAGGTGCTCTTGCAACCGGTGCCGCACCAGGAATTATGTCAATCCTGAACTCCACTTGCCTATCTGGGGGTAAACCAGGTAGTTCTTCAGAGAATACTTCTGGATATTCAGAGATAATGGGTATGTCTTCGATCTTAGGCTTTGGTTCATCAATAGTTACTTGCGCCATGTAGATAACACAACCCTTCGTCGAACACCTTGATGCCTTGAGCATGGACACTTGCTCGAGCATTCCGTACTTAGTATCTCCTTGGATTGTCAAGGGCTCGCCATGAGGAGCTCTGACGACCACTTGCTTCTTAGTACAAACGATCTGGGATTGGTTGCGAGACAACCAGTCCATACCTATTACTATATCGAAACCGGCTAATTTCAAAGGAAGTAATGACAATGGAAAAGAGTGGTTCCTAATGGATATAACACATCCATCTAACACGGTTGAGGCGGTTTCTATGGTTCCATCAGCTAATTCCACCTCATATTTCACACTTAACGTTTTAACAGGTAATTTCAACAATTCACAAAACTTATTATCTACGAACGACTTATCAGCGCCTGAATCAAAAAGTACTCTTGCATAGACATCATTTATGAGGAAGGTACCTGTGATCACATTGTCCTCCTGGACGGCTTCCTTTGCATCCATCCTGAAGACCCTTGCATTGGTCTTTTTCCCTTCTTCTGGCTTCTTGGCATATTTTGCGAAGTTGGACTTGATATGCCCTTTTTCGTTGCAGCTATAGCACGTAGCATCCTTGATTTTCTTACAGTCCAAGGTCTGTGCTCAGAAGACTTGCAGATCCCACATGCCCTTGGCTGTGACTGGGATTTCGACTCAAGTCTGCACTTCCCGAAATGGTGCTTCTTACAGATTTTACATTTGGGCTTTTCACCCGACTGATGACCATCTTTCTTGGATCCAGAACTCTTTTTGTGGTCATCGTTTCCCCTATGTCTCTTATCCAATCGTCGTGAGTTATCATCCTCACGATTCTTTTTCTCGGCATCCATGTTCCTCAGCGATCTCTGCCTGACCGCGTCCAGGGTAAGGGACAATGATATATCAGCTGCAGACCGAAAAGTAGCTGGTCTGGAGGCCTTGGAGGCCTTTACGCTGGCCTTAATCTCGGGGGCTAAACCTCCGATGAAACGAGCTATCCTCTTGGGTTCCGGCGTCACCAGATAAGGAACCAACATTTACATTGTATTGAAGCTGGTAAGGTAGGCTTGACAATCCAGGTTTTTCATAACCAGCGACAAGAAATCAGCTTCAATCTTCTCAACCTCATGCTGAGGGCAATAGTTTTCCTTAATCAATGTCACAAACTGATCCCATGATAGATTGTACAATGGGATTTTTCCGGTAGCTTGGATTAAAGACCTCCACCAAGCTAATGCTTCCCCCTTGAATGACTGAGACACGAACTTTACCATATCCTTATCAGCGCACTCGCTGATATCGACCACAGTGTCCATCTCATCCAACCAAGTCATGTAGTCTATAGCTCCTTTTTCCTCAGTGAAATCCCTGGGTTTGCAGGAAACAAAATACTTGTAGGAGCAACCCTTATCACGGGGTCCTTGACTTAGTACGATCTTTTGAGATGGAACACTTTGCTGATTTGAAGAGTGACGATCGTCATCATCTTTCTTTGGCTCTTCCTTCTTGGAGGGTGGCTTGCTGTGAGCCTCAGATTGAGTCTTAGGCTTGGAATGCGGTGCGGATAGGGTCCTACTTCGAGTCCCGCTATATTCATTATACTGCCGCTCTATTGCTTTTGTAACAGCATTGTCTATTAATGCTTGCAGTTCTGCACCCGCTATGTTAATTCGGGTATTATCATGATCCTCCCTTGGGTGACTGTTGTTCTCATCTGAGTCAGCCATCTAGTTTGAACTGTTACATAAGATATTGACAATAATTTATTTGGGAGTTTATTATGGAATTGTCTTTTATGGCAATTCATTAACCATGGTAACACAGGCCATATTTGGTTAATTTGTTAATCATATTTATTTAGGATTTTTTGTTATGATTTATCCTAACTATAAAACAATAGCAGTATTATTAGTAGCACTGATGCGTGTTAGGTGTATATATTGGTTTAAATATATTTTAAGCCCTTTTTACACTTTCTTTAGCCAAGTTTTAAATTTATAAAACACGATATTTACTAAGACTAAACACACATATGGGCAAGTGCACCCATCATGAGCGTAGTATAGTGTTGGTAAGATACCGAGGTCGTCCAAGGACACAAGAGCTTTTAGTACCGGTTTATCCTCAACGTCTAATCAAATCAAAAAGTTTAGAAAAAGGTTTTAAACTAAGAAAAATAAAAACTAACTAAAATGCTGAAAAATAAAAATAAAAGAAAAACAGATAGACAAGATGAATCACTTAGTTCCGACTCGTGTATAGTGTAACCTTTGATTATTTTCGCACTTTTGCACTTGTTTAAGAGATTATCTTAGTTATTGTAGTAGGCCCCTCTTTTGGAGGTGACGTTACCCTGAACCCAGTAGTTTGAGTCAGCAAGGATACAATCCTAAAGGGTCGGATTATTGAAAGATAATTAATTAAGTTATTAATGCAAATTATGGCAGGCCCCTCTTTTGGAGGTGACGTTACCCTCGACTAAGTAGTCTGAGTCAGCAGGGATACAGTCCTAAATAGCCGGGTTATAGTATTAATAGTAGTTAGCTTATGAGGGGATCAAAGAGTTTGGACCCCC
Organism: Helianthus tuberosus; assembly: GCA_030545235.1. Classification (NCBI taxonomy): domain Eukaryota; kingdom Viridiplantae; phylum Streptophyta; class Magnoliopsida; order Asterales; family Asteraceae; genus Helianthus; species Helianthus tuberosus. The sequence goes on from CM060424.1 coordinate 197,526,802, forward strand.
GCCATCCAATACCGTTAAGTATTGAAGGAGGTCCTACTAAATTTGACCCAGGTCCATTGTAGGACCTCTAAACGCTGAACAATGGCAAGACTCTTACCAAACCGTTCCCTTAACCCCCGACCAGGTAGCCAACATACCTCCATATAGACCGTGGAGATATGAATGGTGAAAATCTTTTTATTTTATATAGACAGTAAAATAATGTCAAGACACCACGGACAAACGATAAGGAAGAATCACCTTCAACATAAGAAACTAGTTATTAAAGTCATTAATACAAAACCAAGTAAAAAGTGTGAAAAGATTAGAAATAAAAAGTATTACACTAGACACTTGTCTTCACCAAGTGATGTAAGAGACTTAGGCAAACATGGCCTTGATTGTCAAGAACTCTTACGATCAATCTTGGATCCCAAGACGACTCACACACTCTATGATGGACAATGGATGATGGTGGTGGATGATGGTGTTATGGTGGTGGTGGGTGGTGGGTGAAGTGTGAGAGAGGTGGTGTGCCAAGGGATGGTTTGAGCTTGAGCCAAGCACTCCTATTTATAGACTGAACAGAAGCTCAGGCACGGCCCCGTGTCCAGTGGGCACGGCCCCGTGTCCACATCCTCTCTTTCTTCATTTAATGCAGCTTGACTTTATTAGTTGACCACGCCCCCGTGTCCGCTGAGCACGACCCCGTGTGCAGAAGAATCTTTGTACTATGAAGATTTGCCTGGATTGTACGAATCTTATAGTTGACCACGGCCCCGTGTCCGCTGAGCACGGCCCCGTGGTGGGCAATAGAAGCTTCTACCACTTTGTCTTTTCTGCTGACACTTGCGCACGCCCCCATGCTGGTTGAGCACGGGGCGTGTTCAGTCTTCTGTCTTCTTGTTTTGCTTGGCAAGATGTTGTCGTGGGGCCGGGCATGTCACGTTTGTTCCTTTTCTTGTATTTATGTTAGATTTTGCTGTCTTTTTGCTTCTTTTGTTAATTTGAGCTCATTTAATCCTGAAAATACAAAAGGATGACAAAATCATACTTTTTTCCAACATTAGTACTAAAAAAAGGTTAGTTTTATGCCACAATTGATGTAATTTATATGTTGCATTTTGCACACATCAAATACCCCCACACTTGAATCTTTGCTTGTCCTCAAGCAAAACTCTTTATAATGTGGCTTTACACTCCCAAATGGAATGGGTAGAGAAGAAGGTTTTTTTTTTTTTTTGGCTTGTCATAGAGTGTCGGGATTTCCAAGATTCTTTATTTAGTTTTATTTTTATTTATTTACAATCCTATTCGTCATGATTTATTTAAAACTTTTCATAAGATAAATTACTTATTAGGGCATAACATGCCTCTTTAAAATCCTATTTATATACAAGTTCACATACCTCACGGGGATCACTCAACACTCGGCCGAAAATGTATTTTAGTGGATCACTCGAGAGCGGCATGAAACTTACTCCTACCATAGGCTTGCCAAGCAATCAATCCTCCTCCTTTTTAACTATATACCTTTGTAAATATCAAGAGGACTTTTTGGGTGAAGGTTTAGACTTGGGTTAAAGGTAGGTGGTTGGGTTAGTGGTTAGTAGAAAGGGTGAAAAAGCGTAAAAAGCGTCGGTTTTCGTAAGACTTTCTATTTTTGTAACTTTTATTTTGATGAAGCTATTATTCAAACAAAGTTATTTTTGATGAACTTGTTTGTTTATTTTCTTTTGCTTCATCATCAACTCATTTTTTTTTGAAAAGTCATGCGAAAAACCGAGCTAGTTACTAAAACAAAGGGTTAAAAATGAAAAAGGTATTGGTGGGTAAAAGGGTGTTTGGTTTGGGTTATGAAATGAAAAGGTTTAGGCTCAAAGGGGCTAACTAGGGGGATTTTGGGTAGGTGGTAAAAAAAAATAATGGTGTAGAAATAAAAAGGGTTAGTCCTAATGCCTCCATCATTTACTTACTCGGGTTTAAGTTGTTAAGGACCGAGAATGTATCGTCATGGCAAGTTCTAGAGTCGTAAGAACCAAGCGGCTATTCACATAAGAAACGAAAAATGAGCATTTAATTTAAAGATATATATTTGTATGCTCAATAAATGCTCAAAACTCACTTTTGTGGGAATGGGTTTTTTATGTGATCAAGTATATATAATCAAATTTTAACTAAGCTTGCCATGCCTTTTCATAATTTTCTTATGTTGGTTTTTTTATCACGACGCTATCGGTTGTAAATTCGTAAAAATATAACCTTTTTAGAACTTGAAATTCCCGAATTAAACCTAGACAAGTACAAAAAATGAAAATTTTTTGAAAAAAAATTAGGGTGATTAGCGGTTCCAATAGAGTTTTGTGTAAGGCTTGTATTTAGGACTTGCAAGATTCAAGGTTTTAGCATCCCCCCCCCCCCCCACACTTAAATTACACATTGTCCTCAATGTGTCCAAAAATAAGTTTTTAGGTTGATTGAATGTGTAAAAAGGTGTAAAAAGCAAAAATTTTGTGTTACTGGGCGCTAAACACGGCCCCGTGTTGTCCGGGCACGGCCCCGTGTTCAAGTACCAGTAACAAAAATTAAACAAAGGAAACAGAAGCCTGGACACGGGGGCGTGTTGGGTGAACACGGCCCGTGTCCAGTTTACCTGAACTGGGTATTTCTGCAGACTGTGCAGCACGGGGCCGTGTTGGGCGGACACGGCCCGTGCCGAACTTACTGTATACGAAGAATTTTGTCGGATGGTCCTGTTTTCCTGCATGGGGTGCTGGTTCAAGTTTCCCTTGTATCCTTTGTCATCTCAAGTGCGGTTTATTCATTTCGACACCACCCAAATAGCAAATTAACTAAAACCATCATTCATTAAGTCATAGAGAGAATTACATAATAGTCCTAGAAAAAGAAAAATAAAGCAGAAAATAAAAGCTAAAAGTCCTAATATTAGATAGGTCAAGTGATCCGTAAAATCTTCCTAAGGAGCTCTACTTCTATGATAAGAACCAAAATTCCGGAAATAGATTTCCGGTCTAGAAGCCTTGTAGAACTCCAAGCCGAGCGGTGTCCCTTAGATGCTGCTAGAGCCATTCTTCTATCTCTCTCGGGAGAAGGGAGGCGGCTTCATGTTCCTCAACATCTAGTGGAGGAGGAGCGACACCAATCGGAACCCCTTGTAGTATGTCTCGAGGGGGCTCCGGATGTAAGGCGTACCATTCGGCCGGAATGATGACTCCCGGTACCACATTCCATGCCCTTTGGGTGATAATCGGCACCAAAGGAGGAGAGGCGAGAATGTTCAACCTTTGGTGCAAAAGGTTGACTTCCCGGAGACATCCTTCTAGTCCCACCGTCAAATGATTAATACGGTCAACCAATGCCTCTTCCACACTTGTCACTTCATCAAGGGCTTCTCTTAAGGCGTAAACATAGTTTACAAGAGAATCTTCAACCGTTGATGATCTTCTCCCCTGCCGGTTGTTTCTGGAATGCGACGAAGAGTTTCTGCTTGTTCTGCTTGCCATTCTGAGAAAACATACCGAAAAGAGTTCAATTTTATGGGACCAGTACTTCGGACACGGCCCCGTGTTCAGATATCTGCAGGATTTAGGAACAAGGAATCTTGGGGTTTCAAATTGTTTTCATGATTTTTAAAGCATTTTTGAACATAAACAACTTAAAACATTGTTGTAGAACTTATTTTTAACAAGATTCCATGAACAAAAATCTAACAAACATCTCAATAAGGCTTGAAATTATGGAAGGTTCAAGCTTTAATGGAAGTATGAGAAAAATTGAAGAAGATGATAGTGGATAAAAGAGGAAAGGACAAGAAGATAGTTGAGAAACTTCTTTTAGAAAATACCTAGGATGGTATGTGAGAATATTCCCCAAATCTCTGTCCCTGGAATGGTTCAAATGTGCAGGATTCTTAGCTGCATTTATAGAAAACGACAGTACGCTGTGCACGGCCCCGTGTCGGCTGGACACGGCCCCGTGTGCAGATGGAATCCTGACACATTTTTGTCCGCATTCTGACAAAATCAGAAGGGAATCTTTGGGTGGACACGGGGGCGTGCTGACCTGGACACGGCCCCGTGTCTAGAGGCTGTCTTATGAAGTGTGTCTATTTTTAAGGAACTTTTCCGGATCGGGTGGTTCCTTACTGGATGGAATAACCCCAAAGTGCCTAAGATACCTTAATTGCTCAAGATTAAGACGAGAACGCAAGAGGTTGTCGGTGCGGGTGATTCCTATGCTATATGTAGGTGGACAAGTCCAACCCTTTTCCGGGCTCTCGTTAAAGAAGGTGTATGTCGAATCGCTCAGGTCTATGTATGCATCGAACGAAGTCGATGGGGAGTCCTTCACGGCACAATCGACACAAGGACGACTATCGCTCAAGTCCTCACTATAGTTAGAAGTATCGTCGGAAACAACGAAGTTGTTTGAATGCGATTCCAACACTTCTTCTCGGCTATTGTCCTGGAAAAGATCATTGAAATCTTTCCTAAGTTCTTTTAACCAATTAAGAATTAGATCTTCTAATTGAAATAATTCATCGAGAAGCATTTCTCCTAGAAAATCTGGTTGGGAGCATTCAAGGGAGAGATAGGGATTATTTTTACTTTTGCCCCTCTTAAGGATACAAGGAAACGATGGGTCTATATAGTGGGGCTTATAATTTAGAAAATAACATTCTAAAGCCTTATGGTTACCACCATATAATTGACACCACGTAGTACCATAAGAGTGCCGAAAGTAAAAAGTATCAGTATCACTCATGTTTGTGTCAGAAATTACCAACCGTCGGGATATTACGGTTCTGTTTTCAGTAACTGAAACTTGGGCACGGGGGCGTGTTGAGTGGGCACGGCCCCGTGTTCAGCGACTGTCTGACTTAAAACAGGATTGCCAGTTCCAATGATTGGGCACGAGGCGTGTTCAGCAGGCACGGCCCGTGCTGAGTTCTGCAGAAACTGAAAAACTAAGAAAAATCCTAAAAAAATGAAAAGTAAGAAAAAATGATTAGGCCGTTGATTCCTAACTTTCTTAAAATCCTTGTGTCCCCGGCAACGGCGCCAAAAACTTGATGCGTGTTAGGTGTATATATAGGTTTAAGTATATTTTAAGCCCTTTTTACACTTTTTTAGCCAAGTTTTAAATTTATAAAACACGATATTTACTAACACTAAACACACATATGGACAAGTGCACCCATCGTGAGCGTAGTATAGTGTTGGTAAGATACCGAGGTCGTCCAAGGACACAAGAGCTTTTAGTACCGGTTTATCCTCAACGTCTAATCAAATCAAAAAGTTTAGAAAAAGGTTTTAAACTAAGAAAAATAAAAACTAACTAAAATGCTGAAAAATAAAAATAAAAGAAAAACATATAGACAAGATGAATCACTTGGTTCCGACTCGTGTATAGTGTAACCTTTGATTATTTCCGCACTTTTGCAGTTATTTAAGAGATTATCTTAGTTAGAAATAAAAAGTATTACACTAGATACTTGTCTTCACCAAGTGATGTAAGAGACTTAGGCAAACATGGCCTTGATTGTCAAGAACTCTTACGATCAATATTGGATCCCGAGATGACTCACACACTCTATGATGGACAATGGATGATGGTGGTGGATGATGGTGTTATGGTGGTGGTGGGTGGTGGGTGAAGTGTGAGAGAGGTGGTGTGCCAAGGGATGGTTTGTGCTTGAGCCAAGCACTCCTATTTATAGGCTGAACAGAAGCTCGGGCACGGCCCTGTGTCCAGTGGGCACGGCCCTGTGTCCAGTGGGCACGGCCCCGTGTCCACATCCTCTCTTTCTTCATTTAATGCAGCTTGTCTTTATTAGTTGACCACGCCCCCGTGTCCGCTGAGCACGACCCCGTGTGCAGAAGAACCTTTGTACTATGAAGATTTGCCTGGATTGTGCGAATCTTATAGTTGGCCACGGCACCGTGTCTGCTGAGCACGGCCCCGTGGTGGGCAATAGAAGCTTCTACCACATTGTCTTTTCTGCTGACACTTGGGCACGCCCTCGTGCTGGCTGAGCACGGGGCGTGTTCAGTCTTCTGTCTTCTTGTTTTGCTTGGGAAGATGCTGTCGTGGGGCCGGGCATGTCACGTTTGTTCCTTTTCTTGTATTTATGTTAGATTTTGCTGTCTTTTTGCTTCTTTGGTTAATTTGAGCTCATTTAATCCTGAAAATTCAAAAGGAAGACAAAAGCATACTTTTTCCAACATTAGTACTAAAAATGGGTTAGTTTTATGCCACAATTGATGTAATTTATATGTTGCATTTTGCACACATCAAGCACAAAAGGCCTAGTCACAGGGACATTTTAAATCATAAGCCATGATTTCAGAGAATCAAGGCATGAAGGTTTGAACATAGTTCTTTACCTTTTTCTGACAGGGAGTCGTAGACTACTACTGTCTTTTGTCTTATATGACAATGAGTATGGCCCGTAGGCACTATATTACCAATGGATGATCAGCATATGATCATCTTAATTGATGATTTAACCCATGATTTATAGATCATCAATTTAGATTAGGAATCTTTTGGAGAATCTTATTATAAGAATGACGTGTGTGATTTTAATGAATCACGTCTGCCAGAAGCGTTAACATGTTTTCAGATGTTAACAGGGATTTGAATCTTTTAAACAGGTCTTACCATCTTGGCCAAGTCTTATAATGACATGCAGGCTAGGTTATACCTTTAAGATTCTTATTTAATATTTAATACGCAGATTATTTTTAAAAGGAATGATTTTGATTTATTTATTTCATATATATATGCATATAATGACAAAAATGAAATTCATAAACTTAACATTCCATTAAATAATAAAAGGATTACACATTGCTCTAAACGGGACTTTTAACAGAAACAACTTGCCCACGCAGGGGCTAAACCAATCATAATCATTCAAAGTTTCCATCCAACGTCGCTGCCTCATGTTCAAGTCCTTCTGATTAAACAAATGTTGAAGGCTCTTGTGATCAGAATAGATCACACACTTGGTTCCATACAAGTAGTGTCTCTAAAGTTTTAGTGCAAATACAACGGCACCCAACTCCAAGTCATGGGTGGTGTAGTTCTTTTCGTGCACCTTTAACTGTCGAGAAGCATAGGCAATAACCTTGCCTTTCTGCATAAGCACGCATCCCATACCCGTGTGCGATGCATCATAATATACTACAAATTCCTCTATTCCATCAGGCAATGTCAACACTGGTTCATTTCTTAGCTTCTACTTAAGGATATCAAAGGATTCTTGTTGCTTTGGTCCCCAGTCGAACTTAATATTCTTCCTAGTCAAAGAAGTTAGGGGTGCAGCAATCCTTGAAAAATTTTCAATAAAACGCCTGTAATATCTAATCCCAAGAAACTGTTAATCTCTGTGGGCGTCTTTGGCTCTTGCCAATTCATGACAGCTTCAACCTTAGTGGGATCTACCTGGATTCCGCGTTCACTAACCACATTTCCAATAAATTGGACTTCACGAAGCCAAAATTCATATTTAGAGAATTTGGCATAGACCATTTCTCGATGAAGCAGTTTCAGAATGCAATGGAGGTGCTTCTCATGGTCAGCTTGGTTCTTCGAGTAGATGAGGATGTCGTCAATGAAGATGATGACAAATTTATCCAAGTAGGGTTTGCAAACGCGATTCATGAGATCCATGAATGCGGCTGGTGCATTAGTGAGTCCAAAAGGCATCACTAAGAACTCGTAATGACCATAACGAGTCCTAAATGCAGTCTTGTGCACATCTTCATCTTTAACTTTCAGTTGATGATAGCCTGACCTTAAGTCAATCTTAGAGAAGTAACTTGCCCCTTGAAGTTGATCGAACAGGTCGTCGATCCTGGGCAATGGATATCGATTCTTGACAGTAACTTTGTTAAGTTCTCCATAATCGATGCACAGACGCATCGAGCCACCTTTCTTTTTCACAAAGAGGATTGGTGCTCCCCAAGGAGATGAGCTAGGTCTAATAAATCCTTTGCTTAAAAAATCATCCAGTTGAGTTCTCAACTCTTTCATCTCTATTGGCGCCAATCTATAAGGTGCTCTTGCAACCGGTGCCGCACCAGGAATAATGTCAATCCTGAACTCCACTTGCCTATCTGGGGGTAAACCAGGTAGTTCTTCAGGGAATACTTCTGGATATACAGAGATAATGGGTATGTCTTCGATCTTAGGCTTTGGTTCATCAATAGTTACTTGCGCCATGTAGATAACACAACCCTTCGTCGAACACCTTGATGCCTTGAGCATGGACACTTGCTCAGGCATTCTGTACTTAGTATCTCCTTGGATTGTCAAGGGCTCGCCATGAGGAGCTCTGACGACCACTTGCTTCTTAGCACAAACGATCTGGGCTTGGTTGCGAGACAACCAGTCCATGCCTATTACTATATCGAAACCGACTAATTTCAAAGGAAGTAATGACAATGGAAAAGAGTGGTTCCTAATGGATATAACACATCCATCTAACACGGTTGAGGCGGTTTCCATGGTTCCATCAGCTAATTCCACCTTATATTTCACACATAAGGTTTTAACAGGTAATTTCAACAATTCACAAAACTTATTATCTACGAACGACTTATCAGCGCCTGAATCAAAAAGTACTCTTGCATAGACATCATTTATGAGGAAGGTACCTGTGATCACATTGTCGTCCTGGACGGCTTCCTATGCATCCATCCTGAAGACCCTTGCATTGGTCTTTTTCCCTTCTTCTGGCTTCTTGGCATATTTTGGGCAGTTGGACTTGATATGCCCTTTTTTGTTACAGCTATAGCACGTAGCATCCTTGATTTTCTTACAGTCCAAGGCCTTGTGCTTAGAAGACTTGCAGATCCCACATGCCCTTGGCTGTGACTGGGATTTCGACTCAAGTCTGCACTTCCCGAAATGGTGCTTCTTACAGATTTTATGTTTGGGCTTATCACCCGACTGATGACCATCTTTGTTGAATCCAGAACTCTTTTTGTGGTCATCGTTTCCCCTATGTCTCTTATCCGATCATCGTGAGTTATCATCCTCACGCTTCCTTTTCTTAGCATCCTTATTCCTCAGCGATCTCTGCCTGACCGCGTCCAGGGTAAGTGACAATGATATATCAGCTGCAGACCGAAAAGTAGCTGGTCTGGAGGCCTTTACGCTGGCCTTAATCTCGGGGGCTAAACCTCCGATGAAACGAGCTATCCTCTTGGGTTCTGGCGTCACCAGATAAGGAACCAACCTTGACATTGTATTGAAGCTGGTAAGGTAGGCTTGACAATCCAGGTTTTTCATAACCAGCGACAAGAAATCAGCTTCAATCTTCTCAACCTCATGCTGAGGGCAATAGTTTTCCTTAATCAACATCACAAACTGATCCCATGATAGATTGTACAATGGGATTTTTCCGGTAGCTTGGATTAAAGACCTCCACCAAGCTAATGCCTCCCCCTTGAATGACTGAGACACGAACTTTACCACATCCTTATCAGCGCACCCGCTGATATCGACCACGGTGTCCATCTCATCCAACCAAGTCATGCAGTCTATAGCTCCTTTTCCACAGTGAAATCCCTGGGTTTGCAGGAAACAAAATACTTGTAGGAGCAACCCTTATCACAGGGTCCTTGATTCAGTTCGATCTTTTGAGATGGAACACTTTGCTGATTTGAAGAGTGACGATCGTCATCGTCTTTCTTTGGCTCTTCCTTCTTGGAGGGTGGCTTACTGTGAGCCTCAGACTGAGTCTTAGGCTTGGAATGCGGAGCGGATAGGGTCCTACTTCGAGTCCCGCTATATTCATTATACTGCCGCTCTATTGCTTTTGTAACAGCATTGTCTATTAATGCTTGCAGTTCTGCACCCGCTATGTTAATTCGGGTATTATCATGATCCTCCCTTAGGTGACTGTTGTTCTCATCTGAGTCAGCCATCTAGTTTGAACTGTTACATAAGATATTGACAATAATTTATTTGGGAGTTTATTATGGAATTGTCTTTTATGGAAATTCATTAACCATGGTAACCAGGCCATATTTGGTTAATTTGTTAATCATATTTATTTAGGATTTTTTATTCTGATTTATCCTAACTATAAAACAATAGCAGTATTATTAGTAGCACAAAAGGCCTAGTCACAGGGACATTTTAAATCATAAGCCATGATTTCAGAGAATCAAGCCATGAAGGGTTGAACATAGTTCTTTACTTTTTTCTGACAGTGAGTCGTAGACTACTACTGTCTTTTGTCTTATATGACAATGAGTATGGCCCGTAGGCACTATATTACCAATGGATGGTCAGCATATGATCATCTTAATTGATGATTTAACCCATGATTTATAGATCATCAATTTAGATTAGGAATCTTTTGGAGAATCTTATTATAAGAATGACGTGTGTGATTTTAACGAATCACGTCTGCCAAAAGCGTTAACATGTTTTCAGATGTTAACAGGGATTTGAATCTTTTAAACAGGTCTTACCATCTTGGCCAAGTCTTATAATGACATGCAGGCTAGGTTATACCTTTAAGATTCTTATTTAATATTTAATAGGCAGATTATTTTTAAAAGGAATGATTTTGATTTATTTATTTCATATATTTATGCATATAATGACAAAAATGAAATTCATAAACTTAACATTCCATTAAATATTAAAAGCATTACACATTGCTCTAAACGGGACTTTTAACAGAAATAACTTGCCCACGCAGGGGCTAAACCGATAATACAAGTCCTCACAGGGACCAATTACTTAAACAGATGTTCACGCAGGGACTAAAAAGACAAGTCCACGCAGGGACTGAAAAGACAAGTCTGCGCAGGGACTAAATACATAGATAAATGTCCACGCAGGGACTTGATTGAAATAGGAAATACAACAATACATATAGGGATTTAATGATCCCTCTTCTTCTTTCCTTTTAATAAGCTTGCTAAGCCCTTGAGAAATCCTCTGTTGTTCCTACGTTCTTCTTGAAATTCATGTTCCACCCGACTTAGTCTTTGGAGGATTTCCTCCTGTTCCGGTGGGGAAAATCGTGGTGGCTGCGACTGTTGCCGAATCGGAGGTCGAGCAGGTATTTGATACCTATTAGATGGATATCCCACTCCCCAAGGGGCTCCATATGGTCCTTCGGGGTGAAGGGCGTTGTAGTTTGCCGCTACAAGGTACGGGTCGGCTTCAGCATAGTTATAATGAGTGTGAGCCGGCTGCTCGAACGGATTGTACGCCGTTGAACCGACGTAAGTAGGAATCAGGTTATGAAAACCCAATGGTGGCGGTGGTGGTGCAACTGGTGCAGAATTCACTTCTGGAATTGGGTTTGAGGGCCCACCCATTTGTGGTCTTCATGCAGTGGCGGGTAGTGACTGCCACTGGAGTGTTGAGGGGTGCTAAAGTGGAAACCCCCCCTCGCACGGATATTCGTGCGCCTGTTCTCCTACGCCTTGGTGGTTCTGGAGGTGCTTGATGAACTGGCGGCGGTGGTGGCGGTGGCGTGACTGCCACGAAGCGCGAATCCTCTGAGGGATCCTGTTGCTGCTGCTGTTGTGGGTTACGAGAGGGTGTAAAATACCACTCATATTGGTTAAACCTCGCTTGATAACTGTCTGGACCACGGTAGGGTGATCCGTGGAAGGATGAACCATCCGAAATCTCGATGGGATGGTTGGGGGTTCTGGCTGCAGGCTCGACAGGGTCCGTGTCCTCGTCCATGTCCATTGCATGGTCTCCCGAGAAATGGTCTTCAGGTCCTAGTGGGTTAAAACCCACTGGTTCTTCGATATAGTTTGTCGGGTTGAACCGGCCCTGAAAGACAGGAGTGGGGTCGCCAAAGGAACGGTGCGAAACGGATCGCTGCAATGGTAAGAAGGAGTGGCGTGAGTCACCGGGCTCGTTTTCTGAATGCGGCCCAAAGGAGTGACGATAAGGAGGCGTTGAACTATGCGAGATAGATCGTCTAGCGGGCTCCACATGGGTCCTCCAGTTTCCCTAAGGATCGGCACTCATAGTGTTAGAAGGAGTCCGCCGGTGTGAGGGCCCGGCTTCGTGATCGTTGGGGGCGCAGATTGGCCCCTTACCTCTTCCTCATCTTCGGAATCTTGGCGGCATTGTTAATCCTGTCAACTCAAATAAAAGATACAACAAGAAATATAAAGGACAAAGTTAAAATTAAAAACAAATTTGGATTTGTCCTAAGTTCTATGTCTAGACTCGAAAATTTAGGAATGTGCAATTGTATAACTGAGATTAAACACAAAAGGCTAGTGTTTAATTCACTAAGTGTTGGCTCTGATACCAACCTGTCACACCCCGATATTTCCACATTTTACCGGTGGGCCCGGTAGGGGAGTATCGTGACGTAGTTGATATCATTAAAGTCAAACAACACAATATTTAAATGCACAGCGGAAGCAAAAGATAGATTCATTTCAACCAAATAATACTGTAATATTAAGTATCACAAATAGTTGAAAGTAATCCACGGGTGGATCAAAATAAAAAGGAAACATTGTTCAACAGTTTTATGTCATCCAAGCTTGCGAGACTTATTGTGGATGCTAGGAGAAAGCCAGCCTATTTCGAGTAGTACCTGCACTTAACCTTTTTGAGAAAATACGTCAGTTTACACTTATAAATACAATTAACTGACTCATTTTGAAAAAGTTTACTAAAAATTGATTTGAATGCACGTGGCACAAACTTTTTATAACTTGGGATAATTATTTGAATATCATCTTGTAAAAGAAATACATGTTCCGTATGCGTTCAGTAGCCCGATCCGTAGACCGGGTTAAAGATTAATAGACACACCACATTATTTATTTAGGCACTGACGGGTGTACGCCTACACCCCGTGCTTAGGTCGTGGCCATTTCGTAAAATGATGCCAAGGATATCTGGGACATGGTCATTAACCCCCCAAAGGCTTTAAGCAAACAAAACATTTCCAAACGGAGCATATCAATGGTTTAACCACTATTCGATTAAAGATTCAATGCCCGACCAAGCGGTATTTTATATACCATACCACAAGCACGTATAGGGAAAATAAGTTAAAAGTATTTACCTTTGCAAGTATCAATCACAAATAGCAAGTGCGTGTAGCTTTTACTGGGTCTCCTATTCTGGAACAAAGGTTTATAATAACCTATTAGATTTCTAACTGGTCTTTAATTAAGCTTAAGCTTAGACCGGTTAGTTTTTAAAGGAAGATACGGTTCGAACGCATGTATAAGCGAAGACCGGAATTGAATGTGATTGAGACCCGACAAGTTTGAAGACTTGTATAATAAGGGTAAACTAAACACATCTTGGGTTTTGAGTTAGAAACGGTAAGGTTTGACCCGTTTCGGCTAATTTATGCAAACTAGTTACATAAACCGAACCGGACGCGCAAGAGGCGTAACGGGTATCCATAAGAGTCATATACAGGTTTCCTAAGTTAATATGGTTAAAAGGGCATTATGGTCAACATTAGGCAATTAACGGAAACGTGTAAATGAATCGGTCAATCAACGAACCAACCACGGAGGGTTATACTATCATGAAACCTGGTCCTAAGGAAGCTCTAAGGCATTTCTAAACCCATCTAAATCGGGTCAGAACTGAAGTCAAAGCAAAAGTCAAAGTTTTGCGACTTTCGGTTCCGAACCGAGCCTAAACAGAAAATTGTCGGATCAAACAAGCTTAGACCAGTTCTTATACTAATTACCAAGTTATATGAGTGATAAAATAGGTTACACGTCTTCTACATTGCTAATTACGTGTTAATTCGCAAATTAAGTTTCTGTTGACTTTTTAATACAAACTTTGACCCGACAAAATGATCTAGTTAGAGCGGGAATCAGAGGGTGCCCTTTTAAGGGTTTATTGCCCACATAATTACCAACTTATAACTACTTTCAATTTGACTAACCATCAGACCTTTAATGATTAATCGATAAGTCAAACCTTAATTACGACGGTTTGACTTTAAGTTAATTAACTAAGTAAAACACGAATAAGGAAGGTTAAGGAAGCTTACCAAGGTCCAATGCACGACTAGTGATGCTTGGGGAATGGCCTTGAGCTCCAGAAATGATCAGAAGTTGAGTTAGGGATGAATGATCAAAAATGAAACAATGTGGGTTCTTATATAGTGTTCTTGATTGCTTAAGATCATGCCAAACAACTCTAGGATTGATCCCTGATCAATAACAAGTGTCCCTAGTGCCTAAGAACTAGTTTGTGCTACACATGGTAGTGAAAATATCCATTTAAGTCGGTTAAACAGGTTATAGCAGACACCTATCAATTTTCTGTCGCTGGGCATGCCTTACGGACCGTAAGGCATGACCTTTACGGTCCGTAAGCCTTTACCAGAAGGCAAAATTTTTTAACCTTTCAAGCTTCGAACAGGCAACATAGGTATTACGAATTTGGGCCTCTATTATCAGTATGGGCCACATGAACAAGCCCTGAACAGTTTAGACCACCTTTCAGGATGTATAATTGTCTTGGACTTTATCGAAAAGGTCACGAATGAAGGTTTGTCAAACACAATCTCATAGGATCCCATTTCTTGCACTCTGAATCAATTATTACTAGTATTTACCGGATTTGAGTATATCAGATGTTTATAATATAGATTAGGGTCTTGGGATTCATAATGAGGTCGTTCAGAGGTATAAATTAACATGTCGACACTTTTAAATCCTGCCATACATCTTTAACTAGATCCGGGTTTATAACACTTTTGTCTTACATGACACGTGTCATTATTTTATTGGACACAAATTTTCGAGGTGTTACATCCTCACCCCCTTAAAAGAAATCTCGACCTCGAGATTTACTGAAATAAATGAGGGTACTTTTCTTTCATTGTGGACTCAACCTCCCACGTGTACTCGGGACCTCTACGGGCATCCCATTTAACTTTTACGATCGGTACATGCTTCCTTCGAAGCTTCTTAACCTGTCGATCCTTGATCGACACAGGTTGTTCAACAAACTTCAAGCTCTCTTCTATGTGCACATCTGTATGTGGTATGACCAGTGATTCATCAGCTAGACACTTCTTCAGTTTGCAAATGTGGAATACATTGTGAATACCACTGAGCTCTTCAGGTAATTTTAACTTATAAGCAACTGATCTGACACATTCGATGATCTCGAATGGTCCTATGTACCTTGGGCTTAACTTACCTTTCTTACCAAATCGCATCACTCCCTTCCAGGGTGATACTTTAAGCAACACTTTGTCACCTACCTCGAATTTCAGAGGTTTATGCTTTAAATCGGCGTAGCTTTTCTGTCTATCTCTAGCAGCTTTCAGGCGATCACGAATCTGGACAATCTTGTCCGTTGTTTCAAAGACAATTTCAGGTCCTGTCAGATGGACATCTCCAACTTCCCCCCAACAGACGGGAGTTCTGCACTTTCTACCGTACAAGGCCTCGAAAGGCGCAGCTTTAATGCTCGAATGATAGCTATTGTTATATGAGAACTCGATTAATGGCAGGTGGTTATCCCAACTACCACCTAAGTCAATCACACATGCACGAAGCATGTCTTCCAACATTTGAATTGTACGCTCACTCTGGCCGTCCGTCTGAGGATGGTAAGCCGTACTAAAATTTAAGCGTGTGCCCAAAGATTGTTGGAAACTCTTCCAAAAGTGTGACGTGTATCTAGTATCTCTGTCAGAGATAATAGACACAGGTACGCCATGCAGAGATACAATATTATCTACGTACAATTGGGCTAACATGTCGGAGCTATAGGTCTCCTTAGTAGGTAGGAAATGTGCTGACTTAGTCAGTCTATCCACTATCACCCATATAGTATCATTTCCTTTCCTTGTCTTCCGCAATGTGGTGATGAAATCCATTGTCACCATCTCCCACTTCCACGTGGGAAGTTCAGGCTGTTGTAGCAAACCTGACGGCTTCTGATGTTCAGCTTTGACTTGCGCACATGTCAAACATTTAGCTACATAGGTAGCTATAGACTTCTTCAAGCCTATCCACCAAAAATTTGCTTTCAGATCCTGGTACATCTTGTCAGCCCCAGGATGAACGGAGTATTTAGAACTGTGGGCTTCCTGGAGGATAACATCTCGAAGTCCTCCATAAACTGGAACCCATATTCGTCCATTTAACCTCAGGATTCCGTCCTTGCCATAGGATAACTGCTACTCAGTTACCCCTAGCTTTTCATCAGGATAGTTAGCTTCTAGCATAGCTTCCTTCTGCGCAGCTAATAACCTTTCGTTCAAACCATTCTTAATCTCAATGCTCTTGGCATTGATTCTTATAGGCTTCACTCTTTCCTTTCGACTTAAGGCATCGGCGACCACATTCGCCTTGTCAGGATGGTATCTTATTTCACAATCATAATCATTCAAATTTTCCATCCAACGTCGCTGCCTCATGTTCAAGTCCTTCTGATTAAACAAATGTTGAAGGCTCTTGTGATCAGAATAGATCACACACTTGGTTCCATACAAGTAGTATCTCTAAAGTTTTAGTGCAAATACAACGGCACCCAACTCCAAGTCATGGGTGGTGTAGTTCTTTTCGTGCACCTTTAACTGTCGAGAAGCATAGGCAATAACCTTGCCTTTCTGCATAAGCACACATCCCATACCCGTGTGCGATGCATCACAATATACTACAAATTCTCTATTCCATCAGGCAATGTCAACACTGGTGCATTGCTTAGCTTCTGCTTAAGGATATCAAAGGATTCTTGTTGCTTTGGTCCCCAATCGAACTTAATATTCTTCCTAGTCAAAGAAGTTAGGGGTGTAGCAATCCTTGAAAAATTTTACATAAAACGCCTGTAATATCCTGCCAATCCCAAGAAACTGCGAATCTCTGTGGGCGTCTTCGGCTCTTGCCAATTCATGACAGCTTCAACCTCAGCGGGATCTACCTGGATTCCGCGTTCACTAACCACATGTCCAAGAAATTGGACTTCACGAAGCCAAAATTCACATTTAGAGAATTTGGCATAGAGCTTTTCTCGATGAAGCAATTTCAGAATGCAATGGAGGTGCTTCTCATGGTCAGCTTGGTTCTTCGAGTAGATGAGGATGTCGTCAATGAAGACGATGACAAATTTATCCAAGTAGGGTTTGCAAACGCGATTCATGAGATCCATGAATGCGGCTGGTGCATTAGTGAGTCCAAAAGGCATCACTAAGAACTCGTAATGACCATAACGAGTCCTAAATGGAGTCTTGTACACATCTTCATCTTTAACTTTCAATTGATGATAGCCTGACCTTAAGTCAATCTTAGAGAAGTAACTTGCCCCTTGAAGTTGATCGAACAGATTGTCGATCCTGGGCAATGGATATCGATTCTTGACAGTAACTTTGTTAAGTTCTCGATAATCGATGCACAGACGCATCGAGCCATCTTTCTTTTTCACAAAGAGGATTGGTGCTCCCCAAGGAGATGAGCTAGGTCTAATAAATCCTTTGCTTAAAAAATCATCCAGTTGAGTTCTCAACTCTTTCATCTCTGTTGGCGCCAATCTATAAGGTGCTCTTGCAACCGGTGCCGCACCAGGAATATTGTCAATCCTGAACTCCACTTGCCTATCTGGGGGTAAACCAGGTTGTTCTTTAGGGAATACTTCTGGATATTCAAAGATAATGGGTATGTCTTCGATCTTAGGCTTTGGTTCATCAATAGTTACTTGCGCCATGTAGATAACACAACCCTTCGTCGAACACCTTGATGCCTTGAGCATGGACACTTGCTCGGGCATTCCGTACTTAGTATCTCCTTGGATTGTCAAGGGCTCGCCATGAGGAGCTCTGACGACCACTTGCTTCTTAGCACAAATGATCTGGGCTTGGTTGCGAGACAACCAGTCCATGCCTATTACTATATCGAAACCGGCTAATTTCAAAGGAAGTAATGACAATGGAAAAGAGTGGTTCCTAATGGATATAACACATCCATCTAACACAGTTGAGGCGGTTTCTATGGTTCCATCAGCTAATTCCACCTCATATTTCACACTTAAGGTTTTAACAGGTAATTTCAACAATTCACAAAACTTATTATCTACGAACGACTTATCAGCGCCTGAATCAAAAAGTACTCTTGCATAGACATCATTTATTAGGAAGGTACCTGTGATCACATTATCGTCCTGGACGGCTTCCTTTGCATCCATCCTGAAGACCCTTGCGTTGGTCTTTTTCCCTTCTTCTGGCTTCTTGGCATATTTTGGGCAGTTGGACTTGATATGCCCTTTTTCGTTGCAGCTATAGCACGTAGCATCCTTGATTTTCTTATAGTCCAAGGTCTTGTGCTCAGAAGACTTGCAGATCCCACATGCCCTTGGCTGTGACTGGGATTTCGACTCAAGTCTGCACTTCCCGAAATGGTGCTTCTTACAGATTTTACATTTGGGCTTATCACCCGACTGATGACCATCTTTCTTGAATCCAGAACTCTTTTGTGGTCATCATTTCCCCTATGTCTCTTATCCGATCGTCGTTAGTTATCATCCTCACGCTTCCTTTCCTTGGCATCCGTGTCCCTCAGCGATCTCTGCCTGACCGCGTCCAGGGTAAGGGATAATGATATATCAGCTGCAGACCGAAAAGTAGCTGGTCTGGAGCCCTTTACGCTGGCTTTAATCTCGGGGGCTAAACATCCGATGAAACGAGGTATCCTCTTGGGTTTCGGCGTCACCAGATAAGGAACCAACCTTGACATTGTATTGAAGCTGGTAAGGTAGGCTTGACAATCCAGGTTTTTCATAACCAGCGACAAGAAATCAGCTTCAATCTTCTCAACCTCATGCTGAGGGCAATAGGTTTCCTTAATCAACGTCACAAACTGATCCCATGATAGATTGTACAATGGGATTTTACTGGTAGCTTGGATTAAAGACCTCCACCAAGCTAATGCCTCCCCCTTGAATGACTGAGACACGAACTTTACCACATCCTTATCAGCGCACCCGCTGATATCGACCACGGTGTCCATCTCATCCAACCAAGTCATGCATTCTATAGCTCCTTTTTCCCCAGTGAAATCCCTGGGTTTGCAGGAAACAAAATACTTGTAGGAGCAACCCTTATCACGGGGTCCTTGATTCAGTACGATCTTTTGAGATGGAACACTTTGCTGATTTGAAGAGTGACGATCGTCATCGTCTTTCTTTGGCTCTTCCTTCTTGGAGGGTGGCTTGCTGTGAGCCTCAGATTGAGTCTTAGGCTTGGAATGCGGTGCGGATAGGGTCCTACTTCGAGTCCCGCTATATTCATTATACTGCCGCTCTATTGCTTTTGTAACAGCATTGTCTATTAATGCTTGCAGTTCTGCACCCGCTATGTTAATTCGGGTATTATCATGATCCTCTCTTGGGTGACTGTTGTTCTCATCTGAGTCAGCCATCTAGTTTGAACTGTTACATAAGATATTGACAATAATTTATTTGGGAGTTTATTATGGAATTGTCTTTTATGGCAATTCATTAACCATGGTAACACATGCCATATTTGGTTAATTTGTTAATCATATTTATTTAGGATTTTTTATTATGATTTATCCTAACTATAAAACAATAGCAGTATTATTAGTAGCACAAAAGGCCTAGTCACAGGGACATTTTAAATCATAAGCCATGATTTCAGAGAATCAAGGCATGAAGGTTTGAACATAGTTCTTTACCTTTTTCTGACCGGGAGTCGTAGGCACTATATTACCAATGGATGGTCAACATATGATCATCTTAATTGATGATTTAACCCATGATTTATAGATCATCAATTTAGATTAGGAATCTTTTGGAGAATCTTATTATAAGAATGACGTGTGTGATTTTAACGAATCACGTCTGCCTGAAGCGTTAACATGTTTTCAGATGTTTACATGGATTTGAATCTTTTAAACAGGTCTTACCATCTTGGCCAAGTCTTATAATGACATGCAGGCTAGGTTATACATTTAAGATTCTTATTTAATATTTAATAGGCAGAATATTTTTAAACGGAATGATTTTGATTTATTTATTTCATATATTTATGCATATAATGACAAAAATGAAATTCATAAACTTAACATTCCATTAAATATTAAAAGGATTACACATTGCCCTAAACGGGACTTTTAACAGAAACAACTTGCCCACGCAGGGGCTAAACCGATAATACAAGTCCTCGCCGGGACTAATTACTTAAACAGATGTCCACGCAGGGACTAAAAAGACAAGTCCACGCAGGGACTGAAAAGACAAGTCTGCGCAGGGACTAAAGAAATAGATAAATGTCCACGCAGGGACTTGATTGAAATAGGAAATACAACAATACATATAGGGATTTAATAATCCCTCTTCTTCTTTCCTTTTAATAAGCTTGCTAAGCCCTTGAGAAAACCTCTGTTGTTCCTACGTTCTTCTTGAAATTCATGTTCCACCCGACTTAGTCTTTGGAGGATTTCCTCCTGTTCCGGTGGGGAAAATCGTGGTGGCTGCGACTGTTGCCGAATCGGAGGTCGAGCAGGTATTTGATACCCATGAGCTGGATATCCCACTCCCCAAGGGGCGCCATATGGTCCTTCGGGGTGAAGGGCGTTGTAGTTTGCCGCTACAAGGTAGGGGTCGGCTTCAGCATAGTTATAATGAGTGTGAGCCGGCTGCTCGAACGGATTGTACGCCATTGAACCGACGTAGGTAGGAATCGGGTTATCAAAACCCAATGGTGGCGGTGGTGGTGCAACTGGTGCAGAATTCACTTCTGGAATTGGGTTTGAGGGCCCACCCATTTGTGGGTCTTCATGCAGTGGCGGGTAGTGACTGCCACTGGAGTGTTGAGGGGTGCTAAAGTGGAAACCCCCCCTCGCGTGGATATTCGTGCGCCTGTTCTCCTACGCCTTGGTGGTTCTGGAGGTGCTTGATGAACTGGCGGCGGTGGTGGCGGTGGCGTGACTGCCATGAAGCGCGAATCCTCTGAGGGATCCTGTTGCTGCTACTGCTGTGGGTTATGAGAGGGTGTAAAATACCACTCATATTGGTTAAACCTCGCTTGATAACTGTCTGGACCACGGTAGGGTGATCCGTGGAAGGATGAACCATCCGAAATCTCGATGGGGTGGTTGGGGGTTCCGGTTGCAGGCTCGACAGGGTCCGTGTCCTCGTCCATGTCCATTGCATGGTCTCCCGAGAAATGGTCTTCTGGTCCTAGTGGGTTAAAACCCACTGGTTCTTCGATATAGTTTATCGGGTTGAACCGGCCCTGAAAGACAAGAGTGGGGTCGCCAAAGGAACGGTGCGAAACGTATCGCTGTAATGGTAAGTAGGAGTGGCGTGAGTCACCGGGCTCGTTTTCTGAATGCGGCCCAAAGGAATGACGATAAGGAGGCGTTGAACTATGCGAGATAGATCGTCTAGCGGGCTCCACATGGGTCCTCCAGTTTCCCTGAGGATCGGCACTCATAGTGTTAGAAGGAGTCCGCCGGTGTGAGGGCCCTGCTTCGTGATCGTTGGGGGCGCTGATTGGCCCCTTACCTCTTCCTCCTCTTCGGAATCTTGGCGGCATTGTTAATCCTGTCAACTCAAATAAAAGAAAAGATACAACAAGAAATATAAAGGACAAAGTTAAAATTAAAAACAAATTTGGATTTGTCCTAAGTTCTTTGTCTAGATTCGAAAATTTAGGAATGTACAATTGTGTAGCTGAGATTAAACACAAAAGGCTAGTGTTTAATTCACTCAGTGTTGGCTCTGATACCAACCTGTCACACCCCGATATTTCCACATTTTAACGGTGGGTCCGGTAGGGGAGTATCGTGACGTAGTTGATATCATTAAAGTCAAACAACACAATATTTAAATGCACAGCGGAAGCAAAAGATAGATTCATTTCAACCAAATAATACTGTAATATTAAGTATCACAAATAGTTGAAAGTAATCCACAGGTGGATCAAAATAAAAAGGAAACATTGTTCAACAGTTTTATGTCATCCAAGCTTGCGAGACTTATTGTGGATGCTAGGAGAAAGCCAGCCTATTTCGAGTAGTACCTGCACTTAACCTTTTTGAGAAAATACATCAGTTTACACTGGTAAATACAATTAAATGACTTATTTTGAAAAAGTTTACTAAAAATTGATTTGAATGCACGTGGCACAAACTTTTTATAACTTGGGATAATTATTTGAATATAATCTTGTAAAAGAATTACATGTTCCTTATGCGTTCAGTAGCCCGATCCGTAGACCGGGTTAAAGATTAATAGACACACCACATTATTTATTTAGGCACTGACGGGTGTACGCCTACACCCCGTGCTTAGGTCGTGGCCATTTCGTAAAATGATGCCAAGGATATCCGGGACATGGTCATTAACCCCCCAAAGGCTTTAAGCAAACAAAACATTTCCAAACGGAGCACATCAATGGTTTAACCACTATTCGATTAAAGATTCAATGCCCGACCAAGCGGTATTTTATATACCATACCACAAGCCCGTATAGGGAAAATAAGTTAAAAGTATTTACCTTTGCAAGTATCAATCACAAATAGCAAGTGCGTGTAGCTTTTACTAGGTCTCCTATTCTGGAACAAAGGTTTATAATAACCTATTAGATTTCTAACGGGTCTTTAATTAAGCTTAAGCTTAGACCGGTTAGTTTTTAAAAGAAGATACGGTTCGAACGCGTGTATAAGCGAAGACCGGAATGGAATGTGATTGAGACCCGACAAGTTTGAAGACTTGTATAATATGGGTAAACTAAACACATCTTTGGTTTTGAGTTAGAAACGGTAAGGTTTGACCCGTTTCGGCTAATTTATGCAAACTAGTTACATAAACCGAACCGGACGCGCAAGAGGCGTAACGGGTATCCATAAGAGTTATATACAGGTTTCCTAAGTTAATATGCCTTAAATATGTTGTGATATCAGTAGGATACCTTCCATTATGCCCAAAACGAGTTTAATCTCAATATAAGCCCCGTAGGGGTATTTTGGTCATTTTAAAGATCAAAAAAGAGATTAATTATAATTCTGAGACTCGGGTCTGAAATAATCAGTAGAACAACTTATTTTAACAAGTTATATCAGTTGGTGATAAGTCTTATATGACAAAATGGTTTTAAACCTAAACTATGCGTTTAATACGCTTAAAAAGCCGTTTTAAGCGATTTCCGGGTTATACAGGAAATCTGAGTTTTCTGATCAGGTTATAAAGTTTAAAATACTTCATTTATTATATAAAATCAGTAGCAATTGAATTGGTGTTAAAATATTATGTAAAACTCATTTTATACACAAAAAGGGTATAATCAGTATTTACCGAATCAAGGCCATAACCTTAGGTTATGATCAGGTTAAAAATAATTAAAAATCTTCAAAAATCCCAAAATATTATGTTACATCACTGGGTAAAAGTTTTGGTGTCAAAAATTGGGTTTAGATAGGCTTTATGCTAATTACGCCATTTAATTCATAAAAAGCGTTCTAATTACGCTATTAAGCATAACTCCTAATCTAGACCTCCTACTGCTGTGAAAATTTAGGGACATGTTTATAAATCAGTAACAAAGATTATTGTCCTCTCATATTTCCAAAATCCTCGTTTTATGGTTAAAGGGCATTATGGTCAACATTAGGCAATTAACGGAAACGTGTAAATGAATCGGTCAATCAACGAACCAACCACAGAGGGTTATACTATCATGTAACCTGGTCCTAAGGAAGCTCTAAGGTATTTCTAAACCCATCTAAATCGGGTCAGAACTGAAGTCAAAGCAAAAGTCAAAGTTTTGCGACTTTCGGTTCCGAACCGAGCCTAAACAGAAAATTGTCGGATCAAACAAGCTTAGACCAGTTCTTATACTAATTACCAAGTTATATGAGTGATAAAATAGGTTACACGTCTTCTACATTGCTAATTACGTGTTAATTCGCAAATTAAGTTTCTGTTGACTTTTTAATACAAACTTTGACCCAACAAATGATCTAGTTAGAGCGGGAATCAGAGGGTGCCCTTTTAAGGGTTTATTGCCCACATAATTACCAACTTATAACTACTTTCAATTTGACTAACCATCAGACCTTTAATGATTAATCGATAAGTCAAACCTTAATTACGACGGTTTGACTTTAAGCTAATTAACTAAGTAAAACACGATTAAGGAAGGTTAAGGAAGCTTACCAAGGTCCAATGCACGACTAGTGATGCTTGGGGAATGGCCTTGAGCTCCAGAAATGATCAGAAGTTGAGTTGGGAATGAATGATCAAAAATGAAACAATGTGGGTTCTTATATAGTGTTCTTGATTGCTTAAGATCATGCCAAACAACTCTAGGATTGATCCTTGATCAATAACAAGTGTCCCTAGTGCCTAAGAACTAGTTTGTGCTGCACATGGTAGTGAAAATATCCATTTAAGTCGGTTAAACAGGTTATAGCAGACACCTATCAATTTTCTGTCGCTGGGCATGCCTTACGGACCGTAAGGCATGACCTTTACGGTCCGTAAGCCTTTACCAGAAGGAAAAAAATTTTAACCTTTCAAGCTTCGAACAGGCAACATAGGTATTACGAATTTGGGCCTCTATTATCAGTATGGGTCACATGAACATGCCCTGAACAGTTTAGACCACCTTTCAGGATGTATAATTGTCTTGGACTTTATCGAAAAGGTCACGAATGAAGGTTTGTCAAACACAATCTCATAGGATCCCATTTCTTGCACTCTGAATCAATTATTACTAGTATTTACCGGATTTGAGTATATCAGATGTTTATAATATAGATTAGGGTCTTGGGATTCATAATGAGGTCGTTCAGATGTATAAATTAACATGTCGACACTTTTAAATCCTGCCATACATCTTTAACTAGATCCGGGTTTATAACACTTTTGTCTTACATGACACGTGTCATTATTTTATTGGACACAAATTTTCGAGGTGTTACAATTGTTTTATAAAACGTCATATTTTAAGAAGTTATAAGCGCCAAATAAGTGAAGCAGCTGAATTAATTATAATATATAAAATAATAATAATAAAAAAAATCAAAACTTACCGTATATAATAAATCTAAACCATTTAATTATTCAAAGTTACATGTAGTTAGAAATTAATTAAATATATATAGAAACTAACTTCTTGATGAAGGAAAAGAATATGTATACGAATATATGATGGTGGGCTACATATTTGACACGTAGAAACTAAAATGAAAGCTGTCATAAATAGGATACATATACCATGCATGTATTTTTTTGTAGTATAAATAGGATTTCACTATTTCAATATTTCCCCTGCCATCCATCGCACTCTTACCCATATCTCTCTAAATTTATAGCTTTTTATTATTTTTATTCCACTAATAATAATAAAGCCCTGCCTCGTTTTAAGTATTTTAACTCCCGATCACCGCTACCCTTTCCGATTGAGCCCATAACACATGTCAAGGCTCTGCCTGACTAAGTTCGTTGGGGTTCTGTCTCGTGACATAGGGATAAGGTTGAATTAAGGGTACTATACTTAACACGAGTACAAATATATATATATATATATATTTAAAATAGCTCAGGAGTTACACCAAAATTTATACCAGGAGGCTTTCTAGTTGAACCCTAAAGTTACAAAGTGGGTCCATTCTCTTTTCTCACCATTTTATTCCCTTTTTATGCTATAATTATATTCAAAAATGTTCCAAACCGACCCATAAGTAAAAACCCGAACCCCTGAAACCCCAATCCATATCAAAAATCAAGAAATCAAGATTTGTGGTCTTCAGACGGGCCGCGTAAAGATTCAGCATAGTCTTACGCGGGCCGCGTCAACTTGAGAGTTGACTGGATAAGCATCCAGGGCTACGTGTCATCCACGTGGCACACCTACTGATGACCCAGCAAACCTACGCGTAGACTAGGTGGCCACGCGGGCCGCGTAAGGGTCGAGCCAAGGCTCACGCGGGCCGCGTGAGACCCAATTTCCAGCTATAAATAGAGCGGGTCATGAGCAGTTCACTGGTGTCGACGAAACTTTCAAAATCAATCATATTCTGCTCGAATTTTACTTTTAAATTAGTGGGGTGCTGCTACGATACAGGGTATTAACTCGACCGCTGCTACGATTCAATGTCCGATCGATTTAAACTATCCGATGAATGTTTAAGTGCTGCTCAAACTTGGGTTATACTTTGTCATTCGTCATAAATTCGATGGATGTTTAAGTATTGCACTTTGTCATTCATTGTGAGGGTTTTAATCTCGTGAGTTATCGTAAATGTTGTATTAGTTACTGACCTAGTTCGTGTGCATTGTTATTTAAATTAGGTTACAAGGCTAAACAGTAGGCTAAACTCTGCCCGTATAAATCTGCAATGTGAGTCATTCTCTTTTTATCAAAAATATTTTACAATACTCAATTTTCAAATGTTATAATTACAGGGAGTAAGTCGTGGTTATCTTAATCACTGGCTAGTGGGGTATTGTGCACATTACTAATTTCTCACGGGTTAGGCTAATAAATCCTAACAGTGATAAACGTCACTACTTGGGGAAGGACCCAATAGTGGTATGACTATCGTCACCAGGTGACACGACGCCAGATAAAAATAAGATAGAAGCCATTGTAATCGCTCTTATGCTGTAATTATTACTAAGTTATAAATTACAGGTATTGAGTCTTGGTTATCTTAAAAATAAGATAAAAGCCATTGTAATCGCTCTTATGCTGTAATTTATAACTAAGGGTCATTTTAGAAAACCTGAATGAACTCACCAGTATTTCATGCTGACCAAATCTTTTTAAAACGCGTTTCAGGTAATTACAGTAGATCGGAATAAGAGTTGGATGCGGCACCAACAAGGCTTATAGAAGTGGCTTATTTTATCAATTAAATTAAATTAAGAAAAATTGTTTTATGTATTTGGATTTATCCTATATTAAAGCTACCTTGCAAAACATGGTTTTATTCCATCTATATAAATAAATAAAAATCTGGTGTTTTCTAAACTCTGATATTTTTCCTAACTCACGGTCCTGATGAAATTTCCGCTGCAATGCTTTCAAAATAACCACCGGTACCACTTGGCTGCTCGCGGCTCCCGATTCCGTCCAGGGTGGGGTCGGGGGTCGTGACAGCTGGAGAGGGTGGAGGTCGGTGTGGGGGCGGCTGGAGGTGGAGGAGGAGTTGAGGTGAGGCTGAGGATCCTGGAGAAGGAAGATAGGGTTGAGAGTTTTGTATTTTGAAGAGGTCTGAAGAGGTAAGGTCACATCTGCGCGAGGAAGTGCTCCTGAAGACCTTTTTAATGAATTCTCTTCTAAAAAATAAACACGCTGTAGACCCCTATGTCTGCGCATGATCTGCGTGGGAAAGACAAAAGAGGTTATGAAGTACTTTTCCTAAAAAACAAACACCTCCCAAAAGACAACAATGCCCTCATGTGCAAGGCACATGACAAGATTTAACCAAAAAATCTAACTGAGTTTGGCCTAAAGGACATAACGTGCAAGATTTTGGAACATTAAGTACAAAACTTGTCAACTTTTGCACTAAAGGACAACGCCTGCAATTTGGTGTAAACATAAAGGACAAAACTTGTCTTATATTAAAGGATAAATACAAATGTAAATATATCGTTATGTTTTATGTGGTATTTTATTTTATTATTAAGCTTTCTAATACTTGGGTCTGTTTGGTATGGGGTAATGGAATGGACGAGGGAATGGAATGGACAAAGGAATGGAATGGGTAAGGGAATGGAATGGGTCATTACCATTCCATGGTCATGTTTGGTTAACCTATGAGAATGGAATGATGCATTACTTTGTGTTGTTTGGTATGCGAAAAAAGAGGAATGAATGGAATACAATTCATTGAAAATGACAACAATACCCTTGTCTGAAAATAAAGAAAAATTACTAGTTTTCACAAAATTTTCCATTAAAAATAATAATAAATATATATTATGAGAAACAGAATGTATTTAACTAACATAATTCAAAATTTATTCAAAAGTTTCCAACCAAAATAATTAAAAATCATCCAAGGTCTGCAAAATAAAAAAAATTAAAAATAATCCAAAAGTCATCGAATATCACGTCAAGCAATATCTTCAAGCATAGTCTTTACCCATCCAAATTTGCGTTCTTCATCAACCTTAAAAAAGATTACCATCAACTCTTCATTTTGTGCGAGCTTACACACAGCCTTGTCACATTCACGAGTAGTCAAACCCACAACTTTGTTCATCTCCGCAAAAAGATTGTTACGTAATTCCTCTCTATTGCTCTCAGTTCCAAAAACTCTATTGAAAGTATTTGTAGCCTCCCTAATCTCCGCACCAATTATTTCAGCCGACTCTCTCAAGCTACTCATTAGAGGATCCCAGCTGTTGCGCCTCTTCCTCTTTCGTTGTATACTTGAGTCTTCTCTAGAAGCTTCATACGAAGGGCTATTTAGTGGTTGATTAAGATCCACATCATCTAGTCCATCCACAGTAGCCTCTGCATCTGGTTCTTCTCTGGTCATATCGGATATAATATCAGCGGCTGTTTGGGCATCTCTCCCATTCGCCCGATCCTTGCCAAACACAATACATAAGTCCCAGTAATGAGGAAATTTCTTTGATCTCCATTTTGCGGCATTTTTGTGCACCTAACAAGCCACATCATCATGATCGAAGTTAATAAGACATAAAATAATAATACGAAAACAAATATTAGAAAAGGCTACAATCATAAATGATTATAAGTTACCTGTATATAAGCTTGCCAAACAGGCGGGGGAGCGTCAAGCATGCCATTATTGTAATCCCAACCAAAACCACTTGTATTGTTCCATGCTAGCATATCATGCACAGCAGACCAATCACTCTTCATTGTCTTTACACGCGTCAAGCATGCCATTATTGTAATCCCAACTATATGTACTGTTTCTTTATATGATTCTATGTCATATGAATTTGTTAGGTAACCTAATTAGTTTCTTAACACTAACTAATACCAATATTAGGGGTCTATATGCATTGCAATTGAAATCTTTGTTGTGCTATAACTGTTAAACATAGATGCAGTCCAAGGATCGATTGTGTAATATTCTTGTTTCATACTTTTTTTTCAAAAGCGACCCGTTTCAACCAAAACCTATTATAGTAACAACCCGCTTTGACCCAAACCAATATGACACTTTTTAAGTGGCCCGTTTCGACCCAAACGCAATATGACCAGTCACCTAATAGCACACCCTCCAACACAACACTCATTGGTCTTTCTAGTTTCTACCAACAAAATCCTATCTAAACAAGCCTATTGAATTGACTTACTAACTAAAACCCACAACTGTTCAAACAAAGATCAACACAATAATAAGGAAGTAACAAACAAAACAAAGATGAAAAGGGTTGCAACAAATAACGTACCTTTATGGTAAAGGTCCAACGCCAGCAACCACAACTGTTATCTGCAAAAAATTATATGAAAAACAAAACATTCAGTTTTGATTAAAAAAGGATGAGACATTAAATTCTTGCACAAGCTTATTTTTTAGGTTCGGGGTCGGCTCGTTTACTAAATAATAAACTTTTCAGGCTCGTGAGGTCGATAATTGAAGCTCGGGCTCGAGCTCGTTTACTAAATAAGCTTATTTTTAGGTTCGGGGTCGGTTCATAAACTCGATAAGGCTCGGCTTATTTCGCTCTTTTTTAGGTTCGGGGTCGGTTCATAAACTCAAATAAGATTGGCTCGGCTCGGCTCTTTCACACTAAAGCTCGATAAGGCTCGGCTTATTTCGCGCTTTTTCTCGAGCCGATCTCGAGTAGCTCGCGAGCCGCTCGGCTCGTTTGCACCCCTAGTTAAAACTCACAAAAAAGAACTAGTAATTCAATACATAGAACCGAAATAGACTATAAAATATAAACTATCAAAACATAACAACAAGAATTGTGATATGAAAAAGCAACGAACAACTTGAATAAAAATGGAAAACCTTTTTGTTGTGTTTTCATTTGTTACTTCCAACAGACACCAAAAAAAAAAACGATGAATTGAATTATGTAAAGAGTTAATTTACACCCACTAAAATTGAAATAAAAAATGATGAATTGAATTATGTAAACAGCGACCCCTCAATGCACCATCAATAAACTAAAATTGAAATCAAAATATGATTGAAGTTCAGATTAAAGTTCACCATTCATTCACTGAAAGTTTGGGATGATAAAATCACAAGAATTGAACAAATAAATAAACAATTTACCTGATTTCGTGTCTGATGACGAAAATCACAACGAACTGGAGGGTTCCAGAGGAGTGACGTTTGCTCTATGAAGATGGCGATATATATAAGCAAAATCATAATCCATTCCTTGTTTAGAGGATGTGCAAATCAGATAATGATGGAAGGGGAGGGATAATCGGTGAGGAGGGGGCAAAATAGAGAAACCACCTTTTGATGTTGAACGGAATGAAAAAAAACAGGGGGGGGGGGGGGGGGAGGCCAGGAATAGATTTCAACAATTTTGGAAGGAATAGAATGGGGTATGTAATGCTTTATTCCATTCACATGATCAACCAAACACTTCTTTTTTCATTACCCTTGAATGGGTTATTCCATTCCATCCTCCATTACCCCATACCAAACACTACCTTAAGGTTTCTAATACAAACTAAATAGATTTTTCGATTACAGAGTTGTGAGCCGGGACCCTAGTTTCATTAGTGCTTTGGCTGCGCGGCGAGCTTCCCGGGCAGTGGACCTTATGAGTAGCCTTTCGCAACTCCGGGACCCGCAAAGTGAGCTTCTCCTGTTGCGCTCTTGCATGGGTGTCGCCAAGCTCCTTTTTGGTCTGCGAACTTGTCAACCTGTGTTTGTAAAGGAGGCGGTAACCTTATTCGATAAAGGGCTACGGGGGGCTATAGAGGATATTGTGGTATGTGGGGGGGCGTTTTTTGGGGATTTTCAGTGGCGGGTTGCTTCTATGCCCTGTAAGATGGGGGGGGGGGGGCTGGGGCTTCTATCGGCCATGGACGTCTCCATTTACGGTTTTGTTGCCTCGCGTGCTCAATCGTGGGAACTGCAAGATCACATATTGCGCGAGAGTGGGGTTGTTGGAATGGATGAGGATTATGACATGGCCCTGGGGGAGTTGCATAAACACCTCCCGGATTTGGATATTGGCGATTTCACTAACAGGGACACCGCCCCACCGAAGACCCAGAAGACTTTGGCGAGTGCCCTGTTTTGTCGTATCGCTCAGAATATTGGATCAGATTTCCATACGACTCCTCGTCAGAACGCCGTCCTAGAATGCTTGCGGGGCCCCCACGCCCAAGATTTTCTATCGGTCATCCCCATCGATGGCTTAGGCCAAAAGATGTCAGCCGTTGAATACCGCTCTATCTTAAAATATCGGCTCATGATTCCTATGTTCCCTGATGATGAGCAATGCCCGGTTTGCCGGAAAGCTTGCTTAGACCAATTTGGGGAGCATGCTCTGCACTGTAAAGAACTGCCAGGTTTTAAGTATAGGCACGATTGGGTGCGGGATGTCTTGGGGGACATCCTCAAACGGGCGGGGATCTCGGTGAAGAAAGAAGCCCCCGTTAACTTTTTGACAGACCCGAGGGAAGGAAGATCCACATTGCGCCCCGCGGACGTTTTAGTTTTCGGGTGGGATGCAGGTAAACACGCTTGTGTTGATCTTACCGGGGTTTCCCCCCTTGTAGGCTTTCGGGATACAGGTTTTGTCCCTGGTCAGGCGGTTGCAAGGGCAGCAGCGAAGAAAAATGACAAACATGCAAAAGCCTGCGAGGATAATCAACATTCCTTTATCCCTTTTGCCTTTGATACCTTTGGCTCGCTAGCCCCAGAAGCCATCAGATTTCTTGAACGGGTCCAACGGGTTGTTCACAGCAACATTGCGTCTCCTAGGGGGCGGGGTTTCGTCTTTACTAGGTTAGGTTTCGCTATTCAAAAAGGGGTAGCGGCGCAGCTTGTTGCCCGCTTACCGGCTATTTTGGTGTAATTTAATTCCTATATGTTACTGAAAAAAAAAAATTGAAAAAAAAAAAAAAATTTCAGTTAAAAAAATTTTACAGAGTTTAGCCTTTATGTATTTACCCCATTGCAGGTTTATGCCTTTATCTTTACTAACTACACTAGACACCCTTTATGTAATTAGTTTGTTGCAAATTAGGACCTTTATACTAACGATCATCTATTTAGCTCATTAAATACAAGTATGTAAAAGTCATGCGAGGATATTTATGTAATTTTCCCCATCCTTTTAAATTCGATTGGTTCTTAGTTGATCCCGATTCGATCGCTCCTACAGATTCAAATCATTGATTGAACAAACTGTATAGTTCAACAATATCGTAGTCATCATTGCATTATCAGATATGGAACTTTTTTTACTCGTGCTTCCTTCTTCTATGATCAAACACAAAAACAATTGGTTTGGGATTCAGTGTATTTAACGCAAAAGCGAACAAATCAAAATTAAGGTTTAGTGTATTTAACACAGAAGCGGTCAAAATTGGGATCAAACGCATAAGTGATCGAATTAAAGGGTGGGGAGTGGGGGATCACATAAATAATTAAATACCCTCATATGACTTTTACATGCTTGTATTTAACAAGCAATATGACTTTTACATGCTTATATGTAACAAGCTAAATAGACGGTTGTTAGTATAAAGATCCTAATTTGCAACAAACTAATTACATGTAGGGTGTCTAGTATAGTTAATAAAAATAAAGATTAATATCTGCAATAAAATAAGTACACAAAAATTGAAATATGTAATCTAATCATGTAAGATAAAGATTGAAATAAAATAATACATAAAGGCTGAAATAAGGTTGAAATAAGTAATTTAATTAAAAGAAAAATTGTACCACACCTTCCAAATGGTCCAAAGGTGATCCACAAATATGAAATAAGGTTTCCCTATGAGTTTTCCAATGAAATTCTAAAATGGCATCAAATGCAAAAAAAGTGTGATACACGAGTTAAGAAGGTATATACACGTAAACAATACCACATAATTGATTCGTATGACATCAGTGTATAATTGTATTGTATATACTTTTAGAGGGCATAATCAGAAATAGTGATTGCCATTGCCATTATACATCTTTGGTCATGACTGGAAATAGTGTTAGGCATTGTATATCTTTAAAGGGCACCCGGAATAGTGATAGGCAGTATATATCTTTAGGCATGACCGGTAATAGTGTCAAGCAGCTGCTCGCTACTTACTCATTGGCCGTGAACCTTTCTAAAAAAAATTATAGTTTACATTTAAACATTCAAATTCGCTAACATACATCTTTAGCCCCTCTATTTAAAAAAAATCTTTTTATTGGTCAATTTTGTGTAGATGCGTGTTTAGTCCACCTACTTTAACTTTGGTAGTATACATATTTAGTCCATCTAGTTTTATTCATTTTAGTATTTCATCTTTTAGCATTTTCCCCTTACTACCATGACAAACCAACTTGTAAGAATAGTGACCGTTTGCTATTAGTGGACAGACGCTACTACTCCCGGACTTCAATAAAGTTACTTTACAATTCCTAAACTTAGTTAAAAATTCTTTTTTGACGACTGTATTTTTATCTACGCATCGACTCTAGATGTAATTTTTATTGACACTGTGTTATGAGTAGTATGTAAAAGTATTCAAAACACAACCGTATATGTTATCAAACTAAAAAATATTCGGTTTACCGCCCTACAACACGTACGGGCATAAACCTAGTTATTATTTATATATTCACCACAACTAAAAAGTATTTAGTTTTTTTTTTAATAATCTAAAATCATAAATACCCTTCTTGGAACATGTGCCATATCAAAGAAACCAAGTCCCAAACCGCACACAAGTGAAGAACAACAACAAACAAGGAAACATTGATCCATCTTTCCCTTTTCTGACTTTCTTGTTTTCATCCAATTCACCTTACTATTTTCATTTCATCATCATCTTTCACTCCATTCTCCGATCAACCAGCACCCCATTTTAGACCCAGGTAATAATAATCTCAATCAACAATAATAATATTATTAATTTCTTACAATTTTTACAACACTTGTTTCATCGTAAACATTTATCTTTGATTTTTTATTATCAGTACAATCAGCTGAAATATTTGTAGAATTATTAAGTGTCAGTCGGTGATCGATCGATCGATATACGATGGCGGTTGTTGAATCCAACGGTGGGTCAACGAACAATCAGGTTGAATCCAACGGTGTTGAGCACTCGGATTCTGCGATTCTGCTTTCTGGGTCAAATGATAATAATAATAATATTAATAATGATAATATTCATGATGAAAACGGCGGTTTGATGAATGGAAATGGTAGTGGATATAATCATCATGAACGTCATGGGGATGAGGGTTTTAAGAAAGAAATGAGAGATTTGGAGGATATTTTGTCGAAATTGAATCCGATGGCTGAAGAATTTGTGCCTCCTTCACTCTCTAACAATGGTTATAATGGAGGTGTGTTGTATTCACCAGTAGCAGCAGCAGCAGCAGCTGGTGGTGGTGGCAATATCAATGGTGGTTTGAATGGACGGGTATGCTTTATCGAAATTTTTGTTTCGGTTTCGTGTTTAATGTCAACGTTATCTGTTTTTTGTATGCAGTGTTGTAAAAATCGTTAGGCGCTAGTTAGCAGCATAGTTGTCATTTGTCAATAGTACGCTACGTAGCGTATAGTCTAGGCTCAGTATAGGGTCGATAATGGCGGCGGTTTATTTTTTTTAAAAAATATAAATAGCAATTAAATATAGCTCTAAAATAGTTGGATTTTAGGTTTTTGTTAAATATACATGTAAATTAGCATATATATATATACAAGGGTATTTTGATATAATATACATATAAACTTTTTTGATTCTTTTTTTCTAGTGATTGCTATTTATAAAATAGACGCCCGCTATTTATCGCTATTTGCTATGTAGCATATAGGTACCTTATCGCTATTTGTCGGCTTTTCGCTATTCACCATTAACAACCATGGTTGGCAGGTGTGGGACACTGACTAGCGATTAATTGGATTGAATATTTTTATATGTACTTTTTTAAATTTATACATATATATACACATATATGAACATTATACTCCAAGGTGCACATAAGTTATTCTAAGTTTACATTAACGTATTAGTTCATGGATTGGGTTGGGATCTTGGGTTAACAGGTTAAAACTCTGATAAATCGGTGATAAATCCCGATTTTTACAACACTGCTTGTATGTTTATGTTTACCAGAAAAAAGAACTTAGATGGATAATAGATTGATTGTTGCTAATTGTTGTTTTCGATTGTTTATGATTAGAAGAAGGGTAATTTTGGTAATGGAAAACGGAGAATGAATAGCCGAACCGATATGGCACAACAAGAAGAGGCTATTAGGAGAACAATTCATGTATCCGATATCGATCAGCAGGTAAAGCCTCATATAATGTAACAATATCAGTTTTTTTAAGCATATTTGAATCTTTTTTTTTTTCATTTTTGTGATGATTTTGAGTTTAGGTTACTGAAGAACAACTTGCAGCACTATTTACTAATTGTGGGCAGGTAACGAACTACGTTTGTGATATCATTATTAACTTTTGATGGTATTTATATATCATGGTCTTCTAAATGTTGTTATCATATTGTCACGATAGGTTGTTGATTGCCGTGTATGTGGCGACCCTAAATCAGTTCTTCGTTTCGCTTTTATCGAGTTTACCGACGAGGGTATACATATCTAACCTTTTCGTACCTCCAGTAGTTTTAATTTGTGCTTATATTGCATTAACTTTCGTTCATATTACTTGCAGAAGGGGCAAGAAATGCATTGAGTCTTGCTGGAACAGTGCTTGGTTACTACCCACTTAGGGTGCTGCCTTCAAAAACCGCAATCGCACCCGTAAATCCAACTCTTCTGCCACAAGTGAGATTCTTAACTCTTTTACTAAACTAGAGAATTTTTTGAGTAGAATGCCAAAATCGTCTCTGAGGTTTAGTCATTTTGGATGGAACGTCGTATTTGCCTGTTCCATCCAAAATGACTTTTTTTTTGCATTTGAGTCCTTCAGGTTTGCGTTTTCTTGCCGTTTTCATCCTTGAGTTTGGCAATTTATTGCGACTTTCATCCCTCGAAATTTGGCTCTCAGGGATGAAAATGGCAAGATTTCAAACTTTTTGGATGAAAATGGCACCTCAGGGACGAAAATCGCAAAAGTGGTCAAACCTCAGGGATGAAAATTGCATTTTACTCGAATTTTTTATAAGTTATGTATGCATTGTTGTTCTAACTGTATTATTTTTTCTTATTGCTTGTTTTTAGTCTGAGGAGGAACGGGAAATGTGTGCAAGAACTATTTATTGCACTAACATTGATAGAAAGGTTACTCAGGCGGATGTCAAACTCTTCTTCGAATCATTTTGTGGAGAGGTTTATATCTATTTTTTTAAAGAATTTTGATAATTGTGTTTTGTTTTGAATGACCATAAAGTATTGAATTTGCGTATCGTAGGTTTACCGTTTGAGATTGCTGGGAGACTATCAGCATTCATCACGGATTGCATTTGTGGAGTTTGTGATGGTGATCTTTTAACTTGTGTTACTTTAATAGGCGGTATATTTATATTATGAGTAAAGTACACGAATGGTCCCTGTGGTTTATCAAAATTTTGGATTTGGTCCCTAGCTTTCCAAAAGTACATGGATGGTCCTTGTGGTTTGCACTTTGTAACGCATTTAGTCCCCAACCAACAAATTTAAAGGTTTTAGCATGTCCTAGTTATGGACTACATGCGTTACAAAGTGCGGACCACAGGGACCATCCATATACTTTTCGGAAAAAAAGTTGGGGACTAAATGCATTACAAAATGCAGATCACAAGAACCATCTGTGCACTTTTGAAAAGTTTGGGGCCAAATCCAAAATTTTAGTAAACCACAGGGACCATCCACGTGAAAAAGGAACATGCATTGATGCTATAAACAAGCCAAGTAAACTATGCAAAGGGAGCTTCTTATGTTGCTATAAATCGAGTACATTTTAGTTCTAGTATAGTAGTATACGTTATACAAATCATCATCATCATCATCATCATACTCAGTATATCCCACCAATAGCAAAGCTAAGGTAGGGTCTGAGGAGGGTGAGATGTAGACAGCCTTACCTCTACCTTGTAGGAATAGAGAGGCTGCTTCCAATGAGACCCCCGGCTCAATTAGTATACGTTATACAAATATAAAATATAAATATACTGTTTTATAGTATGTGAAATCTAGATTTCTTAGCATCCCTGATGTATTGGCTACATAAATAGATCATTTAAATGTTTAAAGATTAGCGCAAATCAGGATTATATTAGTGTTGAAAACTATTTTAGATATGTTAATGGCGGTCAT
Source organism: Helianthus tuberosus (assembly GCA_030545235.1). Taxonomy (NCBI): domain Eukaryota; kingdom Viridiplantae; phylum Streptophyta; class Magnoliopsida; order Asterales; family Asteraceae; genus Helianthus; species Helianthus tuberosus. The sequence continues at coordinate 197,564,220 of CM060424.1, forward strand.
ATGGCGTATCTTTCAGGCTGAGAGTGCAATTGCGGCTCTGAACTGTAGCGGTGCTGTATTGGGATCGTTGCCAATAAGGTACTTTTATCCAGTTTAAAAAACTTAGCAGTTACAGGCGACCATTTTAAGTCTATAACCCAAGTGTATTGAAACGGGTCAACGGGTAAAGTATAAAAAATCAGCTAAGAACGGAACATACCAAACGGGTCTAAGGGGTTAAATTAGGTTCAAAATGCTTACATTATATATTTCTTTTTTCAAGAAAATTACATCATACATTAAATATATGGAGTTTGTTATTGTAGCGAACGAGTTGATTATTTACAAAGTTCAAAAAAGTATATCCACTAACATTAATGTAACCCCAGAACTTTCATGTAAACACTTTCGTTTTGATGCAGGGTAAGTCCTTCAAAGACACCTGTCCGTCCACGTTCAGGTCGCCCTCTACCATGAGTCGACACACTATGCCAATAGCGACATCTAAATATACGCACGCAGATACACAAACATTGTTCAAATCTATGTTCTTCGTTTGTGTTTGATGAATTTTGGAACCCAAGTATGTCCGAAGGTTTCTTTTAATATAGAAGCATACCAGATTTGTGCGAAATCATGGTTTATAGCATTGTTAACAACGTTCTTTTTATTACTAATGAAAAATTTAAGTTTCAATACTCCAATTCGAACACCAAATCCAACAATGTTTAGCATTTGTGTCCTTTACTGAAAGAGAGACGAGTGTAACCATTAAAAGAATCAAGAATGTGAATTACAAGTCATTTACTCAAATTAAAAGATATAAACAATGTGAAATGTTTTTATTTATATTTTATAATATTCATGCTTCAGAAGAGTCTGAGCTACTTGTTTGATCATCTGGTTTTTCGAGCTCCTTTTCGAGCTCAAGTGTTGCATTGAATCCAAAATCAATCCCCGGGGAAAATGACGATTGTAGCTCGTCTATAGACTGGATGGTGTTTACCCTGTTGTCCTTCACAGGAATATTGTTCTGCACAATGTGTAAAAAAGAAGAGAAATATGTTATTTTTTTTTTTTGAGGTTATGTTTTATCTGTAACACGTCAAAACGGGTTATATAGGTTCCCGCGTTAACCTCAATGATTTAACAAAAAAATGGGTCAACCATGATAAAATCATCCAAACTGTATTTAAGTGAATGGAGATTTACTATTTTTTGTAATCATATTTAGCATAATAATTATCAAAAAAAAAAAAAAAAAAAGACAGAAAGGTGTTTGGAGGGTGGCTCAACATGACCGGTTTTTACCTTTTATCCTACATGACTACCTTACTATTTAACCAGTTTAACCATTACCTAACCCTTTCGACCCACCCATTGTGACACCCCTTAAAACTGGGATCATGCAAAACGACACCTCTCAAACTCTCAAAGGAGTTGAGAGGGCTTAGCGGACCCAGGCCCGTTGGATCAATAACTTAGATTTAGGAAATATGAAGGGGACAAATATAGAACTATAGTATCAACTTGCCTTCTTCACATAATCAGCCATTGTGGAGCTAACTATTTCCTGAATGACGAATTTCGTAACACGATCTTCACCGATAATCGACAATAGGAAGCTTTTGGGGACCTGCAAAACTTTCTGAATTATTATTCTTCTCCAAATCCATTTTTGGCACTCACAGAAAACCAATGGTAAACTGTAAGTGTGAGAATCAAATAAAACATTTAATTTTGTCTCTGCTGATTAAGGAAGTTGTTACCTTGGATGTTTTCCCTGAAAAGTCACCATCCACATACAAAGAGAAACTTGGGTTAGGGGTAACAGACACGGAAGAATAGAGTGAAAATAGCAAGTAATTAATAGTGAATGTCTGAATGAGCAAGAATGGGGTAGAAAAACAGATAAATGGTCTCAGTCATTTTGTTTCTAGCCACTAGAGGTGACGACATAGGTGGCTCGGGCAGGTTGGGTAACGGGTCCACACAAAGTTTTTGTTACGGTTCTGGTTTATTAGAAATACTTTTGTCCACCACTGTTTATTTTCTTATATTAGTTACGGTATCAACATCGTTAAAAAATATATACTAATTCAAAAGATAATCTGTCACATGCCCTCAAAACTTGAATTATCGTAAAATTTATTCTAACCAATACCATGCAAGTTTATATGTAGGACTTCAAATTGCTTAATTTTTTATTAAGAGACCGGTTCTTTTTGCAGTACCAGTGTACCACAGATAATAATCAGAAGAAAAAAACAATAAAATTTAGAAAACTATGATTATTAAGCTAAGATAATTGACTTATTTCAGTCAAATTACACATTACCTCCTTTTTGTCTGCGGAATCCAGGAACAGGTGGTGCTGTACGAGCCAAATTCGCCAAAACTTTATCAAATACTATTTGCGTTTCCTTCCCTGGTAATTCCACTTTTACCTGCCACCATAATATCCATAGTAAATGTCTCAATAAATTGGAGCAAAATTCAAATACAAACAATAAAACCCACAATAATGGTGTCAATTTAATCAAACCACAATGATCAATCCCTTATTCTACCACATAATTGTGTTCTATTCGTTTCAGTTTTCTTTTTGTTACAATGTTATAATAAATAAAAAAAGTAGTGCTTATTTTATAGTGTGCCATAATGGTGACCAAAAACTGTATAATTCATGATGCTTCAGAGCTCACTTGCATCTTATCATCGTCTTGCGACTCCACAAGTACATTTGCATTTTTTACTGTTACCACATTTTCATCTGATATAGAAGCTGCGACACCTGCAATGCGTTACATAACCAAAGTTTGAGATATAATATGCATTTAAATGGGTAGATAAAAAGTTATTGGTGTATTGAAATTTTGGTCAAAGGTCAGGTTGACCTGGTTCAGCAGCTAGTAGTGGTCTAACAAAGGAGTTGAGACCCTTATGAGAGTTGTAGGACTTCAATATCCTGTATAGATTAAAAAGGTTTAAAGATAACACAAATATGGCAATAAAACAGTATTATTACACTAACAATCTATCTTTTTTTAAGAAAGCGATTTACGAGTTTATAAAATACACTTTACGAAACATTCAACTCTCTCTGTTTTTTTTTCCTTTTTTAGCTAGATTTATAATTTGACCCGTTTGGGATGAGACATAGCCCAATACCGCAAAACTACTTATTCATAAGCAAATCAGTCAAAACCGACACATCTAGTATAACTACTGAATAAGTTGTAACCAGTGAAAGAAGAATGATCACGAGTTTAATAGATAACATCAATTTACCTTCGATCTATACTTTGATTTGTGGAGAAAAGATTAACAGTTGCTAAGTTACGCCCGAACGGAACATGCACATGGTTGCTATCAACAGTAGCATGCTGTAGAATGTAGATTAGTACAACAGTTAGCACTCAATACAGATCAACACACTATGAAACTAGTCTCTAAGATTAAAGTATTATCATGAATTACAACTATGGGTCTAAACAAGCCAAGCCACTCATAGCTACTCAAGCCTAAATATAAGCTTGTTTAATAAACGAGCCTGTGCCCCAGCTTCACTTATCGAGCTCGAGCTGGTTCGCGAACCTAAAAGAGCCTATTGTTTATATATATTTTATTTAATTCATTAAATACATATTAATATAATAACGATAACAATAACAATTGTTTATATAAGATTATGATAATAATAATAACTATATAATAATATATACATCATATTATGTATAAAAATTATAATTATAAATAGGCAAATTGGATTTAAATAATCCCAAATTTCTCAATTTGGCCGATAATAATCCCAACTCAGTTATTTGCCGATAATAATCCGAACTGGTCCAGTTTTGGCCGATAATAGTCTGCGTTAAATATAGCTTAACGGAGTTAAGTTTTTTTCTGAATTCCAAACCGATGTTTTAGGGATTTTGATTAGAACGAGGACACGAGTTGATTGATGTAAAATTTACCTCGAAATACTGCCCCAAACGACGAAAACGGTGCTTCAATTCGGGTGTTTAAACTTCCAATTAACAAAAATCAAGCCGTTTGAAGCACCGTTTCGAGGTAAGTTTTACATAAATCGACTCGTATCCTCGTTCTGATCAAAATCCACAAAACATCGGTTTGTAATTCGGAAAAAAGCTTAACTCCGTTAAGCTATTTTTAACGGCGGACTATTATCGGCCAAAAATGGACCAGTTCAGATTATTATAATGAATAAGTTTAAAAACAACTCCCGAGTTGAGCTCAAGCATAGCTGAAGAATTTAACGGCTCAAAGAGGCGAAATGCAGCAAGATTTGAGCTAATCGTTCAGTATGAATAATCATAGGTTACTCTATTCATTATCGGTTATATTTGAATAGGATTTAGTGCATTGCAACTGGTAACACTAGAACAGGTAATCTAATATCAGGAATCTACTGAAACAGAAGCAGAATATATCTAGGGTTTGCAGAAAGTTACACTGCAGAGTTTGAATCGGAGAGACGTTGGAGGAGCATTCATAGTCGCCATTATCGTGAAGCTTTTGTAACCACCGGCTCACACACACCAACGACTGTTTTTGTCCAATCCTTTTAATCACTCCGGTTTTGCCGAATTGTTTACAATTTGGACCTTTGACTTTTAGCTTTTGGCTTTAACTACCATATACTTTCTCCATCTTATATCCATCAATATTTTTGGTCGAGTTAACTGTCATTTTCGTCCTTGTGGTTTGTTCACTTTTGCTATTTCAGATCAATTTTTAAAAATGCATCAGTTTTCTCCCTGACATACTGGAAACGTGTCACTTCAGTTCAAAAATTAAAACCCAGTTAAGTCAGACATGTTAAATGATAATTATTATTGTCAATTCATAAAATAAAGTGAAAATAAAAGATATATGAGTTGACAACAATACCCTTTATTTAACCTGTCTGACTTAACTGGGTTTTAATTTTTGGACTGAAGTGGCACGTTTCCAGTATGTCAAGGAGAAAACTGGTGCATTTTTTAAAATTGGTCTAAAAATGGTAAAAAATGAACAAACCACGTGGATGAAAATTACAGTTAACTCTTTTTGGTCAATGGCTTTATCAAATAGAATTTTGAAAATAAAATGTTATAAAGTGAAAACATCTTTAAAAATCGATTTAGACAAAGAATTGTCTATTTAAATGAATTTTATTGAGTTTATTTTCGTTTTATTTACTATTATTAAGATTGATTGTGTTTAGTTTTACTTTATTTATTTATTTATTTATGTACTCTATGTATACACGTTATTGGTGCATCTGGGTCGACGAGCCAAGGGTACAATAATTGAATCGAAATATGTTCAACGAGTATCATTCTTTACAATACGTCTTATTCGACAATATGATTGTCATAAATGGGTTATGTCTGGAAATTTTTCGATTGTATTGCTTTTGTTGCCTATCTCTATTGTTTGGTGACCATTGTTATAGTTGCTTGTTTCTCATTCGTATCAATATCGTACTAGTAGACTTCCCCCGCGCATTGCGGCGGGAAGTCGACCAGTATCGATTTGATTCAATAAGGCATCGATGCCGTAATCGGCACTTTGTATAGCAACTGTAAGATAAACCCAAAAATTAATGTCATGATATGCCTAAAAGAATATTGATACATATTTTATATGGATCAAAAACTAAAAAACTGAATATCAAAAGTACAAATATCGGTACCGATGTTCTGTTGAAATCGATGTGGTACCGATGTTGATGTTGTTCCAACAATATCAGTTTTGTTCGTCACCGATACTTGCTATAGCTTATGATATAAAAGAGGTACTCTATACTGCTACCAAAGTTGTTCGGATAGTATCAATTCAGTTTGTCACGGTAAAGAACAAAAAAAAAAGCAAACAATAGTAATTGACTCGTTCAATTTAAACAAAGCTTTTATCGAAACGCAGATAAAAATTCTAAGCATGCCGTAACACTATATTCAGAGTTTAATAAATCATTAAACTATATTATTAGAATAAACGAAAAATGGTAAACGGCGTTAATTTACAAACTATCGTATCTTAAAAATTATAGAATATAAACAATATATGATTAAAATGATTTATAATAATAAAATATTAAAAAAATATATAATAATACATAAATGTTAAATTACTGTTCATGACCACTTTTCTTTAATATGTATACTAATTGTTAAAACATTATTTTGTTTTCATTTTTTATTACCAATTTCACCATCGTAACTAGTGTTCCTTCTATCACTAAGCAAATTCAAGCCTAACCCCGTTTTTCTTTTTGTTGTTTCTCTTGTTTTCGCAACATGTACTTTATGGGATCGTGAGGATACGCGAAGAGAAGCTAGAGATTTTCGAGAAACTAAATATTGACAATGTAATATGATAATAAAAAGTATGTCAAACTTCTTAGTCAAAACGTTTTTACTTACTAATTAACAAATTGCATTTTGTTCAATTTTCTTTATCATAGTGACAAGTCAGACATCAACCTTATCCAAGTCCGAGTTTTCATAAACCATAACAAGCATTTCAGCCTAAAACTTTCGTCAAAATTAATCGAAACAGACCGTAATCTTCCCGAAAGTACGATCCCCACAAACCCAAGTAGAAAATATCAATGTCACATAATACATACAATTTGTTTTATATTAGTATTATTATATAGTATATATCATACTTCACTTTATATCATGTCAAGCGTTATCAATGGATACAAACAAAATGGAATGAATTGTGGACTTGATTGTTACAAAAAAAAGCGACTAAGTCCTTTCTAACACTAGTTTTGGTCCACGACTCTTTTACTTTCTTTTTCTCTTTCTTCTTTGCGCTCTCAACACCTGCTTATTAACAAACAGATCAATTAGGTCTTTTCTTCTGACCTCTCAATCAACTAAACAAACCTTCAGATTCCTCAAACTTTCACACAAATTTCATCTCAAATCAGCTCAAAATCGATACAATTTCAGCACGATTCTCCTCCGATTCCGTCAATCACGACTATCAATTGCATCTCACTCGTTCGTAATCGTTCGGTGTTCAATTAGGTCAATGTAGTTGTTCATAGGTTATGTTACAGATTGCGGTTGATTTGTTGAACGAAGTTAGGAGAATGAGGTTGATTAAAGTTAAACCGGTGGATACTGGTACGTGAATCTGAATATTGTTGTTGTTGCAGACGAAGGATGAGTTCGGATGTTAGTAGAACTGGTGGACAGGTTGAACGGGATATTGAACAGGTAGATCGGTTATAACTGTATTCGAGCTTGAATTTATAATTATGTTAGTTGTTTAAATGATTATGTGTATCTGTTGATAATACCTGAAATGCTAGATGAATTGCTGGATAATGTTAGTTTATAACCTAATTTAAATGATTATGTTAGGTTATAAAGTAATCATAACTTTCTCTGAGCTTGAATTTATGAGTATGTGAATCTGTTAATAACGCCTGAAATGTTAGGTGAATTGCTGGATAATGTTAGTTTATAACCTAATATTAATGCTTATGTTAGGTTATAACATAATCATAAGTTTCTCTGGGCTTGAATTTGTTATGTTAGTTTAAGTGATTATGTGTATCTGACTATCTGTTGATAACACTTGAACCGTTTAGATGAATTGCTGGATAATGTTAGTTTATAGCCTAATTTAAATGATGATGTTCGGTTATAGCGTAATCATAAGTTTCTCGAGATTTAATTTATGATTATGTTGGTTTTACATGATTATCTATGTAGTTAATATCCTGATATATCACCGATATATCAGTGATATATCGGCTATCGGTCCCCTGCCGAGATATCGGTGCAAAATATCGGTCAGAATACTGGTACCAATAATATCGGAGATATTGACAGATATTTGATCGATATTGGACCGGTATTTGACTGATATATCACTGATTTTCCTGATATCAGTACCTTTCTTCTTAGTTATACCATTTGTCTTTCTTCTTATTGTTGCTAATTGCTATTAGTGTTTTAAGTCTTAATTGTTAGTTGTTACTGTTAAATGTTAGTGTTTTAAGTCTTAGTTAGCTTCTACTTGCTACAATTGTTAGTGTTTTGCAAGTTGCAAAAGGTTAATTTGTTAATGGTAGGAGAGTATACTGAATTGTTTTTGTTAAATTGCTATATATTTAAATTTAGCATGATATTGAACTTACCGATATCCCACCGCAATAACCGATATCTCAAATATCGGTCCATGACCAATATTTGATAATTTACCGCATTAACTACTTAGATGATTATGTGTATCTGTTGATAACACCTGAAATGGATTATGTTAGTTTATAATGCAATCATAACTTTATTTGAGATTGAATTTATGATTATGTTAAGTTAAATGAGTATGTGTTTCTGTTGATAACACCTGAAACATAAATGAATTGCTGTATAATGTTAGTTTTATAACCTGATTCATTAGTCACGGACTGCACCTTACTATTAATATACTTTGTGAAGTATGAGATGGCCAATGGCCATTGTTATAAACTTCATTCCTTGCATCACTAACAAGCAATGGCACTTCTGTAGTTCTGTTTAGGTTATATGAACTTCCTTGAATCCTTTCTGGTGGATGCTCAAATGCATGTTTTAAAATCTCTCATTCCAGTAGAAAATGTGGTGAATTCTGTTTGACTTCATGTGTTTGTTTACATATACAGGCCATTACTGCTCTTAAAAAAGGAGCTTATCTTCTCAAGTATGGAAGAAGGGGGAAACCTAAGTTTTGTCCCTTCAGGTTGGCTAACGTAAGTTTGACTTATTTCTTATTGCGATTAAGTGCCTCCAGTAGGTATTATTAATCTTTTTATTATATTTTCATTTGTCAGGCATCTGTTTGATCCACATTCACTTAACTGATGCTTGTTTTTCTCTGCTATTTCAGGATGAGTCTATTCTCATATGGTTTTCAGGGAAAGAAGAGAAACAATTAAAACTAAGTCATGTCACCAGAATTGTATCAGGGCAGCGAACTGTAAGTCATTTACTTCAAGAAGGAAATATAGGCATCGAATTTACTTTTCACACGGTTTACAGAGACTCTTAAATGACTTCAAAGTAAAATTCACATTAAGTTAGTAAGTATTAGGACTTCTAGCCATTTTATCAAGTTGTAAAGTACACAAATGGTCCCTGTGATTTACCAAAATTTTGGATTTAGTCCCCAGCTTTCCAAAAGTACACGGATGGTCCATGTGGTTTGCACTTTGTATCACATTTAGTCCCCTAATTTGGACCTGTTGAAACCTTCAGATATGTTAACTGGGGACTAAATGCGTTACAAAGTGCAAACCACAGGGACCATCCGTGTACTTTTGGAAAGCTAGGGACCAAATCCACAATTTTGGTTAAGCACAGGGACCATCCGTGTACTTTACTCTTAGTTGTATAATAGTATGATATGTATTCATATGTTGCACATGGAATGGGTTAGATTTTAGAATATGGACTCACCGGTTTCTAAGTGATCCAAGTTTTTATTGCAAAAAGAGAAGTTCGACGTATCTAGTGATATGCCATTCGTTAGTAATGTTAAATAATTTCAAGTATTTGATGTTCTATTCCTAGAAACACTTTTAGGATCACAAAATTTAATTATTTAAATTACCATTTCTTTTAGGGCATTATTATCTGAATGTTTTACCTGTGAGCTATGCAGTTAATATCGGTGATATATCAGCGGTATATCGGTTATCGGTCCCATGTAAAATATCGGTGTCAACTGTCAAATATCGGTACCGATATTATCGGCGATATTGGCCGATATTTGACCAAAATATCACCGATTTTCCCGATATCAGTACCTTTCTTCTTAGTTCTACCATTCGTCTTTCTTCTTATTGTTGCTATTAGTGTTTTAAGTGTTAATGAGTTCCTACTTGCTACAATTGTTAGTGTTTTGCAAGTTGCAAAAGGTTAATTTGTTAATGGTAGGAGAGTATACTGAATTGTTAGTGTTAAATTGCTATATAGCATGATATTAAAATTACCGATATCCACCGCGATAACCGATATCTCAAATATTGGTCCTTGACCAATATCCGATTTTTTACTGCAGTAACTGCTTAGCCTGTGAGATTGTTTTATTTAAAGAATTCAGTTGTAATTTTTCATTGTTATGAATATTTACTATGATATCGTCTTGTTGTGTAGCCAATCTTTCAAAGGTACCCACGGCCTGAGAAGGAGTATCAGTCGTTTTCCCTGATATACAACGATAGGTCTCTGGATTTGGTAGGACTTCCAGCTCATTACGCCATTGATTTTCTTACTTATTGTACCATTAATGGCCTTTTATCTGTCAATTAGCATCAAGTTTTGAGAATTAGTATTCATATTCATATTCTTGCATTCATTTTGGTTACTTAGATTTGTAAGGATAAAGATGAAGCTGAAGTATGGTTTAGTGGCCTTAAAGCGCTAATATCACGTGGCCATCAGAGAAATTGGAGAACAGAATCAAGAAGTGATGAAATCCCATCTGAAGCTAATAGTCCCAGAACATACACACAAAGAAGCTCTCCTTTACATTCTCCTTTTGGTAGTGGCAATAGCTCACAAAAGGTATAAAATCTTATCTGGTATGATTACATGTGGAAACATGCATGGGTCGGGTGGGTTGTCCAAACTTTTTAGGCTTTTTTTCTTAAATAGTTGGTGTGTCAAGTAAGGGGTAAAATGCCATTTTCATCCTTGAGGTTTGGCCAGTTTTGCTACTTTCGTCCAAAAGTTTGTTTTTCCGCATCTGGATCCAAAAGGTTTAAGTCATGCCATTTTCATCCGGCTAGTTAACTCCATCCATTTTTCTTCGTTAAGCCAGGGGTATTTCCGTCTTTTTTGTTAACTTAAAGGGCAATTTGGTCTTTTTCACGTTATGTAAAAAGAACAAATACCCCTGAAAAGGACCGAATTGCCCTTTAAGTTAACAAAAAAGACGGGAATACCTCTGACTTAACGGAGAAAAATGGATGGAGTTAACGAGCCAGATGAAAATGGCAAGATTTCAAACCTTTTGAATCCAAATGTGGAAAAGCAAACCTTTGGACGGAAGTCGCAAAATTGGCCAAACCTCAGGGACAAAAATGACATTTTACTCGTCATATAAGATTAAACATTTTGACATACACCGGTTAAATGTCACGTTATGCTGTGCATTTACAGGACACTATCGATCATCTCAGCCTTTATACTCCATACGGAAGCCCGCCTAAATACGGTCTAGAGAAAACATCACCAGACGAGACGTTATACAAGCTTCCTCCCAAGGGTTTCTTTCCACCTATTCCCGCCAACGGCTCGACCCATTCAGTATCATCTGGCGGGTCCGACAGCATGCACAGCCACTTAAGAGGAATAGGAGTAGACGCCTTCAGAGTAAGCTTATCAAGTGCAGTCAGCTCATCAAGTCAAGGTTCGGGTCACGATGACGGAGATGCGTTAGGTGATGTTTTCATTTGGGGTGAATCCACTGGTGATGGAGTTCTAGGTGGTGGACCCCACAAAGCAAGCAGCTGTTTCGATATTAAGATTGATTCTTTGTTACCTAAAGCTTTAGAGTCTGCAGTAGTCCTTGATGTTCAAAACGTTGCTTGTGGTGGAAGGCACGCTGCATTAGTTACAAAACAAGGAGAAATATTCTCATGGGGAGAAGAATTGGGTGGTAGGATAGGGCACGGTATCGAGTCTGACGTTTTACATCCGAAATTAATCGATTCCCTTAGTGCTACAAACATTGAACTTATCGCATGTGGCGAGTATCACACGTGTGCCGTTACTTTATCAGGCGATCTATACACATGGGGTGAAGGGCATTTTGGTATTTTAGGACACGGGAATGAAGTCAGTCATTGGGTTCCAAAGCGAGTAAACGGTCCGTTAGAAGGGATCCACGTTTCTTCAATTGCGTGTGGGCCCTGGCATACAGCTGTTGTGACGTCAGCTGGTCAACTTTTTACTTTTGGTGATGGAACTTTTGGTGTTTTAGGTCATGGTGATCAGAAAAGCGTTTCGATACCTAAAGAAGTTGAGTCACTAAAAGGACTTCGAACCGTACGAGCCGCTTGTGGCGTTTGGCATACGGCTGCAGTTGTAGAAGTTATGGTCGGTAATTCAAGTTCTAGTAATTGTTCTTCGGGAAAACTGTTTACGTGGGGAGACGGTGATAAAGGTCGATTAGGACACGGTGATAAAGAAACGAAATTAGTACCTACTTGTGTTGCCGCACTCGTGGATCCAAATTTCTGCCAGGTGGCATGTGGGGATAGCATGACTATAGCACTTACGACTTCGGGTCACGTCTATGCCATGGGAAGTCCCGTTTACGGTCAACTTGGAAACCCTAAAGCTGACGGTAAGATCCCGTTTTGCGTTGAAGGTAAGCTTTTAAAGAGTTTCGTAGAGGAAATAGCTTGTGGGGCCCATCACGTTGCGGTTTTAACTTCAAGAACAGAAGTTTTCACTTGGGGAAAAGGAGCTAATGGTCGATTAGGTCATGGAGATATCGAAGACAGAAGTTATCCGACTTTAGTTGAAGCGTTAAAAGACAAACAAGTTAAAGGCATTGCTTGTGGTACTAATTTTACGGCAGCTATATGTCTTCATAAATGGGTTTCGGGAATCGATCAGTCTATGTGTTCTGGGTGTCGTTTACCATTTAATTTCAAGCGAAAACGCCATAACTGTTACAATTGTGGTCTTGTTTTCTGTCATTCATGTAGTAGCAAGAAGTCGCTGAGGGCATCTATGGCACCGAATCCAAACAAACCGTATCGTGTTTGCGACAATTGTGTAAACAAATTGAAAAAAGCTATTGAAACCGATGCACAATCTCAGTCTTCTATGAGTAGGAGAGGAAGCATAAATCAAGGGTTAAATGAGCAAAAATTGCAAAATGAAAAAAATGATAATTCGATTTCGGAATTACGGTCCCGCCCTCGTCTTGCTAGGTTAGCTTCAATGGAATCATTTAAACCAATGGAAAATTATTCTTCTAGAAGAAACAAGAAGCTAGAGTTTAATAGCAGTCGTGTGTCACCTACTCCTTCTGGAACAACCTCTCAATGGGGTGGTCTTAGTATATCCAAATCGTTTAATCCGGTTTTCGGTTCTTCTAAAAAGTTTTTCTCGGCTTCGGTCCCGGGCTCGAGAATTGTTTCTCGGGCCACATCACCCGTTTCCAGACGGCCCAGCCCGCCACCTCGGTCCACCACTCCGACACCAACTTTGACTGGACTATCATCACCCAAGATCATGGTGGATGATGCTAAAAGGACAAATGATAGCCTCAACCAAGAAGTTACTGCACTAAGAGCACAGGTATGTTACTTAGCAATTTTTTTCATTCTTGTATAATTTTGATATAATTTTAACCCGTATTTTTGAATGAGTCATACATGTTGACAATTTATAAGCGAGTTATTGGGTTTTAAGCTGGTTATCGATAAACAGTTTTATGATGAGTATGAGTGTGATAAGTAAATAATATAGTGTGCCAAGACTAACATTATTATGATATGACTAACCATGTAAAATGGAAACCGAAAATAACAAAAAAAAATATAAAAGTTTTTTTTATTAAATAGATAAACGGGTCAACCCGAACCCGACTTGTTTTCGTAAACGGGTCTTGTTAGTCGACTTGAACCTGTTTTTTTTTCGTGTCGGGTTTCGAGTCAGGTCAAGAATTGCCGCCCATAGTTGGAGGTGGGTTTTATATAAAATAAATAAAATTATTTTGTTTTTTTAACGGCCACAATGGCCCCTGAGATGAAAAATGACATATTTGCCCCTGATTTAACAGACCTCATTAACACCGTCTGAAAAGCGTGTTGAAATGGCAAATGTACAACATGCCAGGGGCCCTAGTGATAAAAAAAACTTTTCTGTCTAAAGTGGCATATGTGGCCAAACGTCAGGGGCCATTTTGACAGTTTATTGATTAGAACATTGTTGTTAATAACTTGATGTGTTTTATGTCCCCAAACTCGGCCGTTGTATACTCGTATTTATTTTGGTCTTCATTTCAGGTTGAAAATCTTACAAGTAAAGTCAAACTTCAAGAAATCGAGTTGGAACGGACTTCTAAACAACTGAAGGAGGCAATGGCAATCGCATCGGATGAAAGCTCAAAATGCAAGGCAGCAAAAGAAGTGATCAAATCGCTTACATCACAGGTAAGTTGCATCATGTTAAACCGTTACGTTGTTTGACTTTTTTACTGATGCTGTCTTTGTTCTTTACTTCAAACAAAGCTTAAAGACATGGCAGAAAGGCTTCCTGTGGGACCCGCACGGGACATCAGATCTCCTTCCTTCACTTCTTTCGCCTCCAATCTCTCTTCCAGTGATGTCTTATTAAATGCTTCTGTTGACCAGCCTAATGGTCAAAGTCAAACAACATCATATAAGGAAGCTGATTTAAGTGGTTTAAACACCCCATCATTGAATGGATCAAGCACCATTGGAAACCGCAGTTTGGGCCAGAACAAAGCAGTTCAACAAGAAGCAACTACAAGAAATTGTAGCAGAAGCAAAGACGGTGAAGATGAATGGGTCGAGCAAGATGAACCGGGTGTTTATATCACTCTCACATCTTTGCCTGGAGGTATTAAAGATCTCAAGCGGGTCCGCTTTAGGTATGTTTACTCAATTATGTTCATTTGTGTTCATTTATATTTGTTCATTATGTTCATTTGTGCTGTTTATTTTTTGTTAAATTATGTTCGTTTAAGTTTATTTGTTTATGTTCGTTTATGCTCGTGAACTGTTCGTTTAGGTTTTAAACGAACGAGCATAAACGAACACGAACATGACCATTTTCTTAACGAACGAACATGAACAAAAAGATGTGTTCAATTATATGTTTGTGTTCGGTTAAAGTTAGATGAACGCACACGAACACGCCTCTGTTCGTGTTCGTTCGGTTCATGTACAGGCCTAGTGTTAATGGGTTGATTATAACATGGTAATTATTTATAAATATTTAGAAAGTAAAGACAATAAAGTGTTTCACATAAACACTTGTTTCACTGATACATTCACAGAAATTTAAGTTCATTGAATTTCTTTTAACTATCTATAACTATTTAAATACAGTCGAAAGAGATTTAGTGAGAAACAAGCAGAGCAGTGGTGGTCTGAGAATCGGGCCAGAGTTTACCAACGTTACAATGTACGTTCGGTTGATAAATCAAGCGTAGGCGTTTCAAGTGATGACTTGGCACAGTGACACATAGACACATCATTTGTAAATGAATTTTTCCCAGTTATACTACTCTCTACTCTCGGGTTTCTACAAAGCAAAGATTGTACTAATTTGAATTGTCTGGTTTGCCACATCATCTCATCATTGCAAGGTTTCCTATAACAACAAGAGATTCGGTTACGATTCTGCCTTCCGTTTATCGCGTCAGTTGTTTCCTGCTTTTAAGGTTGATGAGTTGATGAATATGTAAATTGATCCTAGGTTTTCTAGAAACCTGCTGCTACTCTGTATATTCATAGCTGTCATATATCTTAAAATCTTGCTGATTGCTTCTAGTTTGCTATCATCTAATATTCACTTTTTTTTTCATTCTCACACATGTATTTTCTTTTTCACTGCTAAATTTTGTATCCATATGTTTGATTTCCAACAGGCGGATTGGATCGGATCCGACCACTTTTAACCCAAACTGGTCTCAAAATCAGATTTGGGTCGGTTTAGGGTCTGGTTTTGGTCACGACCCGTTTGGGTGTGCACTTGTAAACTCTAAATCCCATCTTGAAACAAGAAAACGGAAACAAGTCAGGTGACTAGAACTATATGTTTTGTTTTTTCTTATTCGTGGAAATAATGATAAGGTTGGGGTTGTATTGTTTGACAGCTAAGGGGTTTTCAATAAATCAAATAAAAAAGATTAATGCGTGTTTTTAGAACTATATGTTTTTGTTTTCTATTTGGTAATATGAATGTTTGATTTTGGTTCTTTGGATTTGTAGTTTCTGTTTTAATTTGTGTATTCCGAACCAGACTCAATGGTTCACCGTACCGGATCGTATCGAAATGAACTTACCCCCTCTGTACCGAATTCGTCCTATCTAGCGAACCACGTACCCGAACCGGAGCGAACCGCGAATTAGATGACTATGGACTAGACAAATCCCAAAGTCAGAGCGGTTTAGATTTGAGGCCTGAAGACTGATAATTCAGGCTACTCAAAAAAGAGTTTTGAGTAGTTTGGTAAAAGAAAGGCATGATACTATGATAGGAATTAAAAAAAACAAATAATAATAATGATAAACCAAAAAAAAAAAAAGATAAATAAAAAGCCAATATGGGGACCCATTTGGTGGCATATAAGTTCTAGGTTCAGTCATAGGCTGCATGATTGGTGAATAGTAAAGCGCAAGCGTCACTATTCAAAAAAATAAAAAATAAATGCTGCATGATTTCCAAAATCTCCTCCTTACTCGGTCGAAACCCTTTGCCAAATCAGTATAAATTTGCAGCCAAAATCACCCAGATTTTCTTCCTTTCTCATGTCCAAAACAGCTTAGAATGACTCTTTTACCCCTGGATCAATTCTTCTCTTGACCCGCAACCTGTTGATCCTTTAGACCCGTTAAACTCGATTAACCCAAAATTCCTTAGGTTTTTGATAGAATAACGAGTCGAAAACAAGTTATTTTGACACATTATAAAATCTTTTGCACATCCTTTTTCGCAACCAACGATGCTCACTTCATACAAACTGTCACTTTTTAAGTTGTAAACGAACCACCGTTTGACATTTAAGTGATGTGTAACTAATATGTCACCACTTTCGTTCCAGAAACCTATGACCTTTACTACACCCACATCAAGAGGTGGTTTCAGCTTGAACTCACAATACATCACCCATCCTCTCTCCTTCAATACCCACACCTCCACCCTATAGCGCATGGCATACACAAATCCAAGTTGACCATGTAAGTTAGCCAAGCCCGGATAACAAATATCATGATTGACATGACGCAGTATTTTTCTAGGAGGTTGAATCAACCCGAATTCCTCGGTTTTCACGTCAAATCCAATTATTAATGGCAGTTCGTGTCCTTTATTGTAATACGCTAACCAATGCAGACATCCATTAGCGAACACGCCTACACCATATACAGGATAAGATGGGACTTTGGGTATCTTTCGCCACGAGTCTGTGCCCAATACATGCACCATGACTTGTTCTCTCTTCATGACGCACACCATCTTGAAAGTGCTGGTGGAATCATCAAAGCCAAGCCCGCTTGCGAACAAAAATGATGACGGCATCCTGATGGGCGGAAGCTCATAACATTCTCTTTTTAGAGGATGGATCACAACCAAAGTAGTGGTGCCAGGGTGCCATTGTGACACGTAGAGCAGACCATTGCATGCGGAATTGTCATACCAGCTGTTACACATAAACCCCATAGCAGGTGGCTTCGTTCTCACCTCTAGGGTACAACTACCTGCTCGGCCTGCTTCTTCTTTACGTTCTGAAAAACAGAGTGCACATGGTGAGTTGCGTTCACCATAAGATAATTCATGGAGCATGAGGAGCAAGGGATCGTGCACTGCGGCTCGTTTTGCATGCATGGTTTCAAGGTAAGGATCGTTGATGTAGCTGCACCATGGCTTGCTTACACAGCGGAAACGAGCCAAAGATTTCACAGGCATTCTTGAAAAGATGTCGTACATGATTTCCGAAGGCAACTCAACCATGATTGTAGATTTGATGAGGTGAAAACGTGGTTCAGAGATTAGGGTTTGCTTGATTATAATTCTTAACCTGCGACTGCGAGCAGGGCCGTCTCCGAAAATGTTCGAAAATCTTTAGGCCCTGTGCGAACAGAAAATACGGGCCCTTAAATATAACTTTTTAAATAGAATATATATAAAAATTATATATATGAAAATGAATTAATGTCATTTGAATCAACACCAATCATTTAATGTAACTTGACAAAATTAGTCAATTAATGTCATTTGCATTTAATAAATAGATAAGAAACAAAATGAAAAACAAAACTGAGGACGCCAAGAGTAGAACCCGTGTCTTCTTATTATTAAAGTGACCAGGGCCGTCTCCAAGAATCCAACAGCCTTCAAGGGGCCTGTGCAAGTAGAGAAGAAGAGGGCCTATTTATAAACTTATAAAAAATAAAGAGTAAATTACAAGTTTTGTCCTTTATGTATGTCCAAAATTGCAGGCGCTGCCCTTTGTCTTTAAAATTGATGAGTTTTGTCCTTAATGTTTGCAAATCTTGCACGTTATGTCCTTTAGGCCAAACCCAGTTAATTTTTTTTGTTAAATCTGGTCACTCAAGGGTATTTTAGTCTTTTTACCTCATTTATTTAATAGTATTTAAAAAATAAAACAAAATAATTTAAAATATTATTATTATTTTAACTATATATATATAACCTCCATCACCACCACCCTTCACCACCACCAGCACCCTCCACCGCCACCGCCACCACCCTCCACCGCCGCTACCACCCTCCATCTCCTCTGCTCACTGCTGCTTGTATCTATTCCTGATCAGGTGGAGGATTCTGATTGATACACATAACAATAAAAAAACATAACAATACAATCAAGAACAACATCAAATTGTACTTCAAATCTCATCACAAAAACAACAAATTATGAATAAAAGTAAGCACAAAAACCCTAAGGCAACCTATTCAAACTCAAACTTTAGAACAAACACATAATCAGCTATACAAGCATCAATTAACAATTGAAAACTTGAAAAATTACACAGATATATGAAATTAACCCTAGAACTTGAAACAACATGAACTGATTACACAATTGATTGGATTTAATTAAGATAGATGAAGAGAATTTGGGGAAAACAGACCTGCGTAATAGCGAAGACTGGAATAATCGATTGCAGAGAAATTAAGATGACAATGAGTTTTACCTGCGCTGATGATGTTAGGGTTTGAGATCATTTCCGTCACCTGCAACTCCACCGCCCCCTGCTACCCCTGCATCTCCGGCGGCCAGCATCTCCGTCGCCTGCATCTCCGTCACCTGCATCTCCGTTACCTTCATCTCCGTCAGCTGCATCTCAGGTGGTCGGCGATGTTCAGTAGGTTAGAGAGAGGAGAAACAAGGGTTAGAGAGAGAAGGCAGAGTTTTATGATGTTTTTATATATATTTTTTATTTTAAATATCTTTTTTATACTTACCCAATAGTCCCTAAAGATAAGTTCTTTTACACAATAGTCCCTATAATGGTGAAAAGACAAATGTACCCTCATGTGCTCTGCACATGCCTTCATTTAACCAAAAAATCTAACTGGGTTTGGCCTAAAGGACATAACGTGCAAGATTTGCAAACATTAAGGACAAAACTCATCAATTTTAAAGACAAAGGGCGGCGCCTGCAATTTTGAACATACATAAAGGACAAAACTTGTAATTTACTCAAAAATAAATAATATGACGATATATAGGCAGCTGGAAAATAGAAAAGAAATTAAAACCTAAAGAATAGGCTGATGGAAAAAAAAGTAAAGAGCGTGTTTCGAACTTCAGCTTCTTCTGTGCAATAATTGGGGAAAACCACCAGACCATTAATCCATTAATGTTTAAGATCCTGCTAAAAATCTCTATATACAAAATATATATAAAATTAAAATTATGGGCCCCTTGAGAGTGTGGGCCCTGTTCGGTTGCCCACTCTGCACTTGGCCCAAGCCGGCCCTGCCTGCGAGATTAATCTTGAATTTTGATGGTATATAACTATACTAGTATTAAGCCTCTGCGTTGCAGCAGTTGTTATAAAATTGTGTTAAGTAGTAGCAATATTATACCATTGTCAACGACCACCAACACCGGAAATACTCGTAAAAACAAAATAAATAAAAACGAGAAAAAATTAACGCCGATCGAAAAACAGACGTAAAATCTTTGAATCACGCACGCTCGTTGCTGAGAAATTAAATCGAAATGTAAAACATAGAAAAAAATAACTAAGTCCATCCAGGACCCGCGTGTTGAACGGACTTGTCAAATGCAGAAAAATAGATTTGACGTGACAGACCAGTCAAACGGGAAAAAAAATATACGAAAAAATGTTGAATCTCACACGCATGTTGCGGTGTGTTAACTCACAAAATTTAGAACGAAACGAAAAATTTGGGAAAGATGAAAAGTATGATGGACCAAAATTGAAAATAAAAAAGAGTTGGGATTAAATTGTAAAGATGAAAAGCTTTGGGTTAAAAATAGAAAAAAAAAGGATCGAAATTGCAAAATTAAAGTTATTTATTAATTTTAGATAAAAATAAGGATAAAAATAAGTGGTATCTATATATTGGTTATTAACTAATATTAATATTAAAATAAATTTATTAAACAAATATAAATAAAATTTATGAGGTTGAAGGAGATAATGCCATGTGTCATTATTTGGAGTATTTTATTATAAGTTAGATTAGATATAGCTATGAATCCGTTAACTTAGTTTTTTATTTATTTGTAAGTCCCGAAACCGAGATCACAATGATATCGCACAACTCGTAAGGTGGCGGAATCACACAAACAAGCTGTAAAAGAAACAAAGAGATTAAGAAGAAGGATGATTATCTATTCAAATGATTCAAAACTTGCATACAAAGCTTTGTCAAATACAAGATTCACCAAAATCACCAACGATGCACCTATGACAACACCTACTATTTATAGCAAAGGATTAGGGAGGATGCTCCCTAAACCCTAGGCCCAAAACTACCCAAATAAGCCCAAATACAACCATTAATCCAACACTCCTACTAATCCACTAATTAACTTATCCATAAACCTTTAAAGGCCTAACATTATTAAATAGCAAAGTAAATCAATTCCATTGATACACAATATAAAAGTTTGGGTTAGTTCCGGTCTTCCGAATGCACTCTGCCAGATTGTTGGATGGGGAAATAAAATAAAGCTTGTCGTACCCATGACTTTATAGCCTAGTGGTATTTTGGGGGTGGTATAAGGCTTCGGGACCAAAAGGTACTGGGTTCGATTCCCACTAGTGGGTTTTTTCCATATTTATTGGGTTTCCTCCTGAATTGATGTATAGGCATTATGCCTAGTAGAGATGGATATGATCGGGTGGTTCCGCTGGTGGCACGATGATACTCCAGTGGTCCGTCAGTGATCCATATTTGTTGTTAAAAAAAAAATAAATAAAGCTTGTCCTCGTTATGCGGTCGAGAACATTTATATTACTAGGATATAGACTCGTATATATTGGGTGTTCTTCGAGATATTTTTCAAGTTTCTGGTTTTTGGGTCGAGTTGTTCGGGTTTTTGGTTAGGAAAGAGTGACCTGATAATTGACCCATTTTAAGTTCGGATTGGTCGGGTTCGGTTAGTTTGGGTCGGGTTATTCGGTTTTTGTGTTTAGATATAAAATAAAAATAGGGTGATGGTATTTGTACATCCCCCAAAATAAGGTGCACATACCCCTATACGCCGCGTGCGTATAAAGCAATGGGGGACATAGAGAGGTTTAGTGCATTAAATGCATTAGAAAAATATTTCTATACGTAGCTTAGACTGTGGGGTATGGGGCTTGGGTTGGGGCGTGACCCTTGGGGCTTGGGTTTGAAGCCGGGCGTGGGACGGGCTAGCGGTCCGATGTGGCGGCCTCCTATTCGCTTTGTTGGCCATGTCATAGCGGGTGTTTGAATTTTAAATTCTAACCGTTTGGCCAAGCCAAGCGGTCACCCCAACCCCCAACAGTCAACATCCCCTATAAATGTAACCCCAACCCCACCGGCTACCCCATCCCAAGCCATCGCTGTCCACCGCTACCTCCATTTGATCGAACCCGCTACCCCAACCCACTTGACCGATGGCCTCTTGGACCCACGAATAAGAGCTAGCTCTCGTCACAAGCGTCGTTGACGCTATGAAGGGGCGACAACCCGGCCAAACACGATATTGGCCGGAAGTCTTCGCAAGCTACCGACATAACGTCGGACATGACCGGCACAACTTAAACGCGTGCCAACATAAATGGCGCGAGCTATGGCCCAAGCTTGATCGTTTCAAGGCCTACTACGAAGCCGTTCCGAGCGGTGAGTTAAGCCACGAGGACCAGGTGACGGTGGCGAACATTGAGTTTCGGGGCAAGGAGCGAAGGCCGTTCGACAAGCTCGCGCTTTTTGAAATTTACCTAACGCTCTAGGTTTTTTTTTATTTTGTAATCGTTTTTAGGTTTTTTTTTGTAATTTTTAGGTTTTTTTTTTATTTTGTAATCGTTTTTAGATTTTTTTTTATTTTGTAATTAATAAAATTTTAGGCATTTTTTTTAATAAACTGCCAAGCCAAGCCACGCCCCAACCCAAGCCCCGCCATACCCCACGGACACATCACTCACCGGTGGGGGGCTCCAACTCCACGTGTCAACTCATGTCTCCAACCCAAGCCCCACCATACCCCAAGGTCACTGTATAAGGGTATCTTGATTGGAAACCATAACCTGCAAGATCATATAGCTATGATTACCTACCATTTTTATTTATAATAACAAAATAAAGCAAACACATGCTAGATTAACCCATGATCTCCAGCTTTTTAGGATCCAGATACACCGTTCACGACCATGGAACTCGGTCAATCCTAGACCACTTCTTTACCTATAAACCGTTAGTTGTTCAATGACCCATGAACGAACCCATGACCCAATAACGTGCCGACCCATGACTCATAAACGAACACAATTAACCCAACATAAATTAGGATTTTATTAAATAGGAAAGTAAATCAATCCAAAGTTTAGGTTGATTCCACATGCAGGAAGATGATAATAAAAAAAAATTGCATCAATACAATCTTGAACCAAGAAAACAACACAAGTCAACTATCCATTTGAATTCAAACTGAAATGATACAAAATGTGGTCGTTGAAGATTGTGACAAATTTATTAAGCTAATCAAAAGGAGTTTTTATTAGCTTACAAAAAGTCTATAATAAAAAGAAAGCACAAATATGGATAAAAAAAGAACAATATTGTATCAAATCTACTAGCTGGTAACAAACAAATTGGCTAACGTTTATTCCTTAGGCTTTTGACTGAATAACGGGTCGAAAACAAGCTATTTTGATACATTTGGATATCTTTTCGACCTTCTTTTTTCCCAACCAACAAAGTTCGCTTCATAAAAACTTTCACCTTTTAAGTTGTAAACGAACAACCTTTTCTCTCCTTTATATGTCACTAATATGTCCCCGTTTTTGTTCCAAAACCCTAAAACCTTTATGCGACTATTAGAGAGACATGGTTTATGCTCAAACTCACAGTGCATCACCCACACTCTCTCCTTCAACACCCATACCTCCGCGCTATGTTTTGTGGTCATATACACATATCCAACTTGACCATATAAGTTGACCAAGTGCACATTAAACATACTAGGAGGTCCTTTTCTAAGAGGTTTATAAATTAAACCGAATTCCTCGGTCTTCATGTCAAATGTTATTAGTCTGCTGTTATCAGGATCATCACTAGCTAACCAATGCAAACATCCATTAGAAAACACTCCTTCACCATCTACGTGATAAGATGGGGCTTGGGGTATCTTTCGCCACGAATCTGTGCCCAAGACATGCACCATGGTGCATAGACCCTCATTCACCTGATGAGGGTCTATGCACCATGGTGACTCGACTTGTTTTCTTGGTACGATGCACACCATCTTGAAACTGTTGGTGGAATCATCGAAGCCAAGCCCACATGACCACTCGACACATAACTTCCCATCATAAGAAAAACGATTCCCCCATGCTGGATCTTGGGTGAATGGTGTCTTGAGTTGTGGCAGCTGATAACATTCTCCCCTTAGAGGATGGATCACAACTAAAGTGGTGACATCATAGAGGTACTGTTTCTGTGACGAATAGAGCAGACCATTGCAAGAACCTAGAACTACGTTATTATAACTCCACCACTTACACATAAAATCCATAACCGGTGGATTCGTTCTCACCTCTAGATGAGTACAAGTATCTGTTTCTTCTTTATATTCCAAAAAACTGAGTGCGCAGAGTGATTTGGAATATTCAGATGGAAGTTTATGGATCATGATGAGCGTGGGATCGTTCACTGCGGCTCGTTTGGCATGCATGGTTTCAAGGTAAGGATCGTTGATGTAGTTGCGCCATTGCTGGCTTACACACCGGAAACGAGCCAAAGATTTCAGTGGCATTCTTGACAAGATATCGTACACGATTTCGGAAGGCAACATAGCCCATTGAAGACGTGGTTTGGAGTTTAGGGTTTGCATGATTATTATTATTCGTAACCTGCAAGATTGATCTTAATGATATTTATAGTTATGAATCCATTAAATTAGGGTTTTGTTCAATAGAAAAGTAGATCAATCCATTTGTTTAAATTTAAACTACCAAAGTTTAAGGCTGTGCGATTCGGGATAGACTGGGCCACGCAAAGTTGTTGATTTGTGAAATAAAAATAAACCTTAACTAATTGAACTCTCTATATAATATCTTTATCTTAAAATAACTCTCTATATAATATCTTCATCTTAAAATATATTGTAGATTTTAAAAAACATAGATAACAAAATTAATTTAAATATTCATGGAGTCGTGACTAAACTTTATGATGTTCGACTATACTTTAAATATTCACGGAGTCGTGACACAACTTTATGATGTGCGACTATACAAAATCGTTGTCGAGTTAGTTTCACACGGTATAAATAATCAAATTTTATCTCCATCTAAAAACACACTCTAATTTATTTGCAAATAATTATGTTTAGTATCTTCGAATGTTTTGGTTTACACACCATATTCAAAAAGGATATAACCACCAAAATACTCGTTTTGACCACGAATATCTACTTGAATTAAGGATGGCAATGGATCGGGTTTGAGATGAGTTTAGGTAATCCTAATTGCCTCAAACCCGGTTAGATAAGCTCATACCAAACCTTTCCTAAAAGTCGTCGGGTTTCTAGCAGCTATATACCCATCAGGTGTCGGGTATACCTGTGAATTTCGGGTAAACTCGTTAATTTAAAAGCTTACCCATTGGGTATACCCGACCCAAAACTCATCAGATAACATTACTAATCAGTTACATATAGTAGTACCACTATAAAAATATATCAAATAATTACAATATATACGGAACAAAATACCTATATGTAAAAGAATGGATGTATCATATATATGCATATTTGATAATATTAAAGAAATTATATTGGGTAAACGGGTACACTTTATTAGGTAAACGGGTGTACCACCAAATCCCAAACTCGTCCCAAACTCGCGAAAAAAATAAAAAAAACATTCCCAATCCCGTCTCAAACCTGATTAACCGACACCAAACCCGTCCCAAATGTGTCGGGTTTCGGGTTTGATTGCCATACCTAACTTGAATAGACATCGACTTTTACGTTTGTTTAAGTTGGTTGTAAATGAGCTGGATTTTCTGTGTGCTAATGAAATAGCTTGATTACCAAAGTATAGACTATGGGGGAGCCTGATTATCGGATTGTGTGCTATGAAGGAGTCGAATTATCAGAGTGTGAGATGTGATGGAACTAATTTATAATGCCCTTGTTCGAGATACAAACAAGAGATTGAACAAAATTGTTCGCCTCTTTTTATTATTAATCAATGAAAGCACAATAATACAATACCTTCAACTATCTGATTTTACTAACCCATTAGACCATGTGTAGTCATAAAACCCCTTAGGGGGCGTTATGCAATAAGTGACAAAACGCGTAAGAGAGAGACTTTATGGGGCTTTATATCACAAGAGGGTGTAGTGGGATTATATATGTATGGGGCTTTATATATATGTATGTATGTATATATGTGTGTGAGTGGGGGAGGATGGGCCACGGCGTAATGCTCTTCGCGGGGACCGGGATTCAACCACCCACAGTGCCCGCCGTATTGGTGTTTGGCGGCGCTATGGGGCGTTATGCTCCATTCTCCCGTGATATCAAGCCCCACTACGGGTGGCCTTACTAGTTCTAACTCAATTCAAACTCCATTAAATAAGTAAATAAACTAACTAGATAAACATATCTGATAACCTGATAACCGATAATTGAAACTATTTAAATTAATAAACCAAAGGCTCTAACTATTTGCACACCTTGGCAGGCTATCTACACACTTAGGGTTTACATACGCTACGCAGAGACCTATACGCAGCGTATAGGTCTTTACGCAGCGTATGTAAGGGGCAGGTACACGACCAGACAGTCAAACCTAGTACCATGTCAAATCAGTCTGACATACGCTGCGTATAGATCTATATGCAGCGTATAGAGGTAACCCTATACACTGCGTATAGATCTATACGCAGCGTATGTCAGACTGATTTGACACTGATATGATGTTGTCTAGGCACGTGAATAAAGCAATACGGGGAGTAGAGAGCGATACGCTGCGTATTTCAGTAAATTTGAAAGTCTATTTATCCATGCATCTCTGCTTCCCTTCGACTTCATCTCTTGTTTTGTTTTTCATCTTCTTCTTCACTAACAATTTATACCCAACCCAAAATCATTTGTTCTGTTTTTTTGTTCAATATTGTTAAAATGTCATCATTTTGGAACGAGAATTATTTCGGTAATCGCTATTCTAACGACACATGGGGAGCAAATGATGCCAATGAGGAGGAGGAAGTTGTGTCTGGAGTCCCTGTTGATCAAAAAACACAGTTGCCAGACTTGAACGAGACTCCCACTCCACCTGTTGATGAACCAAATTACCCGGCGCATCAAGTGTATCCGGATTACGGATACGGGTATGAATCTCCGTAC
Source organism: Helianthus tuberosus (assembly GCA_030545235.1). Lineage (NCBI taxonomy): Eukaryota > Viridiplantae > Streptophyta > Magnoliopsida > Asterales > Asteraceae > Helianthus > Helianthus tuberosus. The sequence continues at coordinate 197,591,031 of CM060424.1, forward strand.
GTGCAACAAAGTGGATACGGTGCTGAGAATGCACCTGTTGATGAACCATATTACCCGACGCAGCAATCGTATCCGGGTTACGGATACGGGGGTGAAGGTGGATACGGGGGTTACGGTGGATACGGGGGTGAAGGTGGATACGGAGGTGAAGGTGGATACGGGGGTGAAGGTGGATACGATAGATATGGGGGTGAAGGTGGATACGGAGGCTACGGTGGATACGAAGAATACGATGGATACGGTTATGAGCCCCGTAACACACCACTGTATGATGATTATGAACCATCTACCCCGGGTAATCCGTTTCAAATAAAGGAGGTATCATATTAATATTTGTATTATTTTTATAATAATTATCATTATTGTTAGAATTATATTGTTATTGTTGTTATTATTATTATTATTGTTAAAAATATTATAATTATTATTATTATTATTATTATTGTTATTATTATTATACTACAAATAGGCCGAATGTTGAAACAAAATTCACAGAGGTTATATACGCTGCGTATAGGTCTCTACGCAGCGTATATAAACCATGTAAAAATCTGATGCTTCAAACCTATCAAAATGACCCTAAATTTTCAGATGGTTTATATACGCTGCGTAGAGACCTATACGCAGCGTATATAAAACTTGTTTTCTGTGCAATGATTGGTTATTAGGCACTGAGATCCATGGTTTATCTACGCAGCGTATAGGTCAATACGCAGCGTAGAGGGTTAACCCTATACGTTGCGTATTGACCTATACGTTGCGTAGATAAACCCTAGTTTTGCTAGGGTTTGGTGTGCCAATAGGCACATTAGTGTGCCAATAGGCACATTAGTGTGCCAATAGGCACACCCAAACCAAACTATCTTCATCTCGAACCCACTTGATTTTTTTTAACTCATCTAAAGTTTCGGACAATCCTCCAAATTAAAATTATCGGTTCATTGTTTCACTACAAGAAAAAAAAGGATCAATAGCCCAGCCCATTGTCCTCCTCTAATTAGTTGTTTTCATTGATTTTTTTTTTGGTTTTTTGAACAAATGTAAAAATCCAGGCCCAGCCCAGAGAGTGTGCCAAACTTTTTTTTTGAAAAAAAAAAGATAAAAATGCTTCTATATATAAATAAATGGCAAAATTGCATTTTTCGTCCTTTATGTTTCAGATTTTCGACAGGCGCTGTTATTTAAGTTTAAAAATTACACTCTATGTCCTTTATGTTTGCAACCTATTACAGGCGGTGTCCTTTCTTGTCAACCCAGTTATCTTTTAATGTTAAAACCCCTCTTTGTAAAACTCCTTAACAACAGGGACCATATGTGTAATTTTTTATGTTATCCCCTTCACTTTCCACATTATAACCTCCATTTCAAAAACCCCCAAATTTTAGGGTTCAATTCAATTCAGTAGATAACACGGTGGAACATGTTCCTCCAGAAGACCATCTCCGTGGCGGCTCCGTCGTCTCCGTACGATAACCACCGTCTCGGAACACCGTCTTCCCGCCGTAAACTGGCCGGAAATTGGAGGAACACATATCAACTGTTAAAATAGAGGCACCTCAGAAAGCCATTGCTCTGTTTCAATCAGCTTATGGCTCGCTATGGTGCCTACAAATTCTCTCTTTCACACAGATAACATGGTGGAACGAGGAGCTTGGTTGAAGGCGACGGAGAAGATGAAGAGGTGTTGGACGACAAAGGTGGTTCAGGTACTGTAGATGACGCGGTGATGAAGGTGTGAACTCGAAAACACGGCAGTTGCAGGTGGTGGTTATGGAGGTCCGACGGTGAAGGTGATGTTGAACGATGGTGATGATGATGTTTGTGTGAATTTTGGTTGGAATTTTGAGTGATTTTGATGATTTTTTTGGTGGGTTTTGATGATTTGAAACAGGGGTGGAAGAAGGTGAAAATCTTTTTGTCAGATCAAAACTATGGAATCACAAAACATTATTGTGTGTGCCGACTCGGGTTAAGGTAAGAGTGTTTTTGAATTTTTTTGGTTTAATTGTGTGAATTTTGGTTGGAATTTTGAGTGATTTTGATGAATTTTTTGGTGGGTTTTGAACTTTTGATGATTTGAAACAGGTGTGCATCTTCATTGCAGAGAGGAATTTTGAGTGATTTTGATGAATTTTTTGTGCAGTTTAAGAAGACGACGAAGAAGAAAGATTCTGGTGTGCATCTTAAGCTCTCATCCAATGGATTGATTTTTCCGGTGACGATTTCATGATCGCCGGTGACGGTTGCAGTTTCTATTAAGAAAGTGAAAAATGTTATAAATAGGTGTCTTGATTCAGAGAATTGGGGGCTGAGTGGCGGTTGTAAGACAAAGTGGAAGTCGCGGGTGCTTGTCGGAGAAGAAACAGACGTCGGAGCGCCGGCCGTACCCGGAGAAGATGGCCGGAGAAGATGGCTGGAGAAGATGTGGGGTTTTAACATTAAAGGTCCCTCATGTTTACAAAGTTACACATATGGTCCCTGCTGTTAAGGTGAGGGGTTTTAACATAAAAAAGTTAACTGGGTTTATGAGAAAGGACACCGCCTGTTATAGGTTGCAAACATAAAGGACATAGAGTGTAATTTTTAAACTTAAAGGACAGCGCCTGTTGAAAACCTGAAACATAAAGGACGAAAGTTGCAATTTTGCCTAAATAAATTATATACAACCCCAAATAAACAAAAACTTGTGACCCATCTCAAATGGTTTAGCCAGACTATTGATTAACGTAACCCATCTCGTAATTTACTTTTTTCAAATTTATGTCTTACTTCTACATTTATATACCATTAATTTGCAATGTTATATACTTATATCCAGTGTTTTAAAAACCGGTTTATACCGGCCGGTAATACCGGTTCAACCGGTTGCCGGAGTGTTGGCCGGTACGATTCAGTTCGGTAAATTGGGTGAGCGGCGCATGATTTGAACCGCCGGTAAATCCGGTAATACCGGTTTATGCCGCTATACCAGTACCGGTAAATTGGGTAACATTGGGTGAAATTACGAGACCTAAATTAAAAAACTTCCCTTTTAGTGAAATTATCTGGAAAAGGTGAGAAAATCATAAGCTGAATAGATGGAACTAAGAAACCCATATGCAAAATGTTCAAAATCAATGAAATTATCAACAAAAATAGGAGACAATGACGAGTTAAATTAATAAACACAAAGTGGGTTTTCAAGAATCTGTACCAAAACACATATATGAATCAAGAATCCCAGATGCAAAACCAGAAGAAGCTGAGATCTTTCACGCTGAGTGTGTGTGTACGAACAAATTCCCAAGGAAAAATGGAGAACTTGAGTTGAATCAAGAAACCCAAATTGGTACTTTAATAAATCTTTCATATTTGTGTGTAAAATTCCCAAAATAATAGAGAGAACACCAGAAATGTCAACTTAATTTTGCCAAAATCATAATGAATGTAATAGAGTATCGTAGTGGGTGGGGGTGGGGGAGACCTAAGAAAAGTGGTGAAGTCAGAGAATCCACCGGACATCTTATTGTATAGTATGAATGTTGACAGGGAAAGACTATTATTAACCCGGTTGAACCGTTCGGTATAACCCGGTTCAACCGGTTGAACCATTTTTAACTTTAACCCGGTATAATTTAAAAACCGGTTTTTAAAACATTGCTTATATCTCATGTTTTGAGGGTTTTTTAAAAAAATTGTTTTTTTTTTACTTTTAACATAAAAGTTTTTCATTTTTTTGTAATTTTAACCCCACAAAAATTATTTTTTTATTTCTAACCTAAAACTTTTCATTGTTTTGCAATTCTTACACCTAAAACTTCAAAAATTTATGTCTGATTTTATATTGTTTCAAGTCCACACTAAAACACTCAAAAACAAAGTCATTGGAACTAATATCACCTCTCATCCTTTCCTCTTGCAGCATTACAGATGCTCATTGTTGCCTCTTCTTTAGTCGAACATGTAACCCATTTTTCATATTCAAAAGAAGAGACAGACTATACGGCGGCTCCACCATCTTCTCTGGCGTCCCACCACCGCCAACCACCTCAATCTCAAACTCATGCATGACAGCCACAACCACATACTTCATCTGTAAGTAAGCCATCTCTTTCCCTAAACACATTCTAAACCCCCCATGAAAAACCGGATACTTATACTGATCTAACTGTTGGTACATCCCATTATCATCCAACCATCTTTCGGGTTTAAATTCCCTACAATCGGACCCCCACAATCTCTCCATTCTCCCCATTGCATAAGCCGAATAATCAGCAAACCACCCTTTTCCTACGAATGTACCATCGGGCAGTATATCATCATCCACCGTCAATCTAGAGTTTATTGGCACTGGTGGAAACAGTCGCATAGACTCGGATAGAGCCGCATGTAGGTAATGCAAATTTTTCAAGTCGTCGAATGTGAGATTTAACGGATGATTAATATGGTGGGTTGAGGTCATTAACATAGATATTTCTTTGTGGATCATGTGTTTACAATGCGGGTGCCCGTCTAATAGCCAAAAGAACCATGTGAGTGCAGTTGAAGTTGAATCTTTACCTGCAAGTATGAAGCTGATGATGATGTCTCTCAAGAACTTCCTCCTTTCTTCATCTTCAAACCCCATTTCCCAACTTGAAGCCATGAATCTCGATAACAAATCTTCGTTAGTTTTGTCGCCAATTTGTGTCTCTTTCGATTTGATTACTTCCATAGCGAATTGATTCACTGTTTCGATTGCTTCTTTGTACTTCCTCTCCCTCCCGACGTTGAAAAACCTTGTAAAATAATGAAACACGGCGATACATATTTAACAGAAACTAAGGAGCTAGAAAAACAAAGTACTTTTTAGCTAAACCCAAACCACCATACTAATAGTTTTGTGGTATTTAGGATAAACTGTGATCCAAACCATTTGTAACAGTTTTTCATTATGGTAAACCGAAACCGAATCGTGAAACATTAAAATCAAACCAACACCAAACCAAACCGAATCGCGGTAAATAAAAAACAAATATCTTAGAAACTTTTAACATTTTTATGCTTAGGAAACTATCTTTCTTCTATATACCCACCATTAAACGTATCTTTTGTGTTCTACCCAATGAAAAAAGTCTTTATCTATCAACAATAAAAAACAAACAAACTCGTATTCATACTGTTTTAAATACTTATCCTAGTTCTATTTTTTTAGAGTAAAATGCACGGACAGTCCCTGTGGTTTGGTGAAACTTCATCTTTAGTCTCTAACTTTTCAGAATTACACTCTTAGTCCTTGTGGTTTGACAAGTTGTTACTCGGATAGTCCCTAAAGCGGATGAAGGTTACTCGGATAGTCCCTGTGGTTAGACAAGTTGTTGCTCGGATAGTCTCTGTGTTTTGACAAGTTGTTACTTGGATAGTTCTTGTCATTTCACATCCACTTAACCAGAAAAACTAACCTCCATCCGCTTTGGGGACTATCCGAGTAACAACTTGTCAAACCACAGGGACTAAGAGTGTAATTTTGAAAAGTTGGGGACTAAAGGTGAAACTTCACCAAACCGCAGGGACTATCCGTGCATTTTACTCTTTTTTTACTAAGGGTATGTTTGGCAAAAGTAGCCAGTGGCTGGAAGCTCTTAGCTGGTGGCTGGAAGCTAGTGGCTGGAAGCTGATAACTAGTAGCTGTAGCTTTTAAATATATTTGGTGTTTGGCAGAGTAGTTGGAGCTTTTAATAAAATGTATAAAATGACCAAAATGGACATAATTAATTTAAAAAGTTTTTACATTAAAAAGTTCATTATCTTTAAAGATTAAAATAGTCATTTTTTCCTAAAAACTTGTAGCTCCTTCTAAACTCTACTAATAGTAGCGTTCAACCAAAAACTTCAAGCTTCTAATCTTAAAAGCTTCAAGCTCCTTCAACCAAACAAATGTTTTTATTGAGTAGAAGCTTTTTCTTAAAAACTTAAAGTTAGAAGCTTCTAAAATTCAAACTACTTCAACCAAACAAGTCTTTTTATTGAGTATGAGTTTTTTCTTGAAATCTTAAAGTTAGAAGCTAATAAAAGCTGCTGACCCTAAACATACAAACAATGACATCTACACAATATTATACAAAAATAGATGCATTAAAATTTCACACTCTGGTCCGGTTTATACGGTTTGAAATTTTAAACCAATCAACCAATAAACCGACCATTAAAATCAAACCGGTGAGGTGACCGATTTGAACGGTCAGAATTTCAAACAGAATTGCACACATATATCGCTAACATACCTCTTTAACTTCCAAACCACCGGCAACGGAGACATGAACCGATAGGAAGTATGTTCCACAGCAACATCAAACGCTTGAACAAACAACAAACACTTAGGATCCTTAACACCTGAAGTCAACAAACACGGGTCAACCCCAAAGGCAACGTTACATATGTTATCAAAACCAAACTTCTTCAACACAAGCTGCAAGTCAACTGTACAATCTCCAACCGACAAAAGATAAGGAACCAAAGAGTTGGATATCTGCAATCGAACCGTATCCGAAATAAACACTCTTAAAGCTTTAGTTTTGAACTCATGACTAGCAATCTTTCTTTGAGACGACCACATGTCACCGTCGGAGTTGAATATGCCGTTGCCGAGGAGTTCATGCAAGACGGTGGTGTAACGGTGGCCTTTGATGTAGTTAAGGAAGTTGTGGCGGAGGAGGTGGTGGAGGTTGGTGGGGTTGGCGGTGCAGATGCCGTGGGAGAGGTGGAGGAAGCCGTTGACTTGGAGGGTGAGAGATGGGGTGGTGGAGAGCATGTCGGTGACCCAGTCGTGGAAGCGGTGGCGGTTGCGGAGGAAGCCGATGAGGTTGCCGATGAGTGGGTAGGATTGGGGACATGGTGTGGTGGTATGGTGACGGGTGAGGTGGTGGAAGATGGTGGAGAGGAGGAGGATTGGTAGAGAGAGGATGAGGAGATAGAGGAAGTTGTCGGTGATGATGTCCAACATTTTTGTCGATGGTTGGTGGATAAGTGGTGGTGGATTAGAAATGCCATATTTTAGTCCATTTGTCATCTTTGTATGTTGACATGTTATCTTCTTCTATTTTTTTATTTTTATTTTTATTAGAGTTAAATCTTAAATGCCATAGTTTATTCCATTTCTGTTTTGAGTCATTTTGCTAGTTCAAAAAATTTCACTGTTGCTATTTTAGTCTACTTCGTTAGCTTCATTCATTTTTTTTGTTAACGAGAAGGACAATTCGGTTATTTTATGTGTAATTCTGTAAACTAGAAGGGCAATTCGGTCAAATAAAATGACCAAACTGCCTTTCTCATTAACAGAAATAATGGATGAAATTAACGGAGTGGACCAAAATGACAACGGTGAAACCTTTTTAGATCCATAAACGAAAAATGAAACCTTTGAACAAATTGGTAAAATGACCCAAACCACATGAACTAAATGGCATTTAACTCGATCTTTTTGTTATGAAATATGTTTTGGAAGAAACTAGTATCTAAGACTTCTACTTTGCGATTAGACCGTTAAACCGAGCAAAAAGTAAACATAAAACATTGAATCACGTATGCGTAATGCGGCGTGTTAACTCGCAAAAGTTAGAGCAAAATGTAAAATATATAAAACAATAACTAATTGGATCAACGCATTACGACGGAGCCGTTAAACAAAGAAACAAATAACATAAAAACGTTGAAGCATGTATGCGCATTGCAACGCGTTAAATCAAAAAAATTAGACGGATACGTAAGATGGAAAATTTGTAAAATACAAAAGGTATAAAGAAGCAAAGTTGAAAATGAAAAAGTGTTAGAAGTAAAAAATGATTGAAAAGGTTTGTGACAAAGTTGTTAAATAAGCAAACTATAAGAATTGAATATGTAAAAAAACTGAATAGTGATTCTTGCGTGAAAAGTTGAAAATTAACGTATGGTAAATAGATATTTTGATGGAAAAGTTTTGGCATATTCAAAGTTACTCGATCATATTCTTTTATGTTTTAGTATGCTACCAACTATTATGGCTTAAACGTCAAAACAAGCTTCATTTTAAAGAAACTTTACGTTTAAAAATTTGGGAGTTTAAATTCAGTATAAGTATTGGTTCGATTTCAGTACTCGATATCATTTACTCATCCTTACCAAGAACGTTTGTAGTTATCATGTATGAACGTTTGTAGTTATCATTTACTCATCCTTGTTATGTTAGTCATATCGTGGAGTCATATGGCATGTAAAGTGTCATATCAATCGTATGTTATTAACATACTAGTTATATGTAATTATTTTTTTTAGTTTAGTTATGAAAAGTTGTAAAATTTAATTATTTTTATTAGAAAAATAAAAGAAAATATATCATACGGCCCATGTGACTTTGCTTAGATTTAGATGTGTAAAGATTTAGTAATATTATTGTTCTGATTATTTTCAAACTAGTTGATGCCCCGCCCGCGTTGCGGGGCGATGACCGAATAATTCTCAAAAAAAGACTATTATAATTTTGCTAGAAAAAAAAAACAAAAACGATGATAAGACCGTAATTTTGAGCTAAGGGCAAAACTGTAATTTTTCAGGGCTAATGAGCCAGTGTTAGGCAGCTCCTTGACACGTAAATATTAAATCGAGTAAACCAATTAAAACAAAAAACCTTTATAGTTTTGGTAAAAAACTAAAACGATGGGAAAACATAATTTTTAACTGAGGGCGAAATCATAATTTTAATTCAGGGATAAATCGTAAATTAAATGGACCAATGGGGGAGTGCCAGGAAACTGCCGGCATGACTGCAATGTTACACTGGGGGCAAAATTGTAATTTCACCAGGAAAACAAACAAAAACGATAGGCAAAATGTAAATTTAAGTTAAGGGCAAAATCGTAACTTGGCTGTGAGAAAAAAACTAATGGCAAAACTATAAATTTATACGGGGCAAAATCGTAATTTTGAACCGAGGGCAAAATTGGAATTTTTAGCTGGGAGCAAAAGCGTAAATTTATTTTTAAGTGTGGGTAAAAATATAATTTTGAACTGATGGCAAAATCGTAATTTTAAGGGAAAAAAACTAATGGCAAAACTGTAAATTGAAACGAGGCAAAATCGTAATTTTTAACCGGGGGCAAAATTGAAATATTTAGCTGAGAGCAAAAGCGTAAATTTATTTTTAAGTTGGTGTAAAAACATAATTTTGAACTAATGGCAAAATCGTAATTTTAAAGTGGCATAAAATTGTAAAGTTGTTAGGCCAATAGGAGAGTGCCAGGTAGCTGCCTGGCACTATTCCCCCTGCCGCCCATCTAGCCCAATAGAAGGCAAGTACTATTGCCCCTATTGGATTTTGTAGGTATTGAATTGAATGAATACGATTTAGTGACATGTATATTTCTATTTCTATTTCTATACACTACAAAAACCATGAGGGGAAATAGTGCCTATCACCTCCTCTTGGTTGTTTTTTTTATATAACATTTAAACTTTCAGCTTCGTTAATATACGTGTTTAGTTTCTCTGTTTTTAAAAGAAGATTTTTTTTATATTGGTTAACTTTGTTTATATGAGTGTTTAGTCCCTCTGCTTTAACTTTGGTTGTGTACATGTTTAGTACCTCAAATTTTATTCTTTTAAATAATTGATTGTCACATTTTGTATTTTACTTTTAAACCTTTAACTTCGCCAATATAAGTGTTTATCCCCTCTAGTTTTAGAAAAAAAAAGTTTCTTTTTATTGGTTAACTTTGTTTATACATGTGTTTAGTCCCTCTGCTTTAACTTTGGTAGTGTACATGTTTAGTTCCTCTACTTTTATTTCTTTTAGTATTTCATCTTTTCTCCTTTTCCCCTTGTTGCCGTAATGAATCAACCCGCAAGGAATAGTGACCGTTAGCTACTGGCGGGCACCGCTACTATTATTGGACTTTAATAAAGTTACTTTATAATTCATAAACTTTATTAAAACAAAAATTATTTGACATGCGTATTTTTATGTTTGTCTCGGTGTAATTTTTATTGAGATCGTGTTATGAGTAGTATGTACAAGTAAGCGAAACACAGATCTACATATTATTAAACTGAGAAATATTCCGTTTACCGTCCCACAACGCGGACGGGCATAAACTAGTTAAAATATATGTTGTCTTCTGATATAATATAAAAATGATAGATGATATTATTGAATTTCCATTTATTTTTATGAAATTTAAATTTATGTATATGTTTATTTTTTAAAGTAAAGTAAAACTAATTTAAGTTTATAAAAGCTCTTTAAAATGAAATTTAAATTTATGTATATGTGTATATGTTTATTTTTTAACGTAAAGTAAAACTAATTTAAGTTTATAAAAACTCTTTAAAAACGAAGATAATGAAAGAAACACCGCATGGTTGCGGTTGGGGTGGGTTTCTGAGCCATGTTAATAATTAATTACGTATCAAGTTGTAGAGCATTAAATAAATCAATTTTTTTAACAACAAATCCTATATATTCTAGAATAAATAGATCACAATCAAGTCTACTATGCAAGATTTAAACTCTCAATACTTTGAAACTTACATTATATAGTTGGTAAACACGATATAACTATATCACTTTAGTGTTGGACTTTGGAATGTCGGAATGTGCAAATTGATCAACTGCATTCTTTGATGCTAAAAAATGATCGTGTTTGAGACATTTCAGTCCAGAGTTTCTAAGACCGTAAACAAAATATTTAGAGAAAATATTTTCACAAGAAATGTGCAATAACCAAATCCAAACTACACCAATCCAAACTTTCTAAGGCAAGTTAATCTATCCTAAACAATTGTCAAGAAAGAGCAACACATTTTGATTGGGTAGATGGTTTTGGAGGAACGAATGTTTGAGAAATGAGTGTTTTTATGAGAACGAGTGATTGAGGATAAATGGTGTTGATATCTTTAATAATTTTTTTTACTGAAAAAGCCATGTAATTGCCATATATAAGCATTAGGAATTTAAAAAAAAAGTGACATGACATGTCATTAAGGTAATTTCGCAAGATTAAATGATTTTAGTGAAATTGAGTGGAAATTTGATTATTATTGGGTGAGGTGTTCACAATAATAACAAATTGTTATGAATCACTGTGGATGACAACTAGATGCACAGTAAAAGCGCACAGTAAAGGAAATAATTCATTCGAAATATTGACACAGTAATCAAATAAATAAATGGGCATATGTCTAAGGGGGAGTATTATGAATTATTAGACATAGACCCCACTAGTTTTGTTTTATTTCTTTTTATTATTAGACATAGACCCCACCAGTTTTGTTTTATTTCTTTTTCTTTTCTATATAACGAAGTGTACATGGATTCGATAGATAGATGATTTGTGAAAATCTAGAGAGAGAAAGCTTCAAACATATGGCATTGACACTTCATGCTCTTCTTGCAATTCTTCTTTCTAATCTTCTAATTAAAGCTTTTAGGCTAGTTTTATAACACGTTATCAGCACGCTGTCAACCAAGCAAATCAACAAAAGCAAAGGAGCTATTACCATACTTAATGTAAGAATTTCATACATATGTGTGTGTATATATATATATATAGGTTGAAAGCCTAAGGGTGCACCAGTGGATTGTAAAACCATACACCTTTAGGATGATCTTTTAGATCTCGTTTCTCCTTTATATATATGTATACTAATAATATAGTTATTTGATAAATAAAAATGAGTACATGGTACCTATTGCTATGAGAATATAATAATATTGGGACTACTAACCATCTAACATTTATTTATGATTTTAACATTTATACATCTAACGTTTATTTACGCATCTAACATTCATTTATGCAAGCTAACATTTATTTATGTACCTAACATTTTTGTTTATGCATATAATATTTATTTATGCAATATAACATTTACTAGCTACAGTGAACTGTTTCAAAAAGTATCATGGAAGCCTTAACCAAACGTATGGTGTAAGCTTAAATTTTCTTATCTATATAAAAAACTCACTCCTAGAGCTAATCTACACATAAGCTACAACTCTCTGATATAATTCAACACATACCCAAAATAACCCGTACCCAAACTTTTCTTAGTTTCAACAAAACCAAATATTCAAATGGAAAATCTTCCAGTAGCATATGCTGAATCTTCAAATGCAGCAAACATTCATTGATTCCTTCGGTTTACTGATTTACCCAATCGTGAGAGGTATCAATAACTCAAGAATCTTGAAGTTTTTTCTATTAGCGGTATTGATTGGTATCAAATGGAAATGTTTGATCCAAGTGGTTTACTGGCGAGATTACTACCACGTAATACGCCCTGGCGTCGTTTCTTCGACATCCTAGAACCGTCATACGATGAACTTGTATATGAGTTCTTGTCCACTTTCTATTTCAAATATGATAAAAGTCTTACCGATGAATCTATTCATTTTCGACTTTGTGGACAATCTCATAATATGTCATTAACAGAATTCGCAGTTCATCTGGGCATATATACAGATGAAGAAGTTAAACAACCTATTTTTACGGAGGCATCAACCTCTTATTCATATGAGGAAATGAAAGAATATTGGCGAGGCCATTCATCGAAAGAGTGGTGTAACAATAATAATTCTATGAAATTCACAGACCCTCGTTATCAATATATGCACCGTGTTTTAGCCAACACTATCACGGGGCGCAAGAATAATCAACATAGGGTTAGTACTACCTGTCACACCCCGACCACGATAAAACAACAATCGTGGCGGAAACATCGGGTAGTGTTGTAACAGAATCATTGTTTCAAAACACACGGAAATTTGAAGTTTCGTTTTATTAAACATTAAACATTTACATCGTCTTGAGATCTAACAAACAAGTTACACATAGTCTATTATTGTTATTAAGTCACTAAGGCCTCATCCAGTCCTATGTGAGTATGCATCCTAGCAATCAACATCATTCAACAATACCTGAAACATATGTGAAAACAAAGTCAGCAAAGAAATGCTGGCGAGAACATAGGTTTTATGAGAGTGTCGGATTCATGGCTAGTTTACATGCTGCAATACTTAACTAAAACCTTGTTTTGAAAAATATAGTATTGCGACATAATTAACCAACTCAAATCAAGTTGGTTATAATTTATAAAATCTCGTAGCCATGATTCTTAACCCAAAACATTTATTTAATCAAATCAAATTGTGAAACATCTCGTAAAAACTCGTTAATAAAACTCGTATGGTTTATATCATTTCGAAAACCTCGTTGTGTGACATCGTTTTAAAATCGTTTCCCCATTGAACTTAAATAATGACACAAAATGTAATATGATAAGAGCATTTATATATAAGATGTACCAGCGGCGTATCTACCATGCTTTTATCATGCTACACCTGTCCTATTATCTAATCACATCCCAAAACCAATCGTTTAACCAAATCGTTTATCTCGTTAAGTCGTTTCAAATCGTTTAACTTCTCCCAAAATCGTTTAACTCGTTTTAATAGTGAAACTACTTTTGGTCGTCTCGCTAATAACATTCAAACCTTCGTGACTCGACTATCTCGCCTTTCGCATTAATAAACCACCAAAGGATAAATTAACAATCACAGATTCGGTCGCTACCCACCTAACCCACACATAACCATGGGTGCAGTCTGATAACGGGATTTGTCAGATCCTATGGTACCATAACCTAATACTGGTCGGTTCGGCCAAAATTAATGAATGTCATTCGTTATGTAATTACAACCAACAAGTTTGTTCACTTTATCAAAATCGTTATTAATTTAATATAAACCATTTTAATCGTTTTCAAAAACTATCGTTAAAACATCAAAATCATTTAACACATATGAATCACCCCAAAACATTGAAAACAGTAAAAGAGGGGAACTATGTACTCACCTGAGAATGCTTAGTGGTCTTTGAACAACAACCAAGCAAAGCTAGAGGGAGCACGGAATCAATCGGCAACCTAATAACTATATAAATAAACCGGACCTAAGTCGGAAGATCGGATAGGATGAGGTCTTGTAAACCAAATGAGTTATTGGAACTCATATGACATGGTTTAACAATGCCTACATACTAAATCGAAACCTAACCTAAGTGCTTTCGACCCGTTACGACCCATTAAGGTAGCTTACGCTACTTTAACGCGTCGTTCGCGCAAACGCGCGTTCGAGATGTCTAACTAGTCCTATGACAAGTATTATATGCCTAAATATGTTTAAATATGTTGTATAATCAGTTAAGTGACAAAAGTTTAGGTTACATATGCTTTAAGTCCAATTATGCATGAAAAGGGCATTTTGGTAATTTACCTAAGGCATATAATCTACCTATCATACAACTAATTAAACTAGGTGACCATTAGGTATAACCTCGGAAGGTTATTCCCTATGCAACTATGGTCACTAACCATGCTTGGTCGGATCCTAATGATCGACCAAACGGGTCGAGTTCGAAAGTCTAAGCGGTGGTTTAGACCGCTTGACTTACGACTCTAAACAAGCACTAACTAAATGTGACGAGCTAAACATGTCAAAACATGTTTAACCTACTGATTTGGTATCAAAACAAAGTGTTTTGATACCTAATAGTAGTTCCGCTGCAAAATGCGTGCTAAAACGCATTTTGACCGAAACTTTGACTCGTCACTACACCTAGTTAACGTGGTAATCAGCGGGTATAATCACTAAGGATTATAACCAACGTGATTACAATCACGTTGCAAAGTTCAATTGAACTTTGACTTGACCAATGACTTGGTCAAACTGAAAGTCAACCAATATTTGACTTTCAAACTAGGAAAACAAATAAAAAGAATGAAAGAATGCTCACTATGGGTCCTTGCTATCTTTTCTACAAGAAAACCAACTTCCAAATTAGATTGAGAAAGCTCCCAATGCAGATTGTAGAGAAGAGAATGAGGGAATGAGCAAGGAACAAGTGAAAGATGGATGGCTATATATAGTTTTCACAAAACCGTTAGGATCGTTTCTTGGAGAAGAAGGCATGATCTAGGCCATACAAGTGTTAAGGACTGATTGGGGGACTTGTTCTCCACACAAACCAGCCCCTAGCATTGAAATCCACTGATCAAAACCATCAAAAACGAGCTAAAAGACCAGATTCAATGTTTCTGTTTGATAGGCTCTCGCTCCCCGCGTAAGAATTAAGCTTGGGCTTACGTCCCAGGCCTGGCCAACTTTGACAGATTGTCAAAACAGGTCCCTGAACTTGCAAAACATGCGTTTCGGCCCATTTTTGACACGTTTAAGCCCCGTTAACCTCATTTCAAGGCTCTAAAATGAAGTTAAAGTATTGGGAACTCAAAACATGCTCAAAAATATCTCGGATGTCGGTTCGTTTGGTCGTACGGTTGCGTTGTTCGGTTAATTACGACGGAAGTCGTAACGAACGCAATAACGATCCAAATTAAGCGATGAATGAAATTTTATCATGCCAATCACTAAAATAATATATTTTAATGATTACATAAATTTTTGGGTGTCCGGATATATTCAGAACGTAAGATATGCGTGAAAATGCAAACTTATGCACTTTTTGACGCTTTTAGTCCCTATTGATCAAATAAGTTTGTTTTAGCATACCGAACCCCTCAAAGCCTATTTCTAAGCTATGTAAAGGATATTTAGGGTATGTTTAACTTATGATCAAGTTCCGGAATGTTCGTTACTATACAAATCGGTATAGTTTCGCAGTTTGACACAAATAGTCCCTACGATCGAACAAACTTGTTTTCGACACACCAAACCATCCGAAACTTATTTCTAAGTTATGAGAAGGTTATTTAAGGTATGTTAAGCCTATTTCACTATTCCGGAGTGTTTTTCGCGTTAAAGTGATTACGTTTACGCATCAGTTCACGTATAACTTCCCAGAAAGCGATTTAAAGCTTGAAATCAAACAAGAATTGATATGTGCAAATGATACACATATTTATACAAATCCCAAGTATGAAATACAATATTTCATTGATTTGGTATTTGTTTGATGGCAGTGGAGGCACAGATGTCACAGTCTCCCCTACTTCAGGAAATTTCGTCCCGAAATTTAATCAGAGGAAACTTGTGAGAGCTCGAAACATGAAGTCGAAAAGATAAGACAGCACCGGTTAGGGTTCTGAACTTCTAGTAACTTTAATAACATTATGCTTGCAATGTAAGAGGGACACTTATATAAAAGTATATGAAGGCCATTGGTGCGTCCCCCGTACCTCCATTACATTGTTCACGTTCCGTTATTGTTGCCACTATCGGTTCTTACACATGATAAATCTTACTGTGGTTTCTGTGCACTGAATTTCATAATTATGTATGCATCCATAATTACGCAATTCCTTGCATAGTCCACAAAGTGCATTTTATAATGTGTAGGGGAAAATGTAATAAACAAACCTGTGATGAGTGTGATTAGACCACCATAGAGTCCTTTAGATCAATAAATGATCTTTTAAAACAGACCACCAAGGAGTCTTTCCAGCTATATCATCACATGTCATTCCTAACCAGATTCTGAATCAATCTTTTAACTAGACCACTCAAGGGGTCTTTTTCGAATTAAGAAATGGTACTATATAATCCAAGGGTCTTATCTACCACGTAGAAGCCCATTAAGGATTTAAGGTAGTACCTTTGGATATCCTACTATGAATCCCTCATATGAAGATATGGAAGATTCTACGAGGATTTGGATAACGAATAACTCGGATTACACAAAAACATAAAAGAAACACATAATCACATAATCGTTTAACTTGACCTTTAATTTGTTATCTTTGGACACGGGTATTTCAAGCATACCAGGAATCCAATCCGTGGATTTCATTTGGCACTTTAAAGATCTTCAAGAATCTAACTATGAAGATAGAGAGATCTTAATAAGAATTCGGCTTTGTCCTTATTGGATCATAATGTACGTATTAAAGCGTACAAAGTATCCAATCAAGGGCTCCGATTTGAGCGATAATCATCCACATGGATCTAATTGCGAAGATAATAAGATCCTATATGGATTTCGGAATTTGAATAGCTGGAGACGCTTCGAAACCTTGCACTAGACGTGCTTAAGTCGACGCACGAGGTAGAATCCTCATGAAGTTGAGGTGCTAGATCGGCCAAGGTGACATATGAAGCAGAATTTGGAGGTTGGGTATAAGATCGAAAAATACTCTTAGTTATCTAACCAAGGATTTAAAGTGATTACTCAAAATGTCACTTATATTCGGTACTTCGTTTTCTTGAAACGAGTACTTAGAATTTTTGAGGAAATCATGAGCGATCACATGAATGGAAGAACTACAAGAGTAGTTTGTAAAGAACATAGTTCTTTGGTGTAGGTGTTATAGGGGTATGCCATACACACATGTAACTACACTTGTACATCAGAATTGTGAACAACGATTTATTTATAAACTAAACAGGTTGTTTCAGAGTTCAACAAAAGAAACAAAAGCATAAGTTTCCAATTATTTCAAGCAGCAGCTTCTGCTAATCAGCCCAATGCTCATCCGTGGGTCAGATTTGCATTGACAACTTTGGGTATTTGTCCCTGAAATGACTCGTCTCGTTATAGAAGTAGCAAGTTCCAGGAGGAAAACGAGCTTGTGCTGGATCTGCTTGAAGTTGAACAGGGTTCTGAATAGTTTGGTTTAACATAGCGACTGAACGACAGTCTCTTGCCAAATGACCAACAAGTCCACACTTGAAGCATCTTTGGCATTTGACACGAGCATGGTGATGGAGGTTACACTGATGGCACAAAGGGGTTGTTCCTTCGTATGGTGCTCGAGCAACAGTAGGACCTGCAACAGCTTTGTTTTGGATGACAAAGCGGCACATGTTAACCAAATGTCCCCATCATCCGCAGTGGGTACATTTGAAACAAGGTGCTTGATTCGGATGATGGCCATTGCATCGATTGCAGAAAGGAGCAGTTCCCAAGTACCGCTTCTTGGCTGGTGGTGTTGCCACCTGACCAGGTCCTGCTTGATTTGGTGCAACGGCTGGAGGATTCTTTGAGGTCTTACGCTTCTTTGACCTTTTCAAAGGCTTGGCTTCTGCTTCCTTTGATGCTTCTCGGGTGGTTTCATCCTGGAGACGGGACATGGCAACAGCTAATTCAGCAGTCTTCAGGATTACTTCGCCTATTCGCTGGGCAACTTTAGTAGCCTGTTCGGACATCTGAGCGTCGTTGCGATGAAGTGACATTCTAGAGGAAATGGAAGACATAGGAAGAAATGAATGAAATGCTATCGGGTAATCAAAACAGAATGACAACGCATAAAAAATTGCGATCATTTGTTTGTTACCTAAGGCAAACAAATGAGACGGTGACTAATCAAAGTAAATGGATCATATTAATGTATCACTGAAGACATGCTCGCCTATAAGTGAACACTCACCTCAAGAGTTCCCAGGTAAGAGTGACTGGTCCGATACTGCGGATTTGTACGAACACTCTAGCCTTAGACAGAAAATTCAGGGTACAGGTATTCACTCTTTCAGTTTGCACGTGTTCACATTATTTAGACCCAAACTTTGACGAGATTTTAAAAACTCAGAAGGCATAAAGCCAAAGATGAGTCAAACTGGAAGGGTTCAAAACCTTATAACAGAGGGTTCAAAACCTAGTAATCAATCATCCTAGAACAAATGATTGGTTTTCAAAGCGGATTCGAAATTTATGTTCTTATTGTGGTTGTCACCTAAGGATAAGTGACGGTATTGTTTTAAGATCTAAATACAAGAATCTTGTGTTAGGGTCCTAGGAAGGTTATAGACTAGGTCAAAGCATTACTATTAACCTAATTCCCTATAACCATGAGCTCTGATACTAACTTTTCTGTCACACCCCGACCACGATAAAACAACAATCGTGGCGGAAACATCGGGGAGTGTTGTAACATAATCATTGTTTCAAAACACACGGAAATTTGAAGTTTTGTTTTATTAAACATTAAACATTTACATCGTCTTGAGATCTAACAAACAAGTTACACATAGTCTATTATTGTTATTAAGTCACTAAGGCCTCGTCCAGTCCTATGTGAGTATGCATCCTAGCAATCAACATCATTCAACATCATTCAATAATACCTGAAACATATGTGAAAACAAAGTCAGCAAAGAAATGCTGGCGAGTACATAGGTTTTATGAGAGTGTCGGATTCATGGCTAGTTTACATGCTGCAATACTTAACTAAAACCTTGTTTTGAAAAATATAGTATTGCGACATAATTAACCAACTCAAATCAAGGAGGTTATAATTTATAAAATCTCGTAGCCATGATTCTTAACCCAAAACATTTATTTAATCAAATCAAATTGTGAAACATCTCGTAAAATGTTGGATCTGAGTTTCTTTTTGATTGTATTTTCGTTTAAAATTAAGATGGAAATGAAAGAGTTGTGCAGCGGAAAGAAGATGAAAGCAAACTTTGCATACAATCAAACGAGAGTAATACTTTTATCAAACATCTTTACACAATGAATCGAAAGATTGAATTTATTTCAACAACGATTACAATGATTGATGTAAGAATGCAAACTCCCCCTCAGCCAGAGCTCAGTAGTTTGTTCGTGCAAAGAAGACGATGTGGTGAAAGAGCTAATAGAACAGTACAAAGTACTGAACTATTTATAGGCACTAGCAAACCACTGAGCATCTTAGCTGACGTCACCATGAAAGTGACATCTAACCTCCTAACAAACTCTAACCTCTGATCTATACAAACACTGATGTACTAACTACTGCTATTACAATCTAATACATAAAAGACACATAAACAGCTGCTGCATCCTTCCACTGCTGTGAATCCAGCAGTGCTTGTCCGGATCAGCAGTACTTGACTCAAGGCAGTAGATTGAGTCAGCAGAGCTTTGGTCTTCCATCAGTCTTTAACATTCGGCAGTAGATGCAAGACAGCAGTTGTGGATCAGCACTTGGTAAGAACAGTAGATAGGAGATCAGCAGATACAAAGCCACTTTCAAGGGGAGAGATTTGCATGAACTAATCTGTAAACGTCTGCTTATTCTGGATCCACTGCTCTGATCCAGTTTTGGCTTTAATTATCTGTTCCTCTGATAGGGTTCAATCCCAACAATCTCCCCCTGGAACAGATAATGCCAAAACTCTTCATTATTTGTGGAAATCTTTATTGCCTCAACAACAGCTCCCTTATCTGACCTTTAAATTGTAATTCAAAGTCTAGGGCATCTGTATCTTCATCATCCCTGCTGAGTGGAAGATCAAGGAGATCCTGCAAATCTTCAAGACTCAGGCCAAGAGCTTGTTCCCTTGATATTTTCTCCACTCCTCCACCAGACCTGAGCAAAGTCAATACGCAGGTCTGTTTGTCAGTTTCCCACTTTTGTATTTTTGAGCCTGGTGGGTTTCTTGGGAGATGCTTATTTGCAGAAGTATTTGGAGAGGCTGGCCTATTCATGACTGGCTGAGCAGTACTTGCAGATTGATCCAAACCAAGAGTTTCCATGATCATTTTCTTTATACCCTCTTTTCCAAGGTCTTCACCTTCCATTAACTCTTTGATGGTTTCAGCAATCAGCTATTTGTGTGGCCTTCTTTTGTAGATGGCAGCACCAACTGGAGCTGTGGATCTCCTGATTTGCAGCTTTGATGGTCTTTTTGAAACCGCTGCTTCAGGATAGTCAGGCTTTTGAGGAACTGTGGGATCTTTCTTTCTTAATTGTTCCAACTTTTTGTAAGTAGCCCTGACCACATCTTCTTTCCATCTAGCCACTTGTCTTTTGTTTCCATAATCAGTAGCAACCAGTTCCTCTTTCATTCTTTGCAGTTCTACCTGTTTGTCAGGTACATTCTTTCTAAATTTTGCCCAGTTAGGAGGAGTGTGAGTGACCTTCCTTTTTATCATGTCTTGAATTCTTGCAGCTTCATCTTCAAGCTCAGGAACAGTCCACTCTTTGTACATATATCTCTCTCCTTTGTACTTTTTGTGAGCCATGATGCTTTCAATGTAGTCTTTCTTCAGAGATTCAGCTGCTCTTTCAGAAATTTGTTGACTAACATTTTTTGCAAATTGCTCTAGGGATCTGACTTGTGTGAGCAGATATTGATAATTTCTTGAAATTTCTTTGTCAGACTTCCCTTGTGTGTTTCTTTTTGAGATATCCTCTGCTTGTTTGGATTTGATTTCCAAGTATTCATCAACATTTTTAGGCCAAGGATATCCCTTTATTGATGGCAAACTCCTTTTGGCAGGGTTATCCTCATAGTAGAAGGATTTTATTTCATCTCTAACAGCTGCTAGTTCAAGAGGAAATTGAACACCTGCAGGAGGTAAGGGCTTGTACATTGGAACTGAAGAGAGAGGAACAGGTTTTGGTATTGTGACAAGAGCTAAAGATTTTGAAGATGTTTGTGGTGGTGATGTGTCATCATCTTTTAAAATTAGCCTTCTCCTTTTTGGTTTAGGAGAGACTGATGATGTTTTGGATGGAACAGTGGTGGTAGATGTTGTGGCAGTGGATTGTGATTGACTAACAGCTGTTGAAACAACTGGTGTTTCAACCACTGTTGTCATTACAACAGATGTTATAACATCTGCTGTCTTCTGCTGTATGTCAGCAGGTGTTGTTTTTGGTGGTGATGATGGTAAAGCGGTGGATGTTGTGTGTGTTGAAGTGGTGTGTGTTGATGGAACAACTGTTTGACAAGCAGTAGTTTTTGTAACTCCTGCTGCATCAGCTGTTTTGTATGGTGGTTTTTGAGCAGACTTTGAACGTCTGATAGGAATGGATTTGGGTTGCCTTACTTTTCTAGTAGGCCTCTTCTTTTCCTCAACATGATTTTCATGATCCCTTGACCCAGAAGTACCCTGTTCTGGATGATCCATTCTGTCCACCCTGGCTTTCCTTTTGGCCTCTCTATCTCTTTTCACACTTGCAACTGCTTCTGCTAGTGCATTTGTTGTCACATCAATCTTCTTGCTGCCATCTGGCAAAGGGATCTTTTTGGTCATGTTTGAATTCTCTGGTTCAAGATAAAGACCATCTTCTATACCCTTCTTTTTCCACTCCTTAATTTTCTCCCCCTTTTTGGCATTATCTTCTGGGAGGTCATAAATGAAGCGTACTTTTGGAGGAGCAGTGCCAGTGGTGTGCAAGATCTGAGTTTTGAGAGCCTTTAAGTCAGCCTGAGTGTTCTTGAACCTTGACTCCATTGCATTTCTCAGCTGTTGTACATGTTTTTCATGTTGCTGATCTGCTAATGTTGCTTGTTGTTGGAGAAAAGATTGAAATAGATTCCAGAGCTCATTTGTAGCAGATGCCCTTTGTGGAGCAGGTGCTTGAGGTGGAACAGCAGTTGATTGTACCGTCTGAACTTGTAACACCTGTTGTAACATATCTTTGAGTTCTGCAACAGAGTTATCAAGCTTTGCAATACGATCCGTCAATTTCTGGTACTTTAAACCATCACCCAAGTTAATGGGATCATCTGATTTCCCACTAGCAGTGGTTTTATCAGTGGTAGATGTAGGGAATATACTCCAAACATTAACCACTGATGCCCCTTTTTCTTGGTACTGGGGTCTTCTTCCTTCAACACTTGACAACCTTTTGATGGTGCCAGTAGGATAGATAAATCCACTGGTGGTTGGCAGAGGTGCTATAAAAGGAATTGCCTCCAAGGAAGTCTTATGAATGTAACCACTGTCCAAATGTAACCCAGTGGGTGTAACAGTTGTAGTGGCTGCTTCACTTGGATTACCACCAAGAGTTACTTGTAACTCAAGGGGTGTAACCTCCTCAGGTTGTGTTGGTGGGTTAGCAAAGATTGATACATCAGACCCAGTCAGTTGTTGAGGTATATTCTCATTAATAGGTGATTGAGAAGGACTGGATAATGCCTGGTTCAAATCAATTACATCCAACAGTGGTTTTATTGGTGAAGGAATTTTGGATGTGATGAGTGGTGTAGAAATAGGATGTGTCCCGGGCATTGGACTGTGGATGATAGAAATGAGTGTTTCCAGAGCATCATGATGTGGAGGCCCTATTTGTACAACCTGTTCTTTTTGTGAAGAAGCAGGAGGAGTTTCGGTTATGGGTTGAGATATTTGTACCAACTGCTGTGAGGAAGTAGCAGCAGTGGTTTCTTGTGACTTTTGTGTTGTCACTGGCAGGAGCTCTGGTATCTCATCCTCCAGAGATGCCTTTTTGATGGGTTTGGGGGGGTTTTTGTGTTTTTCTTTTTGTTGGCTTTTTGGTGATTTTAGGTGTGGGTTTCAAAACAGTTGTGCTGCTGCTTTGATCACCTTGAGCAGTGGGCTCAGCAGCAGATACCTGAGGAGCAGTTGTAACTGCTAAAATCTGCTCAGGCACCTCTGCTTGTGTTTTGCAAGGTGTGGACATCCTTGTAAAAGTTTCAGCAGTTAAGCAATTTGTTTGAATGAAATCACCTTGTTTTATTGCAGCAGCATCCTTCTTTCCAAGTTTCATTTCAAAATAGTAACTTAAAAATCTTGGAAAAAGTAGGAATGCCTTTGTTTCAACATTTTTAACCAAATCATTAAAAATTTCCTGGGAGTAGTTAAAATTTTCATCTTGAAGAATTGCAAATCCCAGTTTCTGAATTTTTAATGGTATCTCATTGAAAGAAGTGGTTTTGTTTGAAACACATTTTAAGAGGGTGTGAAATAAAAATCTTGTTGCAGGAGGAAAGTAACCTTTTTCTAAGGTGTCCTTTTTGACCTCTGCATTGTACCCCCTTTCCAGAAAATCATTTTTTAACTCGTTTTTAGGGAAAGTAATTTTACCTTCTTGATCGTCGAGTTGAAAGACCTCTGAAATTGTTTGTGGTGTAATCTTGACTTCTTTTCACTTTAAAATAGAGTTAATGGCTATTACGGCTTCTCCTTGTGTTTCAAGGATTGCATTCTTCCAAAACTCCCTTTGGGTTGCCAAGTAAATTGGTGCATCCGCTGTCAACAAAGTTTTGTACTTTGAGGCGGTGATGATATCAATGATGGAATCGAACTCCTTTGTGGAACTTGGTTTTGTAAGAAGACCAAGAAGATTGTGAGATGGTTTGTGTGGAATTTCAGTGGAGATTGCCTTTTGAGAGGCTGTTTCCGATGAAGATTTGGATGAGAGTTTTGCAGATTTCTTTGATTTAGTCATTTTGAGGATGATTGATCGAAGAAATTTGTGGAAGATGAGATGAAAAACTGTTTTGAGAAGAGAATTTTAAGAATTCAATTCGACAGTAAAACCCTGTTTTGATGGTGAGTGGGGGATTTTATAGGGAAGAAAGTGAATGCTGAGGTGGCAGCCGTTACAAAAGGTCTGACCAATATGTACTGTCCACGTGACAACCCCTGTTGAAAGTGAAGGACAGTACTTTTGTGAAAGTGACTGATGAAGGCAGTGGTATGAAAGCAGTGGATGATATTTACTATCAGTGGATAACATATCAGTGGATAAGACACTGCTTTTGAACAACAGAGTTTATCAAAATAATGAGAGAGCAGGGGTTGACTTTCAGCAGTGGACAGACTTTTGAAGCAGAGCAGACTTTTGAACAATCAGTGGTTAATGGCAGACTTTTAAGGATTTTAATGAAAAATTTTCATTTTTAGCTATTTTTAAGGATGGAGTTTTAATTTTCTGAAAACATTTTGTTGCTTTTATTCATAGAAAAACAAGATGTTGCTTGTTATTCCATGTTCAGCATCCCAATCCTAGAGACCAAACTTTCAAAAGTGGCTGTATCAAGTGCTTTTGTAAGCACACCAGCCAGCTGGTCTTTAGTTGGGACATGATGCAGAGAAATCAAACCTTTTTCATAGCAATCCCTCACAAAGTGATGTCTGATGTCGATGTGTTTGGTGGTTGAATGGGAAACTGGATTTTTGATGATATTTTCTGCTGCCTGACTATCCAACATGAGTGGTGTCTTTAAGACAGTGATACCAAAATCCAGCAACTGATTTTGAAGCCACAGGAGTTGGGCTGTACAGCTTGCAGCAGCAATGTATTCAGCTTCAGCAGTGGATGTTGAAACAGCTGCTTGCTTTTTGCTTTGCCATGAAACTAAGCAATCACCTAGAAACTGGCACCCTCCTGATGTGGACTTCCTTGTGGTGTGACATCCAGCAAAGTCACTGTCTGAGAAACCTGAAAGCTTGATATTCCCATTAGCTGGATACCAGATACCAAGTGTGGGAGCACCTTTTATGTATCTGAAGATCCTTTTTACAGCAATGAGATTTGATTTTCTGGGAGCTGATTGACTTCTTGCACAGACACATGTTGCAAACATGATGTCTGGTCTAGATGCAGTTAGGTACAATAAAGACCCAATCATGCTTCTATAAAGTGTTTGGTCAATCAGCTCATCTTTTTCATCAGACATGACCAGCTTATTTGTTGCCATGGGTGTGCTGCATGGTTTACAATCATTCATATCAAATTTGGTTAAAAGTTCTTTAGCATATTTGCTTTGATGAATGAAAGTTCCATTTTGCAATTGCTGTACTTGGAGACCAAGAAAGCATTGCAGCTCACCCATAGCACTCATTTCAAACTCAGCTGTCATGAGTTCTCTAAACTCTTCACACATTGAGTTACATGTGCTTCCAAAAATAATGTCATCCACATAAATCTGGACAATCATTAAATCCTTCCCTCTCCATTTTAAAAACAGTGTTTTATCAATGGTACCTCTTTTGAAACCATTTGAGAGTAGGAAGTTGGAAAGAGTTTCATACCAGGCCCTTGGTGCTTGTTTCAAGCCATACAAGGCTTTGTTTAGCCTGTAGACATGATCTGGATAAAATGGATCTTCAAAACCTGGAGGTTGACAAACATACACCTCTTCTTGAATTATACCATAGAGGAAAGCACTTTTGATATCCATTTGAAACACCTTCATATTGTGGTTGACAGCAAAGGCCAGGAACAGTCTAATGGCTTCCAATCTTGCAACATGGGCAAATGTTTCATCATAATCAATCCCCTCTTCCTGTCTGTAACCTTGAACCACAAGCCTGGCTTTATTCTTAACAACAATACCCCTTTCATCAGTTTTGTTCTTGAAGACCCACTTTGTGCCAATGGGACTAACCTCTTCTGGCAGTGGTACAAGATCCCATACTTGTTGTCTTTTAAACTGTTGGAGCTCCTCTTGCATGGCTTCTACCCAGCTGTTGTCTTTCAGTGCCTCTTGGTACTTGACTGGCTGATGGAGTGATAGAAAACCAGCAAAAAGACAAATGTTTTGGGTTTGGCTTCTTGTGAGCACCCCTTCATTTATGTTGCCAATGATTTGATCAGGTGGATGAGATCTCAAGAAGATTAAATCTCCTTGGTATGGTATGATGGCATTGGTTGGTGAAGGCTGCAAATGTGTATCATCTGAGCTAACCACTGCTGGGGACTTTGATGATCCAGCAGTGGTTTCAAAAGGTGGTGGTATAGGAGGTAATGAAGTGGACAACTGCTGAATTTTATCCACTGTTTGAGGACTTTTGTCAGCAGTGTTTGAGGATGTGGAAGCAGTGGTTGATGGGCTACTTTGGTCAACAACTGTTGAGGTAGCAGTGGTAGAGCTTTGACAACTGTTTTGAACAGCTGGTGCTTTTCCCTTTGTGGCAGACCTTTGAGGGATGATGATTTCATACCCATAGTCTGGTGTTGTATCCTCTGATGGACCTGCACTGTTAGTCTTGACAGCAGTATTTTCAAAAGTGAATTTTTCAAGATCAAACAGATCTGCAAGGTTTGCTGGGATTTTCATTGATGAAAGTTCATTGAACTTAACATTCAAAGTCTCCTCCACTGCCTTGGTCCGTGTATTGAACACTTTGTAGGCCTTGGCAGTGGTTGAGTATCCCAGATGATAACCACAATCAATTTTGGCTGCAAATTTTGAAATGGCATCTTTTAAGTTCAAAATAAAACATGGGCAGCCAAACACTTTGAAGTATGAGATCAGTGGTTTAATTTATACAGAATTTCATAGGCAGTCTTTTTGTGCCTGGGGTTTATTAAAACTCTGTTCTGAACATAGCAAGCAGTGTTTACTGCCTCTGCCCAGAAGGTTAACGGCAAACCTGAATCTGCAAGCATGGTTCTGGCAGCCTCAATCAGAGTTCTGTTCTTCCTTTCCACTACCCCATTCTGCTCTGGTGTTCTTGGGATGCTGTACTGCCTTACAATCCCTTTCTTCACACAGAAGGCATCCAACTCCCTATTTTTGAATTCTGTGCCATTGTCACTCCTGAAGCTTTTCATTGGAAGGTCAAATTGCTTTTCAACCTGTATTACAAAGTCTTGCAAAATGCCTGCAGTTTCATCTTTTGAGTGCAAAAAGAAAGTCCATGTGAACCTAGAAAAGTCATCAACAATAACCAAACAATATCTTTTCTTTTTAAGGCTCATGACTTGAACTGGGCCAAACAAATCCATGTGTAGCATTTGCAAACACTGGGTTGTTTTGGACTCTTCAATGGACTTGTATGAACTTTTATGCTGTTTTCCTTTTAAACAGGAAATGCAATGTTCAGGACAAGAAAACAATTTTTGTGGTAGGCCTCTCACCAAACCATTTTTTGAAATTTCTGTGATTGTCTTAAGATTTGTGTGCCCCAGCCTTCTGTGCCAAAGTTCTGTCTCTTTGTTAGAGGCAGCTGAGAACAGACAGGCATCAGCTTTGGGACACTCTTTTGACATGTCAACAACATAAACATTGCCACTTCTTTGAGCAACAAGTTTTGTTTGACCAGTTTTGATTATTGCTTCAATCTTTTTGACCATTTCTGGTCCAACAATCCTACAACAGTCTTTTGTGAAGAATGACCCAAATCCCTTGTCACTCATTTGGGACACACTCAGAAGGTTGAATTTTAGATTGTCTATTAGATTGACATTTTCAAATTTTACATTTCCAGATTGCACTGTACCAGACCCCAGAACCTTCCCTTTACTATTATTCCCAAAGGATATATCACCCCCTCCATGGATTTTAAAGTCTTTGAGGAGGGCTTTACATCCTGTCATGTGCCTGGAGCCTCCACTATCTACATACCAAAGACTATCAAAGCATGCAGAAGCTCCCTGCACATGAAGTAAAAGGATTAGTTCATTAAGGTCTCCAAAGCCAACAAGGCTTTGGATGGGGTCTCAACAGTGTCTGGGATGGATGCAAGATGATGGACAGTGGTTAGGTCAGGGGTTTGAACTGTTTTAGGACAGTGTTTTTCTAACCACTGTTGTGGGTCCTGACCAATCATCTGCCGGTAACCAAAAGGATGCTTGTTCACTTTGGGTTTAGAGGGCCTTTTGTAGGCCTCATAAACGTGAGGAATCCTTTGGTAAGACTGTTTTTCTCTGCCTTTTCTGAACTGATTGGCAGGGGGTGCATCAGTAACCTGAACATCTCTTTTGACAGATGTTTGGTTCAGCTGTTTTGTAACAGCTGTTTGAACTGGCACAAACAGTGGTTGTTTCTTGGTGAATTTGACAGATGTTGATGATGATGATGGACTCAAGGATGTTTTAGCAATGTACTCATTCTTTTTCACATCAAAGTTTTTGAGATACACACATTCTTGAGTTTTGTGGTTTGTTTTACCACAGACAATGCAACCTTCAGCTGAAACTATGACACTTGTTCTGTTTAAATCATATGCTTTTAAGTGGAAACAATCTTTTGTAAGATGATTCCTCTTCTCACAGAATTCACAAAACAAGTTATCAATTTTTTCTTTCTTCTTTCTCTTTTCAGACTCCTTTGCAGCAGAGGTTTTAACCACTGCTGGGATGTCCTTGAGAGGTATGACTTTAGCTTTTGGAGCCTTGTCACCATTAATTGATGTAAAGTCCATTGGCTTGAAATTTTCAAGAATGTCACACTCATCAGACCATTTTGGTTTAAACTGGTATTCTTCAAGCTCCACAAAAGTAGAGGATTCCATTGGTCTGTCAAGTGTGATTTTGTTACCAAGTTTGTCAGTGATTTTCACTTCTTGGCCATTCTTGTTTTTGGGGATGAACTCAGTGGTTACATCAGTGGTTTGAACAGAGTTTTCAAAAGCAGTGTTTTCATCATCATGTTTTCTATACCCAACCCCAAACTTTACATTGCTTTTTCTCTGTTTTTCAAGCATAACCTCATATCCTTTGCAGGATTCCACCCATCTTTCACAAGTAATCTGGGCGGACTCCAACTCCTTTTTACAAACTTGGTATTTTTCTACCATAGTTTGAAGTTGGGTTTTGGTTATACTCTGCTCTTCTTTTAGACAGCTGTTCTCTTTTTCTTTTTCAGTCAATTTGTTTTTAAGTTCTTTTAAAGATCTTTCAAATTTGACCTCATCAGACAAGATTTTATCCCGAAGGTTTTCATTCACCTCTTTAATGTTAGCAAAAGCAATTATGCAATTGTCAGAACACAGTTTTTCAAGAACTTGAGGAGATACCTTGGCAGCTGCCATCATTGCACAATCACATTGATGATCTTCATCATCATCAGCTTTTACCTTCTTTTCACCAGCCTTTTCTTCTTTCTCTTCTTCTTTGTCCTCTATAGACCATGGATCTGTCATTGGTTCAATCAGGGTACCTGAACTTTCTCCCAACAGTATTTCACCAGCCACAGCAGCAACCACTGCTTCAGTCACCTCTTCCACTGTTTCAAAACACTGCTGTTCCTCCTTAGTTTCAACCCCCTCCTGTATTGACTCTAATGCCATCAAACAAAACTCATCATAAGAAGAATCATTAGAAGCATAGAGTGCAAAATTTTCATCATTAAGATCTTCAGGCATACTGCTCCAGTCAACAAACCCTTGAGTGAAAAAACTTTGTTGATCTGGTTGTGCTGCTGCTGGAGCAGTGGTTTGAGGTGCAACAGGTTGCACTTGTACCTGTGGAACAGGGGTTTGAACATATTGGATTTGTGGAACAGTAGTTTGGACATAATGTACTGGCACAGGGGCAGCAGCATAGTGAGCAGTGTTCACTTGAGCTGCTGGGGCATATTGGGCATAGTGCACAGTGTTTTGGTTTTGAGGTCTAGGATTTGAGCTAGGATGAGTAATTATGGGACCAGTAGTTTGACTCCTACATTCCCTAGCGAAATGTCCCAACCTATTACACTTGTAGCACTTGATTTTCGATTTATCCAACCCAACCCTTAGATTCCCATGCAAACCTGGGAATTTTCGCCCTGTTCTTTTGTAGAACTTGTTAGTTCTAACACTTAGCAAAGCCAGTTGATGCAAGATGTCCATTTCCTCTAAATCAGTGGGATCAAAATGTTGCAAATCATTTAGTTCAAAACTTAAATTGTCTGACATCTGGTTTTCGTTAGCAGTGAATGCATAACTTGCAGAGTGAGGATCAGGGTTGTTAAAATTTGCACCAGCAGTTATGTCAATGAAGTGATCATAACCCTGTTCCTTACCACTGCTCCCAGATTCTTCTTGACCCAGAAGAGCAGTATTACCGAAAGTGTAATCATCGGTAACTTTTCCTGACTCTTGTAACCTCCTTTTCTGGTTCAACTCCCTTTCGTAGGTCAGGAGTCGACCATGGAGTTGGGTCAAGGTCAGATCCTTGAATTCAGGTGAATTTCGGGTGACAAAAGCTATGGTGTCCCATTTTTCTGGCAGTGACCTGAGGAACCTGCTATTTTGAGTTGAGTTTGTAAAAGTGGTGTTAACAAGCCTCAGTTCACTGATGAGACAGCTGAAACGCTCAAATTGTTGCGTTAGTGATTCACCTTTAACGTAGCAAAATGTTTCATACTGTTGGTTCAGGATTTCCCTATTGTTTTCTATTACTTCCTCAGTTCCCCCAAATTGTTCCTTAAGTGCGTCCCATAACTCTTTGGCACTGTTACAGTGTAACAGTCCAGCATATATCTCATTGGGCAGCGCTGATGCTATGATGCTAAAGGCTTTAGCATCTAGTTCGATCTTTTGAAAGTCGGTTTCGGTATAATTTTCAACTGGTTTTGGAACGAACTTTTTAGCATCTTCAGCGCTTGGCACTGAAGGAACATGGGGACCATAAATGACAGATCTCCAACAACCTGTGCTTTGTTGAGCAAGGATGTGACCCATCCTTCTCTGCCAGATGTTGTACTCATTTCTTTTTAGCATAGGTGGTTTAAAAAGTGAGCCGATGTTGTTTTTATCATCCTGAGATTGTGACGTCATTCTTGTTGTTTTACAGACACTGAGAAATCAACTTTAATGGTGATTAATCCTTGCTCTGTTTTTCAACGGACGAACAAACGATCAGTATCAACTGTTATGAGCTGAACTATTTATGTCAAAATGATTGTTAAATCAAATTTGACTGTCCAAGCTCTGATACCAATTGTTGGATCTGAGTTTCTTTTTGATTGTATTTTCGTTTGAAATTAAGATGGAAATGAAAGAGTTGTGCAGCGGAAATAAGATGAAAGCAAACTTTGCATACAATCAAACGAGAGTAATACTTTTATCAAACATCTTTACACAATGAATCGAAAGATTGAATTTATTTCAACAACGATTACAATGATTGATGTAAGAATGCAAACTCCCCCTCAGCCAGAGCTCAGTAGTTTGTTCGTGCAAAGAAGACGATGTGGTGAAAGAGCTAATAGAACAGTACAAAGTACTGAACTATTTATAGGCACTTGCAAACCACTGAGCATCTTAGCTGACGTCACCATGAAAGTGACATCTAACCTCCTAACAAACTCTAACCTCTGATCTATACAAACACTGATGTACTAACTACTGCTATTACAATCTAATACATAAAAGACACATAAACAGCTGCTGCATCCTTCCACTGCTGTGAATCCAGCAGTGCTTGTCCGGATCAGCAGTACTTGACTCAAGGCAGTAGATTGAGTCAGCAGAGCTTTGGTCTTCCATCAGTCTTTAACATTCGGCAGTAGATGCAAGACAGCAGTTGTGGATCAGCACTTGGTAAGAACAGTAGATAGGAGATCAGCAGATACAAAGCCACTTTCAAGGGGAGAGATTTGCATGAACTAATCTGTAAACGTCTGCTTATTCTGGATCCACTGCTCTGATCCAGTTTTGGCTTTAATTATCTGTTCCTCTGATAGGGTTCAATCCCAACATAAAAACTCGTTAATAAAACTCGTATGGTTTATATCATTTCAAAAACCTCGTTGTGTGACATCGTTTTAAAATCGTTTCCCCAGTGAACTTAAATAATGACACAAAATGTAATATGATAAGAGCATTTATATATAAGATGTACCAGCGGCGTATCTACCATGCTTTTATCATGCTACACCTGTCCCATTATCTAATCACATCCCAAAACCAATCGTTTAACCAAATCGTTTATCTCGTTAAGTCGTTTCAAATCGTTTAACTTCTCCCAAAATCGTTTAACTCGTTTTAATAGTGAAACTACTTTTGGTCGTTTCGCTAATAACATTCAAACCTTCGTGACTCGACTATCTCGCCTTTCGCATTAATAAACCACCAAAGGATAAATTAACAATCACAGATTCGGTCGCTACCTACCTAACCCACACATAACCATGGGTGCAGTCTGATAACGGGATTTGTCAGATCCTATGGTACCATAACCTAATACTGGTCGGTTCGGCCAAAATTAATGAATGTCATTCGTTATGTAATTACAACCAACAAGTTTGTTCACTTTATCAAAATCGTTATTAATTTAATATAAACCATTTTAATCGTTTTCAAAAACTATCGTTAAAACATCAAAATCATTTAACACATATGAATCACGCCAAAACATTGAAAACAGTAAAAGAGGGGAACTATGTACTCACCTGAGAATGCTTAGTGGTCTTTGAACAACAACCAAGCAAAGCTAGAGGGAGCACGGAATCAATCGGCAACCTAATAACTATATAAATAAACCGGACCTAAGTCGGAAGATCGGATAGGATGAGGTCTTGTAAACCAAATGAGTTATTGGAACTCATATGACATGGTTTAACAATGCCTACATACTAAATCGAAACCTAACCTAAGTGCTTTCGACCCGTTACGACCCATTAAGGTAGCTTAAGCTACTTTAACGCGTCGTTCGCGCAAACGCGCGTTCGAGATGTCTAACTAGTCCTATGACAAGTATTATATGCCTAAATATGTTTAAATATGTTGTATAATCAGTTAAGTGACAAAAGTTTAGGTTACATATGCTTTAAGTCCAATTATGCATGAAAAGGGCATTTTGGTAATTTACCTAAGGCATATAATCTACCTATCATACAACTAATTAAACTAGGTGACCATTAGGTATAACCTCGGAAGGTTATTCCCTATGCAACTATGGTCACTAACCATGCTTGGTCGGATCCTAATGATCGACCAAACGGGTCGAGTTCGAAAGTCTAAGCGGTGGTTTAGACCGCTTGACTTACGACTCTAAACAAGCACTAACTAAATGTGACGAGCTAAACATGTCAAAACATGTTTAACCTACTGATTTGGTATCAAAACAAAGTGTTTTGATACCTAATAGTAGTTCCGCTGCAAAATGCGTGCTAAAACGCATTTTGACCGAAACTTTGACTCGTCACTACACCTAGTTAACGTGGTAATCAGCGGGTATAATCACTAAGGATTATAACCAACGTGATTACAATCACGTTGCAAAGTTCAATTGAACTTTGACTTGACCAATGACTTGGTCAAACTGAAAGTCAACCAATATTTGACTTTCAAACTAGGAAAACAAATAAAAAGAATGAAAGAATGCTCACTATGGGTCCTTGCTATCTTTTCTACAAGAAAACCAACTTCCAAATTAGATTGAGAAAGCTCCCAATGCAGATTGTAGAGAAGAGAGTGAGGGAATGAGCAAGGAACAAGTGAAAGATGGATGGCTATATATAGTTTTCACAAAACCGTTAGGATCGTTTCTTGGAGAAGAAGGCATGATCTAGGCCATACAAGTGTTAAGGACTGATTGGGGGACTTGTTCTCCACACAAACCAGCCCCTAGCATTGAAATCCACTGATCAAAACCATCAAAAACGAGCTAAAAGACCAGATTCAATGTTTCTGTTTGATAGGCTCTCACTCCCCGCGTAAGAATTAAGCTTGGGCTTACGTCCCAGGCCTGGCCAACTTTGACAGATTGTCAAAACAGGTCCCTGAACTTGCAAAACATGCGTTTCGGCCCATTTTTTACACGTTTAAGCCCCGTTAACCTCATTTCAAGGCTCTAAAATGAAGTTAAAGTATTGGGAACTCAAAACATGCTCAAAAATATCTCGGATGTCGGTTCGTTTGGTCGTACGGTTGCGTTGTTCGGTTAATTACGACGGAAGTCGTAACGAACGCAATAACGATCCAAATTAAGCGATGAATGAAATTTTATCATGCCAATCACTAAAATAATATATTTTAATGATTACATAAATTTTTGGGTGTCCGGATATATTCAGAACGTAAGATATGCGTGAAAATGCAAACTTATGCACTTTTTGACGCTTTTAGTCCCTATTGATCAAATAAGTTTGTTTTAGCATACCGAACCCCTCAAAGCCTATTTCTAAGCTATGTAAAGGATATTTAGGGTATGTTTAACTTATGATCAAGTTCTGGAATGTTCGTTACTATACAAATCGGTATAGTTTCGCAGTTTGACACAAATAGTCCCTGCGATCGAACAAACTTGTTTTCGACACACCAAACCATCCGAAACTTATTTCTAAGTTATGAGAAGGTTATTTAAGGTATGTTAAGCCTATTTCACTATTCCGGAGTGTTTTTTGCGTTAAACTGATTACGTTTACGCATCAGTTCACGTATAACTTCCCAGAAAGCGATTTAAAGCTTGAAATCAAACAAGAATTGATATGTGCAAATGATAGACATATTTATACAAATCCCAAGTATGAAATACAATATTTCATTGATTTGGTATTTTTTTGATGGTAGTGGAGGCACAGATGTCACACTACCGACCTTTTCCATCTACATAGTATTTTTGAGCAAGTTCCTTGTAATATTGCCCACGAGCTTGCTACATACATTCTATTTTGTGTTTTCTGGAAGGATCTGTTAGTTCTTCAATACTTTTCACATTATCATTTTACTCGGTGTGGTCTAACCGGTCATGCCAACTGATTATGATTCATAAACTTCTTATTTATGATCGTATATGTATTACTTGTAGGTAAAAACACAAAATAGAATGTATGTATTAAACAATTTAATCATAATAATTTGATAGTCTATTATGATGTGAACAAACTTACATTTGAAATTAATCATATAATGAATCAAATTCAGACTCTAAATCATAAGGTGGTGAAGGAGGTAGAGTTAGTTGCATTCTATTAGCTATTTGTTTTAGCATGTCTTCCAACCATTTATTTCTTTCTGTCAGCCGTTTTATTTGTTTAGACAAATTTCGAATCTGATCGTTTAACCTAGCCACTTCAACTCCTATTGAATCTGAAGGTAGATTCATTTGAGGTACCGTACATGGTTCTGTTATATTAATTGGTGGCAGTTGTTGTTCTACTTCGTTTAATAGTGATTGGAAAAACTGTTGTGGTAATGGTGATTGCAAAAATGATTCTGATGCTAACAGCTCTTGGAATATCATGTTTTCATCAAACAAAGTTTGTTGCATCGTTGAATCTTCATCGAAAACTAAGGGTGAGATGTTTTTTAAGATGTTCGGTGCTAGTGGTTGAGATAGGTTAGTTGTAAAATGTTCTTGTACGGGTGGCAGCTGTGGTTGTAGATCAAATCGATAAAAAGACGGTTGAGGAAGCTGCAACAATGATTGTTGTAAATTTTGTGTTGAGGTACTTTCTAAGATAACCTGAGCTTCCTCCGACTAGAATGGTTGATTTAGTGTATAATTATGAACAGGGGTTAGCCTAACAGTGTTAAAATTTACAATCCCAGATGCCTTTGGTGGGGATAATCCTTGGATAATCTGATTACTTAAGATACCTAATGATTTTGCTATTTTTGTAATGTAAGACCCTCCCATGAGACTTCTCAGAGGATTTGTTTGTTGATTTAAAAGATATGTAGCAAGCTCGTGGGCAATATTACAAGGAACTTGCTCAAAAATACTATGTAGATGGAAAAGGTCGGTAGTACTAACCCTATGTTGATTATTCTTGCGCCCCTTGATAATGTTGGCTAAAACACGGTGCATATATTGATAACGAGGGTCTGTGAATTTCATAGAATTATTATTGTTACACCACTCTTTCGATGAATGGCCTCGCCAATATTCTTTCATTTCCTCAGATGAATAAGAGGTTGATGCCTCCATAAAAATAGGTTGTTTAACTTCTTCATCTGTATATATGCCCAGATGAACTGCGAATTCTGTTAATGACATATTATGAGATTGTCCACAAAGTCGAAAATGAATAGATTCATCGGTAAGACTTTTATCATATTTGAAAGAGAAAGTGGACAAGAACTCATATACAAGTTCATCGTATAACGGTTCTAGGATGTCGAAGAAACGACGCCAGGGCGTATTACGTGGTAGTAATCTCGCCAGTAAACCACTTGGATCAAACATTTCCATTTGATACCAATCAATACCGCTAATAGAAAAAACTTCAAGATTCTTGAGTTTTTGATACCTCTCACGATTGGGTAAATCAGTAAACCGAAGGAATCGATGAATGTTTGCTGCATTTGAAGATTCAGCATATGCTACTGGAAGATTTGCCATTTGAATATTTGGTTTTGTTGAAACTAAGAAAAGTTTGGGTATGGGTTATTTTGGGTATGTGTTGAATTATATCAGAAGTTGTAGCTTATGTGTAGATTAGCTCTAGTAGTGAGTTTTTTTATATAGATAAGAAAATTTAAGCCTACACCATACGTTTGGTTAAGGCTTCCATGATACGTTTTGAAATAGTTCACTGTAGCTAGTAAATGTTATATTGCATAAATAAATATTAGATGCATAAACAAAAATGTTAGGTACATAAATAAATGTTAGCTTGCATAAATGAATGTTAGATGCGTAAATAAACGTTAGATGTATAAATGTTAAATTCATAAATAAATGTTAGATGGTTAGTAGTCCGAATATTATTATATTCCCATAGCAATAGGTACCCTGTACTCATTTTTATTTATCAAAGAACTATATTATAAGTATACATATATATAAAGGAGAAACAGGATCTAAAAGATCATCCTAAAGGTGTATGGTTTTACAATCCACTGGTGCACCCTTAGGCTTTCAACCTATATATATATATATATATATATATATATGTACACATATGTATGAAATTCTTACATTGAGTATGGTAATAGCTCCTTTGCTTTTGTTGATTTGCTTGGTTGACAGCGCTCGTGCTGATAACGTGTTATAAAACTAGCCTAAAAGCTTTAATTAGAAGATTAGAAAGAAGAATTGCAAGAAGAGCATGAAGTGTCAATGCCATATGTTTGAAGCTTTCTCTCTCTAGATTTTCACAAATCATCTATCTATCGAATCCATGTACACTTCGTTATATAGAAAAGAAAAAGAAATAAAACAAAACTGGTGGGGTCTATGTCTAATAATTCATAATAAAATGTAATTTTTGTTCTCAAGAAAAGTTAATCAATGAAAGTAGGGTGTGAATCCCTAAGTATTCTGGAATAAGCAAAGGATATACATATCCAACATGATACCATTTAGTGTTTTAAATCGATGCATCGTCTAAATGGTTATCAAATCCACAACCTGAAGTTTGTGTGATTGTGACTTAGCTAATGTGATAGCAAGCATATTATTCCAGATTGATATAATGATTTTGATAATAAATCAATTTCACATAATGATCATTGCAATACACGTAAAACTTCATGTAGTTTATACATGATTTATTGAGATAATCACTGGATGTGTTTGCTAAGTGTATGATCATGAGAGCAAAAGTTCATATAATGCCAATATATTGTAATATTTTCTCCCCATTATAATTGGGTTTTGGTCAGAAACCAAATATGATTTTGATTGTGCGATATATATTGAAATTGATCCACCACGACGCACAAATATGGGACCTTAAAAGGTGATTGGAATATAGCATTTAACGAAAGAGTTATTTATAATTCAGTTTATTAATATCCATCTAAATGGACTGACATTCCCAACATTAGGGGGAGATAACAAGCAGTTGAAAAGTGAAAAGTGAAATATATTATCATGTCATCTTGATCCTCAGACTATAAACTATGAACTAGAAGTTTAAAGTATAATTCATTTACCAATATTAAAGAACAAATTACCAGACAAGTTCACTGACCTAAATAGAGTGACTAAGTAAGTCACATAATCAACTGCTTGTGCTCCAGTTATATTTGTGTCCCAAGAGGACAACCACATATTTTTGTAAAGAGTTTATTGCACGCCTAAAGCGTGGTAGACTAGTTGATTCCAATAATAAAATTCCTCGAAAATTGGAGCAAGTAATTAAGATGGTCAAGTCGAGGTTATAGTAATAAGATCTCCTGAAGAGACAGTAGACATGATGGTTCAAGAAGAACCTCAGGTACCTGAAAATAAAGAGATCTCGATAGGTTGTATCATGTCTAAGATATGTATGGAATCGAAATAAAAATCGACGTCGTTATACTTTTGTATATAATGTAGCGCTTAAAATGATTAAATGATGAGGATCAAGATTTAAGATCTGCCTATGAATGAATATTAAGAAATGATTAGCCAAAAATAGAAAGACGCAAATAGGCAGAGTTTAGTTCTCTAATGGAATGGAAAGTTTCTGGACCAACAGTCCATACAACTAAAGTTGTAAAATATGTTGGATACAAAATTGTCTTTTACGCGAATCATGTGAAAATCAAATTAAGAGATATAAGTCAAAATTGGTGGCACAATAATTTTCACAAAGACCTATGATTGATTATGAGAAAACGCATTCTCTAGTGGTGGATATAATAACTCTCAAATATCTGATTCGTCTGGTAATATACTAAGAGAAAATTGACATGCAGCTTATGAATATTTATATATCATATGGTACTACAAAATACATAAAAATTCATGAATAATTTAAATTAACAAAGTCATGTAAGGCGAGATCTCAAGAACATTATAAGATATGAATATGCTTAAATTATTATAAATGCTGAAAAGAAATGGAACTCTCGATGAGTTTCCTAAGGCTGTTGAGTACATGAAAAAGTTAATGAAATTCGATGGTTATGACTTATGATAGCTATTGATTAATGTATAAGCATGGTAAACTATGGATTGTATGAATGAAGTAAGTATTCAAGGCATCTTTTGCATATGATATAGAGAACAATGAGGAAATCTACATGATAGAATGAATATACATTCATAGTTGGTAAAATCGAAAAGATGTATTTCAATGAATGTAAATGCATGAAGCAATAATTTCAAAACCTGTAAATACATCTTCTTAAAGTAATAAAGATTGTATGGACTATAAGATGAATATGGTATAACGAACTTTTTAATGAAGTTAGAAAAGATAAATGCATACGGTATAGTTGGACTATATATTTTTCTTTGGAAAACCGTATGAGGTTTTATAACTATTAAAACATATTAACAAATCAAATATGAAATATAAATTTATGCCTTGACATAGAAACTAGCATTTGCATCATTATCCATAAATTATTACACATATAGAGAATGATGGATTATATTGATATATTTTGCTAGTTATACATTACCATCTCTATCATATTACTCGTGTACAAAGAAGAGATAATATAATCGGATGTAATAAATTAACATCTAAGGTATGAAAGATAAAAAAATTTATATTACTAACCTACCAAAACAAGTTTTATTAGCTTTGTAAATGCAGGGAATGTAACAACATATAGTTGTGGATCATATGGTATTTGTTTACATAAAGCACCAGGAATCTCATATAAAGACCATATAACATTGATCAACACAAAGGACTATACACATCAAGGAATGAAGTGGCAAAATATTAAATAAAAGATCTACGCAGAAGGCTTAAACGATACATAATGAAATCAGGGGGAGTATTACAAGTTGCACTCTTATATACCACCAAGATTTTTTGAATATACTCGAGACCTTATTAAAGACAATCAAGTCGAGATGATATATGTCCAATCCAGCAACAATTCAACCGATCTTTTCACAAAAGCACTACCTACAGCAACTTTCAGGAAACACGTTCATGACATTGGTATGCGTCACGTACGGAGAATGTGATGCCTTACAAATTGCAACTTGAGGGGGAGTTATAGACTGCACTCTTTTTCCCTTAGCTAAAGTTTTTTTTCCCACTGGGTTTTTCTTTAGCAAGGTTTTTAATGAGGCAGTACTTAATTACCCCAAAGTTTGCAAAGTGTCATCCAAGGGGGAGTGTTATGAATCATTGTGGATGACAACTAAATGCACAGTAAATGCACACAGTAAAGGAAATAATTCATTCGAATTATTGACACAGTAATCAAATAAATAAATGGGCATATGTCTAAGGGGGAGTATTATGAATTATTAGACATAGACCCCACTAGTTTTGTTTTATTTCTTTTTAGAGTAAACTGCCATTTTGGTCCCTGTGGTTTAGGCACTTTTGCCATTTTCGTCCAAAACTCAAACTTTTTAAATCTGGGTCCCTGTGGTTTCACTTTTATTGCCATTTTAGTCCAAAATTAAGAGTAAACTACCATTTTGGTCCCTGTGGTTTCACTTTTATTGCCATTTTAGTCTAAATCTCAAACTTTTTGAAACAGTAAAAAAAAGGGGGATTTTGAATTTTGGACTAAAATGGCAATAAAGATGAAACCACAGGGACCCAGATTTAAAAAGTTTGAGATTTGGACTAAAATGGCAAAATTGCTCAAACCACAGGGACCAAAATGGCAGTTTACTCTTCTTTTTATTATTAGACATAGACCCCACCAGTTTTGTTTTATTTCTTTTTCTTTTCTATATAACGAAGTGTACATGGATTCGATAGATAGATGATTTGTGAAAATCTAGAGAGAGAAAGCTTCAAACATATGGCATTGACACTTCATGCTCTTCTTGCAATTCTTCTTTCTAATCTTCTAATTAAAGCTTTTAGGCTAGTTTTATAACACACATGAGTGTTTAGTTTGCATTTTAAAGTATGACCTTTAACAATTTTAAGGTAAGCGCCTACTTATATGCTAATATCACAATATTAGATGATCTGTAATGATTAATGCTTCTTAATGGGTATTTTTCGCTACGTCGGCATTATAATGTTCCTTTAGAAAATGTGTAATTGTTAATTCTTCTTAATGACTTTCAATTGTTACTTTCCATTTTTTTCTTCCTCATTTGGCGTTATACTAGAAATGTCACCCCCATTTCATGCCATTGTAACGCCCAAGGGAGACGGTGTTAGGGGTGTTATCAAACTCCTTCACACACGTATAATGCTCGTTACGCATGATCTTATAGATATTGGATCTTGTACAAGAAGGAAATTGTGTACGAAGTGTAGGGAAGAATGAGAGCCATTGATCTCTCAAGATCAAGGGTTCAAAATCAAGCGATGACACTTTGGTAAATATCATGTTCAAACAAATGAACAAAACAAGCAGAGAAAGGGTATTCTGGTCTTTTATCACTTGAACTCATTTCCCTTTGTTCTCAAACGGCTATAACTTTTTCATACGTTAATATTTTTCAAAAAATAGTACACCTTCATTCTTTTTAATTCGAACAAACTATTGCTATAGTTTTCTAAAAAAATTACAGTATACGTGATTACACATTCAATATAAATCGTTACATGATTACACATTCAAACATAACTCAATACGTGATTAGACATTCAATATTAATCCATAACGTGATTATACATTCAATATGATTTGTTATAATTATGTACGGGAACATAATCAATGAATACATAAATCACATACCATATGTGAAAAGCAGTAACAAATTACGTGACTACGTGATTTTGAATACCCAATATGTGATTACGTGATTTCACTATTGTATTTTATGCGAAACCCCACTAATTGATTACATAATTATGTAACAATAGTTGACTGTGTATTATTACGTGATTTCATTATATTATTTATGTGAAACCTCACTGAGTGATCACGTAGTTACGTACTAATCATAATTCTAATATAAAACAAAACATGTAATACATAATATTACCTAATATTTTAGGTCTAATCACGTATAAAGTATAAATGTAATGTAATACAAAACATTAGCCAATCAACCTATAATAACCACATAATGTTGTATATTAGAGATTTAATCACGTAATAAAGCATAAACAATTAAGTTCTTATTATTGAATATGTGATTACGTAATAAGCATAATTGCAATAACATCAATTATAACAAATACTATTGAATGTGTAATAACACAATGGATCATATTGAATGTGTAATTATGTAATGATTTATGTTGAATGTGTAATCACGTAAAAATTATATTGAATGTGTAATCACGTATCCTGTCATTTTTCTAAGAAAACTATAGCAATAGTTTGCTCGAATTAAAGAGAATGAAATACTCGTTAATACGGTGTAATTTAAAACAAATATTAACATGTTAAAAAGTTATAGTCGTTTGAAAATCAATAAAGACAATAATTCATTTGAGAAAAGACTTCCTGCTTCACAATAGAAATGACACTTGTCACTCGTTGGGTCTCATGTATAGTTCGCATGAAAATTTGTTCTTGTACATAATTTCTTATCTGGTGTTATAATCAAGTAAGCTATAAATCTTTTAGCAATTATACAATATGAAGTTGTTTTTTATTTATCTTTTAGGTATTAAACATATTCTATATAATAACAAGACTTGAAAGGGCTTAGGAACAGTACCTGTTTCTAGGTTTTCATAACCCACACGTGGCAATTATTTATATAGTTATAAGTATTTGATTGAATGGTGCCAAATGGTTTTTGTTTTCCTTTATTCTTGGTGGATGTATTTTACTTTGTTGCTTTATTGTAATAAAATTAACAGCATATTACATAAATTATGGAATGATTTCCTCTGTATTTATTATGTATTATTTGTATTATAGGACCCGATTGTATTCTATATATTGTACTCATTTGTTAATAATAAAGTGGTGATTAAGAGTTCTTACATGGTATCAGCCAATTAGGCGATCCCCACCCTCCCTCCTCTCTCTTCTTCATCGGCCCACCCCCTAAACCCTATTTTTCTTCTTCTTCTGCCTTCTGCCGCCGCCGTGACTCTCATGGCTGCCTCCTCCATTTCCGATGCCCTTCATCTCCTTTCCCTCCTACACTTCATCCCTCTAAAACTCACCTCCACAAACTATC
Source organism: Helianthus tuberosus (assembly GCA_030545235.1). Classification (NCBI taxonomy): domain Eukaryota; kingdom Viridiplantae; phylum Streptophyta; class Magnoliopsida; order Asterales; family Asteraceae; genus Helianthus; species Helianthus tuberosus. The sequence goes on from CM060424.1 coordinate 197,634,327, forward strand.
TTGCATGGACACAGCAGGTTAGCCTTGCTCTTTCCATGCAAAATCTCCTTGGCCATATTAAAGGCTCTGCAACCATCCCAGCCGAAACCATCACTGAATCCGAAAAACCCGACAAACCCGTCCCCAATCCTGCCTATGCGACCTGGTTAACCAGTGATCGTTCTGTCTGCCTTCTTCTCCAATCATCTCTTTCTGAAGAAGCCATGTCTGAAATCATTGGTAATTCCAATGCTCGTCAGATATGGCTTGCGTTAGAGATTGCCTACAGTCAACGCTCTACTGGTCGCATGCACATGCTTCGTGATACCCTACGGCTATTACAGAAGGGATCCTCCTCTGTCACCGAGTTTGGTCGCAAGTTCAAAAACATTTGCGACCAACTCGCGGCCAACGGACACCCTGTTCCTGAAAACCGACAAATGCCATTGGCTCTTATCTGGTCTTGGCACCGCCTTTGAACAGTTCTCCACCACTCATCGTGCTTTAGGCACGGCCTCCTTCCGGGAGCTTCTTGGTAAAGCCGAAAATCAGGAGACTTGGATAGCCTCCCTTCACGGCCAACAAACACTATCAGCAACCTTTGTCGCTCAACACTCGCATCATGGTAACTATTCTCGCAACTCTTCTAGTTCATCTTATGCTAACCGTGGACGTGGCCGTGGTCGTAGTGCAGGTCGTGGCAGAGGTAAACGATAGCCTCATTTCCAATTGTGTAGGAAAGATGGCCACTATGCAAATATGTGTCCAAACCTTGCCTCTTATGCACCACAGGCTGCTCCTACTGATGCCAATTTGGCTCAAGCGTTCCATGCTCTGTGTAATCTCACTGAGGAATATCCTGACTGGACAGGTGATACAGGTGCGTCTGCCCATATGACACCCTCTGAAAATGACCTTACCCATACCTCGGGCCTTCTCAGGAATGACTTTGTTCGTTTCGGGAATGGCCACACGTTACTGGTCACCCAAGTCGGCACTGCGCCCCTCACCCCTAATATCTCTTTGAAAAATGTTTTAGTTGTGCCCCAACTAAAAAACGGCTCCTTTCTATTAGTAAATTAACCAATGACTCACTCGTTGATGTTTTATTCTCTAATAAAATTTTCCACATTCAGGACCGAACGACCAAGGAAATCCTGGCAAAGGGAACATGTGAAAACGGACTCTATATCCTCCGTGAAGGAAATCAAGCGTTTCTTGCTTCCTACTCGAGTCATCATCTCAAAGCCTCCTTTGAACGCTGGCATGGTCGTCTGGGTCATGTGTCTTTTGATATTATTTCTAGATTACATAAACTTGGTTCATTATGTGTAACTTCTTTGCTACCTAAACCTGGTATTTGTTCACCTTGTCAGTTATCTAAAGCACATCGGTTGCCCTTTGATTTAAATGATAAACGTTCTTTGCATGCTTTAGATATGGTTCATTGTGATCTTTAAGGCCCTTCACCTGTCACCTCTACTAATGGTTATCGCTACTATGCTATATTTATTGATGACCATTCTCGTTTCACATGGTTTTATCCACTTAAACATAAATCTGACTTCTATGCAATATTGTTAATTTTTATCCCCTTCGTTCAAAATTAGTTATCTAGAAAAATAAAAAAAATTTAAAGTGATGGTGGCACTGAATTCACAAATAATAAAGTTCAATTTTGTTTTTCAAGAACAGGGTATCCATCATCGCCTCTCGTGTCCTCATACGCCTCAACAAAATGGCCATGCTGAACGTAAACATCATCACATCACTGAAACTGGTTTAGCCATGTTGTTTAATTCCCATGCACCTGCTACTTTGTGGACATATGCCTTTGCTTTAGCTACGTTCATCATCAACCGCCTACCAACTCCGTTACTTGATTTCAAGTCTCCTTATGAAATCTTGTATGAAACTCCTCCCACATATTCCACCTTTCGTGTGTTTGGCTGCCGAGTTTTTCCTTACTTATGAGATTATGCGAAGCACAAACTCTCACCTAGATGCTCCGAATGCATCTTCATCGGTTATGATGCGAGTTACAAAGGGCATCGTTGCCTAGACCCGAAAACTCATCGTGTTTACATCACTCGACATGCTCAGTTTGATGAGGACACCTATCCCTTTAGTGGCAACACAAAACCTGTTGATGAAGCCACTTTAGTGTTCTCTAACTTTGATCAATCCTTACCACCAACCACCTTACCCGATCCGCCATATGTTCCTTTAGTGCCTTCGCCCGACGCCCAACCTGTTCACTCCACCACCACATGCACCTTATGTCCTGCCCACTCTACTCCACTCATCCCAAATCCCCACCCACCTGCATCGGCCCAAACCCAGCCCTCTCCCTCGGTTCCCTCTCACTCGGCCCAACCAGCCAACTCTTTGGCCCAACGACCACCTCACTCGTCCGCGTCCCACTCCCCATCTCCTCATCCACCCGTGACCCATACCCAAACACCAACTCCTCAACCGGCCCAACCTACACCTCCCAGCCCATTGTCTACGGCCAAACTTCCCACCCCACCCACTGCCACTGCCACTCCAACCGAACCTAACCCGGGACCGTCTGATGAGCCGATTCCATCCCATCCAATGAGGACTCGATCAAAAAATGGGAATTTTAAACCCAAATATTATGCTAACTTGTCTTTATTTTCAGGACCATTACACTATGGTTTACTTGCAGCTCATGATCCTCGCGGTTACAGATCTGCCGCAAAGCACACTAAGTGGGTTAAGGCTATGGAAGAGGAGCTCGCCGCCCTGCGTTCTAATAACCCCTGGGTACTTTTTCCTCGTTGTAACAACCTGATTTTGGAAGTCAAAGTACAAGTCAAAGTCAAAGGAAGAAAAGATTGCTAATTGGAATCTTTCATTCCTTGTTTAACCATCACTTGTACCTTCCAAATCGTTGATCGATATTTGAAATTATGTTGACTTAGTTGTATTATGTGGATTATTATGCAATAATCGCAGTTTATCGCTTATCGACTTGTCGCTATCTCATCGCTATCGCATCGCAATACGAATTATGTGTTCTGGATATTGTTTTATGTGTGTGTGTTTTTATGTGTTATTTGTGCATGTTTAATTATGTTTGTGGTGACTATTCGAACACGCAATCGCAACTCTATCACATCGCAATCTCATCGCAGCACAAAACCAAGAATGGGTATGTTTAGGTTTATGACTGTTAGTTAGAGTAATTGTGTAGTTAATAGGTAACACTATCGCATCACTTACACGCATCGCAACGCTCAACACACGAAACGAAATGCCAAAACTAAACTCGCCGGAGACGTCCGACCGAATGACCATTCGATCGAATGGTCATCTGGACGGATGACCATCCGATCGGGCTGTCATCTGGACGGATGACCATCCGATTGGATGGCTATCCGATCGGACTGCCCTCCGATCCGCACACCTGCACCACCTTTCCCTTTTTGGAATCCTATAAATAGCACATGCCACACCACAAACAGTGATGTGACAGCTCTGGTGCGACTCTTCAACTTCTCAGGCCTTTCTTCTTCGATTTCTCGCGATTCTTGTAAGTTTCTACCTCAAATCTTGTACATCTTTGATCTACACACATTTCTTCATCATCTTCACCCTTGAATCTTAACTTTTCACCATGAAATCCACTGATTTGAGGTGTTCTAAGATGATGTTATCATGGAGTTCTTATGAACTTCAAGTTTTGGCCTCATTCCACCAAGAACAACTCAGATCTAGAGGATTTCAACATGATTCAACACTATTTTCGCATAAATCTAAACGTTTTGAAGAAGTGAAAGATTGGAAGATGTTTTCATAACATTCTTTCAACTCTTTTACACTAAATGTGTCACACCCCAACCGATGGCGGAAACATCGGGGCACGGCACTGAGCGAAACAGATTGTCCAGGAGAAATCCATAACAACTAAATTACCGGATATTTAAGATTATGTCCCATACCATAACATACCAAAGTAAAACAGTTATTACAGACCAAGTATCTCAAAGACAAATAAATGTTTCGACAACTCAGATTTAAATTGTTCGTTTGTTTCTAGACTCATCCTACTTGATTCCATAAAAGCAAGCATCCTAGCATCTCAAACACCTGTCACATACGTTAAAATAGAGGTCAATACACATAGTGTAAAGGTGAGCATACAAGTTTAATAGTATAATAGTAGCGAAAACGAGTTTAAGCATAACCAGCATGTAACACGCAATAATGTGAAGCTAGTAGGTTATCGACAATGAAATATGCACAGACATGACTACGAGTTATAGAATGCGCAACACATAACACCACTATGATGCGTGAAGAAATAACCTTAACAACCCCTATCCACGACAGGTGTTGAGTCCAAACTATAGTACTATCGTTGCAAAGGCGTCAGGCAACAATCACTGTGTAAACATAACATACAAGCATTCATCGAATAACACGTACAACATGCGAGAGCGGTTAGCGTATAAAAGCAGTAGCGTTGTGTGATAGTTGTGATTTGATATAAGTAACGTATGTAACACCCAAAAGTGCGTAAAGTAAAAAGGGATCGAGTATACTCACAGCGATGGTAGCTAATGGATTGAAGGGAGCCCTAGATAGTCAGTCTAGTTACAGAACGATAGCATAAGTGATAAGTGGCACGTAAAACGATGCAAGTGAAAGAGTGTCGAAGTGTCATCCAAACGGATGGCAATCTGATCGGATGGTCATCCGATCGGTTGGCCATTCGGTCGGTGGGCCACTCGTTTGAGATGGATGTGTTTGTGTATGATGGATTTGAAGTTTTCGTTGTAGCATTTTGAAAACAGAGAAGTATCTCTACCATTCAGGTCGTCCGGTCGAACGGTCGGTCGGTCGGATGGCGATCTGTCGGTTAGGTATTTCTTAGAGAACTAGTTCACAGTAGGATTGTCATTCGATCGGATGGCCTTCCGATCGGATGGCAATCCGTTAGAAACTGAAGTTCTTTGAAAATTATTAAAAAGTTTAGGTGTTGAAGATTAAGTGTCGTTCGATCGGATTGTCGTTCGATCGGATGGCAATCCGTTCTAGGACTTGCTCATTTTCGAAATTTGTTAAGTTTTGATAGTTTTGTGGCTTGATCGAGACGGTATGACAACGTGTAAAACAACGGGTACTCCACCAAGTCCAGGCTATCTGATCGGATGGGAATCACCCCAGTCCGACCAGTTAACTATTCGTGACAGTTTGTTCATGTTCAACCCGTAATCGGTTGTCTCTTCGATAGGAATCAGATCTCGAACCGACACTTCACTAGGAGATGAGTAGAAGGCCTGAATGAGCTCCGATTCTATCGGTTTTGAGTGCATTGAGTGTAGAAGAGTTGAAAGAAAGTTGTAAAACCATCTTTCAATCCTTTTAACCATGAGAATGTTTAGATTTATGGGAAAACAGTGTTGAATCATGTCGAAATCCTATAGATCTGAGTTGTTCTTGGTGGAATGAGGCCAAAACTTGAAGTTCATAAGAACTCCAGGATGACATCATCCTAGAACACCCCAAACCCGCTGATTTCACGGTTAAAAGTGAAGATTCAAAGGTGAAGATGATGAAGAAGTGCGTGTAGATGATAGATGTACAAGATTTGGGGTAGAAACTTACAAGAATCGCGAGAAATCGAGAGAAAAGAGAGCTTGAGCGTGCTGGTCGAGTGAGAGAGTTGTCACATCACTGTTGGTGATGTGACAGGTGTATTTATAGGATACCAAAAGAGGAAAGGTGCGCACAAGTGACGGATCGGATGGCCATCCGATCGGATGGTCATCCGTTCGGATGACCATTCGATCGAATGGTCATTCGATCGACTGGTTGTCGCGAGTTGGTTTTCGTGTTTTCGTTTCGTGCGTTGAGCGTTGCGATGCGTTTCGAGTAAGCGATGCGATAGTATTACCCATTAGTTACACAAATAACCTAATTACTAATTATCACAAAAGTAATTCATAAATCTCGAGTTTGCGATGAGATTGCGTTGCCATAGAGTTGCGGTTGCGTTTGCGATTAAACACTTCAACATAAATATAACATGCACAAGTAACACATATTAGCACACACACGTAAAACAATATCCATAACCTATAATTCAAGTTGCGATGCGATTAGCGATAAGTCGATTAGCGATTAAACTGCGATTAAGTATCGATTTATTAACATGTACTCCACATAATAAAACTAAAGCGATTAAAATAGAGTATTGATTACAAGTCAAAGAGTTCAATCAGTAATTAAGCAAGGAGAGACAGAACGCAATTAGCAATCTTTTCTTCCTTTGACTTGTACTTTGACTTTCAAAACGCGGGTTGTTACACAATGCATTCAAAACCAATAGAATCGGGACTCATTCAGGCCTTCTACTCGTTTCTAGTGAAGTGTCGGTCTGAGATCTGATTCTTACCAAAGAGACAACCGATTTCGGGTTGAACATGAACAACCGTCAAAGAACAGTTGACTGGTCTGATTGGGGTGATTCCCGTCCGATCGGATAACTTAGGCTTGATGGAGTTCCTGTTGTTCAAATCGTTATCATACCGTCTCGATCAAACCGCAAACTTTTAAACTTAATAAATTTCAAAACGACTAAGTCACCAAACGGACTGCCGTCCGATCGGATTGCCATCCGATCGAACTACAATCCGATTGGATGACATATGGTCTCCAACACTTTAGTATTTACTGCGAAATACCTCGCTGGATGGATCACCATCCGATTGAATGACCGTTCGATCGGACAACCTGAAAGGTAGAGATACTTCTCTGATTTTAAAATGCTACAACAAAAAATTCAAAGCCATCATACACAAACACATCCATCTCTAATGAAGGACAATCTGACCGAATGGCCGTCCGACTGGATGACCATCCGAACGGATTGTCATCTGATCGAATGACCATCCCTTTGGATTGTCATCCGACCGGATGACCCTTCGTCACTTCAGCTCACTTGCACCGTTTTACGCATTTCTCACCGTTTATGCTATCGTTCTGGTCAGGCTAACTCTCCAGCGCTCCCTTCAATCCAAGAGAGTGTTTATTTATTAAGCACGATCCGTGAGTATACTCGATCCCTTTTTGCTTTAAGCACTTTTGGGTGTTACATACGTTACTTATACTAAATCACAACGATCACATAACGCAAACACTTTTTATGCGCTAACCGCTCTCGTATGTTATACGTGTTATTCGATGAATGCTTGTATGTTATGCTTACACAGTGATTGTTGCTTGACACCTTAGCAACGATAGTACTATAGTTTGGACTTGGCACCTGTCGTGGACGGGGGTTGCTAAGGGTATTTCTTCACGTGTCACGGTGGTGATATGTGTTGCGCACTCTACAACTCGCAGTCACGTCTGTGCATATTTCATTGTCGATAACTTACTAGCTTTGCATTATTACGTGTTACATGCTGGTTATGCGTAAACTCACCTTCGCTATCTATTATACTATTAAACTTATATGCTCACCTTTACACTATGTGTATTGACCTCTATTTTAATGTATGTGACAGGGGTTTGAGATGCTAGGATGCTTGCTTTTGTAGAATCAAGTAGGATGAGTCTAGAAATAAACAATTTAAATCTGAGTTGTCAGAACGGTTTTTATTTGTCTTTGAGAACCACTTGTCTGTAATAATTGTGTTGCTTATTATGCCATGGTATGGGACGTGAAGCTTAAATAATTGGTAATTATAGTTGTTATGGAAACTCTTGGACAATTTGTTTCGCTCAGTGCCGCGCCCCGATGTTTCCGCCATCGGTTGGGGTGTGACAGATTGGTATCAGAGCCATAACTATAGGGAATTAGGCAAGAATCGACCTAGTCCGGGTCGATGACTTAGAAATGACCTAGTCTATAGTCTAAGTACCAACAGACCGACTTGTGCAAACCCAGTAGGGGTCTTGCACGAGCATACTTGCTATTCTCGCTCAAACTCGCTGTACACTACACTCTTGCGCGAACATCGCATACTACAGTTCCGCGCAAGGTCAGCCTTTCCTAAGGCTGGCAACCCACACAAACGGGCGATCTGGTTGAGACTAGGTGTGAAAACCATAAACTCTCGATCAAATCATCCGTTCGACACGCATGCATTTTCATTATAAACACAAGAATTTGCGTTGAATCAGGAGTGAAATCCATACTTCGACGCAGTTCTCCCTATCTATCTCGTGATTCTATCACACAAACAGGAATTTAGTCGCTAAGTTAGGGGTGAAACCCGAACCTTGATGACCTAATCCGCTCTCTATTTTGGTATTACAAAACTCTCACCAAAGTCTCGATGGGTTCCAACGACTAGGGTCACGTAATGGCACAATGGATGTGTGCCGATCGCCCGGATTGAGGCGAGAGCACAGTCTACTAAGCCAAAATGTGCACCCAAGGTCCTTGAGAACAGTCGAATCACTTTGGGTAGTCAACGTCTATCAAGCCGAGACAACCTCTTCACGATTTTATGTGTTTCGATTCTGGAATCCGCCGCCGCCAACTCTGTGATTTATCGATTTTATGTGGATTCTATGTGATTTTATGTGTATATGTGTTTTGATTTTTGGTGATTTACTCGCTTTTCGCTTTGATCAACACACACGACTCGCACTACACATCTACCTCAAAACGCTAACAAATCGCTTGTGTTATTCGCAATCGCTACTCGCTAATCGCACTCGCAATACTCGATCATCTTACGCTGCTGTCAAAGATAGGTGAATACGTGCAATATATGTAGGCCAATACATGCAAAATATAGTGTGTCCTCGTGTGTTTCGGTGCCTTACGTGCTTATGTGTTTTGTGCCTATGTGATTACTTGCTTTTGTGGTTTATGTGCCTATGTGAATACGTGCTTATGTGTTTACGTGTTCCTTGGCTTTATATAAAGTCCCATTCGATAAGATAGTAGACTATACTCGACTTAATCGAAATTGTGTTTGAGTCCTGTGACGATGTCTGTTGCAGACAATGTCGTCATTCGGATCTCACACTGCTCGCTCCGCTCGACGAAACCATGAAGACAAACGCATTGCAGCACTAGTCGCTAAGCAGATGGCGAAAGTCATACCGCAAATTGTTAGCGAGCTAAACAAAAATGCCAGCAAGTCTTCAGAAGAATCCAGGACAGATTCTCCTAAAACGACTTTTAGCTTCAAGCAGTTCAAAGCCTGTGGTCCAAAAGAATTTACCGGAGAAGACGGGCAACGACCATGTTTCAATGGTTTGATTCAATCAAAGTCACCTTGCGCCAGATTGGCTGTCCGGAAAACCTTCGCACTGTTAAAGCCACCGGCGTCTTCCAATCCCGAGCTCTAGATTGGTGGACGGCCGAGAGAAACAAACGAGGGAATGATGCAGCTTACGGGCTGACGTGGGATGAGTTGAAGGACATCATGATGTGAGAGTTCTGCCCTCCCCACGAGCTCCAAAAGTTGGAGGACGAGTTCTGGCATATCAAACAGGAGGGTAGCGACAACGCTGGTTTAACTGCTCGCTTCAAGCAGCTGAGTCTCATATGTCCGGGTCAAGTTACTACCCCCGAGATTTCGATCAAGAAATACATCCGTGCTCTGCCGGATTGTGTTGCAGACTTTGTGCAAGCTGCGAATACGACAACTATTGAGGAAACCTACCTGCTCGCCGCTGAGATCAATGATAAGTGAGTCAGGGCTGGCTATTTCGATAAAGCTGCCAAGAGTCTCCACCAAGTTACCGCTACTCCCACCGCTGAAACCGCCGCACCGCAGTCTTCAAAGCTCTCACGTCACAAAAGAAAGAACAACAACAACAGCAACAAGAACTGTGCAGTTACTGCCGCACCACTCCAAGCTGCACCTGCCCAACCGCAACCTCAACACCGCCAAGTAGCAGCTCCTGTGGCCAATGCACCGTCTACCAAGCGTGCATACACTGGCCCACACCCGCTGTGCCCTACTTGTACTTATCATCACCCGGTTGGTATCACATGCCGGTTCTGTGTTCACTGCAACCTGTACGGCCATTTCACTGCTAACTACGGTACCGCTCCACGCAAAGCTCCAGTTCCAGTTCAAGCTCCTGCTCTACCAGCTCCCCATGCCCAGCAAGCAGCTCATGCACCCGCTGCTCACACAAAACCTGCTTTGCGTGTGGTGATCCTAACCACTTCGCGAACGTCTGCCCAAACAGGGTAGTGAAGCAAGAGCCCCAACAGCAGCAGCCAGCACCGCAACAACACCAGCAGCAGCAGCAACAACCAGCTCAGCAAGCAGCCCGCGGGCGAGTCTTCAACGTCAACGCCCGTCAGGCTCAAGCAGACAACAACGTGGTTAATGGTACGTTTCTCGTAAATGGTATATATGCTTCATGTTTATTTGATACTGGAGCCGATAACTGTTTTGTATCGTTCGAATTCGAAAGGCTCCTAAACCGTAAACGCGTTAACCTCCCATCAATATTCGACGTTGAAGTTGCCACTGGAAGAACCGTCACCGTCAGTTCTGTTCTGCGTGACTGTACTCTTGATCTCAACGGTCACGTTTTCCCGATTAATCTCATACCGATGCAACTCGGTAGCTTTGATGTCATAATAGGTATGGATTTCCTTCGGGAAAATCATGCTGAAATTATTTGCTTCGATAAGATGATTTGTTTCTCTCTCGCGAATGGTGATCAATTGTGTGTCTACGGCGAAGTCGCTTCGAAGAAGTTACAACTCATGTCGTGTGTCCAAGCTAGCAAGTATCTCCGCAAGGAATACCAAGCTTTCTTGGCACACATCATAGTAGTGGAGAAGGAAAAGAAAGGAAAGACAATGGGAGAAGTACCTGTGGTTCGTGAGTTTCCTAACGTCTTTCCTGATGATTTACCTTATTTACCTCCTACTCGTGATATCGATTTCCGAATCGACCTCATTCCGGGAGAAAATCCTGTTGCTAGAGCGCCTTATCGTCTCGCTCCTTCCGAAATGCGCGCACTCTCGAGTCAGCTCCAGGAACTACTTGATAAAGGCTTCATTCGCCCTATCACCTCTCCTTGGGGCGCGCCTGTTCTTTTCGTCAAAAAGAAGGACGGATCATTCCGGATGTGCATCGACTACAGGGAATTGAATAAGCTTACCATCAAGAATCGCTATCCCTTTCCTCGAATCGATGATTTGTTTGATCAATTACAAGGTGCTACATGTTTCTCGAAGATCGATCTACGCTCAGGCTACCACCAGCTACGAATTCAGGAAGAAGATATACCTAAAACCGCTTTTCGAACTCGTTATGGTCATTATGAATTTGTTGTTATGCCCTTTGGTCTTACTAACGCCCCCGCAATCTTCATGGATCTAATGAATCGCGTGTGTAAACCCTATCTAGACCGCTTCGTCATCATGTTTATCGATGATATCCTGATCTATTCCAAATCAAAAGCCGAACACGCGCAACATCTCAGTTTGGTTCTTGAACTGCTCCAAGGAAACCGCCTTTATGCCAAGTTCTCCAAATGTGAATTCTGGCTCGAGGAGGTTCAATTCCTCGGTCACATCGTCAGTAGTCAAGGTATTCATGTCGATCCTGCGAAGATAGAAGCAGTTAAGAGTTGGGTTACACCAAGGAACCCGTCTGAAGTCCGTTCTTTCCTCGGACTAGTGGGCTACTATCACCGATTCATCGAAGGATTCTCTAAAATCGTTGTACCACTTACCTCCCTCACGCAAAGAGACAAGCCTTTTGTTTGGGGAACTGAACAAGAGGAATCCTTTCAAACCCTCAAACTTATGCTTTGCAACGCTCCTGTGCTCGCGTTACCTGACGAAAACGACGACTTTGTAGTCTACTGCGATGCCTCAAACCTCGGTCTCGGTTGTGTTCTCATGCAACGAGACAAGGTTATCGCTACGCCTCTCGACAGCTCAAGATCCATGAGAAGAACTATATAACCCACGATCTCGAGCTTGGTGCAGTTGTTTTTGCGTTGAAGATTTGGCGACACTACCTGTATGGTACCAAGTGTACGGTCTTCACCAACCACAAGAGCCTTTAACACATCTTTCACCAAAAGGAACTGAATATGCGCCAACGCCGCTGGGTTGAACTTCTTAACGATTACGATTGTTAGATTCGTTACCACCCTGGCAAAGCAAATGTCGTTGCCGATGCTCTCAGTTGACGAAGCTATCTGCATAGCATTCGTAATACTCAAGCCCAGCACAATCTCGAAGCTCTTATCCGTGATGCTCAACATGCTTGTTTTACCGAATGCACTTTCAAGAAGGAAAGGATTATCATCAATGGCGAACAATTAGTGAATAAATCGAATGGTATATTCCATTATCTGGACCGAATTTGGATTCCCAAACGCACCAACTTACGACAGATTCTGCTCAACGAAGCCCACAAGTCCAGATATTCTATTCATCCCGGTGCAGACAAGATGTACCAGGACCTTCGCTATAAGTACTGGTGGCCGGGCATGAAAAAGGATATCGCCGTCTAAGTTTCGAAATGCCTGACTTGTTCAAAAGTCAAGGCCGAACATCAACGCCCCTCTGGCTTACTCGTGCAACCCGAGATCCCTATGTGGAAATGGGAGAGTATAACTATGGATTTTATAACGAAACTTCCGCGCACGCCAACAGGTCACGACAGCATCTGGGTTGTCGTTGATCGCCTTACTAAATCTACTCATTTTCTGCCGATATGAGAAGACTTTAAGGTAGAACGATTAGCCCGAATCTACACCGACGAAATTATATGTCGACACGGGACACCTCGTGACATCATCTCTGACCGCGATGGTCGGTTTACCTCATGTCTTTGGGAAACGTTTCAATCTGCTCTCGGTGCTACTCTTAATCTAAGTACCGCTTTCCATCCCCAAACCGACGGTCAGACTGAGCAAACGATTCGTACCCTTGAAGACACGCTTCGCTCGTGTGTCAGAGATTTCGGTGGTAATTGGGACGCGCACTTACCTTTAGTCGAATTCTTGTACAATAACAGTTATCACTCTAGCATCTAAATGGCACCATTTGAGGCATTATACGGAAGAAAATGTCGATCGCCTATTGTATGGCACGAGATCGGGGACGCGCAAATTACCGGTCCCGAGTTATTGCAAGAAACGACTGACATGATCCTCCAAATCCGAGACAATCTGCTGAAAGCTCGGAGCCGTCAGAAAAGTTACGCCGATAGACGCTGCAAGCCCCTTGAATTTGACGTTGGCGATCACGTACTCTTAAAGGTATCACCTTGGAAGGGGGTGATCAGATTCGGAAAGAAAGGAAAGCTCGCGCCTCGATATGTTGGACCCTTTAAAATTCTGGAAAGAATTGGCAAAGTGGCCTACAGACTCGAACTACCAGAGGAACTTAGCAACGTCCACCCGACTTTCCACGTCTCGAACCTTAGAAAGTGCCTAGCTGAGCAAGATTTACAAGTACCACTTGAGGATCTACAAGTGGATGAAACATTACACTTCGTGGAAAAGCCTGTCGAGATCATGGACTGAGAAACCAAGACACTTCGACACTTACGCATTCCTATTGTGAAGGTTCGTTGGGAAGGCAAACGCAGCGCCGAGTTCACTTGGGAACTCGAAAGTGACATGAAGGCTAAGTATCCACAGCTCTTCGATACGCCCACTGCTTAAAATTTCGGGAAGAAATTTCCTAAAGTAGGGGAGGCTGTAACAACCCGATTTTGGAAGTCATGGTACAAGTCAAAGTCAAAGTCAAAGTCAAAGGAAGAAAAGATTGCTAATTGGAATCTTTCATTCCTTGTTTAACCATCACTTGTACCTTCTGAATCGTTGATCGATATTTGAAACTATGTTAACTTAGTTGTATTATGTGGAGTTATTATGCAATAATCGCAGTTTATCGCTTATCGACTTGTCGCTATCGCATCGCAATACGAATTATGTGTTCTGGATATTGTTTTACGTGTGTGTGTTTTTATGTGTTATTTGTGCATGTTTAATTATGTTTGTGGTGACTATTCGAAAACGCAATCGCAACTCTATCACAACGCAATCTCATCGCAACACAAAACGAAGAATGGGTATGTTTAGGTTTATGACTGTTAGTTAGAGTAATTGTGTAGTTAATGGGTAACACTATCGCATCACTTACTCGCATCGCAACGCTCAACACACGAAACGAAATGCTAAAACTAAACTCGCCGGAGACGTCCGACCGAATGACCATTCGATCGAATGGTCATCCGGATGGATGACCATCCGATCGGATGGCCATCCGATCGGACTGCCCTCCGATCCGCACACCTGCACCACCTTTCCCTTTTTGGATTCCTATAAATAGTACCTGCCACACTACAAACAGTGATGTGACAGCTCTGGTGTGACTCTTCAACTTCTCAGGCCTTTCTTCTTTGATTTCTTGCGATTCTTGTAAGTTTCTACCTCAAATCTTATACATCTTTGATCTACACACACTTCTTAATCATCTTCACCCTTGAATCTTAACTTTTCACCATGAAATCCACTGATTTGAGGTGTTCTAAGATGATGTCATCATGGATTTCTTATGAACTTCAAGTATTGGCCTCATTCCACCAAGAACAACTCAGATCTAGAGGATTTCAACATGATTCAACACTATTTTCGCATAAATCTAAACGTTTTCAAGAAGTGAAAGATTGGAAGATGTTTTCATAACATTCTTTCAACTCTTTTACACTCCATGCATTCCAAACCGATAGAATCGGGACTCATTCAGGCCTTCTACTCGTTTCTAGTGAAGTGTCGGTCTGAGACCTGATTCTTACCAAAGAGACAACCGATTTTGGGTTAAACATGAACAACCGTCAAAGAACAGTTGACTGGTCCGATTGGGGTGATTCCCGTCCGATCGGATAACTTAGGCTTGATGGAGTTCCTGTTGTTCAAATCGTTATCATACCGTCTCGATCAAACCGCAAACTTTCAAACTTAATAAATTTCAAAATGACCAAGTCACCAAACGGACTGCCGTCCGATCGGATTGCCATCCGATCGAACGACAATCCGATCGGATGATATATGGTCTCCAACACTTTAGTATTTACTAAGAAATGCCTCGCTGGACGGATCGCCATCCGATCGAATGACTGTTCGACCGGACGACCTGAAAGGTAGAGATACTACTCTGATTTTAAAATGCTACAACGAAAAACTTCAAAGCCATCATACACAAACACATCCATCTCTAACGAAGGACAATCTGACCGAATGGCCGTTCGACCGGATGACCATCCGAACGGATTGTCATCCAATCGAATGACCATCCGTTCGGATTGTCATCCGACCGGATGACCCTTCGTCACTTCAGCTCACTTGCACCGTTTTACACACCGCTCACCGTTTATGCTATCGTTCTGATCAGGCTAACTCTCCAACGCTCCCTTCAATCCAAGAGAGTGTTTATTTATTAAGCACGATCCGTGAGTATACTCGATCCCTTTTTGCTTTAAGCACTTTTGGGTGTTACATACGTTACTTATACTAAATCACAACGATCACACAACGCAAAGACTTTTTATGCGCTAACCGCTCTCGCATGTTATACGTGTTATTCGATGAATGCTTGTATGTTATGTTTACACAGTGATTGTTGCCTGACACCTTAGCAACGATAGTACTATAGTTTGGACTCAGCACCTGTCGTGGACGGGGGTTGCTATGGGTATTTCTTCACGTGTCACGGTGGTGATATGTGTTGCGCACTCTACAACTCGCAGTCACGTCTGTGCATATTTCATTGTCGATAACTTACTAGCTTCGCATTATTACGTGTTACATGCTGGTTATGCGTAAACTCGCCTTCGTTATCTATTATACTATTAAACTTGTATGCTCACCTTTACACTATGTGTATTGACCTCTATTTTAACGTATGTGACAGGGGTTTGAGATGCTAGGATGCTTGCTTTTGTGGAATCAAGTAGGATAAGTCTAGAAGTAAACAATTTAAATCTGAGTTGTTGGAACAGTTTTTATTTGTCTTTGAGAACCACTTGTTTGTAATAACTGTGTTGCTTATTATGCCATGGTATGGGACGTGATGCTTAAATAATTGGTAATTATAGTTGTTATGGAAACTCTTGGACAATCTGTTTCGCTCAGTGCTGTGCCCCAATGTTTTCGCCATCGGTTGGGGCGTGACACTCGTCCTACAGGTGCAAATATTGTTGGCTCTAAGTGGATTTTTCGAACAAAGTATAAGGCGGATGGCTCCATTGATCGCTACAAAGCTCGTCTTGTTGCACAAGGATTTACACAGGTGCCCGGTCTTGATTTCTCTCATACATTCAGCCCAGTCATTAAAGCTTCCACCGTTCGTGTTATTCTCTCTCTAGAAACTATTTATAACTGGCCTCTTTGACAACTGGATGTTCGTAATGCTTTTCTTAATGGCAACTTGACTGAAATAGACTACATGGAACAACCAACTGGATTCATTGATCCACATTTTCCAAATCATGTTTGTTGTTTAAAGAAGGCTCTTTATGGTCTGAAACAGGCACCTCGTGCCTGGTTTCAACGTCTTAGCACCTTTTTACTTGCTAATGGTTTTGTATGCAGCCAAGCAGATACATCTTTAGTTATCTTCAAGAAAGGAACTACTTTGATTTATCTCCTTGTTTATGTTGACGATATTATTATCACCGGAAGTGACTCATCGCTTATTGCCACTTTCGTTTCTCGTCTACACAAGGAATTCTCGGTTAAAGATTTGGGCTCCTTGGGATATTTTTTTGGGATTTGAGGTCACTCACTTGCAGTCAGGACTTTTTCTTAGTCAGGCAAAGTACGCTCATGACATTCTTGCTCGGGCTGGCATGTTGGATTCTAAACCAGTTGCTACTCCACTTGCCACCACTGACACCTTCCTCAGTCAAGGTACTCATTTTCATGATCCAACTTTCTACAGGTCGTTAGTTAGGGCCCTTCAGTATCTCACAATTACGCGCCCGAATCTCTCCTATGCTGTAAATCAAGCCAGTCAGCACCTGCAAGCTCCTACCCTCTCTCACTTTCAGTCTGTTAAGCACATCCTACTCTATGTCAAAGGCACCATGTCGTTTGGCTTAACTTTCTCCAAACCGACCACTACAAAATTAGCGGGTTATTCTGATGCGGACTGGGCTCGTTGTATTGAAACAAGGCGATCAACTTATGGTTATTTGATTTACTTTGGTGAAAATCTTGTGTCCTGGAGCGCAAAGAAACAACCCACTGTCGCTCGATCCAGCTGTGAATCTGAATACAGGGCTATGGCAAACACGACTGCAGAAATTATTTGGCTCACTCATCTTCTTCGTGAGCTTTATGCTCTTCCAGCGGTTCGACCAACCTTGCTTTGCGACAACAAGAGTGCCATCTTCTTGAGTCAAAATCCAGTTTCTCACAAACGCGCCCAGCATATTGATATTGATTATCAATTTGTTCGCGAGCTAGTCTCTTCCGGGTGTCTCAACACGAAATTTGTTCCGTCCAATCTCCAGGTTGCGGACATTATTACCAAAAGTCTTCCGCAACCCTTATTTGAAAAGTTCCGCGGCATGCTACGAGTCGGTCCACCACCAGTTCGATTGGGGGGGGGGGGGGGTAACAGCATTACATAAATTAAGGAATGATTTCCTCTGTATCTATTATGTATTATTTGTTTCCTAGTATAGGACCCGATTGTATTCTATATATTGTACTCATTTGTTAATAATAAAGTGGTGATTAAGAGTTCTTACAAAAATGATTTAATTGAATTGAGTGGCAAAAATATTGATATATTAAATCGTGTATAGTATGTTAATTTTCATAGCATTTAACTAATTTGTATTAATCAATACCTTTTTTTCTAAACAAGTTAGCATTTTAATTATGGTTTCATTAATCAGCTTATGATAAATTATACAAAATATTAATATATTAAAATACTTATACTAAGTTAAGTTAATTATCAATATTGTTAAGGTTTATTACTATGTAATATTGAAACTGATGGACTCGTGTTTGTTATTGTTTTAAAAGCTCAATACACGCACGTGTTTAAACTATTTAGACGTTCATTACTATTGACGAAGGAGTTGCATTAAAGATAGAGTATTTTTTTTGGTATCGTAGGCTATAGATGAGTGCCGGTATGTTCACAAACCGAACTGGTATTCGGTTTCAATGTTTTCGATCGATATGAAACACGTGACGATATCCATTTGAATGTCTGTAACATAACGAACATAACCGATACCGACCGAGTTCCGGCCGCGTAGCGCGAGAAATCCAACTAGTTGTTAACATCGAATGTGTACTCATATAGACTTTATCCTAGTTTGAATTTCGGCCTACCTACGAAATGAAACCCAATTATTTATTGTGAGCTTTATACACAACAAGACCATGAACGACAAGGTTTAATTACAATTTTGAAATGTGAAATCAAATAAAACTCTCAGAGCAAACAATAGTTGGTTTTGGGTGTTTTGAGGTCACATGAAGGAGAGAGAGGAAAGGAAGGGGAGGGGTTGTTTATGGTAGAAAAATCTCGAACGGCCTCTCTAAGATGAAGAGGGGGAAGGGAAAATAAAGGGTGTTTGATGACTATTTTGGAGTCTGAAGTTCAGGCAATGCCCCGCAATGGTGACTTGGAGCTGGTTTTGAAGTCTCTTTTTTGTAAAGGAACGTAGCGAAAAAGACCGTGGATCGCATCCCCGGAGACACGTGACGAAAGATCGGCAGTACAAAGTTAAATAAGCATCACACTCTCTACCTTACGGTGGTCCCGCGCCCAACGGATTACCTCCCATGCACATCGTGAGTGTGGACCCCCTTCCCACCAATCAGAGCAAGGGTGGCGTCAGCACACCCATGCACACCTAGGCATGGAATGTGCTCCACCAACAGGAGCATGAGAGGTGTCACAAAGACAATTAGAGCCGTGGGGACCCTGTCACCTGGTGGATACTCTCTCACTCTCTTACTATACTTTTTTTTTTTTAAAGGTGAACTTCTTAATGGTGACCATTGTCACATCCGTAAATCGCGGACCCTCGCCAAGAACGGGGGCCCAGATAGCAAGGCCAACGCTGGGTTAACCAGTCTTGGGTCGAAGGCTTTCCCCCGGAAACCGTACTGCCTCTACACGAGTTGCCTCGCTAGAGTAACAGCCGGATGAAAACCGGAGTGACGCTCAGGATCAAACCCTCCTCGGTAGGTTTTTCACCATCATTGCGCACGGGTGTCCTACCCCCTTTCGCCACAAGCTGGAGTCGAACCGGTGACCTCTAGGAGGACAAACCGGCCCCCAACCACTGGGCTATGAAGGAAGGACACTCTCTTACTATACTAAAAACCCTAATTCCTCAAACTAATACTTATTTGCACGCTTAAGGATGATCACAGGGAGGATTCCTATCCTGTGGTAAGCCTAACGGTCTTTTTCTTTTGTAGGTATGCTATTAACAAGGAATCAATATTGTGGACTGTGAACGCTCTTTTATTTGTAAAGAAACTTGAACCGACAACTAATGGCCAATATATTCGGTACTAGAATCACATTGCATTTGGTACTGATCCCCTCACTTGAGGCCTAGTGGTAGGAGACTTGTGTTTTCCAATGGAAATGGAGATTCAAGTTCAATTCCCACTTGTGTCATATTGGGGTGGATATTGGGCAATGATGGTGACGAACCCACCGAGGGGGGTTCGATCCTGAGCCGCACCCCGGTTTTCATCCGACTGTTACTTCAGCGAGGCATCTCGTGTGGAGGCAGTACGGTTTCCGGGGGAACGCCGTAACCAAGTCTGACCAACCCAGCACAGGCACGATTAAGACAACGTAGTCTGGACAGATCTTGGCTAGGGCTGCCGTTAAGGCGGTGTAACAAAAAGAAAGTCGCCGTTCAAAAAAAAACATTGCATTTGGTACTTTTGGTTCAGGTCTTAGACCAAGAATTTAAGTCTTGTCATGACACTTTTTAAATATCACACGATTGGGTATAATACATTTATCCATATAATTATTACAAATTTTAGTTAAAATCTCACTCTTTAAGATATAATTAACTAAACTAGTTTGTACTTATATAGTTGATTCC
The DNA here is from genome assembly GCA_030545235.1 of Helianthus tuberosus. Taxonomy (NCBI): domain Eukaryota; kingdom Viridiplantae; phylum Streptophyta; class Magnoliopsida; order Asterales; family Asteraceae; genus Helianthus; species Helianthus tuberosus. Next base: position 197,654,396 of record CM060424.1, read on the forward strand.
ATATTGTGTTTCTTCTGGCTTCTAACAAGTACACACTTAAAACAACAAAGATAGATCACACATCCATCCTCAACTCTTGCAACATTACTGGTGCAACTTGTTGTCTCTTCTTTACTCTTACAGGCAACCCATTTTTCATATTCAAAAGAGGAGATAAACTATACGGCGGATCCACCATTCTCTCCGGCGTCCCACCGCCGCCAACCACCTCAATCTCAAACTCATGCATAACAGCCACAACCACCAACTTCATCTGAAAGTAAGCCAAGTCTTTCCCCATACACATTCTAAGCCCACCATTAAAAACCGGATACCCAAACGGATCATACGTTTGCTGGTATACCCCATTATCATTCAGCCATCTTTCGGGTTTAAATTTTCTACAATCACACCCCCACAAACTCTCCATTCTTCCCATTGCATAAACCGAGTAATCAACAAACCACCCTTTTCGTACGTATGTACCATCAGGTAGTATATCATCATCCACTGTCGATCTAGAGTTTATGGGCACGGGTGGAAACAATCGCATGGATTCCGATAGAGCAGCATGCAGGTAATTCAGACTTTTCAAATCGTCGAAGGTGAGATTTAATGGACGAATATCGGGAGATGATGTCGTTAACATAGATAATTCTTTGTGGATCATGTGTTTACAATGCGGGTGTCCGTCTAATAACCAAAAAAACCATGTAAGTGCAGTTGAAGTTGGATCTTTACTAGCAAATACAAAGTTGATAATAGTGTCTCTCAAGAAATTTCTCCTTTCTTCATCTTCAAACCCCATATCCAAACTGAAAACGATGAATCTCGACAGTAAATCTCTGTCGGTTTCACAACCATTTTGCGCGTCTTTAGAATCTATCACATCCATAGCGAATTGATTCAGGGTTTTAATTGTTTCTTTGTACTTCCTCTCGTCCCCGATGTTGAAAAACCTCTTTAACTTCCACACCACCTGAAATGGTGACATGAACCGGTTGGATGTATGTTCAACCGCTTCATCAAATGCTTGAACGAAAGAAATATACGGGTCAGCCCCAAAGACGACGTTACATATGGTATCAAAGCTGAATTTCCGAAGGACATGTTGTAAGTCAAAAGTATTTGATCCTTCGGATAAAAGTAAAGGGATTAATGATTTCGAAAGTTGCGATTGGACGCTGTCGGAGATGAAGGTTTTAAGTGATACGACGGCGAATTCAGGACCAGTGATTTTGCGATGGGACCCCCAGAGGAGGCCGTTAGAATTAAAGATGCCACTACCAAGGAGTTCTTGCATGACAGACGTGTAACAGTTGTTTTTGATGTAGTTACGGAAATTGGATTCGAGTATGTGTTCGATGTTGGTGGGGTCAGCGGTGCAAATACTTTGGGAGAGGCCGAGAAAGCCGTTGACTCGGAACGTGAGCGTAGGGGAGGCGGATAGCATGTCTGTGACCCAATCGTGGTAGCGATGGCGGTTGCGAAGGAACCCAATGAGGTTTCCAATGAGTGGGTAGGATTGGGGACATGGGGTTTTTACGGCGGAGTAACCGCGGCGGGTGAGCCGGTAGAAAAAGGTGGATAGAGTGAGTAATGACAGAGAGAGGATGATGAGATTGTAGTTGTTCTCACCCATAATTTTTATCTACCGTTGGAAGATACATGATTGAACGCATTTTAAAGTCTTATACTATTAGTCTTATGTTAACTCATCATGTGCTTCTTATTTATGAACATGTTACATGTATGTACTGCCCATAAAATCCTCCTTAATTACATCAAAAAGAAGAACTTTAAAGTCAAATTAACATTACTACTCCACATAACGTATCGCAGTTGAATTAATGCAAGTCTCCAATAATATATATCTACTGTAGTCTGTACAAATAAGTTATGGTAGAGTAGGATTCACGAGTACAATTTGTGGGTTGAATCCGACACAAACCCGAAAAGTTTATATGAAGTGTCAGAGACGTGAAACCAAACATGAATCGTGTATCTCTGAGTCTATAATGACTTATATCATCTGAATTCCAAATTGTTAATTATTGTTTGACAACTTGAGTAAAATTTTCAAAGGTGAACGAAAAATATGTACGCGTCTTCTAGAGGCTGAATTGATATACACACGAATTGAGCAGACTAAAGTAAAGCGTATTCAAGTGCAGGCATTTTAAACTAAAGCAAAGTGGTATTCAAGTATTCAACTCACTGGCCATTTGCTGCACTTTCGTGATCCCGCGTGTTGCAGCTGAGTTTTTTGCTTCACGAATACTTCGTTGAATGCCGCTCACACCTGAGCATTCAAAATTAGTTCCTTTCACGGTTACATTAGCTACAACCCCACCTAGACACACGAAGTGTTGATGTTAGAATGTGTGTATGTGCAAGCGCGCACATGCATAACAATTAAACAGAAGTAATAGAGCTGGCAAGACCGGTGAGTTGGGTAATATATCAAAACAGGCTCGGACATATTTAGAACGGGTCAAAACAGGTGCGCTCAGTTGGATCGACACGCACGCTCAGTCTGTTATATTTTAAAGTAAATTACACGGGGATACAGGGTTTTCTAAAATTTTGGATTTGATCCCTAACTTTCCAAAAGTACACGGATGGTCCATGTGGTTTGCACTTTGTAACGAATTTAGTCCAAACCTGAACACCACATTGTCTATCATTTTGGAGGCGTTACTCCGCGCCCCGAACACCACCTTGTCTATCAATTTGGAGGGCGTTGCCCAAGCCCAAAGGCAAAACTTCCACCGGTGTTGCCCCTCTCACTCCCTCACTTGACTTTACCCCTTGCCCACCACACCATGTAGTCTTAAGGGTGTCCGACAGACGACAGTTCTTCATAACATTTAAGTAACCTGAAATTCCTGTATAAATTTAAGCATACATGAAGACCATTTATACACATGAGGTTGCCTAAAGTATATGTTATAGATCCCACATGTAACTTGGATATAATCCTCTCAGCTTGTGCCAGACGGGTCCCGAGATCCTCCTGTTTTTTACTTCGTAGTGTAAATTATACCGAAAATTTCTATATTTTCTTTTCATTTTAATTCACTCTTAAACACCATAAATAATATAATAAAAACCAAACACAAAATTTAGATTTCAAATCTCTATTAACGACACATGGAAACACAATATTAAGCCAAACACTACTTTTTGTGCTTTTTCTGCTTTTAATACTTTTTTTTCCACAGGAGACCCAAACTTATCTCTCTTTTCTTTCTAAGTTTGTTCTTCAGAGTCATAGTGAATATACAATAATGAGAAGCTATTTTTCTCTTCTTTCATTCTCTCTTGCCCATCTCAACCTTAGTCCGCCACAATATTCTACCGACCGACTACCCCTATGATCTCTCTTGAGGGTGATATAAATCTAAAAGTTGCATGTTAACACATCTAATCTAACCATCTATACACGAAACACCTAAGCCGAAAGCAACCTCTCAGGCAAAAAGTGACAACCTCAGCCCCCTCATAAGATCACCACACTCGTATGTGGTGAAGCCATTTGTTCAAGAGCTAGACCACCTTGCGCCTCAACTCCTCAAGTGTGCTTTAATGTTAAATGATCACGAAACAAGAGAAACAAAAATACAAATCACCATCAACCAAAAAGATATATAGCCAACTTAATCACAACACTTAAATGGGCAACGAAAGGTATCACTAAAATCCACTTACCAAGTACATGAGTCGATTCATGTTTCGATAGTCTACACGACACACCCACGCAGCAGAAAATTTATTATCGGAAAACAAAATAAACTAAATATCATATGTTTGCTTTAACATTATTAGCCAAAGGCATGTAAAAGTTAACCTTCTTCATGAGCACATCAAAAAATCTTTCAGACAGCCATGAAAAGTTGGTCTGGAGATATACCCTAAGGCTTTATTTTGTAAGAACGGTTTGGAATGGAGCTAAAACGAATCCAGCATGGCTTTGCAGTTCCATAGAGACGAACAAGATCAACACCTCTTCGCTTTAGATAACTTTTCTCCAACACCTGTCACACAAACCGTTACGTTAATCTGTTTAAAAGTGGAATAAAGTGATCTATATGTTCAAAAACGTACCTCAACACGAAATCCACACAGTGAGAATAATACAGAACCTCCACCAGCATCCACGAGAACTCGGGCCTGATGCACGATTCCTGCACCAGCATGTAGAGGATTATTGATTGCTATTCGGAATCTCCATACAACTCATCATCAGAAAGCTCATCAAAAGACCGAATATCCAGCTGGTAACGAAGAATCCCCCCTATTCCACCAAAACCCCTGCAAAACTGAGATCCCTCTTGCGACTTATTCGTAACAAACTCAAGTGTGCAACCGAACTTTCGGTATTCATTAGCAAACCACTCAAGCAACGATATCTTTTCCTGAACTTCTAATTCGGCATTTGTAGTCGGATCCCGAAAGTTTTTCTGATCACCCTCTTGCTCCTTGTTCAAATGTTTTGTAGTCACTTCACCTGTCGTAACATTCTTAAGCGTAAACCTGTTAATATCGAGATTCTCCCAAACGATGAGTATATCAACCGCACCCATTTCAAGACCCTTCAACGTATCATCCACACCAAAAACATATTTCCCGGTATCTTGACTGATTTCCTCAAAGTACTTACCGATCAAGCGTTTTTCTTGTATAAACTTAACATTCGCAAGAATTTCAGAAGACAACTCTATGGCTTGATTAAACCCGTTTTCACCTCCATACGAAACATCAACAACATTCAAGATTTTTGCCTGCAGACGCGGGTCAAACATATCGGATTGACTAAGCTCGGTTTTGAAGTCAGCGGACCCAGCGAGTATGAGTCCCGAAACATTCGGCTGACTAGTTGACGGATTGATGTAGAACTGTGTCGCCAGCTCAGCAGTTTTCCTCACATAGTTATGTCGCTTCTCCATACGTAAACGCGCAAATCGTAAAGCGGATTGACCTCCTCTTCCATGCTTCTTCGGGAGATCAACACTGAACTTGTGAAGTACTTCTCGCGTATTACCACTCAACGTTCCAAACAGAGTCCCGTTACCATCCATGATTATAAAACCGAATTTGTCATCAGACTCTAGCAGTTCATTCAACGCTTCGGTATGGAATTTGTTATCACAAAGATATAATGACGCGTTAATGGGCCGAAAAGGCTCAAAATCAATGGTGACCTTTTTTTCCTTTCCTTCTTCAGTCACAATGGTTCCGGTGTAGAGCACGAGCCCGTTTGGAGGAACCTTATTGTAGAGCTTGAGTCTTTGTTGAGCAGATGTGATTGCACCCAAAACGGATTGACGGTTCACTCTGCTTTTGATGTTTGAAGCGGTTCCGAATTCATCTCCGAGCATTTTTGTAACCCTAGATACTTGATCGCGTGGAGGCATAATAAGAGAGATCATGCTGGTACCATTACCACGAGCTGCTTCCAGTGCCTTGATAAGTTTCTTGATTTTCCATATTTCGATGTTCTTGTCGGTTTCATGAGCATCGGCCATTGTGTGTTGAATTGAAAGTGTTGTGTAAGTAGTACAAGTAACAAAGCTACCTGCAATCGTTGATTTAACCTTGAGTTCAGAAGAAATGTGTTTAATCAAATAACACTGTTAAATAAATCTCTTTATGCATTAAAACACATCAAAGACCTCATAACAAATCATGAGCAGATGGTTCAGACCTCTTACTGGTTCAAATAACACTGTTTACATCTTAACGAGGCTCTTAATGGTTAAGCACTTAATGGTTCAGACTGTTTGTTTCATGAGCAGATGTCTGAATGGTTCAGACATTTGCCTCTGAATGGTTAAGATTTATACAGAGTCTGAATGGTTAAGACCTCTAATCTGAATTGGTCAGACATTTGCCTCTGAACGGTTAAGCATTATACAGGCTCTTAATGGTTCAGACCTCTTACTGGTTCAGCACTTAATGGTTCAGACCTCTTACTGGTTCAGCACTTAATGGTTCAGAGCTCTTACTGGTTCAACACTTAACCATTCAGATGTTGCCAAACAAATAAACAAATTTCTCATGTTCTACAAAACCGCATTTAAACATTTCCTGATCAAAATCATAAGATTTGTCGAATAAATTCTTTGTACACGTTTGATATACATAATATCCGGCTCAAATCAGCTAATTCAGAGTGGCAATGATCACAGCAAAACAGAATATCGAACCAGATCACAGTTTTAAAAGCGAAACTGCAACAAATTTAATCAAATAACGAAACCCTAAAACAGAATATACACGCAATTATCTTACTTTCTTCACAAAATCAGAAGATTAATAACAACAAAACACACATGCAGAATAATATCTGATCAGAAAATCAATAAAACAACATCGTCTACACATTTGGAATGATTTATATGAATAATATAAATTGCATACGATTGAAATGATGAACGTAAGAATGTAAAATAGAACTGATTAGGTGAATCACCTGAAGGAGAATTTGGTTTTGGATTTATGCGGATGAGAAAGAAAGGGATTTATGGTGGTTTTGAGGTGAATTTGCAGTTACCGATCAGCACGGATTTGAATGGATGTTCCAGAATCCATGAATTCGTTTTTGGATTCGGGTTTGATATCAACGGTTGTTGCAACGGGAAATTATATATTATATACTTAGTCTAAGTTCCCGTGTGATACACCGGGTGGCTAATAAGAAAAAGAACTACTTTAATATACAAATTCAAACTCATTAAAACAAAGTGATCATTATTTACTTTAAAAGGACTTAGCGCATTCAACTAATTATCTAATACTAACCGCATGAGCGCGACCGGTTCATGACTCGAGTAAACGGAGTTATATTGATGGATCAGCTTTATCAAACACAACATAATTTCATGTCCAAAACTGAATAGGATTACTACAAACACATATACACCAAATCACACATGTAAACAACTATACCATTGTTTTACGGTTTCAGGTCTGATTTTAGTTGATACACAACCCTTTGACCAATTTTGTTATTCCAGTCTCTCGCCAAATTCTCTGTCTCCGGCCAACTTCTCCGTCTCCTTCATCCCATCATCCCTCCACCACCTCCGGCTGTTCCTTAAACAAAACACCTACAACAAAATAAAAGAATTGGAAAAGTGATTAAAAAAACATGGTTGATAGACTGCCAAACAAAACCGTAGGCCGCCACTCTGTTAATAAAAACCAAAAAAGAAAAAACTCTAACTTTAAACACAAATCATATAATGAGGAACAAAACAATAGATTATGATACCGAAATTAAGGCATAGAAACCCGTCGCTAACCTGAACAAAGAAAACCGCAGAAGAAGTGCCCAAAACCATCGTAGGCGGCCATCGGAACACGAATAGACGACTAAAGAAAAATAAGCGCCACATAAAACTAAACATCAAGATAAGTCACGCGTCACACACAAGAGGCACAACGGGGCTGGGTGTTTTCAGCGGTGAATGTAAGTATTGAAGACCGACAGATGCCGGTCACGAGAAACCTAGAAACGCAAATTGTTGATAAGTCCTTTCAACATTTGTTATTATATCAAGCAAATTATTTTGATAAAAAGAATAGTTCAAGAGACAATCAAACAAACCTGATTGCAATTGACGGTGGTAAAGCGGGTAGCTTGTTGTTCTTAGGTTTGGACACGATCTGAGAGGATATCTAAAAACCTTAGACGATTTGCCCCCTTAGCTTCCTAAAATAACAAAATTAGTAGGTTTTAAAACGGAATTGGGACGTCGAGTGAAATAACAGGAGTTAAATTGATTACCGGAAGCAAAATGATATTGTTTTACCCAAATCCATTTGAGCACAACCCATCAAATCTCGACCAACTAAAAAAATGGTTGAGTGTATAATCAAATCTGGTGCTTGGAATTGACATAAATCTATAAATAAAGTAAGAAACAATCCCTCGCCTCATCAAGAGCATGTAGAAAAACTAAAATCTCTTATTTAATATAAAAACCACGAAAATCCATTACAATAAAATGGATGTAAGGTTAACTGGATGTAACAGGTTGTAACTAAAAGGCTAAGTACGAACCAAAAACAATTAAAACAAAGAAAAACCTAATTCCGGGTACTTACTCTTTGCCTATTATTGACAGTTGCTGCTGCACGATCATGATGAAACAATGGTTGATAGACTGCCAAACAAAACCGTAGTCCGCCACTCTGTTAACAAAAACCCAAAAAAGAACCCTAACTCTAAACACAAATCATATAATGAGGAACAAAACAATAGATTATGATACCGAAATGAAGGCATAGAAACCCGTCGCTAACCTGAACAAAGAAAACCACAGAAGAAGTGCCCAAAACCATCGTAGGCGGCCATCGGAACACAAATAGACTACCCAAGAAAAATAAGCGCCACATAAAACTAATCATCTAGATAAGTCACGCGTCACACACAAGAGGCACAATGGGGCTGGGTGTTTTCAGCGATGAATGTAAGTAATGAAGACCGACAGATGCCGGTCACGAGAAACCTAGAAACGCAAATTGTTGATAAGTCCTTTCAACATTTGTTATTATATAAAGCAAATTATTTTGATAAAAAGCATAGTTCAAGAGACAATCAAACAAACCTGAATGCAATTGACGGTGGTAAAGCGGGTAGCTTATCGTTCTTAGGTTTGGACACGATCTGAGAGGATATCTAAAAAGCTTAGACGATTTGCCCCATTTGCTTCCTAAAATAACAAAATTAGTAGGTTTTAATACGGAATTGGGACGTCGAGTGAAATAACAGGAGTTAAATTGATTACTGGAAGCAAAATGCTATTGTTTTACCCGAATCCATTTGAGCACAACCCATCAAATCTTGACCAACTAAAAAAATGGTTGAGTGTATAATCAAATCTGGTGCTTGGAATTGACATAAATCTATAAATAAAGTAAGAAACAATCCCTCGCCTCATCAAAAGCATGTAGAATAACTAAAATCTCTTATTTAATATAAAAACCACGAAAATCCATTACAATAAAATGGATGTAAGGTTAAATGGATGTAACAGGTTGTAACTGAAAGTCGAAGTACGAACCAAAAACAATTAAAACAAAGAAAAACCTAATTCCGGGTAATTACTCTTTGCCTCTTATTGACAGTTTCTGCTGCACGATCATGATGAAACAATTGATGCTATAATAAATCTGCATCAAAATACAAAAACATTACTTCAATTTTTAACAAATATCATAACCTCATCCTTGAGCGAAAAAGCAAATCAGATTTAAAACATGTAAACGCACATCTAGTTCGCATAAAACAACACCATTGAAGCTTTGACCAAACTTCATGCCAATAGATCAGCCCAGCCTTGAACTTCTTTTCTCTCAAATATGTAACCTGCACCACATATATCTGCCAACAAATCCTAAACAGAGATCACACAACAATATGGCCAATAAACAATGAGCAACAAAGATGGTTTAAACATTGAAGCATTTTGAAGTCTACTTATGCTCATACAAAATCTTAATTGCAGATGTTCTTACCAATTAACAAAGTAAATGACATCAGATATTAGAAAACAAACCTTCAAATTAGTTTTTGTGAGGCAGTAAACCTTCAAGCATGTGAAGTACAATAAACACACAAACCTGACTTATAAAAATCATCCAAAAGCAATGACACTCCAAAACAGCTAAGTAGCCTCGTTAAAACCAATAATTAGGCAGTCCCAATCAGCATACATAACCACAAATAAATTATACTATCGCCAATCAAAGTGGCATTCAAACCCATACTCATATGCAGCTTTTAAACTATCATCATGCAAAAATTCAGAATAATTTATACCAAAACCAAATAGAATTACTACAAACAAACACAAACACAAATCATATCCAAAGTACCATGAGAACTGCACCATCATCAAGCCAGTGATTCTCATTGGGTGCAATTTGAGCTGATGTAGTAAGCAAAAATTTCATGGTTTTTTGTCAACTTGCACGATTTGCTTGATATCTACTGAAGTAACTGAGAAAAAAAAGTAACAAAGAGATAAGTTTGGTGGGACTACTTTTGTATTTGTAATCAGTAATAATAACCTCTAAGATCAATTAAGCCACCTTTATTATCCTAACATTAAAAAACAAAAAGGAACTATAGTTGGTAGTTTTGCCATTTACTATGAATGGGTCAGCACAAAATAAAAACAGTTTTTGTGACATCAAACTTAAGAAAACCTTCAAACATGTTTTTGTGACATCAGACTTAAGAAAACAAACCTTCAACTCAGTTTTTTGTGAGGCAGTAAACCTTCAAACATGTGAAGTACAATAAACACACAAACCTGACTTATAAAAAGCCTCTATAAGCAATGACCAGCAATCAAACACAAACCCTAATCAATGAATTGCAACAAAACATCAATCAAATAGACGCAATAAAGAAAATCGGCATAAAAATGGAAATCCCCAAACCTGTGAAAAATACTCGTCGGCATTAAGGGTTTTCAGCATCTGTATTCATTCAGCGACATCATGTAATCGTAAAATCAATCATGCGGATAATACATGTACTCAGGTGTCACGGCCCCCGACCCACCCTGGACGGAATCGGGAGTCGCGAACAGTCCAGCGGTACCGGTGATTATTTTAAAAACGTTGCAGCGGAATTTTCATCAGGACCGTGAGTTAGGAAAATATCAGAGTTTAGAAAACACCGGATTTTATTTTAATAAATAAATGGGATAAACCCATGTTTTATAATGGTAGCTTTAATAAAATAATTTTTATTATATAAAACAATATTTCTTATTTTGATTTAAATAAATACATAAGCCACTTCTTGATGCCTTTCAGTGCCGTATCCATCTCTTACTCCAATCTACTGTTATTACCTGAAACGTGTTTTAAAAAGGTTTTGTCAGCGGGAAATACTGAGTGAGTTCATTCATTTTACTAAAACGACCCATTTGTTATAATATACAGTATTAAGAGCGATTACAATGTTTCTGATATCAAGCCAACTACCCACGGTACTTGTCACTCGAATCTTTACGGTGACTGTGGTCATATCACCATTGGCTGCCCCAATGAATGACGAATATCACTAATTAGGTTCGCCCACCTAACGTGATACTTTATAGGTACGCTCACCTAACAACAGTAATGTGCACACTACCCCACATACCGGCTGTAATTTGGTGATTACAAAGACTTAATCCCCGTAATTATAACTTTGAATAAAACATGATTTTGTAAATAGATTTGATAAAAAGAGAGAATGACTCACAATTAATCAGGCAGATTCATACGGACAAAGTTTAGTCTATAGATAATCCTTTGATATATTGCAGATTTGTACAAGCAGAGCTTAGCCTATTACTTAGCCTTGGAACCTAATGCATACGAACTAGGTAGATAACTCACGAGATCAAATTCTCACAATGAATGTCAAAATGCAATACTTTGTCCATCGAATTAACGATGATCCATTGAATTAACAATGAACGACAAAGTATAATACTTTACCCATCGAATTAACGATAATCCGTTGAATTAACAACGAACGATAAAGTATAATACTTTACCTATCGAATTAACGACAATCCGTCAAATTAATGACGAACGATAAAGTATAACCCTAATATGGGCGGCACTTAAACATCCCTTGGATAGTTTAATCGATCAGATAATGAATCGCAAGAGCGATTGAGTTAATACCCTGTTCTGCAGCACCCCGCTATACTTAATTAGGGTTTCGTGTGTGTTAATTGTAATTTGTGAAAGTAAAACGACGAAATCTCTGCGTAGAATTGGAATTTGTTCGACGTTTCAGGGCCAGAATTCAATTGCCAATGTTCTGTATTTATACACCAATTTTTACAAGCTTACGGACCGTAAGCTTAATGACCTTACGGTCCGTAAGGTAATAAAAATCAGTATAGGGTGGCCACGTGTGGGTGTAGGCTAGCTGAGTCGATACTTTTCGAAAATTCCTTGTTGCCTACGTTTTATATGGATAATCGTCAATAGGGTTTAACCCCCCCCCTGAGTTTTAGGGGCCCTAATCCTGATTCTGAAAATTATGAAAATCTTAGGGTTTGTTCAGAATCACTTGGGTGTCTCAATTAGGGTTTCCTTTTGGTTAAATTAAAATAAGAAATATTATTTTAATGAGAGTTGTTTTATCAGGGGTCCGGGTTTATACTTACGGAACGTTTTTAGGATGTTTTTGTGTGAGTCGTTACATTCTACCCACCTTAATAAAAATCTCGTCCTCGAGATTTACTGGAATAAATAGGAATACTTTTTCTTCATCCCAGATTCCAGCTTCCAAGTGTATTTGGGTTATGATATTTCTTTTGGAATTATGTCACCTTTTAGTTAATAGTATTAGGGTAGATAACCCAGAATTGAAATATTAAATTTTATGAATATAAATTGTATAATAAATAGGATTCAATGGTTCAACTGAATTAGTTCAAGAAATCGATGATAAACGAATGAAATGAAATGATAAAATGTTCAAAGTGACTAAGTTCAAACCAAAAGATATATGATCAATAGATTCTTTAAAATGAATGTGAAGGACTTTTAGAATCAATAAAATTCTTTGTCAACAGAAAGCTTACTTTGATTGAGGAAGACGTAGAACTGACAGTTTCCAAATGAAATCAAAGCATGAAAAATGATTTGTCAAATATTTATGATATGAGAAATCAAAATGTTGAAAGGAATGAATTGCAAAAAAAAGATAATAGAGTTAGTGTATTATTTTAAAGTTTCAAATTGTTTTAATTGTGAAACATTGTGATAGTACACTTTTAATGACTATACTTTTCATACTATCTCCTAGAATTTGAAATATAATAAGAACAATTATTTTGGTTTGACCAACCATTATACTTTTATAAAGCAATTTGAATATATATATTATTTGTGTTCTTATCTGAACCGTATCTTATATATATCACATATAAATATTATGTAATATATATATTATTTTGTTATGCATTTTTACTATATGTAAATGATCACCACTTTTAAATAAATATTATTTTAGTATTTTATCATACTATGTAAAATAATTATGTAAGATATATTACAAAATACCGTAATGAAGTCATTATGTTTACAAAATATTATTTTGTAAAAGAAATCATTATTATTTATAACGTTAAATAAGATTGGTAAAATATTTATTATACAAAATATTTATACATATATTATACTTAGTGGGTAGATTCTATGGGATTACTTATTTGCCTTTGGAAATCATATAACTTTTGTGAATGTATTTACAAATGTTGTAATTAAGTGAAAACAGAGACTATTCTTATATAGTATAAGGTTTCCTTAACCCAGCGTAGTTGATGACTTTTGTATTATTCTTATATGGTTATTTTCTTGCCCGAGTGTTATGGTACATAGTTACCACAAAATATGTGATACATAATTATTTATATAATTTTTTATTCGTCCTTCTAATTCTGGTATGAAAATATATCTTTCTCCCATGTATATATATATATATTTCCATATAAAATTAAAATTTACTAAATATGTATGGTGACTAGTCATTATCATGGTTGGATATTGGTTAGTGCTGCCTTGTTTAAGCATAGGTGGCCAATCCATGCCTAACTAAGGCTAGGTTACCCAATATCTGCCCTTGACAATAATCCTAGTATTTTAAAATAATACTAATACTTATTATTATTAATATTTTAAAACTGATATTAGTATTACATACTTAAATGGAAAAATTTCTAATAAAAATGGTGAAATTGGCCGTCCCCAGGATCGAACCCGGGTCTAGGCCACACCCTTTCGCGCTCTTAGCCAACCGAGCTAAGTGCCTAGTTTGTGAAAATTTCCATTTTGGTTAAATATAATCACATGTACAATAAATTCGGTACTTTTTATTATAAGTCATTTACTTATATTGACTAAGTATTTGCTTATCCTCCTTATGGTGACTAATAAGAATATAGTAATACTATTAGGTAATCACTTATGTAAGTTTCCAAAAATAATGTTTTTCGATTGAAGATGTTAAAGTAATAATTATCACGAAAGGCTAGATTGATATTTGAAAAAAATCATTTAAGAGATATAAGATATATTAAAATATGACAGGAACTTGTGTATCATTATCTTATCACACGATGTGTGTTAAGATAACTTTTATAAATATTCGTATATGATATATATATAAAATGAGATTAGTGCAAGTTTTAAATTTTATGAAAACGTTAGTACAAGGTGACCGTGATCAAAGAAATGATTTTAGTGAAGTCGAAGACCAATTAGGCATTTTATAGTTCTAGAGAATTGAAGTGTTTGTTGGAGAATATGATAGCTTTAAATCCATCATATGGGAATTTGAAATGAGCAAGTTTAAACAACTGAAATCGGTTTAAACAAAATGAGTTTAAATAAGAAAGTTCGGACATGGTCATAACAGAAACCATGGATGCCAAAGAAAATTGAGTTTTTCAAAAATTTATTGACTTGATATTCTGAGTCATTGTTTAGCAATAATGTGGTTTACCGTACCAAAATCAAGTCTAACTAAAGGATATTTGAGTTTGGATAAAACGACAATTTAGAATGAATCCTTTTAGTGGAAATTTAGAAATTAAACGAACCATATGTGTAACAAAAGGTGCATGTGTGGATTTACCAAGAAATGAAATGAATCAATATCCGCTAGTATGAAATAAATCCTTCTGGTATGATGACCGTTAGGAAAAGTAGAAATGCGAAAGTCAACTTTTTATATGCAGAAGTCAGAATTTTCAACAAAAGAAATATAAGAACTTCTATCTGGAATTTCGAATGATAACCGTTATTTAAATGATATTATCAGGAAATGTCAAAAATAAATAAAGAATTTGCGAAAGTATATGACTCCTTTTTCAGTGCTAATACTTATAACTCTGATTAGACTGTGTACCGATGTTTTTGTGAAATCTTGTTCTAATATACCTCAGCGAAATTTTATGTTGGTTGTAGGATCATATGATAAAGTGTTGTTTTTAGTTCTTCTACTGACAGAATTTTAATATTAGTGTCATTATGCCCAATTTATATTTTCCAAAGATCTTGCCTCGAAAGTTGTGTGTGATATATTTTAACTTTTGCGGACTTATAATTAAATTTTCATGTGTTTTCTTGTACCTTATCACAACTTTACTTGCTTCTTACTTGCGTTAATAGTTTATGGTAACGTGTTAGAAATTCTTTACACTTTCGATGGTATCCCAACTTAATGGGTTTTTATTATTATTATTATTGTCGCTCAAGTTACTAGGCAGATAATCAAACGAAATAATGTTTGATATTGAAAAAGAGATTCCTAATAAAGAAATCTAGACACAGATACTTGTGCTTTATTCCAAATTGTCAATCCTTATGGTTTTTGGATTTTCTTATAGATATACATATCTATTAAATCATATATTTCATATACTGAATTAAACATACCATCTATCAGGTCAATGTATTTAACAGATTCATATTTCCAAAATCATTCAAATATCTGATTATGATACTATTTAGGGAAATCTTGTCACTCGTGTGACATATTATATATTACGTCTTATCCGATTCGCGCCGGAGCGGTAATTCCAATATATCCGAACAAACTGGAGAGTCTTATTACCTCATACCCAGTCTTGCCGGAGAAAATATTCTATTTCCCATAAATAGTATCTTTTCAAAAAGTGCCTATATTATTAGGGCTTTTATTCAGAATTAAGGAAATTTGTATTTCCATAACATATCTTATTATTATATTGATCACTACACGTTTCCGGTGACAGTGTCAATTTGATCATTTTTCCAATTAGTGACTCAGGTCATATTACTGTTGATCATTCTTTCAACTAGTAATTCTGGACTCAGTTATCCCGTGATATTACTTTATCAAAGATATTACTTATGTCACAAAACCATTTAACCCAGAGAATGACATATATCATTTTATTTTAAACTACTATAACTTATCAAATATAATATGTTACTTTACTTAAATAATTGTAATATCGTTATTTGATTTAATTTTAAAAAAATATAATCTCCGTATAGTAGAATATATTATATTTGACTATTTTAATATGGGATACATTAATTAAATTTATTTTAAACATTTATTAACTTTATTAATGATTCAATGTTTAAAATAATATTAGTCATAGGCTATGGTTACTGATGCGTAGTTTCTATTGTGATTGTGTTTATGCTATTATTAGCTAACTTTCTATTAGAAAATATATATAACTTTAATTACTGTAAGTATAACTGATAAATATTTTAGGATTTTGAAAAGTCTTTGTAATTATAATTGTATCACAAAAAGGTGATAAAACTATGAAAATAGAGTGGACTTACAAACTGTGAGAAAAGAAATGAACTTACCAAAATCCATCATATTTATTTACACAATTACTTAGCTTATTGTGAAGCTAATATTAAGGCATCTTTTCTTAAGTTTGAGTCTAAATGCTACCAATTAACATCAATCCCCTAACTCTTTTATATAAATTTAGGTATTATTATTACAACACCTAAAGGCGTAAAGCAGTGGCTTTGCTTAGTGGCTCTGATACCACCTTCTGTCACGGCCCCCGACCCACCCTGGACGGAATCGGGAGTCGCGAACAGTCCAGCGGTACCGGTGATTATTTTAAAAACGTTGCAGCGGAATTTTCATCAGGACCGTGAGTTAGGAAAATATCAGAGTTTAGAAAACACCGGATTTTATTTTAATAAATAAATGGGATAAACCCATGTTTTATAATGGTAGCTTTAATAAAATAATTTTTATTATATAAAACAATATTTCTTATTTTGATTTAAATAAATACATAAGCCACTTCTTGATGCCTTTCAGTGCCGTATCCATCTCTTACTCCAATCTACTGTTATTACCTGAAACGTGTTTTAAAAAGGTTTTGTCAGCGGGAAATACTGAGTGAGTTCATTCATTTTACTAAAACGACCCATTTGTTATAATATACAGTATTAAGAGCGATTACAATGTTTCTGATATCAAGCCAACTACCCACGGTACTTGTCACTCGAATCTTTACGGTGACTGTGGTCATATCACCATTGGCTGCCCCAATGAATGACGAATATCACTAATTAGGTTCGCCCACCTAACGTGATACTTTATAGGTACGCTCACCTAACAACAGTAATGTGCACACTACCCCACATACCGGCTGTAATTTGGTGATTACAAAGACTTAATCCCCGTAATTATAACTTTGAATAAAACATGATTTTGTAAATAGATTTGATAAAAAGAGAGAATGACTCACAATTAATCAGGCAGATTCATACGGACAAAGTTTAGTCTATAGATAATCCTTTGATATATTGCAGATTTGTACAAGCAGAGCTTAGCCTATTACTTAGCCTTGGAACCTAATGCATACGAACTAGGTAGATAACTCACGAGATCAAATTCTCACAATGAATGTCAAAATGCAATACTTTGTCCATCGAATTAACGATGATCCATTGAATTAACAATGAACGACAAAGTATAATACTTTACCCATCGAATTAACGATAATCCGTTGAATTAACAACGAACGATAAAGTATAATACTTTACCTATCGAATTAACGACAATCCGTCAAATTAATGACGAACGATAAAGTATAACCCTAATATGGGCGGCACTTAAACATCCCTTGGATAGTTTAATCGATCAGATAATGAATCGCAAGAGCGATTGAGTTAATACCCTGTTCTGCAGCACCCCGCTATACTTAATTAGGGTTTCGTGTGTGTTAATTGTAATTTGTGAAAGTAAAACGACGAAATCTCTGCGTAGAATTGGAATTTGTTCGACGTTTCAGGGCCAGAATTCAATTGCCAATGTTCTGTATTTATACACCAATTTTTACAAGCTTACGGACCGTAAGCTTAATGACCTTACGGTCCGTAAGGTAATAAAAATCAGTATAGGGTGGCCACGTGTGGGTGTAGGCTAGCTGAGTCGATACTTTTCGAAAATTCCTTGTTGCCTACGTTTTATATGGATAATCGTCAATAGGGTTTAACCCCCCCCCCCTGAGTTTTAGGGGCCCTAATCCTGATTCTGAAAATTATGAAAATCTTAGGGTTTGTTCAGAATCACTTGGGTGTCTCAATTAGGGTTTCCTTTTGGTTAAATTAAAATAAGAAATATTATTTTAATGAGAGTTGTTTTATCAGGGGTCCGGGTTTATACTTACGGAACGTTTTTAGGATGTTTTTGTGTGAGTCGTTACATCAGGTAGCTCATATGACATGAAAAAACCACATGAAAAAGTCTAATTTAAGGGTCTTTAGTTAACTACCACTTATAAGTTTAAAAGCTAAAATAAAAATTATGGAACCACAATGACCTTTCTCTAGTGTGTCAAAGATAGATTAGGGTTGGAGCATGACTACCGTTTTCATCACAGTCATCTTCTTCGTCTCATCTTCAATTATCTTCTTCTTCTCATCTTCCTAATAATGATCCATCAACCTGTATGGAACAAAGTATTAATCACATACCGGATTATTTAAAAAAATAAAAGAGATTTGCATAGCAGATTATTTAGAGATTCAGATTTTGCATTGAAAAGCATTCCATTTGAAGCGTACTAGTAAGCAAGTAATCTCGAACCACCATCTGCACAATATCCTAGCATCTCAACGACATTATCATGATTAAGCCTCGATGCCATAGAAACCTGCAATGATACACCAATATGTATCATATTGATTTTCAATTGACATTATTATATAAAGATGTTAGCAACAATAAGTCGGACTTAAGCCAAAAAATTGGTCTGGTTGTTCACTTGATTATAAATTTTAATGGCTGTAGCTTGGCCACTTCTTAAGACACCATGGTACACTTTCCCAATCAATATAATTCTTTGTGTCAAATTCATTAACTGTAACCCCAAAACATGACCTTTTTTTAACTTTTTTTACTTTGTAATCAAGCTAACATAATCACAACCTATTTGCAATAATTATAATCCAGGTTATTTCTATACATTAGCTTTATTTATGTACAGAGACCAGTCACATACCTTCTTGCACTAACATAAAAGCTAAGATCCCCACTATGCATTCACACCTTGTAAACCCTAATTTGCCATGTCAAGGAGAGTTTATCAAGGTCCAAATCAAGCATAAACATGAGATTAAAAAACAAACAGCAACAACATGATTGTAGCACCTGAATCGTAATCATCAGATCTGAAGACGACTACGGCCACAGTTTGATTATTATCAAAAATTATTAAAAAAATCAAACAACAAATCAAAACTTAAATTCAAAAGATTACTAACCTGAATCAGATATGGAACAACAATGATAAAGATGGGAGGTAGCTTATATGAGAATAAACAAATTAACATCAGAAAAAGCAATCGAAAGACTAAAATTAAAACCTATAATACATACCGATCGATTGTAGCACCCGAATCGTAGAAGAATCAAGAAGAAGGAACACGACAAGGGATTTAGAAAGAATACATACCGATCAATTGCAGCGCTCGACGTAGAAGAAGTAACACAGGTAGATTTAGGGTTTCTCAAAGAAGAAGAAGGAAATGAGCGCCGAATCATAGAAAGGTATTCATAAATTTAGGGAAGAATTCAACTGATTGAGAATTGATTGGGGGTTTCCATATTGAAGAAGAACATAATAGGTGGTTTACAAATGAAAGAGAATTGAGGAAAAACATTTTGTCGCCCAAAAAAACAATTCTCTGGCCAAAGAGCATTGCCACATCAAGGTCAACAAGTCAAACATTATTTTGCTTTGATATAAGAGATAGATTTGTTTCTTTTTTTAATTCTTTCGTACTTGGTATGTCATGTGTCATGGGTGTGTGTTAGACCGCGGGCTGTGGGGTTAGGTTTGGGGCATTGCTCAACACGTGGTGAGTGTGGGCTTCACCAGACCACCTAAAAAAGTGAGGTGTAGAAGCGGCGTAGCCATGCAGACGTGGGGTGACATGTGGATTTTTTTATATAGTTGACATTTATATAATAAAACATGTTTCGTATATTAATTTAAAAAAGTTACATAAAAACCTAAAAAATTTAAAAGAAGTAGTTACTAAATCCTAAAAAAAGAAAAAAAAATTATAAAGTTTGTTAAATATTAAAGTGGGGAATCCACTTAAAATCCGAATTCCCATCGTGCCTATACTCGATCTTCGTGATCTTCACGATCTTCACTCGATCGTCGTAGGTCAAGTCGCCCGCAGGGACACGATCGAATCAAACTTTAAACCGATCAAATTTCGGTTTGAGCTCACGCCACTTGTGTTGGCACGTGTTTAAATTGTGACGCGTGTTCCCAACGTGTTGTTGGTATTGCTGAAACGCTCGTCCCTAATACGTGGTTTGACCGCGTTGTAGGGTTCGTTGTGCGTCAACAATCGACGTCACTAGTGCTAATTCCTCCTCCTCTGTCCAATGCACCATTATCGTTTTTTTGGTGTGGGTTTGGTTGAATATTTGTTATTTGTGTTTGGTTTTGGTTGAAGAAGATAGGGCTGTAAACAAACCGAACAAACACGAACAAGTCCTTGTTCGTGTTCGTTTGTTAAAAAATATATGTGTTCGCGAACCGTTCACGAACACTTATCGAACGGGATTTTATGTTTGTGTTCGTTTGTTAAGGAAATGAACTTGTTCGTGTTCGTTTGTGTTTGTTTGTTAATTTTAGGCAACGAACATTGACGAACACAAATGAGCACAAACTAATGTTCATGAACACAAATGAAAACAAACGAACACAAACAATCATTCATGAACAGAATATATAATACACTGACACTTAGTAGATATTTAATTTTTCAGAATTTTGTTATATTTAAATAAATATAAAAACTAAAAACACTAATGAACTATCGAACACAAGCGAACATGTTACCGAACGTTCACGAACATAAACGAACGAACGTGACCTCTGTTCATGTTTGTTCATTTAACTAAACGAACGAAATTTCTTGTTCGTGTTCGTTTGTTTAATAAACGAACGAACACAAACGAACTTCCCGCCGAACGGTTCATGAACTGTTCGCCGAACGTTTGGTTCGTTTACAGCCCTAGGTAAAAATTGTAATTTTTTTTAAATTTGATTTTTACTAACCAAAACTGTCATCCCCAACGGCTAGACCAAACGACTAGCCCAAACGGTCATCTCTTACCAGCCAATCCAAGCCAGCCACCTCACCTCCCCCCCCGCCCCACGCCAGGCTTCAAACCCACGCCATCGGGGCAACGCCATGGCCAACGCTGGCCCGGTATGGTTTAGGTAGCGTTGCTTAGCAACCCCCGCCCCAACCAACGCCCCACACCCCGTAGCCTTATATTAGGTAACGTTTGGTATGTATGTACGGGAGAGGTAATAAAATTGACCACTAGGACGCAGCATATGGTTGAAGCCTCTAAAGACTTTATTGTGTCACTTCAGCATCACATCATTAATAGAGCACCACCTTTAACAACCAAGTTATATGATAAAGCCCTCTTTTATCAATAGCGCCACCCACTCATCAACACCCTCGAGCCTCGCACACACATAACCTCGTTATTGTTCGCTATTGTAACAACATACCACCAATAGCACCCCCATGATAGTGCGGGTGTGTGTGTGGGGGGGGGGGGGGAGGAACTATTAGCCTTTTTTGGCTGAGGTGGCGCCTCATACTGCATAGCCTGGGGGGGAGGGAGGTTACGTAACCCCCTTACCCTAAGTTCCGTCAATCTTCTTTCGCCACATCACTTAGACCATCTACAACCCTCCCTTACCCTATTTAATGGCGCCACTTAGACTGCGTTAACGTTTCATTTTTCTTTTTTAACATAAATAAATATAACATATGAATTTAAAATAGAGAAAAATGCCCGGATAGTCCCTGTGGTTTCGCCTTTTTTCACCTATAGTCCCTATCTTTCTAAAACTACTTGAATAGTCCCCAAGTTTTCAATTTTTGTTCCCGGATAGTCCCTGGGTCTAACTTCAGTTACTTTTCTCTGTTAAGTGGGTGTTAAGATGGTGTGAAATGACAAAAATACCCTTTCCTTAAAAGCCAAACCACAGGGACTATCCAGGCATCTTCTTCATTTTTATTTATAAAACCCCACCACCACACTTCATTTTCAACCTCCACCCACCATCACCCTCCTCCGCCCTCCACCATCTCTCTCTCTCTCGTTCACCCTTTCTGCCGCCACCGCCGGCGGCGGAGCTCCGGTGACCGATAGTGGCAGATCTAATGTACCCCCCTAAACCACACCTTCTGAACTCATTTCTAGTGTCGGTTTCTTGATCTGAGGCACGATAGTGGCAGATCTGATGTACAACAGCCGCAACGTGTGAGGTTTCTCTCCAGTAAGAACCTACAACCCGTCTTCTTCATCTTTTCTTGAGGATCTTTGTAGATCCGTTCATATTTTCGGTCAAAACATCTGGTTGCAGGAGGTTGGCGGCGACGAGAGACCGAGAGAGACCGAGAGAGAAAGATGGAGGAAATCTCCGGCGGTCGTTGCCGGCTCCGCCAGAGCTCCTCCGTGATCCGACACACCTGGCCGGTAGGAGGTTTCTTGAGGGAGAGAGCAACCGAGAGGGGGGTGCAGCTGGGTTGGGTTTTTGCAGGTGTGGATTCAATATTTCCGGTCGAACCTCGATCCCGGTCGTAAAAACACTGTCACAACAGAAGGAACCTTATCAATCTGTGGGCCGTTAAAATTAGTTGATGAATTAGATGTGGAGATCAAATCATTAAAGGAGTTGGAAAAATCATTTTTCGATTGGTTGACTGCAAGCCTTGATTCATTATGCATTGCTTCTCTATTGATTGTTGTCTGTGAGTTTTGCATCAGAGAGAGAGAGAGAGACAAAGGTGATGAGTGGGTGTGAGGTGAGTTGGGTGTTTTAGGGTTTCTTCAAAGAAAATTGCAGAGAAGAAGGTGATGTTGGAGGGTGGAGGAGGGTGATGGTGGGTGGAGGTTGAAGATGAAGTGTGGTGGTGGGGTTTTATAAATAAAAATGTAGAAGATGCCCGGATAGTCCCTGTGGTTTGGCTTTTAAGGAAAGGGTATTTTTGTCATTTCACACCCTCTTAACACCCACTTAACAGAGAAAAGTAACTGAAGTTAGACCCAGGGACTATCCGGGAACAAAAATTGAAAACTTGGGGACTATTCAAGTAGTTTTAGAAAGATAGGGACTATAGGTGAAAAAAGGTGAAACCACAGGGACTATCCGGGCATTTTTCTCTTTAAAATATAAAAAATAAAATTTAATATAAAACTTACATAAATAAAAATATCAAAAACCATAATTAAATTAAAAAATATACATTTTAGATAATTAAACGTGGATAACCTACATAATTAAACGGCCACAAACTAAATAGTAAAACTTAAAAAAACTAACCAGTTAAATGTAAGCAGACTTAAGAGTAATAAATGTAAACAAACTAGAGAAATAAACTAATGATCAGCGTCTCAACGTCTGAAGAACTGTCAGAGTTGACATCCGGATGCACAAGTGGTTATGGTATACGAGGATGGTTTCTAGGTGATCGCCAAAGTTTGATGTATGCAAAAAAAAAATTGTGTCAAATCTGGTATTCATGACAGGCCTAAGAATTCCTTTGCGGCTTCGTAGAGCCTTGACCGTTAGCCACCATCACGTTGTAGACTTGATGAAATTTGCAAACCTCATTGAAAATAACACACCAGTTTGAGTTAACTTGGTCATAAGTGAGATTGGTTTCAACTACACGTTGACGAAATTCTTCAAATAAGGCTACTTCTTCATCTACGTTCCACAGTCGTCTAGCCATTTTTAAGGTATTTGAGGGTGTATGTATGGTTGGGTATTTGTTTGAGAAGGGTATGTATTTATAGTGAAGTAAAGATTTAAATAATAATAAGAGTTAATTGCCCGAATAGTTCCTGTGGTTTGCCATTTTTTACCTTTAGTCACCACCTTTTCAAAATAGCATATATAGTCCCTGTGGTTTAACAAACTGCTACTCAAAATTGTCCCGGTAATGGATGGGCGTTAAATAATCCAGTTAAGTGGGTTTAAAATTACAAAATACCCTTAGAATTACACTAAAGTGAACCTATTATAATATAACAAGGATCAACACAAGATTAGTGCTAAAACTTTAAGAACTTTAGAAATGTTATAAGAGAAAGAAGAAGAGAGTTGTATAACTTATAAAAGTGTATACATGAGGTGCATTTTTCCTTCTATCTTGAGCTAGTATTTATACTACAAAAAGATTAACTATTTGGTGGAGAAGGTTAACGATTTGGTGGACAAGATTAACTATTTAGTAGACAAGGTTACCCATAAGTTTGACAAAGAGTTCATCCACTTGCTTGGGTAAAATCTTAGAGGTAAATCTTGATCTACATGGTAAACTCTATGTGATATTCATAACATTCCCCCTTGGATGACACTTTGCAAACTTCGGGGTCTTTAAGTACTGCCTCATTAAAAACCTTGCTAAAGAAAAACGCAGTGGGAAAAAAACATTAGCTAAGGGATAAAGAGTGCAGTCTATAGCTCCCCCTCACGTTTGCAATTTGCAAAGAATCACATTCTCCGTACATGACGCATGCCAATGTCATGAACATGTTTCCTGAAAGTTGCTGTAGGTAGTGCTTTTGTGAAAAGATCGGCTGAATTATTGCTGGATTGGACATATCTCATCTCGACCTGATTGTCTTTAATAAGGTCCCGAGTATATGCAAAGAATCTTGGTGGTATATGTTTTGTTCTATCACTTTTGATATACCCTTCTTTCATTTGAGAGACACAGGCGGCATTATCTTCATGGATAGGAGTTGGACTTCGATCTTTCTCTAGCCCACAAGAAGTCACTATGTGTTGTGACATAGATCTTAGCCATACACATTCTCTTGAAGCTTCATGTAGTGCAATGACTTCAGCATGATTTGAGGATGTTGCGACAAGTGTTTGTTTCTGAGAACGCCATGAAATCGCAGTTCCTCCGTTCATAAATACATATCCAGTTTGAGATTTTGCTTTATGAGGATCAGATAAATAACCTGCATCTGCATAACCAACTAACCCTTCTTTTGAATCGTTAGGATAAAACAAGCCTAAATCAACAGTGCCTCGAAGATATCGAAAAATATGTTTAATCCCATTCCAGTGACTTTTAGTAGGAGCTGAACTAAATCTTGCCAACAAGTTCACTGCAAAAGAAATGTCAGGTCTCGTATAATTCGTAAGATACATAAGTGCTCAAATTGCACTGAGGTATGGTACTTCTGGACCGAGAACTTCTTCGTTGTCCTCACAAGGATGAAATGGATCATTTTCGACATTAAGTGACCTAACGACCATTGGAGTGCTTAAAGGATTTGCCTTGTCCATATTGAAACGCATCAACAGCTTTTCAGTATAATTCGTTTGATGCACAAGTATGCCATTGCTCATATGTTCAATTTGTAAACCAAGACAATATTTGGTTTTTCCAAGGTCTTTCATTTCAAATTCTTTCTTTAAAAGAATAATTGCTTCATGAATTTCTTTTTGCGTCCCAATTATATTTAGGTCATCAACATATACAGCTATGATCACATATCCTGATGTTGTCTTCTTAATAAAGACACATGGACAGATAAGATTATTTGTATAACCTTTACTTGTCAAATAGTCGCTCAAACGATTGTACCACATCCTTCCAGATTGTTTCAACCCATATAAAGATCTTTGTAATTTGATCGAATACATTTCTTTGGGTTTTGAACTTAACGCTTCAGGAAGTTTAAATCCTTCAGGAACTTTCATATAGATGTCACTATCAAGTGATCCATACAAGTAAGCTGTAACAACATCCATAAGACGCATTTCTAATTTTTTAGAAACTGCTAAGCTGATTAAGTATCTAAAGGTTATTGCATCCATAACGGGAGAATATGTTTCTTCATAGTCAATCCCTGGCCTTTGTGAAAAACCTTGAGCTACAAGTCTCGCTTTATATCTTGTAACCTCATTTTTCTCATTTCGTTTTCATACGAAAACCCATTTATACCCTACAGGCTTTACAGCCTTAGGTGTAACAACAATAGACCCAAAAACCTTTCGTTTGTTGAGTGAATCTAATTCAGCTTGCATAGCGCCTTTCCATTTATCCCAGTCATGTCTATTTTGACAATCATTGACAGATTTTGGTTCAGGATCATCATCTCCACCCATGATGTCACTTGCTATAGAATAAGAAAATATCTCATCAATATTTTCCATTTCATATCGGTTCCATATGATATGTGTATGACCATAGTTGATTGATATCTCTTTGTTAGTATCATCAACATCTTTCTCATGAGATGTTTCGCTATTTACTGTTTTATTAAGATCATTCTCTTTGTGGTCAATTTCTTTTACAAGTGCTTTTCTTTTTCGTGGATTCTTATCCTTTGAACCGATTGGTCTTCCACGTTTTAAACGTTTTTGAGATTCATGAGCTATCTTATTATCTATTGTCTTACTTGGGATCTCAACTCGAGCTGGAGCATTAGCAGCTGGTATATGAGATTTAGTAACTCTATTTGTATCAGTAAAAGCATCAGGCAATTGATTTGCAATGTTTGCACGTGTATTATCATTTGAACCTCTGTCTCGCATTGTTTTGTTCTTGGATCAAGATGAGACAATGAAGGCACACACCATGAGACATCATTTTCTCGTTTTTTATTTTCTCCCCCTAATGCTGGGAACATTGCCTCGTTAAAACGGCAGTCATCAAAACGGGCTTTAAATACGTCACCTGTTAAAGGTTCAAGATATCGTATGATGGAGGCTGTTTCATATCCAACATATATTCCCAACCTTCTTTGAGGTCCCATTTTTGTGCGTTGTGGTGGTGCAATTGGAACATAAACTGCACACCTAAAAATTTCAAGGTGGGAAATGTCTGGCTCATTGCCAGAAACAAGTTGTAATGGGGAGTACTTATGATTTGCACTTGGTCTCACACGAATCAGTGATCCAGCATGTAAAATTGCATGACCCCAAACTAACACAGGAAGTTTTGTTCTCATTATTAATGGTCTAGCGATTAGCTGTAAACGTTTGATCAATGATTCAGCTAAGCCATTTTGTGTGTGTACATGAGCAACAGGGTGTTCGACAACAATTCCCACAGACATGCAATAATCATTAAAAGCATGTGATGTAAATTCACCAGCATTATCAAGTCTCACCCTTTTAACAGTGTAATCAGGGAAATGTGCTCGTAGTTTGATAATTTGAGCAAGAAATTTTGCAAAGGCAATATTAAGATTTGATAATAAAGAGACATGAGACCATCTGCTGGATGCGTCTATCAAGACCATGAAATATCTAAACGGTCCACATGGTGGATGAATTAGTCCACATATATCACCTTGAATTCTTTCAAGAAACATTGGTGATTCCTTGTCAACTTTTAAGGACGAAGGCCTTGTAATTAGTTTTCCAAGTGAACAAGAGGTACATAGAGGCATTTTATCTGATTGGGGGATCTTTTGATATTTCAATGGATGTCCATGTGTGTTTTCAATAATTCTTTTCATCATTGTAGATCTTGGATGGCCTAGTCTGTCATGCCATAAGTTAAATGTCTCAGGATCACAAGAACTTTCCTTTACTGCCATATGTGCTTGAGGCACATTAATGTGTGTATAATGCAAACCAGAGTGAAGCATTGGCAGTTTTTCCAATATATGGTCTTTGCTCATGATGTGTAAATATTTCTTATTATCAACAGTCCTTGACTGAGTATCATATCCGTTATGATATATGTTTTTGAAACTCAACAAGTTTCTTGTTGATTTTGGGGAAAATAAAGCATTCTCTATTAAGAGCTTTGTACCATTTGGTAATATTAAATTAGTTTTTCCCTCTCCTTCTATCAAGTTTGTAGGACCTGATATTGTATCAACGGTTCCTTTTGTTGGTTTCAACTCATAAAAATATTTCTTAGATTTAAGTATAGTGTGTGTGGCTCCACTATCCGCTATACATATATCTGCATCATTTGTCTGCTCTTGTACTCCAGTGGTATTCATTTTAATCTTGAAAATATAAAGAGAAATAATAATAAGTGTATAACGAAGGCATTGTGAATTATTTTATAATAAGAAGTTTATTTATTAGTTGAAAACGTTACATGAAAAGAAAGACTACTGAAACATAATAAAGATACTTATAATAAAGGAAATTACATAATTGTTGCATATAATTATTATGGTTTAGCAACATTCGTTTCAGAGTTCCATGTTATTGTTAAAGTCGGCGACATTCAGTTCGACGTTGATATCATTAAAATTATCCACATGGTTCATCTCATTTTCTTTTCTTTTGAGAGAGGCTTGGTAAAGTTCACATAAATGTGAAGGTGTACGACAAGCCTTTGACCAATGGTTTGCACTTCCACATCTGAAACAAGAAGTGCCATTGTTTTCGGACCTACCAGCTTCATTCCTTTTGTTATACTGGTTGGGATTGGTATTTTGTGGAGTGTGGTAATTGGGGGTTCTTTGATTTCGACCACGACCACGACCGCGACCACGTCCACGACCATGGGAATTACCTCGGAAATTATTATTTCTTTTGAAGGAATAATTGCGACCATTACCTTTACCAAAATGGCCACGGCCACGGCCTCGTCCCCATTTTCTTCCAGAGTCTTTAGTATCATCATTAATAACAGCATTTGCTTCTGGAATGGCTAATGATCCAGTGGGACGAGCTTGATGATTTTTCATTAGTAGCTCATTGTTTTTCTCTGCTACGAGGAGAAATGAATTTAGATAAGAATATCTTTGAAACCTTTGCAACCGATATTATTGTTGCAAGTTTATATTTGATGCATGAAATGTGGAGAAAGTTTTCTCCAACATATCTTCCTCCGTAACAGTTTGCCCACAGAATCGGAGCGTTGAGCATATCCTAAACAAAGCAGAGGTGTATTCATTCACATTTTTAAAATCTTGGAACCTGAGATTGTTCAATTCATCTCTAGCAGTGGGAAGTAAAACTTCCCTTTGATTATCAAATCTGCTTTTTAAATCTTCCCACAAAACGTATGGATCCTCAAAATTTGAATATTCAAATTGCAACATCTCATCAATGTGTTTATGGAGGAAGACATCGGCTTTTACCTTGTCTTGATCGCTACATTCATTCCACTCCGTTATCGTTTCCAAAACACCCATTGACTTGAGATGTCGCTTAACATGTGCCGTCCACGGCAAATAATTTTCTCCGGTGATATTAAGAGGCGGGAATTCAATTTTTGCGATGTTTGCCATTTTGTTGCTAAACATAAATAAGATAAATATTAAAATCTAAATACTCATTAAAAATGAGATAACATACAAAGGTACAGTTATAAACAAATAAATGAATACATAAGCACTAAAAAGATGAGGTGGAAGCTCATATATTAAGGTCGGCAATAATATTAATATTATGACGGCCAATATTAAAACCGGGTGAATCATCTTCGAAAATTTTTCTTGAATAACTTTGAGAAGAAGAGTGTTTGCTGTGGAAAAAATGAGATTGATAATTGGTTATTTATAGTGGTAAATTATAACCGTTTTGTAACGGTTATATTACCGTTTTATAGCCGTTGTACAACGGTTATATATATATATATGTATATGTATATGTATATGTATATGTATATGTATATGTATATGTATATGTATATATAATAAATGATGTATTAAGGAAATGTTATTTTATAAGATATAAAATTATGATGTATAATAATAAGAATAAAAATGTTAGTATACATGAATGTAAACTCTAAATTAAATGTTAGTATGTGCGTATAAATAAAAGTTAGATGCATAAATAAATACAAGTGCTATCAAGTCTTTCAGTCTCTTTATTTTATTTTTCATTTTTTAAGTATGGGACTTAATTGTTTTTATGATAGGAGTGTCTGGATAACAGGGTCTCCTAAAGGAAAACAATCCCACGATACATAAAAAGACATGTTACGTTTTTGTAGTCCAACAACGATCGTATATCCATCGTAAGATACATCTGCACTGGTATTAGTTTATCATAACAATTATAGTTATATATTAATCAAATGCTTACTTTGATTATAATTGCTTGAACGTTTCCTTGGCTAGAGCCTCGTGCTGATAACGTGTTATAATATAACAAGGATCAACACAAGATTAGTGCTAAAACTTTAAGAACTTTAGAAATGTTATAAGAGAAAGAAGAAGAGAGTTGTATAACTTATAAAAGTGTATACATGAGGTGCATTTTTTCTTCTATCTTGAGCTAGTATTTATACTACAAAAAGATTAACTATTTGGTGGACAAGGTTAACTATTTGGTGGACAAGATTAACTATTTAGTAGACAAGGTTACCCATAAGTTTGACAAAGAGTTCATCCACTTGCTTAGGGTAAAATCTTAGAGGTAAATCTTGATTTACATGGTAAACTCTATGTGATGTTCATAACAGAAACCACCTATTAAAAAACAAAATAAAATAACAACCCCAACCTCACCCCACCCCACCCCACCCCATCCCTTTCTTCTCCATCCAAATCTTACACTTTCTCTGTTGCTCGTCATCAACAGGTTACTTTCAATTCCTTTTCATTTTTCTAATTGTACTATTTCATTTGGTCTGTTTGTTTATCGTTTGTCAGCCATCTGTTTTGTTCTTGAATGGATTGCTAGTCTAATTTCACCAGTTATATGTCAAGGGCCGATTTTAGCTTTCATATTTCATCTTCTTGTTAGGGTAATTCGGATGATGCGTGTTTAGATTTGCGATATTGTTAGGTTTTATGAGTTTATCTTGGTTTTGAAACTAATAGATAGAAAAATAATATCCCCACCCACACCCCTTCCCTTCTCCGGCCCAATCACCGTCATCCCTTCTTCGTCGGCGAAACACTAGCCTGAAAACGATGTTGAACGCCACCATAGCTCTGACTCAATAGAACTAAACGATGTTCATCGCCACCACTCTGAATTTAATAACACTATTGGCAACACCAAACTAGTTCACCGATTCGTTTTCCGGCAATGCCAAATTTGCAGGTCCTAGTTGCATATTAGAGTCCACCGGCGATTCCGCATCTAAACCGATGATTGTTACACATGTGGTTCCAATAGGTTCATCTTTGAACCTCGGTGCATCATTGGATAACGTCCAATTCGGTAAAAGTTCTCGTGCTTTCGCACATCTTCCGTTCTACTCAACGTTGACGTCAGGCATGAGGAAACATCCGATTCATTCAGGCTGAATAAGTACCGGCGTGTGGTAAAGAGTTTGGAGTTGTTTGGTTGATGAAGGGGAAGATATGTTTGGTGGGCCCATTGAGTTTAAAACTTCTATTTTTATTTTCATTTTTAAAAGGGTATCTTTGTAATTTTATACATATTTAACTGGATAACTTAATGCACATCTAGTGTAGGGACTAGCCGAGTAACAAGTAAGTAAACCACATGGACTATACATGCTATTTTGAAAATGTGAGGACTAAAGGTGAGAAAGGGCAAATCACAGGGACCATCCGGTTAATTAATTCTAATAATAATAATAATAAACAAATATGACTGTTGAACGATTAAAAAAGTAAATAACAATCAACATCACACAAAAGATAGATCGGTAACATGTTAATCCAATCCATACTCGCCCCCTACCCGCACCACCAACGACGGTGTCTCGTAGTGAGTAGGGGTTACCCACCCTCATATCCGCGAGCGTCACGAGTGCCCTTATGAGGTAATGAAGAAAATGGTGTTTGGTTGGTCAATGGAATGAAATCGCCCATTACGAAAGACATCCTATTCGCTCAAATTCATTCCATTCACCCACTTTATTTTTTCATTCCATCCCCTCTTTTACCCTTCATTAACAACACCACAACCCACCATCACCACCCACTACCATTGTCACCATCCATCACCGTTGTCATCACTCACCACCATCACCAACCATCCATTGCCGCCACCCACCACCGTTGTCACCACTCACCACCGTCAACACCACCCACCACTGACGCCCACTACCGTCACAAAACTGCCGCCACCGCCACCCTCCCGCCACCACCATCGTCGCTGCCATCTGCCTCTGCTACCCACCGTTTCTGCCACCATCGCCACCCACCACCATGACCACCCGCCACCACCATCAAACGTCACCCATCACCTCCACGCCACCATCGTTACCGCCCAACACCACCGCCACTCACCATTGATTTTATTCCTTCATTTTTTCTTGCTTACCAAACAACATAAAATAATGATTGATGTTATTCCTGTATGATAACTAAACATGATATGGAATAGTAATGATCCATTCTATTATCTCGTCTATTCTATTACCTCATACATTCCATTTCCCTGTTCATTCCATTGACCCATACCAAATAGACCATTTGTATTGGGTCTACCTTAACACCTAGACCGTTAACGGTGACATAGCGTGTTGATCGGCATTGTACATCACTTTTTATGTTAAGGGGCGTTGAAGGGATTGTTTGTTGACATGTTAACTGGATATTAAGAGATTGAATTAATTTTTCTTTTTTTAAACAAAAAACCACCAAAAAATAAGGTTAGATAGGTAACGGGGTTAAACCATTCCCTTGGAATGAGACGTAGTGAAATGGAGAAAAGTGAGTGTTGTGGCACCTAGATGGAGTTAAAATATAGCCGAAAGCCTTATATGGTAATGAAATGAAAGGATAGAGTTAGGGAGTCGTTAACCGAAACCGAAGTTTTGCAAGACTTGAGACAAACTCAAGTTACCGTGTCGTAATCCTTCTCAAAATCCACCTTGAAAATCATGACCTCCTTTTTAGCTTTTTTCTCCCAAGATATAACCTTGCTAACGATTAATGGCCCATACAGAATAGATATACCTTCCATGAACGCCGATTGAATCGGAGAAAGAAGATTGTTTATCATAGGTTTCAATCGATTTGTGAGAACCTTCACGACTACCTTTACACGACACTGATTAAGGAAATGAGTCTGAATTTCCTAATGCTTTTGGGATCATGTACTTTTGGAATTAAAGAGATAAATGAGGAGTTTCTGCCAATGTCAAGCATTGGGTTTTTGTGAAACTTGTTAAGGGCCAATAGAAATAAAGACTATAATAAAGACCAATAGTTTTTCATGGACTTGAATGAGAACCTATCCGGGCCAAGGCACGGTCTCCACCACATCCCTATACCTCCTTTCAGACCTCATCACTTGAGAATTCTGCAATAAAAGACAAGGATTGATCCTTGGATAGTTTGGCGAAACCCTCAGGGGCAAGTTTTGTTCTTCTGTTCCACTTCTCGGTAAACTGCCTCTGAAAATCCACCTTCACCTTTTTCTTGATCATGACAAGATCCCTGATTGACTTACCTTACTCCTATAGAATTTTAATTCTGCTCTGCGCCTTTCGTTAATTCACATATGTATGGAAAATTTTTTAGTCTTTGTCTCCTAGTTTAGCCCAGTTAAGTTTGACCTTTTGATTCGCATCTTTAACCTTATGTCTTTCAATACTACTAATCTTCCTCCTACAAATCATACGTGTTTATTTTTCGTCTTTAGAAAGAGGTCTTATGGCTGAAAGTTTTTCAATTTCCTCAGCGGTATCCATAGCCTCTTTTAAAGCTTTATTCTCCTCCTCAATCAACCCCACTCTCCATTCTCTGATATTGGTTTTAAGAGCTTTTGAAAAGACTAACCATATCCCCAATCTAGTTATCAGGAGTCAGGTGCCCTTACAACGTTTTGTTAACCACTTCCCGTAACCCTTTTTCTCCGGCCAAGAATTATAAAATCTAAATGTGGGAGGCCTAAAATCAATGTAGGTGCAAGATAATAATGGCGGAGAGTGGTGGGATAAACACCTGTTTAAAGCCATGAATTTGGTGCGTGACCATTACTTCATGAAGGAATCACACACCTAGGCCCTATTAATTTTACTAAGACTTATCCTGTCTTCTGGTATAAACATGAACTTAGATCCCCCATCGAGTATTCCAAGAGCCCTGCTTTGTTAATGAATTCGTTGAAACACACTACACCAACCAGATCAAATTTAGAAATCTTTCGGTCCTACTTCACCCTTACCTCTTATAGTCCAGATAAAGATTCAGTTCATTTCTTTGGTATTTTGAACCAACAGAAGCGTTCCCCATAATTATTTCCGATCAACGCTAAGCCTTGGGGTGTACACATTAACTAGGTTGACCAAGTCTCCCGTCCCCACTGATTTCACTAGAAACCACAATGAATAATTCGTGCTTTATTATATCCATAAATTTATTATATCAACAAAAGCTGACCCAAAATCGTCGACGCCTCAAAACCTCCTAGCAATGCTTTCCGGGAGTCCTACTATTTGAGTTACCTTGACACATAGAAAAGAAATTTTATGTTCTCAGACTAGGCGATTAACCCAGCTGACTTTGTCTTGCCCCGCTGCTCCATGGATATTAATGTATAAATAGTTCATGAGGAAATATTCTCCCCTGAGTACCGATTGCAATTGCCTCTGAAAATCATTCAATTGGACCCATACGGTGTTGCCCAATGTTGTTATTGCCTTTGTTTTATCGTGGGTAGCATTCGCCTGGATTTTTCTCGTGTCAAGAAATTCGCCAACTCATCTACATCCCAATTCAAGTACACAATTAGCCCTTTTTCTGGTGGGTCTTCAGTGTTGACATTCTGATCTGAATTCTCTCTAAACTTCTTGACCGATAATCTTTCATGAGGCAAAAAGGTGAAAGAGCAATCACCCTTCTTCCTTTTTTGTGTTGTTGATAAAGGTGTCTATATTGAAAGTATCTCCATCATCCTCTACTAGTCCCTTTAAGTTTGTCCGAGCTCTCTTGGTTTATCAGGCCTCTGGGCAACCCAATATTAATAATATCCGGCCCAAAAGACACCAAGTCTACCTTATTACCTTTCTTTGCAAAAAAACGCCATTTCTCACTAGCCCCACTTCTAGAAGCACCTTTAAGGGTTTGCGGTGTATATATCGTACCTCTATTGCCTGTCTGCTCAGGCTTCCCATCCTCATTATTTAAACCTCGATACCCTAGACTACCTCATCCCTAGGGTTCTCCATGCAACCCACACCCCATGCATGTTAGCTGCTCCAGAAAAGTTTTCCTCATCCACTTCTATCACAGTTTTGACGCTTCACATTCATCCATCGATGAAACGTTTCCGATGCACCAAAATTGCAAGGATAACGGAGCCTAATCTTCCTCTACTTTTATTATCCACACCGAATGGAGCTTTCCTTCTTCCACTAGATTAACCTCTTCATGGATTCTCATGCCATGATAAATAAGCACCCCAACCTTTTCATTTGTGAGCATGCCATTTTGGCATGATGTATCACATTCATGTAACACTATCTCGAACATCTTCCCAATATTGTTAAAAACCTTCGAGCACCAAAGACATACCATAATGCCTAAAATTAATAGTCAAGCTATTCTTTGAAATTCTAAATCATGCCCTTCCCAGACCGATAGACTCGCAAACCAATTAAACTAAAGAATTTTGGGATACTAGAGGAATTCAGAGGCTATATTAGTATCTTGAAAGATAAGTAACACTCTCATGCCCCCCAGGTAATGAACTATGATATTCTATCAAAATCCCATTTTGTAGCTGCCGCTCAGCTCCTTATTTTTGCTGTGATGTTCATAAATGGTTCAGAAAATTCTAAAGATTTCCATCTATAGACCCTGGGAGATGGAATAACTTCCGTGGTTTGTACAAGTTTTTTTTTGTTTCACTAATTACTACTATTCCAGATACGTCATGGTACAAGATTATTTGGACTACAAAAGCAAACCATATTATAGAGAAAGATCTGATAAAAAATAGTCAACAAATAGGGAGTCTTGTATGGCCTTCTCAGTAATGTTCTTCATATCAATCAACATACTAATGTTTAGCGCCTCCCCCACCAAAGAGTTACCTTACAAATGCTTGATCGGTAAATTCTATTTCACGTGCACAAAGACTGATTGTTTCTCTTGTTTGTCACCCCGATTTTCGGTCAACGCATCCATGAAAGAGTTTCTCAGCCTCCGTTCTTCCCTTTGGTTGTCTTCCCTATGGTTATCCTCAATGCCTGCAGGTGCTATTGGCTCCTCGCTTTGTTAGCAGGGAGGTTTGACATAGCTGGCATTATTCGCTCTCCCCCCCCCCCCCCGAACCGGTTAAATTTCAATTCGCTACGCACACACCTATCTTAGTCAAGGGCATAGCTTTGTGAGGGTGGGAGGGGGCGTCCGACCCCCCTAACTTTTCGCTCGTTAATGGAGAGTTTGTAGTTTTCGTATAGAAATTTTTTGTATATACGTTTTTAACCCCCCCCCCCCCCCCGGTTTTATAGAAATTTTTGGTATATACGTTTCGACCCCCGGTCGGAAATCTCAAGCTTCGCCACTGATCTTAGTGCCATCGATCTTTATTTTAGACAATTCCAGAATTCAGTCTCTCTCAACCTTTAGAACTCAAATTTGTTGCTGCGGGCATCCCTTTTGGCTGGTACGAAAGCATCACCCATGTTTTTATACTCCTAAAAAGCTATCTTGGTGTTGTTGCAGCTTTCTGGTAAGTTATAGATGAAGAAGGTGGTGGCATTCTCCATTGAGCTTGTTCCTAGGCATGTTGCTTGTTGAGTTGTTTTCTCTTCTGCTCTCTGATGATATCTGACCATTCCTTATCCATATTCTTCTCATATTTGTTCTTTCCTCTGTTATTTATTCCGTCTTGTTCTTCCTTCTTGAGTCTCCTTAGGTATTTTATGTGGTCGTAGTACTCATTCCTAGGTGTCTTCCTTCTTCGCCTCCTAGTTCCTCTTTCCATCCCCCATATCTCGGCTTTGAGTGGTTTAGTTCCAATGCCCTCCACCTGTCCTTGCAAATTCTTGTAAATTTAGAGGGTGTTTGGGTTGAGTTTTGAAGGAGATTTTTAGATTATTGAGTTTTGAAATCGTAAATAATCTGTTTTGAGTGTTTGGGTAAAAAAAATTAAAAAAGAAATGATTATTTGCGTTTAGAATGTTACAAAACGCAGTTTTCCAAAAGCAGCTCCTCCCTACTGCAACAAAACGCAGTTTTCCAAAAATTGATTATTTGCGTTTAGATAAGCATTTTCAGTTGTTTATTTTTTTTAAATATATATTTGCCAAACACTCAAATAGTTGATTATCTGATTATTATGATATCAAGCAACATAATCAAATCTAAACACTATCTTTCAACATCACGTTTTCTTATAATTAATTGTTATCTGATTCTGATTATTCAAAACGCATAACATATTTTCAAAACTAAACCCAAACACCCTCTAGTGATAGCTATGAAAATATGTACCACACTTCAAGCAGAGGTCAATCACTTTCAAATATGCTTTTGACTTTCAAACTTATTATCTTCTCAATTTTCGAGAGAACAATTTTAATACTTTCCTCCTCACAAATAGTTCAACAAAAACCTTTATTCTTTTTCGAGTGAATTACAAGTTTTGTCCTTTATTTTTATATCAAATTTCAGACAGTGTCTTTTACCTTTAAAACTGATGTGTTTTGTACTTAATGTTAGAAAATAATACGCGGTTTGTCCTTTAACCCTAACATAGTTAATCTTAAGTGTTAAGTGGAGGGCAAATTGGTCTTTTTACTTATTTAATTAAAAAATCATTTTAATATTAAAACTCTCTCCCCCTCTCTCTCTTGTAAATCCCCACCCTCACAACCACCACCTACCACCACCGCCAGCACCACCATACTCCATCAGTTGCCACCACCACCCCTGCACGTTCACCAATCACCACCAACAACCCCTAATTTCACAAGCCATCCCTACCTATATTCTCTCCTCGGAAACAACCTTGGTGGCTTTTTAATTGGATTTCACATAAAAAAAACCCATTGATTTCACTAATTTAGAAGTCAAACAAATCCATTGTTTAGTGGCCCATTCTTTTCACCTTTTATATGCTTCAAAGATGCTATAGTATCAGTTTTTTTACCTCAAATCTGATTCTAATCATATCGGAGCTTGACTCAGCTGCCGCCCCTTTGTTTGGTCTGCGAGACCCAATCAATCCACCCCAAAATCATGTTATTCCTCTTAAAGTTCCATCCTATACGTACAAGCAACCCAATTAAACCTACAACGACGAACTTGGGTTTGAGTAAAAACCTTCAACAATTAAGAAACAAAGATCCCTTACTGGGTTTTAAAATTCATCCACAACTTAAAGATTTTGTATAACACATCGATTATTTCCTTTACCAGTTTGAATTCACAGATGGAGTCGAAAAGAGGAGTTGATGGAAATTAGTTTAAAGATGGTTCTCTGATGCTACAGTGAAATTAATATGAGAAATTGTATCTATATCGTTGTCGTTAACCTTGGGAATCGGTGGGGCTACGGTTTAGGGGTGGGTGGTGGCAACTGATGAGTATGGTGGTGGTGAGGGTGGGGGTTTCCGCTAGAGTGTGTCTGTGTTTAGAGAGGGATGGTTTTTTAAACAAAATAAGTAAAAAGACCAAGTTGCCCTTCACTTAACATTTAAGACTAACTGGGTTAGGGCTAAAGGACAAACCGTGTATGATTTTCTTATATTAAGTCCAAAACTCGTCAATTCTAAAAGTAAAGGACACCGTCTGAAATTTGGTATAAAGATAAAGAACAAAACTTGTAACTTACTCTTCTTTTTCTTTCACACGACCCACAAAAACTGAATACTAGCCTTCGTTCACCGGCTAAAATATCCTCAAACATCACAACTCTTCTTGTTTAACGGCATACACTCTACATCAAGAATACTAGTTCAACTCAATGGGAGTGATTGGAAAATTTTATGGGGTTCGCTCTGAATCCTCACACGTATATAACACTGTGATTTTTTAAGGTGGGTGGCCGCCCCCCTCAGGCACTAGTAGGTCTGCCCCTGCCTGACAAGTCATCACACTAACCTTGTTGACAATTTATTTTCTCTTCAACTTTATCATAAACCATGGATTAGTCCTAAAATCTAGAAAGATTTCAGTTTAAGACAAACCACATTTGTTATTAGTTTCAATCTTCTTATCCCAAATGGATTCTATCACGTATCTAATTACATAAACAACTAACATAAAATCGGTTTTAGTAGTATCTTTTAATAATCCACCACTTTGTTTAGGTGATGTTTGTTTTTCTAAACAAGATTTACGCAGGCTCTTTTCTCTGCGCCGCGCAGACCACACGCAGACATTGCTATCTGTAGACTGTTTGTTTTTCCAAAAACGTTTCATTAAAAAACGTCTGCGTGAGCTCTTCTGTCACACCCTGAATATTGCGGAAGTGTGATTATGGTGTGACTTTCTTAACATCATTGCATTCAATCATAACAACATCTATATGATGAAACTGAAGATGATCATCCATTAATTAAGGTTTAAAAACATAGCAACAACATTGTTTTTAAGACATAACAATTCAAATTCGAGTACAAACCATGCAACTTGTTTAAGAGTTCACAAAGACTCGACAAAAGACATTAAAAAAACCAGGATTTGGAAGACGTGTCTCGTCCAGGAATAAGACACACTGACCAAACCCTAAGACCATGGATGACATCTTTTATTCTTAAACCACACTTGGAACTGCCGAACGCCCGCCAGATCCACATCTAATTCCCTGAAATACATGTAGCTTGAAAACATCAACAAAAGTTGGGCGAGTTCATGCGTTTGTTTGTGTGTATGAATAAACCTTTGTAATCATTGAAAGTATGTCTGTATGTATGTAAGTCCTGGTATGAAAACAACAAGGAAGACAGATCACCAATGGTTTGCAAGGCCATTGATATGTGTGAAGTGATGCAGGAAAACTCAAACCTAGCAAATTTGTCTCCGGGAATAAGACATAGTCATCTCATGGGCCACCCTGGTCCACATGGGTGTGGGCTCGCTACACCCAAATAGGTCTATCACTCATGTCCCTCGGTCCTACTACGAGGATTAATGGCCTTAAGTGTTATACCCACCACTCACATGATCAAGTAGTACCCTTCCTTAGTTAACCATACCATGTATAAAACGTTTGTAAACAGTTGTAACATGTACTTCACCCCCGAAGTTATAAAAACTGAAAACAGTTAAAGAAAAGAGGGACATGAACTCACAGTCTTGCGTCTTCGATCACCGTAACTCAAGCTTCTTCGGACAAACACGACTACCTACAACGTACTATGATCTATTAGACGAGCGGGTCGTGCATTGACTTAGTATTAATGTCTTTGAGTTACGTTTCTTCGTATATTCAATACTATTCCAAGTTATATAATTATTTGTTAAAATAATTAATATTTTAACTTAAATTATATTCATTAAATTTTGGAATAATTGTTAAAACAATAAATTTCAACTTAATACTTCTCAAGTATTTATACTTGTATTTCCTTCCAAGGGATGGGTGTATTTGTATTCGTATTCTTATACTAGTATGTTTTTGCCATGTATTTGGGACGTATTCCGGTGTGTATTTATACGTATAAGAATACGTATTTTTATTGTATTAATTAAGTATTCATATACTTATATTCTTGGAATTTTGGTAATATTTTGGATTGTAATTCTTGGTATTTTGATGTGTTATATTATTTCATGTCCTAAAATAATATAACTAATACACAAAATATACAAATAATCACACACATGTGTAACACCCCGAAAATATGAAACCATATACTAAAATTTTAAAGTATAAATAAATGAGAATTTACCAACTAGGAATTTAACCTAGTTAACAAATTCTCTAGAAATAACATGAAATAGGGTTAATTAACCAAAACTTTATGTTAAATAAAAGTGAAGGGGCCAAAGATGTTAAAAGTGAAACTTGTATTTTAGAATGTGATAAAAATGAAAACCAAACACCCCACTAAGGGGCTAGTCGATCAAGAACAAGCAGGGGGGGGGGGGGCGACACCCCCATTCCAAAACTCAAACACACACAAAATCAGTAAATTGAAGGCTCAATTCAAGTCGGAATCGAAATTAAAGCATAGAATCGTGATCCTCATTGCAAGAGGATTATAAGGTATGTAAAAATTGATGAAATCTCTAAACTTGAAATTCTCATGATTTTGGAAAATCCGAAAATCAGATGTTGCATGTGTGTTATGTGATTAGATTAAGGATAATATAGTGTCTAGAAGTGAAACCTAGACAACTACATGTGAAATCATGTTCAAATTCAGGGAATTCCATGAACACCTTGAAGGTGGATTGTGGGTTTTACAAGATGATGATGAACATTAGGGTTTAGAATGATTATCCTAGTGTAATTCGATTGTAGAAAGTGATTCCAGAAAGATATGATGTTTAAATACTATAGGAGGGCTTTATTGTTGTCAAGTTAGCTAATTAGCAAGCTATGAAGTTGAATACTAAAGATATAAAAATTCTGCCTATGAAGTGTTTGTTGAAATGCCTCAAAGAAGGCTTGAAACTAGAATTTTGTAGTTAAAACACCTAATTGTGATGTTTTGACTATTATGCGAAATGTGATTACAAAGAGTTCTAAATATGATAACATTGAACTCTATAGGAAAGGATACCGGAACATCAAGTGGACACGCCGGTGGCGATTCGCGGTTGAAGGGCGTACAATAAGGTATGTAACTTGACTCGTTACATTAAGTAGATTTTGATGATTATGTAGTGCGTAATTAAATTTTGGAATGAGGGTCGTATGGAATTAAAGCGATGATGTCGCTATATCAAATGATAGGTCGATTATTGGTTTGAAACCCGTTGGTAGACGTCATAGAATAGGATTACCTTAGACGAGCCAAACGAGTCGAATAATCAAGTAAAGCATGGTTAATGCTTTGAATTATGACGGATTTGTTCTTTGATATTGGATAATGTATAATATGTTGGAAGTATGAGAATTTGATGTATTGGTTTCTTAGAAAAGCGAAATCCAAGAATTTGGTTTGAGTGAGATGAACAAACCAAACAAAATCATGAATCTCCAGGAACTACCGCAATTTACGGTAATACCGTAAATTACGGTAGAGGTTAAATGTTTACGGTGGATCTTCCCTGGTTTACGGTGGACCAAAATCTCCAGAACTCACCGTAAATTACGGTAACACCGTAATTTACGGTGGAACCAGAAAACTTTAATTTTTTTTTATTTAAATTGATGATTGGATCATATGTTTAAGTCTTATGTACCAAAGTCAAAACTAATGTTTTAATGGTTTTGACCCTAGGTGATTAGATGGACCTTACGGATGGTGGTCAAGCA
Organism: Helianthus tuberosus; assembly: GCA_030545235.1. Taxonomy (NCBI): domain Eukaryota; kingdom Viridiplantae; phylum Streptophyta; class Magnoliopsida; order Asterales; family Asteraceae; genus Helianthus; species Helianthus tuberosus. The sequence continues at coordinate 197,696,746 of CM060424.1, forward strand.
ACGTCGAAGAACCGAACACGATTTTTGAAGCTTCCGCTATGTGTTTAGTTTTAATTAAACTTTGTTCATGGGTTGTAAACAATTATTAATCAACTTTTGAATGTTTAACTTAGACATTAGATGACTAATGTTTATCTACTTGTAATCTTGATACTTTTGAAACTTACGTTAAACTATTATCTTTTGTATAAAAATATACTTATATTCAAGTAAATTTAGAGGGTGTTACAAGTTGGTAATCAGAGCCTAAGGTTGTCAACAAAGTGTTCGGTTCAAGCTTGATCGATCGTCCGGTAAGAACTAACTTATTTTGTTAATAAATTATGTACTACGTAAAGAATGAGAAATGAACAATATGCATGAAACGAGTGTGTAAGCTCACTCAAAAACAAGAAATGCATGAAACAAGAATGATTAAATCAAGTTACGAACTTGATTAAATTGAAACAAGAATGATTAAATCAAGTTACGAACTTGATTAAATTGAAACAAGAATGATTAAATCAAGTTACGAACTTGATTAAATTGAAACAAGAATGATTAAATCGAGTTATGAACTTGATTAAATCAAAACAAGTAAAGCATGTGTTATAAATGGAATGTTTAACAATCTATGTAAACATTTCAGAAATAGAGATGGCTGATGGAGGTAATGATAATGCGGTGCCAAGAGTCACCGAACAAATGAGGGAAGTGATTGCCGAAGAGGTTGGAAAGGCGATCGAAAATAGTTTGTCGGGCTTTATTGATAAAATTCAAAACACAGTTTTATCAATAGTAGAAGAGAGAATCAAGAAATTGGAAGATGATTCCAATTCAGCAAAGGAAAAGCATGGTGGACGAAAGCCTTGTTCATACAAGGAATTCATGGCCTGTAAACCACCAATATATAATGGGGAGGTTGATCCAATTGTGTGTCAACGATGGCTAAGTGATATCGAAGGAGTATTCGAGAGAACTCATTGTGATGAAAATGACTACGTAGCTTATGGTACGGGTCAATTAAGAGGTCAAGCGAAAGACTGGTGGGATAACAAAAAGAAGGAGATTGGAAGTGAAGCGGCTAAGGCCATGACATGGGAGGAGTTTAAGACGCCGTTTCTTAAACACCATAGTCCCAAAGCGGTCATAAATAGAATCAAGGAAGAGTTCATGCAACTCAGACACAAGGGTGAATCCATAGACAAGATCACGGGGATGTTTATGGACAAGATAAAGTTCTGTGATGATTTGGTGACAAATGAAGAACAAAAGGTCTATTACTACCATAACATGCTAAGTGCGGAGTATAGAGAGTTCATAACCCCTTCAAAATACGAGACCCTTACCGAGATTGTCAATGCTGCTCGGGAAAGGGAGATCGAACTGAAAAAGAGCATAGAACGGGGTGAAAGAAGGGCACAAGATGTGAATCCAAGCCCTACTAAGAAGGCACGAACAAACGAAAGCGCAAAGAAATCTGATACGAAAGGCGGGTCGCCAAGTTGCAGAATCTGCGGGAAGGGTCATAAAGGCGAATGCCGTTACAAGGATAAGCCTTGTCCCATATGCAAGAAAACGGGACATATGGCTATATCTTGCCCATAGAAAGTGACGGTTTGTTACAATTGTTATCGGACGGGTCACAAGAAGTCGGAATGCCCAGAACTGGTTGGAAAGATGGATGGGCAGGAACCGAAAGGTGAAGCCCCAAAAGCAAAGGCAAGATCTTTTCAACTAACTGCTGCAGAAGCAAAGGTTGAACCTGACGTGGTCTCAGGTATATTTGCTGTAAATTCAATTCCTGCACACGTGTTATTTGATACGGGTGCGAATAAATCCTTTGTTTCATATGGATTTTTTCGACATCCTTCATTTGTTCTAACAAAATTACCTGTGCCCTTAGAAGTAGAGATAGGTAATAACAAGAGTTTTATTGTTTGTGATGTATGTAAAAACTGTAAACTGAGCATTGACGACGAAGAATATTTGATAAACCTAATCCCGATGTCAATGGGAGAATTTCAAGTAGTCGTTGGGATGGATTGGCTATCTCAATACCATGCAAAGATCGTGTGTTTTCGTAAAGAGATAAAACTAACATCACCGAGCGGGAAACACGTCACCATTTATGGCGAAAAAGGAGGCAACCCTATAGTATGCTCAATGTTGAAAGCTCACAAGCTTATGAAGCGAGGATGCAGGGCATTCATGATATACGCTAATGAGCCCGAAAAAAGAATCACGAAAGATTGGAGATGTACCGGTAGTACGAGATTATGAAGATGTGTTTCCGGAGGATTTACCGAAGATACCGCCTGAACGGGAAATAGAGTTTGGGATCGAATTGATTCCGGGCGCGAAACCCGTAGTAAAAGCCCCATACCGACTTGCACCGTCGGAATTAAAAGAGTTGATGTCTCAAATCCAAGACCTGCTTGACAAGGGATTTATAAGGCCGAGTGTGTCTCCTTGGGGCGCACCGGTATTGTTCGTGAAAAAGAAAGACGGGAGCATGCGCATGTGTATCGATTACCGGGAGTTAAACAAACTCACGGTAAAGAACCAATACCCGCTCCCGAGAATAGATGATTTATTCGATCAATTACAAGGTGCGAATTGGTTTTCAAAAATTGACCTTAGATCGGGGTATCACCAACTAAAGGTCAAAGAAGAAGATGTGCCGAAGACGGCTTTCCGCACGAGATACGGACATTACGAATTCCTCGTGATGTCATTTGGACTAACAAACGCACCCGCGGCTTTCATGGACCTCATGAACCGGGTTTGCAAGCCAATATTGGATAAGTCGGTCATCGTGTTTATCGATGATATCTTGGTGTATTCGAAAAGTGAAGCTGAACACGCATACCACTTACAAGAAGTGTTAGAGACACTTAGACGAGAGAAGTTGTATGCAAAATTCTCTAAATGTGCCTTTTGGTTACGAGAGGTACAATTTCTTGGCCACGTCATAAGTGCCGACGGAGTATTGGTGGATCCGTCAAAGATAGAGGCTGTGTCAAAATGGAATCTTCCGAAGAACCCTTCGGAAATTAGAAGCTTTTTGGGGCTTGCGGGATATTATAGGAGATTCATTCAAGATTTCTCCAAGATTGCGTCACCGCTAACAAAGCTAACATGGAAGAAAGAAAAGTTCATGTGGGGTGCTGATCAAGAGAAAGCGTTTCAAACGCTAAAAGAAAAGTTAACTCAAGCTCCGGTATTGACATTGCCGGACGGAGTCGAAGACATGGTGGTTTATTCGGATGCTTCATTATCGGGGCTCGGTTGTGTTTTGATGCAACGGGGCAAAGTTATAGCTTATGCTTCGAGACAACTGAAGATACACGAGAATAAATACCCCACGTATGATCTTGAGTTGGCTGCGGTGGTATTTGCCTTAAAAATATGGAGGCATTACTTATATGGGATAAAGTGCACCATATTCACCGATCACAAGAGCTTAAAATACTTCTTCGATCAGAAGGAGTTAAATATGCGACAAAGAAGATGGCTCGAAACGGTGAAAGACTTCGATTGTGAAATACATTACCACCCCGGAAAAGGCTAATGTAGTGGCGGATGCTCTAAGTAGAAAAGCGGACTACATCCCGATACGGGTAAGGTCGATGCAACTCGTAGTGACCTCGGGTATACTTGAACGTATTCGAGAGGCGCAGTTAAAACCAGTAAAAGAAGAAAATTGGAAGAAAGAAAGAATAATCGGTCAATTGAAAGATTTGTCGGATGGGAATCACGGGTTGAAGACTCGATCCGGAAGGATATGGGTCCCACATACTTGTGGAGTGAAGGCGCTTCTGCTTGATGAAGCTCATAAATCCCGTTATTCAATTCATCCGGGTGCGACCAAGATGTACAATGATTTGAAACAAAATTATTGGTGGCCCGGAATGAAGAGGGATGTGGCAAAGTATGTGGAAAAATGCTTGACATGTTTACAAGTCAAGGCGGAGCATCAGAAACCATACGGCAAACTCCAACCGTTAGATATTCCGGTTTGGAAATGGGAACATATCACAATGGACCTACTGACCAAGTTGCCAAAAACAAATCGTGGTTTCGATGCCATATGGGTGGTGGTAGATAGATTGACGAAAAGTGCTCACTTTATTCCGATCCGTGAGACTTTTACATCAGAAAAGATGTCAGAGGTTTACACGAATGAAATAATAGCACGTCATGGGGTGCCGGTATCCATTGTGTCTGATAGGGATACCCGGTTTACTTCAAATTTCTGGCGAGATTTCCAAGAGCAAATGGGAACCAAATTGTTCATTAGCACTGCGTACCATCCCCAAACGGATGGACATAGTGAAAGAACGATACAAACATTGGGGGACATGCTTCAGGCGTGTATAATCGACTTTGGAGGAAGTTGGGATGTTCACCTACCGTTAGTCGAGTTTTCGTATAACAACAGTTACCAATCTAGTATTAAGATGGCACCATACGAAATGCTTTACGGTAGGAAGTGTCGAACTCCGGTATGTTGGGGTGAAGTGGGACCACGTGAACTCGCCCACCAAGATATAGTACGAGCCACGAATGAAAAGATCGATATAGTTCGAGCACACTTGAAAGCGGCTCAAGACAGGCAAAAGGCGTATGCTGATAAGAGGAAAAGGCCAATCGAATTCCAAGTTGGTGACATGGTCATGCTAAAAGTTTCCCCATTGAAGGGCGTTATTAGATTCAGAAAAAGGGGAAAGCTAAGCCCAAGGTTTATTGGGCCATTTAAAATTATCAGAAGAGTTGTTAAGGTAGCTTACCGCCTTGAGCTACCGGAGGAACTAAGTGGAATTCACGGCACGTTTCACGTGTCACAATTAAGAAAATGCCTAGCAGACGAAACGACCTATATCCACTACGATGATATCGAAGTGGATAATAGTCTGAATTATGTGGTGAGACCAGTAGAGATTTTAGATCGAAAAGTCAAACATTTACGAAATAAACAAATTGACCAAGTCAAAGTCAAATGGGAGCATAGGAAAGGTTCGGACACTACGTGGGAGTCCGAAGAGGAGATGCGACGTCTTCACCCTACATTATTTGGTACGTACATCGGTTTCGGGGACGAAACCCTTTTTAAGGGGGGTGGACTTGTAACACCCCGAAAATATGAAACCTTATACTAAAATTTTAAAGTATAAATAAATGAGAATTTACCAACTAGGAATTTAACCTAGTTAACAAATTCTCTAGAAATAACATGAAATAGGGTTAATTAACCAAAACTTTATGTTAAATAAAAGTGAAGGGGCCAAAGATGTTAAAAGTGAAACTTGTATTTTAGAATGTGATAAAAATGAAAACCAAACACCCCACTAAGGGGCTGGTCGATCAAGAACAAGCAGGGGGGGGGGGGGGCGACACCCCCATTCCAAAACTCAAACACACACAAAATCAGTAAATTGAAGGCTCAATTCAAGTCGGAATCGAAATTAAAGCATAGAATCGTGATCCTCATTGCAAGAGGATTATAAGGTATGTAAAAAATGATGAAATCTCTAAACTTGAAATTCTCATGATTTTGGAAAATCCGAAAATCAGATGTTGCATGTGTGTTATGTGATTAGATTAAGGATAATATAGTGTCTAGGAGTGAAACCTAGACAACTACATGTGAAATCATGTTCAAATTCAGGGAATTCCATGAACACCTTGAAGGTGGATTGTGGGTTTTACAAGATGATGATGAACATTAGGGTTTAGAATGATTATCCTAGTGTAATTCGATTGTAGAAAGTGATTCCAGAAAGATATGATGTTTAAATACTATAGGAGGGCTTTATTGTTGTCAAGTTAGCTAATTAGCAAGCTATGAAGTTGAATACTAAAGATATAAAAATTCTGCCTATGAAGTGTTTGTTGAAATGCCTCAAAGAAGGCTTGAAACTAGAATTTTGTAGTTAAAACACCTAATTGTGATGTTTTGACTATTATGCGAAATGTGATTACAAAGAGTTCTAAATATGTTAACATTGAACTCTATAGGAAAGGATACCGGAACGTCAAGTGGACACGCCGGTGGCGATTCGCGGTTGAAGGGCGTACAATAAGGTATGTAACTTGACTCGTTACATTAAGTAGATTTTGATGATTATGTAGTGCGTAATTAAATTTTGGAATGAGGGTCGTATGGAATTAAAGCGATGATGTCGCTATATCAAATGATAGGTCGATTATTGGTTTGAAACCCGTTGGTAGACGTCATAGAGGAGGATTACCTTAGACGAGCCAAACGGGTCGAATAATCAAGTAAAGCATGGTTAATGCTTTGAATTATGACGGATTTGTTCGTTGATATTGGATAATGTATAATATGTTGGAAGTATGAGAATTTGATGTATTGGTTTCTTAGAAAAGCGAAATCCAAGAATTTGGTTTGAGTGAGATGAACAAACCAAACAAAATCATGAATCTCCAGGAACTACCGTAATTTACGGTAATACCGTAAATTACGGTAGAGGTTAAATGTTTACGGTGGATCTTCCCTGGTTTACGGTGGACCAAAATCTCCAGAACTCACCGTAAATTACGGTAACACCGTAATTTACGGTGGAACCAGAAAACTTTAATTTTTTTTTTATTTAAATTGATGATTGGATCATATGTTTAAGTCTTATGTACCAAAGTCAAAACTAATGTTTTAATGGTTTTGACCCTAGGTGATTAGATGGACCTTACGGATGGTGGTCAAGCAACGTCGAAGAACCGAACACGATTTTTGAAGCTTCCGCTATGTGTTTAGTTTTAATTAAACTTTGTTCATGGGTTGTAAACAATTATTAATCAACTTTTGAATGTTTAACTTAGACATTAGATGACTAATGTTTATCTACTTGTAATCTTGATACTTTTGAAACTTACGTTAAACTATTATCTTTTGTATAAAAATATACTTATATTCAAGTAAATTTAGAGGGTGTTACAACATGGTGTCTTCTAAATATATATTTCCTAAATACATATTTAGTCACTTTTATTTATAAAAACCAACCTCCAATATATGTAATTTTTGTAACAAAAATTATGGCAAAGTTTATGTAACAATTTATGGTCTAAAATACACTTGTAAGTGCATGTTTATAAATATTTTTCTAAGTGTTTAGATTTTTAGAAAATTTTGCCATAGTTTCCTCTAAAAATGGAGGTTTCCATGCTTTCAAGCATATCATTTTCTTTTGTAAAAATCATCAAAATCAATTCACAATCACAATAAACAACTTACACTTACCAATTTTACCAAAATCAAGTAATAATCTACTACTTCATGAACTTGAATCTTTGCAAAAATTTGTAGGAACTTACTAGTGTTCTTAGTAAGCCTTGTTATGCTTTAAAGTGTGATTAGTTCTTTAAAAACTTCATTTTTAAAGAATATAGATGTTTACAACTTGTGATCATCATTTCTAAAAATGTTTCTTTATGAAATTTCCTTGTTACACAAGTGTTCCTACACTTGTTTAACCACCAAAAATAATGTTTGTTTATGTAAGAACCAAGATTAAATGAAACTCATATTTTTAACTTGGTTTCTTTGAAAAACCATTCATAAATCTTTAGATCTACAAGTGTTACTACTCACTTTGATCATTATTTTTCAAGAAAACCATTTGTTCATTCAAGTTCATGCTTCATGTGTGGATGATCTATCATCCTATAATATTTCTACTTTCTCATCTTGCTAGATTATGTTTTTAATCATGATCTAGCAAGATCATATGATGATCAACATCAAATATATGAACAAATAACAATCAACACATAAACAACTTAGTTTCATCATTAAACATGCTTATGTTCAAGTTTACATATTGTGATTCTTAGTGTTCTTCAAAGTTATGAGTATGATTCTTCTTTTAACCACTTAAAATAGAAGTAAACTAGCAAGATCAAAGTTCTTACCACTAGCACAAGGCAAGGGATGATCAAGTGAAGAAAACAAGTGGGTAAAAACAAACAAGAGAGGTCCTTGATCTTCCACAAGCTCCTAACTCCTTTGTATGATCTCTAGCACCTTTGTATATGCTTAGATTGGATGAGAATGGATGAATGATGGTGGTGGTGTGTGTGCTTGGGGTCGGCTGAGAGCAAGAAGAAGGAGGGGAGGGGAGAAGAAGTGTGCTTTCTAGTGTGAGTAAAAATGAGCTCTTGATCTTACATGTTTACTTATAACCCATTCTAACACTTTAACCCTTGTATAACATGCCACACAAAGCACAAACATGATCCAATAAAAAATTAAAACAAATCTTCTTGTGGGGGCCGTTACTAGGTGGGGGGGGGGGGTAGTAGCATAGGTTAAAACTAAACTAGTTAGTTTAAGGTTAAGTTGTAAGTATCTAGTTAGTTTTGTTAGTTACTAGATATTTAGGGGGGGTGTTATGATGTTCGGGGATCATAACTAGCTTGGTAATGTTAAAACAACGCTTCTAGTGTAAATTTGATGTTTCAGGTAGTGTCCGATTGTTCGGTTAGATACTGGTTCGTTAAGGTGCTAAACTTTGCGGTTTGGTGTGCTTTATGTACCCTTTTGTGACACTTTTGATTCCCGACACTTAGGAAAGCATTCAGGACCATTTAAGCATATTTCTGCATAAAATTAGATTGTTAAAATGCTGATTTATGCTGAATTTTGCTGAATTCAGCACTTTATGTGAGTTTTAGGCACTTTCCGGCACCTAAACTATCTCTAAAAAGGCAGTTTTGTGATCCTTACTTTCCTACACACTATACTAGTGTAGTACTTAGTTTCTGGCCCATACATGGTCTCAAAACACTTGTCTGTCTATGTGCTGAGTTCTGTCAGCATTTTACTGATTTATCCGTTTACTATGCTAACTGTGCTTCGTGCATCATTTATGTCAATAAGTTTGCATGCAGTAATGATATGACATTATGCAATATGTGATGCACATGTAAGAATAATGCAGTAATCAGAAAGCAGTTAATTGTAATTCAGCATAGTCATTAAGCACTAATCATGGTTACTTAATTGTACGGATACCTGAATTTTTGACAGTTGTCACATTCTCCCCCTGTTAAGAAAATTTCGTCCCGAAATTTTAAGCTTTACTACTAGCAGCTGGGGAGTTGGGGAATAAATGCGGGTACTTAGCTTTCATGCGGTCTTCACGCTCCCAAGTAAACTCTGGGCCGTGACGCGCGTTCCATCGAACCTTGACGAGTTTAACACTACTCCTACGAGTCTTGTTAACTTTCCAATCAGTAACCTCAACGGGTTCTTATGTAAAGTGGAGTGTGTCGTCAATGTGAACTTCGTCAGCAGGAATAACCACTGTTTCTTGTGTTGGACTCTTCCTCAAATTAGATACATGAAATGTATCATGAACACCATTTAGTTCTGCCGGTAGCTCTAACTTGTACGCTACAGTACCAATCCTTTCTAGGATTCTGAACGGTCTAATAAATCATGGATTTAACTTTCCACGCTTCCCAAAGCGTGCCACACCTTTCCAAGGTGAGACCTTTAACAAAACCATATCTCCTACTCCAAATTCCAAAGGTTTCCTTCTTTGGTCCGCATAGCTCTTTTGTCGATCACGAGCCGCCTTAATGCGCTCTCGGATCTTTATGATCTTATCTGTCGTCTCTTGGACCAATTCAGGACCAACCAGGTGTCTATCGCCTGCATCTGCCCAGCATAACGGCGATCGACATTTGCGTCCGTAGAGTGCCTCGAACGGTGCAACTTGGATGCTTGTATGGTAGCTGTTGTTATAGGAGAACTCAACCAAAGGTAGGTGAGTGTCCCAACTGCCACCCAAGTCCGTTACGCAGGCTCGTAACATATCTTCAAGCGTCTGAATCGTTCTCTCACTTTGACCATCCTTTTGTGGATGAAATGCAGTACTCAGATTCAACTGAGAACCAAACGCTTCTTGGAAAGATTGCCAAATCCTTGACACAAATCTCCCATCTCTATCTGATATAATCGAGATAGGCACTCCATGACGTGCTACTATCTCTCTTAGGTACAGCTCAGCTAGCTTACCTGTGTTATCCTTCTCTCTGATTGGCAAAAAGTGTGCAGATTTTGTCAGACGATCTACGATTACCCAAATCGTATCATGACCTCTGGGTGTCTTTGGAAACTTCGTTATGAAATCCATTGAAATCTGCTCCCATTTCCACATGGGTATCTCAGGTTTCTGCAAAAGACCTGAAGGCTTCTGATACTCGGCCTTCACTTTGGCACAAGTTAAGCACTTTCCAACGTAAGTTGCAACATCACCTTTTAGTCTTGGCCACCAATAAAAATCCTTCAAATCTTGGTACATCTTGTCCGATCTTGGGTGGATTGAGTACCTCGATTTATGAGCTTCATTGAATATAACGTCTCTAAGACCACCAAAGAGGGGAACCCAAATTCGTCCCATGAAACACAAGGTTCCTTCCTCATTGGGTACCAACTTCTTCTCCATCCCACGGAGATACTCATCCTTAAGATTCTCTTTCTTAAGAGCTTCTCTTTGTATAGCACGAACACGCAACGAGAGGTCTGTCTGAATAATCATCTCCAAAGCCCTATCCCTTATGGGCTTAATCCTCTTTTTTCAACTCAAGGCGTCGGCCACCACATTCGCCTTCCCTGGATGATATTTGATTTCACAATCGTAATCATTTAGCAACTCGACCCATCGTCGCTGTCTCATATTAAGCTCTTTCTGATCGAATATGTGTTGTAGGCTCTTGTGATCTGTAAAGATCGTGCATCGGGTGCCATACAAATAATGTCGCCAGATCTTCAAAGCAAAAACCACGGCGCCTAATTCCAAATCATGCGTGGTGTAGTTCTTCTCATGAATCTTCAATTGGCGCGAAGCATAAGCGATAACCTTCTGTCGCAGCATCAGCACACAGCCCAATCCCTGACGCGAGGCGTCACAGTATACCACGAAGTCATCGGTGCCTTCGGGTTGGGATAAAATAGGTGCATCGCAGAGCTTGTTCTTTAGCAGCTGAAAAGCTTCCTCTTGGTTATCTCCCCACTCATACTTCATGTCCTTTTGAGTAAGGGAGGTCAGCGGTTGAGCGATTTTAGAAAAATCCTCAATGAATCTGCGATAATATCCAGCTAAACCCAAAAAACTGTCGGATCTCGGTTGGCGTCTTTGGAGTTTCCTAATTCTTTATCGCTTCGATATTGGTGGGATCCACATGGATTCCATCTTCGTTCACTACATGATCGAGGAATTGTACCTCACGCAACCAGAACTCGCACTTCGAGAACTTAGCATACAATTTCTCCTTCTTGAGCAGCTCTAAAATGGTTCTAAGGTGTTGTTCATGCTCTTCCTTCGTTCTCGAATAGATCAAAATATCGTCGATAAATACAATCACGAATTTATCGATATAGGGTTTGCAAACTCGGTTCATCACATCCATAAACACTGCTGGCGCGTTTGTCAGACCAAACGACATTACTAGAAACTCATAATGTCCATAACGAGTTCTAAAAGCAGTCTTTGGTATACTCTCTTCTTGTATCCGCAACTGGTGATAACCTGATCGAAGATCGATTTTGGAGTAGTAACTCGAACCTTGGAGTTGATCGAAGAGATCATCAATCCTCGGCAAAGGATACCGATTCTTGATGGTTAACTTGTTTAGCTCTCGGTAGTCAATACACATACGAAAACTACCGTCCTTTTTCTTGACGAACAAAACTAGAGCTCCCCAAGGCGAGAAGCTTTGTCTAATGAATCCCTTGTCCAATAACTCCTGGAGCTGCGTCGACAACTCTTGCATTTCGGAAGGCGCAAGTCGATAAGGTGCCTTGGCTACAGGCGCGGCGCCTGGAACCAAATCAATATGGAATTCGACTTGTCGTTGGGGTGGTAATCCTGGAAAGTCTTCGGGGAAGACTTCAGGATATTCACTTACCACCGGGATATCTTCCAACTTCGGCTATTTGGCTTCTTTATCGACAACGTGAGCCAAAAAGGCAACACACGCTTTCTGCAAAAACTTTTGGGCCTTCAAACAACTGATAATCCTCAGAGGCGTATCATGCTTTTCTCCATGCACTACAATCGTCTCGTCATTCGCCAACGGGATGCGGATTATCTTCTCATGACATACGATCTCAGCTCGGTTACTCGATAACTAATCCATTCCAACTACCACATCAAAGCTTCCCAACTCGACTGGCAGAAGATCAAGCGTAAACTGACGCTCTCCGAGTTCTATCACACAACCTCTAATCACTTCATTCGCTTCTACTAGCTTTCCATTAGCTAGTTCTATTGAATACGGGATATCTAACTTACTGGCAACTAACCCAAGTATATTCTTAAATTCTAGGGATACGAAGCTATAATCGGCACCGGTATCAAATAGCACAGATGCAAAGTGTTGGTTGATAGGGAACATACCAGTGACTACGTTCGGATCTTGACGAGCTTCCCTAGCTCCAATGTTGAAGACTCTTCCCTGGGCTTGATTGTTCTTCGGGCAATCTCGCTTGAAATGCCCAACATCACCACAACTAAAGCATCCTTCTCTATTTCCAGTTGCGGTTTCCATTACCAGCTTGGTTTCCAGAACCACCACGATTTCCATTTCCTCCCTGGTTGTTTCTATCACCATTACCTTTTTCCACCATGGTTTCCATTGCCATTTCCTCTCTAACCACCATTCCCACGACCAGTACCAACCCAGCACGTCTCCTTCGAATGACCGTTCTTTCCACAAGATTCACATTTCCTAACTCTACACTGGCCGGCATGATGGAACTGACATACATTACATTTAGGCAAGGTGCCCATGTATCCTTTTCCTCTAATCTCAGCACCAGTAGCAGTAGCTTGTGCTTCAGCTGGTGGGTTAGCGTCTTTACGCTTATTGGCATTACTGCTCGCACGAGTACTCTTCTTGAAGTTGGAGAACTTTCTTTTGTTCTCTCCTGACGACTCAAAATGAGTCTCCTTCTTCTTTCCTTCAGAGTTTGAAAACTTGTTCATCCTAATCGCTTCTTCAGTCAATGCCACGCTCAAATCAATGGCCTCGGTGATCGTTGGAGGCTTCGAAGTAGTCACCATGCTCATTATTTGGGGTGCCAATCCCCAAATGAAACGTTCAATTTGCTTGAATTTCGGTTCTACCATGTAGGGGACAACACGAGACAGGTCATGGAATCTCTGTACATACTCAGCAATCTTTGGACCATCCATCTTTAGATTCCAGAACTCGGTTTCCAACTTCTGAATCTCAGCTCTTGAACAGTACTTCTTGCGCATCAGTTCTTTCATCTCATCTCATCCCAAGTCAAACCATACGCTGCAGCCTCACCTAGGGTCTGAACTTGTAGGTTCCACCACGATAGAGCTCCGTCTAGGAATAATCCAGAAATGTTAGTGACCTGGTGCTCTGGCGCACACTTTCTCATTCGAAGCACAAAATCGGTTTTCTCAGCCCATCTAACGAAAGCAACAGCACCTCCAGTGCCGTCAAAGTTCAGAGGCTTGCAGTCAAGGAACTGCTTGTAAGTACAGCATGTACAAGCAACATCATTCACAGAAAGCATTAGCAAACGCACATGGAACGTCCAAACGTATCGTAATGTGTCTTAAGTGACTTAAACATTACCGTGAGGTGGGTTATTTCCTGAGGTACCTCCGCTGTGTTCAGAGCGTAAGGCCTCATGTTGTGCGATTGCTTGTGAAATCCGTTCATGCAGTTCTGCCTCTGTTGTGGGCAACTGAGTATTTCTTCGAGGAGGCATCTTTTATAAAGAAGATTGTATTGGTTAGGTCTTAAATAGTATAATAAGTATATGGTATGTATATGTAATAGCATTTACCAAAGAAAGTAAGCTTATAACATTTCAATCATAGCACAACATGTAATTCAACAACGTATATAATGAGAACATTACGATTAAGCTTTTCATTAATCATCGACCACAAATATAGTTACATGTTCTACAAATGTATCGTATCAAAAGGGAACACAGGGTCACACTACCCTTGCCCAAAGTGTCTATCAATCTACCATAAGTCATGCAGTCAAAAGGTGGTCTCCAAAAGGCTTCACAAGCTAGGCTCAATAGCGGTGCTCTCATCAAAAGTAAGCTACCTACATAAAACCAAAAACCGGCTATGCTGATGGTGGTGGAGGAGGATGTGGAGGAACAAAAAGCAAGCTGCGCACATGCGCTAGCTCCTCCTCAAGATCATAAACATGAACCAACAGATAGCTGATGTGCTGCTCAACGGTAAGAAATCGAGCATCAAAATCTGGAAAAGGCAAAAGTGGAGCAGGTGGAGTCGCAAAAAGGTGACTGACAAGGACAAGGTGGGGGACGTGGAGTCATCTCAAGCTCCAAAACTCTACGACTCATGATCTCATACTGAAGCTGCAATGATAGAAGTAACTCATCCCGTGTGTAACCAGTAAAGTGCGAGGGATGGTAGGGATCAGAAATCGGCATGGTGTACGGTGGGAACCATCTAAGTGGCTCATCCAGTAGTGAAGAAGTAAAATGAGCAAAAGGTACAGACTGTGGTACGTGGGGAAATGCTGCTGTAACATGAGGATCGTGGCTAGGCTGCTGGCTAGAAGTGCCTTCCCCTGGACGGGGTGCGAGTATATCCTGCAAGAAAACAATAGGCAGGTCGCCACGGTGAACATCAGACTCAACTGGGTGAAAAGGAGCAACATCAACAGGTGCAGGTGCTAATGGAGGAGTGATTGACTCAATAACAGGAGGGTCTATGGGTGAAGGAACTGGATCTGGTATGAGTGGTGCAATTTCAGGTATGCCAAATGGGATAGGATCATGGTCGGGCAAAGGCTCAGGAGCAGGTATCGGCTCAGGATCAGCAGGTGCATCAACAAGCTGATCGACAGGAATAAAATCAAGCTCAAGTCCAGGCTCAAAGTCATGTGGAGGAATTGGTGTAGCTGACATGGCTGTATCGTCATCAGTATCAGTGGCGTACCGTCGCAAACCAACTGCCTGTAAGGCGGAAGATGACACAGACTCAAAAGAATCTGGGATAGAGTGCAAACTGGAATAAGATGAAATCTCAATAACAGGAATCTCAATGAGTGGGACAACAATAGCATCTCCAGCTAAGTCTCCATCATCCTAGGCATCATCAGGGGGACCATCAACAAAAAGATCAACATCATCGTCAAACAGGTCGTCAAAAGGCAAATCCTTGAAAGGAATGGCGCAAGAGGCATAGGGGCGAGGATCGGTGCCACGACATGCTTACCATCGGGATGTCCGAGGATGAGATGGCCCTGGATAGGAATATGAATAAGAAAGGGATCCTCGTCGGGGATACCATCAGCATGCGGTAAATCATCGCCAAAGTCGGGCAGCGCAAATGGCTGAAAATCGTCGTCGTCATCTGACATCATCTCCGGGTTACTCTCAGTATCGGAGGTAAAGATCTATGGCTCTGGGACGATCTCATCGTCAGAAACAATAGCCATGGGATCATGGTCATCGGATAATCCACTCTCAGATGATGACATGGTGTCTGTAACATAACAATCAGAACATATGCACATATATTAACATATATCATTTAATATGCAATCAAGATAATGTGTCATGTAATCATGTACTTTCACAATCCTTTCTATCCTTCCTAGTCTCCCAGACTAACCAACCAGTCTCCCAGACTAAACCACCTAGTCTCTCAGATTGAACCACCCAGTCTCTCAGACTGAACCACCTAGTCTCTCAGACTGAACCATCCAGTCTCTCAGACTGAACCACAAACATAAACCTTGAAATGTGTTTCATGTCTTTTCTTTGTAAAAATGTTTGTTTCTTGGATCTGGGCGTTCTGTGTATGCAATGAAAACATGTTGTAAAAGTATTTTCGTGAGAGCCCTAATGTTGTAGTCTAGACTCGAGAAGGAATCCTAGTTCGCTACAATCGAAGCTCTGATACCAAGCTGTCACACCCTGAATATTGCGGAAGTGTGATTATGGTGTGACTTTCTTAACATCATTGCATTCAATCATAACAACATCTATATGAGATAATCATCCATTAATTAAGTTTTAAAAACATAGCAACAACATTGTTTTTAAGACATAACAATTCAAATTCGAGTACAAACCATGCAACTTGTTTAAGAGTTCACAAAGACAAGACAGAAAACATTATATAAACCAGGATTTGGAAGACGTGTCTCGTCCAGGAATAAGACACACTGACCAAACCCTAAGACCATGGATGACATCTTTTATTCTTAAACCACACTTGGAACTTCCGAACGCCCGCCAGATCCACATCTAATTCCCTGAAATACATGTAGTTTGAAAACATCAACAAAAGTTGAGCGAGTTCATGCGTTTGTTTGTGTGTATGAATAAACCTTTGTAATCATTGAAAGTATGTCCGTATGTATGTAAATCCTGGTATGAAAGCAACAAGGAAAACAGATCACCAATGGTTTGCAAGGCCATTGATATGTGTGAAGTGATGCAGGAAAACTCAAACCTAGCAAATTTGTCTCCGGGAATAAGACATAGTCACCTCATGGGGCACCCTGGTCCACATGGGTGTGGGCTCGCTACACCCAAATAGATCTATCACTCATATCCCTCGGTCCTACTACGAGGATTAATGTCCTTAAGTGTTATACTCACCACTCACATGATCAAGTAGTACCCTTCCTTAGCTAACCATACCATGTATAAAACGTTTGTAAACAGTTGTAACATGTACTTCACCCCCGAAGTTATAAAAACTGAAAACAGTTAAAGAAAAAGGGGACATGAACTCACAGTCTTGCGTCTTCGATCACCGTAACTCAAGCTTCTTCGGAACAACACGACTACCTACAACGTACTATGATTTATTAGACGAGCGGGTCGTGCCTTGACTTAGTATTAATGTCTTTGAGTTACGTTTCTTCGTATATCCAATATTATTCCAAGTTATATAATTATTTGTTAAAATAATTAATATTTTAACTTAAATTATATTCATTAAATTTTGGAATAATAGTTAAAACAATACATTTTAACTTAACACTTCTCAAGTATTTATACTTGTATTTCCTTCCCAATGATGGGTGTATTTGTATTCGTGTTCTTATACTAGTATGTTTTTGCCATGTATTAGGGTCGTATTCCAGTGTGTATTTTTACGTATGAGAATACGTATTTTTATTGTATTCATTAAGTATTCATATACTTAAATTCACATTAATTATTTCGGAATATTATCTTTAATAAAAGTTCACCAACATATATTTCTAAAATATATATTTAAGAAATACTACTTAGAAAAATTATTTATAATTTTTCCTTTGGAAAAAATATTTGTATTTTCATATAAGTTCCAAAAATAATATATTTTCATGTCTCACTTAGAAAATATATATTAACTTATTTTTATCCAAAATAATGTATTTCAAGTTTACTCAAGAAAATATATATTTTTCCCCAAAAATAATATATCTTCTAATAATTCCGAGAAAATATATTTTTACTTCAAAAATAATATATTTTCTTCTTGTCAAAAATATGATATATTGTTGTGATAATCATAAAAATCATATTTTCATTTCCTTGTGTCCAAAATATTATTTACCAAAATATACATGTGAATTAAGTTCCGGAATATTTTGTAAGTTATATTCCTTGTTCGGATTCGCCAATATTTTGTGTACAACTTATATATTTATATTCTTGGAATTTTGGTAATATTTTGGATTGTAATTCTTGGTATTTTGATGTGTTATATTATTTCATGTCCTAAAATAATATAACTAATACACAAAATATACAAATACTCACACACATGGTGTCTTCTAAATATATATTTCCTAAATACATATTTAGTCAATTTTATTAATAAAAACCAACCTCCAATATATTTAATTTTTGTAACAAAAATTATGGCAAAGTTTTTGTAACAATTTATGGTCTAAAATACACTTGTAAGTGCATGTTTATAAATATTTTTCGAAGTGTTTAGATTTTTAGAAAATTTTGCCATAGTTTCCCCTAAAAATGGAGGTTTCAATGCTTTCAAGCATATCATTTTCTTTTGTAAAAATCATCACAATCAATTCACAATCACAATAAACAACTTAATTTTACCAAAATCAAGTAATAATCTACTACTTCATGAACTTGAATCTTTGTAAAAATTTGTAGGAACTTACTAGTGTTCTTAGTAAGCCTTGTTATGCTTTAAAGTGTGATTAGTTCTTTAAAAACTTCATTTTTAAAGAATATAGATGTTTACAACTTGTGATCATCATTTCTAAAAATGTTTCTTTATGAAATTTCCTTGTTACACAAGTGTTCCTACACCTGTTTAACCACCAAAAATAATGTTTGTTTATGTAAGAACCAAGATTAAATGAAACTCATATTTTTAACTTGGTTTCTTTGAAAAACCATTCATAAATCTTTAGATCTACAAGTGTTACTACTCACTTTGATCATTATTTTTCAAGAAAACCATTTGTTCATTCAAGTTCATGCTTCATGTGTGGATGATCTATCATCCTACAATATTTCTACTTTCTGATCTTGCTAGATTATGTTTTTAATCATGATCTAGCAAGATCATATGATGATCAACATCAAATATATGAACAAATAACAATCAACACATAAACACCTTAGTTTCATCATTAAACATGCTTATGTTCAAGTTTACATATTGTGATTCTTAGTGTTCTTCAAAGTTATGAGTATGATTCTTCTTTTAACCACTTAAAATAGAAGTAAACTAGCAAGATCAAAGTTCTTACCACTAGCACAAGGCTAGGGATGATCAAGTGAAGAAAACAAGTGGGTAAAAGCAAACAAGAGAGGTCCTTGATCTTCCACAAGCTCCTAGCTCCTTTGTATGATCTCTAGCCCCTTTGTATATGCTTAGATTGGATGAGAATGGATGAATGATGGTGGTGGTGTGTGTGCTTGGGGTCGGCCGAGAGCAAGAAGAAGAAGGGGAGGGGAGAAGAAGTGTGCTTTCTAGTGTGTGTAAAAATGAGCTCTTGATCTTACATGTTTACTTATAACCCATTCTAACACTTTAACCCTTGTATAACATGCCACACAAAGCACAAACATGATCCAATAAAAAATTAAAACAAATCTTCTTGTGGGGGCCATGTTGGGGCCGTAACTAGGTTGGGGGGGGGGGGGGGGGGGTAGTAGCACAGGTTAAAACTAAACTAGTTAGTTTAAGGTTAAGTTGTAAGTATCTAGTTAGTTATGTTAGTTACTAGATATTTAGGGGGGTGTTATGATGTTCGGGGATCATAACTAGCTTGGTAATGTTAAAACAGTGCTTCTAGTGTAAATTTGATGTTTCAGGTAGTGTCCGGTTGTTCGGTTAGATACTGGTTCGTTAAGGTGCTAAACTTTGCGGTTTGGTGTGCTTTATGTACCCTTTTGTGACACTTTTGATTCCCGACACTTAGGAAAGCATCCAGGACCATTTAAGCATATTTCTGCATAAAATTAGATTGTTAAAATGCTGATTTATGCTGAATTCAGCACTTTATGTGAGTTTTAGGCACTTTCCGGCACCTAAACTATCTCTAAAAAGGCAGTTTTGTGATTCTTACTTTCCTACACACTATACTAGTGTAGTACTTAGTTTCTGGCCCATACTGGGTCTCAAAACACTGTCTGTCTATGTGCTGAGTTCTGTCAGCATTTTGCTGATTTATCCGTTTACTGTGCTAACTGTGCTTCGTGCATCATTTATGTCAATAAGTTTGCATGCAGTAATGATATGACATTATGCAATATGTGATGCACATGTAAGAATAATGTAGTAATCAGAAAGCAGTTAATTGTAATTCAGCACAGTCATTAAGCACTAATCATGGTTAATTAATTGTACGGATACCTGAATTTTTTACAGTTGTCACATCTTCTTGGTGCAGACTTGGCCCAACCACTTCTAAGATCTTTTAAGGTCTGTAGAGGGTTAAACACCACTACTCACCACCACCGTCCACCACCCACCACCGTCCATCACCACCACCACCACCATCCATCACCATCATCCACCACCCACCATCATCCATCACCACCACCAACATCCACCACCCACCACCGTCCACCACCACCCACCAATACCATCCATACACCACCACCAGTTTATTTTTGAAGTTTGTATAGGTTTAAAAACAAACAGTCTTCTTCTTGAAGACTCCAAAGGTTTGGTCTACCTTTTCTTCTACATATGTCTGCTCTGCTGATATGATACGCAGACTGCAAATATTTTTCCTCATAAAAAAAACACTACCTTAGTGTCTATTTGTGTTGACATAAATACCTTCCTATAACTCATGAATTAAGAAGTCTTACAACAAGGTGTCTACTTGGCATGAATGAGGTGTTAATCAAACTTTTTACAAGAACCTTTCAAAAAAATTTCAACTAACAGTAATATTATCAACTAAACAAAATGCTTGATTATTAGAACATGGTATTTGATTCGACAAATGTAGCATTATTTTATTTTATGAAAGCCCAACAATCACTATAATATTGTGAAATTTCCCATTTTAAATGATTTATATTATATTCTACAAAAGGGTGAAAAAAAAAGATGATATAGTTGATGATATACAAATACTAAATAGAGTTCAGGTTCGATTACAATGATAATATACATGAGATTGGGTTAGTTGAATTTGAAAATTCAAGCATTTAAATTGGATAAGTAAAAGATTAAATTGGATTTGGTTTGATGGAATTAACAAAATCGTGTGCTAAATCTCATTTTCTTATTGAATGAACCCATGAATTTGTCATGTAACCTCTATTCTAGATTCATCATTGGTACCCAATTTGAATGGAACACAATCTCCCATCAGATTATTATTGTTACTTTTCAAGCTCTCTAAACTTTTTTTTTAACGGCTAATATTATCCCCTTTACACAATAATTCTAAATATTTCCATTTGCCTAGGTTTGAACCTAGAAACTCCTTTATAAGACCGCCCGTAATGGGGCGTGTTTTGTAAAAAAATTTCGAAAAAAAAAACGCCGGAAAACGCCCGATAACAACTACATACCGGCGTGATTGGGCGTTATTTTGGGCGATTTGCTATTTGGCGTTTTTTAAATCACGCTTCAAGGGGGGTTTGACTGGCCAATCAAATGAGGGCATGTGGGTTTAGAGAGGGAGATGAAATGTGGGGTTTGTGTTGGATCAGTTCTGTTTAATCATAATGGAAAACATGAAAACATACATGTCACCGCAGACAGTGCAGTGGAGAATCCAGTGAGAGAAGACGACATGGAGTTCGACATCTTTGTCAAGGTGATCTGGTTCCTCCTTAGGGTGCTGACTGATGATGGTGACTGATTAAACCGAAAAGGGTATCGGCTATGGAGATGAAGGTCAAATGTGATGTTATGCTTATGGGGTATGTCTAATGGTGTAACTGTCTAACCCCTTAACCTCCACATAAGTCTCCCTTATATAAGCACCCAGGAGGAAACCTAAGTAGTTAATAAGGGTAATATGGTCCATCAACAATTACCAACTAATTATTTAATAGGTTATTATATATTTTGATCTTTATTATGTAAATGATTATAATGGCTATAGATTAAATATTAATACATAATATATTTAATCTTACATTCTCCCACTTAGCCGAGTAATCATTTACTATGAGAATTAGATAAGCCTGATCAGGAGTTAACACTCATTTTAGCCTTAAACAAGTACTATAGCAGAGAAATACAGCCGTTGAATCATTATGCGACTCAGGACCCCCATTAATCATACTATAGCCTTAATTTAAAACCTAATCGTTATGATCAAAATACGCATAAGCCCTTTGTTTGATTTGTAACTTTATTTGTCTATATGCCATTATACCGGTTGAACATATTCTAAGAGACATAAAAAATCAAACTGAGGAAATTTCATTAACATAAAACATAAGCTAGTACAATATGCTCAAATAAGGTCTTTACTAAATCCCATATTCCGAACATGTTCTTCATAAACCTTAGGAGGGAGACCTTTAGTCATCGGATCCGCAAGCATATCTTTAGTACTAATATACTCGATACAAAGATTATTTTCCTCAACTCGTTCACGTACGAACATATATTTTGTATCGAGATATAAACCAGCTCCAGTCGAACTGTTACTGTTCGAGAAACTAACGGCAGCTGAATTATCACAGTAAAGCTTCAATGGTCTAGAAATGGAATTAACAGTTTTGAGTCCAGTGATCAGATTTCTAAGCAACATTCCATGACAGGTTGCGTTATAAACAACAATGTACTCTGCCATCATTGTGGAAGTTGTGGTCAACTGTTGTTTATGACTCTTCCATGAGATAGGGCCGCCTGCTAACATAAAGATATAGCCCGAAGTGGATTTCTTGTCATCTTTGCACTTGGCAAATTCAGAATCAGAATAGCCCACCACTTCTAAATGATCACTTCTTCTATAAGTCAGTTTATAGTCTTTCGTCCCTTACAGATATCGAAGTACCTTCTTAGCTGCTTTCCAGTGATCTAGGCTAGGATTAGTCTGATAACGGCCTAGCATTCCAGCAATATAAGTGATATCTGGGCGAGTACAGACTTAAGCATACATCAAGCTCCCGACTACTGACGCGTAAGGTATCTGGCTCATTTGCTCCTTCTCAACCTCTGTTGGCGAACACTGGAATGAACCGAAAACATCTCCTTTAACTACTGGAGCGACGGAGGGTTTGCACTGTTGCATGTTGTAACGTGTAAGGACACGATCTATGTAAGCCCTTTGGGACAATCCTAAGATCCTTTTGCGTCTATCTCGGTGAATTTCGATGCCAATGACGTAAGAAGCATCTCCGAGATCCTTCATGTCGAAGTTATGCAAGAGTAACCGCTTCGACTCATGCAAGATGTCTAAACTATTACTTGCCAATAGAATATTATCTACATAAAGGACAAGTATAGTAAAGTTGCTCCCACTCATCTTGAGGTAGGTGCATTGATCCACTTGATTCTTCATAAAACCTTGTTTCTTCATGACTTCATCAAACTTGAGGTACCATTGACGTGATGCTTGTTTCAACCCGTAAATGGATTTCTTCAACTTACAGACTAGATGCTCCTGACCTTCAGGTTTAAAGCCTTCAGGTTGCTTCATGTAAACATCTTCGTCTAAGTCTCCGTTAAGGAAAGCGGTTTTAACGTCCATCTGATGCAGCTCTAAATCAAAATGAGCTACTAGGGCCATGACGATCCTTAATGAATCTTTACGAGAGACAGGTGAAAACGTCTCTTGATAATCAATTCCCTCTTTCTGAGTGTAGCCCTTTGCAACCAATCTCACTTTGTAGCGTTCAACGTTCCCATTCGGATCCAGTTTTGTTTTGAACACCCATTTGCATCCTACGGGTTTGACACCGTTGGGTAATTCTACCAAATCCCAAACGTCATTTTTCTTCATGGATTCAAGCTCTTCAATCATTGCTTTATTCCATTCAGAAGACTGATCACTGCTAATGGCTTCATTGTAAGAGATAGGATCATTAAGCTTTCCAGATCTAATTCAGTCAGGTAGGTAACATAATCATCCCAATTAGTAGGTCTTCTTTGCCTAGATGACCTCCTGAGTGGATTATCGGGTTCAGCGTTGTCTTGGTTTTGAGTGTTTGATGTGCCTTCGTCATGTGGTATAAGAGGTTCTGATTGTAGAGGTGAATTTGGAGTTGGTGCATTAACTTCAGGTACAGTAGTTCTTTGTTTAAAAAGGCGGTCTGAGGCACGCCTTGAGGCGTACGCCTCAGCTGAGGCGGTGGAAAAACGCAATAAAGGCTTAGCCTCATAAGGGTAAACTGAAACCTAGGCGTCAGTCATCTGAGGCGGCCCGAGGCGGTGAGGCGAGGCGGTGAGGCTTAAGCCTCACCAGACTTGTGAAAATTGAACATTTTTTAGTTTTCTGGACTTTGTTTTTGGACCCATTTAGTGTTTATTGGGCTTAATTTGTGGTCCAGCCCAATACTTCACTTAAAACACATCTGTAGGTTAAAAAAAACCCTAATAGAAGACACAGAATCACGTACACAGGAACAGAGGACTCTGAAGAAGGCAACAGCAGAAGCAAGACAGAGAGTGTATGCGTGTATATATTTTCGGTTGACTAAACCATGAGAAACCCCACTCTTTTATAGAACCAAAGCCTCTTGAAAGGAAACGGGAACTTCTTGAGAAAAGGGGAACTCAGGGCATGCTTGCCTTGAAGGAAGAAACTGGAACAAAAACCTTGAAGCAAGGAACTCAAGGGGCATGCCTTCTTTATAATATTACAAATAAAGGACCTCGGGAGTCGGGACATAGAAAAAAGAAAAGGATATATATTAGATATTGAATTGAAAAGAAGAATATAGGATTATATTTTTTTAACAGTTTTGTTGCTGAAGCCTGAGGCCATTTTTTTTGAGTAAATTTCAAAGTTCGTCCTTTATGTATGTCTAATATATCAAAGTATGTCCTTTGTCTTTAATAACCTCAGAAAACATCCTTAATGTTTGAAAAACCAATCAAGTTATGTCCTTTACCCTAAACCTTGTTTGTTTTCCCAGTTAAGTCAGGTCACATGTGAAGCACATGAGGGCATTAATGTCATTCTACCTACCAATATATATATACACCTACACATACATACAGCACACACACACTCTCATCTTTCTCTCTGCTCTCTCTCTCTACCACCACACCACCACCACCACCACCGCAAAACACAACCTGCAACAATACATCTCCAACTAACACCACTTCAGCCACACCTCAGCCGCCGATCTGCCAACACCACCTCTGAACCTCCTGCTACCGGAGCTCCGCCACTGAACCCTAGAAATCGAAAACTACAACAACTCGAACAACCTTCATTCCACCACATCAACAACTTAATCAATCACAGTCATCCTTCACATTCTCTACACATTCAACCCAAAATGACGATCCATTCCGCCGTAATCCAAAAACTCCTCCGCACAAACGCTCACTTAGGCCGGCGAGTCGCCGAAAACCACTTCAAAATCTACACCTACGGCTCTCGAATCGGACTCACCATTATCGACTCGGATAAAACCCTAGTTTGCCTCCGTAGCGCCTGCAATTTCATCGGTCATCTTGCAAGCCAAAACGCTTGGTTTCTGTTCGTCAACACGAATCCAGTAGTAGATGAAATCATTGAGCAGATGATTATTAACACAGGCTGCAAAAATGATACCTCGTGGCGCCTGGGAGGGTTTCTGACTAATCGGTTTAGTCTGAAGAGGTTTCGGTCCAGGAATCAGAAGTTTAATTTGACGTCGGTTAATCGGCCGGATTGTGTGGTGATTTTTGATACGTCGGAGCTCCGGTAGCAGGAGGTTCAGTCGGTTAATCGGCCGGATTGTGTGGTGATTTGTGGTGAATTGGCTTTTGATTTGGGTTTTTGATTTTGTGTGTGGTTTTGATTCTGCGTTCAAATAGAGAGAGAGAGGAAGATCTGAATTTTTTATAATTTTTTAGTATTTAGGGTAAAATGACCAATATACCCTCATGTGCTTCTCACATGACCTAACTTAACTGGGAAAACAAACAAGGTTTAGGGTAAAGGACATAACTTGATTGGTTTTTCAAACATTAAGGATGTTTTCTGAGGTTATTAAAGACAAAGGACATACTTTGATATATTAGACATACATAAAGGACGAACTTTGAAATTTACTCTTTTTTTTTTGTTTTAATTAGGTTTTTCTTAGATTTTTTTGTTATGTTTTGTTGCTGAATTTTCTTGCTGAAGCCTGAGGCTATTTTTTTTTTCTATTTATGATGTTTGTTTTATGTTATTTGTTGAAATATTTTCTATTTAAGATGTTTGTTTTATGTTAATTTGTGATTTTTGTGAGAGATATATATATATATTTTTAATTTTTTTTAATAATGTTTGAGGCTTACGCCTCGACCTGCCTCGAGGCTTACGCCTCGTGAGGCTAAGGGAAAACGCCTTGATACCCGTTTTAGCCTTTTTAAACCTTGCAGTAGTTGCATTGGGTACAAGAGGAGTAATCGGAGTAATGGCTTCATTGTAAGAGATATGATCATTAAGCTTTCCGGGATCCAATTCAGTCAGGTAGGTAACATAATCATCCCAATTAGTAGGTCTTCTTTGCCTAGATGACCTCCTGAGTGGATTATCGGGTTCAGCGTTGTCTTGGTTTTGAGTGTTTGATGTGCCTTCGTCATGAGGTATAATAGGTTCTGATTGTAGAGGTGAATTTGGAGTTGGTGCAGTAACTTCAGGTACAGTAGTTGCATTGGGTACAAGAGGAGTAATCGGAGTAATGGTAAGCGATGAGTCTCTCCCCCCCGCGTCTTGTACTTCTTTCAATTCTTCGTAAGGGTTGGTACTGCTCCCACTGACCTTGAAATCCTCCAGGAACGCGGCACGCTTGGTTTCAACAATACGGGTGACATGGGAAGGACAATAGAAACGATAACCCTTTGAATTATCAGGATACCTAATAAAGAAACAGGTAACTGTTTTAGGGTCAAGTTTCCTTAGGAAAGGATTGTAAAGTTTTGCTTCAGCAATGCATCCCCATACTTTCATATATTTAAGACTCGGTTTCCTTCCTGTCCAAAGTTCATAAGCAGTTTTAGGGACAGACTTAGAAGGAACTCTATTGAGTATATGAACAGCTGCTTTTAACGCTTCAGTCCAGAGGAATAATGGTAAATTAGTGTTGGCTAACATACTGTGCACCATGTTCATAAGGGTACGGTTTCTTCGTTCAGCTACACCGTTCTGCTGAGGTGTACCAGGCATGGTGTATTGGTTCACAATCCCCTGGCCCTTACAAAACTCATAAAATGGACCAGGAGCCTGACCCACATCAGTATGTCTTCCATAATATTCACCGCCTCTATCTGATCTCACAACTTTAATCTGACGATCTAATTGCTTTTCAACTTCAGCCTTATAATCTTTAAAAGTTGTAAGAGATTCAGACTTTTCCTTAATTAGATACAAGTACATGTAACGAGAATAATCATCAATAAAAGTGATAAATAAAGTATGTCCTGTTATGCCAGCGATTTGGTAGGGACCACTAATGTCAGTATGAATGAGTTCTAATAAATTAGAGCTCCTAGTGGAACCTTTCTTATTCGCTAATGTCATTTTACCTTTAAGACATTTGACACATGTTCCAAAATCAGAGAAATCAAGAGGAGGTAAGACTTCATCCTTTATGAGACGATTTAATCGTTCTTTTGAAATATGGCCTAAACGCTGATGCCACAACATGGATGAAGTCTCTAAGTCTCGTTTCTCTTCCATCTTTGTGAGTGATTCATTAATATTATATGACAACAAAGATTTGGAAAAGCCATCATCTAGTTCTAATCTATAGAGACCACCATCCAGAACACCAGTACCATAAAGAACAGAATCATAGAGGATAGAGAGTTTGCGATGACCATGGGAAACAATAAAACCGTCCATGTCTAACTTTGGTCCCGATACAAGGTTCCGAGTTACCTCAGGAACATATAAGGTATCATAAAGTTTAATACATAAACCAGTTTTCATAACTAATTGTAATGTTCCAATGGCCTTCACTTCTAATTCTCGATCATCCCCAACCTTAAGCGTTCTTTGGTTTCTTTCCAGCTTCCGGATTGAAAGGAATCCCTGAGTTGAATTGGTAACATGAACCATAGAACCAGAATCAAACCACCAAGAATTAGCAGGAACACTTAAATTATAGGACTCAAGTATCATAAAATAATCGTTACCTTTCTTAGCAAGCCACTCCTTAAAGTCAGGGCGTTCCTTCTGCATGTGTCCTGTCTTTTTACAGAATTTGCAGCGGATACTGCCTAAGGAGTTCTTAGAGCTGGAAGGTGCACTTGTATTAGGATTAGGCCTTTGGACTTTTGAAGCATCCTTCCTCTGATGATTGTTCTTCCTTTTCTTAGAGTTGGAGGTGGTGAAATTAGCAACATCGGTAGTGCGATCCATCCTCATACGCTATTCCTCCTGTACGCACATGGCGACCAGCTCACTCATCGTCCATTTGTCCTTCTGATCTTGAATGCTTCAAAGGACGAAGGAAGCGAAGTAATGATGAAATGAACGAGGAAACCATCACTGATTTCCATTTCCAGCCCCTTCAGCTTATTGGCCATGTCATTCATCATCATGATGTGCTCGCGAATGCCGCTCCTCCTATCATACTTAGTTGTCACCAGCTTGAGAATAAGAGTACTAGCGTGTTCTTTAGACGTCCCTTTGAATTGCGCCTCCACATGTTCCAAGTAGGTTTTAGCATCTTCAGAATCAGGAATGGCTCCCCTGATTGCATTGCTTATGGGCTGCTTCATAAACATGAGAGACATGCGGTTACACCTAGTCCACTTTTCATGAGTTAACTGCTGAGCAGCAGTACTTTGTGGAGTAAGGTCCGCTGGCTTATCCTCTCTTAGAGCATAGTCAAAGTCCAGCAATCCAAGTGTAAGCATGAGAGCATCCTTCC
Organism: Helianthus tuberosus; assembly: GCA_030545235.1. Lineage (NCBI taxonomy): Eukaryota > Viridiplantae > Streptophyta > Magnoliopsida > Asterales > Asteraceae > Helianthus > Helianthus tuberosus. The sequence continues at coordinate 197,725,274 of CM060424.1, forward strand.
ATGCAGCAAAGTTATCACCAGTCAAAGGTGGAATCCCGCAATTTGGCGCTGATAGTGGAAATAAGATGAGCTAGTTATGATACTAAGAAAGAAGTCCTAATGTGATCTAAGGGCACGTTAAACTAAGGCAGGCATAAATAATGACCATTTTACATTATGGAGCTGTGATATTGTCTATTACTAACATCAAAATAATAGACTTAGTTAAAATTCTACTTAAACGAAGACAAATCAGCTTTGTCCAGAAGTGTAATCATTTAAGCATGTGTCCAAAATGATTGTAACAAATCAACTTTGGCCAGAAATTGAGACAATCACTTTAGTTATGCACTTGTTAAGTATGCCATCTATGAAGGAATTAAATCAGCTTTGGCCAGATATTAAGACATTCATGTTTATGATGCACACTTAACATAGCTTTCGTAATACTTGAACGATAAGTAGATGTATCAAGTCAGCTTTGGCCAGAAATGATACATCAAAAGCTCATTCAAGTTAAGCTATTTTGGTTTTGTAAAACATTATCTGATTCTGATTAATTAACTAAGTAATTACAAAACCAATTATTTAATAGCAAACCACCCGTTAGCGCGGATCAGTCTAAATCTTAGTTCACATTAAACATCCTAAAATAATGAGGTTTCGAGTCAGGTCTCGACTAAGTTATGAGATCTCGAGTCAGTTATGAGGTCTCGAGTCGCAACCTTATTGTCTCGAGTCGGAACCATGGTCTCGACTACTATATCTTATGAGATCTCGACTCATGATGAGGTCTCGAGTCGCAACCACGGTCTCGAGTCGCAACCTTATGGTCTCGAGTTATGACCTTATGGTCTCGAGTCGAGACCTTATGGTCTCGAGTTATGAAGGTTTAAGGACTTGATGATTTCGAGTCGAGACCTTATGGTCTCGAGTCGAGACTGATGGTCTCGAGTCGTAATCTGATGGTCTCGAGCCCACTGTTGATAGCTGTTTATTGTGATAATAAGTGAAAACTCGAAATTTTAGGGATTGTGAGATATGATTTCCTGTTTTAAGATGATCTAATTTTATCAAAATATTTCGAAAAATTATAACTATATATCTTTTAACAGTTTTCGAATAAACTTAAAAGATAAAATTGGATCAAACATGGAAAAAACACTCATCAATCCTAAATACATTCCAAAACATAACAGAATTTTCAAATTTTCCTAAGAACATGATGAACCCTAAAAAATAAAACATAAATTCTGGAACCCGAAACCTGAATTTTTTTAAGGTTTCTTAAAGCAGATTTCGGTCATAAACATAATCCAGTTGATTTCGAATGAACATGTGATTAACCTTTTCCGAAAACAGTGATCTCGAGTGGACATTTCCCACTCAAAACCGGCTGTTAGTTTATTAAGTTAAAAATTTCTGTTTTCATGATTTCAATCCCAGAATTATGGATACGAAAACAGAACTGACTAATCAACATATGCTCTGATACCACATGTTAGATCAGTTCTGTTTAATCATAATGGAAAACATGAAAACATACCTTTCACCGCAGACAGTGCAGTGGAGAATCCAGTGAGAGAAGACGACATGGAGTTCGACATCTTTGTCAAGGTGATCTGGTTCCTCCTTAGGGTGCTGACTGATGATGGTGACTGATTAAACCGAAAAGGGTATCGGCTATGGAGATGAAGGTCGAATGTGATGTTATGCTTATGGGGTATGTCTAATGGTGTAACTGTCTAACCCCTTAACCTCCACATAAGTCTCCCTTATATAAGCACCCAGGAGGAAACCTAATTAGTTAATAAGGGTAATATGGTCCATCAACAATTACCAACTAATTATTTAATAGGTTATTATATATTTTGATCTTTATTATGTAAATGATTATAATGGCTATAGATTAAATATTAATACATAATATATTTAATCTTACAGTTTGAGTTTGCCGGATTTTTGGCCAGAATTTCTGCCGGAGGTTGCAGGTCACGAAGAAGAAGAAGGCCCCTGTAGGTTTGTTTTAAAACTTTGATGTTGACACATTAGGCCCCTATAGTTTTAAACTTTAATATCTTTAATATTTCAAGTTTTAAAAATGCTATATCAGTCCCTAAAGTTTTGTTTATTAAATGTCTTATTTGGATCTTTTATAAAACTTAAAATTTTGCAATGTAATTTTTTAGTATTGTATTTTTTTTAATTTAATGAAGTATTTTAAGTTTTTAATTTAAAAAAAATAAATTATTGTGTAATGATTGGATGGGCCGTTATTGGGCATTATTCCACTACGCTACTTTTGCAAAAACGCCCAATAATGCCCCCATGCTGACTGGACTGTCACATGGCAGAAAACGCCCATGGGTGGGGGCATTATTGCTCAAACCACTGCGCATGGTCTAAGTGGCATGTGCCTCTACTACCAAGTGGGCTACCCCACATTGGCAAGCTCTCTAAACTTATATTCATCTCCTATTTTCTCAGTTCTTCTTCAATAAGAATAATGGAGGAATATTTTTCGTCTAGCGATACCAAGGTGCAATGATCTTCACTAGGTTAAAGGTTCATATCCAATGATAAATGAATGTGTAGATTTAGAAATAGAATTAGGGGGTGTGTAAGTTAGCCATGAATAAAGAAGTTAAGGCAGCTATACATGAAACACCTAAATCAAAAGCAGCCTCTCATGCAAAAAGTTACCGCCTTAGCGCTGCTCATCAGATCGCTACATGCGCCTAAAGCACACTTTACTGTTACATGATCTTGAAGTGCTACCTTTGCACACATTATAGCTTAAAACAAGAACAAGAACATGTACAAATCACAATCATCCAAAAAGATGTTAGCCAACATAATCACAACACTTAAGAACCGGTAAGGAAAGACGGATAGCATTAGAATGCACTCTACAAGTACAGAGTCAATTCATGTTTAGATTGTCCACACCGTATCAAATTTATCATTATTCATTAGCAAACAAAATAAACTCAACATCATATGGTTGGCTGTTTGCCTAACATTATCAGCACATCAAAAAATCTTTCAGAAAGCCATGAAAAGTATGGAATGGAGCTAAATGAGTCCAGCCTGTTTTGCAGTTCCACAGACAAACAGGATCAACACCTCTTCGGTTTACATAACTTTTCTCCAACTGCTGTCACACAAACCATTTCAAAAAATCGTTTAAAACGGGAACAAATCAACAAAGTGATCTAAAACGACTGTGAAATTGATATTCCCTTTATTTTACATAAAGACGAAAGTCTGTTCAAATACGCACCTCAACATGTAGTCCATTATGTGGGAATATACAGAATCACCAGCAGCATCTGCAAGAACTCGGGCCTGGTGCAGGTTCATTTCCTGCACCAGCAGGTATAGGATTATGGATTGCTATGCATTCAGCTCATCATCAGCTACAATATCCAGCTGGTAACGAAGGATTCCCCCTATTCCACCAAAACTTGTGCAAAACTGAGACCCCTCTTCTGATTTATCAGTAACCAACTCAAGTGTGCAACCAAAGTTTCTGTATTCATTAACAAACCACTCAAGCAAAGACATCTTTTCCTGAACTTCTAATTCGGCGTTTGTAGTTGGATCTCTAAAGTTTTCATGATCACCCTCTTGCTCCTTGTTCAAATGTTTTATAATCACTTCACCTGTTGTGATATTCTTAAGAGTAAACCTGTTAATATCAAGATTTTCCCAAACTATGAGTATCTCAACTGCACCCATCTTAAGACCCTTCAACGTGTTATGCACACCTAAAGAATATTTCCCAGTATCTTGACTGATTTTGTCAAAGTACTTACGTAGCAAGCGCTTTTCTTGTATAACTTTAACATTTGCAAGGAATTCAGCTGATAGATCTATTGCTTGATTAAACCCGTTTTCACCTCCACAAGAAACATCAACCAGATTCAAGATTCTTGCCTTGAGACGCGGGTCAAACATCTTAGATTTACTAAGCTCGGTCTTGAAGTCATCAGACCCCGCGAGTATCAGTCCTGAAACAATAGGCCGACGATTGATATAGAGTCGTGTTGCCAGCTCAGCAGTCTTCTTCAAATAATTATGTCTCATCTCCACTTGTAAACGATCAAATCTTAAAGCGGATTGCCCTCCTATTCCATGTATCCTTGGGAGATCCGCACTGAATTGGTGAAGTACTTCTCGAGTATTACCGCTCAAAGTTCCAAATATAGTCCCATTTCCATCCATAACTATAAAACCAAATTTGTCAACAGACTCTAGCAGTTTAGTCAACGCTTCAGTGTGGAATTTGTTATCAAAATGATAAAAGGATGCTTTGATGCGCCGAAAAGGCTCAAAATCAATGACGACCTTCTTTTCCTTTCCTTCATCAGTCACAATGGTTCCAGTATAAAGGACAAGCCCATTGGGAGGAACCTTATTGTAGAGCCTGAGTCTTTGTTGGGCCGATGTGATTGCATCCAAAACAGATTGTTGATTCACTCCTCTTTTTTTTTCTATGTCGAAAGCATTCCTGAATTCGACTCCAAGCATTTTTCTGACCCTAGGTATTTCATCAAATGGATGCATAATAAGAGAAATCATGCTAGTACCATTACCGCGTGCAGCTTTAAAATCCTTTATAAGTTTCTTAGTTTTCCATATTTTAATGTTCTCATTAGCACCGGCCATTGTGAAGTGACTTGAGACTATTCTGCAAGAAGTGCAAGTAACAAAACAACCTAAATTCATTAATTTAACCATCAATACGAAAAGATGGTAAAACATGGCCGAATAAACATGTCAATATATAATATCAAAACAGGAATAGTGCTTGAAACATAGAATTCTCATGTGGTGAGAAACCAAATGTTAACATTTAAAGTTTAAAACTAATCAGGTTTAATTTCTCATGCAGTGAAAAAAACAAATTATAATATTTCAAGATTAAAAAAATCAGATTTCTCATGTGGTGAAAAAACAATTTTTAATATTCCCAGGTCAAATCAAAATAATCATATTTCTCAAGTGGTGAAAAAAAATATAAAATTTACAGATCAAAATAATCAGATTTCTCATGTTCTGCAAACATATTTTGATATTTAAAGTTCAAAATAAACAGATTTGGAGAGAAACTTGTTCATTGATCTTTGGATTTAATCAACTGAAAATTGCAATAAGTTTTCAAACTACCGCGGAATAAACTAAACTCCAAAACAGAAAATAAATAACTGCAATAATTTTTAGCAAATAACGAACACCTAAAACGGAACGGATGCACGATTGTCCTACTTTCTTCACAATTGTTGGTTATGTCTATCAGAATCATAAGAGATACAGCAACAAAACACACATGCATGTAGTTGATCAGCAAAATAGAGGACTATCATATTCTACACATGCAGAACGATATAATTTAAGACAAATCAATAACACAAATTGCATACGATTGAAAGAAACAAATTATGAAGTAAAAAACAATATAGAGATTTGATGGGGTGAATTACCTGAATGAGAATTTGCAACGATGGCGAATTAGGGTTTGCAATAGTTATTTAGTTTGCTGCGTTTGTTTATATACCCTTTTGGAAACCCTCACAGCAAAACCCATTTAGATTAAGTTATTAACCGCCATTCAAAAATATATGTATGAGTTATTAGCCTTTTAAGTTATTTACGCTAAATATATTATTTGTGATTGGGTTAAATGGTTTAAAATTCAAATTTTAGTTTGATTTTACATTATCTTTATTATTTTCAACAATTTAAATACATATCTATACTATGCTACATAAAACGAGAAACAAAGATTGGAAAACATATGATACAATCTTTAAAGATAGTATCTATACATCTATCTATCTATACATATAATAAAAGAAACCTCTTTAGGGACACGTGTCATTCAACGAGATCATCCTTGAGTTCTTTTCCCTCCTTTTTTTACGTGTCATTCAACGAGATCATCCTTGAGTTCTTTTCCCTCCTTTTTTTTCTCCCTCCAATCGATCCCCGTTAGTTTTTTTTTGGGTGTTAGATACCACCCGGATGAATTTAACCCGGCCCATTTCTTTCAACTCCGTTTAATCATCTATCTAATAAAATAACCCTAATATCACTTATGTCGCCGTCTCAATCTCTCAGAATACACATCCGATTTTCCTTCCATTTTCCTTCCCATCATTGAAGCATCAACATTCAAGTAGTAATTCTATCTATTCTTATTGATCTATTAAGAACCTTCAAATTCTTTATTTTGATGCTTTGTACACTCATTTTTTTTTTATTGATGAATAGGTTCGATTGATGACTAAACCCTAAGTTTTAACCATTGTCTTTTCTCTATAGATTCTGTAACATCAACCTAACCCCTTTCATTAACATGCAGTTCTTGGTTGATATGATTCAGTTTATTTTTATCTTAATCGACCAGCAAGTATCAGAATCAATGATTTTAAATAATACTATGTAACATGCAGTTCTTGGTTGATATGATTCGTTTTTTTTTTTTTAATTTCTTAGTCGACCAGCAAGTATCAGAATGAATGTTTTTAATTAATACTATGTAATGTTACAGACTAAATAATTGCAAGTGTGTGGTTACCAGTTACTTTGAAGATCAAATGAAACATATTGTGAAGATTATGACATTGTTGGTGACTTACGGATCAGCAGCTTATTGCAGACTGCAATGATTCTGCAGTCATACTTGGTTGGTGAGCCTTTTCATCTGGTTCTTGGAATGTTTTTGATATTTATTTTGAAAACAACTGGCTCTTTATTTCATTGTCTTTGGGATACTATGGGCTTCTAATGGTTAGGGTTGGTTTAATGCAATTTCCCACTTGCCCTCAGGAGGCAGTCCTGTTACGGTAGGTATTTGATCTTTATGGTTAATAAAATTTATCTTTGTGTCTTGTAGTTTTTTTTTTGTTTTTTTTTTCATGATCCCTGTTGGGGCTTTTGATATGCTTACTTAGAAATGAATTGATTTGGGTTAATCATTTATATCTAACGGGTTAAATGAGTTACCGAAGAAAATTTTGCTAAATATGAAAAATATTAAATGGGTCGAACTTGTTAACTAATGTGTTCTTTTAAAAAATATTAGATTAACAGTTCATAAATAATTTAGTTTTTAATCAACCTGTTTGATCCTTGTTATTTTTTAGTCATCTTTAAAGTTTTAACCCAATATGATTGTGAGAATATAAATTAACTGGCATCAACCCTTTGTAAACAATTCCCAGTTTTCATCGCTAAAAACGAGCATGATGGATTCACGGTGTTGTAAATGACATCAACAGTAGAAGTTCATACTATCTTTGTAATAAATTTCTTATATTATCAATTTGTTGTTGTCTTATAGGCATTTCTTATCTAGGAATTGAAATCTTGGGGTTCATTTTGTGAGGAGTTTAAGAGGAGAAGTAGCTGGATTTGCACCGTGAGCTATTGAACTATTGAAAGTTGGAAAGGACAAGCACATATTGAAGATGGCTAAGAGTAAGCTATTGAACTACTGAAAGTTGGAAAGGACAAGCACATATTGAAGATGGCTAAGAGTAAGTTGGGTACTCACAAGTCACAAGAGGACAAAGAGGAGAGAAAAAAATGTCCACCATAATTTACAAGATGATACATTATTTTGAGCATCTTTTTACTTTAGTTGGAATAGGTAAGAAATGATATTTTTCCTTAAATTTTTCTACAAGCTCTATGATACATTATTTTGAGCATCTTTTTACTTTAGTTGGAATAGATAGGAAATGATAAATCTTCATGACAAACTTTATTGACCTTTAGTTTGTTTTTAAAGTTTATTTTATTAATATTGAATCAATTCTCATTTTATTTTTATTAAGTACGAATAAATACAAACTATTTTCATTTGTTAAACCGCGTGTACACGCGGGTTCTAATCTAGTTGACTTGTAAATCAACTTTTTTATTACGATATTTAAATGACTATAATTTCTCATACATGTTTTTTCGATAAAAAATAATAATAAAATTACACCACAAAAACAAATATTGTATTCTCTTTAGTTTAAACAGTCTGTGCTCACCGCTTTAACTATATAGTATTGTTGTTTTATTAAATTTAAAAACTTACCATGTTATGTAATTAACAATGTCTGTGTTTATCATCACATCGCATTATGCTATATTATAATGGGTAAAGATCAAATAGGAAGTTAATTTTCACTAGGAAGGATAGGAAGCCATAGGATTATGACATGTGGCAAATTTTAAAATAAAGAGAAAGGGTATTTTAGTCAATCCAACTCCTTCTTCTTCCTTTTTCAAAACCCAGTAAATTCAAAAACCCATCATTTTCAAAACCCACCATCTTCAACTATTTCTTCACTTTCTATCTCAATAATCACTACATTATAGTGCGATTTTAATCACAAATCAATGATTCAGAACCCGATCAACGTGTTCTTCAGCTTTTTTTGAAGAAAACCCAGTTTAATTTCATAAAAAAATCTCGTTTTTTCCGGTGATTTTGGAGATAATCACTCGATTCGTTCGATTCAAGCGTTGATAAGTGTTTCAATCATTCAAAATTCATCAATTGTTGAAGAAACCACTTCGATCCATGTAAGAAATTCTTTAATTTCATTTTTACGATCTGGGTTTTTGATTTACTTATTGCGTTTTACGATCATGGCGGGGGTCCGGGGGCGGCAGCCCCCGGTAGCGGGGTCCCAGGGGCGGCAGCCCCTGGCGGGGTCCAAGGGGCAGAGCCCCAGGTCAGCTCGGAAAATTTTTTTTCTGATTAAATTGCTGTAATAAAAATGCATCAGAAAAATTAATTTTCCAGAAATTGGCTCATTTCGAAGACAATAATTCGTAGACAATTCAGACAGTTCACAGTCCCAGACAGTTTTATATGTCCATTGCGTTTTAGAAATAAGAGTGTTTTCACAGTCCCAGACAGTTCCCAGACAGTTTCAGTCCTTTCTGGCTATTGCGTTTTAGAAAAAAACATATTTTTAAGTGTTTTTAGTCATTGCGTTTTAGGTAAAACACATTTTTGAAGTGTTTTTAGTCATTGCGTTTTAGGTAAAACACATTTTTAGGTGTTTTCAGTCAATTGCGTTTTAGAATGAGTCATTTTTAAGTCCTTTCTGGCTATTGCGTTTTAGAAAAAACATATTTTTAAGTGTTTTTAGTCATTGCGTTTTAGGTAAAACACATTTTTGAAGTGTTTTCAGTCCATTGCGTTTTAGAATGAGTCATTTTAAGTGATTTTTGGCCATTGCGTTTTACAAATAAGACATTTCTTTGTGTTTTTTGTGCATTGCGTTTTAGGTAAAACACCTTTTATGTGTTTTCAGTCCTTTCTGGCTATTCAGTAACGAGCAAGAATGAAGATATAACTGTGATTGGATGAAGAAACAATTGGGTGACAAAGTTGCCATGGTTCAAATCTCAAATCACCTTAAAAACATAACCTAGTATTCTTGTATCTGGAAAGTTTGGTGAGTCTGCAAATATGGAGAGATCGTAATCACATTCTGCATATTCAAAATTCCTTATAGCTCTCTTTAACAGCAAAACGCAATTCATTCAAGAGCTTCCGTAAAACACAAACGTTAGGTAAAACACATTTTTATGGGTTTTTAGTCCATTGCGTTTTATAAAGTACATTTTCTTTTGAGTTTTTAGGCTATTGCGTTTTAGAAATAAAACATTTCTTTGTGTTTTCTGGCCATTGCGTTTTACAAATAAGTCATTTCTTTGTGTTTTTGGTGCATTGCGTTTTAGAAAAATGTCATTTTTTAGGGTTTTTTTTTCATTGCGTTTTACGTAACTGGGGGTTTTTCTATTGCGTTTTACGCAACTGGGTTTTGAATTTTTTTTTTTGAAAATATAGCAATAGTATACTCGTTTTAAAGATAAAAAAACGCTCGTTTTTTTGGTGCAATTTTTATAAAAAAATAATGTCGTATGAAAGAGTTATTAACGTTTAAAAAATGGGGGGGAATTGGAGGAGAGAGAAACTATTGGCTTACTTGACTAGAATGCCCCTGAAAAAAGATACGCGCCTCTTTTTTTACTTTCAATTTCCCTGATTTAATCTTAGCCCTTGATTTACTTAATGGATGGTCAAGATCACTTCCTAGCCTTCCTAGCCAAATTAACTTCCTATTATATCTCCACCCATATTATAATACATAAGTGAAATACATTTTAAAATACCCAAAAATTAAGAACTTTTGTTAGTTTTATGCATAAAGTAGAACCCAAAATTGAGGGTATAAAACTAGAAACAAAGGCAATTTTACGTAATAGTTTAAGTAATTATAATTTTAGAAAACATGTGATACAATTTTTAAAGATTACATAATACTTTAAGTGATTATAACTTTGGAAAACATATGATACAATTTTTAAAGATATTATTGACTTGTAACTCAACTTTTTCATCACGATTTTTCAATGGCAGTAATACATTAATGCTTTTTTTGGAAAATAATAATAATAAACTTACACCATAAAAACAAACATTTTATTCTCTTTAGTTTGAGTATAGTATTGTTGTATTTTTTTATTTAGATAAATTAACATGTTATTTAATTAACAATGTCCGTGTCTTTGTTCACCGATGCATTGCATTTTGATGCATAAGAAAATTATACTACATAAGAGAAATACACTTTAGAATACCTAAAAGTTAAGAACTTTTATTAGTTTAATACATAAATTAGAACCCAAAATTAAGGATAATTAGTCTTTCAAACGCTAAGTATACTTTAATCCCATAATTTTTGTAACACTTTAATTCTCCCATTTTTAACTAAACTAGGTTTTTGCCAGCCGCGCGTTGCGCCGGCGGAACAAAGCATTAAATCGCAAACCTAAAAGTGTGAACTTAAAATTACACAAAAACGTGCGGCTGGGGGAATAAAGCATAAAATCGCAAACCTAAAAGTGTGAACTTAAAATTACACAAAACCCCTTTCTCATCACACCCATACACTGTCCTTTGTTTATTACGGTATCAATAAGGTGGTATTGAATCCCATTGTTTGCGGATGAAACTATAGCTTTCCTGGAGTTCATTGGGCACAACTGTATTACGTTTATTTGTCTTGGCCATTTCTTTCTATTCATTACTCATCGTTAAAGGATATGAAAGGAACTAAAGTCTAAAGTTACCGATATATATTTAAAACTAACTTATTAAATTATCATCCTTTAAGTACAACAATTTTTTAACTAATAGTATATGTAAATATTTTGATTTGGTTTTGGATTTCACGGTATCTCTTGTTTACTTACACAATTTCACACCCCAAATATATTATTAATATTTTACAAATAAGTTACACATATCATAACCATAACCGTGATGTCGGTTATTGGATAATCATAACCATAACTGATCGATTATGACGGTTTTGACTAATCGGTTTTGACTAATCGGTTTTGAAGGTTATAACGGGTCAGTTATAGGTGGTTAAGCATGAATTTTGGCCTAGCTAAAAGTAGTTCACTTTTAAAAAAACATCGAATAAATTGTTATTACATAGTTCTATATATTAGTATATAATTACATAGTACTAAAAATATATATAATCTATAATATTAATACCGAATGTTAAAACAAAGTAATATGATAGATTCCATAAATTTAAATAAACATTCAACCAACATGATATGAAATAACTCATAAATACTAAAAACGTTCAACCAAAAATTACGGTGAAAATCCTAAATCCGACAAAGTTTTACTAATGTCGGTTCGATTCGGTTATGTTGGGTATGGAAACACTCGTAACTATAACCGACCTGCTACTTTCGGTTTTTAGAAAAACAATTAACCGACCCACTGGTTTTTGGTATGGTTCGTTTTTTTGGTTCGGTTTTTACAGTTAATTTGGTTATGGGTCGGTTAATTCAGTTTTTTGCACCCTTCTAATTATTGTTATTTCAATTCAATAAAGCTGGTCCTTAGCAGGTTTATCTGTTTTTTATAAAGGAAATCCAGTTACTATTATTACAATAACATCTATGGTTTCGCAAAACCAATAACAGGTATTTGAACTCTTTTACCACACACACTATCACATATGCATTAGAGAGCAAGTGAGTGACAAGAGAACCGTTGGGTCTCTTGCCACCGTTTACGGCAAACTGCCCTTGGAAAAGTTGGTAGCAATGGAAACATTCATAACCATAACCGACCGGCTACTTTCGGTTTTTAGAAGAACAATTAACCGACCCACTGGTTTTTGGTATGGTTCGGTTTTTTTAGGTTCGGATTTTACGGTTAATTTGGTTTTGGGTCGGATAATTCGGTGTTTTACACACTTCTAATTATTATTATTTCAATTCAATAAAGCTGGTCCTTAGCAGGTGTATCTGTCTTTAATAAAGGAAATCCAGTTACTATTATTACAATTACCATATATGGTTTCGCAAAACCAACAATAGGTATTTGAACTTTTTTTACCACACACTATCACACATTCATTCGAGAGCAAGTGAGTGACAGGAGAACCGTTGGGTCCCTTGCCACCGTTTACGGCAAACTGCCCCCGGAAAAGTTGGTAGCAATGGAAACATTCATAACCATAACCGACCCGCTGCTTTCAGTTTTTAGAAGAACAATTAAATGACCCACTGGTTTTTGGTATGGTTCGGTTTTTTCAGTTCGGTTTTTACGGTTAATTTGGTTATGGGTCAGTTAATTCGGTTTTTTACACACTTCTACTTATTATTATTTCAATTCAATAAAGCTGGTCCTTAGCAGGTGCATCGGTATTTTTATAAAGGAAATCCAGTTACTATTATTACAATTACCATCTATAGTTTTGCAAAAGCAACAACATGTATTTGAACTCTTTTACCACACACACTATCACACATGCATTAGAGAGCGAGTGAGTGACAGGAGAACCGTAGGGTCCCTTGCCACCGTTTATGGCAAACTGCGCCTTGGAAAAGTTGGTAGCAATGGAAACATTCATAACCATAACCGACCCACTACTTTCGGTTTTTAGAAGAACAATTAAACGACCCACTGGTTTTTGGTATGGTTCGGTTTTTTCGGTTCGGTTTTTACTGTTAATTTGGTTTTGGGTCGGTTAATTCGGTTGTTTACACACTTCTACTTAATATTATTTCAATTCAATGAAGCTGGTCCTTAGCAGGTGTATCGGTTTTTTTATAAAGGAAATCCAGTTACTATTATTACAATTACCTTCTATGGTTTCGCAAAACCAATAAGAGGTATTTGAACTCTTTTACCACACACACTATCACACATGCATTAGAGAGCAAGTGAGTGACAAGAGAACCGTTGGGTCTCTTGCCACCGTTTACGGCAAACTGCCCCTGGAAAAGTTGGTAGCAATGGAAACATTCATAACCATAACCGACCGGCTACTTTCGGTTTTTAGAAGAACAATTAACCGACCCACTGGTTTTTGGTATGGTTCGGTTTTTTTAGGTTCGGATTTTACGGTAAATTTGGTTATGGGTCGGATAATTCGGTGTTTTGCACACTTCTGATTATTATTATTTCAATTCAATAAAGCTGGTCCTTAGCAGGTGTATCTGTTTTTAATAATGGAAATCCAGTTACTATTATTACAATTACGATCTATGGTTTCGCAAAACCAACAATAGGTATTTGAACTTTTTTTACCACACACTATCACACATGCATTCGAGAGCAAGTGAGTGACAGGAGAACCGTTGGGTCCCTTGCCACCGTTTACGGCAAACTACCCCCGGAAAAGTTGGTAGCAATGGAAACATTCATAACCATAACCGACCCGCTGCTTTCGGTTTTTAAAAGAACAATTAAACGACCCACTGGTTTTTGGTATGGTTCGGTTCGGTTTTTACGGTTAATTTGGTTATGGGTCGGTTAATTCGGTTTTTTACACACCTCTACTTATTATTATTTCAATTCAATAAAGCTGGTCCTTAGCAGGTGCATCGGTTTTTTTATAAAAGAAATCCAGTTACTATTATTACAATCACCATCTATAGTTTTGCAAAAGCAACAACATGTATTTAAACTCTTTTACCACACACACCATCATACATGCATTAGAGAGCGAGTGAGTGACAGGAGAACCGTTGGTCCCTTGCCACCGTTTATGGCAAACTGCCCCCGGAAAAGTTGGTAGCAATGGAAACATTCATAACCATCACCGACCCACTACTTTCGGTTTTTAGAAGAACAATTAAACGACCCACTGGTTTTTGGTATGGTTCGGTTTTTTCAGTTCGGTTTTTACGGTTAATTTGGTTTTGGGTCGGTTAATTCGGTTGTTTACACACTTCTACTTAATATATTTCAATTCAATAAAGCTGGTCCTTAGCAGGTGTATCGGTTTTTTTATAAAGGAAATCCAGTTACTATTAATACAATTACCATCTATAGTTTTGCAAAAGCAACAACATGTATTTGAACTCTTTACTACACACACTATCACACATGCATTAGAGAGCGAGTGAGTGACAGGAGAGCCGTTGGGTCCCTTGCCACCGTTTATGGCAAACTGCCCCTAGAAAAGTTGGTAGCAATGGAAACATTCATAAACCTAACCTACCCGCTACTTTCGGTTTTTAGAAGAACAACTAAACGATCCACTGGTTTTTGGTATGTTTCTGTTTTTTTCGGTTCGGTTTTTACGGTTAATTTGGTTATGGGTCAGTTAATTCGGTTTTTTACATACTTCTACTTATTATTATTTCAATTCAATAAAGCTGGTCCTTAGCAGGTGTATCGGTTTTTTTATAAAGGAAATCCAGTTACAATTATTACAATTACCATCTATGGTTTTGCAAAAGCAACAACATGTATTTGAACTCTTTTACCACACACACTATCACACATGCATTAGAGAGCGAGTGAGTGACAGGAGAACCGTTTATGGAAAACTGCCCCCGGAAAAGTTGGTAGCAACGACGGTTTCAAAAAAACTAATCAAACACGTTGGTTTTCTTTCCCTCTCTTCTCATCTCCCACCTCTCGTTATCTTCCCTCTCTCTAATAACCCAACAACATCGATTATACCTCACGGGCCCGACGCCACGATATACAGGCATACAACTGCAGGCAACATCAAGGTTGTTTATCTCTCTCGAAACCCCCTTCTTTGTCTACAAAACCAGACCTCAGCATGCCCAAAATGGTCGGATCCCATGGTAAAAAAGACATACAAGAACTGCGTTGTGTACGGCCGAAACTCGCCGGCAACATCAAAAAAATTACCATCTCGCTCTAGAAACCACATTGTTCCCTCTCTCCAACAAACCACGACTGCGTAAGGTCTGTAAATGGCCGGATATAAAATCACCGGAAAATGTGTGCATCTAAGAGAGAGAGAGAGAGAGAGGGAGTTTTAGAGAGAGAAGGAGATCCGAGAGAAAGAGAGGAGACAAATGGAAAGATGACCACCCATAATGGGTTTTAAAAACCCAAGAGACGCATGTCTCTCAAATAAGGTATACATGCCACAAACACGTGTCAAACTAAACAAGCAATTTTTTCAAACGCCGTTAAGTCACCGTTAAGTTGCTATTCACAACATTTATGAATATGAATTAATGTAATGTAATGTAATAATAAATAATAATGTAATGTAATTGTAATGTAATTATGAAAAAATAGTTAGTATTTACATTTTACCATCTTATAAAAAAAACTAACAACACTCATGAATTTTAAATAGCCATTACTTCTTCGTACATTAATGTTTTTTTTTTTGAACGGCAAATTTGGATCACTGACGGACCACTGGAGTATCATCGTGCCACCAGAGGAACCACCCGATCATATCCATCTCCACTAGGCATAATGCCTATACACCAATTCAGGAGGAAACCCAATAAATATGGGAAAAACCCCCCTTGTGGGAATCGAACCCGGGACCTATTGGTTCCAAAGTCTTATCCCACCCCCAAGATGCCACTAGGCTATAAAGCCATATTTTAAGAAAATTACAACAATAAACAAGTACTTTATTCTCTTTAATTTGAGTATGATATAGCTGTAGTTTTTAATTTAAAAAATTGGTATGTTACGTAATTAACAGTGTCTAAGAGTGAGTAATAACTGAATCCTTAAAATGAAAACATATGAAACCAAGCTGAAATGAACCAAAAACTGAATTAACTGAAAACCGATTAGTCGAAAAGTGAATTAACCAAAAACCGGTTATTGGTTTTTTGTATTCTCGTTTAACCAAAATTAATCGAACCAAACCGATTATTTATATTTTTATATATTTCTAGTTGTTATACCTCTAGTTTATGTATTTTATACCTCCATTTCATGTATTTATATTTTTTTTATGTATTTACACATCTATTTCATGTATTTACAACTGAACTTCATGTATTTCTAAAGAAAAGTTTAGCCAAAGATTGGTTATTGCTATTAATTGAAATTAAACAAACCAAATAAAAAACCATCAATCTAACCGAATATATAGAACTAGTTAACCGGAAATTAATTGGTTAATAAAATAGACTAACCGATGACTTCGTTTCGGGATATAATAACTAAACCTACCAAACCATGCACTCAACAATGAAATGGACTTACCCATGACTTTGCATATGACGCATATCTACTACAATAATGCTACAACAAATATTATACGAATAAGAAAACTGTTAGGGGAGGATTTTATAACAATTAGTGATCCTTATTTGTTATCCTAACTGGTGATCCTTACTTCTGTGACAGGTGGTGATCCTCAGAAGAGCTTCAGGATCAGGATCATGGATCACTTTAAGGATCCTCGTACTGACGATTGTTTACTTATGTTTTGTAATATCTCGCAGGTATATTAAGCTTGACCAAGTCTTGGCGACATTCCTGGAGAATATTCCTAAACTATTATGCACGTGCTTAGCTAAAAATGGACGTTGTGGAGAACGTGGAAGCTTGGCACGAAAGTCGGATAGTTAGTTTAGGTGGTTATTTCTATTTTAAAAAGGGAGTAACGAGCTAGTAGAAAACACTTAGTCATTTCTCAGTTACACACACTCGTACAAACGCTCATACAAGCTCTCATTCAAACACTTAGCAATCTCATACGCTTTTCACACATTTCACCGTAGTGATCCTTGTACCTAGCTCGTTACTATCCGGAGTTGTAAACATTTAACCATTTATTTTAGCTTGGTGATCGGTAGTTTCCATCACCCGGGGTTTTTTGTGCCGGAGATCAACTCTTGATCAAGGGCTTTTTCCCCGTATAAATCTTTGTGTTGTTTGTGCACTTTACATTGAAGTGATCCTCATCGCTGTTATACATTTTAAGCATCATTCCCCTAAACAAAGAGTTTGGTTGCAATATCCTCATCAGATTTTTTGACCAAAACAGTTTGGCGCCCACCGTGGGGCAATTGGTGCTTCGTCCTTAAGAAAATACGCATTTCTGTGCTTAATTCGGCTCACTACAACCAAGCAGATGGCTTCCTCATCGAAGAATGCTTCAAACTTGATGCCCTCACTCACTTCCTCACAAGGCGTTCCTCCTTTGCCTCCACCACCTTCTGGATCCCAGAAGAATACTGAGAATGCTGCGAAGAAACCGACTCCCATTTTCTCAAAACCACCTACTTCTTCTGTTTCAACTAATCCTACTACTAATGATCTCTATGCCTTGATTTTGCAGATGAGGAATCATGCACAAGAGCAGGATAAGACCAACGAAAGGATCCTCCGGGAGATTGACGAAATTAAGAAACAGAAGAAAACGGCAGAGGATCGTTCCCCACTGATGCCCAGATCTTTGAATTTTGATACTCCGGTGGTTACTTCTCAGCCGTCAGTGGTTCCAGACATTCAATATGCGGGTGGACCAAAAGGAGTGCACTACGGAACAACAGCTATGACCCAGGCACTAGGTTCATATTTCCAGCCAGCGGGATCCTATCCTCAACATATGGGACCCCTCACGAGTACAGGAGGATATTCAGGAATGCAGCAGTTTCAAGGATCCTCCTTCGTTCCAGGATCATCCCAGTTTCAAGGATCCTCCTTCGTTCCAGGATCATCCCAGGTTCAAGGATCCTCCTTCGTTCCAGGATCGTCCCAGGTTCAAGGATCCTCCTTCGTTCCAGGATCATCCCAGGTTCAAGGATCCTCCTTCGTTCCAGGATCATCCCAGGTTCAAGGATCCTCCTTCGTTCCAGGATCGTCCCAGGTTCAAGGATCCTCCTTCTTTCCAGGATCATCCCAGGTTCAAGGATCCTCCTTTGCTCCAGGATCATCCCAATTTCAGGGATCCTTCCAGATGCCGGGATCCTTGAGGAGTTTGCAAACAGGGAGTTCAGATGTCCATCAAGGAGATTTTATTCCAATGCAGACCAATGCCTCTACTGGTCCCTCGATCATTCCAGAGTCTCAACAATATGGATTAACCTCCATTCTTCCTAACTTGAATCCAATGGGAGGTAACACTTATAATAATTCTCATACCACTAACCATGGTCTTATGCAGGATCCAGGTATCAATCATGCCATGGCCAGAGAATTGCAAAAACTAAAGGATATGATCTCGAGTGTTCCGGGAGTAGTCAAACCTATTCCAGAGATTGCAGACGGGAGCCACAAGATATCTCGTTTTGCACCACCGATCTGTGATGCTGAGATACCCAAGAGGTTCCATGTGCCTACAATGAAACTGTATGATGGTTCGACGGATCCTGAAGAACACATAGCACAATACAGGGAGAGGATGGAGATCAATCCAATCCCAGAAAAGTTAAAGGAAGCATGCCTGTGCAAAGGATTCGGATCCACTCTTACTGGATCAGCTCTCAAATGGCTGCTAAGTCTTCCTCCCTATTCTATTACCTCATTTGCTAACCTAGTTAACTTGTTTAATACTCAGTTTTCTTGTAGTAGAAAATTTGAACGATTAACTAGTGATTTATATAGGATAACCCAGGGTCATAATGAATCATTAAGGGATTACATTACCAAATTCAGTAAAGAATCCTTAGACATTCCCAACTTAGATATAGCCACGGCTGTTGAGGCCTTCAAAATGGGACTGCTTAGGGATTCGTTATTTTATGATGATCTTGTTATGACACCATGCAGGAACCTAGATGAGGTAAGAACCCGGGCCCTCAGGTTCATTCGGCTAGAGGATGACAAGAGGATTCAGGAGAGGATAACAGGATCCTCAAAGCAGGATAAGCAAGGATCCTCATTCAGGAACAACAAGTTCAGATCCTACAACAAATCTGATAATCAGAACGTGCATTCTATTGATCAAGAAGAGGATGATGAGGATTATCCTCCAATTTCTGAATATTGCTTTAGTGTTGATAACAATGAACTAATCCTTGCCATGCAGAACCTAGGTGATAAAGCTAGATGGCCAAGAAAGAATGACAGGCCAGCTGCAACTAAGGATAAATCAAAGTGGTGTGCATATCATGAAGATTTTGGGCACCTCACAGAAGAATGCATCGCATTAAGAAAGGAAATTGGATACTTGTTGAGCAAAGGGCATCTAAAAGAGTTGTTGGGAAGAAAAAAGTCAAGGACTCAGGATCCTGAAAGGATCCCTGAGAAGGCTCCAGCCCCTCCAGCAGATGCACAAGTGATAAACTTTATTTCTGGAGGATCCGACATTTGTGGCACATCCTTCTCAGCAGCTAAGAGGCATGCAAAGGAAACTAAAATGGATAACGGAGAAAGACCAGTTCGAACATCAAGTGTCTCCGAAGGAAAAGTCATAACCTTTGATGAAGAGGATCGTGTTGATATCCAGGATCCTCATCGCGATGGTTTAGTTATTACTCTTTTTATATCTAACCATTTTATCCGCAGGATCCTAATAGACGGAGGAAGTTCAGTGAACATTATCCAGCTTGATGTTCTAAAGAAGATGGGTATCCCTGAATCAGAGATCATACCAAGATCCTCCGTGCTCGTGGGATTTAGTGGCGAAACTAAGAACACCCTGGGGGACATTAAACTCCCAATATATATTGAAGGCTTACACTCTTATCAAAAAATTTGTGTTATTGACTGTTTATCTTGCTGTAATGTTATCCTTGGCAGGCCCTGGATACATGATATGAAAGCAGTCCCGTCTACTTACCATCAATGTGTGAAGCTTCCTAGTCCTTGGGGAATAGTAAAGATTGATAGTGATCAGCAGGAAGCTAAGAATTGCTACACTTCATCGATGAAACCAGCCTCGAAGTCAAGGGAGCAATAGCAATCAAGGTATCCTCCAAGGAATGTCTTGGAGGCCAGAGAGCAGGATGTGATAGAAATCCTCATGGATTCCGATGATCCTGAATCCAAAATCTGTATTGGATCAGGGATCCTTGGCGAAATGAAAGAAGACCTCATATCCTTCCTCAAAAAGAGAAAGACTACCTTTGCATGGAAACACGAAGATATGACTGGTATATCCAAAGATGTTATCACTCACAAGCTCGGCATCGACAGATCCTTCAAACCAATCCATCAAAGGAGAAGGAAGTTTGCACCAGAAAGGAATGCTATTATCCAGGAAGAGGTAGAGAAATTGCTCCGGGCAGGTATGATTAGAGAGGTCAAGTATCCAAGATGGTTGGCCAATGTGGTTGTTGTTCAAAAGAAAAACGGAAAGTGGAGGGTATGTGTCGATTTTACCGACTTAAATAAGGCATGTCCCAAGGATCCTTTCCCTTTACCCCACATTGACTCCATGGTGGATGCAACTGCGGGTCATGAACTGTTAACTTTTATGGATGCTTCATCTGGATTTCAACAAATCCAAATGGAACCATCCGACCAAGAGGATACAGCCTTCATGACTCCAACTGGTATATATTGCTATATTGCTATGCCGTTCGGATTAAGAAATGCAGGTGCAACATACCAAAGGCTGGTGAATATGATGTTCAAGAATCAGATTGGACAAACTATGGAGGTTTACATAGATGATATGGTGGTAAAATCCTTGAAAGCTGAGGATCACCTAAGAGACTTGGAGGAAGCATTCGATATCCTTGACAAATATAACATGAAACTTAATCCTTCAAAATGTCACTTTGGTGTTAAAGCAGGTAAATTCTTAGGATATATGGTGACAAAGAGAGGCATCGAAGCTAGCCCGGAACAAATCAAAGCAATAGTGAACATCAAATCTCCGGCCAATGCTAAGGATGTTCAAAGGTTAACAGGAAGGATAGCAGCCTTGAACAGATTCATATCCAAGTCCTCCGAGAAGTGTAAAGAATTCTATGATATCCTAAGGAAGAACAAGAAATTTGAGTGGACGGAGAAGCATGAAAATGCTTTAAAAGCCCTCAAAGATTACCTATCCTCGGCCCCGGCTTTGATGAAACCAGAAAAAGGTGATGTGTTATCCTTGTATCTTGCAGTATCCTCAAAGGCAGTAAGTGCGGTCCTTGTTAAGGATCATCAAGGTACACAACATCCTGTCTATTATGTAAGTAAAAGTTTACTTGATGCCGAATCCAGGTATTCACACCTTGAAAAGCTTATTCTTGCATTAATAATGGCATCTACCAAGTTAAGACATTATTTTGAAACTCATGTTATCATTGTTAAAACTAATTTTCCAATTAAGAATGTCCTCAGGAAACCAAAGATGTCAGGAAGGATGGCTAAGTGGGCAGTGAAATTGAGTGCATATGATATAAGATATGAGCCTAGGACAGCCATCAAATCCCAAGCATTAGCTGACTTTGTGGCTGATTTCAGTAGTGATTTACAAGAAGAAGCTGAGCTAGAAGTCCAGCAGCTAGAAGAGACCAAGGATCCTTGGATACTTTATACTGATGGATCCTCAAATGTCAAAGGCACAGGGCTCGGAATACTACTAAAATCGCCACAGGGGGACATAATACCCCATTCTATAGCTTGTGAGTTCCAAACCACTAATAATGAGGCTGAATATGAAGCCTTAATTGCTGGTTTGCAAATTGCAAAATATATGGGGATCAGGTATCTTGAGGTATACGTAGATTCTTTGTTGATTACAAACCACTTTAATGGATCATATGCTGTTAAAGGTGAAAAGCTAACCAAATATTTGGAGATAGTCAAAAGTTTGGCACTCTCTTTTGTTTCTTTTAGTTTGTCACAGGTACCAAGGGAAGAAAATACGGAAGCTGATGCATTGGCTAACTTAGGATCATCTTTGAAGATCCCAGAGGATATCAGGATTCCCATTATCCATATCCTGACCCCTGCTATCGAGGATCACCAGACTATGGAGATAGGAGATGATTCTACAGTTATCCCTAGTGAGGATACTCAATCCTATTCAGGATCCGGATCATGGATCTCACCAATTATGAGATACTTACAACATGGAGAGATTCCTACAGGAGAAAACCCTAGGGCTTTCAAATCTAAGGTATCTCAATTCACAATTATGAATAATATGTTGTATAGGCGATCTCTTGCAGGACCATACTTGAGATGCATTGAGGATCCTGAAGTTCAAGAAGTTTTAAAAGACGTCCATGAAGGAGATTGTGGAAACCACACTAGGGGCAGGGCTTTATTCTCGAGGATCCTGAGGACAGGATACTACTGGCCAACCATGAAGAAAGATGCTGTGGAGTACGCCAGAAGATGTGATCCTTGCCAGAGACACAACAATATCCTTCATCAACCAGCTGAATTATTGCATCCTATATCCTCCTCTTGGCCATTTATGAGATGGGGTATGGATATAGTTGGAAAGCTCCCTAAGGCACCTGGTGGGAAAGTATTCATGCTAGCTATGACTGATTACTTCTCCAAGTGGATAGAGGCTGAAGCTTTTGCTCAAGTTAGAGAAAAGGAAGTTATATCCTTCATTAAAAGAAATATTATAACTAGATTTGGAATTCCTTCTGAGATTATATGTGATAATGGTTCCCAATTTATTGGGGGCAGAACCACTAACTTTTGTGACAGCTGGGGGATTAAGATGATAACATCAACACCAGTCCACCCACAAGCTAATGGTCAAGCAGAATCATCTAACAAGATCATCATCAACAACTTGAAGAAGAAGCTTGGATCCAAGAAAAGGGAAATGGGCAGAAGAACTACCCTATGTGCTCTGGGCTGACAGGACAACCCCTAAGAATGCTACTGGTCAAACACCATTCTCTTTGGTGTTTGGGGCAGAATCAGTGATCCCAACAGAAATGGTAGTTCCTACTGCTAGAACAAGTACTCGTGATCCTGAGGAAAATAATGAAAACTTGGCTCAAGACCTGGATACTATTGAAGAAATCAGGGATATGGCTAGAATAAGGATGGCCAGTTATCAGCAAAGAATGGCTGGTGCTTACAACAAAAATGTCAGGATCAGGAGGTTTCAAGTTGGAGATATGGTATTAAGGAAAACATTCCAAAATACTACCAATCCTGCTGATGGGAAATTGGCTCCAAAATGGGAAGGCCCTTATTTGATTGAAGCTGAAGCAGGAAAGGGGGCATATAGATTGCTAACCATGGAAGGTGATTTGCTACCAAGAGCTTGGAATGCTGTCCACTTGAAGAAATATTTCATGTGACAAGGATCCTCATGGCAGAGGTGATCCTAGTGAAAGCGATATCCTTAAAGGATCCTCAAAGTATCGATGATCCTTACTTAGGTAATATCCTAAACTTAAGCTATTTCATTTTATTATTTTCTCTTATAAGGATAAGGATCATGTATCCTTTATCCATCTCTCCCGTGAGTTTAAGTTTTGAAAGTTCAGGTATCCTTAGCATAACGTTGGTTATCCACAGAAGCAATCCGTCCTTTGGGTTTAACCCCAGTTACTTGGGCTTGTCCCCAGATTCCGCCTGTAGCGCACGATGATCCTGGTGTAGTTCAAGGCGTTGGGACCAGTACTCGTTCTAGGGGCTGATAATTCCATTGTTCTGGCTATGCTTAGGATCCTACGTATAATGGTAGACGTACCATACATCCGTTCATAAGGTTTCTAACGTTTTCACGTTAGCTAAGGTTTCTAACGTTTTCACGTTAGCTAAGGTTTTGGCATCTTCATGTCACTAAGTTTGGATAGTCGCCAGTTAGGGCCATACTCCAGTTTACACACGAGCCTTGGGCTTGTCCCCAGTTATCCTTGGGCTTGTCCCCAGTTATCCTTGGGCTTGTCCCCAGTTATCCTTGGGCTTGTCCCCAGTTATCCTTGGGCTTGTCCCCAGTTGCTAACTCTTGTCTTATATTGGCTTAGTCCCAAGTTATGCTCTATTTCAGGTCCTTGAAGATAGGCAGCTAGGGATCCTTGATCCTTATTTCACTCTAAGGTTTATCTTATAGTTATCCTTATTATGGTTAGGATTCTAACTTGGATCCTCAGATATGATCCTTAACTCTTTTGATTCTATTCATTATTCTAAATAACCCTTATACTTGACAACTGAATCGGTATTTCTTAAATCATATCACTTTTTAATATCTATCGGTTATGGGATATGTGATCCTTGTTCATATCCTAAACTTTTTGGATATCTTTTCTAATTTTTCAAGGCTTGATAAGTATAAACGGAATGAATATTACAACAGTTGGAAAATAACATGCTAAAAAGGATAACAACACAAGATAAGCGACAAAAGGTTAAGTTTTTATTTATTAACATAAGGCTAACCCTTTAAAGGTTGTCAAAATTACCTACCCGAGCTTCTACCAGCAAAACGTGGCCCGTCCGCTGGGGTAGGTAAAGGGTGTCCATGATAATGAGTTCAAAAGTAGTGCAGGAATATAAAGGCAGCAGGATCACAATGGCTTCATCCCCCAAACAGAGGATCCCTCCACCAATTGCAATCCTGCCTATTGTCCCAAGGATCATACATGATCCTTAAACCTAAGAACTATTGTTTAGAGTTATTACAAACCATGAAATTGTTTTAAACATCACAACCATCAAACTAAAAAAATTGGGCTCCGGCCTTAGCACATATATCCATCATCGCCCAATTGTGCAGCCTACACCTTTGCTGCATTATCATCACCACCAGCCGCTGCATCCTCAGCTTTATCCTTCAACCCGCTGCCACTAGCTTCAATTGCCAGAATCTCCTCAGCCTCTTCTTCATCACCCAATTCAGCCAGCCTTGCCTTCCATTCTTCAATTTCCCAGCTACTTTTGTCGAAGGCAGGATCCTGAGCTTCCAATGCCATTTGAAGCTTGGTTTTATACATTGCTATGGCGGCAGAAACTTTAGCATCATCTGTGATCTCTTGCCTTTCATAGTCAAAGTTAACCAGCACCTTAGCCATCTTCTGCTTAGTATCCTGGAGTTCCTTCTGAAGATCAGCAAGTGCAAGATCCTTGAGCACAGCAACCTGCTGGAGATCGGCAATCTTCTTATTTTGATCCCCAACATGGCCGACGTAATCCTCGATCTCAGCAAATTTCTGCAAAGGAAAATGATGAAACAGTTCAAGAGCAAGTGATCCTTAGATCAGCAGGATATACAAGCAGAGATAGTGATCCTTACATCATTGAAGTACTCGAGGAACTGGTGGCGAATTAAGGGCAGACCCTGCAAATCCTCAGCCTCGAAGGTCTTTCTCTTTTTGATTCCCTTCCCCTTGAGGGGTGCCTTGGGGATTGAGGCTGTCGGGATAGTAGGGACCTTTCTTTTGGAGGATTTGACAGTGGTGAGATCGGTGACACTGAACCTTGAAGCAGCTTTGGCGGATTTTCCAGCACCTACACAACCAAAAAGAGATAAGTATCTTTTCTTAATATACATTTAACTATTTATTAAAATTTTAAACAAGGATACTTACTCGACATTGTGACAGAGCCTGAGGATACCTCCTGTGAGTCTTGGGTTATTGTCTTAAAAGTTCTAATTTCAGGGTCAAGTCCCCAGAAAGTAGCAAGTCTTTCCCTGGTTGCGGGTGTCGTGATGAGATGTGAAAAGGAGATGGCTGCATGACACAAGACAAAGAAGGGGTTAGTGATCCTATTACAAAAATATGACGATCTGGTGATCCTTCCCAGGATCCTCCAGCCTACCATGGGTGGACCATGTTCTCGGTAAATGCTCTCCATCTGGAATGGTATCCCTTCTTACAAAGAAGAAGCGACGCTTCCAATCTTTGTCGTTTTTGGTGACTTTGAGAAGAGGATGATCTGCACTGGGTTTTCGTTTGAATAAATAACGATGGGAACCGAAGGTAGTAAGATCATACAACTCCGCCAGTTCTGACATTCCTAAATCAAGACTCTCCTGCTCAATGATCCTCTCTAGGGTGTATAAAACCCTCCAAATCATCGGCATGGCGTGAATGTAAGATATGCCGGTAAGGGAAAAGAAGGATTGTGTGAACTCCGGGAAAGGATAGGTGTACCCTATAGCAAATGGAGTGACTGGAAAGGCAACCCATGTATCAGAAACATAGTCGCTTAGAGCAGTTGGATCGAAGGGTTTGAAAAAGACATTCGCTGGAAAACAGTGACGGATGTTATCTACTTGTGCGTCGTTAAAGCAACACCTCTCGTTCACCGAGTCCTTGATGATCTTCTGACTCTTTAAAGGGCTATCCTTTTTGTGATCCTTGGCCGGGGAACTTCGGAGCAACATTTTCGAAGTGGCGGAGATAAAGAAAGAAAGATAGAGTAAGAGAGAATGAAAGAGAAGAAAGAAATACCTGATCGATCGTCGACTGAGATTATAAAGGGAGTTTCTTTCGGATTTGAATGCATATTGATCTTATCTCTATCTCTATTTATAATTATGATTCTGCAGGATTGTCACTTCCGTGACATCATCATCGCAACG
Source organism: Helianthus tuberosus (assembly GCA_030545235.1). NCBI lineage: Eukaryota > Viridiplantae > Streptophyta > Magnoliopsida > Asterales > Asteraceae > Helianthus > Helianthus tuberosus. The sequence goes on from CM060424.1 coordinate 197,752,006, forward strand.
GCTAGTTCCATTTTAACGGCTATATATCCGTTAGTTTGTTGCGGATAAGATCAGAAAATATAACTCACACATTTACAATTTTACTCCTTATATTTTGGGGGCAATTGTTAGGGGAGGATTTTCTAACAATTAGTGATCCTTATTTGTTATCCTAACTGGTGATCCTTACTTCTGTGACAGGTGGTGATCCTCAGAAGAGCTTCAGGATCAGGATCATGGATCACTTTAAGGATCCTCGTACTGACGATTGTTTACTTATGTTTTGTAATATCTCGCAGGTATATTAAGCTTGACCAAGTCTTGGCGACATTCCTGGAGAATATTCCTAAACTATTATGCACGTGCTTAGCTAAAAATGGACGTTGTGGAGAACGTGGAAGCTTGGCACGAAAGTCGGATAGTTAGTTTAGGTGGTTATTTCTATTTTAAAAAGGGAGTAACGAGCTAGTAGAAAACACTTAGTCATTTCTCAGTTACACACACTCGTACAAACGCTCATACAAGCTCTCATTCAAACACTTAGCAATCTCATACGCTTTTCACACATTTCACCGTAGTGATCCTTGTACCTAGCTCGTTACTATCCGGAGTTGTAAACATTTAACCATTTATTTTAGCTTGGTGATCGGTAGTTTCCATCACCCGGGGTTTTTTGTGCCGGAGATCAACTCTTGATCAAGGGCTTTTTCCCCGTATAAATCTTTGTGTTGTTTGTGCACTTTACATTGAAGTGATCCTCATCGCTGTTATACATTTTAAGCATCATTCCCCTAAACAAAGAGTTTGGTTGCAATATCCTCATCAGATTTTTTGACCAAAACAAAAACTATCAACCACAATGCAAAGTGAGACCTGCGGCGCAACGCGCAGGCACCCAGCTAGTAAATAAATACGTATATATATATATATATATATATATATATATATATATATATATATATAGGAATAAGTTAAAATGAGAACCACCTCGAGTTGTAAGAACCAGCGAGAACCACCCCCGCGGGGGGCCGTTGACCACGATTTTTTTTTTACAACTAGATGTGTATATTTAAACACCCTACGTAAAGTTTGGGTTTAAACGGCGCGCCCGAGGGGGTAGTTTTTTACGCCCAAAGTTTGGTTAAAAAAAAGAAAAATTAAAAAAACCCAAACTTTGGGCGTAAAAAACTACCCCCTCGGGCGCGCCGTTTAAACCCAAACTTTTCGTAGGGTGTTAAAATATACACATCTAGTTGTAAAAAAAAAAAAATCGTGGTCAACGGCCCCCCGCGGGGGTGGTTCTCGCTGGTTTTTACAACTCGAGGTGGTTCTCATTTTAACCTTCCCCTATATAGGAATAATACGCCCAAAGTTTGGCTTAAAAAAAAAGAAAAATTAAAAAAACCCAAACTTTGGGCGTAAAAAACTACCCCCTCGGGCGCGCCGTTTAAACCCAAACTTTACGTAGGGTGTTAAAATATACACATCTAGTTGTAAAAAAAAAATCGTGGTCAACGGCCCCCCGCGGGGGTGGTTCTCGCTGGTTCTTACAACTCGAGGTGGTTCTCATTTTAACCTTCCCCTATATATATATATATATATATATATATATATATATAGGATCAAGATCATTTCAGAACCAAAAAAAATTACAGAACTTGCAGAACTCTTTATAGCCACTCATTTTATTTCATATTATTTTTTTATTATTTTATTTATAAGGGGCATTAAAGTAACTTTACACCTAGAAAATTATCACATTTTTAATTTAATCTTCCACTTTTTTCTCACAATCAAATCTAATCAAAATTAAATACGTATAATAATCACACTCAATTATGTTATGTTATCAAGTTTGAATTAGTTCCCTTCTTTTTCTCACATCACTCCTTATTGATTAAATTTGAATCACACCTAACCGAATACAATATGCATGACCACTTTTCAAACAAACTTCATATATAATCAGTTTGAGGTTTACGATTACAATATGAATTATATATATTCAGATACAACATGCACTTCTTGATGTGTAATTCCTTTTTATGTACTTGTGTAGTTACTTTTTATCCGTATATGTACTACTTACATATATGTATTTGAGTAGTTTACATATAAGTAACTATTGATAATTTGATATTTTACACATATGTAAATTATGATATCTTCAATTACTTATATGTAATTCTTTTTTCAACATGTACAATTACACAAGTTACATATGTACAAGATTCCTATCTAATTTATATATATATAACATTTACACATGTAATTATTTTATTTACATACAATTAGTTCTCTTATTTACATATAATTTGTAATTTACATATATGTAATTTCATAAATGTTTAACTAACATACATTACATTTACGTATTTTAATGTGTACATTAAATAATCATAAAAAATTAAATGTTAAACTGACACACATTACATTACGTATTTTAATGTGTACATTAAATAATCATAAAAAATAAATAATAAATCATTGGCTATAGAAAGTTTGTGGATATAGGAGATTCAGGAGAAAAAGAAGTGATACGTAGATTAAGGAGGAAAAATCGGAATGTACTGGTTTTTACCGAATTCAAGTGATGTTTTTTACTATTATGCCCTTGCACCATCTAAAACAACCTTTGTAATTTCCTTTTAATTACATTTATAACCTCATTTAATTTCAACTATTGATTAATAGATCAAGGGCTCTAAAGAGTTCTTAAAGTTCTGCATAAAATGTGAGTTCTGCATTGAACCCAACCCTATATATATATATATAGAGAGAGAGAGAGAGAAAGTGTAAAACACATTACGGCTTAACGTACATCACGTACGACAACGTGCGTGACTTTGTTCTATAACATGCGTGATTAATGTTTTGAACACGCGTGATTATTGTTTTCAACATGCGTGATTTTGGATTTTTGAATTATAACGTGCGTGATTTTAAAATGAGCGTACGTAATTATCTGTCGTACGTGATGTACGTTAAGCCGTAATGTACGTTAACCTTCCTCTGTATAGAGAAAGAGAGAGAGAGTGTGTGTGTGTATATATATATATATATAGAGAGAGAGAGGGTCCAATTCAATTAGAAACCCGCACGAGTTGTGAGAACCATGAGAACTCCTACTTCCCATGTGAGCTGGGTCACCATTTTTTTGCACAAACGTAGATGGAAATGTTATAAACACGTATATAAAAACAATAAAAAAAACCAAAAAATTGTCGAGTCTGTAGTTACGCCTGAAGTAAAAATTGTTTACGGCGATTTCATTTTTCTTACATCACCGTTAATTTTTTTTACACCTAATATAAATTTTTGCATGTGACATTTTTTTATTTTTTCCACTGGAACAAGTGATTTTTAAAGATTTTTGAGACTTTGTTTTTTTGAAAAAAAAACCTTTTGAAAAGCCTAACGAATTACCTCTCTAAGTCAATTCAGTCGTTTGAATTTGATTCTTTCGTCTAAGGTAACGAATATGATGATGATGATGATGATAAGGTAACGAATTACCTCTCCAAGTCAATTAATAAACCAATCTTTCTTTCAAAGCGTAGTAGAGGACAAATAATGTTGAAAATTTGAAGAAAAAAAAATATGCATCAAGGTTCAAAAGATGTTGATTTATATTTTAATCGTCTTTCATATAGCATTTTTTCCCTTATTTCATTTAAAACAATCTATATTGCATAAGAACATGAATGGTATTTAGTTTTTAAATTTAGCACTGTTATATATTTAATCATATCATTATATTCGGAGAGCAAATGTTTTAATTGTTAGAAAAATGACACTATACTTCTAAGATATTGGAACACACAACCGTTAACTATGAAAAGTAAACTTTTTTTTTAATTTGTATTTCAATGTGAAGTCATTTGTCGTAATTAGAAAAGGCATAAAATATACAAAGTTTAAACGATATAAATTGTTAGAAATAATTCAAAATTAGTCGTTAGTTTTTATTATCACCTTTTTAATAAGTGGTAAACTTAGGTTTTTAAGTTTTACTGAGTCTTAAGGGTTTGTGAGTATGTTTCGTAGTTTATTTGTTGAAGGAGTGTTTTTAACGTTGTAATCTCTACTATTTAAGAAGTCTTGATCATCGAATAAACTAACGAGTTCATAAGCTTTGATATCTCCTCTGTTAACATAGTGGTATCGGAGCTAGCGAGTTTACGTTCAAAATCTGAGTGTGTAGTATCATGGCAGCATCAACAAACAACAGTAGCAATCAACTTCTTCTCCCTGTGTTTAAGGGAGAAGGGTATGAGTACTAGAGCATATGATTAAAAACTGTGTTGCGTTCCCAAGAACTGTGGGAACTAGTGTCTATAGGATTCGATCAAGAGGATAAAGATGCAACACGACTGAAAGAGAATGTGAAGAAGGATGCTCGTGCACTAGCACTTATTCAGCAGGCAGTTCATGACAATGTTGTCTCAAGAATTGCAGCATCAACAACCGCAAAGATAGCATGGAATGTGTTACAAACAGAGTACCAAGGAGATTCCAAGGTGAAGGCGGTTAAGTTGCAAGGGCTTCGGAGAGAGTTCGAGACGCTGCAGATGAAAGATGAAGAAAGTGTGGCTGATTTCTTGTCTACTATTATGAAGGTTGTTAATAAAAAACGTGCTTATGGCGAAGATGTGTCGCAACCCCCGACCCCTGCCTCGGGAGTCGGACGGTCGCGACCTATTCAGAGATGGTGGTATCGGTGTTTATCATTATTGGCAGCGGAAATTTCATCCGGACCGTAGTTAGGAAATATTTTATCAGAGTAAAACACCACACTTTTATATTAATAAACACATGGGTAAAACCCAAGTTTCTGTTACAAACATGTTTATAGGGATAAACCCTATTTTATTGAAGAAAACATCTTTCATTATTAGGTAACTTTTATAGCCACATTTTTCCAAGCCTTCAGTGCTCTCCAGCTGGCTTCTATTTTGGCTTTCACATTTTGTTACCTGAAACGCGTTTAAAAACATTTTGTCTGTGGGAAATACTAGTGAGTGAATCCCAGTTTAATCAAGACAAGTTTTATCCTTGTACAGTATTGAGGGCAACCAGCAATTACATTTGTTTATTTATTCTACCTTAATTACCACCCACGGTACTGTCAACCCGACTTATGGTCATGTTACTACTCATAGTGTAGTAACAAATTTTGTATACAAAACCCCAACATACCGACGATAATTGTAGAATTACAAATACTCGATCACTGTTTAATTATCATATAAAGCATTGAGGTTTTGTAAAACAGTTTGCAAAAAGGTTTACAAAAAGGAGATTACTCACATTGCTAGTTTAGACTTTTCCTTGTGTTTTCCTGGTTAAAATCTAATAATTTAAACAATGCACATGCGTTAGTATCATAACCCAATATTTACATAAGTAATACCCTCCCCGAGACAGAACTCCAACGACTACGTCGGGCAGAACCTCGACAGCCATTACGGAGCACTAGATCAATCAGGCAACGTATCTAATATGTAACCGGGGGTTATAATACTTACAATGGGGCAGAACTTCGTTAATTAGGGGGTATTATGCCCGAGTATAGTGTATACTATGCAGAAATTGAGAGAGAGATTGAAAGACTAAACGATTTCAAATGAACAGCCGATGGCCTCTATTTATAGTTGTGATCCGCCAGTCTCTCGCGCCCCGCGTAGACTCATGGGTGGTCTTACGCGGCCCGCGACATAGGGGTGTAGGGCCTAGCTTTGCTTATTCGTCGGATTTAGCTTTGCCACGAGTGAGCCACGTGGCAGCTTCGGGTGCCGCCTGGTGGGTTGGCTGTCGCGCCCCGCGTAGGCCGAAGGCTAGGCCTTCGCGGCCCGCGAGCGCAACCAGAATTTTGTTTTTATTTTATTTTTATAAAATTAAAGGTATTTAGGGTCAAATTTCGTATACGGGGTGTGTTTTGAGGCATATAGGGATGTTATAACTATATTAAGGGTGTCGGAAAATTTTTTAGGAGGGTTGTTATATCCTCCCCACCTTAATTTAGAACTCGTCCTCGAGGTCTACTGGAATAGGTGTGGATATTTTCTTTGCATCTCTGATTCAAGCTGCCATGTGTACTCTGGTCCTCTTTTAGAATCCCATTTCACTTTAGCTAGAACTAATCTCTTGTGCTTGAGATTCTTGACTTTCCTGTCTTCAATCTGTAAAGGCTTTTCTATGAATTTGAGCTTTTCATTTACCTCTATATCCTTAAGAGATACTACTAATGACTCATCGGCTAAGCACTTTTTGAGATTGCAGATATGAAATACATCATGTATTCCTGCCATTTCCTCTGGCAGTTGTAGTTGATAGGCTACAGGTCCTATTCTTCTAATAATATCAAAAGGTCCAACGTATCTGGGGCGTAGCTTTCCTCTTTTGATGAATCTTACCACTCCTTTCCAAGGAGAGACTTTTAACAAAACTTTATCTTCTACTTGAAATTCCAATGGCTTCCATTTGTTATCAGCATAAATTTTCTGTCGATCGCGTGTTGATTTCAGTCTTTCCTTAACTTGAATAATCTTGTCTGTGGTTTCTTGTACTATTTCAGGTCCAGACAGTTGCTTTTCTCCAATCTCAGCCCAACAGACTGGGGTTCGGCACTTTCGTCCATAAAGTGCTTCGAATGGTGCAGCATTGATACTGGTGTGATAACTGTTATTATAAGAAAATTCTATTAATTGTAAATGATCGTCCCAATTACCTTCGAAATCAATTACACAAGCTCTAAGCATATCTTCCATTGTCTGAATTGTCCTTTCACTTTGTCCGTCCGTTTGTGGATGATAAGCGGTGCTTAGATTTAGCTTGGTTCCCATTGCTTTTTGGAAACTTGTCCAAAAATGAGAAGTAAAACGGCTATCTCTATCAGAAATAATTGATAAAGGAATACCATGTAATGAAACTATTTCATTTACATATAATTTGGCTAATTGTTCTATACTGAATGTTTCTTTCATCGGTAGGAAATGAGCAGACTTGTTTAATCTATCTACAATCACCCAGATTGTATCATTACCTTTTCTCATTTTGGGTAATTTGGTAACAAAGTCCATTGTTATCAATTCCCATTTCCATACAGGCATTTCCAATTACTGTAATAAACCTGAGGGTTTCTGATGTTCAGCTTTAACCTGTGAACAGGTTAGACATTGGGCAACATAAGCTGCTATATCCTTTTTCATTCCTATCCACCAGAAATTCTTTCTTAAATCTTGATACATTTTATCACTTCCAGGATGTATCGTATACTTAGACTTATGGGCTTCGTCTAATATTCGGTGGCGTAGGTTTCCTAATTTAGGTATCCACATTCTTTTCTTATGGAATCTCCAAATTCCATCTGTTCCTTGTTCTAATTCCTTAATCATACCTTTCAGTTTCTTAGTATCATCCTTGATTACTGATTCTTGTACTTCTCTGATCTGGTCATTTAAATCTACTTGTAAATTTAATTTAAGAGAACGTACTCTTTTTGGCTTTTCATGATACTTTCGACTTAAATTATCAGCAACTACATTAGCCTTTCCTTCATGATACTGGATATTACAATCATAATCACTAAGAAATTCCATCCAGCATCTTTGTCTCATATTCAACTCTTTTTGCCCGAAAATGTACCTTAAACTCTTATGATCAGTGAAGACAACAAATTTATTTCCATATAAATAGTGTCTCCAAATCTTAAAGGCAAAAATTATAGCTCCTAACTCTAAATCATGTGTTGTATAATTTTCTTCATAATTCTTAAGTTGTCTAGAAGCGTATGCTATAACCTTCTGGCGTTGCATCAACACACATCCATAACCTAACTTAGAAGCGTCACAATAGACTTCAAAGTCTTCAGTTCCTTCTAGTAATGCTAGTATGGGTGTGTTGGTTAATTTTTGCTTAAGAATTCTAAATGCTTCTTCTTGTTTTAATCCCCATTCAAACTTAACAGATTTACAGGTTAACTTAGTCAAAGGAATGGCTATTCTAGAAAAATCTCGAATAAACCTTCTATAATAACCAGCTAATCCTAGAAAGCTTCTAACCTATTTTGGTGATTCAAGGACTTTCCATTTAGTAATTGCCTCGATCTTTGTGGAATCCACATGAATTCCTTCATGGTTAACTAAATGTCCATGAAACTGTACATCCTCTAACCAGAATTCGCATTTTGAAAATTTAGCATAAAGCTTTTCTTTTCTCAGCAAATTTAAAAGTATATGCAGATGCGCTGCATGCTCCTTTCACTTTTGGAGTAAATTAGAATATCATCTATAAATACAATTATGAATTTATCTAAATATGGCTTACATATTCGGTTCATCATGTCCATAAATGCGGCTGGGGCATTGGTTAAACCAAATGGCATGACAGTAAATTCATAATGGCCATACCTTCTTCTGAAAGCGATCTTAGGAATGTCCTCTTCCTGTACCTTTAATTGATGATATCCTGAACGTAAATCGATCTTAGAAAAGAATCGAGCTCCTTGCAATTGATCAAATAGATCATCGATTCTCGGTAATGGGTACCGATTTTTAATCGTGACCTTATTCAATTCACGGTAATCAATGCACATACGCATTGATCCGTCTTTCTTTTTGACGAACAAGATTGGTGCTCCCCATGGTGATGAGCTTGGCTGTATGAATCGTTTCTCCAATAGTTCATCTAACTATTTCTTCAGTTCTTGCATTTCTGCAGGTGCCAAACGGTAGGGTGCTTTGGCAATTGGTGTTGTTCCTGGTAGCAGATGAATTCTAAATTCGACTTCCCTGTCTGGCGGTAGTCCTAGTAATTCTTCTGGAAATACCTTTGGAAATTGAGATACTACAGGGATATCTTTTAATTCTTTTCCCTTAGTGTTAATGATTATGGAAATCATATACACTAGTAATCCTTTTCTTGCACAACTTACAGTTTTCATCACAGAGATGAATTTTGTACATCTAGTTGGCTTATCCCCTTTAATTGTGATCTTTTCATCTCTTGGTGAATTTACTTGTATTGACTTTTGATCACATAGAATACTGCCTTTATTGGCTATTAACCAATCCATTCCTAATACAAAGTCAAATCCTGCCAGATTCATTGGGTACAGATTTGCAATAAAATTTTGATTTAAAATTTCTATTCTTGCTCCCTGCAAGACTTTAGAAATTTTAATGGTTTCTCCATTTGCTGTTTCTACCAGACATTCTTGTTGAAGTTTAGTTAATGGTTGGTTGAGAATTTTGCAAAATTAAGTATTAATAAAACTTTGGTTCACACCAGAGTCAAATAATACTTTAGCAAAAAATCATTAACTAAAAACGTACCGGCGATCACGTCCGGGATCATCTTTGCTTCTTCTGCAGTTAGAACAAATGCTCTAGCATTTTTAGTAGTTTTGTTGTTCGTGGCCAGAGCTAGTTTCGGACAATTCGGCTTAATGTGCCCCTTTTCTCCACAGTTGAAGCATACTCCATTACTAGGTTTCTTCCTACAATCTTCTTCCTTGTGTCCTGGTATCTTGCAGTAGTTGCAGTAGGTGGAGCATCTCCCAGAATGCTTCTTCTTACAAGCTTTACAGTAAGGTGTAGAGGTAGAACCTATATTTTCCCACAGTTGGAATTACCGTAACGAAATTCTTGGGTAAGTCTTTGAGCTAGGTTCCTCCTCTGGTTTTCTTCTTGTGTACGTACCAATTCATCAATCAAGGTGTTTGCTAGTTCTACAACTTCTTCTATAGTTGGTGGTTGATGTGCGTGAATTAAATATATTTTTAATTGAGTTTTTGTTCACACAAATTTCGTTTTAAAAATGGTTTTTCACCTAGAAACTAACTACACACACAAAAGGGCAAGTGTACCCCTCAGGTGGTAATATAGCTAATCGGTAAGAACCGGGTATCAATCCGTGGATACGATGTCTCGATACTAAACTTTTGCTACTTCAAAGCCTTTTCAATTGATTGGGTTGATTTTTCTAACTTAGCATGCAAATAAATAAACTACTAAAAATTCTAACAAAGAATAATATCTAAGAAAGGGTTGCCTAAACTAAGTATCCACTAACTCATAACAAAGAGGAAGGAGGTTGTGATGACGCAAGCTCTAAATTCAACTAAGTCCCCAATCAAGGCTTCCTAGTCTATAATTCTTAGGAAAACTAAAAATGAATTAACATTCTAATCACCTAAAAATTATTCTTTTAAGCTCACTTGCTAAGTTGATGTTAATCTTTAATAATGAGTTATTTGTTTGTCAAAACTCCTAACTCTACAAATTAGGGAAAACTAATATGAAAAACACACTAATCACCCTCACTTGGTTTTAAGTAGTTGGCACTATCACCATGTTCTTGATATGAACCACAAGAATGGTCATGCTAGCTAACAATTTTGGCCTAAATCATCAAACTAACAAGAACACAAACTATAGAATCCATATAAACATACTCGTGATCTTTCCAAATCTAGATGCAAGAATTAACACATATGCTCAAATCATCATTCAATCACATTAGCAATCACCATTCCTAGTTTCATGCTATGAATCATACTAACAAGTTAACAAGATTCAATAATCATAATCTTTACATGGGCTTTCCAACACAACATGTAAATACTTATGAGCAAACATTCAAGAACAAGAACTTTAAGCATACACATGAACTCCAAGAACAAGACTAAATACCAACATGAAGATTAACAAGAACAATCATCACATCTATTTCCATGTTATCACATATTCATTAGCTTCAACAAAGTTTAGACAACTCAAATGTTTAGCCCATAAGGCTCATGGCTACCAAATCAAGTGCAAAGAAACATAAATTGTTCATAATGTATAAGCTAACCAAGTTAAAGACAAGATTAAAATGATGTTTGAGTAGATCTTCAAGTGATTTAGTCCTCTTCAAGGCTCCCTCTTGGCTCCAACAAGCTTCCAAGACCAGATTCTTGAGAGAAAAAGTCACCAAAATGCTCCAACTCTCTTGCAAATGAGCTAGGAACTCGTATTTAACCTCTGGGCGTTTGGCACTACCATGCCACCTTTTGGCACGGTCGTGCGTGGCAAGTGTCAGAACCACTTTCTTGATTATTGACCAAGTATGCTACCATTTTTGGAAAAATCGCGCTCAAAAGTTCGCGAGGTGGCACGACCGTGCTCGGACATGGTCTGGTCGTGCCAGCCGATAGTGCTCGACTATAATTGAAACGATCTCGGAAACACGCTGATCTGGGGCTCAAATTGACCTGGCACGGTCGTGCCAGTGTTTGGCACGGTCGTGCGACCCTTGATTTTGATGGTGCTTGTGCTGGATGCTGGTGCTGATCGAGAGTGCCGATGTCGGAATGGCTGGCACGGTCGTGCGCCTGGGTGGCACGGTCGTGCCGTATCTGGCAGTTTGCTGGAATGTTCCGTTTTCGCTCGATTTTGCTCCAAAAGCCTTCGTTTCATCACCGGGCCGAAGCCCGGACCTGTATTTTCACAAACAACTCAAATGAGTACCAAATCAATGAAAATACAAAGAGTTTTGGCATAAACGGGGCGTATTTGACGTTTAAAAGATGTATAAATTCTTATACATCAAACATCCCCACACTTGAACTTTGCTTGTCCTCAAGCAAACTAATATCAACGAAACTCTCTAAATGGCAATCATCTCAACTAGCATTTCATAAGCACAAACAAATAACTCGGGTCAAAACAATCAAGGAGTGCTCGATATAAAGATAGAACCGAAAAGAAATATATAAAATATGTTTATGAGCAATGGTCCATCTTAGAAATCCCTACAAGTTCACCATGCATCCTCACAATGTTCACACACACTCGGCTAAATATAGGTGCACATACAATTTGTGGAGTATGTTTAGAACACTCGATGCCAAGACGATAACTATGCGATATCATAAGCTTGTGGAAGGATCAAATTTAATCACTCTGCAAAAATAAAGCATAAATCATAAGCTTGTGGAAGGATCAAATTTAATCACAAAGAAACGAACGGGAAAGGCTCAAATTAGTTTAACTAGGGGAATGATTTGGGTTGGGAGGTGAGTAAAAAAAAAATGGCTAAAATAAAAAGGTTTCCTAATGCCTCAATCACTTCTATGCTTGACTTCTTGCTTTGTGGCCTCGAAATGCATACCTAACACAAGTTCTAAATCGCAAAAGTTATCCGGCTCACTCAATCTTTGCCCGCAAAAACATGAGCAAAAATAATTCTAAAGCTATAAGGCTAAAAAATAACTCACGGAAACGGGCGTATTGGGTAAATATGCAAGGCAAACAAGTAGGTCAATCGCTTGATTTTTTCATGCTCAATTTTATACAAAAAACATGTTACTTGACGGTTTTCCTTACATGAGCGAACCCCCTTTTTACGTTTACCCTTATTTATTTATCAAAAATTTTGGTGCTTATTTCGATACTTATGTTGATTTGATTAATATGCCACAAAAAATGTTAAAAGAGAGCTTTGCATCATTATTATTATTATTGTTGTTATTATTATTATTATTTTATATATATATATATATATATATAACAACAAAGCTCAAGCGATAGACCACCTCCCCACACTTGAATTGTACATCGCCCTCGATGAACAACAAAAAATTGAATAAGCAATGGAAATGCGAATTCAATACAAATAAAGGAAGGTAGGAACACGAAAACTCCCCTGAAACAAAAAGCTAGAATCGGAGCAATATGAAGTAAAAAAGGGCATCCACAACGAACTACCAAGCCATCCACCAAGCCAACATCTCATCGTTTATTCAAAAGAGTTTGAACCAACACTGCACATATAGCAAACAAGATCAAATTCACAAGAATATTACCCAACCCATTTTTCCCTTGCCTTTGTTTATTAATTTAACCACTACTAAAGCAATAAAAACTAACACCTACGACGGAGGGGTGTACGTACGACGGAAAATGGCACACCCCTCAAACACGAAATGATGATAAAAATACGAGATGGAAAGAGGACTAAGACCTCCCGCCGGATCCCGAAGGACCGGCGTCGCTCCTGCGATCAAATCTGGATCTACGCGCAAAATGTGGCGGCGGCTGTGTGTACGGATGGTTGATTGAGTTCGCGATGTGCTGCTGCGAACCAAACAACCAGTCCATGCTGCGTCGGGACTGCTCGTACATCTCTTCCAAGAAGTTACCCTGCCTGTGTTGCTCCGCGCGAATCAGATCGACATCTCGCCTCACCTCTTACTGGCCTAATTCCAGCCCGTCCATGCGCCTCCACAAATCTATCCCTGACGGCTCGTAAGGACCGTAAGTGCCATAAGCGCCATGCTCATAACCTCCACCACCAAATCCACCATACACGTTTTCCCAGTTCGGACTATCAAACCCCTGTCCAATCTGCAATTGGGGGCCCGCTCCTCCAGCGGCCCCTTCCTGTCCCTGAACTGGAATGTCGTGCATGTGCATGTCATGATCTCCACCATCACCACCCTCATCGTCATCATCCGCCTCTTCATCAACCGGCAACGGGTCCCAAATCCTTCCCATTCTGTCCACAAGCTTTGGGACCCCGTTTACTCTGCGAATCAGGTGCATTGAATTTAGCTGCTGCATATCGAGGAGGCCATAGTCACAGGCTTCGGTCAAATTGTTTAAGGAAACCCGATAGTAGTTGGCAAGTTTTGTAGCAAAGGCCCCTCCGCAGATGCGCGATGCGGGTGTCGAACCAATACCGCGAAAAATCGACTCAGCCACGCTGACGGCTAAGTTGCAATGCGAGCCGGATATGATGCAGTAAAGGTGGAAAAGGTCGCGGGTGGTGATATTTCCCGTGCTGTCACCCCGACCTCCAATGACGTGGAATATGGCGCGCTCAATGACCCGGTGAAGTGGGTCGAGGATCCATGTAGCTTTGGCTTTCTGAGGGTCCCAAATTCGACCCGGCACAGTAATTTGATTCCAAAAGGCGGCCCTGTCTGTGTCTGGCTCCCAATCTTGTAAACTCTCATGAAATAATTCTGAATCTATCTCATCTTCCGTATACAGCCCCAAAACCACAGCGAATCGGCTGATCGATTGGTGATGCCATTTCCTTCCCAATCAAAACTTGACACCAACATTTTTCTCATAAACATCTGGGCATGGAAAGGTGAACCGGAACGATGCGAAAAACTCAATCACCAATTCTATATACTGCGGTTCTGCTATCTCAAAGAGGCGGGACCAAGGAGGTGTCATGAGATCATCAAACCGCTCGGTCTGTCCGAGCAAGTCTAAATCAACCCTTTGTAATCTCCTCATGGGCTCAATTAGGTGCCGTCGAGCCCATAACCGCTCCACCTTCGGGATACAGTACCCTTCCCTGGCATTGTTTGAGAACCGCAAGTAAGGGTGATCCATCTGCAAAATTTAGACAAGATTAATCAGCAGCCAAAACAAACAGACAAAATTTCGGGACTGGATAATATGGCACGGTCGTGCCACCATATGGCACTACCGTGCGAGACCTGCAAATCAGTGATTATGAAGTTTTCTGGGAATTTTATGAAGTCTGGGTTTTTATTCCCAGGAGCACGACCGTGCCATCCCTCGGCACTATCATGCTCGGCCGTAAACGGCTCGGCTCTGAACCAATTTTTGGGTGAAGCACTGTCGTGCCACCATATGGCACCCTCGTGCCGGACCGATTTCCTGCACTGATCTGAGTGATTTTTCGAGAAGCACGATCGTGCCGTCCTATGGCACCCTCGTGCCACGTTGAAGATCTGGGAAAAATTATGAAGATCCGACGAATTTTATGAAGAGCACGATCGTGCCGTTTGAATGCACCCTCGTGCCGTCTTGAATTTCTGGAAAATTTATGAAGTTCTTATGAATTTTTGAAGATCACGATCGTGCCATAGCAGGCCACGACCGTGCGTGTCGGAACCCAGCCTCGAAAAATCGCCCAAAACACCCCCGAAACCCCGATTTCTTCAACTTTTTGTTTAGGGGTTTTGTAAACCGGACCATTGTGGTTCAAATCGACAAAAAAACACTGAAAACGGGCTTGAATCGGGTGATTTAGACCAAGCCCTAAAAACCTAAAGAAACTAACTATGAAGAACATGAAGAACATACTAACAAAGACTCTACAAACTAACAAGAAAAAGGAGAGATCCGTACCTGGAATGATTGCTGGGATGAAAGAATTCTTGGAGGAAGCTAGGAGATGCAAGAATCCGTGAGTGCTTTGAAGTGGGTTCAAGGAAGAGGATGAAGTTATGAAGAAAAAGATGGAGGTGGTTGAGTTTATTCAAATTAGAGCCATTATTGGACTGCAAAAGTTGTCTGGTGGTGCCAGACTTTGGTGATAGTGCTGTATTTTCGAAATTAATTTTTAATTTTAATTTTTTTTTGTGAAGAATGGAAATCATATGAACAAAACTCCTTGAACCCGGGGCACACACGAAGCATCTCCTACCAAGAAAAAGAACCGAACTAACATATACCTGAGAGCCGGCAACAAGCTCTAACATCCCTCGCGACCAGAACGAACCGCAACCTGAAAAGAAATAGACAACCACACACAAAAATAATAACAAAAATAATAAAAACACACAGACATGCTAAGTTTATTTACGAGTCTTCAGCTAGACTCACCACCCCAAATTCATTTGTTCCTGGGGTGGAGGATAACAACCTCCTCGCTCGGGTCAACGGGCCCTCCAACATAAGCCTTTAACCTATGCCCGTTGACTTTAAACAACCGGCCATCCTCATGGCCTATCTCAACGGTCCAGTAAGGAAACACTGACCGTACAGTGTAGGGACCCGACCACCGAGATTTAAGCTTGCCAGGGAACAACTTGAGACGTGAGTTGTACAACAACACACGATCACCCACTCGGAATTCTTTCTTGTCCTTCAAGCGGGCGTCATGCAGCGTCTTAGTACGTTCCTTGTACAGCTTGGAGCTTTCATACGCATCGTGCCTAAGCTCCTCAATCTCATGAATCTGCACAAACCTGTTCTCACTCGCAGCAGCCATGTCAAGATTAACTGTCTTCAAAGCCCAGTATGCTTTGTGCTCGAGTTCAACAGGAAAATGGCAAGACTTCCCATAGACCAATTTGAACGGTGTGGTGCCTATAGGAGTCTTGTAGGCTGTCCGGAAAGCCCACAGTGCATCATCTAATTTCTCGGACCAATCTTTACGGCTAGAATTAACCGTCTTCTCCAGAATCCGCTTGATACCCCGATTAGTAACCTCAACCTGTCCGCTTGTCTGCGGATGATATGGTGTAGAGAATCGATGTTGCACACCATATCGGGACAATGCTTTCTCAAGCTGTGCATTACAGAAATGCGTCCCACGGTCACTAATCAACGCTTTCGGGGCACCGAAGCGAGCAAACAACTTTTTCAAAAACCTCACCACTACCCTCGCATCGTTAGTGGGCAAAGCTTGTGCTTCATCCCACTTTGAAACGTAATCAACAGCGACTAGGATATAGCGGTTGCCAAAAGAAGTCGGAAAGGGGCCCATAAAGTCTAGCCCCCATACGTCAAAAACCTCACAAACTTGAATGTCGTTTTGTGGCATCTCATGGCGTGCAGAAATGTTGCTCGCCCTCTGGCAAGCATCACAGGACCTCACCCACTCGTGGGCATCACGGAAAATAGTCGGCCAAAAGAATCCGGCATCAAACACCTTCCTCGCTGTGTTGTTCGCTCCGTGGTGGCCTCCCGTGGGTCCTTCGTGACAGTGGCGTAAAATATAACTCGCCTCGTCACCATGCACGCATCGGCGGATCATCCGATCCGCTCCTACCCTAAACAAGTAAGGTTCATCCTAGAAGTAATGCTTGACATCCGCAAAGAACTTTCGCTTCTGCTGATGGGTCATCCCCTTGATCAGGATGCCACTAGCTAGGTAGTTTGCAAAGTCAGCAAACCATGGGGAATCATCACTAGTCTCGATCCTCATGAGGAACTCGTGGGGGAAATTGTCATTGATGTTAGGCCCACGAGATTCCTTTTCCTCGGAATGCTCAAGTCGAGACAAATGATCGGCTACCAAATTCTCAGCCCCTTTTTTATCACGGATTTCAATTTCAAACTCTTGCAGCAACAAAATCCAACGTATCAATCTCGGTTTCGCATCCTGCTTGCTGAAAAGATACCGAAGGGCTGCATGATCCGTGTACACAATGGTCTTGGAAAGGACAAGATAAGACCGAAACTTATCGAAGGCAAAGACCACCGCTAGGAGCTCTTTCTCTGTTGTGGTGTAATGCTCCTGAGCGTCATTCAAGGTCTTGCTCGCATAGTAAATCGGGTGAAAGTGCTTATCTTTCCTTTGACCCAAGACAACCCCGACTGCGAAGTCACTCGCGTCACACATCAACTCAAATGGCAACTCCCAGTCGGGAGCGACCATGATCGGGGCATTCACCAACTTCTCCTTCAACAGCTCGAATGCCCGAAGGCATTCATCGGAGAAAACAAACTGGGCATCCTTCTTGAGGAGCTGAGTCATGGGACGGGCGATTTTGGAAAAGTCCTTTATGAATCGCCGGTAAAAACCTGCATGACCTAGAAAACTCCTAATAGATTTCACGGATGTGTGAGGCGGGAGCTTTGAAATAGTCTCGACTTTGGCTCGGTCAACCTCGAGCCCCGCCTGTGAAATCTTGTGCCCAAGCACAATGCCCTCCTTCACCATGAAGTGGCATTTCTCCCAATTCAACACAAGGTTGGCTTCTTCACATCTAGCCAACATCTTTTTCAGATTCCCGAGACACTGATCAAAAGAACTCCCAAACACAGAAAAATCATCCATGAAAACCTCCATGGAGTCCTCGATCATGTCGTGAAAAATGGCCACCATACACCTCTGAAATGTGGCCGGGGCATTGCACAGTCCAAAGGGCATCCGCCGGTAGGCGAATGTGCCATAGGGACATGTGAATGTCATTTTCTCCTGATCCTCAGGAGAGATGGGAATCTGAAAATAACCCGAAAAGCCATCGAGGAAGCAGTAGTACATCCTGCCCGACAACCTCTCCAACATCTGATCAATGAAAGGAAGTGGGAAATGATCCTTCCTCGTGGCATCATTGAGTTTGCGGTAGTCAATGCAAACTCTCCATCCGGTGACAGTACGAGTAGGAATCAACTCGTTTTTCTCATTAGTCACCACTTTCATGCCTCCTTTCTTCGGGACTACCTGTACAGGGCTAACCCATGGTGAATCAGAGATCGGGTATATCAAACCTGCATCAAGTAGTTTGATGACCTCTTTCTTCACAACCTCCAGCATGTTGGGGTTCAAGCGCCTCTGATGCTGTACCACAGGTTTAAAGTCCTCCTCCATCAAAATCTTATGGGTACAAAAGGATGGATTGATCCCTTTTATATCCATAATCTTCCAAGCAATCGCCTTCTTGTGCTGCTTCAGGACTTCAAGCAATCGATCCTTCTCTTCCTTCGACAATTCGGCAGAAATGATGACGGGCAGATGAGTCTCGCCCTCCAAGAAAGCATACTCCAAATGATCTGGAAGCTCCTTAAGCTCAACCGAAGGTGGATCCTCAATAGAAGGGCGTACTTTAGGCTCAGCAACGTGATCCACAACCTCAAAAACCTCGGGACATGGGGGAGACGCGTGACCTATCAGACAGGTCACCTCCTCGACTAATCGGTCCACCCTAGGTGAACTAAAATCCTCCCCTCCTAGCAGCTGTGTGTCCACAACATCCTCCTCGAAAGTAGCATGTAGATGATCACTCACATATGTATCGATAGTCTCAATGAAGTAGAGTGTATCATCCTGACTTTGTGAGTGTTGCATGGATTTCCCAATGCCAAAGGTAACCTCCTCATCATCAACCCTAAGAGTAAGTCTACCGGTGCAGACATCAATCAAGGCTCTCGCAGTGGCTAAGAATGGGCGACCTAAGATAAGTGGAACATTTTTGCCCTCATCCATGTCTAGAATCACGAAATCGACAGGAAAGACAAACTTGTCGATTTTCACCAGCATATTCTCAACTATGCCTCTAGGATACTTCACTGAACGGTCGGCTAGCTGAATGCTCATACGAGTCGGCTTGGGCTCTCCCAAGTCTAGCTTGGCAAAAACCGCATATGGCATGAGGTTTATGCTAGCTCCAAGATCAGCTAAAGCATTGCTGACTGACAAACTACCAATCAAACAAGGGATAGTGAAACTCCCAGGATCATTCATCTTCTTCGGTAGTTTGTTCTGAAGAACCGCTGAACACTCCTCATTCAAGGTCACCTGCGAAAGCTCCTCAAGTTGTTTTTTTGTTGGATAGGATATCCTTCAGAAACTTGGCATACTTAGGCATTTGAGCAAGTGCCTCAACAAATGGTAAATTTATATGAAGTTGCTTAAAAAGCTCGAGGAATTTACCATAGTGTTCTTCCATTTTCTGCTTCTTCAACCTCCCTGGATATGGAATGGGAGGGACATACTCTCTCACTGGCTCCTTGGGTCGTGCGGTACTTGCTAGGACTCGCCTCTGTTGCACCTCACCCGGAGACTCACACTCAATCTCCTCATCAGCCTCATCATCATCAACCGGCTTTGCTGGAACAGCCGGAGGGATGGGCAGAGCGGTCTTGCCGCTTCTCAACGTGATGGCCTTCGCAGTAGCATTTGGGTTAGGCTCTGTGTTGCTCGGAAGGCCCCCCTGTTGTCTCTCAGACAACATCTTGGCAATCTGGCCAACTTGGTTCTCAATGGTCTGCATGGAAGCCTTTTGGCTTCTCAGCTCATTCTCGTGCCTCGTGAAACGACCGTCATACTCCTTAAAACGCTTCTCATTCTCGGCCTTTTGAGTGTTCTGACCGGCTAAGATCTGGCTAAGCATATCATGCACACTAGGCTCGCTGGCGGGAGGTCCCTGCTGAGGTCGAGATGGACCATATGCTCCATGAGCTGGAGCTGGGGGACGTGGAGCAAATCCGGGTGGCTACTGATTGGAAGCATCGGGCCTCCAACTGAAATTTGGGTGATTCTTCCACCTCGGATTATAAGTATTGTTGTAGGGATTATTCTGAGGACGGTATTGGTTTCCCATAAAATCAACATGCTCGTGTGACATCTCTCCCGTCTGAAAATTGCCTACCTGATATGCTCCCCCACTCGAAGAACCTCTCGAGTGCATTTCCATCACTCGATCAAATTTCGAAGATAAGGCATCCATACGTGCTGTCATGGCCGTGTAGTCGTCCACATGATAAACTCCCTGCCGAGAACTCTTACCTCTTGGTGGCTGTTGCGTCCGATTTTTCGCGGCACATTTCTCCAAAATCTCAAATGCCTCGGTGGCATTTTTAGTGCCGATATCTCCACCTGAGTATGTATCAACCATCATCTGTCCCTGACTGTCCAAACCACGGTAGAAGATCTGACATTGTTGCCACTTGGGCAACCCGTGATGTGGGACCTTTCTCATAAGCTCTTTGAAACGCTCCCATGCCTCGTAAAAGGACTCGTCCTCGTCCTGACAAAAGTTCAGAATCTTGGTTCTCAACCGAACAGTTTTCTCTGGAGGGAAATATTTCTGAATGAACTTCTCAGCTAATTGATTCCATGTAGTGATAGATCCAGCTGGAAGTGAAAGAAGCCACTCCTTGGCTCCATCCCGTAAAGAAAACGGAAAGAGCCGAAGGCGGATAGCATCCGGTGATGCATCACGAATCCTAAATGTGGCACAAACCTCTAGAAACCTCGCAATATGAACACTAGGAACTTCGTGATCCTTGCCATAAAACTGCACCGCATTCTGCAACATCGATATGGTGCCAGACTTGATCTCGAAATTATTATTGTCAATCGTCGGTGCATTGATGCTCGCAGGTAAACCCTCAAGTGACGGTTTTCCAATTTCGTTCAAAATCCTATTATCCTCTTCTTCCGCCATGTCTACTTGAACCTCGTAGAATGTGTCGTCTCCTCCCGCGTCTACCTCGATCGCCTCGGCTACCAAGTGAAACCGCTCCCGCAGCCTCCGGTGAAGATCACGCTCCGGCTCCGCTGAAGGCTCAACGATATCAGCAGCGGGGGTTGAGGACATGCACGACCTGTAGGGAATAAGGAGGAGCACAATGCACGAAATATATACAAAAACAAAAACCACTAGCAACTAATCATTTTTTTTTTCAAATAGTCAAGTAAAGGCAAATAAAACAAGTAGACAAAAACTTTTTACACTTTTCACAATGGCTAAATAAGCAACTCGAATCGTTTTCAAGAAGACCGCATCCCCGGCAACGGCGCCAAAAACTTGATGTGCGTGAATTAAATATATTTTTAATTGAGTTTTTCTTCACACAAATTTCGTTTTAAAAATGGTTTTTCACCTAGAAACTAACTACACACACAAAAGGGCAAGTGTACCCGTCAGGTGGTAATATAGCTAATCGGTAAGAACCGGGTATCAATCCGTGGATGCGATGTCTTGATACTAAACTTTTGCTACTTCAAAGCCTTTTCAATTGATTGGGTTGATTTTTCTAACTTAGCATGCAAATAAATAAACTACTAAAAATTCTAACAAAGAACAATATCTAAGAAATGGTTACCTAAAATAAGTATCCACTAACTCACATGTGACAACAAAGAGGAAGGAGGTTGTGATGACGCAAGCTCTAAATTCAACTAAGTCCCCAATCAAGGCTTCCTAGTCTATAATTCTTAGGAAAACTAAAAATGAATTAACATTCTAATCACCTAAAAATTATTCTTTTAAGCTCACTTTCTAAGTTGATGTTAGTCTTTAATAATGAGTTATTTGTTTGTCAAAACTCCTAACTCTACAAATTAGGGAAAACTAATATGAAAAACACACTAATCACCCTAACTTGGTTTTAAGTAGTTGGCACTATCATCATGTTCTTGATATGAACCACAAGCATGGTCATGCTAGCTAACAATTTTGGCCTAAATCATCAAACTAACAAGAACACAAACTATAGAATCCATATAAACATACTCATGATCTTTCCAAATCTAGATGCAAGAATTCACACATATGCTCAAATCATCATTCAATCACATTAGCAATCACCATTCCTAGTTTCATGCTATGAATCATACTAACAAGTTAACAAGATTCAATAATCATAATCTTTACATGGGCTTTCCAACACAACATGTAAATACTTATGAGCAAACATTCAAGAACAAGAACTTTAAGCATACACATGAACTCCAAGAACAAGACTAAATACCAACATGAAGATTAACAAGAACAATCATCACATCTATTTCCATGTTATCACATATTCATTAGCTTCAACAAAGTTTAGACAACTCAAATGTGTAGCCCATAAGGCTCATGGCTACCAAATCAAGTGCAAAGAAACATAAATTGTTCATAATGTAATAAGCTAACCAAGTTAAAGACAAGATTAAAGTGATGTTTGAGTAGATCTTCAAGTGATTTAGTCCTCTTCAAGGCTCCCTCTTGGCTCCAACAAGCTTCCAAGACCAGATTCTTGAGAGAAAAAGTCACCAAAATGCTCCAACTCTCTTGCAAATGAGCTAGGAACTCGTATTTAAACTCTGGGCGTTTGGCACTACCATGCCACCTTTTGGCACGGTCGTGCGTGGCAAGTGTCAGAACCACTTTCTTGATTATTGACCAAGTATGCTACCATTTTTGGAAAAATCGCGCTCAAAAGTTCCCGAGGTGGCACGACCGTGCTCGGACATGGTCTGGTCGTGCCAGCTGATAGTGCTCCACTATAATTGAAACGATCTCGGAAACACGCTGATCTGGGGCTCAAATTGACCTGGCACGGTCGTGCCAGTGTTTGGCACGGTCGTGCGACCCTTGATTTTGATGGTGCTTGTGCTGGATGCTGGTGCTGATCGAGAGTGCCGATGTCGGAATGGCTGGCACGGTCGTGCGCCTGGGTGGCACGGTCGTGCCGTATCTGGCAGTTTGCTGGAATGTTCCGTTTTCGCTCCATTTTGCTCCAAAAGCCTTCGTTTCATCACCGGGCCGAAGCCCGGACCTGTATTTTCACAAACAACTCAAATAAGTACCAAAATCAATGAAAATACAAAGAGTTTTCGCATAAACGGGGCGTATTTTACGTTTAAAAGATGTATAAATTCTTATACATCAGTGGTCTAGCTGCCTTGACTACATGTCTAATCTCACTAATTAATCCCCAGATGTAACGAGAGATTAACACTTGTTCTGGTGATGCTAGAGTTGGCACTATTCTAACATATTCAAAGAATGTAGTAGTGTAACCCTTGCTATCTACTCTAGTCATTCTTAGGTTTAAGAATTTATTAGCTATCTGCTCCTTTTCATTAGGAGGACAGAATTTCCTTTCCACCATATTCTTAAACTCAATCCATTCCATACTATATACCCTGTTACTTCCCCTAGACTGGAGGATAGTGTTCCACCATTCTAGAGCTGCATTCTTAAACAGATTGGAAGAAAACATTATCTTATCTTCTTCTGCCCACTTGCTTATTTTTAAGACTGCTTCAGTCTTTTCTAACCAGCGTAGAGCTGCAATGGCTCCTTCATTGCCCGAGAATTTTATTGGTTTGCAGGACCAGAATTCTTTGTAAGAACAACAATAAGACATGGTTCTTCTTCTTTTTGGAATTGGCAATTGAAGAAATGGCCCATTGTTCACGTTGTGTTCAGGTTCAGTATGGGTTCGCTTACTTCCACTATTATTGTTATTATTATCCGCTTCCCTAACATGTCGGATAATAGATGGCAGAGCATCTCTAATTCCTTGGGATACTATATGTCGGATAGCACTGTTATTTATCTGGTTTTCTTTATTCTGGTTTTCCTGATCATTGTCGGCCATCTGGATTTTAAACATTTACCAAGTATTAATATCACAAAATAATATTGAATACGAATAATCACACAACAACACATTGATCCAAAATCATCGTCATTGCGACCTTTACTCTATTTTATATTATGCATCTATATTTATTACAAATACAACTGGAATTGAAATTACAATACTAGTATGCATTAATAATTATAGGGTTATCTATCTTAGTTTGGAAAATATTATATATATATATATATATATATATTATTATTATTATTATTATTACTACTACTGATAGGGGTTTATCCAGAATTGCATATTATGCTCGTCATATTTCCAGACGAGTCGTTCCCCTGTCTGTCTCATCCTCTCACTTCCTTCTAGGATCTCCTCACCAAAGGTTCGGAGTTCCTGTAGGTTCTCAGTATTCATGGGTGGGGCTGGGGCTGGTATCGGGTCAGGAAACTGGGGCATGGGTTCTTCCTGAGGGTACGGGTTCTCTAGAATTTTCCTGATATATTGGTCATTATCATAATAGGGGTCTAGAGGGTCAAGGTCTGGGTAGGGTCCTACTAGATCTTGCATGGGCTCTTCTATTAGGATTGGGTAACGTTGCTGGTAATCCATGTGGTCGTCAAACCACGGGTCATAGTCTGGTGGAGGGGGTGCTGAGATTCTAGGGATTTCAGCTGGGTCTAGGTCGGGTAGTGGGTTCTGGTTAGCTGGGTCAATCTCTACTTCCATGGATTGTGTTGGAAATAACTGCAGTGGTTGTGGTGCTATGAGTTGTTCTAGATTTGGGTCTGCAGCGGTAGTAGCTAATATGTGAAAATTAGCTAATCTCCTATTGAGTATATCCAAGGTTTGAACATTCATTTCTCTATTGGCCGCTGCTAAGGCCCTTTACTGCTGTAACTTTTTCATCCTCTTTCTACGTTCGTGAGCTCCTCTGCTGAACCATCCTCTCTTCTTGGGAGGGAATGGTTCTTCATATTGTGCCTTGAACACGAAAATTCCTTCTTCGGTATCAGCCGAATACCTCGAGGGGGTAGACTGTGAAGAGGTTCCTTCGTTCCTAGGAGAGTTGGACAACTGACGGTAAGCATCTAAAGGTCCTTGATCACTCATACTGTAAACTAACAAATTGTCAAATAACCCAAAATGATAATATACACGTATGCACATAACTTCATTGATTATTTCCATACAACATTTATAATTTCAATGTCAGCAGAACACTTCTTTAGCTGAAACCAGTGGCTAAGCTCTGATACCACCTTCTGTCGCAACCCCGACCCCTGCCTCGGGAGGCGGGCGGTCGCGGCCTACTCAGAGATGGTGGTATCGGTGTTTATCATTATTTGGCAGCGAAAATTTCATCAGGACCGTAGTTAGGAAATATTTTATCAGAGTAAAACACCACAGCTTTATATTAATAAACACATGGTTAAAACCGAAGTTTCTATTACAAACATGTTTATAGGGATAAACCCTATTTTATTGAAGAAAACATCTTTCATTATTAGGTAACTTTTATAGCCACATTTTTCCAAGCCTTCAGTGCTTTCCAGCTGGCTTCTATTTTGCCTTTCACATTTTGTTACATGAAACATGTTTAAAAATATTTTGTCAGTACTGGTGAGTGAATCCCAGTTTAATCAAGACAGGTTTTATCCTTGTACAGTATTGAGGGCAACCAGCAATTACATTTGTTTATTTATTCTACCTTAATTACCACCCATGGTATTGTCCACCCGACTTGTGGTCATGTTACTATTCACAATGTAGTAACAAATTTTGTATACAAAACCCCAACATACCAACGATAATTGTAGAATTAAAAATACTCAATCACTGTTTAATTATCATATAAAGCATTGAGGTTTTGTAAAACAGTTTGCAAAAAGGTTTACAAAAAGGAGATTACTCACATTGCTAGTTTAGACTTTTCCTGGTGTTTTCCTGGTTAAAATATAATAATTTAAACAATGCACATGCGTTAGTATCATAACCCAATATTTACATTAGTAATACCCTCCCCGAGACAGAACTCCAATGACTACGTCGGGCAGAACCTCGACAGCCGTTACGGAGCACTAGATCAATCGGGCAGCGTATCTAATACGTAACCAGGGGTTATAATACTTAGAACAGGGCAGAACTTCGTTAATTAGGGGGGTATTATGCACGAGTATAGTGTATACTATGTAGAAATTGAGAGAGAGATTGAAAGACTGAACGATTTCAAATGAACAGCTGATGGCCTCTATTTATAGTTGTGATCCGCCAGTCTCTCGCTCCCCGCGTAGACTCAAGGGAGTTCTTACGCGACCCGCGACATATGGGTGTTGGGCCTAGCTTTGCTTATTCGTCGGATTTAGCTTTGACACGAGTGAGCCACGTGGCAGCTCTGGGTGCCGCCTGGTGGGTTGGCTGTCGCGCCCCGTATAGGCCGAAGGCTAGGCCTTCGCGCCCCGCGAGCGCAACCAGAATTCTTTTTTTTATTTGATTTTTATAAAATTAAAGGTATTTAGGGTCAAATTTCGTATACGGGGTGTGTTTTGAGGCATATAGGGATGTTATAATTATATTAAGGGTATCGGAAAGTTTTTTAGGAGGGTTGTTATAAGATGTCACGGATCAAACATTAATTGAAAAGGTCCTTCGAAGTTTGCCCACAAGGTGGGATCATGTGGTCACGACAATAGAAGAATCTAAAGATCTGTCAACGCTCACGTTCGATCAATTGATGGGTCATTGCAATCCCACAAGGCAAGGGTTAATCGCAGTTTTGAAAAGGTTAAAGACGAACATGTGTTTCTGGCTCGTGAAGTTGACAATCCGCTCTTGACAAGAGTACGTGGAAGAAGCGGTATGCATGGCCGTGGCAGGGGACGTGGACGATCCGGTGGCTAGATTTGAAAAGATTCGAGTAGTCCTTGCTTTAGCAGCTCAAAAAGGATGGACTGCATATCAATTTAATTTTAAGTATGCGTTTTTAATTGCTGTGCTAAAGGAGGAAGTGTATGTTGTGCAACCACCTTGTTTTGAAATGGAAGGGCAAGAAAATAAAGTGTTTAAGTTGCATAAAGCCTTGTACAGCTTAAAACAGGCGCCAAGAGCATGGTACAGCAGGATAGATGGCTGTTTAGTTCAACATGGTTATAAACAAAGTCAAAGTGAACCCATTTTGTATGTAAAAGGAAGCGGGACAGATGATATGATTGTGGTATGTTTGTATGCGGACGATATTGTGTACACTAGTTCGTCGGAGAAACTACTTCAGAATTTTGACAAAAGATGGTGAATGAATTCGAGATGACAGATATTAGGCAGCTGAACTATTTTCTTGGCTTGGAGGAAACTTAAAGAAAAGATGGTACATTCGTTGGTCAACAGAAGTATGCTCGTGATTTGTTAAATCGGTTTGGTTTGAGTAAGTGTAAAATTGCTACCACTCCGATGAATGTTAATGAAAAGTTACAACTAGAAGATGGAGGAGCGGTTGTAGATGAATATCAGTTTAGAAGTCTAGTGGGTGGTGTCATTTACTTGGCTCATTCTCGTCCCGATATTACGCATGCCGTGGGAGTCATTTCAAGGTTTACGCACAAACCTTCTATAATTCACTTGGGAGCAGCTAAAAGCGTACTGAGGTATGTTGCTGGTTCCATTGATCTTGGTCTTTGGTAACGGAAAACAGGAAGTGTTAGTCTCACTGGGTACACCGATGTGATTGGGCGAGTTATGTGGAAGATAGAAAAAGTACATCAGCAAATTTGTTCTCGATTGGGTCTGGTGTTGTCTCATGGTGCTCAAAGAAACAAGAAGTTGTGGTTCTTTCAAGGACGGAGGCTGAATACATTGCTGCCACTGCTGCTGCTGCTTGTCAGGCTACTTGGCTAAGGAAAATTCTAATAGAGCTTGGACAGGAACAAAAAGCTGCTACACCAATCTTCGGTGTCGCAGAACAACAGCAACAGCAGCGAGCTGTTTCCTGATGTATGCAGGTCCATTACAGACCGTAAGCCTCAAAGCCTTACGGTCCGTAAGGACCTAAGACAGTGTAATACAGTTTTAGCACAACATCTTTACGGACCGTAAGCCAATATGCCTTGCGGTCCATAAGACCTCCTGGCACGCAACAATTTAAATACCTTACGGACCGTAAGCCAATATGCTTTGCGGTCCGTAAGGACTTCCAGAATGTAATATTTGAACATTTGACCCCTTGGTTCAACCAGTTATCGGTATACGCAATATGAGTCACTATCCTTTCGCACAGTGGGGATTAGTTGGATATATGGGACACGTTTCGGCTAACGCACAATAATTGTCCTTCAACTTCCTAGAGTCAGTATTAGTCGGAGATACGGGACATGTTTCAGTGTACGTATAGTGCGGGTCCTTCCTCCATCCACATAGTCAGGATTACTTGGAGGATTGGACACCTGTCGTCACATAGTTGGACAAAAATTTTCAGGGTGTTACACGACACGTGGCAATTATTAAATGTAGATATTAAGGGTATCAATTCAATTTCCAAAATAATTCAATTTGGGGATAAAATCTTTAGTAACCATTTTTTTGATAATTTAAGATATAAAATATTTTCTAACTAGATATACTATCCACCGCGTAAAACCGTGCCGAATAGCACCAATGCCATATCACCACCAGCGACGACCAATACCAAAGTTACGGCATGTTAATGCGACGAAAGTAGATGACATAAAAACGTAGAAAATAATAATTAAGTCAATTTAAGAACCACGCGTTGTAACAAACCTCTCAAATCGGAAAAAAGTAGATGACGTAAAAACGTTGAACCACACACGCACGTTGAGTTAACTCGCAAAATCTAGTACGAAGCATAAAAACGTTGAACCACTCACGCACGTTACGCCGTGCTAACTCGTAAAATTTAAAACAAAACGTAAAACGAAAAACCTGTGAAATGTAACACCCCGAAAATGTAATTCTTTTAATTAAAATGAAAGGTTGGTAATTAAACAAGTGAACTAACTAGGATTTAAAATAACCTAGATAGATAAAAATCTTGTAGTAACTTTTGAGAGGGTTCAAAAGTACTAAACATGAACTAAATGAAAGTTGGGGGACCAAAAGTGATTAAATTGGAAATAATTTTAATAAAACATAAAGTTAAAATCCAAACACACACAAGTGCGTGTGTCTGGATCGATACAAGCAGAGGGCGACCATGGGAGAACCCCACAGCCCTAGTTCTTGTCTAATCTCTCAAATTGAAGGTCCAAATCCATTCTAAATCAAAATCCGAGTCCGAATTAGTGATCTCTACTGAAAAAGGAGTCACAAGGTATGTAAATTTCATGAGAAATCTCTAGTTGAAATTCTGAGTAAACTTATAGAATTCGAAATTGAGGATGCATGTTTGTTATGCAGATGAAATAGGAACATTGTAGTGTCTAGGAGTAAACCCTAGACAAGTATATGTTGAAATCATGCTTGATTCTAGTAAAAATCCATGAACACCATTGTAGGTGATTAGTGGGTTAGGTAGAACATGATAAACACTAGGAATTTGGTGGTTGTTCTAGTGTAAATTGATAATTGTGAAGTGATTTCAGAATTATAGAGGCTAACATTTATGTAAGATAGTTCGATTAATGTAAATTTGGGCTTTATGACAAGTTATGAACTTGTTAATAAATCATGTAAAATTCTGCCCTTAAAGTGTTTGTATAAATGCCTCAAAGAAAGCTTAAAACTGAAATTCCAAGTTAAAACGCATATTTGTGATGTTTCTGAAAACGATGCGATATATGATTTGAAAAGGGTTCTAAACATGCCATGGTTGAACTCTATAGGAAAGGAAGCCGGAGCGTCTAGTGGACAAGCCGGTGGTGAAGCACGATTGAAGGGTTTGCTTTGAAGGTATGTAACTTGATTCGTTACATTAAGTAATTTGATATTAGAATATGTATAGTTGTGTTGTAGTATCGAAGTTGTGTTGATTGTAGCGACAATGTTCGTTACTTGAATTAATAAGTTAAGAATTGACTAGAAATCGTTTGGTAGTCATTATATTGGAGGATTCCAAAGATGAGCCAAACGGGTCGAATAATGGTGTAAATTGTAGTGTTAGTGTTTTAACAGTTAGTATTGGCGATAACAATCACAAGAGCATGAAGCCATGGAATTGGTAATGAGATGCCGGTGATAACAAGCCCCGGATGTTGGGTATAAGGCGCCTTATGTTTACTATTAATACGGTAGCAAAATGGGTGAAAGTAGAATGGGTCGAACAATGGTTTAGTGATTTTTGGTCATTCGGTCCGTAAATCAAATTTTGGGTATGGTAATTGTAATAGTCACGTCGGTAATGAATTTACGGACGTATAGGAAAAAGAATCACCTAAAACGGACCTTCGGATCAAAAGTTATGACCATTTGAAGTTAATTTTGGTGAAATCCAGAGCTGGCAGGAAATGCAGGTCAATAACCTGCACCTGCTAGAAAATGGTCTCCTCCGCGCCATGCGACAGGATCCTTTGGATCGGGCGCGACACGCGGAAGCCGTCGCGACACGCGACAGGTTGAGTGGGTTCTGGCACGACACGCGGCAGGACCAAAACTTAATTTTTTTTTATATTTTGATGCTGGAACTTGTTTATACGCATTATTTCAACGTCAAAACTAACTTTTCAAGTGGTTTTGACCTTAGTTAATGATGGGGACTTTCCGGATGGCGATCAAGCATATTTTGAAGAACCGAACACAAACCTATCAAGCTTCCGCGTTAATTTAACTTGTTTAGACAATGTTTAGAATGTAAACTATTTCACTAATCATGTTTTGAATGTTTAAACTAGTTTAGTAGTTAACTAGTATGTAGCAACTTTAATAATTCAAATTTTGTACTTGTGCTGAAGTAAGGTATCCTTTTATAAAACCACGCGTATTTACAATAGAATTTGAATAGAAATTAGAAGGGTGTTACAAGTTGGTAAACAGAGGTTAAGGTTGTCAACAAAGTGTTCGGTTCAAGCTTGATCGATCGTCCGGTAAGGATTAATTATTTATTTTAGTAGATCTTATCCTATGTAAGTAAAAGAGATGGGAATTAATGTGCACGGGAAGAGTGCTTTAACACACTCAAACCCGGAAAGTGCACTAAATGAGAACGGTCAAAGCAAGTTAGGAACTTGGCTAAACCAAAGTAAATAAAGCTATGTTATAAATGAAATGTTTAATAATTGATGTAAACATTTCAGTTTCAAGATGACGAAAAGGAATGACAATGATCCGGTGCCGGCAAGCACCGAACAAATGAAAGAAATAATTGCCGAAGAAGTGGTAAAGGCAATTGAGGGTAGTCTATCCGGTTTCATAGACAAAATTCAAAACACGGTGTTATCGTTAGTCGAAGAACGAGTTAAAAGGTTGGAAGATAATGTCAACCTTATGAGAGAGAAATCTGGCTTACGTAAGGGATGTTCGTATAAGGAGTTTATGGCGTGTAAACCACCGATTTACAACGGGGAGGTTGACCCGATAATATGCGAAAGATGGCTAAGTGACGTCGAAGGGGTGTTCGAAAGGACCCACTGTGACGTGAGTGATTTTGTTGCTTATGGAACGAGTCAGTTGAGGGGTCAAGCCAAGGATTGATGGGACAACAAAAAGAAAGAGATAGGAGCCGAAGTGGCAAGGGCCATAACATGGGACGAGTTTAAGGTGCCATTCCTTAAACATCATAGTCCCAAGGCAGTCATCAACATGATCAAGGAGGAGTTAATCCAGTTAAGACAAAGGGGTGAAACGATTGATAAAATCATGGGTATATTCATGGATAAGCTGAGGTTCTGTGATGAGTTAGTGACTACGGAGGAGCAAAAGATATATTATTATTATTATAATATGTTAAGTACTGAATACCGGGAGTTTATGACTCCCTCGAAATATGAAACCCTCACGGAAATCATTAACACCGCCCGGGAGCAGGAAATCGAGTTGAAGAAACAAATCGAGAGGGGCGAGCGAAGGGCACAGGATGTGAATCCAAGCCCTACAAAGAAGGCTCGAAGTTGCAAAGTTTGTGGAAAAGGGCACAGTTGCAAAGTTTGTGGAAAAGGGCACAAGGACGAGTGCCGTTTCAAAGACAAGCCGTGTCCCATATGCGGGAAAACGGGGCACACAGCATCTCTATGTACGGGTAAAGTCTCAGTTTGTTACAAATGCTATCAGCCCGGCCACAAAAAGTTTGAATGCCCAGACTTAGTTGGAAAGAAAGACACTAAAGATTCTCCAACAGAAGCTCCAAAGGCGAAGGCCAGGTCCTTCCAACTTACAGCGGCTGAAGCGAAAACAGAACCCGATGTGGTCTCAGGTATATTCGCAATAAACTCGATTCCTGCACGTGTGTTATTTGATACGGGTGCGAATAAATCCTTTATTTCACATGGATTTATTCGACATCCTTTATTTGTATTGACAAAATTATCTGTGCCCTTAGAAGTCGAAATAGGGGACAACAAAAGTTTCATAGTTTATGATATTTGTCAAAGTTGCAAATTAAGTATCGATGATGAGGAATATTTGATAGATCTAATCTCGATGTCGATGGGAGAGTTTCAAGTAGTTGTTGGGATGGATCGGCTATCTCGACACCACACAAAGGTTGTGTGTTTCCGTAAGGAGATAAAGCTAACATCTCCGAGCGGAAAACACTTCACCATCTATGGCGAGAAAGGAGGCAATCCTATAATATGCTCGATGTTGAAAGCTCACAAGCTCATGAAGCATGGATGTAGGGAGTTTATGATATACGCTAACAAACCCGAGAAAGAATCACTGAAGATTGGAGACGTACCGGTAGTACGTGACTTCAAAGATGTGTTTCCGGAAGATCTTCCGGGGATACCGCCCGAACGGGAGGTATAGTTCGTAATCCAATTGGTTCAGGGCGCGAAACCCGTAGCTAAAGCACCATTCCGACTCGCGCCATCGGAATTACAAGAATTGATGTCGCAAATTCAAGACTTGCTCGACAAAGGATTTATAAGGCCGAGTGTGCCTCCTTGGGGCGCACCGGTACTATTCGTGAAAAAGAAGGACGGGAGCATGCGAATGTGTATCGATTACCGGGAGTTAAACAAACTCACGGTAAAGAATCGATACCCGCTTCCGAGAATAGACGACCTATTCGACCAATTACAAGGTGCGAATTGGTTTTCGAAAATCGACCTTAGATCGGGGTATCACCAATTAAAAGTCAAGGAAGAGGATGTACCGAAAACGGCTTTCCGCACGCGATACGGGCATTATGAGTTCCTCGTGATGTCATTCGGGCTGACGAATGCACCCGCGGCTTTCATGGACCACATGAACCGGGTTTGCAAGCCAATGTTGGACAAGTCGGTAATCGTGTTTATCGACGATATTCTGGTGTACTCAAAAAGTGAGGCGGAGCATGCGCGTCACTTACAGGAAGTATTAGAGACACTCAGACGAGAAAGGTTGTATGCGAAATTTTCAAAGTGCGCCTTTTGGTTACGAGAGGTGCAATTCCTCGGCCACATCATAAGTGCCGACGGGATATTGGTGGATCCATCAAAGATAGAGGCTGTGTCGAAATGGAGCCCTCCGAAGAATCCTTCGGAAATTAGAAGCTTCTTAGGTGTAACACCCTTGCTTGTTTAATACAATATTTTATATAAGTTTCGTAAAAATGCATGTTTTTACGATTACACGTAAGTATGTCAATACGAGTTTACTAAAACTTTTACAATTTAAAAGTTAATGAACAACTTAGTGTAATTGAATTCGTCGTTTAAAAGATACGAAGAAACGTCGCACGGAAGCTTTTAACTTTATCGTGTTCGGTTCTTCTTCGAGCTTGATCTTCATCCGGGCACTCTTGGCAATCACCTATGATCAAAACCAACTTAAAAGTTAGTTTTGATAATTAAATAACAAGTTTAAACAAGTTATATGGGTCAAACAAACAAATTTAAACATTTTTCAAGTTCAGGGGGGGCTAGGCGTCACGCCTAGGGGCTAGACGCCCCACCTAGCCCCCTTTTTAGCAGAATGTTCATATTATGTTGCTGCAAATTCCCAGCATGACCCGATTTCACGGAAACGAGCATAACTCTCTCGTTTTTAATCCGTTTTACCCGATTCTTTTCCTACGCGTCCGTAATTTAATTCTCCATCATATGGAGTTAAAATCCAACATCCAACATAATAAATTTTGAGACTTCTAAGCCTTCGACTCGTTACCTTTTTATCGCATTTTAACCCGTTTATGCATTTTATCAAACAAACATATTTGTTTGATTCCTATATCACATACACTTCTTCAAATTAATGTTATCTACCATTTTAGGTTCTAATCACAGGTTTATTATACAATTTAAACCCGTTTTCGCTCGTATGCTTATTTTGACCCGTTAAGGGTATTTAAGCACTTTCGAGCCTAAAATCGCTTTCGATTGCTTCTAGCATTCCATCACCACATTTCTTATCCTATAATCTCCCACCACAACTGTATTTATGGTGGGTTTAATGTGCTGATCTATATAAACCAAATTTTACATCTCGAATCATTATTTTACGGCAAAAAAAACTCAAATAGTGCCATTTGACTAATATAATACCTCTTTCAGCTTCTATACTTATTCTAAGTATTTACCTAATCATAAAACTCGTTTCCAAACAACCTTTAAGGGTTGTTTGTTCAATTTAGCCTACAAGGGCGTTTTGGTCGATTTTGGTCCTTCTTTTACGACGAAGGACTCTCACCAATTATTCGACCAAAATAGCACTTTTAACTACAACATAATTATGCGTACCTGGCTCGGATCAACATATTGACCCGTTTTAATACCTTGTCTTGACTTATTTGTTATTTCATAGCTTCGCTAATTCACGAGCCGTTCATCCTGCGAGCATGAGACTCGACATACACTTATTAGTCGTTATTTGTCAAATGGTATCCATATTACCATTTGATCCCTTTTTACTAGTTTTGGCATACTTATAAAGTAGCCGTTCGAAAACTCATTTTATCTTATTCTTTTCTTGGCTAATTACCGTTCCACCCCGTTTTACCATTTCTATGGTTTCTAACATTTGTTTCCGATTCCGACCCAAATCATTTCGTGTCGGAAACCATATTTTGAATATTATCCCCATTGTATTTATAACTTATAGAATAGATATGTATTCTACAGAAAGGTGTAAGTTTCACTTACCTCTCATCCGGTTTACGCTTTTCGTCTCGTACTTGATTTGTTTGACCTGCTTTCTCCCCAAGCTTCACCTAGCTGGTTAAGCGCCAACTATTATTCATCATTCACAAGGTGGTTAGTTTAATCATGACTTAGTACGATTATTCCACCTTACGCATTTCTATATCTAATTATCATTCATCACATCGTAAGTCAGTTTGACTTTTTAAAAGTCAAATGCCCATTAGTATACTAATTGCATATTCGAGTTCATCAACTAGTTTTAGCATTCTTTAATTACCCGGTAGGCGTTATCTTTAGACTACCATTTTAACCAAAGTTCTAACCACGTTTATCACATTTTAATCACTTTAGTTAGTTCAAGCGATTATCAAGACTAATTTATTCATTCATTTCACAAGAACTATGGGTTCTCATCTATAAGTGAGACCCGTTCATCATATCACTAGCATTCATCATGACACCTTATATAATCAAGTTCTTCATATGAACTAGTAGGTACCCAATTTCACTTAGGCATTACATCGAACACCTTATGAGCATGAAATTTTTACTACTAGAAATCAAGCTCATGACTAACTATTTAACCAAGATTTAAACATCTTTTTACATGTTCATGACAAATCTTCATACCAACAAATCTGGATTTGCTTCATAGAGCTCTAATACACTAAGTTAACAAGGATAATCCTAGTGTTTAACATAATTCTCCAAAACCCACTTGAAACATGAGAGTATGATCATGAATTCACAATCATGAACATCAATTTAACAAATAAATGACTAGGGTTTACTCCTAGACATAGTTTCATCTCTAATTTCATCCAAACAACGAACATGCAAGCTCAGATTCGAATCTCACAAGTTCATCTAAAATTTAAGATGGAACCACATAGTAAAATTTTGCATACCTCATGATCCCTTTACTGAGGTGATCACTAATCTATGCTTGGATTTCGATTCGGAGCAGATTTGAGCCTTCAATTTGGTAAAAATGCAAAAGCTAGGGTTGTGAGGGGAGTCTTGGTCGCCCCATGTGTTCTTGATCGACCAGGCATCCCAAAAATGGGTGTTTGGTGTTTTTTTTATTAAGTTGCAAATTTAACAACATAAGCCCCTCAACTTTAGTTTGGTTTATAATTTGATATTTTGTTCTTTCTTTTAATTACAAGACTTGTACTAGGTTATTTATTTCCTAGTTACTTTATCTTGTTCTCGACCCGTTTATTTTAAGTCCCGTTAAATCTTGGGCCTTTTACTTACTTTGCTTTCTCAAGTATTTCTCATCCTTTTAAATAAATACTAGATTTATTTATTTAAATCCTAAAATTTACCGGGTAAGTTTTACCACTAACTGTACTTTACCCGTCCTGTAGTATTAACGTGGTTTGATTACCAAACCCGTTTTCGGGGTGTTACAAGTCTACCCCCCTTAGAGAGGTTTCGTCCTCGAAACCTTTTCTTACATAATTCATTGAGTTTAACTCAGTATATTCGATCCGAGAAATCCTTTAAACATTAATTATACTTTTATCTAATAGTTAGTATTACCAGAAAAGTATGGTAACATCTTTTTGGTTACTAATTGTCTACATAACTCATACGACATAGTGCAACTTGAAATAACGTAATCTCGTTATTTCCACTAGTTTAGTTAACTTAGCGATATCCATCGCTTTCATATACTATCGAATTCTTTATGAATTCGTTACTTTAACCCGTTTAAAGGTCTTTAGTGAAATCTTTCACTTTTAGCAACAATTTCTTTTATTTTCAAATTTATTTATTCGGTTCAGTTATACCGAATCCACTGCTTACAAGCAAACCAAATTTCTTGATTTGAATTGCTGACCTTAACCGGTCTCACTAACTAGACTTATTAGCCCAGTTACTTTTTACCGCTCGCTTGGTTATAATGTGATTTTACTTCACATTACATTTCCTAACCGTGATCGTGTCACATCATGTTTAATTTATATCAACCTTTCATTTTCGAAAATATCACTTTTCGAATATATCGTCTTGCGCCTATCAGTGTCAAAACTTGAATCTTTCATGCTTACTATTTAAATTCCTATCAGAATTTATATTTGTAAAAACGTTATTTCTTACTAAAACGGAAGTTTTAGTTTTAGGATCTTCTCTTTAACTTTTGTCAATTATCCATACCATGATATTGACAGTCCATAATTTATTCTTTTACAGTCTCAGTTTTATACGGGGATTCTCCATTTATTCCCTCGCTTTGTCTAATTAACCCGTAGGTTTTATCACTTAGTCTATGGGCTATTTTATTAGACTTTCACCTCTTTAAGGCGAGGTCCTTATAATCTATTTCTTTCTAGTCATGACTCGTGGGTCGTTTTAGTCTCGTAGACTTTTCCATTGTTTATAACCACAAAGGTTAGGTTGATCCCGTAGATCATTCCTTACTCATGTCATTCTTAAAATACATGTTTGGTATCAAGGCATCCTGTTTTTGTTTAAGATCATTTATTTTTTCCATGATATTTTCTTTGACCTTGACCGTAGTCTAAGGCTGCATTCGTTTCCTTTCAGACAATTTTCCGACTTTATGACTTCTCACGTCATTTATGCGTCGGTTTATCTTATGCTCACCATTATCCAGTTTACATATACTCGTATTTGATTATGTCCCATTACAAAGGATCATTATTCTTTTGCTTTTAACGCTACCTTTATCCCGCTTGCGTTTACTCATGCCGTTCGGCATGACATTATTTTCGACCCGTTCAACTTTAAAATAGTTGAACATAATTTATTCAAAATTTCTATTTACATTATCTTGTCGTCTTTTAGTTATGACTCAAAACCCGAGTCTTTTAACTTTCCATCCGAGTCCTCGTCTCTCGGTCTACGCATGCGTTTTAATTCCCTACCCATCAACCGGGTGTTTTACCGAAATCGTTATCATGCACCCCTTCCGGTATGCATTAAGACTTCATTTCGATTTACTTGGTCATCTTAGCGAAATCCGTCGCTTTTATTTGACCATGTCCTTTATTCTTTACGTGACCACCATTGGCGGCCTTATTAATTATGAGTGACGATTATCATCGTTATCCTTGCTTTACCACGACTAAAGTTAACAACCTTGATTATCTTTTTCGTGTGGGCAACACCTTTGTTTTTATGACCCGGCGGATCGTCTATACTTTGGTTTTACTTGCCCATTTTGTTCACCATGGTCCCTTCGTCCAAGATGACTTATTTTCGT
Organism: Helianthus tuberosus; assembly: GCA_030545235.1. Taxonomy (NCBI): domain Eukaryota; kingdom Viridiplantae; phylum Streptophyta; class Magnoliopsida; order Asterales; family Asteraceae; genus Helianthus; species Helianthus tuberosus. The sequence continues at coordinate 197,790,291 of CM060424.1, forward strand.
AAATTTTCTTTTGATCATTCATTTATATCATCATTTACATTAAATCTTGTCCCTTATCTCGGGCTCATTATTCTAATGTAATACGCTTCCGTCACCCGGCTGTGCGTTTACATTATTATCAACTATTTTGTTCATTTGTTTCATTTGGGTACTTTTTAATTTGTCCCATTCCCTCGTCCTTACTACATCGGATCTAAATGTGTCCGCTATAAGAAGTTCATGGTATTATATGCCACTACTTACTTGGCCAGAGTAAGCGATTAACACATGACATGCATGACCTTTTTATAGTTTTCACATCACGCCCTATGTAAGTAATGCCTCTATTTGTTTCTCTTGGAACAATATCCCGAATACATTTTCTATTCGGGTTTTTCCGAGTTTTTAATTTATATATGCAACTTTCAATTTCTACGTATTTGTTGCATATTACTATTTGTGCAATTAAATTTAAAATGTGCACCTGGTAATGCTTGCCATAACGGGCTTCTCTTGCCATTAATCTTGTTTGCTATGACCACACGATTTAGGTCCTTGGTGAACATGTTCTTTGGACCGTTCCTTTGTCAAATCCGCGATTTGTTAATTCTCGCTATCTCCATATGCGAGTGTCCTTCAACTAAAACATTTACAACAGTTAGTAATTTCGACATTAATGGATGCCTGTATTATAATACAAGGCTTTTCTGCTATACGCATCAACGCGTGTAATTTCGTTGACTAAATCTATTCTATATCGTTTTTATCGGTGTAACGTGTATTGCACGATAACCATATGTGTTGTTCTCAACACTTTAATCATAATAAACCATTGCACTTACCGGATTTGCGATCAAGTCTCGAACCGAACACACTTTACTTTTTTACCATGAGCTCTGATTACCAACTTGTAACACCCTTGCTTGTTTAATACAATATTTTATATAAGTTTCGTAAAAATGCATGTTTTTACGATTACACGTAAGTATGTCAATACGAGTTTACTAAAACTTTTACAATTTAAAAGTTAATGAACAACTTAGTGTAATTGAATTTTTCGTTTAAAATATACGATGAAACGTCGCGCGGAAGCTTTTAACTTTATCGTGTTCGGTTCTTCTTCGAGCTTGATCTTCATCCGGGCACTCTTGGCAATCACCTATGATCAAAACCAACTTAAAAGTTAGTTTTAATAGTTAAATAACAAGTTTAAACAAGTTATATGGGTCAAACAAACAAATTTAAACATTTTTCAAGTTCAGGGGGGGGGGGGGGGGCTAGGCGTCACGCCTAGGGGCTAGACGCCCCACCTAGCCCCCTTTTTGGCAGAATGTTCATATTATGTTGCTACAAATTCCCAGCATGACCCGATTTCACGGAAACAAGCATAACTCTCTCGTTTTTAATCCGTTTTACCCGATTTTTTTTCCTACGCGTCCGTAATTTAATTCTCCATCATATGGAGTTAAAACCCAACATCCAACATAATAAATTTTGAGACTTCTAAGCCTTCGATTCGTTACCTTTTTATCGCATTTTAACCCGTTTATGCATTTTATCAAACAAACATATTTGTTTTATTCCTATATCACATACACTTCTTCAAATTAATGTTATCTACCATTTTAGGTTCTAATCACAGGTTTATTATACAATTTAAACCTGTTTTCGCTCGTATGCTTATTTTGACCCGTTAAGGGTATTTAAGCACTTTCGAGCCTAAAATCGCTTTCGATTGCTTCTAGCATTCCATCACCACATTTCTTATCCTATAATCTCCCACCACAACTGTATTTATGGTGGGTTTAATGTGGTGATCTATATAAACCAAATTTTACCTCTCGAATCATTATTTTACGGCAAAAAAAATTCAAATAGTGCCATTTGACTAATTTAATACCTCTTTCAGCTTCTATACTTATTCTAAGCATTTACCTAATCATAAAACTCGTTTCCAAACAACCTTTAAGGGTTGTTTGTTCAATTTAGCCTACAAGGGCGTTTTGGTCGATTTTGGTCCTTCTTTTACGACGAAGGACTCTCACCAATTATTCGACCAAAATAGCACTTTTAACTACAACATAATTATGCGTACCTGGCTCGGATCAACATATTTACCCGTTTTAATACCTTGTCTTGACTTATTTGTTATTTCATAGCTTCGCTAATTCACGAGCCCTTCATCCTGCGAGCATGAGACTCGACATACATTTATTAGTTGTTATTTGTCAAATGGTATCCATATTACCATTTCATCCCTTTTTACTCTTTTTACTAGTTTTGGCTTACTTATAAAGTAGCCGTTCGAAAACTCATTTTGTCTTATTCTTTTCTTGGGTAATTTACCGTTCCACCCCGTTTTACCATTTCTATGGTTTCTAACATTTGTTTCCGATTCCGACCCAAATCATTTCGTGTCGGAAACCATATTTCGAATATTATCTCCATTGTATTTATAACTTATAGAATAGATAAGTATTCTACAGAAAGGTGTAAGTTTCACTTACCTCTCATCCGGTTTACGCTTTTCGTCTCGTACTTGATTTGTTTGACCCGCTTTCTCCCCAAGCTTCACCTAGCTGGTTAAGCGCCAACTATTATTCATCATTCACAAGGTGGTTAGTTTAATCATGACTTAGTACGATTATTCCACCTTACACATTTCTATATCTAATTATCATTCATCACATCGTAGGTCAGTTTGACTTTTTAAAAGTCAAATGCCCATTAGTATACTAATTGCATATTCGAGTTCATCAACTAGTTTTAGTATTCTTTAATTACCCGGTAGGCGTTATCTTTAGACCGCCGTTTTAACCAAAGTTCTAACCACGTTTATCACATTTTAATCACTTTAGTTAGTGCAAGCGACTATCAAGAATAATTTATTCATTCATTTCACAGGAACTATGGGTTCTCATCTATAAGTGAGACCCGTTCATCATATCACTAGCATTCATCATGACACCTTATATAATCAAGTTCTTCATATGAACTAGTAGGTACCCAATTCCACTTAGGCATTACATCGAACACCTTATGAGCATGAAATTTTTACTACTAGAAATCTAGCTCATGACTAACTATTTAACCAAGATTTAAACATATTTTTACATGTTTATGACAAATCTTCATACCAACAAATCTAGATTTGCTTCATAGAGCTCTAATACACTAAGTTAACAAGGATAATCCTAGTGTTTAACATAATTCTCCAAAACCCACTTGACACATTAGAGTATGATCATGAATTCACAATCATGAACATCAATTTAACAAATAAATGACTAGGGTTTACTCCTAGACATAGTTTCATCTCTAATTTCATCCAAACAACGAACATGCAAGCCCAGATTCGAATCTCACAAGTTCATCTAAAATTTAAGATGGAACCACATAGTAAAATTTTGCATACATGATCCCTTTACTGAGGTGATCACTAATCTATGCTTGGATTTCGATTGGGAGCAGATTTGAGCCTTCAATTTTGTGAAAATGCAAAAGCTAGGGTTGTGAGGGGAGTCTTGGTCGCCCCATGTGTTCTTGATCGACCAGACATCCCAAAAATGGGTGTTTGGTGTTTTTTTTTATTAAGTTGCAAATTTAACAACATAAGCCCCTCAACTTTAGTTTGGTTTATAACTTGATATTTTGTTCTTTCTTTTAATTACAAGACTTGTACTAGGTTATTTATTTCCTAGTTACTTTATCTTGTTCTCGACCATTTTATTTTAAGTCCCGTTAAATCTCGCGCCTTTTACTTACTTTCCTTTCTCAAGTATTTCTCATCCTTTTAAATAAATACTAGATTTATTTATTTAAATCCTAAAATTTACCGGGTAAGTTTTACCACTAACTGTACTTTACCCGTCCTGTAGTATTAACGTGGTTTGATTACCAAACCCGTTTTCAGGGTGTTACATTAGGGCTTGCGGGATATTACAGGAGATTCATTCAAGATTTCTCCAAGATCGCGTCACCGCTAACTAAGTTAACTCGGAAAGAGGAGAAATTTGTTTGGGGTGTCGAACAAAAAAGAGCGTTCCGAACGCTAAAAGAAAAGTTAACCCAAGCTCCGGTATTAACGTTGCCGGACGGAGTTGAAGACTTGGTAGTCTATTCGGATGCCTCACTTTCGGGGCTCGGATGTGTTTTAATGCAACGAGGCAAGGTAATAGCTTATGCCTCGAGGCAATTAAAGGTGCATGAAAGGAAATATCCTACGCACGATCTCGAATTGGCGACGGTGGTGTTTGCATTAAAAATATGGAGGCACTATTTATACGGGGTAAGGTGCACCATATTTACGGACCACAAGATTTTAAAACACTTCTTCGATCAGAAGGAGTTAAATATGCGACAAAGGCGATGGTTAGAAACGGTGAAAGACTATGACTGCGAAATACATTACCACCCCGGAAAGGCAAATGTTGTGGCGGATGCATTGAGCAGAAAATCGGATTATGTCCCAATACGAGTGAGGTCGATGCAGCTTGTTGTAACCTCGGGTTTACTTGAACGTATCCGAGAAGCACAAGCCGAGGCGGTGAAAGAAGCAAACTTGAAAAAGGAAAGGATAGTCGGTCAGTTGAAGGATTTGGCAGATGGTAACAACGGGTTAAAGACTCGATTCAGAAGAATATGGGTCCCAAATTCCTGTGGAGTTAAGACGCTTCTACTTGATGAAGCTCATAAATCCCGTTATTCTATTCATCCGGGTGCAACCAAGATGTACAACGATTTGAAGCAAAACTATTGGTGGCCTGGAATGAAGAGGGATGTAGTAAAGTATGTAGAGAAGTGCTTGACTTGTTTACAAGTCAATGCGGAACACCAGAAACCATATGGAAAACTGCAACCATTGGTAATCCCGGTTTGGAAATGGGAACATATTACTATGGACCTGTTGACCAAACTGCCTAGAACGAGTCGGGGATTCGATGCTATATGGGTAGTCGTGGATAGATTGACGAAGAGTGCTCACTTTATTCCCATACGTGAGACTTATACTTCGGAAAAGATGTCGGAAGTATATACAAACGAAATAGTGGCACGTCACGGAGTACCGGTATCCATTGTGTCGGACAAAGATACCCGGTTTTCTTCAAACTTCTGGCGAGATTTCCAAGAACAGATGGGAACTAAGCTTTTCATCAGCACCGCCTACCATCCTCAGACGGATGGGCAGAGTGAAAGAACAATACAGACGTTGGAAGATATGTTACGGGCATGTATCATCGACTTCGGGGGAAGTTGGGATGTTTATCTACCATTGGCCGAATTTTCGTATAATAATAGTTACCATGCAAGCATCGGAATGGCTCCGTACGAGATGCTATACGGTAGGAAATGTAGAACCCCGGTATGTTGTGGTGAAGTAGGACCACGTGAACTGGCCCATAAAGATGTCCAAGCCACTAACGAGAAAATTGACGTGGTTCGAGCTCACTTAAAAGCGGCCCAAGATAGGCAAAAGTCTTATGCCGACAAAAGACGAGACCAATTGAATTCCAGGTGGGCGACATGGTTATGCTAAAGGTTTCCCCATGGAAGGGCGTTATGAGATTCAGAAAGAGAGGGAAACTAAGCCCGAGGTTTATCGGGCCATTTAAAATCATAGAACAGGTCGGCAAAGTAGCTTATCGCCTTGAGTTACCGGAAGAGTTGAGCGGAATTCATGGCACGTTTCATGTGCCACAACTCTGTAAATGTTTAGCTGAGGAAACGACTTATATCCATTATGATGACACTGAAGTGGATAATAGCCTCCACTACGCAGTAAAGCCGATTGCGATTTGAGATCGTAAGGTGAAGAGTTTGCAGAACAAAGAAATTGATCAAGTAAAGGTCAAGTGGGAACACAAGAAAGGTTCGGATACCACATGGGAATCCGAAGAGGAGATGCGGCGTCTCTACCCGACACTATTTGGTACGTATTTCCCGGTTTCGAGGATGAAACCCTTTTTAATGGGGGTGGACTTGTAACACCCCGAAAAAGTAATTCTTTTAATTAAAATGAAAGGTTGGTAATTAAACAAGTGAACTAACTAGGATTTAAAATAACCTAGTTAGATAAAAATCTTGTAGTAACTTATGAGAGGGTTAAAAAGTACTAAACATGAACTAAATGAAAGTTGGGGGACCAAAAGTGATTAAATTGGAAATAATTTTAGTAAAACATAAAGTTAAAATCCAAACACACACAAGTGTGTGTGTCTGGATCGATACAAGCAGAGGGCGACCAAGGGAGAACCCCACAACCCTAGTTCTTGTCTAATCTCTCAAATTGAAGGTCCAAATCCATTCTAAATCAAAATCCGATTCCGAATTAGTGATCTCTACTGAAAAAGGAGTCACAAGGTATGTAAATTTCATGAGAAATCTCTAGTTGAAATTCTAAGTAAACTTAGAGAATTCGAAATTGAGGATGTATGTGTTGTTATGCAGATGAAATAGGAACATTGTAGTATCTAGGAGTAAACCCTAGACAAGTATATGTTGAAATCATGCTTGATTCTAGTAAAAATCCATGAACACCATTGTAGGTGATTAGTAGGTTAGGTAGAACTTGATAAACACTAGGAATTTGGTGGTTGTTCTAGTGTAAATTGATAATTGTGAAGTGATTTCGAATTATAGAGGCTAACATTTATGTAAGATAGTTCGATTGATGTAAATTTGGGCTATATGACAAGTTATGAACTTGTTAATAAATCATGTAAAATTCTGCTCTTAAAGTGTTTGTATAAATGCCTCAAAGAAAGCTTAAAACTAAAATTCCAAGTTAAAATGCATATTTGTGATGTTTCGGCAAACTATGCGATATATGATTTGAAAAGGGTTCTAAACATGCCATGGTTGAACTCTATAGGAAAGGAAGCCGGAGCGTCTAGTGGACAAGCCGATGGTGAAGCACGATTGAAGGGTTTGCTTTGAAGGTATGTAACTTGATTTGTTACATTAAGAAATTTGATATTAGAATATGTATAGTTTGTTGTAGAATTGAAGTTGTGTTGATTGTAGCGACAATGTTCGTTACTTGAATTAATAAGTTAAGAATTGACTAGAAATCGTTTGCTAGTCATTATATTGGAGGATTCCAAAGATGAGCCAAACAGATCGAATAATGGTGTAAATTGTAGTGTTAGTGTTTTAACAGTTAGTATTGGCGATAACAATCACAAGAGCATGAAGCCATGGAATTGGTAATGAGATGCCGGTGTTAACAAGCCCCGGATGTTGGGTATAAGGCGCCTTATGTTTACTATTGATACGGTAGCAAAATGGGTGAAAGTAGAATGGGTCGAACAATGGTTTAGTGATTTTTGGTCGTTCTGTCCGTAAATCAAATTTCGTGTATGGTAATTGTAATAGGTCGGTAATGAATTTACGGACGCATAGGAAAAAGAATCACCTAAAACGGACATTCGGATCAATTATTATGACCATTTGAAGTTAATTTTGGTGAAATCCGGAGCTGGCAGGAAATGCAGGTCAATAACCTGCACCTGCTGGAAAATGGTCTCCCCCGCGCCACGCGACAGGATCCTTTGGATCGGGCGCGACACGCGGAAGCCGTCGCGACACGCGACAGGTTGAGTGGGTTCTGGCGCAACACGCGACAGGACCAAAACTGAATTTTAGTTATTTTTTTTATATTTTGATGCTGGAACTTGTTTATACGCACTATTTCAACGTCAAAACTAACTTTTCCAGTGGTTTTGACCTTAGGTAATGATGGGGACTTTCCGGATGGTGATCAAGCATATTTTGAAGAACCGAACACAAACCTATCAAGCTTCCGCGTTAATTTATCTTGTTTAGAAAATGTTTAGAATGCAAACTCTTTCACTAATCATGTTTTGAATGTTTAAACTAGTTTAGTAGTTAACTAGTATGTAGCAACTTTAATACTTCAAATTTTGTACTTGTGCTGAAGTAAGGTATCCTTTTATAAAACCATGCGTATTTACAATAGAATTTGAATAGAAATTAGAAGGGTGTTACATGAAATATGAAAAGTATGGGGACAAAGTTGAAAGTAAAATAGTTGTGAGGTTAAATTCTAAAAGATAAGAACTTTTGGGTTAAAAGTAAAAAGTGAAATAGATTTGTGTTAAAAGTATAATAACAACTTTTCATTTGAAAAACGCCCAATGCATTGAGTACAACACTATATGCACAATTTTGTTGCTAATTCGTAGTTTGTTAATTATGTTTCTTACGTATTATAACCAGTCCAATCTCCAGAATCATTCTCACCATAATAATTTCTTTTTCTCTCTACTACATGGTGATAATATTTTTACTCTGCGTTTGTGGCGATGGAGTTTATAATGGATTACTCAATGGTATAAGACGATACAGTTATAGTGTTTTAACATTTGGAATGATTTTATTTTTCTATTCAAGTCATGGTGTTTTAACAAAATTTGGGAATGATTGTATTGTTATTCTAAATGTTACAACACCATGACTTAAATCACAATACAATGTTTCAACCTTTTGTTGTTTTGCAAGTATAAAACACCATATAGATTCCAAAAACACCACGACTTGAATCGTAATAAGGTTATAGTGTTTTAACATTTGGAATGATTGTATATGTTATTCAAGTCATAGAGTTTTAACACAATCTGGAATTGATTGTATTGCTATTCCAGATTTTAAAACACCATGACTTAACTTGAATCGTAAAATACATTCCTTTCAAATGTTAAAACACCACAATTTGAATCACAATACAATGTTTCCAGATGTTTTAATACACCATGACGTGAATCAGACGAACTTTCAGGAACCTCCGTTAAAACACAATTGATCGATTATTTTATAAAACAATCCGAATTTTAAATCTTCATTCATTATCTTCAATGAAAAAAGGAAACTTGCAGATCTTTTTGGAGTTTTGACGATAGTAGTCTTTGTTTTGTGAGGTGGCTTATTTCTTTAAATCATGAAAAAAAGACACCATTACCTCTAATGAAGTCAAATTAGTCCAAAAAAATAATAATAATAATAAAACAAAAATTACAAATTTTTCATTTTTATCCCAGCCATTAAAATCTAGATCTAGACAACCAACAATTTGAATTCAAAATTCCGGGACAAATCAAAATGAAAAACTCACATTGGGTGGTCTAAAATACTTTTTATCATTTTTTTTACAATAATCTCACCCTATATTAAGTAAGACGTATTATATCATATAGATGTTAATCTCCTTCAATCTGACAAACCTATTCAAGCTTTATATATAAACTTTAGACTCATTTATTAAAAGAGCTTATTTTTACACTTGAGCTTAAACTTAAACTCATTTAACCTTAATGGTTTGAGTTTAATAAACCGCAACCGGTAGCTCATCTACTCAGTTATACCCTATTAGGGGGACGAGGCGTCACGTGATGGCATCTCCACCACGCGTGGAACCATCACGAACACCGCCGCCGGTCATCTCCACAACGCGTGGAGATTTTCAGGCGTGAAGAAGTTGATGATGCAATTCAGTTTTTTTTTTTTGAGTGATTTTAATAGTGTGTGGTGAGTGATGAACATTTCCACTAAAAACCATCACTATTGATGGAATAATGCTCGATGACATGGCGAAAATTGATTGGATGTTTTGATTAATGAGTAAGTGGTGAGTGCCCTACCCCCTTGTAAACTCAACAAAAACGTCCAACTTGAATGAGTTTGGGGTTTAGTACCATATAGCATGTTTTTACTACCTTTCTCTCTATAAGGCGCCGGCCAAAGTTATTCATGATTTGGAAGTTCTCATTAAAAAATTTCTGTGGGGCGGTTCGTCCGAGGTGCGGAAGACTCATTGGGTTTCGTGGGATAGGGTGGCGTCTCCTAGGAAGGCCGGGGGCCTGGGTTTCTGTAAATTAAAGTATCACAATTCTGCCCTTCTTGCTAAATGGGGCTGGCGCTTCAAAACGGACCCCGAAAGTTTATGGGTTAAGGTTATTTCGGCTATTCATATTGGGTCTTCTATCTTGGATTTTATCCCGGTTAGAAAATCTATTGGAGGGGTTTGGCGGGCGACCGTGTCGGTTATAAATAAACCTATTGTTAGTAATTTTTCTATCAGGTCCTGTTTTAAAGGCATCATCGGCAACGGGGAGAGGGTTCGCTTTTGGCTGGATCCGTGGATCCTGAATGAGCCGCTGAAGTCCAGATTTCCGAGTCTTTTCAGACTGGAAGTGGTGAAAGGTTGTTCGGTCAGGGACCGAGTCGGTTCTGAGGGGGTTTGGCTGTGGCGCCACGAACCGGGTGAAGGAGACGAACCCGCTGAGTTGATTGATCTTATGGTTTTGATTCGGGGCGTCGCGTTGTCTAGCGGGAGAGATGGATGGCGTTGGCTCGGCTGCAAATCCGGCAGCTTCAGTGTCAAGTCGATCAGGACCCTCATATACAACTCCTTTGACTTCAGTTCCAGGTATGTCATGAAATGGTGCTCGTGGGTTCCGGCTAAATGCAATCTTTTTGCGTGGAAAGCAGAGATGGGCAGAATTCCTACTGCCGACGCATTGAAAAAAAGAGGGATTTTTATTTCTGATGACTTGTGTCCGCTTTGCAACTCAGCGGAAGAAACTGTGGACCACTTGTTTACTTCGTGCGTTGTCTCTTCGGTTATTTGGCTCAAGGTATGTCAGTGGAGCCGTGTCCCTTTATTTTATGCGTTCTCCTTTCGTGACCTGCTTGAGATGAGGGAGCATAGTGGTTTAAAGAACGATGAAAAAGAGGTTTTCCATGGCATTATGTTGGTCGCGTGTTGGTGCGTTTGGAAGGCTAGAAACGGGTCGAGGTTCAATGGGTTGCAAGTCAAGATTGAAGACATCTTTAGCGATATTAGATCTCTAGGTTTTTTTTGGTTCAAAAACAGATCTAAGTTTAAAAATATTAGTTGGTTGGATTGGTGTAAATTTGTAATTATGTAGTCTGTCGTTTTGCCGTCCCGGTTTTCGGGTTTGGTTGGTTTCTATAGAAGTTTACTTTAAAAAAAAAAAGTTTGTGACAGAAGCTTTCAAACTTTATAGTACGTTTACATATTGCGACCAAAGAACAATGTGGGGTCGTCCCACTCACATAACTACAAAAACTAGAGAACAAAGTCTTCAATTCCTTACACACCCTTCGATTATTGGAGAGAGAATCAACCCCAACCCACCAAACTCCCCTCACTTTCCCATAAAATCCACAAACCAATGAATACATGATCTTCTAAGATCTTACTGATATTCTAACCTCACTGCAATCTCGTAATATATACCATCTGTGAACTTCACAGATGTTAGTTTTGTTTCTTGTGTTGAAAAGGGTTTGTGGAATACAGTTTTGCTGAGAACATAATAATTGCAAGAAATTAATTTACCATAATTAAATATTTTTAATTGTGGCTTCTAGTAGGAGTACTAGGTTATCTTCTGATCATTCTGGTGCATTTGTAGACTGGGTGGCTAACCCTTCTTCTGGTGGTAGGGCTGCTGACCAGGACCTCTCTTTGGGCTATCATGCTGCCCCAGCCCCCGCCCCCGTGGTTGGTCATGGGGGCGGGACAATGGGGTTCTGGTCAATATCTGATCGCCAGATAAGCTATGGCGCTCAACATGAAATGGGGATGTTTTATTATCCGCATGCTCACTCTCTCAACACCACAGTTTCCTCCGCCGCCGTTGTGACTGCTCGTGGTTTTAGCGACGGGGGCGGTGGTAGTACGGTGTTACCCTCAGGGTCTACTCTGAATTGTCAAGACTGTGGGAACCAAGCTAAGAAAGATTGTACCCATAGGAGGTGTAGAACTTGCTGTAAAAGTAAAGGTTATGATTGTGAAACTCACGTGAAAAGCACGTGGGTACCTGCCGCTCGTCGTCGCGAACGTCGCCCCATCACGTCCACCGGCGTTCCAGGAGTGGGTTCATCAGTTTCAACCCCCGGCGTGAAGAAACCACGGCTCACTTCTCATACCACCACCCCATCACACACTTCAACTTCAAATACCACACCTCCAAGAAGCTTCGACACTAGTTCTAGTCATCACCAAGGTAAGTAGTATTTTTTTACCCGGGTCGGTTTTTCAGTGCTTGGATGTTTGTTAACTCAATGTCAGATTTTTCTCTTAGGCTTCAGTCACATAACTAAAATAACTTTTTTTATTGACCACTCTATGATAAGGTTTTTGAGGTAATATTGAGAAATGTTTTAAATATTGGTATAATCGGATACCGGACACAAGCCCGGTATGGTAAAGACCGGTAAAACTCGAATACGGGGTATGTCTTATGTATCGAGGGTAAATCCAGTTCTATCAGTTCAAAACATTGAACCAGTTGCACTATCTAAGAATTTGATTTCTAATTTTAATAAAATATGATACTAAGCTAATATTGACCTTTCATATTTTTGTTAATTAACCTAAAGCGTCCGATTCCAATATTCATCACTGTTGAAACTGTTACCCACCTTCTACAATGTAATATTGTGTATAAATAATAAAAATCTCTAAAAATGCTTAATATTTTATAAGAAAATAGTTGTTTTTTAGATAAAACTATGATCAGTTATGTAAATTCTAATTGAGATTGGTTTATTTTTTAAACCAGTTTGTATATTATGAAAATATAGAATTAACTAGTAGTCCAATTACAATCCGGTTGAACCAGAGTCCAACCTCCAACCTGGTATGATTTAAAAACAGGTTTTCAAAACATTGATATTGATTTAGAAAAGGTAACATATCGCTCAATGCTATTTTGAATCCCATAGGCTTGGGTCACATAATTAATATAGCTTTTTTTATCGACCAGTCTATAACAAGGTTTTTGAGGTAATATATCGTTCAATGACTGTTTTGAAAGAATAACCAATATAGTTTCAAATGCAACATTTATATATTAAATTTTTCTAAGTAACTTTAAAAGACTCTGGGTTAGGCATTCAAAAAAGTTGGGAGTCGATAAAGAAATCATAATACATGTTAACCCTATATACTAGATTAGTCCATAGAAGTAACAAAACAACATGGTTGTTATATATCCAAAATGTTTTATCTTTTGGTGCAATGACAATTTCTTTTTAATGCTTAGATGCAAGCTTTATGAAATCATTGCCGGGTCAAGTGCATGCTCCGGCGGTGTTCAAGTGTGTGAGGGTAACGACGGTAGAAGACGAAGCCGACGAATATGCTTACCAAGCATGTGTAGTAATTAGTGGTCATGTGTTTAAGGGTTTTCTCTATGATCAAGGAGTTGAGCCAAGAGACCAAACCCATGTTCCAAATTTGTCTGAATTGCATCTAGGTGGTGGTGGTGGCGGTGGCGAACGACAGCATGTGGGTGGCTCTTTAATTACACAGCCACCGGAGTCACCAACGGTGTACCGTTCCTCCAGTGGCGGATTGCTTGATTGACGCCATTATAAATTGTCGGTATCTTTAGTTTTGTTGGGTTCTATTAACCCCAGAATGTTATGGAATCAATTTTGAAATGGGTTCGGTCAGTTTGTACTATTTAAGTGATACTATTTGTTGTCCAATCAAATTTTTATTAGCTCCGGGTTTCCTGTGTGCATGTTTTATGCAAACGCCCCGCACTTTTTGCGGTAGGGCCGATGCCCAAAACACGTTAAATGTTGGTTTTGGTATACTATGTTGATATGTGTTGGCACAATCTATTTTGATGTGGGTGAGTGGTTTCTATCGATGATGTGTAAAGACTATTCAGAACCTTCCTACTATATACTTGTATTGTTGTCATGATAAAGTACTAGCATCCACGTCACACCACACGACTAGCGACCATCACCTCTCCTTCACGTAACTCGAAGCTTCATAGACGGTCACTCTCTCCTCCCCTCTCACATATTCCCCTCCTTTTCCACTGTGTTCCCGAGTTAAGTTAAGGAGAGAAAAGAAATGATTCTTTCATTTTCTTTTCTTTCTCTCTGTTTCTTTCCAAATTGGAAAGATTAATTTTAGGCAAAAAACTCTCATTTTCTCTTCTTTTCTCTTCTTTAATGAAGCTTCGGAACACAACTAAAAATGATTTCCTTTTAAACCTTTTCTTTTCTCTCATTTAATGAAACTCAAGAACTAAGCGGAATGTTTGTTTGGAGATGGAATTTTCTTCATCTCTCTCCTCACCACGTTCTCGCCGTTCGCCTCTCTTCCATATCTGCCCTGGTGTGTCTATATACGTCGTGGTTGGAGATGGTCTGGCATAGGGATGCATACCGGTTCGGATATTGCTTAAAGCTTTAATTCTTCTAGCCTTATCCGAAAACCAAACCGATCTGAACTAGATTGGTCTAACCGAACCGAATTCAGCCGATTAAATTGAATTAGTTGATTTATTTGGTTCGGTTAAGCGATTAAACTGATTGTAATTCAATTTATTCAGATTGAGTTTGGTTCGATTATCCGAAGAAGCAAAGTTTGTGGAAGTGAGAACTGAACCGTAAACTGAATTCACAATTCTAATACGGTTAGCAACTTAACTGAAAAACGAATTCACAATTCGGATCGGTTTTTCCGCTTACGAATATGATTTAGTTTTTGGGTTTTTTTTCACATCCATAGTCTAATATCAATATATTTTTCACGTACAAGAGAAATTCAATATACCTTTTTAAGTCCAATTATTCGTAAATTATGATTTAAGAAAAATTCTTTTTTATTACTTTAAAACGAATATGAAATTGTACATGATTTAAGAAAAATATATATAGATCTTTTTTTACTTTAAAAGGAATATATGAAATGTTGTCACGGACACAAGATTGATGCAAACAACTCAAACAAAACTCTAGATTGAAATATGAATACACAGCGAATCGGTCATCAAGAGGCGCGACCGTTCAGTAAACAAGAATGATCGACAATATACGGTCGAAATACAAGATGATAAAAAGAAATCAATGCTCTGAAATTAGAAGAATAGAGCTGAGGATCGAAGCTTCTGGAGCAGAAGTAGACAGCTGGGAAGAGAAGGATTCGATGATGTCTGCACAGCCTCCCACACCAAGCTTATATGCCGCACAACCCTTGAAAGGCCAGCTGGAGACAGCCTTAAACCAGCAGCCCATTGCGAGCCCACCACCAAGAGCAAACAGCCCAAAACCTCACAGAAAAGAAAATACGAATTAGATAATAAAAATAGAACATATATTTCACACCCCCCTCAGTTTATATGGACAAAGAGATTGATTATATTGAAGTACTTACACATATCAACATGCGCTTTAGGAAGAAGGCCTTTTGTAAACATATCCGCGAGTTAATCTTCAGATTTAACACCAATAGTTTTAAGAACACCAGACGATATATTTTCTCTTAGAAAGAAGAGATCAATCTCAAAATGTTTCGTCCTATCGTGGAAGACGGGATTTGCGGCTATTGAAAGAGCCGCACTATTGTCGCATTTCAAAACAACAGGAAGATCAATATTAACATATAACTCCCTTAACAAATTTACCAGCTACAAAATTTCACACGAGGCACTACACATGGCTCTGTATTCTGTCTCAGCAGATGACCTCGAAACGACACTTTGCTTTTTGCTTTTCCAAGAAATTAAAGAATTCCCAAGGAAAATGCAAAACCCAGTAACAGACCTTCTACTATCAACACATTTAGCCCAATCTGAGTCCACGAAAGCAGACAACTGAAAGGTGTCACTTTTCCTGAACATAATGCCAGCACCAGGTGCTCCTTTCAAATATCTTAACAACTTCATCGCAATTTGAGTATGAGCCTCAGTAGGGCGGTGCATATATTGCGATAAATAATGTATAACATACGAAATATCAAGGCGGGTGTGAGATAAGTATATTAATCTTCCAACCAATTTCTGATATTCATTGACATTAACTAATTTTGACCTTTCCTTATTTACCATATTAGTTAACACATAGTTTTGATCAATCAGATAAGTTATGGGTTTACAACCACTCATGCCATAATCATTTAGAAAATCCATGCAATATTTCCTCCGAGAAAGACATATCCCTTCATGTAGGTCCCGAAATCTGAGGATCGATAACAAACCGAATCACTTGTTTATAGCAAACACGGTCACGTGTGCGGAATCCACGTAACTATGCCAAATCAAACATATAAAGCCATAACAACAAAGGATTAATCAATGAAACACACTCGATTGATTAAACGGGATGAGAACCGATTACAAACTGATACAAACACAGTTCAGGCAGAATTTCGACAGAGTTTTGTTACTGGTTATTATCTCATCTCTACCTTCAAATGAAAACATACATGGTTTATATAGTCCCTGGGCCCAAGTTTACGGCGAAACACAAAGTGTGCGACGAAACAGGATATGGGCCAGTCATTGGGCTTGAAACAGCCCATTACATGACGAATCAAAGTGTGATTCGTCATGAACGTTGGCGAAACAGAAAGAATGGACATTTGTCTGTTTCGTCATGATGTGTTACGACGAAACAGACCTGTTTCGTCGAGGGCTGCACCAGCTGATCTATTTCCTGTATACGGACAGTAAACAGATAGAACATATAAACATAGTAATAACCATATTACCCTTTAATGCAACATGCATTGTTCTTAATACTTTACATAACAAAAGAGACAAACAAGTTGTACACAAGCAGATAGGAGGATATCCGACTTGGTCAACATAACATACAGACTCGATAATTAATAAAAGACCATACAAAATACATCGTTAAACAAGACTAGTCACAGACACTAAAAATGCATCAACAAACTCCCCCTTGTCTGTTACTCGTCTTCGGTCTTCTATTCTTCCATCAGTGTTGTTCGGACCACGAACTGCCCGAATGTATGCCCCGGTAATAACAAAAACACGCTACTCGCTGAAACTTTAAAGCTTGACGTGCGTCCTGATCTTCATAGAAAATATCATGACGATATAATCTGCTGACATCAGCTTCGGACATGTTGACTATCCACATCGGATCCAACATCCGAATCAAACAAAAATACACACAATAAACCTAAATCTATCAGATATCAGAAGGAAAACACAATAATTTCAACATCAACACATATTTTCAAAGAGAAACAAGGTCTCAAAGGGGTTTCTGAGGGTTTCGGATGAAAAACCGACGGTTCAAAATGTTCGGAATGTGAACCAGAACGTTTTACTACCTTTGATTTTTGTAAGATTTTGAATAAAATCGGATGATTTGAGTGATTTGTGAGAATGACCGTAGGTATGGGGTTTTGAGTGTTTTGAAGAAGATGAATAGTTTGTGGATTTGAAAAAGTGAACAACTAGGACCCTTTTATACACCGCCTCGTATCGACGAATCTGATACTTCGACGAAACTGAATTGGGCTTCGACGAATCAGAACGAAATTGGGCTTAGACATGGGCCTGAATTTAGCCCATGACGAAATTTGGTTTGGGCTCATGTGTTCCATCGATGTTTTGACGAAACAGATTTGATTCGCCGACGCTGGTCTGATTCGTCGACCATTCTGATTCGTCGACCATTCTGTTTCACCGACAGTAAATTTCCAAAACACAGACATGAAAAATTTCTGCAGACTGATCAAAATATGATTTAAAATGAACACTTTTTGATTTTGTTTGAGTTTTCAAATGCAAGAACATGTTATGAAGTAGGTTTCAAGCTTCCGGCAGAAAACACCAAGCAACAACTTCGGCTTAATCAAAAACGAACTTTACACAAAAATACTAAAAACAAATTTAAAGCACGGTAAACTAAACGAAAATGCGGAAAACTGTGAAAAACACTAAGCAACTGTACAAGTGCAATCTTTTTGTGAATTTCAAGGACAAGGAATCATACCAGCTTACGGTCTTAGTCAACATGATTTTGATTTCTGTTTAAAGCTCTGGATAAGTATACTACCTCGATTATCGGTATTGTGGTCCACATAAGCTCAAACTGATCAGACGTAATCATAATTAAGAGATACGATTAACGGTAAGGATTATACTTACAAGTCGATGTAAATCCACTCACGACACATTCCCGTATCAAGGTATGCACGAGAATTCATCTTACCGGTGAGTATACCGATTATCATCTGTTTGACCGTATAAAAATGTGAGAAACTCACTTATTTGATTGAAAACAAGCCCTATGTGATAGAATCACTTATTGATGAGGAACTTGATTTTCAGATGCATGAGGGCACAGGAGCAAGTCCGTGAACAGGTCAGTACTTCCGTACAGCAGAGAGACGAACTTGACTCCCGCAAAGAATCTGTGATAATTTATCACTTATTTTGTTTGGACATGTGATTGTTGATCACTTATTGAGGTCGAATGCAATATGTACACGTATGTATAGTATCATGGAAGATCTTAGACTTCGTCTCCGTTATTTTTACGGTTTGGGATACAACCATGATACCCAGATGATAAGCAGCATAAAGACCGAATATTTCAGATCTCGGCAATCTCTCAAACGAGATTTCGGTACTAAGACCATATGCCAATGAATGGTTCCCACCTGACTTGAAGTCTGTTAGGTTTGTATCATCCTGCACATTTTAGTCTGATTGTGAGCCTACCGATACATCGTTAGTAGAGATACTTATCATTTTTCTTTTTGTTTTGCATTTTGAGCACATTGACCGACCACACCAGTGAACATCATCATTTTCCTTTATCCAAGAAACTCATTTTTGGTTTTTCTATTGATTTTGAATTTTTTTTAATTTTTCAAACGAAACGACATAAAGTAAAGACATCTTTTTGGATTTTAAATTTATCTTAGTTTGTTGATTTTAGGGGGAGATATTTCAAGAAATTACAAAAACATTGCAAAAGAATTGTAGGTCCCGTTTTTCCGGTGGATCGATAACGTAAACCTATCCTTGTTTATCACGAACACGGTAACGGGTGCGGAATCCCCGTGACGGTGCAAACCAAACAAAAGTGTATAAAGAACACGGATAACCAAAGATTCAATATCTATTGATTAGGGATGAGTACACCCACAAACATATACAAACAATGTTTTTCCAGACTTTCACTAAGTCTCTCGGTCTCTCATCTATCTCACACAGAAACAAATGAGGAGTATTTATACTAAACACAGACCAGACAATGACGAAACACAAATAAACCTCGGCGAAACACACAAAGTCGACGAAACACACTTGTTTCGTCGACATACATATATTCTAATTTATGTTTCGTCGATGTAGTGTTGAAGCCCAACTGAAATCAAAGGCCCAAGATAAGTCTTCGACCCAATGTATGAAGTTACGGCCCAATCTTGAATAATCACGGCCCAGACATATTTCTGTTTACAAGACTTTCACCATTTCAACATAAGACAAAAATAGTGACATCATCATGACATCACTAAGGTGATGTCATGGTGATGTGTTGGCGGGAAAGGCCGCGGCACTCCGTGCTTCGCGTGTCGAACTCTGGGGCGCACGACTGAGGAATGTCGTGTCGTCGGGCTTGAGCCAGACCTAACCGAGTCGACCCGAACCGAATCGAACCGAGTCGAACCGAACCGAGTCGTGTCCACATAAAGTGTACCAACAATCTCCCCCTTGGACGCTACTCGTGATGGTTCGTCTTCCGTGATGGTTCGTCTTCTGTGTCTTTCATGTCAGAGGATCTTCAAAGTCTTCACGCGTCGTAAGAAGAAAGTGTATCAACAAACTCCCTTTTTCATTTAAGAAGTGTGTTAACAAACTCCCCCTTAAAATAAACTCTCCATTGAGTTATGCTCGTGAACCTTTTGACTTGTCAAATCTTCAGATCCTTGTGGTGTTGACGAAGGGTCAGCGGCAACTCGATCATTTTATCCTTTGAGTGCCTCCACTTCGTGTCTTCATTCCAAAGCTTGTCATCGAACATGTTATCCTCGCCTTTAGCATCTGCACATGCAAGAAAGCTAAACGCATAATGAGAATAACCGCTTGGAATATAGTTAACATTTAAACAGACGACACATATGAGATCAAATCTCAATCAAACACCGACCGACAACAGTTTGAAAGTTTAACAAATTTCAGTTTTAATCCTTTAACTTTCAAAACTTGTTAACTTCGACTGTTTATGAAGATGCAATTGTTTTCCGGCTTACAATCAGGATTTTGGGTAGGATAGACTCGAGTTCCAACATCGGTCAATCAAAAATAAACTAGAAGCAAAATCTTTTTGGAATTTTTTTTTCATTTTTCAAATGTAAAGACGGAAAGCAATAAATAAATATATACAAAGATGCATAAACTGAAAACAGTAAATAAATATCTACAGACATTCTTTTTGCGAGTTTCGAGGGTAAGAGAATCATATCAGTGTACGGTCATGCCAAAACGCTCTTGTTGTTCAATTAGTTAACATTAAGATAAGCATCCTATAACAATTATCGGTATTGTTGTCCACATAAGCTCAACTTATCAGATGTAATCATGGCGAGGGGATACGTTAAGGTATGCTTTATACTTACCGACCGGTGTTCATCCACACACGACACATTCCCGTATCAAGGTATGCACGAGAATTCATCTTACCGGTGAGTATACCGTTTACCATCTGTTTGACCGTATAAAAATGTGAGAAACTCACTTATTTTGATTTGAAAACAAGCCCTATGTGATAGAATCACTTATTGATGAGGAACTTGATTTTCGATGCATGAGGGCACAGGAGCAAGTCCGTGAACAGGTCAGTACTTTCGTACAGCAGAGAGACAAACTTGACTCCCGCAAAGAATCTGTGATATATTATCACTTATTTTGTTTGGACATGTGATTGTTGATCACTTATTGAGGTCGAATGCAATATGTACACGTATGTATAGTATCATGGAAGATCTAGACTTCGTCTCCGTTATTTTTCGGTAAAAGATACAACCATGATACCCAGATGATAAGCAGCATAAAGACCGAATATCTCAGAACCTCGGCAATCTCTCAAACGAAATTTCGGTACTAAGACCATATGTTAATGTGTGGTTCCCACCTGGTCTTCAGTCGATTGAAGATTTATATCACTCTGCGCACTTTAATATGATTGTGAGCCTACCGATACATCTTATATAGAGCTGCTTAACATTTTTCATTTTGCATTTCGGTTTGAAAAGGTTTCGACAGACCACTGATCTATTATCATTTTCTCTTTTTCCCGCCAGGAAACTCATTTTTGTTTTTCCAATGTTTTTGGGTTTTGAAATTTTTCACTGTTTTTGAATTTTTCAAATTTGGATTTACTCCCCCTAAAATCAACAAACTAAGATAAATTTAAAAGACACAAAGATATTTACAAAAACGATTTTCCGATGCCGGTTAACTCATGTTTTACTTCAATGCCGTTTACCAAAATTAATTTAATCAGAAATGATGTATCGAATTTTGGAAAAATCAGTTGGCACGTCGGTAAGCCGTGCGGACCATGACAACATTGTCTGGCCAAAGAGTGCTGCACGAGAGGATAATAATTCATAAAGCAGCTTAAATATCGACAAGTATAGGAGAGATTAGAAATTTAAAACCGTATCCTGCAACTGCTTCGTGCATTGCAAGGAATCTGAGCGCTCTCCCAAACTGGATATCCACCCGTTGTGGATTTCAAAGTTGATTTTTGTAGCTACTGAGAAATCTCTTCACAGCAACAAGATCAGAAACCTTTAGGTCCGGCTGGTCTTTCACATTGCACCAGCGAAGGTCTTTGTCTTTCTCTTTCAGAAGTAGTGTGCGGTTGTTCAATCCACGCCAAGGCATCCGCACACCCGGTTGGTTTGTTCAACAAACACATTTTCTTCAATCACACCACGAAGAAATGTACACTGCACGTTCATCTTGTTGAATTTGAACATTAAACGTGCTGCACGTGCGTACATTTTGATTTAATCTACCCTGGGGACCCGATCAAAGCCTTGAACAATCAAACTCTTGGAATGATTTTCAATTTGTCGAAGCTTTCAATTTCTTTCGACAGACAATTCTGTCTTCTTTTCTTTTTCTCTCCATCAAAGGCAACAACTTCTTTGTCGCCGATCTTGTGCATGAATATTCCACTATCAATAATCCGATGACTATCGATAGTTCCTCCTGGAACATCCTACACACTCACTCAGAGATTAGTTGGAGAGGGGGACCCAAGCCTTAACAGACTTGGGTCGTCCGTCATCATCGAGGATTGTGACATCCATTTCCCGATGATTCGGAATAGATTGAGCTCCCCCTGAAACATTTACCGATTTTGGTTTCCAAATCTGTTTTTGTTTTTCATATTTAACATTTGATTCAACAGATTTTGTTAGGACAACCTTCGGTTTTAACGCCTTTTCAACCTTTTTGACGTTTTGACGTCGTTGTTTTGTTTCTTGTTCTTTAACAGTTCTTTTATCATGTTTTGGTGAAACAGGACGACGTTGTGGGTGAACCTTTTCAGGTGGTGCTCTTTCTACAAAATTTGGTTTGGGCGAGTTTGTGCAGTCTTTAATGATGTGCCCAAACTTCCCACATTTGAAACAAGTTCTCCTTTCAACAAACTTAGGAGAATCTGTTCGACGACCTGACGTTGAAGTTGTACTAGCTTCACACCCATTTGTGTGTTGAGTGTAATTGTTATCATTATTACGTTTCAAAATGTTGACTTTTTGAACAAAATCGGTATTTGACTTATTTTCAAAAGTCTCCACTTTATCAGTACCTTTGGAGGCCACAAATTTAACGTCTTTTGCCTTCTTCTTGTAACGAGCTCCTTTTGATTCAATCTTAGCCTCAGGCTTTGGAGCTCGTTGTTGTTGTTGTTTACCATTAAAAGCGACAGGTTGTTGCTTTGTCGGTGATTTTTGATTTCCAAATTTTCTTCTAACTTCAGCTTTTGGAATAGGATCACACTGAGTTACTGAAACTCTTGGGATCGCTTTTCCCAAAAACTTAGTTGTAGTATCTTCAAACACTTTGTCAATCAAAGATTGATTGACATTTTTAATTGGAAAAGATGTGTTTGAATAAATTTTGTCATCACCAACTAAAGTATACAACACGTTATCACTTTTAACAGTAGACACTGTTTTAGTGATAGGATCCATCTCTTGTTTAGCAGTTGAATGCACAGCAGGAGTAGGAGGATCACACAGAATGTGATTCTCAAAAGGCACTTCTACTCCTTTGTTCTTTTTAAGAGATTTATCCTCATCACTCACATCTGGTTCATCATCTGACGAATCATAGTCCTCAACTGTGGGAGGACTTTGTTCCGTACCAACAGATGCTGAATTTTCAGTTGTTCCAGATGAGCCCTCCGAGGAACTGTCCGGTTTGAACCCTAATCCTGTAGTAACTTCCTCATAATCGAGAGGCACACTTGGTTCGAACCGAGGCATATCCTCTTCATCGGGCATCTTGGTATAGTTTCCCCTCAATGGAGGTGGACACGCCTTATACCCTACGCCTTTCACGTTCCCTTTCAGTTGTTGAACGTCAATTATGTGATCGAGCACAAATCGGGAGTTAGAATAACTCTCCAACTTTTGCTTGATTGCATCATGCTCGCATTTGGCAATGGCTAGTTCCTTTTTGGTTTCCTCAACGATGTTAATGTAATCGTTAATACTAACTTGTTTATGATAAACAGTTTTGGTCACTTCGGAAACACTTTTCTTTAAAGTTTCGATTACAGATTTAAAATCCTTTTCGTTTCTAACTAAAGCCATATTTGCCTCTTTGCACTTAGACAGTTCAATAACCAAACTCTGATTGTGACTATGAACCGTTTAAGGTTCACGTTTCAATTCAGCACAATAACTACATATGCTAGGAGTTTCGGATTTTACCTGACTTGTAGAAGCTATGACATTAGCCATAAAGGCAGTCTGAGAAGAGAAAGATCCATCTTCAGTGAGAATCTTCTCCATTTCTTCTGATGTTGCATCAGCTTTCTTGATCAAGTCAGATTTCTCGTTAGCATCATTCGACAAATTATCAGCTTCAGAATCCATTCCCTCCTTGACGTCTGATTCTGAACTGTAATAGCTTCCTGAAGATTCACCATCGCTGACATTCTTGACAACTTCAGCATAAAGCGCAGTTCTTGTTTGATCACTGTTTCCTAACGGTATGGCCGGACCACAATCGACAGTAGGTTTAGGAAAATAGGCCCTTGGATCGAAAACCGGTGGTGGAGCTGATTGAGGAAACGGAGGAGAGTTTGTATTAGATACAAACGCCGTTTGTAACTTTGGTTGCTGAGCTGAACTGGAACTAGCTGACGGGTTAAAACCTCCTCCATAATACATTTTGATATTTTGAGGAGCAGCAATTCGTTTAGCTTTCCGAATTTCTTCATCATTCTTGTGTTCCAGCTTCTGTATGAATTCATAGATATTAACCGTATCCAGAACGCCCGTATGCTTTAGAAGCTCAATGAATGGACTCCACTTTGGAAGTAGAGCATCAGCAAACTGTGCTACGACTTCCTTTTGAGTTGCAGTAACAGCATAAGCAAACATTTCACTAATCAAATGATAAAAACGTGTAGTCATATCATTTAGAGTTTCATTTTCCAAGAACTGAAATGATTCGAATTTCTTCTTCAACAGATCATGACGTGTCTTTCTTGTTGCTGCATTTCCTTCACCTCTTGCTACCAAGGCATCCCATAATGCTTTCGTGCTTGTACAATAGCCGAATTGATGATAGATGTCTTTGTGAAGTGCTTGTGTAAGAATTGCAAACGCCTTCTTCTCAAGATCATACGCTTTCTTGTCGTCTTCAAGCATATTAGTAAAACCCGCTTCAGTTGATGCTGCTGCTTCGAGGGCAAGGTTGCATTCAGTAGTGAAACACGTCCAAAGTTCTGTGTTTTGCCCTAAAACATATGTGTGAAAACGACCCTTCCATGATGGATAGTCATTCATGTGATTCAGCTTTGGCGGGCGATTGTTGCTGCCCGTTTCACTCTCGCTAAGCAAAAGATTATGAATGCTTTGATTTTGATTGGATACCAAAGCCCATTGTCCGGCACTTATAGTAGGTTGACCAAAAACATTCTTCACCCACGCTGCTGCGGAGGTCGGATCTTCACGTGGTCTCGAGTCCATACTCCAATCCCATGGACTAGTACAACTGAAATCAAAGGCCCAAGATAAGTCTTCGACCCAATGTATGAAGTTACGGCCCAATCTTGAATAATCACGGCCCAGACATATTTCTGTTTACAAGACTTTCACCATTTCAACATAAGACAAAAATAGTGACATCATCATGACATCACTAAGGTGATGTCATGGTGATGTGTTGGCGGGAAAGGCCGCGGCACTCCGTGCTTCGCGTGTCGAACTCTGGGGCGCACGACTGAGGATGTCGTGTCGTCGGGCTTGAGCCAGACCTAACCGAGTCGACCCGAACCGAATCGAACCGAGTCGAACCGAACCGAGTCGTGTCCACATAAAGTGTACCAACAATTAGTGATGTCATGATGATGTCACTATTTTTGTCTTATGTTGAAATGGTGAAAGTCTTGTAAACAGAAATATGTCTGGGCCGTGATTATTCAAGATTGGGCCGTAACTTCATACATTGGGTCAAAGACTTATCTTGGGCCTTTGATTTCAGTTGGGCTTCAACACTACATCGACGAAACACAAATAAACCTCGGCGAAACACACAAAGTCGACGAAACACACTTGTTTCGTCGACATACATATATTCTAATTTATGTTTCGTCGATGTAGTGTTGAAGCCCAACTGAAATCAAAGGCCCAAG
Organism: Helianthus tuberosus; assembly: GCA_030545235.1. NCBI lineage: Eukaryota > Viridiplantae > Streptophyta > Magnoliopsida > Asterales > Asteraceae > Helianthus > Helianthus tuberosus. Next base: position 197,815,992 of record CM060424.1, read on the forward strand.
ATAAGTCTTCGACCCAATGTATGAAGTTACGGCCCAATCTTGAATAATCACGGCCCAGACATATTTCTGTTTACAAGACTTTCACCATTTCAACATAAGACAAAAATAGTGACATCATCATGACATCACTAAGGTGATGTCATGGTGATGTGTTGGCGGGAAAGGCCGCGGCGCTCCGTGCTTCGCGTGTCGAACTCTGGGGTGCACGACTGAGGAATGTCGTGTCGTCGGGCTTGAGCCAGACCTAACCGAGTCGACCCGAACCGAATCGAACCGAGTCGAACCGAACCGAGTCGTGTCCACATAAAGTGTACCAATAATCTCCCCCTTGGACGCTACTCGTGATGGTTCGTCTTCCGTGATGGTTCGTCTTCTGTGTCTTTCATGTCGGAGGATCTTCAAAGTCTTCACGCGTCGTAAGAAGAAAGTGTATCAACAAACTCCCTTTTTCATTTAAGAAGTGTGTTAACAAACTCCCCCTTAAAATAAACTCTCCATTGAGTTATGCTCGTGAATCTTTTGACTTGTCAAATCTTCAGATCCTTGTGGTGTTGATGAAGGGTCAGCGGCAACTCGATCATTTTATCCTTTGAGTGCCTCCACTTCGTGTCTTCATTCCAAAGCTTGTCATCGAACATGTTATCCTCGCCTTTAGCATCTGCACATGCAAGAAAGCTAAACGCATAATGAGAATAACCGCTTGGAATATAGTTAACATTTAAACAGACGACACATATGAGATCAAATCTCAATCAAACACCGACCGACAACAGTTTGAAAGTTTAACAAATTTCAGTTTTAATCCTTTAACTTTCAAAACTTGTTAACTTCGACTGTTTATGAAGATGCAATTGTTTTCCGGCTTACAATCAGGATTTTGGGTAGGATAGACTCGAGTTCCAACATCGGTCAATCAAAAATAAACTAGAAGCAAAATCTTTTTGGAATTTTTTTTTTCATTTTTCAAATGTAAAGACGGAAAGCAATAAATAAATATATACAAAGATGCATAAACTGAAAACAGTAAATAAATATCTACAGACATTCTTTTTGCGAGTTTCGAGGGTAAGAGAATCATATCAGTGTACGGTCATGCCAAAACGCTCTTGTTGTTCAATTAGTTAACATTAAGATAAGCATCCTATAACAATTATCGGTATTGTTGTCCACATAAGCTCAACTTATCAGATGTAATCATGGCGAGGGGATACGTTAAGGAATGCTTTATACTTACCGACCGGTGTTCATCCACACACGACACATTCCCGTATCAAGGTATGCACGAGAATTCATCTTACCGGTGAGTATACCGTTTACCATCTGTTTGACCGTATAAAAATGTGAGAAACTCACTTATTTTGATTTGAAAACAAGCCCTATGTGATAGAATCACTTATTGATGAGGAACTTGATTTTCGATGCATGAGGGCACAGGAGCAAGTCCGTGAACAGGTCAGTGCTTTCGTACAGCAGAGAGACAAACTTGACTCCCGCAAAGAATCTGTGATATATTATCACTTATTTTGTTTGGACATGTGATTGTTGATCACTTATTGAGGTCGAATGCAATATGTACACGTATGTATAGTATCATGGAAGATCTAGACTTCGTCTCCGTTATTTTTCGGTAAAAGATACAACCATGATACCCAAATGATAAGCAGCATAAAGACCGAATATCTCATAACCTCGGCAATCTCTCAAACGAAATTTCGGTACTAAGACCATATGCCAATGTGTGGTTCCCACCTGGTCTTCAGTCGATTTGAAGTCTGTTAGGTTTGTATCATCCTGCACATTTTAGTCTGATTGTGAGCCTACCGATACATCGTTAGTAGAGATACTTATCATTTTTCTTTTTGTTTTGCATTTTGAGCACATTGACCGACCACACCAGTGAACATCATCATTTTCCTTTATCCAAGAAACTCATTTTTGGTTTTTCTATTGTTTTTGAATTTTTGAATTTTTCAAACGAAACGACATAAAGTAAAGACATCTTTTTGGATTTTGAACTTTTGCAATGTTTTTGTATTTTCTTGAAATATCTCCCCCTAAAATTCGCAAAGTTTACGAAAACTAAAATCTTTTTGAATTTTCAAAGTGTATAAAGAAAATATTTACAAAAACGATCAGCCAAAGAAGTTTACTCGGGTATCACCTTAATGCCATTGACCAAAAGTAGATAATCAAAACGTGATTTATCAAAAGCTTTTGTAAACAGGTCGGCACGTTGGTGATCAGTGGGGACATGAACGACATCGATTAACCTCTTATCAAAACAATCACGTATGAAGTGATATTTAATGTCGATGTGTTTAGTCTTAGAATGTTGCACAGGATTTCTAGTGATCTGTAAGGCAGCATTATTATCAACAAAAATATGGGTAGATAGGAATTCTAAACCGTAGTCGCGCATTTGTTGTTGTATCCAAAGAACTTGGGAGCAACAACTCGAGGCAGCAATATATTCTGCTTCACATGTTGATGTAGCAACACACGTTTGCTTCTTGCACTGCCACGTGACCAGGCGATTTCCTAGGAACTGACATCCTGCTGTTGTCGATTTGCCATCGATTTTGCAACCACCGAAATCAGAATCACTGTAGGCAATTAATTCAAAACTATCATCCCTAGGGTACCAAAGACCGAGGTCTGGGCATCCCTTCAAATAGCGTAAAATCCTTTTGACAGCTGACAGATGAGAGGCCTTCGGGTTTGCTTGATATCTTGCTAGCAAGCACGTTGGGTACATGATATCAGGCCTCGAAGCGGTGAGATACATGAGAGATCCGATTATGGCACGATAGTACGAGGAGTTGATGCTTTCACCCTTCAAATCCGGAGTAATCCCGTGATTCTGCGGAAGTGGGGTACCAATGGGCGTTGCATCTGACATTTGGAATCGGCTCAAAATGTCACCAACATATTTAGTCTGATGGATGAATATCCCAGACTCTGTTTGTTGAACTTGAAGGCCCAAAAAGAAATTCATCTCCCCCATAGCGCTCATTTCGAACTTTTCCTGCATAACACTTTCAAATTTCCTGCACAAAGAGTCATTAGTAGACCCAAATATTATATCATCAACGTATACCTGCACCAGCAGAAGATCTTCATCTTGTTCTTTGATAAAGAGTGTGCAATCAATAAGACCTCGTCGAAATCCATTCTCCAGAAGATAGTTTGATAAGGTTGCGTACCAAGCCCTAGGTGCTTGATGTAGACCATAAAGAGCTTTGTTGAGCAACCAAACCCGATCGGGGTGAATAGGATCTTCAAATCCTGGAGGTTGTTCGACATGCACCTCTTCTTGAACAATACCATGAAGAAAAGCACTTTTAACATCCATCTGGTAAACTTTTAATCCTTTGAAAGAAGCATAAGCTAAGAAGATCCGAATAGCTTCCAGACGTGCAACAGGTGCATAAACTTCATTGTAGTCAATGCCTTCAATCTGGCGAAAACCCTGAACAACCAGTCTCGCCTTGTTGCGAATAACAACTCCACGGTCATCTTTCTTGCATTTATAAACCCATCGTGTGCCAATTTTCTTGTAATTCTCCGGTTTTTCAACAAGCTTCCAAACTCCAAGCTTTTGAAATTGCTGCAGTTCGTCCTGCATGGCTTCAACCCAAGAATTATCTTTTAAAGCTTCCTTCCAAGATTTCGGTTCTTCTTGTGAAACATAACATGCGAAGGACCAATCATTTTGTAGACCAGATTCTCTAATAGCTGAATACAAACCAGCACTCTGGTTGTTTCTCAGCTGATTACGCGTTTGCACACCTTGTTGGACATCTCCTATGATATTCTGCTGTGGATGGGTATCGTGTATCCTCATTTCAGAATTTTCAGGAACACGAGCATTAACACCCAAATTGTTTATATTAAGATCAACAACCAACTCCACGCCTGGAATATGCATAGAAGTGGATGCATTTCCTTCAGCAGTATCATCGACTTGCACATGAGGAGTATCAACAGAAGTGCCCTGAACTGGAACAACTGGAGATGACGTGCCTTCAGCAGCATCCAGATTTTCTTCATCTTCTTCTGATGACTCATTGTATTCAGTAGCATTTTCAACTTCCTCATTTTGAACTGTGTTGTTAGACGAATTAGAACCTTGTGAGTTAACAACAACAGGTCTAACTAATGACGATTCAGCAGCATTGTCACTATCAAATATCATTCTAGCAGCTGCGGAATCTTCATCAAAGGTTGGCAGATCAAAGGAGTTGAATAGCCCATCGTAATCGAACATCCAAGGATCACCTGGAGCTTTAACAGGACTTGTATATCTCTGAACCCTTACTTCACTCCATAGCTCAATCTTTTTGGTAGTCAGATTCCAAACACGAAAATTTGGTGTAGCATATCCAAGGAAGAAACCCTCGATAGCTTTTGCGCCAAACTTTCCATCCGGATCAATCATAGTGCATGGACCACCAAAAGGTTCTAGAATTGAAAGATCTGGTTTCCTTTTCTGTAGAAGTTCGAAACAAGTCTTTCCATGTCTCTTAACCGTAAGAACTCGGTTTAAAGTGTAGCATGCAGTCGACACAGCCTCCGCCCAGAACTGAACAGGAAACGCCGACTCTACCAACATTGTTCTTGCAGTTTCAATTATTGTCCGATTCTTCCTCTCTGCGACACCATTTTGTTGTGGAGTGTAAGGAGAACTGTATTCATGAAGAATGCCTTTAGATGTACAGAACTCATCCATAACACGGTTTTTGAATTCAGTTCCATTGTCGCTTCTGATCCTCTTAACTTTCAACGAGTATAGATTTTCCAACATTGTAAGAAGATCCTTGAGGATGCCAGGAGTTTCACTCTTGTGTGACATAAAAGCTACCCAAGAAAATCTAGAGTAGTCATCAGTAACTACTAAACAATAAACATCTCCGAACGTTGTCTTATGTCTCATAGGTCCAAAAAGGTCCATATGAAGACGTTCGAGAGGCATGCCAACAGTGTTGATTTTCTTCAAAGGGTGAGACTTCTTCGTTTGCTTCCCTTTCTGGCATGAAACACAGATATCTTGTAGATGAAAACTTCTCACGGGCACGCCATTCACAAGATTGTTTTTCACCAAATGGTTCATTTTTCTTAAGTGAATGTGTCCCATTCTTCTGTGCCAAGATATAGACTCCTTCTCCGTGGCTTTCGAGACAAAACATGTGACTTGTGCAGAAGTCGTAATCGCTTGACTCATATCAAGAACATATAGATCATTGATTCTTGGAGCCGATAAGAGAATCCATTCATCAGGAATTTTGAAACCAGGTTTAAGCACATAACAACCGGCATCATCGAAATGCACGGTGAACTTTTTATCGCAGATTTGCGACACACTGAGAAGATTATGATCAATTTGACGAACATAATTGATCTTATCGAAACATACAACACCATTAGAGATCATTCCCTCTCCAGTGATGTATCCGCCTTTGTCTCCAGCGAAAGCGACATAGCCTCCTTTAATGTTTCTCACATCATATAGAAGCCGTAAGTCGCCCGTCATGTGCCTGGATGCCCCACTATCAACAATCCAATGACTATTGATAATTCCTCCTGGAACATCCTGCACATATCATCCAATGATTAGTTAAGGATGGGGACCCAAGCCATAGTGGTCTTGGGTCGTCCTTGAGCATCACAAATAGTGATCTCGATTTGTTGATGGTTTTCCAAACGAACAGCTCCCCCTGAACTTTCACCCTTCCTAGGTTTCCAAGTTTGTTTTTGTTTACCAGATTGAGTTTTGTAAACAAATTTTGAAACTTCTGGTTTTACAGGTGAACTTGGTTCCCTTGGAACAGATTTGACCTTAGATTTTAAAGCCTTTTCTATTTTCTTCACATTTTGATGTCGTTGTTTCTTTTCCTGTTCTTTAACAGTTCTTTTATCATGTTTAGGCGAAACGGGACGACATTTAGGGTGAATCGTTTCAGGTGATGCTCTCTCAACAAATTTCTCTTTCGGAGTGTTTGCACAATCTTTGATGATGTGCCCAAACTCTCCACATTTAAAACACGTTCTCCTTTCAACAAACTTAGGAGAACTGGATCGACGATCAGATGTCAAACTTGTATAACCCGAGGTACTTGCTTTTTCATCACACCCGTTTGAATGTTGAGTGTAATTGTTTTGACTATCACGTTTTAAGATTTTGACTTGTACAAATCAGTATTTGACTTGTTTTCAAACGTCTTAATTTTATCTGTACCCCTCGATTCCACAAATTTGACACTACTGTTTTTCTTCTGATAACGAGCCCCTTTTGTTTCAAATTTTGAATTAGAAACATTTGGCTTGGGTTTTTGAGCTCGTTGATCTGATTGTTTACCCTTAGAAGCAATAGGTTGTTGCTTTGAAAGTAATTTCTGATTTCCAAATTTCTTTTTGATTTCAGCCTTAGGAATTGGATTACATTGAGTCACAATAACTCCCGGAATCGACTTTCCCAAAAACTTACTTGTGTTATTTTCAAAAACATTATCAATCGATGATGGATTGACATTTTTAATTGGAAAATCATTATCTGAATAGATTTTAGAATCACCAACCAAAGTGTACAACACAATATTACTTTTAACGGTAGACACAGGATCTATCACTTGTTGAACAACAGGTTGAACAGCAGGGGTAAGAGGATCACACAGAATATGATTCTCAATTGGAACTTCTACTCCTTTAAGTTTGTCAAGTGATTTATCCTGATTACTCACATCTGATTCTGGTTCATCATCCGACGACTCATAGTCCTCAATGGTTGGAGGACCTTGTTTCGTAGATGTTGAATCTTTTTGCTCAGAAGTTGTACTTGGAGAATCGTCCGATTTGAACCCTAGGCCAGTAGTAACTTCCTCATAATTAAGAGGCACACTGGATTCAAACCGTGGCATTTCTTCTTCATCAGGCATATAAGCATAATTATGTCTCAAAGGGGGCGGACACTTCTCATACCCAACACCTTTCTTGTTTCCCTTTAGTTGTTGAACATCAATAATGTGATCGAGCACAAATCGGGAGTTAGAATAACTCTCCAACTTTTGCTTGATTGCATCATGCTCGCATTTTACAATGGCTAATTCCTTTTTAGTTTCCTCAACAATGTTAATGTAATCATTTATACTAACTTGTTTATGATAAACAGTTTTTGTCACTTCGGAAACATTTTTCTTTAGAGTTTCAATCATAGATTTAAATTCTTTTTCATGTCTAACTAAAGCCATATTTGCTTCTTTGCATTTAGCCATTTCAACAACTAAGCTCTGATTGTGAATATGAATCGTATCGCATTCAAGTTTTATTTTATCAAATTCATTTTTCATATACTCACAATCTCTACAGTTGATAAGAATTTCAGATTTTACCTGACTTGTAGAAGCTGAGACATTTTCCATAAAGGCAGTCTGATAAGAAAAAGATCCGTCTTCAGAAAAGATCTTCTCCATTTCTTTAGATGCTACCTCAGCCTTCTTGATCAGAACTGATTTCTGACATTTCAACTCTTCTGCTTCATTCAACAAGTCATCAAGATTAGAACTTTCTTCTTTGCTCACATCAGATTCAGAATGATAATCGCCCGAAGTAGAACTTTCTTCATCAGAACTCCCGGTATTACCAGAACTGTCGTCACTTTCAGAAAATTCTTCCTTATGAACGTGCTTGATGTGATTGATGATCTTTGCATAACACGCTGTTCCCCCGTTATTTTGATCTCCTTCCCCAAGTTGCAAAGACCAATTAAACCCTTCATCAGCTTGTACGGTTAATGCACGATTTTCGTTTGATGGTCCAGACTGATTCTGGTTAGTGGTGTTGTTTACAGCCACTATCCCTTTTCCACGATTGTCTTGATTGGCATTTGAAGTACTCGTCTGATTACGGAATGGGTTCTGATTGCCTTGTCTGCTTGGTCGGGTGCACTCACGTTTGAAGTGACCCTTTTCGCCACAATTGAAGCATGTAACTGCTTCTTTATCAAATCCGTACTTTGTATCCTGTTTGCTTTCCAAAGAACTTCTCCCTGTTCGAACCATAAAGTCCTTCGCCCTTCTAACAGCACTTGCAAACGCCCACTTTATATCCATCAACTCCATTTCATCACGGTTGATTTGTAGATAGTCTTCGTTGGTCAAACTGATGTTTCCAATTTGACCTGCGACCAAACCGCAGTAAGCACTGACCATTGTATTAATGAGTTCCATATGTTCCTTTGCTACTTCAATGCTAACATTTGAGAGGTTTGATGTATCAACTTTGACTGTGTTAGTGTTTGGAGTTGGAGGATTGTTGGTATAAACTTCATTGTAGTCAATGCCTTCAATCTGGCGAAAACCCTGAACAACCAGTCTCGCCTTGTTGCGAATAACAACTCCACGGTCATCTTTCTTGCATTTATAAACCCATCGTGTGCCAATTTTCTTGTAATTCTCCGGTTTTTCAACAAGCTTCCAAACTCCAAGCTTTTGAAATTGCTGCAGTTCGTCCTGCATGGCTTCAACCCAAGAATTATCTTTTAAAGCTTCCTTCCAAGATTTCGGTTCTTCTTGTGAAACATAACACGCGAAGGACCAATCATTTTGTAGACCAGATTCTCTAATAGCTGAATACAAACCAGCACTCTGGTTGTTTCTCAGCTGATTACGCGTTTGCACACCTTGTTGGACATCTCCTATGATATTCTGCTGTGGATGGGTATCGTGTATCCTCATTTCAGAATTTTCAGGAACACGAGCATTAACACCCAAATTGTTTATATTAAGATCAACAACCAACTCCACGCCTGGAATATGCATAGAAGTGGATGCATTTCCTTCAGCAGTATCATCGACTTGCACATGAGGAGTATCAACAGAAGTGCCCTGAACTGGAACAACTGGAGATGACGTGCCTTCAGCAGCATCCAGATTTTCTTCATCTTCTTCTGATGACTCATTGTATTCAGTAGCATTTTCAACTTCCTCATTTTGAACTGTGTTGTTAGACGAATTAGAACCTTGTGAGTTAACAACAACAGGTCTAACTAATGACGATTCAGCAGCATTGTCACTATCAAATATCATTCTAGCAGCTGCGGAATCTTCATCAAAGGTTGGCAGATCAAAGGAGTTGAATAGCCCATCGTAATCGAACATCCAAGGATCACCTGGAGCTTTAACAGGACTTGTATATCTCTGAACCCTTACTTCACTCCATAGCATGCAGTCGACACAGCCTCCGCCCAGAACTGAACAGGAAACGCCGACTCTACCAACATTGTTCTTGCAGTTTCAATTATTGTCCGATTCTTCCTCTCTGCGACACCATTTTGTTGTGGAGTGTAAGGAGAACTGTATTCATGAAGAATGCCTTTAGATGTACAGAACTCATCCATAACACGGTTTTTGAATTCAGTTCCATTGTCGCTTCTGATCCTCTTAACTTTCAACGAGTATAGATTTTCCAACATTGTAAGAAGATCCTTGAGGATGCCAGGAGTTTCACTCTTGTGTGACATAAAAGCTACCCAAGAAAATCTAGAGTAGTCATCAGTAACTACTAAACAATAAACATCTCCGAACGTTGTCTTATGTCTCATAGGTCCAAAAAGGTCCATATGAAGACGTTCGAGAGGCATGCCAACAGTGTTGATTTTCTTCAAAGGGTGAGACTTCTTCGTTTGCTTCCCTTTCTGGCATGAAACACAGATATCTTGTAGATGAAAACTTCTCACGGGCACGCCATTCACAAGATTGTTTTTCACCAAATGGTTCATTTTTCTTAAGTGAATGTGTCCCATTCTTCTGTGCCAAGATATAGACTCCTTCTCCGTGGCTTTCGAGACAAAACATGTGACTTGTGCAGAAGTCGTAATCGCTTGACTCATATCAAGAACATATAGATCATTGATTCTTGGAGCCGATAAGAGAATCCATTCATCAGGAATTTTGAAACCAGGTTTAAGCACATAACAACCGGCATCATCGAAATGCACGGTGAACTTTTTATCGCAGATTTGCGACACACTGAGAAGATTATGATCAATTTGACGAACATAATTGATCTTATCGAAACATACAACACCATTAGAGATCATTCCCTCTCCAGTGATGTATCCGCCTTTGTCTCCAGCGAAAGCGACATAGCCTCCTTTAATGTTTCTCACATCATATAGAAGCCGTAAGTCGCCCGTCATGTGCCTGGATGCCCCACTATCAACAATCCAATGACTATTGATAATTCCTCCTGGAACATCCTGCACATATCATCCAATGATTAGTTAAGGATGGGGACCCAAGCCATAGTGGTCTTGGGTCGTCCTTGAGCATCACAAATAGTGATCTCGATTTGTTGATGGTTTTCCAAACGAACAGCTCCCCCTGAACTTTCACCCTTCCTAGGTTTCCAAGTTTGTTTTTGTTTACCAGATTGAGTTTTGTAAACAAATTTTGAAACTTCTGGTTTTACAGGTGAACTTGGTTCCCTTGGAACAGATTTGACCTTAGATTTTAAAGCCTTTTCTATTTTCTTCACATTTTGATGTCGTTGTTTCTTTTCCTGTTCTTTAACAGTTCTTTTATCATGTTTAGGCGAAACGGGACGACATTTAGGGTGAATCGTTTCAGGTGATGCTCTCTCAACAAATTTCTCTTTCGGAGTGTTTGCACAATCTTTGATGATGTGCCCAAACTCTCCACATTTAAAACACGTTCTCCTTTCAACAAACTTAGGAGAACTGGATCGACGATCAGATGTCAAACTTGTATAACCCGAGGTACTTGCTTTTTCATCACACCCGTTTGAATGTTGAGTGTAATTGTTTTGACTATCACGTTTTAAGATTTTGACTTGTACGAAATCAGTATTTGACTTGTTTTCAAAAGTCTCAATTTTATCTGTACCCCTCGATTCCACAAATTTGACACTACTGTTTTTCTTCTGATAACGAGCCCCTTTTGTTTCAAATTTTGAATTAGAAACATTTGGCTTGGGTTTTTGAGCTCGTTGATCTGATTGTTTACCCTTAGAAGCAATAGGTTGTTGCTTTGAAAGTAATTTCTGATTTCCAAATTTCTTTTTGATTTCAGCCGTAGGAATTGGATTACATTGAGTCACAATAACTCCCGGAATCGACTTTCCCAAAAACTTACTTGTGTTATTTTCAAAAACATTATCAATCGATGATGGATTGACATTTTTAATTGGAAAATCATTATCTGAATAGATTTTAGAATCACCAACCAAAGTGTACAACACAATATTACTTTTAACGGTAGACACAGGATCTATCACTTGTTGAACAACAGGTTGAACAGCAGGGGTAGGAGGATCACACAGAATATGATTCTCAATTGGAACTTCTACTCCTTTAAGTTTGTCAAGTGATTTATCCTGATTACTCACATCTGATTCTGGTTCATCATCCGACGACTCATAGTCCTCAATGGTTGGAGGACCTTGTTTCGTAGATGTTGAATCTTTTTGCTCAGAAGTTGTACTTGGAGAATCGTCCGATTTGAACCCTAGGCCAGTAGTAACTTCCTCATAATTAAGAGGCACACTGGATTCAAACCGTGGCATTTCTTCTTCATCAGGCATATAAGCATAATTATGTCTCAAAGGGGGCGGACACTTCTCATACCCAACACCTTTCTTGTTTCCCTTTAGTTGTTGAACATCAATAATGTGATCGAGCACAAATCGGGAGTTAGAATAACTCTCCAACTTTTGCTTGATTGCATCATGCTCGCATTTTACAATGGCTAATTCCTTTTTAGTTTCCTCAACAATGTTAATGTAATCATTTATACTAACTTGTTTATGATAAACAGTTTTTGTCACTTCGGAAACATTTTTCTTTAGAGTTTCAATCATAGATTTAAATTCTTTTTCATGTCTAACTAAAGCCATATTTGCTTCTTTGCATTTAGCCATTTCAACAACTAAGCTCTGATTGTGAATATGAATCGTATCGCATTCAAGTTTTATTTTATCAAATTCATTTTTCATATACTCACAATCTCTACAGTTGATAAGAATTTCAGATTTTACCTGACTTGTAGAAGCTGAGACATTTGCCATAAAGGCAGTCTGATAAGAAAAAGATCCGTCTTCAGAAAAGATCTTCTCCATTTCTTTAGATGCTACCTCAGCCTTCTTGATCAGAACTGATTTCTGACATTTCAACTCTTCTGCTTCATTCAACAAGTCATCAAGATTAGAACTTGCTTCTTTGCTCACATCAGATTCAGAATGATAATCGCCCGAAGTAGAACTTTCTTCATCAGAACTCCCGGTATTACCAGAACTGTCGTCACTTTCAGAAAATTCTTCCTTATGAACGTGCTTGATGTGATTGATGATCTTTGCATAACACGCTGTTCCCCCGTTATTTTGATCACCTTCCCCAAGTTGCAAAGACCAATTAAACCCTTCATCAGCTTGTACGGTTAATGCACGATTTTCGTTTGATGGTCCAGACTGATTCTGGTTAGTGGTGTTGTTTACAGCCACTATCCCTTTTCCACGATTGTCTTGATTGGCATTTGAGGTACTCGTCTGATTACGGAATGGGTTCTGATTGCCTTGTCTGCTTGGTCGGGTGCACTCACGTTTGAAGTGACCCTTTTCGCCACAATTGAAGCATGTAACTGCTTCTTTATCAAATCCGTACTTTGTATCCTGTTTGCTTTCCAAAGAACTTCTCCCTGTTCGAACCATAAAGTCCTTCGCCCTTCTAACAGCACTTGCAAACGCCCACTTTATATCCATCAACTCCATTTCATCACGGTTGATTTGTAGATAGTCTTCGTTGGTCAAACTGATGTTTCCAATTTGACCTGCGACCAAACCGCAGTAAGCACTGACCATTGTATTAATGAGTTCCATATGTTCCTTTGCTACTTCAATGCTAACATTTGAGAGGTTTGATGTATCAACTTTGACTGTGTTAGTGTTTGGAGTTGGAGGATTGTTGGTATAATGAGCTTGTTGTTGTTGTGGTTGTACTTGTGGTTGTGGTAGGGCTGGAATAAAACCTCCTCCAGAATAAGCCTGAGATTGAGTAGTAGCAACTGGAGGTGTATAAGGAATAAAACCTCCTCCCGAATAAGCCTGAGCTTGAGCAATTAAATGCGCTGGCGGAAGATAGGCGCTCGGATCGAAGACAGGAGGCGGAGCTGATTGAGGAAACGGAGAAGAGTTTGTATTTGATACAAACGCCGTTTGTAACTTTGGTTGCTGAGCACTAGCTGACGGGTTAAAACCTCCTCCACAATACATTTCGATATTTTGAGGAGCAGCAATGCGTTTTGCTTTCCGAATTTCTTCATCATTCTTATGTTCCAGCTTCTGTACGAATTCATAGATAGTTATAGTGTCAGCATCTAGAACACCGGTATGCTTTAGAAGCTCAATGTAAGGACTCCACTTTGGTGGTAGAGAATCAGCAAACCGTGCACAAACTTCCTTTTCAGTTGCAGTAACAGCATAAGCAAACATTTCACTAATCAAATGATAAAAACGTGTAGTCATATCATTTAGAGTTTCATTTTCCAAAAACTGAAACGATTCAAACTCTTTCTTCAATAGATCATGCCGTGTCTTTCTAGAAGCTGCATTTCCTTCTCCTCTTGTTACCAAAGAATCCCATAATGTTTTCGTGTCCGTACAATAAGAAAATTGATGATAGATATCTTTGTGAAGCGCTTGGGTAAGAATAGCAAACGACTTTTTCTCAAATTCATATGCTTTCTTGTCATTTTCCTGCATGTTAGAAAAACCTTCGGCCGTTGAGGCTGCTACTTCGAGAGCATTATTGCGTGGAGTAATGAAACACCTCCAAAGATCAGTGCTTTGACCTTGAACATATGTATGAAAACGACCTTTCCATGATGGAAACTCGTTCATATGATTCAACTTTGGCGGGCGATTGTTGCTGCCCGTTTCGCTCTCGCTAAGCAAAAGATTTTGAATGTTTTGATTCTGATTGGATGCCAAAGCCCATTGTCCGGCACTTATGGTAGGTTGACCAAAAACATTCTTCACCCACGCTGCTGCGGAGGTCGGATCTTCACGTGGTCTCGAGTCCATACTCCAATCCCATGGACTAGTACAACTCATATTTGGTATATGTATGATAGTACCTGCACAAATTCTTGAAAACACACAGTTAGCAAGCTTTTACAAGTTCTCTGTATAAAACAGATCTGTTCTCGGCGAAACAGATTTCACGAAACAGGTTTGTTTCGTCTAGATGAATGATGACGAAACAGACTTGTGATAATTGTGATTGTGTGGCGAAACAGAAGATGTTTCGTCAAAGATGTTGTGGCGAAACAGAAGATGTTTCGTCAAAGATGTTGTGGCGAAACAGAAGTTGTTTCGTCGACTACTTGTTTCATCGAAACTGAGTATCAGACCGTAGTCGCGCATTTGTTGTTGTATCCAAAGAACTTGGGAGCAACAACTCGAGGCAGCAATATATTCTGCTTCACATGTTGATGTAGCAACACACGTTTGCTTCTTGCACTGCCACGTGACCAGGCGAATTCCTAGGAACTGACATCCTGCTGTTGTCGATTTGCCATCGATTTTGCAACCACTGAAATCAGAATCACTGTAGGCAATTAATTCAAAACTATCATCCCTAGGGTACCAAAGACCGAGGTCTGGGCATCCCTTCAAATAGTGTAAAATCCTTTTGACAGGTGACAGATGAGAGGCCTTCGGGTTTGCTTGATATCTTGCTAGCAAGCACGTTGGGTACATGATATCAGGCCTCGAAGCGGTGAGATACATGAGAGATCCGATTATGGCACGATAGTACGAGGAGTTGATGCTTTCACCCTTCAAATCCGGAGTAATCCCGTGATTCTGCGGAAGTGGGGTACCAATGGGCGTTGCATCTGACATTTGGAATCGGCTCAAAATGTCACCAACATATTTAGTCTGATGGATGAATATCCCAGACTCTGTTTGTTGAACTTGAAGGCCCAAAAAGAAACTAGTAGTATACCCGTCCGGTGGACGGGGGGTCTTTCAGTGTCGTAATAACAAAAAAAATTTGTTTAGATTTACATGTACGATATAAACTCACCAAATGAGTTCACATTCACATATATAATATGGCTAAAAACAAAAATGCAAGGTTGGAGACAATTTCAATAACTCAGATTGCATTATGTATTTAAGTTGAACATTGACTACTAAAGCATAAAAACATAGATAGTGAGCTGAAATAAAACACTAAGTAACAATGTACATTAAACAAAAGCGTAAATGTATGAAACATGCAGGCTCTCTTTGCATTATATTGTTATGGCTTCCGTCTTAATCTCTTCCAGCTTCGAGAAGCAAGCACCTGAACAAAAAAAAATGTAGGTGGGTGTTATGCATTATGATTAATAATGATTTGATAATATATAAGAGATGAAAATGACAAAGGAGCTTACTCTTGTGTCACTCTCAAGTGCAGCCGTTGCTGAACTCATGAACCCAACATGCATATGTTATATATAATACATGTAAAAAACGAATCAAACCGGTTTGGTTTCTATACAAGCCAGACATCCATTGACAAAAGGCTTCAAGGTTTCCTCCCATTTTAGAGATTTAACTCATTCATACATGACAAGTCAGCAAGCAAATATGCACAAAAGTCAGAGTAAGCCAAAGAAATGCTATCTTTTGCATATCAGATAATTTATACCAATGAAAATCTAAATTTATTAATTAGCATATCATGGCCATATAACTAAAAATACTTTTAGATGGGTTGAAATAGTGCCATCCCATGAGTGGAAATAAGCCAACTCCATTGTTGTAGAAGCAAATCGTTCAATAACTACCCTTATTTACATTTATAATGAGACAAGTTTTAGAAATCATACTTATACGTTTAAAAAACAAAAAGATGTATTTAAAGTTTAAAAAAAATAATTTTAACATTTCATCTCATAACTAATCTGATTCGTCAGCTATGAAACATGAAACGATCAGTAAAAAAAAAAAATAATAATATAAAACAATTCCCAATATATACATCAGTAAAGTGCAATTGCCCACTACATTAGCAAATATGGGTAGAGTGTGACACAAGTTCAAGAGACTCATAAGCCCAAAAATCGTAAAATGATTTGAGATTTGACCCAAAAAATGGTTCTCCATTAGAAATATTCATAAGCCCAAAAAATAGCGACAGATGAACACCATTTTTAAAATGATTTGAGATTTGGCCAAAGTTTTAGCAAATCGGCAACTTAATGCAGAAATCGTAAACATAACACAGAGAACATTGTTTGTTCCTTTTTTAATTGAGAGCTTTCAAAACCTAGGTTGCTCACCCTTTGCCCAAACAATATAGCACTTACAGTTTTTGGACAATGTCGTGGAGATGGGCTAACAGTTACAATTAATGACGTACTTGCAGTACCTGCAGACGTCAAAATGTTATCATTTCGACCATAAGATGCTCGAATAAAAGTTAAGCATTCAAAAATAAGTGAAAAAATGCCAATATCCTAAAGAACTGACCTCAAATTAATCTTTAAAAAGCCTGGTTAGCTTAGGATCTTTGACAGGTACATGAGGGCTATTATGTGGAAGAGACTTTATGTACTTAATGAAAGATATTTAGATTTGGCTTCCTCTGATGTGTGTCCCTCACTTCCTGAAAAGTAGTACAAATCCCCATGTAAGAAATTGTAAATATAAAACATCTAAGGCCAACTAATCACAAAATCTTATTACCTCCCGAGTAAAATCACAAAGGGCGCCCAATCAAAGGGCTCTTGTAGCCTTGATCTTGAATTCTTGTCATAATAGCTTCAATCAAAACAGATCAAACATGTGCCATAAGTACAATATAAAGAAATCGAAAATTGTAGTTCATATCCAAAAGAATTTTTATAACCAACATATTGGGGATTGGGAAGTTGGTACATGCCATCATCAAGAGAGTAGACATAAGAAGCATTAATAATATTAATAACTGCCATTAAAACGAAGCAACGACAATAAAGTGCATATAATATTAGAAAAAGAACACACATAATTTGAGTTTTACTCCGTTATAAGGGTCGGTCAACTTGAGCTACATACCTGTAAACTAAATAAAGATATTTAAAAAAGCATAACTTTAGCTACATACTGATCATGTCACAAATACACAGATCGCTCTTCTCCATATTCCTCATCTAGTAACCTTGAAACCTGAACATGGTATCGTATTATAACAAAACTCAAAACACACTAGAGTGAAATTGGTAAGGAAAATATTTCAGAAGCAAACCTTTGAAGTACGCTAAGATCTTTCTGCAACCAACAAACTGCTTCTCTGATATCTAAAGCATTTAATAGTGGATCAAACTAAAAGAATGAATAATTAAAACAATCAGGAGGTACAGAAATGAAAAGGGTCTGCATAAAATTAACAGTTTTATATAGATAATGAAAAGGGTACTTCCAATCGAATCAATGGCTAACTTTACCGAGCCTAAACCTCAATTCCTACCAGCAATTCCTCCAATAGAAAGCGTAATACAAGAACAAAATAGTGAAAGTTGTTAATAAACCCTTTATCACCAGATCCGAAACCTTCACGAGGACTACCACGACAACCGTCGTAACCACTGTCGTCCCAGCGAAACAGCTTAAATGGAGAAATTGAGATGATCTTTGATGAGGAGAAGAGTGTCCACCATGACGGTTATGATAAGGAGGTGGAGAAGAGACCTAGGGCTTGCACCATGGCGCTTGTAATCCCTTTGAGGTGGCCTCGTAGAAGAACGATTAGAGGATGAGAACTACGATTAGGTGGACGGTCAATCTCCGGGTCAAAATTTCTTCTCTCTGGAATCACGGTCATGGCGTCACGAAGAAAGCGATGGTGGTGGAAAATATGTATCTGGATTTTGGCATACTGAAATCTTTTGTCGACATATAAATCAGGTAGTAGGCGGTTGCAACAGAGAAAAAGAGGGAGAGAAAGACGGAGAACGTGACCACGATTGAGAAACCACCGCAAATTAGGAGAGAGACTCCAAAACCTCTGTGAACCGTCACTTTTACGGTTAATTTTTAGAGTTTATGCGGATGAGATTTAAAGTTGAGTATATTAGACGGCCATGATTGGATCTATCGGCGGTTATGATATACGCTGTCTATAATATATATAATTCATCTCCCCCATAGCGCTCATTTCGAACTTTTCCTGCATAACACTTTCAAATTTCCTGCACAAAGAGTCATTAGTAGACCCAAATATTATATCATCAACGTATACCTGCACCAGCAGAAGATCTTCATCTTGTTCTTTGATAAAGAGTGTGCAATCAATAAGACCTCGTCGAAATCCATTCTCCAGAAGATCGTTTGATAAGGTTGCGTACCAAGCCCTAGGTGCTTGATGTAGACCATAAAGAGCTTTGTTAAGCAACCAAACCCGATCGGGGTGAATAGGATCTTCAAATCCTGGAGGTTGTTCGACATGCACCTCTTCTTGAACAATACCATGAAGAAAAGCACTTTTAACATCCATCTGGTAAACTTTTAATCCTTTGAAAGAAGCATAAGCTAAGAAGATCCGAATAGCTTCCAGACGTGCAACAGGTGCATAAACTTCATTGTAGTCAATGCCTTCAATCTGGCGAAAACCCTGAACAACCAGTCTCGCCTTGTTGCGAATAACAACTCCACGGTCATCTTTCTTGCATTTATAAACCCATCGTGTGTCAATTTTCTTGTAATTCTCCGGTTTTTCAACAAGCTTCCAAACTCCAAGCTTTTGAAATTGCTGCAGTTCGTCCTGCATGGCTTCAACCCAAGAATTATCTTTTAAAGCTTCCTTCCAAGATTTCGGTTCTTCTTGTGAAACATAACACGCGAAGGACCAATCATTTTGTAGACCAGATTCTCTAATAGCTGAATACAAACCAGCACTCTGGTTGTTTCTCAGTTATAGTATTATAAGTTATAACACTTGGTTTTTAACAATTAAAAGATCAAGATCACAGTTCTTGTAATAACAAATATGAAGATTGTCAAGAACACACCCAAGAACATGAGTTTTCCGATGAGTTTTCCGATCACCGATAAATTTTCCGAAACATGAAAATACACAAAATTTTCACTAAAAACCCGGTTTAAAGCATGAACAAACAATCTAACTAGGTTTTTGATAAAAATCTTTAGCAAACAACAAGAAAACAACAGATTTTATGAATATTTTTCCAGAATTTATGATTTTTCAAGAACAAATTTTCAGAAAAACACACACAAATACTTGATAAAAACCGAACAATGTTTGATTTTAAACAAGGATAAGAACCAATGCTCTGATACCACTTGTAGGTCCCGAAATCTGAGGATCGATAACGAACCGAATCACTTGTTTATAGCAAACACGGTCACGTGTGCGGAATCCACGTAACTATGCCAAATCAAACATATAAAGCCATAACAACAAAGGATTAATCAATGAAACACACTCGATTGATTAAACGGGATGAGAACCGATTACAAACTGATACAAACACAGTTCAGACAGAATTTCGACAGAGTTTTGTTACTGGTTATTATCTCATCTCTACCTTCAAATGAAAACAGACATGGTTTATATAGTCCCTGGGCCCAAGTTTACGGCGAAACACAAAGTGTGCGACGAAACAGGATATGGGCCAGTCATTGGGCTTGAAACAGCCCATTACATGACGAATCAAAGTGTGATTCGTCATGAACGTTGGCGAAACAGAAAGAATGGACATTTGTCTGTTTCGTCATGATGTGTTACGACGAAACAGACCTGTTTCGTCGAGGGCTGCACCAGCTGATCTATTTCCTGTATACGGACAGTAAACAGATAGAACATATAAACATAGTAATGACCATATTACCCTTTAATGCAACATGCATTGTTCTTAATACTTTACATAACAAAAGAGACAAACAAGTTGTACACAAGCAGATAGGAGGATATCCGACTTGGTCAACATAACATACAGACTCGATAATTAATAAAAGACCATACAAAATACATCGTTAAACAAGACTAGTCACAGACACTAAAAATGCATCAACACTTCACTATTTTTAATAACCTCAATACCAAGAAAAATCTCAAAAGACCAAGATCCTTAATTAGAAACTCAGATTGTAACATAGTTTTTATGTTATCAATTTCAAGTTTACTATTACCAGTCAAAATTATGTCATCCACATAGACCAACAAAACCACAAAACCAGATTTAGACGACTTAATAAACATAGAATGACCGCATTTGGATTGAACAAATCCAATACTTAATAAGACATGCACAAGCTTTTCGTTCCACATCCTAGGCGCCTGTTTTAGGCCGTACAAAGATTTATTCAACCTGCAAACTTTATTACTATTATTAATATCTAATCCATCAGGTAAACTCATATAAACCTCTTCTTTCAAATTGCCATACAAAAAGGCGTTATTGACGTCAAGTTGACGGACAGGCTAATGACACTTCTAACAGTCACCATCTTTACTACAGGGGAAAAAGGTCTCCTCAAAGTCTACTCCTTCCCGTTGGTTAAACCCTTTAGCCATTAGCCTAGCTTTATATCTTTCTACCCCGGTTGATTTATATTTAACCTTAAAGACCCATTTACACCCTATTGGTTTTTTTCCCCGGAGAAAGGTCAACAACATCCCACGTATTATTCCTATACAGAGCAGCTAACTCGTCATTCATAGCACATAACCAATTTTTATCATTCATAGCCTCTTTATACGAACGAGGTTCAACAATCTTATTCACATTAGTGGCAAAACAAACATTTTCATATGGAAGATTAACATAATTGACAATATTTTCATAACCATACTTGACTCTACCTTCAACAACATAGTCATCAAATTTCTTTGGAACAGAAACAGACCTAGTAGACTTTCTAATACTTGGTTGAATACCCTCAGGAAGGTTCGATTCGTCAGGAAAACTATTAGACTCAACCCTCACAGGACTACTTTGTGACTCATTCAGATGTTGATTTACAACCATACCATCAATCTCTGACGGTTGTTGTGTATCATCAACAGCTGTTGGTTCATCAAAGCTACTGTGTTGCTGAGTAATAGTAGTTAAATCAGTAACTCCCTTCTCATCATCATCTGGATTTATATCACTTGAAAATTCAAAGATATCGAAAAAGTTTAAATTGTTTAAGGTGCCAGAGTTGTCAAGATCAGATTCTGAAAGAAGTTTAGTTTTAAAGGGAAAGATAGTTTCATAGAAACTAACATCCCTAGTGTAACACCCCGAAAACGGGTTTGGTAATCAAACCCCATTAATACTAAAAGACGGGTAAAGTACCGTTAGTGGTAAAAGTAACCCGGTAAATATTTAGGATTTAAATAAAAAATCCTAATATTAATTAAAAAACGAATAAGAACTTTCAAGAAATAAAATGGATAAAAGGCCCGAGTTAACGGAACTTAAAGCAAACCTAGTCATAAACTTCCCCGAACCCACTAAGATAACTAGGAATGTCAAACCTAGTTAATAAGTGGGAATATTGTTAGAAAGAATTAGGTTGTGGCTAACTTAATAACTAGCCAAAATATGAGGGACTAAAGTTGGATAACTTGAAAAAGGAATTATAAAAATAAAACATAACACAACACACACACACAGAGTGTGTGTGCGTGCGTAGAGATCGACTAGAAGGCTCCCATGGAGCCAAGAACCCTAGTTCAGCTATTCCTTCAAATTGAAAGGCTAATTGAAGCCCGAATTCAGATCTGAACACATAATAACGATCACCTAATCACGTGAATCAAGTGGTATGTCGAAATTTATATTTTGATGATACTTGTGAAATTTGATAATCACGCATGAATGAAATTATTATAAGAAATATGAATTTTATAGTGAAATTGTGATGTCTATGAGTCTAGAAACGAACCCTAGATGTGAATTTAGTGAAATAGTGCCATAAAACTAGAGATTTAACTAATGACCTTTTAGGTGGTAAGTGGGTTTTATGGTACTATGATGAACACTTGAAAAGTGATGATAAATATGTAAAATTTGTTGTTGTAATATAAGTTGTAGATGATGATCATATACACTAGACATAGAGTTTTGAATTCGATGTTAAAACTTGGTTAAACGATAATCATGAACTTGATAAAAGAAGTATACGAATATCGCCCATAAGGTGTTCGCTAAAATGCCTAAATGAAAACTGAAATGTTGAAATTTCAAGTGAAACACACATTTGAATGATATGACAAATTATGCGTAATATGAAGCGATAGGGGTTCTAAACATCATGTTGATTTCCTAAATGGGTCAAAATGGTTTTAAGTGCATATGTATTTCATAAGAATGTATGAACCCGAGCTAGAAGTCTTGAGTTAAATACATTGACGTATGTATTTTGGTTGTTTAAGAAACAAGTTGGTGGTTTATAATACAAACGGGTCGAAATGTTAAAATTGAATAATAAGCCAAATGCTTAAAAATTTAGAATTTTATTTGTTTGAATGTTGAATTTTAACTCCACAAGATGGAGAATTAAATTACGAGCGCGTAGGAAAAAGAATCACACGTATTGGTTATGTAGATCAAAAGTTATGACATTTTAAAGTTTGAATTTGATTAGAATTATAGTTGGGCAGAATGCAGGTTTTAGTAACAAACCTGCTGGAAATTTAACTCCCCCGCGCCGTGCGACAGATTCTAGGTGTCGGGGCGCGACATGCAACAGGCGTCGCGGCCCGCGACAGATCAAGGTTAAGCTCTCGCGGCCCACGAGAGCTGAAAAAGCTGGCAATTTGATTTTATTTTGCTGTTTGACGCATATAACTTGTTTGAACTTATTTATAAGCTATCAAAACTAACTTGTAAGTTGGTTTCGATCATAGGAAAATATCAAGAGCACCCGGATGAAGATCAACCTCAATGAAGAACCGAACACGATCAAGATATGAGCTTCCGCAAGTCGCTTCGTTGTAACTTTTAAACGACGAGCACAATTTCATTACGTTTTAATATTTTAAATTGTAAAAGTTTTAATTTAACCGTATTTTTTTGATGTTTATGTAATCATAATTACATGTTTAATTTCGAAATCTGTACGAAAACCGTTAATTAATAGTCAGGGTGTTACAAGTTGGTAATCAGAGCTCATGGTTAAAGAGTAAAGTGTGTTCGGTTCAAGGCTTGATCGCAAATCCGGTAAGTACACATATATTAATGAGTTAGCATGTTAAAGTTTTGTAAACAACACATGAGGTTATCATGTAATACACGATACACCAATCAAATCGATAAATGATAGATATAGTTAACAAAATTTCGTGCGTTGACACGTATAGTAGAAAAGCCTTGTATTATGATACGGTCGTTTAGTGAAGTTGACATTACTAATCTTTGTAAATGTTTTAAATGAAAGGATACTCGCATCTAAAGATGGCGAGGGTGTAACAAGTGACGGGTACGATAGAGGAACGACCCGAAGTATGACAAGTGGAGCATGCTCACAAAGGATCAAATCGCATAACAATCGCGAATAAGAATAATGGGAAGGAACGCCCATCGGGGCAAGCATTACAAGGTGCACACTTTTAAAATTTAATCGCACAAGTACTAATATGCAACGAACATGTAGGGAATGATGATTGCATATATCTGATAAAACCTGAAAAACCTGAATAGGATGTCTATTCAGGATGATGTTTCCAAGAGAAGTTTAATAGAAACATGCGTTATTCACGATGATGAATAACAAAGAAATAATAGGATTAGTTCATATGGAAACTTGGACGGGGGGTAATTATCCAAGTGGAAAACTCTCAATATAATGCTTTTGAGAAAAGTAGCGATCACATTAACGAATGTGATTATACAATAGTTTGATAGAAAGGAAAACATTTTATATGTTCGAATGTAAAACTAGTAAAACTAGTGATTGTTGTTTGCCAATTAAATAAAGTTTTACTAAATGAAATCAGGGATATGAAATAAATAGAGGCGTTACTTACATAGGGCATGATGTGAAAACTATAAAAAGGTCATGTGTGTCATGTGTTAATCGCTTACTCTGGCCAAGTAAGTAGCGGCATATGATACCATGAACTTCTTGTAGTGGACACATTTATGTCCAATGTAGTAAGGATGGGGTGGATGGGACAAATTAGAAAGGTACCCAAAAGAATCAAACAAGTAAGATGTTTGATAGTAAACGTAAACGCAAGTCGGATGACGGGAGCGTATTACGTTAGAATAACGAGCCTGAGAGAAGGGACAAAGATTACAGTAAATGAAAATACAAACCAATTATTGAGAATGCAAAGGCATAGAGATAAAAGTTTGACTGTCGCAAGTGATGAAATTCACACGGACAAGTCAAACGAATGAAATAAAGAATAAAGAACTTGATTAAATAAAAGCGATAGATTTCGCTAAGACGACCAAATAAATTAAAACAAAGTCTTGATACATACCGGGATGGTTACTTTGAAAGTGACTTTGGTAAGATACCCGATAGATGGGTAGGATTTTGAAAGTACGCGTAAACCAAGAGACGAGAACATGAAATAGAAAGTCAAAAGACTCGAATTATGAGCCATGACTAAAAGACGATGAGAATTTGCAAACAGAAATTTTGATAACTATATTCAACTATTTTAAAGTTGAACGGGTCGAATAAAGAATGAAGTTTGACGTTCATAAGTGATGAAACCTCACACGAATAAATCTAACGAGATAAATAAAGTATAAAAGCTTGGTAGTACAAGTAAGCGCAAACTGAATAATGGAAGCGCGAAATATTAATGAACCTATGTGATGGGTCGTAAAGGAATGTAGATAGGAAAAGCACAAACTAACGAAACAAGAATGTTAAAAACACTAAGATAAAGAACCCGGGTAACAGGTCGTAAAGGAGTATAGGTAAGAACCGGGTAACGATAAGTGTAGGAGAAACTGACGTGTAAATGACGTTAGAAGTCATAAAGTTGGAAAGGTAATTCGAAAGAAAACAAATATAGCCTTAGACTACGGTCAAGGTCAAATGAAATCCAAAAAGCAAAAGTAAACAAGTCTAAACTTAAAAAGGGGTGCCTTGACGCCATATATATATATATATATATATATATATATATATACACACACACAGTCGACTAAAGACTCAAATAGAAGATGGTCTACGGGATCATCATAACCTACGGGATTATAATTAATGTTAAGTCTACGGGACCAAAAAGACCCTCGGGTCATGAATAGAAAGAAACGAACTGATGGAGTTCTACCTTAGAAGGTGGAAATCTAAGGAAAAAGCCTGCGAGGCTATGAGAAAGAACCTACGGGTCAATAATGTAAAGCGAGGAAACTGGTTGTAACTCCTTGCGTAAAATAATAATGGGAGGTAAAGTTAGTATAAAAGTGATAGGTTTCGCTAAGTTAATTGAATGGGTTAAAGCGAAGAAAGTGTGAAAGGTCTGGTTGACAAAAGTGAAGAATTTCACTAAAACATTTAAACGGGCAAAATCGACAAAAGAATCCACAATTATTTAAATTGTGTTACGTCATAAGAACAAGTGGGAATATTGTTACAAAGAATTAGGTTGTGGCTAACTTAATAACTAGCCAAAATATGAGGGACTAAAGTTGGATAACTTGAAAAAGGAATTATAAAAATAAAACATAACACAACACACACACACAGAGTGTGTGTGCGTGCGTAGAGATCGACCAGAAGGCTCCCATGGAGCCAAGAACCCTAGTTCAACTATTCCTTCAAATTGACAGGCTAATTGAAGCCTAAATTCAGATCTGAACACATAATAACGATCACCTAATCACGTGAATCAAGAGGTATGTCGAAATTTATATTTTGATGACACTTGTGAAATTTGATAATCATGCATGAATGAAATTATTGTATGAAATATGAATTTTATAGTGAAATTGTGATGTCTATTAGTCTAGAAACGAACCCTAGATGTGAATTTAGTGAAATAGTGCCATAAAACTAGAGATTTAACTAATGACCTTTTAGGTGGTAAGTGGGTTTTATGGTACTATGATGAACACTTGAAAAGTGATGATAAATATGTAAAATTTGTTGTTGTAATATAAGTTGTAGATGATGTTCATATACACTAGACATAGAGTTTTGAATTCGATGTTAAAACTTTGTTAAACGATAACCATGAACTTGATAAAAGAAGTATACGAATTTCGCCCATAAGGTGTTCGCTAAAATGCCTAAATGAAAACTGAAATGTTGAAATTTCAAGTGAAACACGCATTTGAATGTATGGCAAATTATGCGTAATATGAAGCGATAGGGGTTCTAAACATCATGTTGATTTCCTAAATGGGTCAAAATGGTTTTAAGTGCATATGTATTTCATAATAATGTATGAAACCGAGCTAGAAGTCTTGATTTAAATACATTGACGTATGTATTTTGGTTGTTTAAGAAACAATTTGGTGGTTTTGAATACAAACGGGTCGAAATGTTGAAATTGAATAATAAGCCGAATCCTTAAAAATTTAGAATTTTATTAGTTTGAATGTTGAATTTTAACTCCACAAGATGGAGAATTAAATTACGAGCGTGTACGAAAAAGAATCACGCGTATCGGTTATGTAGATCAAAAGTTATGACATTTTAAAGTTTGAATATCGATTAAAATTATAGCTGGGCAGAATGCAGGTTTTAGTAACAAACCTGCTGGAAATTTAACTCCCCCGCGCCACGCGACAGATTCCAGGTGTTGGGGTGCAACACGCGACAGGCGTCGCGGCCCACGACAGATCAAGGTTAAGCTCTCGCGGCCCTCAAGAGCTGAAAAAGCTGGCAATTTGATTTTATTTTGCTGTTTGACGCATATAACTTGTTTGAACTTATTTATAAGCTATCAAAACTAACTTTTAAGTTGGTTTTGATCATAGGTAAATATCAAAAGCACCCGGATGAAGATCAATCTCAATGAAAAACCGAACACGATCAAGATACAAGCTTCCGCAAGTCGCTTCGTCGTAACTTTTAAACGACGAACACAATTTCATTACGTTGTAATATTTTAAATTGTAAAAGTTTTAATTTAACCGCATTTTTTTTATGTTTATGTAATCATAATTACATGTTTAATTTCGAAATCAGTACGAAAACCGTTAATTAATAGTCAGGATGTTACACCTAGAAAATGAAATTTTTTTCTGATCTAGACTCCAAACCTTATAACCTTTTTTTTTATTAGTGTATCCCATAAAAACACATTTTTCAGCCTTTTCTTCAAGTTTATCTGAATTATTTAAAACAGTAAAGTAACACAGGCAACCAAAAATTTTCAAGTGATCTAGAGAAGGTTTAAAGCCATAAAGTACTTCATACGGGGTTTTACCATCAAGAACAGAAGAGGGGGTCCTGTTAATCAAATATGAGGCAGTAAGCACGCATTCATACCAAAACATTAAAGGAACACTAGATTGAAACAACAAAGCTCTAGCAACATTTAGCAGGTGTCTATGTTTTCTCTCAACAACCCTATTTTGTTGAGGTGTATAGGTACAAGAGGTTTGGTGTATGATACCATGACTTTTAACAAAAGTATTCATCTGGACATTTACAAAGTCAATACCATTGTCGCTTCTAAAGATTTTAACATTTGCTTCAAACTGAGTTTTGATTAAATAAAAGAAATTTCTAATATTATCAAACACTTCTGATTTAGATTTCATTAGATAAACCCAGACAGACCTAGAGAAGTCATCAACAATGGTAAGAAAATATTTATACCCTTCTAGACTTGACTGTTTATATGGACCCCAAACATCAAGGTGCACTAAGTCACCAACCCTAGTAGATTTATGTTCACTAAGAGGGAATGACACTCTATGTTGCTTCGCCCTATGACAAGTATCACAAGGTTCAGCATCATCAATTTTAATTTTAAAATTTAACACATGTAAAACTTGGTCTGACGGATGACCAAGTCTTGAGTGCCAGAGCTTTATTGTTTCTGTCTTATTGTAGCACACAAAAACGGAATCATAAGTATTACCACAAAAATAAAGACCATCAGTTTGTCTACCAGTCACCAGGTTTTTCTTTAAGCACACATCCTGAATATAACAGTTTTTTTCATCAAACACAACTCTAAGCTTATTATCTTTAGCAAGTTTATAGACAGAAATAAGATTAACACAATATTCTGGTACAACGAAAACATCTTTTAGAATTACATTTTCAGACAATTTAAGGCATCCAATTTGAGTAACCTTAGCATCAGTTCCATTTGGATGTTTAACTATTATGTTATAATCAGACACATCAATTAAGTTAAACATATTATCACTTCTCATGGTCATGTGTTGACTTGCACCAAAATCTATAATCCATTTAAGATTCCTTTGGTGAAACAAGGAAGAATTGAAACAATAAAGATTTTTATACCATCCTAAGGAGTTGAAAGCACTAAAACAATTACCTCCCATATTAGGCTTAGGAGTATCATCCAATTTACTTTCACCCAGCAATCCTAACAACCTAGAAAACTGATCAGAGGTTAAAGAGTTCAAAGAACTAGCAGCAGATTTATCATTCACATAACTATTCACAGAATTATTAGATCTTTGCCACTGACTTGAAGATTGAATAGGTTTGGATCTACAACTCGAAGGATAACCATGAAGTTCAAAACATTTATCAATCATATGTCCAATCTTGTTACAATGAGTGCATTTCAAATTGGGATTAGGACCTTTATTAAACCCCTTTTTGTTATCACTAAACTAATTAGTTTTAGCAGCAAATCCGATATTAGGAGTTTTAGAAATACTGTTTGAACCTCTATGTGACTCTTCCATAGATATTATAGAAACTGCAGTTTTAACTGAAGGAAGAGGATCTCTGGTTAACAAATTTGTTCTAACGGGTTGGTAAACATCATCTAATCCCATAAAAAATTGCATAAACTTTATTAGTTGATTAAACTCATTGAACTTGGTGGACGCATCACAAGTACAAGGAGGTAACTGAAGCATAGCATCAAATTGTTTCCACATAGTATTAATTCTATGATAATATTCAGACACGCTAGAACCGTTTTGACTAACAAAATTAATTTACTGATATAACCCAAAAACTACAGAACCATCAACCTTGTCATATGTTTCCTTTAAATCATTCCAAACTTCAGAAACCAATTTTGAATTTTTTTAAGTTTTTATGACGTTTTAGTCAAAATGTGGCGTGTTAGAGAATACGTGGAGTGTTAAGTTTTGTTTAGCTGTTCTACTTATATAATGACTTTTTTTTGCCGCCATGTAGGATGCAGTCCTATAACGTGACATGTAATTATGGCGTTTTGAAAAGATAAATAAATTCAAGTACAGATATAGTGGGTTTTAATTATAATGTCAGAAATAAAGTTTCCGTCGTTTCAGTTTACTGTTTGTAGTTACTGTTTGTTCAGCTTTATCTGTTAAGGCTGTAACACGTCCCATCTTTTAGATTTTGGCGTTTTATAATTTTAAAAGTGTTAGACAAACATGGCACATTGTTCTGTTTCTCTTACACATTGTTTTATACATTTGTTCTAAAAAATGCTTGTAAAACTGTAGGTCCCGTTTTTCCGGTGGATCGATAATGTAAACCTATCCTTGTTTATCACGAACACGGTAACGGGTGCGGAATCCCCGTGACGGTGCAAACCAAACAAAAGTGTATAAAGAACACGGATAACCAAAGATTCAATATCTATTGATTAGGGATGAGTACACCCACAAACATATACAAACAATGTTTTTCCAGACTTTCACTAAGTCTCTCGGTCTCTCATCTATCTCACACAGAAACAAATGAGGAGTATTTATACTAAACACAGACCAGACAATGACGAAACACAAATAAACCTCGGCGAAACACACAAAGTCGACGAAACACACTTGTTTCGTCGACATACATATATTCTAATTTATGTTTCGTCGATGTAGTGTTGAAGCCCAA
This sequence comes from Helianthus tuberosus, assembly GCA_030545235.1. NCBI lineage: Eukaryota > Viridiplantae > Streptophyta > Magnoliopsida > Asterales > Asteraceae > Helianthus > Helianthus tuberosus. Next base: position 197,845,986 of record CM060424.1, read on the forward strand.
CTGAAATCAAAGGCCCAAGATAAGTCTTCGACCCAATGTATGAAGTTACGGCCCAATCTTGAATAATCACGGCCCAGACATATTTCTGTTTACAAGACTTTCACCATTTCAACATAAGACAAAAATAGTGACATCATCATGACATCACTAAGGTGATGTCATGGTGATGTGTTGGCGGGAAAGGCCGCGGCGCTCCGTGCTTCGCGTGTCGAACTCTGGGGCGCACGACTGAGGAATGTCGTGTCGTCGGGCTTGAGCCAGACCTAACCGAGTCGACCCGAACCGAATCGAACCGAGTCGAACCGAACCGAGTCGTGTCCACATAAAGTGTACCAACAAAAACCCCAAGATGCCACAAATTTTATTATAGTTGTAGAGTTTGGCGTTTGTGGCATCTTGCATTTTACAAACAATTTTTAGAGAAATAATGTATTTTTTAGTGGAAAATTAGATAACAAACCACAGAAAAAAATAGAAGCGAAAAAAAGAAATTAAAAATCGTAATCAAATTTCTCTTCCAAATCTTCACTTTCATCGGTCTCTCTTTCTTCTTTGAAACTACAAGAACTGTCACAAATATATAGCGTTTTGGCATTAGTGTGATTTATTGTTGTTTGTTGTTGAAGTGGCTTTTGTCGGTGTTAGAGACAAAATGACGTGAGTTTTTTGTTTGGTCTTCATCTTTATCTTCATACCACTCTTCAGTGTCATCGGTCTCTTCTTCTCATCCAAGCCTTCTTCAAGAACAAAGATGACAAAATGACATATGACTGTCACCAGTATCTTTTTCTTTAAGATTTGTCCATCTCATGCAACAAAATCTTACTGAGTTACCTCCCTCACCTAACATTCCATTCAGTGAAACTTCACGCAGAACTATACTGAATACCCAAGAAACAATGTTTTCCATCTTTGATTTTTTTTTAACTTTTTGGCATTTTACAGTGAGTGGTATTTAGGAACCATGGCATTTGTTTTTTTTTTTTTGATCTATGGAAGGTGTTGAGACGTCTTTATTTATAGGATGTCTTTGGTGCGTAGTTTAGGCGGGATATTATTAATAAGTGCAATTAATAAAATATCCATCATTTCAGTTACTGTTTGTATTTCCTGTTTTGCTCAGCTTTATCTGTTAAGTCTGTAACACGTCCCATCTTTCAAGTTTGGCGTTTTACATTTAATGGCGTTTTTGTAGGCTAAGATTATAAAATACACCGCCTAAAACACAGAAAAAACCACGCAGTAAAAATATTTTTTATTAGTTGGCGTTTTGTATTTAGTTGGCGTTTTATATTTAATGGCATTTTATGGGACAAACGGTGTTTCCCTTTTTACCCTTAAGAAGCACGTTTCAAGTAATAAAATTGATATTATTTACGAAAACGCCACCATGCCAATCCTGTCCATAGATTGTTTTGATCTGACGATCCATAAGCATTCTCACTATTCTCACACTTTTCACCGTTTTCCCTATATCCTGACACTATATATATATGGCGAAGCTTGAGATTTCCGCCCGGGGTTGCGGAAATTACCAGACCTAAAAATTTCTATAAAACCACGGGGTCAAAAATGTATGTACCCAAAAATTTCTATACGAAAATTAAATAATCTCCACCACTGAGCGAAAAGTTCAGGGGGTCGGTGCCCATCCCGCCCCTTAAAAGCTTCGCCCATGTGTGTGTGTATATACATACATTTAATATATATATATATATATATATATATATATGTATGTATGTATGTATGTATGTATGTATGTATGTATAGAAACGGGATTAGGAGAAAAGGGTTGGAAGTGTGAAAACGACGAGAACGGATCCTGGTCAAACACATGGCAGGGGCGTTAAATGATATGCAGGGGTACGATTGTCATTGTCCACTTTCGCCTCCATAAATCGAGTTATAATTCCCTTTCAAATAAAACTCAAAAATTTTTGTATTAGTAGTCACCTCCTTTCCAAGCTTCCGAGATCTATGGCGTCTAACGTGGATTCCGTTCTACAAAGTAATATTTGATGACGTTTTCATATGTGTTCCAGCAAATCGTGCAACAAATTTGAAACATATATGGAGTTTTGTTCTTTATGCTTGTTTCAATGTTGTTGTTTTTTTTCAAAGTAATATTTGACAATGCGTCTATGTTTCAATGGCTTTCTTCATATATCCAATATTTGGGGTTTTCATTATTAATGTTAATTGTCATTTGGGATCTAATATATGCTTATTGTTTACGATCATTGGCATTTTACACCTGGTTACTTATATCTGATTAGTTTTGATTTTTTTACCTTAATTTGTAAACATCAGTTCTTTCTATTTGATAATTTGTTAATTTGAAAACATTAGTTTTGTTTATTATGGCGTTTTCATTAACACGTTTTAGGAAGATAGTAACAACAGTTCTTTATATTGTTAATTATTCAACTAATGGCGTTTTCATTATTGCGTTTTCACTTATATGTTTATTAGGTCATGTTTGTTATTCAATTAATGGTGTTTTCATCGATAATGTTTTTAGGATACATTGACTACTTTGATGGTGTTTTTCTTAATTTGTTCTCGCTGTTTTCTCTCAGACGAGCGTGTTTCTTCAAATGAAAGGTTATGCCCCAAAACAGGTTTTCCATTTATCATTCCCGACGTTAGTGAAGAGATAAAGCCCAAAATGGATATGATATTCCCAAGCTTCGATGATTATTATTCAATGTATGTTAGCTATGCGACGGTTTGTGGTTTTTCTGTCAGGAAAGGGACTGAAAAGATAAACGCCAAAGGAGAAACACATATTAAGTATTACATGTGTACGAGATCTGGGGTATATAAGGAAAGGAAGGTAGATACGTTGGACCTGAATCAAAGGAAAGGATCGTGCGATCCAACTTTTCAAAGAGGACTGGTTGTGGAAGGTCTATAAGTTTGTTGAGGAACACAACCATGATTTTGTTGAACAAGCTAATAAGCATTTTCTTCCGTCTGAACGACACTTCACTCAGCTCCAGAAGAATTTTATACATAGCATGTTTAAGTTGAATTTCGGACCTGTTTAGGCTTTTAATGTTATGAAGACTTGTTTTGGTGGTTTTGAAGACGTAAGTAAAGTTGATTTTAAGAACTACAAGAGGCAAATTAAGTTATTTATAGGAGAATATGACGCTGAGATGGTTGTGAGACATTTTCCTGAAAAAAGACAGTCCTAGCCTAATTTCTCGTACGATTACTTCACAGACGAAGAGAATCGTTTGAAGGGACTTCTTTGGTGTGATGATCAATGCATACGTAATTACCACGTGTTTAGTGATGTGATGTGATTTCATTTTACGCCATGTATCGTTCCAACAAGTAATATTTATACCTCTATTTTTTGGCGTTTCACTTGAAGAAAAAGTGGTTAACCAAGTGGTTAGTTCACGGGTCGAGTCTCGTCAAATAGGTTTAATCCCTCTTTTCCTTGATTGATGGTTGGGTCATCCTCTAATCCGTCTCCTGCATAATGAAACACATCATGACTCGCAACAAGTAGAATGGGGTGGGGGTTGCTCCTTGTTACCACCCTCCGGCATGAGAATATGTATTTGCTTTGTAAGCAAGATAAGTATTTAAGTAGTAATTGTGAGAGAGTAGATTATCATCACCTCAAACCTGGTTTGAGTTGGGTATTTATAGCCGAAGAGTGAAGGAGAAGGGCCAATGGGCCGCTTGATGGGCCTAGGGCCCGATTGACAACTTGCAGCTTTTTGTAGATGTGACAGGAGCGTAAATCACGGTAGTATTGGGCGCACGCGGAGGTGTTGCCATGTTTTCTGCTGTATCGGTTGCACGAAGGGACACCCGCTACGTGGCCTGCTGGGGTTGTCAATCTGGCCACCAACTTTTATGCCTGCGGGTTGGGCAGCTGCACATTGGGCGGTCAGCTGACCGATGTTGTTAGTGCCCAGGCCTACCACTTGCTGGTTGGTCACGAAAGTCAAAGTGACAGTTCCACTTGTGTAACAATAGGATGCAGTCTTGCACCGCATCACTACGTACGGTAAACTGTGCACAGGTGCCAACACCTCCATCGCTGATCTGCGCGCGCCCGCGCAGGACCGCACCATGGAAATGTGTTTGACAGAAAATGAATGTAGTAAACTACTATCATCTTTGGTAGTAATCACCGCATCCCTTGTATGTTGATGAAAATAGCCATTTTCATATACAAGGTGAGTTTTCTCATCTTTCCCCGAGAGGGAAAGCAAACCGGGTTTGCGCGTGCCTGCACGAACTAAGGTAGGTCCTTTGTCGATTGGGAAAATGAGTCGGGTGATGGTCACTCGCGCCCAAGCCTGGTGCGAGATTTGGGACCATACCCCTTCATCACTGTTTAGATGCATTGGCGTTTTCTTCTCGTTTCATTTTTTCAATGGCGTTTTCATATGCAGATACTCTATGGTGTTTGTACCGTTCACTAGTATAGACAATCACCACTGCAATGTTATATTTGGTGCTGCATTATTGGCGTCAGAAACTGCTGATATATACATATATATATATATACATATATATATATATATATGGTTGTTGAGAGTTTTTCTAAAAGCTGTTGGTTCTCAACCAAAAGTTGCTGTTACTGACCAAGATCCAACAATGAAGAAGGCTATTTATGTTGTATTTGTTGAAATGAGGCATCGGTTAGGCATGTGGCACGTGATGCATAAACTTTCTCTGAAGGTTGATTTTCTTATTTTTATGTGTTTGGCGTTTTAAGATATATGGCGTTTTGCCATTCATAAGTGTTTTTCATGTTAGTTTGTTGTTTCTAATGTATCTATTGCATGGCGTTTCCGTGTTTTATATAGGTTGGTGTTAGGCTACGCAATTCCACCAATTTCAAAGAACATATTTGTGATGTTGTGTGGACGGATATTTATTTCAAAGAACATATTTGTGATGGGAAGAGGTTATTGAAGAGTTCAATTTAGATGTTAATGACTGACATTCTGATATTTTTGCACTTAGGGAATCTTGAATTCCTGTATACTATAAAATGGAGGAATTGTCGGGCCTTATGCGTACGACATCGAGGTCAGAGAGTGAGAACCATTTTTTTTGTCAAGTGTGCAATTCAAAATATACTCTTGTTGAGTTCATGACTTATTACGAAACTGCCATAGAAGCACATTGTCACACGCACCGGAAAAATAATCATGAATCTAGATACAAACGCCCCCAGTTAAAAAGTAATTATAAAGTGTTGGAGAGCCAAGCTGCTGAGATATACACAAAAAAAAATGTTTTTTGTGACATTCAAACTGAGCTAATCAGGATTGGGGATTGCTTAAATCAACGACGTGAAGAGCAGCCCGATGGGTTTGTTAAGTTCTTCATAAATGATTTCTAGCAGCCTTGTACATCCTTATTCGAGGTAAACAATAGCGTTTTTTGGGTATTTTATTTGGCGTTTTCTGAATATGGCGTTTATTATATGAAGAACATTTTTTTGCATGGAGTTTTTGTGTTTATTGTTTGATGGTGTCTTATACAAACATTGTCTGTATGGCGTTTTATACATACATTGGTTTTGGCCTTTTTTAGGTAATGTACCGTAAGTCGATTGCACCAGCACTTGCTCATGCAGGCGTTTTGAGCAATTTGATTATAAAATAGATTATAACCATTTTCGGAGTTATTTTAGGAGATAATTCTTTTTTTACGTATCAATAAGTGATCATGGTGGTTTAACATCTATAATGTTTTTGTTATTTTACAGGAATTAAACACCAAACATATTCCAAAAATACCATGACTTTAATCGTAATAAAGCCATGGTGTTTTAACACCATTTGGGGATGATTGTATTGCTATTCTAGATGTTAAAACAGCATTACTTGAATAGCAAAACATTAATTGCAGATGTTAAAACATCATGAGTTGAATCACAATATAATGTTTCCAGATTCCGATGTTAAAACACCCTAACTTGAATTACAATACAATGTTTTAAGATGTTTAAAACATCACGCGTTTAATCACAATACAATTAAAACACCATTGTATGAACATAGACAAAACATGTAACACCCCGAAAACGGTTTTATTAATTTAAACCGAATTAACCGAGGATGAGAAGGTAAAAATACTGTTGGTGGCAAAAGTTAAACCGTAAACAAAATAACTAGGAACAATTTTACCTAGTTAATAACATGTAAATAAGTGATAAAACATTGAGTTGTAGTTTAAAAAGGAAACTTGTGTTTTAAAAACACTACACGCACATATTGTGTGTAGGTTGATCATCAGGAGAGCAAACAAGGGGTAAACCCTTGTTCAACCAAGAATCATCAAATTGAAGAGGAAATTGGACATCAAATTCGTGCATGAATGTATATTAACGATCACCTAAACGAGGGGATCATAAGGTATGTCAAAAATCTTAATTTGGTGATTATTATGAATGTTGGTAAATTTCATGGATTTCAATCCATGTATGAATTTCAGAAATTTAAGTGAGATACGAGATGTATACTTGCTTAGGAACAAACCCTAACACGGTGTTCCTGAGTTAAGTTAAAGAGAGAAAAGAAAGGATTATCTCCTTTTCTTTTCTTTCTCTCCATTTCTTTCCAAATTGGAAAGATTAATTTTAGGAAAAAAATCTCTCATTTTTTCTTCTTTTCTCTCCTTTAATGAAACTCTGGAACACAATTAAAAATTATTTCCTTCCAAATCTTTTCTTTTATCTCATTTAATGAAACTCGGGAACACAGTGTAAGTGAAAATTTTGAATATATTGCTATGATTTGGGTGTTTGGATGATTTACAACACCTAGTGAAGAGGGTTTTGATTATATGAAGAAAGTGATGATATAAGAGTGTTTTTAATTATCATACTTGTATACATGTGTAAGATACTTGAACAAATTAGAGATTAGAGTAAGTAATCATACATGACTTAAAATGGGTTTTTGTATGATACTATGAAATAGATGATATATTCATGATAAATAATGTTTGAAATCATCATGTGTTTATGAACGATTTAGAGTATTTGACTAAGTTTGATGTTTGGGTAAATTCCTTATATATGATGCAAAGGGTTGTTTTATAGTGACGAAACAATCCCAAGTTTTTTTTGTATGAGATTGATAAATTAGCATACAATGATTGAAATTGTGTTAAATTGATGTTAACAATTTCGTGAACTTCGTTAGGGAACGTTGTCGCAACCCCCGACCCCTTACCCCGGGAGGCAGGCGGCCACGAGCTTCGCACATTCGGTGGTATCGGTGTTTATTTCATTTTGGCAGCGGAATTTACATCAGGACCGTAGTTAGGAAATATTTTATCAGAGTAAAACACCTTATTTTATAAATATTAATCACATGGGTAAAACCCAAGTTTCTATTTATAATCAGTTTATAGGGATAACCCCTATTTTATTCAAATAAAACTTCTTCTTTATTTAGGTAACTTGTATAGCCACTTTTACAAGCATTCAGTGCTCTCCAGCTGGCTTCTATTTGGCTTTCACATTTTTTTTACCTGAAACGCGTTTTAAAAACATTTATCAGTGGGAAATACTGGTGAATCCCAATTTAATCAAGACAGGTTTTATCATTTTACAGCATTGACGGCAATCCAGCAATTGCATTTGTTTACATCTATTCAATTACCACCCACTGCACTGTCAATCCTGACTTGTGGAAATGTTACTACTCACAGTGTAGTAACTCATTTTGTATACAAAACCCCAACATACCGACGATAATTGTAGAATTACAAATAATCAATCAATGCTAATTATAATGTAAAACAATTGAGGTTTTGTAAAAACAGTTTAGAAAAAGAATTTACAAAAAAAAGGATAAACTCACATTGCTAGTTTAGGTATTTCCTTGTGACTTCCTGGTTATAATCTATTAATTTAAGCAATGCACACGCGTTAGTATAATAACCCAATATTTACATTAGCTATACCCCCCTCCCGAGACAGAACTCCAACGACGAAGTCAGGCAGAGCCTCGACATGCGTTACGGAGCACTAGAACAATCTGGCAAAGTATCTAATACGTAACCGGGGGTTATAATACTTACAACGAGGCAGAGCTTCGCTAATTAGGGGTATAATAGCCGAGTATTACTTTAGCTATACAGAATTGAGAGAGAATTATATTTTTTGAACGATTTCGACTGAATGCCGATGCCCTCTATTTATAGGGCCTGACAGGAGGTTTCTGGCAGCCCGCGAGAGAGATCAAGGGGTCTCTCGCGCCCCACGAGCTAGGTGTGGTAGGGCCTAGCCTTGCTGAGTTTGCGGACTAGCTTCGACACGCACCTGCCACGTGGCAGCTCAGGGGCTCGCCTGGTGGCCAAGGGCTCGCGCCCCGCGACAACCTTTCTTGGCTCGGTCGCGCCCCACCAGATCCCCTTAAATTTTGTTTTTATTTAATTTTTGTAAAATTAAAGGTATTTCGGGCCCACTTTTCGTATACGATGTGTATTTTAGGACGTATAGGGGTGTTATAAGTATTTTGGGAGAGTTGTTATAAACGTGGTTATAATGGTGGCTTAGGAATAGAGCATACCGGGTAATTAACGAAATGCCTAAATGAGTTGTCGAACTTATTCGTGGGTTTGTATATGTTAATAGGTAGTTGACTTTTAAAAGTCAAAATGACCTATAATACGATCGAATGATAATTTTGATATAAAATACGTAAGATGGAATAGTCGCGATAAATGATGACTAATCTAACCATCTTCCGAATTATAAATGATAGTTTGACGCTTAACAAGCTAGGTGGAAGCTTGGGAAAGAAGCGGGTCAAACGGATCAAGTACGAGGGAAAAAACATAATTGGATGCAAGGTAAGTAAAGCTTACATCTTTTAAGTAGAACACCTACTTTTGTATTTGGTAAGAATAAGATAATTTAGTATTTGGAATATGACGTTCCGACGCGGAATGATACGAGTCGGAACAAGGAAAACTGGTGAGAAACCATATTTGGTGATAAAAGGGGTAAAACGGTAATTCGGTCATGTGATGATGAATAAACAAGGAGTTTTGAAAAGTGACCATATGGTGTAAAACATGATGGGTAAAAAGGGTAAAATGGTAATTTGGTCACGAGTTGACGGATAAATAATAGTTTTGAAAAAGATACCTTAAGGCGTAAGCCATAATGGGTCAAACGAATTGAGGCATGATTTTTTTAAGTAATATGATCATATGGTCTAAACCGAAACGGGCTACATGGATGAGATTGAAAATAAATACCATCACACAATGATAAATGGTCATTGAGGCCAAACGGGTCAAATGGTGATGTTATCGCCATTTAACAACAATGACTAATGGTTGCTGTCGAGTTGTTGTGCTCACAGGGAGAATAGTGTATGGCTTGTATTGCTTTTAATTAACAATTAGTATTACAAGGTATTAAAACGGGTCAAAGCTATGACCCAAGCCAGGTATGTGTAATGGGTGAAACTCTCAATGAGGGCTTAGGGTTCGACGAGAGCTAAACGAGTCATGGGTAGACATTGGATTACCTAGTGAGGTATATCCAATAATTTAAATGGGAAATTTTATGCTATTAGGAATACAATGATTTGTAAATAGAATTATGGGATATAAGTGCCCACTTAGCCAAAACAAGCCTTTAGATGTCCTTCGTAGTTAAAAATGACTAAAATTGACCAAAACGCCCTCGAATGACAAATTGGATAAACGACCCTTAGGGGAAGTTTAAATATGAGTTTTATAAGTTGTTCGATTCTTCAATTAGTATAACATGGAAGCATTAGACCATTTTTGGCTTAACGCTATATAAAAGGGTCATTTCCGTAAAATTGACAAACTTGAGGGTAGAGTAGTAATATAATGATATTCTATCATGATCCATCACAATTAATGTTGTGATGATAGTTAAGTAAAGTTAATAAAGTGAGAACGCAGGTTATGAATGGTGAAACAAAGAAATGGGTCAAATAAGTCTTTGTTTGATTAGAGTAATCGAACGGGTCAAAATGAATGCGAAGACACATACTGGGAAACGCGAGCATAAACACAATTTTAGTAAACCCAGATGAGAGTTAAAATCTGTAGAGATTTGATCCTTACCATAAAAATATATTTAGTATAACTAAATTTGATAACGGTCGAATAATCACATGGATTAAATGTGAGCCGATGGCTTAGAGTGCAAAAGTCATTATTCCGGGTTGCAGATTTTGAGTCTAAAATGTGGGCGATTAATTTACAATCGCGTAGAAACAAGTTTCGCGTAAAACAGATAAGTGTACGAAAAGATATGCGAGTTTTCGTACAAAAGGGCAAATCAGAAAAATCTTGTTCAGCAGCGCAGAACCATAACCTACGGCTGAGGTCCGTAGGCTACGGTAGTGATATTAAAAACAGCATATCAACGGGAGCCGTAGGCTACAGCCAGGGACTTCTGTCCATTTTGCTTATTAGTGACTTTAAGCTACGGTCACTTAGCCGTAGCTTACGGCGAGTGTTTTTAACAGTTTCTTGTTTGATGTTTTTGAGGATTGCGAGTTTGTTAATTATATATTAATCTTCATCTAGATAACGTATGTCATGGTTTTGACATTTAGGATGTTTTGGATGAAGATCAAGCTAAACGAAAAAATAAACACATCTGAAGTTTAAGCTTCTGCTTTGTTTCGTTATTTTACAAACCGAAATACTTATGAACTATATAAAAAGGCTATATTTTATAAACATATAAACGTGCTAAAGTGTTTAAGACTTTTAACATTTATGAACCTTTATAAATTCTGAAACATCGTATGCACGTTTAATTGCATTATTTATATGTAAATGTAAAAGTTTTTATAAATTCTCAATTGTATGAGAATGGGTCTTACAAAACACCATAGACTAAAATATCCGATTGAAACCTATTTTTTATCTATGTATAGAAAAATGGTACTTATATTAAAAATAAAAAAAAAGTCTTGTTATTATGGTGTAACTTTTTTAAAAGAAAACGTTGCGTATAAAAAGTTATTGATGGTTAAAAAAGCCATGGGTAACTTAAGTGTGCATTGAAGATGATGGTAGTTTTCTTTATTTAAACAAAAAGACATTATTACCCTTAATCTAGCCAAATTAGTCAAAAATTAAAACATAATTTACATTTTAAGCATTTTTTTCTTCTCAAGAATTAACTACAAGATCTAAGAGTTTAAAGCACTTCTCACAAAAAACCCCATTTTATAATAACCCCAACCTATATATATATATATATATATATATATATATATATATATATATATAGAGAGAGAGAGAGAGAGAGAGAGAAAGTATAATGTACAAAATGGCTTAACCTACATTAACATACGCGACAGAATTTATAACGTGCGTAATTATTTTTTCACCATTATAACGTGCGTGATTATCACCTCCATGCGTGATTATCACCTCCCATGCGTGATTATCACCCAAAAACTGCTCCCATGCGTTATTAGGGCTCCCATGCGTGATTATTGCCCAGATCTGATGGTTGAGCGCGTCGCGTACGTGAAGTAGGATAAGGACTTTTGTATGTTAACCTTTCCCTATATATATATATATATATATATAGGATGGGGTTCTAGAGTGAACACTATTGTATTTGTGAACTGAGTGAACAAATCATGGCCATTGATTTACATCATCAAATCATAAAATATACTAGTGTATTTAATCGTGAAATCCTAGTCATTGATTTACATTTGTGTATTGATAATCAAGGTTTATGATTAGTTAACAGTAGGTGTCACTAGATTAGAGCTTCATGGATGTGTCTTTGGCAGGAAAATTTCGGGTCATTATTTTCATTAATGAAGCCCTGTTTTAAGCTATCCGATCAGACTAGGTTATTTGGATCCTATTTAAACCACAAAACACATGCTCTACCTTTTCATCTATCAAACCTTAAAGGAGGCACATCTTCTCCTTACGTTTCTTGCCAATCAATCGATTGAATATTTATCAATCCTACAATACTAATCTCATCAATGTATTTACTTTACATTTGTTTTGATGCACTCTTTACGTTACATTTTATAACAACCCTCAAAATATTTTAGACACCCTAAAAATAATTAGAATATCCCAATACGTCCTAAAATACACCCCGTATACGAAAACTGGCCCTGAATACCTTTACTATTCTTAAAATTAAATAAAAACAAGAAAAATGGGTCTCTAGCGGGCCGCGTAAGACCACCCCAGGGCCTACGCGGGGCGCGACAGCCCGCCTACGAGGCTTCACCCGGAGCCGACACGTGGCACAATCGTGTTGAGGCTATATGTGATGACCGGTCATACCTAGGCCCTACAAGCCCCCTTCCTTCTCTTACGCGGGGTGCGACAAACTCATTTTCATCTCCTATAAATTGGGAGCTCAGGCCTTCAGTCGAACTCGCTGAATTTCTTTTTCTCTCTCAAAATTTCACATAGTAGGCATAATCTCCAGGTATAATACCCCCTAATTAACGAAGTTCTGCCCCGTTGTAAGTATTATAACCCCGGTTACATATTAGATACGATGCCCAATTGATCCAGGGTTCTGTAATGGTTGTCGTGGTTCTGCCCGACATAGTCATTGGAATGTCGTCTCGGGGAGGGTATTGCTAATGTAAGTATTGGGTTATTATACAAACACATGTACATTTGTGTAATTAATAGATAATCACCAGGAAAACCCTTAAAGGAAACCCTAAGACAGCAATGTGAGTAATCTCCTTTTTGTAAACCTTTTTACCAACTGTTTTTACAAAACCTTAAATAATTTACAATGTGATTAGCAGTGATTGAGTCTTTGTAGTTCTTCAATTACTGCCGGTATGTTGGGGTTTTGTATACAAAATGTGGAACACGTTACCATTGGACAAAGAGTTAGCCAATGTGTAATATGACCCACCAGTCAGGATTGACAGTACTGAATGAGTAATTGTGTAGAAATAAACATTGTAATAGCTCTCAATACTGTTAAAAGATAAAACTCTTCTTGATTAAATTGGGATTCACTCACCAGTATTTCCCACTGACAAAATGTTTTAAACTCGTTTCAGGTAACAAAATGTGAAAGCCAACTAGAAGCCAGCTGGACAGCACTGAAAGCTTGGAAAAAGTGGCTATAAAAGTTACCTAAATAAAAGAGGATGTTTTATTCAATAAAATAGGGATTTTCCCTATGAAAATGTTTGTAACGAAACTTGGGTTTTATCCCAATATATTTAAAGTGTGGTATTTACTATGATAAAATATTTCCTAACTACGGTCCTGATGTAATTTCTGCTGCCAAAATAATAAACACTGATACCACCAAAACTGGTCTCGCGGCCGCCCGTTCCCGGGACAGACAGGGGACTGGGGTTGCGACAGAAGGTGGTATCAGAGCTAAGCCACTGATTCAGCCACAAAAGTGTTCTGCTGAAACCAAAATATTATTCAAATCGTTAGGAAATTAATTATGGAAATACGTGCATATCTGTATTTTATTGTTGTGTGTTATTTGACTATTTGTTAGTTTACAGTATGAGTGATCAAGGACCCTCCGATGCTTAACGTCAGTTGTCCGGCTCACCTAGAAGCGAAGGCACCTCTTCACAGCCTGCCCTCTCAGGGTATTCAACTGACAATGAAGATGTGATATTCGTGTTTAAGGCTCAGTCTGAAGAGCCATTCCCTCAGAAAAAAGAGAGGATGGTTCAGTAGGGGAGCACAAGAGCGTAGGAAAAGAATGAAAAAGTTACAACAGCAGCGCGTTCTAGCAGCCGCTAAAAGAGAAACCGATGCCCATACCCAAGACATGCATAATAGGAGTTTAGCAAACTTCTATATTTTTGCATCCAAAGCTGCCGACCCAAATCTGGAGCAACTAGTAGCCCCTCAACCATTACCCTTGTTTCCCACCCAGCCAATGAAGATTGAAAACAACCCAGAAAACCACGTCCAAATGCATGATTTTAACCCAGAAGAGATACCTAGGATACCAGCACCCAATCCCTTAGACCAAGACTACGATCTGTGGTTCGATGATCATAGGGATTATGTACAACTCTACCACCTAACCGACGAACCCATGCCAAACCTAGCAGCCTATCCAGGTCTGGACCCTCTAGATCCCTACTACGATAATGATGAATACATTAGGGAAATTCTAGAAAATCCGTACCCTCAGGAAGATCCAGTCTCAGCACCTGCACCCCCAATGAGTGTAGAAAATGTGCAAGAGCTCCGAACTTTCGGAGAAGAAATTTTAGAAAGTAGCGAGAGAATGAGGCAGGTTGGAGAACGACTCGTCTGGAGGTACGACGAGCGTAATATGGAGTTCTGGATGAACCCATATCAGTGACGGTGATAATAATATATATATATATAATATGTGTGTGTGAAATTTTTTTATAATAATAATAATAATAAATCTATCATAGTATAGACCACTTTGTGGTTAATGATGCATAATAGTATTGTATTTTATTTCCGTTGTATTGTAATAATCATAGATGCATATTATAAGAAAGAGTAAGTCGCAATGCTCGACGCTTTTGACCAATATGTATGTTGTGTGATTGTTTTCCTTAAATATTATTTTGTGATATTAATAATTGGCAAATGTTTAAAATTCAGATGGACAACGAAGTGAATCAGGAAAACCAGAATAATGATAACCAGAGTAACAATAACCCGGATAACGAAAACCCGAACAACAACAATAATGGAAACCAAGTGGATAACAGTGCCATGCAACATATAGTGGCACAAGGGATAATAGATGCGATGCCATATATTATCAAAACGGTTAAGGAAGCAGAAAATAAAAGTAAACGTGATAGTAAACGACCCACTGAACCTGAACACAACGTAAACAATGGACCCATAATTTAAGTGCCCATTCTCAAAAGAAGAAGAACCATGTCCTATGGTTGTTCTTATAAAGAATTCTGGTCTTGTAAACCAATGGAATTCTCGGGCAATGAAGGGGCCATTGCATCTCTACGCTGGATAGAAAAGACTGAGGCAGTCTTGAGTATAAGCAAGTGTGCGGAAGAGGATAAGATAATGTTTGCTTCTAATCTATTTAAGAATTCAGCACTAGAATGGTGGAACACTATCCTCCAGTCTAGGGGAAGTGATAGGGTTTATAATATGGAATGGGAGGAATTTAAAAACATGGTAGAAAGAAAATTCTGCCCCCCAATGAAAAGGAACAGATAGCAAATAAGTTCCTAAACGTTAGGATGACTGGGGTAGATAGTAAGGGTTATACTACATTATTCTTTGAATATGCTCGAATAGTACCAACCCTTGCATCACCTGAACCAGTATTAATCTCCCGTTACATCTGGTGATTAATTGGGGGGATTAGGCATGTAGTCAAGGCAGCTAGACCTCAAACCATAGAAGAAGCAGTAGAACTAGCAAATACCTTGACAGATGAATTAGTTCGTACACGAGAAGAGGATCAGCGGAGGAACCTAACCCAGAAGCTTAACCAAGAATTCGGTTCTGGAAATTCTAACCGTGGGAAAAATGTAGGTTCTACTTCTCCACCCTATTGCAAGCATTGCAAAAGGAAGCATTCTGGAAGATGCTCCATATACTGTAACTTCTGCAAAATATCTGGACACAAGGAGGAAGACTGCTGGAAGAAGCCTAACAACAGGATATGCTACAACTGTGGAGAACAAGGTCATATCAAGTCGAACTGTCCAAAACTAGCTCCAGTCACGAACACCAAGAATACTAAAAATGCTAGAGCATTTGTTCTGACTGCAGAAGAAGCAAAGATGATCCTGGATGTGATCACCGGTAGGTTTTTAGTTAATGATGTTTCTGCTAAAGTATTATTTGACTCTGGTGCGAACCAAAGTTTTATTAATACTTCATTTTGCAAACTTCTCAATCAACCATTAACTAAACTCCCACAAGAATGTCTAGTAGAGACAGCCAATGGGGAAACCATTAACATTTCTGAAATCTTACAGGGAGCAAGAATAGAAATTCTAAATCAAAAATTTATTGCAAACCTTTACCCAATGAATCTGGCAGGATTTGATGTCGTATTAGGAATGGATTGGTTAATAGCCAATAAAGCCAGTATTTTATGTGATCAAAAGTCAATCCAAGTAAATTCACCAAAGGGTGATGTCACACCCCGACTTTCCACGTGTCACCGGTGGGCCCGGTGGGGGAGTATCGTGACGTGGTTGGCAACGTAATAGTCAAACAACACAATATATATGAATGCACAGCGGAAGCAAAAGATATTTATTATTACATTCCGAATATGAAGTAATATTCAGTATTACAACGGAAGTACAGGATCCACAGGCGGATCTTAAAACATATAATTTGTTCAACAGACTTTAGACGCCTAGAACTTGCAAGATTCCTTATTAGCGCCCTGAGCTTCCAGCCAATTTCGTTTAGTACCTGTCACTTAACCTTTTTGGAAAATACGTCAGTTTTCACTGGTAAATACACTCAACCGACTCATTTGAAAAGAGTTTAAGAAAATTGATTTAGATGCACCAGGCACAAAACCTTTTGACACTTTGATTAAAATGCACAGAGGCAAAATTAATCTTTTATAACTTGGGAAAATTATTTGTATATAATCTTGTATACAGTTTTATTTATTTGTCATCCATTCAGGGCCGGTTTGTAGGGCCGGACTCGATTAACTGACACGCCACAGGTATAATGCCCACAGGCTATCATCCCCTAAGTGGATTACCAGTTCCGGTATAATGCCCACAGGGATGATACCTTCGAGTGGATTACCAGTTTTTACATAATGCATCTGTCAGGTGTATGCCTACACCCCGTGCTTAGGTCGTGGCCATCTCGTAAAATGATGCCAAGGATATCCGGGACATGGTCATTAACCCCCCAAAGGCTGTAAAGTAAACACATCTGTTTAAAACGAGCCGATCAAATTATTCAATTAACCACTAAGCGTGGAAGATTTGATGCTCGATCAAGCGGTACGCTATGTACCGTAACCCAAGCCCATATAGGGAAAATAAGTTAAAAGTATTTACCTGAGCTAGCTCCTGTCTTAAATAGCAAGAATCTAATAACTCAGCCGTAGTTGCTTTAAGTAAGCGTAGGTACAATTTACCGGAAGTGCTCTAGTCTGGAATGATGGTATAAGCAATTAATTAGAATGCTAACGGGTCTTTAATTAAGCCTAAGCTTAGACCGATTAGTCTTATAGATATGGTTCGTACGCACGATTAAGCGAAGACCGGATAGAATGTGATTCTGACCCGACAAGTTTGAAGACTTGTTTAATATGGGTTCATTATTGACATTCTAGATTTTGAGATAAAACCGATAAGGTTTGACCCGTTTCGGCTAACTTATATAAACTAGTTATATAAACCGATCCGAACGCGAATAACGCGTAACGGGTAACCGAATAGGTCACGAACAGGTTTCCTAAGTTAATATGCCTTAAATATGTTGTGATATCAGTAGGATACCTTCCATTATGCCCAAAACGAGTTTAATCTCAATTTAAGCCCCGTAGGGGTATTTTGGTCATTTACCTAAGGCATATATACTACCTGTCATACAACTACTCGAACGATGTGACCATAAGGTCACTTAATGTGTTTGGTCGGATCCTAATGATCGACCAAACGGGTCGGGTTCGAAAGTATAAGCGATTGTTTAGATCGCTTACCTTCACGACCCTATATAAGCACTAAACTAAAAGTGACGAGCTAAGCATGTTAAAACATGCTTAACTAAGTTAGAAAACAACTTTGGTATCAAAACAAACGGTTTTGATACCCATAAGTAGTTTGGTTACAAAATACGCAAGAATACGTATTCTGGTCGAAACTACGGCTCGTCACTGAGCCTAGATAACGTGGTAATCAGTAGGTATAGTCACTAGGGACTATAACCATCGTGATCACGCTCACGTTATGAAGTTCAAACGAACTTCGCATCGACCATAAACTGGTCAATGCAGAAAGTCAAACAAAGTTTGACTTTCGGACTCGAAAAGCGATAAAAGAACGAAAGAATACTTACGAAGGGTCCCCGCTAGTAAATCTTGATCGAATAGCTCAGGTATGAAGCAATGGCTTCAACTTAGAGCTCTAGGATCAGATTTGTGGGTTTTTGTGTTGTGAGGGGTTGGGTATTTATAGTAAATGGACAACCGTTAAGATCGTTTATCGAATAACGTGCCTTGATCTCACCCGTACACTTGTCGGAATGTTATGGTAGCTCATTTAGCCACTTACCATAAGAGATCAACATGTGGCAAGAGGTTTGGGAGTGGTTTGCAGCTGGAAACAGGCTGTTCGGAAGCTTCTGATCTGCAGAAGATAGCTTACGGACCGTAAGGTCATTAGTGTTGAGGTCCGTAAGCTTAATTTTGGCAGAATTACAGTTTTGGTCCCTGCAGTGCAATAAGCCCATTTTTGACACGTTTAAGGCCCGTTAACCCCATTTCAAAGCTCTAAAATGAAGTTAAAGTATAGGGAACTTAAAATGTGTTCAAAAATATGTCGGATGTCGGTTCGTTTGGCCGTACGATCGCGTTGTTCGGTTAATTACGACGGAATGCGCACATGCGCGAAAAACGATCCAAATGACGCGACGAATGGATTTTTGGCAAGCCAAACACTAAAGCATAATATAGTCATGCTTACATAAATTTTTGGATGTCCGGATGTATTCAGAACGTATGTTATGCGCGAAAATGCAAACTTATGCACTTTTTGACGCTTTTAGTCCCTGATCCTTCTACACTTGATCTTAACATGACTTCTTGCACTTTGAGCCCTCTAACTTGACTTTTAAGGACCTTAAGACATAACCAAACTTTGTTAAGTCCTTGGGTAACTTTATGGTTACCTGAAAAGTCATAAATTTCAACGTTGACGCTTTTAACCCCTCGTACACGAATTTGATCATAACTTCCTCATACGATAACGAAACTTTATGAAATTTTAATTATGCATTCTAGTGAGCATAATTAACCGTTACAAAGCTTTGGGTTTGCTAAAAGGTCATTCAGTGGCATAACTTAAACATGTTGACACATTTAACCCCTGAAGTTTGTAACCTCTCACTTTTAGCTTCGTATGATCTATGATTTATTCGTTTGAAGGTATGAGCATCATGTAGGGCTAATGTGCAATACATTTATTCACTGTTGACATTTAGAACTCGTATTTTTACATACTTTCCATGATTGTCAACTTTAGTCCTTCTAGAACGTTATTTCACACGTTCAAACATATGACACGTGTCAATACTTTATAGGACGTGAATTTTCGAGGTGTTACATCCTCACCCCCTTAAAATAAATCTCGGCCCGAGATTTACCGAAATAAAGGAAGTATTCTCTGCCTAATAATGGCAACTTACAGATGGTTAGGAATTTGTATGACCTTGATCGTTGCTTCCAATGCAACTTTCAGACCCAGATAATTGGACTTACCAATCTATTGTCCTAATCAATAGATTGTTTAATATTCCATTTATACAAGGTCTCCAAAGGGGCGGCCTTGATACTTATTTATCAACTTTTATAGAAAAGCTTATCTTACGGTGGAATGGTTATTCCAACAATTGCTTAAAACTATTTTTAAGAAGTAGCTAATCCTTATAGCTAGTTGAATAACTCAGCTATCCTGGGTAGTTGATGGCGATTTTTAATTGTTGCCTAATTAGAGTTGCGGTTATTAATGCATAAGCAAAATGAACCGTCTTTCTTATTTAATAAATTCCAACCCTCAGAATACTGAGTCAGGCTATATGAGCCTATATCTTAAAACTTACTTAATCAGGGTTTCGATTTTTCTATGATTAACATGGAGTTTTCACAATACTCCAGCCCACAGCGGGATGTTAATCTTAACTCTACTTGCCTCACAGGAGGTAAACAGGGTAATATTAGGAGAAGACAATTATGACACATAGAGATGTCGGAGGTGTCTGTATTCTCAGGTTTCGATTCATCTACTGATGTCGGTGTCAGACAAATGACATATTCCCCTTACAATGTAAGGCTGTCCTAAGTAGAGATACTTATAAGGACATTTTATATTGGATATCTTTCTTGAATACTACTAGTCGACTTTAGTACAATATGACCATTGGGGTACCTTAGGGGTTCCATGCATTAAACCTCCATGCTGATCAGACATGGAAATAATCTATGGGACACACTAGGATACGCCAATCCTCATATGACACTTTTATCAAACATAGTTTGGCATTCGCAGGCGATAGAAAAACGATGAGAAAATAATTAAAATAACATATGTTGTCGTACTCTATGCAAAGAAAGAGTGCTCTTAGATTTTCGGAAGAATTCCTTGCCGATCTATAAGAATCGGTTACTATGGGTTCCTTGGTAGTTATACCTTGTGAATGAAAAAATTTTGCTAAGTTTATGGTTCATGAAGATTTATTATTGCCTGTATTAAAAATAGGACACTTAGTAGAAATTATCATTGATAAAATGATAAGGAAGTTTATTGTACAAGTGCTTATAATTAATTAGAATGGAGATTTTCACAAACTAGGCACCTAGCTCAGTTGGCTAGGCGCGCGAAAGGGTGCGGCCGGCCTAGACCCGGGTTCGATTCCGGGGACGGCCAGTTCCACCATTTTTTTATGTTTAATATTAATTAATCGTACGGACACGTGTAATTACGAGGGTTGTCTCATAAGGAGTCTTGATAATTAATTGCTTCTTATCATTCACAATATGGACTTGATTTTTAAGGCAACCAATCGATTTTTATCACTATATTGAGTCCCTAAGTATGCAATCAAAAGTTTGCTATAAGGATATTAGAAAAAGTGATTTCTAATAGATATTAATATCAATATGGAATTCGTTGGAGCATTTTTGACGTAACATCGTCACTTTCTACCGGGCATTAAATGACCGGAGTCTTAATCAGGTGGAGACAACAGTTCTCAACCTTTATCATTCATAATATATTTATACGTGCCAGTATCAATAAGTTTCTACATAAACTGTTTGATAAGGAAAGGTACATATTATACTATTATTATTCTGCATCATCTCTTGGGCGTTCCTCCTGATAACTCGTGCGTTTGTTCTCTTGGCCTACTCGGGCTTCCTCGCGTACTTAGGGCAGTTAGTCTTTATGTGCCCTTTCTCGTTGCAGTTGTAGCAGGTAGCATCTTTAATCTTCCCGCAATCAACAGCCTTGTGCTCCCTAGACTTGCATATCCCACATGCAGGTGGTCCTGATTTAGAATTGGACTCCATTCTGCATTTTCCAAAGTGGCGTTTTTGGCAAGTCGAGCACCTTGGCTTTTCCTCTGTCCGCTGACCATTCTTTCCAGACCCAGACCTCTCAGAGTCAGTGTTTCCCTTGTGTTTCTTCTCAAATCCTCGTGAGTTATCATCCTCACGCTTCTTCTTACTTTCTTCAGATTTCTTTAGCGACCTTAGCCTGACCGCATCTAAAGTAAGGGACAGAGAGAGGTCAGCTACTGACCTAAATGTAGTAGGTCTTGAAGCCTTAACACTGGCTTTGATTTCTGGGGGTAAACCCCCAATGAAGCGTGCAATTCTCTTGGGCTCTGGTGTTACAAGGTAAGGGACCAGTCTGGACAGGGTGTTAAAACTGGTGAGGTAAGCTTGACAATCTAAGTTTGTCATCACCAAAGATAAGAAATCTGACTCAATCCCCTCAACCTCGTGTTGAGGGCAGTAATTCTCCTTAACGAGAACAACCAACTGTTCCCATGACATGCTGTAGAGCGGAATCTTCCCAGCAGCTTGAATGAGAGACTTCCACCATGCCAGTGCCTCTCCTTTGAACGATTGGGATACGTACTTCACGACATCCCTTTCAGCGCAACCGCTGATATCGACAACTGTGTCCATTTCATCCAACCAAATCATACAATCAACTGCCCCTTTTTCCCCAGTAAAATCTCGGGGCTTGCAGGAAACAAAGTACTTATAGTTACAGGATTTGGTATGCGGTTCATTATCGAACACTATCTTCTTGGATGGAACACTGTGTTCATTAGATGAATGTCGATCATCATCCTTCTTTAACTCATCTTTCTTTGGGGGCGGCGCCTTGCTGTGAGCCTCCGAATGAGTCTTAGGGACAGACTTAGTGTGGGGTACAGTTGAGGCTTTACTATTTGTCTCACTATACTCCTGGAATTTCTCCTTCACAGCTTTAGATACAACTGAGTTAATCAATGTACGAAGTTCTCCTCTGGTTATGTCAATCTTTTCATCATCGCGATTTTCCAGAGGGTGACTGTTCCCTTCCTCCGACCCAGCCATGTAGTTTTAATTGCTACATAAAAATTAAACAAGGACAAGGTTTTTACGGAAGTTTAAACAGTTTTTATCTTTTTGAACTATTTATTAACCATGTTTTTAATACACATATTGGTTAATTTGATAAATATATAATTATTCAGGATATTTATTATATTCCTAAATTATAAGTTAATAATGGCACAAAAGGCCTAGTCGCGTAGACAAGTTTAATTTATAAGCCATGATTTCAGAGGATCGAGGCATTAAGGTTTTAATAATAGCACAAATGGCCTAGTCACTTAGACAAGTTTAATTTATAGGCCTTGATTTTATAGAATCGAGGCTTCAAGGTTTGAATCAAAGTTCATTACCTTTTCTTGACAGGGAGTTGTAGGCTACCACTGTCTTTAGTCACAGAGGACGTTAGTTATAGCCCGTGGGCACTTTATCCATACGGGATGATTATATAATTAAGGGAATTTAGTATATCCCAAAATGACTTATGTGATTTTATCATATCACATTTTGTTGAGCATGTTATTATGCTTTCATATGTTTAATAAGGATTTGAATCTCTTGAATAGGTTCTACCATCTTGGCCTCGTATGCCGTGACATTTAGGCTAGGTTTACCTTTAAGATTCTTTTTAATAATTAACGCAGAGCAATCCTAAATTGAACTGTTAACAAGGATCTGAATCTAATTATGGAACTACCATCTTGGCCCTGTCTTAATGTGACACATGGCTAGGTTTTGTCCTTTTTAAATTTTTGCCATTTTATTATAATGGTAGATCTTATAATATAGGAATGATACTTTACATATAATCGTTCCTTTAAAATTTAACAAGTATATGGTTGCCCTAAACGGGACTTCTATAGCAATTGACTTGCCCATGCAAAGGCTAATCAGAAAAATAACAAAGGAACCAAATAAGGTAAAATGAAACAAATTTGGATTTTTCCTATGTTCTTGTCTAGACTCAAGAATGTGCAATTGTGTAACTGAGATTAAACACAAAAGACTAGTGTTTAATTCACTCAACCTGGCTCTGATACCAACCTGTCACACCCCGACTTTCCACGTGTCACCGGTGGGCCCGGTGGGGGAGTATCGTGACGTGGTTGGCAACGTAATAGTCAAACAACACAATATATATGAATGCACAGCGGAAGCAAAAGATATTTATTATTACATTCCGAATATGAAGTAATATTCAGTATTACAACGGAAGTACAGGATCCACAGGCGGATCTTAAAACATATAATTTGTTCAACAGACTTTAGACGCCTAGAACTTGCAAGATTCCTTATTAGCGCCCTGAGCTTCCAGCCAATTTCGTTTAGTACCTGTCACTTAACCTTTTTGGAAAATACGTCAGTTTTCACTGGTAAATACACTCAACCGACTCATTTGAAAAGAGTTTAAGAAAATTGATTTAGATGCACCAGGCACAAAACCTTTTGACACTTTGATTAAAATGCACAGAGGCAAAATTAATCTTTTATAACTTGGGAAAATTATTTGTATATAATCTTGTATACAGTTTTATTTATTTGTCATCCATTCAGGGCCGGTTTGTAGGGCCGGACTCGATTAACTGACACGCCACAGGTATAATGCCCACAGGCTATCATCCCCTAAGTGGATTACCAGTTCCGGTATAATGCCCACAGGGATGATACCTTCGAGTGGATTACCAGTTTTTACATAATGCATCTGTCAGGTGTATGCCTACACCCCGTGCTTAGGTCGTGGCCATCTCGTAAAATGATGCCAAGGATATCCGGGACATGGTCATTAACCCCCCAAAGGCTGTAAAGTAAACACATCTGTTTAAAACGAGCCGATCAAATTATTCAATTAACCACTAAGCGTGGAAGATTTGATGCTCGATCAAGCGGTACGCTATGTACCGTAACCCAAGCCCATATAGGGAAAATAAGTTAAAAGTATTTACCTGAGCTAGCTCCTGTCTTAAATAGCAAGAATCTAATAACTCAGCCGTAGTTGCTTTAAGTAAGCGTAGGTACAATTTACCGGAAGTGCTCTAGTCTGGAATGATGGTATAAGCAATTAATTAGAATGCTAACGGGTCTTTAATTAAGCCTAAGCTTAGACCGATTAGTCTTATAGATATGGTTCGTACGCACGATTAAGCGAAGACCGGATAGAATGTGATTCTGACCCGACAAGTTTGAAGACTTGTTTAATATGGGTTCATTATTGACATTCTAGATTTTGAGATAAAACCGATAAGGTTTGACCCGTTTCGGCTAACTTATATAAACTAGTTATATAAACCGATCCGAACGCGAATAACGCGTAACGGGTAACCGAATAGGTCACGAACAGGTTTCCTAAGTTAATATGCCTTAAATATGTTGTGATATCAGTAGGATACCTTCCATTATGCCCAAAACGAGTTTAATCTCAATTTAAGCCCCGTAGGGGTATTTTGGTCATTTACCTAAGGCATATATACTACCTGTCATACAACTACTCGAACGATGTGACCATAAGGTCACTTAATGTGTTTGGTCGGATCCTAATGATCGACCAAACGGGTCGGGTTCGAAAGTATAAGCGATTGTTTAGATCGCTTACCTTCACGACCCTATATAAGCACTAAACTAAAAGTGACGAGCTAAGCATGTTAAAACATGCTTAACTAAGTTAGAAAACAACTTTGGTATCAAAACAAACGGTTTTGATACCCATAAGTAGTTTGGTTACAAAATACGCAAGAATACGTATTCTGGTCGAAACTACGGCTCGTCACTGAGCCTAGATAACGTGGTAATCAGTAGGTATAGTCACTAGGGACTATAACCATCGTGATCACGCTCACGTTATGAAGTTCAAACGAACTTCGCATCGACCATAAACTGGTCAATGCAGAAAGTCAAACAAAGTTTGACTTTCGGACTCGAAAAGCGATAAAAGAACGAAAGAATACTTACGAAGGGTCCCCGCTAGTAAATCTTGATCGAATAGCTCAGGTATGAAGCAATGGCTTCAACTTAGAGCTCTAGGATCAGATTTGTGGGTTTTTGTGTTGTGAGGGGTTGGGTATTTATAGTAAATGGACAACCGTTAAGATCGTTTATCGAATAACGTGCCTTGATCTCACCCGTACACTTGTCGGAATGTTATGGTAGCTCATTTAGCCACTTACCATAAGAGATCAACATGTGGCAAGAGGTTTGGGAGTGGTTTGCAGCTGGAAACAGGCTGTTCGGAAGCTTCTGATCTGCAGAAGATAGCTTACGGACCGTAAGGTCATTAGTGTTGAGGTCCGTAAGCTTAATTTTGGCAGAATTACAGTTTTGGTCCCTGCAGTGCAATAAGCCCATTTTTGACACGTTTAAGGCCCGTTAACCCCATTTCAAAGCTCTAAAATGAAGTTAAAGTATAGGGAACTTAAAATGTGTTCAAAAATATGTCGGATGTCGGTTCGTTTGGCCGTACGATCGCGTTGTTCGGTTAATTACGACGGAATGCGCACATGCGCGAAAAACGATCCAAATGACGCGACGAATGGATTTTTGGCAAGCCAAACACTAAAGCATAATATAGTCATGCTTACATAAATTTTTGGATGTCCGGATGTATTCAGAACGTATGTTATGCGCGAAAATGCAAACTTATGCACTTTTTGACGCTTTTAGTCCCTGATCCTTCTACACTTGATCTTAACATGACTTCTTGCACTTTGAGCCCTCTAACTTGACTTTTAAGGACCTTAAGACATAACCAAACTTTGTTAAGTCCTTGGGTAACTTTATGGTTACCTGAAAAGTCATAAATTTCAACGTTGACGCTTTTAACCCCTCGTACACGAATTTGATCATAACTTCCTCATACGATAACGAAACTTTATGAAATTTTAATTATGCATTCTAGTGAGCATAATTAACCGTTACAAAGCTTTGGGTTTGCTAAAAGGTCATTCAGTGGCATAACTTAAACATGTTGACACATTTAACCCCTGAAGTTTGTAACCTCTCACTTTTAGCTTCGTATGATCTATGATTTATTCGTTTGAAGGTATGAGCATCATGTAGGGCTAATGTGCAATACATTTATTCACTGTTGACATTTAGAACTCGTATTTTTACATACTTTCCATGATTGTCAACTTTAGTCCTTCTAGAACGTTATTTCACACGTTCAAACATATGACACGTGTCAATACTTTATAGGACGTGAATTTTCGAGGTGTTACAGGTGAGAAGATCACAATTAAAGGAAATAAACCCTCTAGATCCACTAAATTCATCTCTGTAATGAAAACAGCTAGTTATATAAGAAAATGATCATTAGTGTATTTGATTTCCATAATCACTAACACTAAAGGAAAAGAATTAAAGGATATTCTAGTAGTATCCCAGTTTTCAGATGTATTTCCAGAAGAATTACCAGGACAACCTCCAGACAGAGAAGTTGAATTCAGAATCCAATTGATACCAGGAACAACACCAATTGCCAAAGCACCTTACCGTTTGGCACCTGCAGAAATGCAAGAACTAAAGAAACAGCTAGATGATTTATTGGAAAAAGGATTCATACAGCCAAGCTCATCGCCATGGGGAGCACCGATTTTATTCGTTAAAAAGGACGGATCAATGCGTATGTGCATTGACTACCATGAATTGAACAAGGTCACGCTTAAGAATCGGTATCCGTTACCGAGAATCGATGATCTGTTCGATCAATTACAAGGAGCTCGATTTTTCTCGAAAATCGATTTACGATCAGGATATCATCAATTAAAGGTACAGGGAGAGGACATTCCTAAGACCGCTTTCAGAACAATGTATGGCCATTATGAATTTACTGTCATGCCATTTGGTTTAACCAATGTCCCAGCTGCATTTATGGACATGATGAACCGAATATGTAAGCCATATTAGGATAAATTCATAATTGTCTTTATAGATGATATTATTATTTATTCTAAGAGCAAAGAGGAACATGCAAAGCATTTGCACACACTTCTAAGTTTATTAAGAAAATAAAAGTTTTATGCTAAGTTTTCAAAGTGTGAGTTTTGGTTAGAACATGTACAATTTCTTGGACATCTAGTTAATCATGAAGGAATTCATGTGGATCCCACCAAGATCGAGGCGATTACCAAGTGGAAAACCCCTGAATCACCAACCGAGGTTAGAAGTTTCTTAGGATTAGCCGGTTATTATAGAAGGTTTATTCGAGATTTTTCTAGAATAGCCATTCCCTTAACTAAGCTAACCTGTAAATCTATTAAGTTTGAATGGGGACCAAAACAAGAAGAAGCCTTTAGAATTCTTAAGCAAAGACTAACCAACGCACCCATACTAGTGTTACCAGAAGGAACTGAAGACTTTGTAGTCTATTGTGACGCTTTTAAGTTAGGCTATGGATGTGTATTGATGCAACGTCAAAAGGTTATAGCTTAGGCCTCTAGACAATTTAAGAGTCATGAAGAGAATTATTCATCCCATGATCTAGAATTAGGAGCTATAATTTTTGCCTTTAAAATGTGGAGACATTACCTATACGGTAGTAAGTTTACCATTTTCACCGACCATAAGAGTTTAAGGTATGTCTTCGGACAAAAGGAGTTGAGTATGAGACAAAGACGCTGGATGGAGATACTTAGTGATTATGATTGTAATATCCAGTACCATGCAGGAAAGGCAAATGTAGTAGCTGATGCTTTAAGTCGAAAATATCATGAAAAGCCAAAAAGAGTACGTTCACTTAAACTAAATCTGCAAGTAGATTTAAATGAACAAATTAGGAAAGCACAAGAATCAGTAATCAAGGATGATACTGAAAAATTGAAAGGAATGATTAAGGAATTAGAACAAGGCACAGATGAAATTTGGAGATTCCATCAGAAAAGAATGTGGATACCTAAATTAGGAAACCTACGCCTCCGTATATTAGAAGAAGCCCATAAGTCTAAGTATACGATGCATCCTGGAAGTCATAAGATGTATCAGGACTTAAGAAAGAATTTCTGGTTGATAGGAATGAAAAAGGATATAGCAGCATATGTTGCAAAAATGTTTAACCTGTTCACAAGTTAAAGCTGAACATTAGAAACCCTCAGGTTTATTGCAACAGTTAGAAATGCCTGTATGGAAATGGGAATTGATAACAATGGATTTTGTTACTAAATTACCCAAAATAATAAAAGGTAATGATACAATCTGGGTGATTGTAGACAGGTTAACCAAGTCAGCTCATTTCCTACCAATAAAGGAAACTTTCAGTATGGAACAATTAGCTAAAATATATGTAAATGAAATAGTTTCATTACATGGAATTCCTTTATCAATTGTCTCTGACAGAGATAACCGTTTTACCTCTCATTTTTGGACAAGTTTCCAAAAAGCAATGGGAACCAAGTTGAATCTAAGCACCGCTTATCATCCTCAAACGGACGGACAAAGCGAAAGTACAATTCAGACAATGGAATACATGCTTAGTGCTTGTGTAATTAATTTCGGAGGTAATTGGGATGATCACTTATCATTGATAGAATTTTCTTATAATAACAGTTATCACACAAGTATCAATACTGCACCATTCGAAGCACTTTACGGACGAAAATGCTGAACTCCAATCTGTTGGGCAGAAATTGGAGAAAAGCAACTATCTGGACCTGAAATAGTACAAGAAACAACAGACAAAATCATTCAAGTCAAGGAATGATTGAAAGCAGCACGTGATCGACAAAAGAGTTATGCTGATAACAGACGAAAGCCATTGGAATTCCAGGTAGGAGATAAAGTGTTATTGAAAGTCTCTCCTTGGAAAGGAGTGGTAAGATTCATAAAAAGGGGAAAGCTAAGTCCCAGGTACGTTGGACCTTTGAGATTATTAGAAGAATAGGACCGGCAGCCTATCAGCTACAACTGCCAGAGGAAATGACAGGAATACATGATGTATTTCATGTATGCAATCTCAAGAAATGCTTAGCTGATAAATCACTCGTAGTACCTCTTAAGGATATAGAGGTAAATGAACAACTTAAGTTTGTAGAGAAGCCTCTACAGATCGAAGACAAGAAAGTCAAGAACCTCAAGCACAAGAGATTAGTTCTGGTCAAAATAAAATGGGACTCCAAAAGAGGACTAGAGTACACATGGGAGCTTGAATCAGAAATGCAAAGAAAATATCCACACTTATTCCAGTAGATCTCGAGGACGAGCTCTAAAACAAGGTGGGGAGGATATAACAACCCTCAAAATATTTTAGACACCCTAAAAATAATTAGAATATCCCAATACGTCCTAAAATACACCCCGTATATGAAAACTGGCCCTGAATACCTTTACTATTCTTAAAATTAAATAAAAACAAGAAAAATGGGTCTCTGGCGGGCCACGTTAGACCACCCCAGGGTCTACGCAGGGCGCGACAGCCCGCCTACGAGGCTTCACCCGGAGCCGACACATGGCACAATAGTGTCGAGGCTATATGTGATGGCCGGTCATAGCTAGGCCCTACAAGCCTAGGTCGCGGGTTGCGTAAGCCCCTTCTTATCTTACGCGGGGTGCGACAAACTCAATTTCAGCTCCTATAATTTGGGAGCTCAGGCCTTCAGTCGAACTCGCTCAATTTCTTTTTCTCTCTCGAAATTTCACATAGTAGGCATAATCTCCGGGTATAATACCCCCCTAATTAACGAAGTTCTGCCCCGTTGTAAGTATTATAACCCCGGTTAGGTATTAGATACGCTGCCCGATTGATCCAGTGTTCCGTAATGGATTTCGTGGTTCTGCCCAACGTAGTCATTGGAATGCCATCTCGGGGAGGGTATTGCTAATGTAAGTATTGGGTTATTATACTAACACATGTACATTTGTGTAATTAATAGATAATCACCAGGAAAACCCTTAAAGGAAACCCTAAGACAACAATGTGAGTAATCTCCTTTTTGTAAACCTTTTTACCAACTGTTTTACAAAACCTTAAATAATTTACAATGTAATTAGCAGAGATTGAGTCTTTGTAGTTCTTCAATTACTGCCGGTATGTTTAGGTTTTGTATACAAAATGTGGAACACGTTACCATTGGACAAAGAGTTAGCCAATGTGTAATATGACCCACCAGTCAGAATTGACAGTATCTGCAGAATGAGTAATTGTGTAGAAATAAACATTGTAATAGCTCTCAATACTGTTAAAAGATAAAAATCTTCTTGATTAAATTGGGATTCACCCACCAGTATTTCCCACTGACAAAATGTTTTAAACGCGTTTCAGGTAACAAAATGTGAAAGCCAACTAGAAACCAGCTGGACAGCACTGAACGCTTGGAAAAAGTGGCTATAAAAGTTACCTAAATAAAAGAAGATGTTTTATTCAATAAAATAGGGATTTTCCCTATGAAAATGTTTGTAATGAAACTTGGGTTTTATCCCAATATATTTAAGGTGTGGTATTTACTCTGATAAAATATTTCCTAACTACGGTCCTGATGTAATTTCGCTGCCAAAATAATAAACACCGATACCACCAAAACTGGTCTCACGGTCGCCCATTCCCGGGACAGACAGGGGACGGGGGTTGCGACACATTTGCTTTTTTGCTTCCGAAACTTACTTTGATTTTTAAAAATGTATTTTTTTACTCATTGAAAATACATATCCGAATCCGGACCTCATCCTTAGGGACGGACCAAATCATATATGGATGAACACCGAGGATGGACATCCAAACAAGTGCGTCTGGACGAATGACGTCATCTCAGTTGACCATTATAAATACCTCATCAAGTACAAAGCCAAGTATGATTTTCTGAACCTTCATCCTTACTTTCTCTCTCTATTTTCTCTCTCTACCAATACTTATCCTCACGCCGGAGGGTGGTCGCAGAGGGGCCCTCCCATCTCTGCGACGAGCCTAACGGTTTGCTATTTTGCAGGTTTAAGCTCTCATCTCCTACAAGATCCAAACCCATTTTTACAGGTTCTGGCCCTGATCGAATTTTGGATCTTCAGTTGGCGCCATCCGATTTAACAGCTCACAGTCCTTCAATTTGTGAATTTATTGAGCAACAAAATAACTGATGTATGGCGGCCTCGAGTTCCATGAATTCGGGATCAACTATTGCTAGTATGCAAGCTACGACTACAACAAGTTTCGCCTCCATGGCTTCCGCCCCTTTGAGCTCGGGACCAGGAACAACACTACCGTTCATTTTAATGCCAACTTCACAGGCATCAGAGTTTGACGCAGAATTGCTTTCCAAAAACGCGAGCCTCTTGCGACGGTTAAAAGCTCAACAGGCTAGAGATGAACAAATCCTCGGTTTACGAACCAGGCTATTTCATGACGAAACTCCGGTAAGGACTACGGGTCCTGAAATTTTCGCCTCTCCTATTTTCTCCACAATTGTTACTTCGGAAACTTATAATGGATATGTGCAGGGTTCCTCCTGACCATCTCCAGCAATGACAGTGCGGAATGATTCCCAAATAGAAGGGGTCAATGATCCGGAGCTCACTAAACCATATCATCCGGTATCCATGACGGCTAAGTCCAAATTCAGTGCACGCATCACGCACGCCAAGCTCCCTCCGAAGCTCAAAATGCCAACCACAGTAAAGAAATATGATGACACCACGGATCCGGGCGATCACATGTTTGACTTCGATGGGGCCGCATGAGTGGAACAATGGCCGATGCCAGCCTGGTGTTTTATGTTTGCACAGACGTTAACCGGAGCCGCACGTGTATAGTTTGATGCACTGAATGAAGGGGAAATCAATGATTTCGAAGAATTCCGGAGGTTATTCCTCCAGAACTTCAGTCAACAAAGGCACTATTCCAAGGAAACAACCGAAGTACACAACATCCGAAGGAAAGATGGCGAATCTCTAGACAGTTTCATTGACCGTTTCAATTGAGAAAGTATGCAGATCAGCGGGGTGGTAGACCAACTAAGGATATCCGGCTTTTGTCATGGAGTCCGGAACAATCAGTTGGTAGAAAAATTGCACGAAAATCTCCCAAAAACAATGGAAGTACTCATGGAACGTGCTCGAGCTTTCGCCCGTGGGAAAAACGCTTGTGTTGGACAAAGCTTCGACCGGAAATAGGGGACGATCGCACCCTTACAGCAGAAACGATCGACCTCAGCGCGGAAGGAGTTCTGGGTCTAGGTTCTATAACCTATCATACCTCTCCAAAACTCCTAGTGAGATCCTTAGCGCCGAAGGAGCAAATTTTCCCACACCCCTGAAGCTTCGGAACCCGGGAGATAAGAACTCCAAGAAATATTGTGACTATCACCACGCACGAGGCCATAATACGGACGACTGCTGGTCTTTAAAACTGGAGATTGAGAAAGCTGTCCGATCCGGCAAGCTTTCACACCTGGTGAAGGAAATGAAGGAAGGCAAATCTTCAGGTAATTCGGTGAATAATCCAAACAACCAGTCAGCTATTTGCATGATAAGAAAAATAAACAACCAAGGAATCAAGCGCACCAATCATCATTTGGCCACATGGATGCATCAGCCGATCACTTTTCCTCCGATTACTCCGGGTGAACTCAAAGATGGACCGATCATAGTATCTGCAGTTATAGCAGGGCACAAGGTCCGGCGGATTTATGTTGACAGCGGAAGCGCCTCAGAAATAATGTACCAACAGTGCTTCCAACAGCTGGCTCCACAGACCAAGGCGAAGTTAATACAAGTATCTATGCCATTAGTAAGTTTCTCCGGAGAAGTGGTTCAACCAATTGGGCAGATCACACTACCAACTACGTTGGGTACAGGAAGTTTGGCTAGAACCGTCAACTTAACATACTTGGTGGTTAGAGCAAGGTCCGGTCATAACGTCATACTGGGGAGACCAGGGATGTGTGCTTTCGGCATTATCAGCTCCACCATTCATGGATCATTAAAATTTCCCACCGAAGCTGGCATAGCAACATTGTATTCTGAGTCTACCATGTGTGTCGCAGAAATACGGCAAAGTGAGGAGAGTAGTGTACAGCCTTCGGCTCTCCTTACGAAGGAATGGGCTATCCACCCACATTTTCCAGAGCAAAAGATTGCTATCGGAGCTCAACTCCCCGAACGAACCAAGAAGCGACTGTGGAAACTATTATCCAGTTCCCTTGATGTATTTGCTTGGCAAACTTCCGACATGGTCGGGGTCCCTCGCTCCTTGGCCGAGCACAAGTTGAAGGTGTCGCATGCAGTAAAACCAATCACTCAGAGGAAGAGGAACATGGCTCCGGCTCGTCATAGGGCCATTGCTGAAGATGTACGAAAACTATTAAACACCGGAATCGTCAGGGAAGTGCGATACCAAACTTGGGTCTCCAACCCGGTAATGGTCACCAAAAAAGACAACACATGGAGGATGTGCGTTGATTTCTCCAACCTCAATAACGCATGCCCGAAGGACTGTTACCCTCTTCCGGAGATCGATCTAAAAATCGATTCCTTGACAAGCTTCCGCCTCAAATGCTTTCTGGATGCATATAAGGGATAGCATCAGATACAAATGGCTTTGGAGGACGAAGACAAGACGGCATTTGTAACAAATGACGGTCTCTTTTGTTACACCAAAATGCCGTTCGGATTAAAGAATGCCGGAGCTTGCTATCAAAGGTTGATGGATAAAGCATTCAAGGGTCAAATCGGAAGAAATTTGGAAATCTACGTGGATGATCTGGTCATTAAGAGCGAGGCCGAAGATAATATGATCGACGACATACTTGAAACCTTTACCAGGCTTCGAAGTATCAATCTCAAGCTGAACCTTAAAAAATGTTCCTTCGGCCTGGAGGAAGGTAAATTTCTGGGGGTATGGATAACTCAGTCCGGCATTTAAGCTCATCCCGACAAAATTCAAGCTGTGGTTTCCATGCAACCTCCGAAAACAGTAAAAGAAATTCAATCTTTAAATGGCAAGCTCGTAGCACTACACCGTTTCATCTCCAAAGCTGCTGACCGCACCATTCCTTTCATGAATGTTTTAAAAAAGCGTACCGGTAAGGGTCAGATTGAATGGACGGCGGAAGCCGATTCAGCTTTTCAGGAATTAAAAGTTTGTCTTGGGTCTCTACCTACCTTGACTGCACTAATAACAGGAGAAACTGTCACTGTATATCTCTACGCCTCTTACTTCGCCATCAGCACGGTACTCTTGGTGCACCGAAATCAAGCACAAATACCGGTTTACTATGTGAGCCACGTCTTAAAGGATTACGAGACCAGATATCCGATGATTGTAAAACTGGCGCTCGCTTTGGTACATGCATCAAGACGACTCTAAAGGTACTTTCAGGCCTTCAATATAGAAGTGCAAACCAACCTCCAGATCCAGCAAGTCTTAAGAAAACCAGAGGTATCCGGACGACTTACGAAGTGGGCTATAGAGCTTAGTGCCTTTGACATTACCTATCGAACCAGAGGTCCGGTAAAAGGCCAAGCCGTAGCCGACTTCCTTACGGAAGTTCCCACGGGAGAAAGTGCTAAGGAAAAACCCGTCCTCCCAAAAGTCTGGAATTTGTTTACAGACGGAGCTTCAAGTAAAGAAGGATCTGGAGCCAGTTTGATTTTAATAGATCCGGAAGGAATAGAGTATACCTACGCTCTGCATTTCGAGTTCAAAACTTCAAACAATGAAGCAGAGTACGAAGCATTCTTGGCCGGACTACAAACGGCAGCCAAAGCCGGTGCAAACTCCGTCCTAGCTCATGTCGACTCATTGTTAGTCGCTAATCAGGTCAACAAAGAATATGAGGCATGAGAGGAGAACATGATCCGGTATTTAGACCAAGTCAATAGTCTGATGTCCACGTTCGATTCGTGCAAAATAGTTCATATACCGAGAAGTAAAAACAAAAAAGCCGATGCTCTGAGCAAACTGGAATCCGTCACATTTTGTCACCTGTCCAAAGAGGTA
The DNA here is from genome assembly GCA_030545235.1 of Helianthus tuberosus. Lineage (NCBI taxonomy): Eukaryota > Viridiplantae > Streptophyta > Magnoliopsida > Asterales > Asteraceae > Helianthus > Helianthus tuberosus. The sequence continues at coordinate 197,881,211 of CM060424.1, forward strand.
TTGGTTGAAACTCTACAAACTCCGGCCATCAGCCAGGCAGAAGCTGTAATGTCGATCGTCGTACAAGAAAAATGATGGATGACACCAATCCTTGATTATTTGAGAAACGACACGCTTCCGGAAGATAAAGCTCAGGCACGAAAAATGAAGGTCAAATCGCTTCAGTACCAGGTTTATGACGGAAAACTTTACCAAAAGACATTCTTGGGTCCGCTCCTGAGATGTTTAACGCCGGAAGAAGCCAGTTACGTTATCAGGGGAATCTGTGGCATACACTCCAGACCGAGGATGGTCATAGCTAAAGCAATGAACGCCGGATATTTCTGGCCATGTATGCATCAAAGCGCCGTCAGTGAGCTACAAGCATGTGAAGATTGCCAACGGCATGCCCCGGTCAGTCATCGTGCGAAAAAAACCTCGTGCCCGTAACCTCGGCCTAGCCCTTCCAAAAGTGGGGAATTGACATCGTCGGTCCCTTCCCCGTCTCCACCGGAGGTGTCAGATTCCTGTTGGCCGCAATTGACTACTTTACCAAATGGATCGAAGCCAAGCCCCTCCGAACCATCACCGGAGATCAGATACTCAGGTTTGTATGGGAAAACATCGTATCCGATACGGAATGCCGCTGTACATCATAAGTGACAACGGAAAGCAATTCTCTGAAAAACCGTTCAAGACTTGGTGTGAGAAAATGCATATCGAACAGAGCTTCGCTTCGGTCGCCCATCCCCAGGCTAATGGACAGGTGGAAAGAGCCAACCGCCGCATTTTGTAAGGCATCAAAAAGCGCCTAGGGAGAGAAGGAGTCTCTTTGGCTGACGAACTTCCGTACGTCCTATGGGCACACCAGACGATGCCAAAGACAAGCACAAGGGAAACTCCCTTTAGTTTGACTTACGGCTCGGAAGCGGTCATTCCCGCCGAAGTAGGTATTCCCACTCATCACATGTTGCAAAGTCAAGAAGAAAACGAACAACAACTCCGTCTAAACCTCGACCTAGCCGAAGAGCGAAGAGAACTTGCGGCTATCCGAGAGGCAAAATATAAAAAAAAGTTGGAAAAACATTACAACTCTAAGGTCAAAGAGGTGCGTTTCAAAGAAGGAGACTATGTCATGAGGAGGAACGATGCTAGTTTGGCCGAAGGTACGGGGGAAATGGCTCCAAAGTGGGAAGGACCCCCTATATAGTCAAAACCTCCGGAAAGGATGGTGCCTACACACTCATGAAGATGGATGGAACTTTCGTTCCTCGTACCTGGAACGGAATGCACCTCAAAAATGCTTCCTTTGAAGAAAAGTCTTGAAAGTTTTTACTTAAATAAAAGTTTGTAATGCGGTGGCTATAGCCCGCACCTTTCTATTTTCCATTTACTGCGGAGGGTATTACCCGTATCTTTTCATCTTTCATGTTTCGCGGAGGGCATTGCCCGCGCCTATAAAATGTTTTTACCAGTTTGTATTATCCGTAGGAGTATACTCCGGAATATTTTAAATAGAATGCATGAATTTTCTATCACTTAAAAGTTGCAACGTAAAATTATCATCGGGCGAACCAGGGGATACGAACCCTAAAAAGTAAGGATGGACTGGCATACGTCCAACCTTTTGGTTTCATTAGAAAATTATCCTAAATATAAAGGCAAGACGAATTCGCGTATCAGAAAGAAAGTTCTAAACAAAATACAATCATAAAAAGCATGGATGCATGTAAATACAATTGTATCAAAAATAACCGGGCCAAAATACCCGGAGAGTCATCTAAACCATTCATAAAAGATAGGATAATTGTCAAAATGTACAAACAGTAAAAATGAAATTCATTACGGAACTTCCGAACTAAATAAGGTGCATATCCCAAACTGCCATATATGTCCACCTTCCAAAAAATCACTAACTGACGTTTACAAAGGTGCATACCCCAAAGAACCGGGTATGTCCACCTCATTCTTTCAACAACTCCCCTCCAGCAAAGAATAGAGCGTCCTTAATCTTCGACAGTGGTTCATCTACAAGCTTTGGCAAATCATTCACTACCGGAAAGGTCAAAGAGTCAAAACAGGCGATGGCTGTATTTAGCTCTGCTTCCGCATTCCGGTTAAGCAAAGGAACCTCGGCATAAGGAGTCTTCTTCTTGAGTGCATGAACATACCCGTTATGAAGACCGGAGTTAACTCCAATAGCACTCATAGAGTTATTTACTGCGGTAACGACTACGGTCATCTCCGGCCCCTTATGAATGTTCTTTGCCAGCAGCCGCGCCCCCTCCATCAGAAGCCATGCCTTAGTCGCCTGCAGACCCTCCGCCTTCGCCGATAAATCAGCATTCTCTAATTTAAGCTCTTCAATTTCGGCCTTGTGATGACCTTTCATCTCGTCGATCCGAGCCTTCAAATCGGCTTCTCCTGTTTTAAGGGCATCACGTTATGATAAAAGTGTTAGCAAAATTAAAAAACAGATATAAGAAATAAAAAAGCAAGGAACGGACCTGTAAGCATTTTCTCGTACGCCGCACGAGCGTTAGAAACGGCCTCCTCCATCTTGGCCAAAACCTCCTTATGCTCTTCATCCTTTTTCTTTGAGGACTTAGCAAAACTCTCCAACTCCGCTGCTATCCTATCACGCTCCTCCAAAGTAGATGCAACCGCAGCCTGAGAGGATTGGTTTTGAGTAATTAAGGATTTTATCTTCTCCTTCTGAGCTTGAAGATCTAGAGACAGTTGGGAGAGCTTTTTCTCGGAATCCGGAGTCCGTTGCATTTTACGTTTCAGAGCAAGAGTTTCTTTCTCCAGGCCCTCCTTCACCGATTCCGCTTCAACCCATCGGCGATACAGCTCCGTTACGAAGACGTTAGACCGAGCTTGATTTAGCAGTACGGCTGCTCCGAGATCTTGGTTCTTCATTTTTCTACTCCGAGCATGATCCAACGGAGTGTTGATGTTGAATAAGAACATCCGGGCTGTAAGATCGTTCATCACTGAATCCTTGTTCCGAATGTCCCATTCCGGCACAAACTTCTCATTGGCAGTCATCGGATCAATCTCCATGTCATCCGCAAACACATCTGCATATCGAAAAAAGGACATCAACTCGGGTCCGAACCAAGATAGAGGAAGAGAGGACACTTGGTCTTCCTTGTCATCAATAAAACAGTCCGTACCCAAAGATGAGTCCAAAATTGTACCTGAAAAGGTTACCACCTTCGCTTCACCCTGAGTCTTCCCATCCCCTTTGCTCGTAACCCCCTGATCCTCAATTTCCATGTTTTCGGTTTCGTTTATCGGAAGATAACCCCCGGAAAAAGCAGGAGTCGGAGCTGAACGAGCCAAGGCAGCCTCTTCCGTAGACGATTTTCCGCCGGAGAGATATTCATCCAACTCAATTATAACATTGTCACTGGTATGGGAAGAACTCTTCTTAGCTTTCTTCGGCTTCGTTTGTCACACCCCAACCGATGGCGGAAACATCGGAGTGAGACGAAGAAAGATTGCTCATCACACATAACGCTAAATTGTGACAATAGAATTAAAGATAAATTGATTTCTTTCATAAATAAATGTTACAATACATGAAATTTGAAATACAACATGTTAAATACAAGAAGAACAATACGACCACAAATATGACATTTATACAACGTATTTAATCTAAACGTCTATATGTGTATCTAGGCATCAACGCTACTTTTTTTCATATCATCGTCATCATCAACCTGTAACATGTTTAAAATGCAATCCAATGCAAAAGCAATGGCGAGTATACAAGTTTGGTACGTACATAACAAAAGATAAGTTTTAAACAATTCCTCATAGCAAGCATGTGATTCAAGATAAACAATAAATTTGGCATGTGTCTAACATATCAACCCAAAAGAGACGCGAGATGCTGCATGACATAACCACAAGTCTACGGGCTGGGCGTCAATCCTATAGCGCTACATATGTCACGGTTAGGCTCGTACGAAGTTAATGATAAGTTCAACACATAAAGTTTCACCCAAGTTTAAAGTATCAAGCTATCACGTATACAAGCATGTTATAGGAATGTTCATGTGTTTAAGCAAAAAGTTCATGTGTAAGTTTTTTATAAGTAAACATGTTACACCCCAAAAGTGGTAAAAGTAAAAAGGGGAATACGAGTATACTCACAAATTGCTAAGTCTTCCGATTATCCAAGTGTTGACGAGTGTATAAGTTCAGGAGGATGGAACACCAAGGTCACCCTATATGGGTAAACGATGGTGCATGAGTAACGGAATTATGACGGAGGATTTGAATTGGAATATGAAGTCTGTCTTATTGATACATACGTTTATATATATTTTACATGATTTAAGTAAAAATTCTAAATTAGGTTTATCGTAAATATTATAGAAGTATTGTCTAAGATAATATGCATTTATAATTATTGTTATAAAAATCATTTGAATTCGATACGTTTTTATTAGCGGTTCGCCTAAAAAGTTCATATATATTTTTAACGAAAAACGGGCAGAGTTTCCTCTGTTTTTGGACGATCCCGACGACCAAAGTGACGATATAATTTTTCAAAACTCAACAATTAATCACATTATATATATAAGATTGTTGTCAATGGCAAGCGTAAATAATCATTACATATAACGGTTTGAGTTCGTTTTTAAAATAATAACTATTTATTGAAATAATAATAACCAAAAATTGCGACATTAAGATTATACCAAGTCGTGTGTTGACCGAGTTGACTGAAGTTGACCAAGTTGACTCGGTTTGACCGAGTCACCCGAACCACTAACTGAACTCCTCTTTGACTGCTGTTGACTAAACCGAACTGAATATAAGCCGAACTGAACCGAGACTTAAAACACGAAACAACTTGGATTTGAACCTGCTGACCCGAGACCTGAACCGAACAGGAACCCGAACCTGCGATTTGGACATGACTCTGAACTGGAATACCCAAACCAAACCAAAACTGAGCTGAAACGAGTCGTGACACCACCACATTCGAGAACCCGAACTTCAGCCAATCCCCCGACCTGAACTAACACGATGCCGACGCTGAAAAAACATGACTCGAACCCAGACTGAAACCCACACCGGAAATCCAAACCCGAGGCCCGAGAACGCACCCAAAAACGTCGTTGTCGGAGCAACCGCCGCCTTCCGATCTCTCTCTCCGCGTCTCTCTTTCTCTCGTTCTCTCTCTGCTTCTGTCTTGCCATCGCGTGCCACTGTACGCCACCACCAGACGGTGGTGGCCGTCCGTTAATTGAGGGAGGAAGTGAGGTTGTGGTGGTGTGGTGTTTGACGGGTCATGAACAGTCGACCGCCACCGGATCTATTCCGGTCGTCGGACTGAAACAGAGGGAGTGAAGGGGTGTTTTGTGGTGTATGTTTGAACTTGAATGAGGATGAAGAAATCTCTGTGTTTGATTGTTTAGATTAGGTGTAGACAAGAGAGATGAGAGGAAAAACTTGCAAAGCGGCTGGTGAAATGTAAGGAAATTAGGGTTAGGTTTAATTATACTTTCAATTATTTACCCAAATAGTCCTTCAACTTAATAGTTAACTAAATAGTTAACTTAACTTGGTTTAAGTTGACCTCCTAGAACTAACTCGGTTAACTAAATAACCTTTAAATTATTTAAATTACTTGATCAATTAGTATATAGATTTTTTTTATAACAAAAATGGATAACTAATTACACAGATAATTAACCATATAAAACTTTTCGACTGTTATTTAATTCGCGAAAAGTCTATGTTGGTTCGAATTTAGGATTCGAATTTCAAAATGGGTTGGATTTCGGGTATCCATCTTGACGGATGCTACAGTCTCCCCTACTTTAGGAGATTTCGTCCTCGAAATCTTAGAGGAAGACTTTTGAAAGAAATGGCATCTAGAGATTCAACTGGGAGAATAGATAAGACCTGATCGTGAATGGGATTCGTATAAAAGACATGGAATAATAGAGAATAGTGGGAGTATGGATTGACTCTAAGTGGATGCAAGTATAAGAATGGCATAAGTATTGGATAAACAAAAGTAGCGTGCTAAGAATGAAGTCTCATCGGGGATAATCGGATATAATGCGTTTGTGAGTTGTTTAAAGTTTGAATTAGGTCCAAAAGGTCTGCAAAACACTGAATTTCTCACGGCACGTTTTACGAAAGTTTGGTAACATGGTGAAAACACTTATATATAGGAAGTACCAGCGGCGTATCCACCATGTTTTGACCATGTTACGTCCGTTTCGTTATTCGTGTCATGTTACGTTCCGTGTCTTACCATACACTATAGTACACTCTATGGTTCTCATACGCCTGTCACTATAATCCCGTGTGCACCCGCGATTATATTGATCGTCGCATGATCCGCATAGCTTGTACTAGTCGTGTATGAATCAGGGTATACATAATTTAAAAATTAAGAATGTGTATATGTTAGAATGTAGTATGTAAGTAAGTCCATGCTTAAGTATGTATGGGACCCACGTAAGCAAATCACTCGGATTACGCTCGCGTACGGGTACGAATGTATGAATCATGAGTTTAAGTATGAATATGCATGTATCTATGAGCATAACATAAAACGTGTAAGTAGTATGTGGATAAGTATAAGCATAAAACGTATGAAAAATGAGTATAAATGCGAGTACAACATGAGTATAAGCGTAAACACAAGGCGTATGAGTATAAATACAAGTATCAGTGTGAACATAAGATGTATGAGCATAGATGTGAATGTGAATATATGTGTAAAACATGAAGGTTTAAGTATGAATAAAATATATATGTGTATAAATATAAGTGTAAACAAAGTTGTATGAGTGTAAATGAAAACATAAAATGTATGAACATGAATATGACTGTAGTATAAACATGAATGTAAGTACAATGTAAATGTATAATTGTGAGTGTATGTATAAACGTAAAACGTATGAATTTTGAATCGTGAGTTTAACATAAATGTGTAAGTGTGAACATAAGTGAAGGCATAAAATGTATAAGCATGGATGTAGAAAATAATGATTTTGTTTATAGTATAAATCGAACTACACGAGTTTATGCGCGTAAACGTTTAAAAGTTTTGGGTATGAAAGAAAAGGGGATGAGTGACACGCATGAGATTGTTGTGAAACATTGACTAAAACGTGTAAAATGATATGCATGTATAGTTTGTGAATGTAAATAGATCGAGTTGTCACGAAATACAGACTCTAGTTTGTGAATGTAAAGGGAGTATTAAACGTCTATTGGTTATGCGAAACGTACTTTGTAAAAAGGATGGAATGCTACTATGGTTTTAAAAGAGTTTACATAAGTTGAAAATTTGTCGCTTCTTATGAAGTTCCCTTGTCCACGTGTTTTGAATTTAATTGACGTATTGAGTGAGGTTTTGAAAAAGTTCTAGAGATTAATAAGTTTGCATCATTTTAAGCAACTTTGTGTTAGAAAATTTTGAAACTTACAGCTTCTTGTGAAAAAGTTAATCCTTAGAAAAAGGAATTTGGTACATGAACTTAGTGATTGTTGAAAAATGTTTCATTGGTTTTGAAAAGGAATTTTTTTTTTGTAAATGATTGAATAATATTGGTAATATTTTATAGGTGTGTGCGAAAAAGTTGATTTGATTCTCAATTGAGAATAACAATCTCTAGTTTAATGGTTTGAGAGGAGCGTGTTTCAATGTTTACGTTGGTTGGTGAATTTGTGGGCAACGGATTTATTAAACCGACTAGGCTGACAAGTAGTATTTCGTGAAATTTTGAAAATCGAGGAACACGCGTTTATTGGTAACATTAAAATTTTGTGTATGCGAGTGATGTGAAATTAGATTATAGAATAAAAGGTACGTTTAAATAAATGAAGCATTTTGAAATACATGATAAATGATTTAGGTATAAACATGATCGTGTTTACATAATATAGCCTATTAAAAGAAAGCGTTGGTAACGATCACTTAGGTAAGGGAATCACCCCTAATCCGTTGGTGAGGTCGTTGTAGGATGAGAAAAGAAGCGGAGTTAATCGTCAAGGTAAGGAAATCACTCCTATCTCGATGATATGTCTCTGCTCGTTACAAAAGTGTAATTAAAATTTACGTGAAATCATGCATGCTAATAATGTATAATCATATAAAAAAGTAAGAGTATGATGTGTGCGCAAAATGAAATCTCGAAAAAAAAAAGATTATTCAAATTTGTCAAAAGATCGAAAATAATAAAGCGTAAGCTCGAATAAAACTTGGATGGTTCCAAACGGAACATTAACTAACCAAAGTGGTCGAAAGATCTTTGAAATTGAGAAACATGCTTTGGCCTAATAGGTGGAATACTCTCGCCGATATCTTGGCTAACGGTACTCACCCTTCCAGTTACTACATGTTCCCAATCCATCAAAAATTCGAGACTTGGCGGGATTTTTGAAAATCAAGGAGTGGGACTAGTCGACGAGGTGCAGGTTTCACCCCTAACTTGACGACTTCGTACCCTAACTTGACGAATTTAAATTTGAAATTTCCATTAAGATGTGGATTTCACTCCTAACTTAATGGTGAATTTCGTGCAAAATAGAATCAAACGGAATGAAAGTCGTTTACCAAATTGTGGGTTTCACGCCTATTTTGGCAAACTCGTCTCGTTTGTATAATATGAATGTTTTCGTGTTTGACAAAAATCGAGTATAGTGCCTTGGAAAAAGGCATATGTTAAAGGAAATAACGAAAAAGTATAAGCACATAAAAGGCATGTCGAGAATAACATACAAAGAATAGACCAATAGATCAAGTATCGACACATAATAAGACAAGTATTGTCACATAAGAATAGCACGTCATGTATTAACACACAAGCGACATATATGTTTAAAACGTCAAAGCGAATAAATAAAAGCAAATAGAGTAGCATGCAAGTAGTTTCAAGCAAGACGTAAGAATAAACCTCTAAAACTATAGACTAGGTTAAAGCATTCCTACTTTTCCTAATTCCCTATAGTTATGGCTCTGATACCAATCTGTCACACCCCAACCGATGGCGGAAACAACGGAGTGAGACGAAGAAAGATTGCTCATCACACATAACGCTAAATTGTGACAATAGAATTAAAGATAAATTGATTTCTTTCATAAATAAATGTTACAATACATGAAATTTGAAATACAACATGTTAAATACAAGAAGAACAATACGACCACAAATATGACATTTATACAACGTATTTAATCTAAACGTCTATATGTGTATCTAGGCATCAACGCTACTTTTTTTCATATCATCGTCATCATCAACCTGTAACATGTTTAAAATGCAATCCAATGCAAAAGCAATGGCGAGTATACAAGTTTGGTACGTACATAACAAAAGATAAGTTTTAAACAATTCCTCATAGCAAGCATGTGATTCAAGATAAACAATAAATTTGGCATGTGTCTAACATATCAACCCAAAAGAGACGCGAGATGCTGCATGACATAACCACAAGTCTACGGGCTGGGCGTCAATCCTATAGCGCTACATATGTCACGGTTAGGCTCGTACGAAGTTAATGATAAGTTCAACACATAAAGTTTCACCCAAGTTTAAAGTATCAAGCTATCACGTATACAAGCATGTTATAGGAATGTTCATGTGTTTAAGCAAAAAGTTCATGTGTAAGTTTTTGATAAGTAAACATGTTACACCCCAAAAGTGGTAAAAGTAAAAAGGGGAATACGAGTATACTCACAAATTGCTAAGTCTTCCGATTATCCAAGTGTTGACGAGTGTATAAGTTCAGGAGGATGGAACACCAAGGTCACCCTATATGGGTAAACGATGGTGCATGAGTAACGGAATTATGACGGAGGATTTGAATTGGAATATGAAGTCTGTCTTATTGATACATACGTTTATATATATTTTACATGATTTAAGTAAAAATTCTAAATTAGGTTTATCGTAAATATTATAGAAGTATTGTCTAAGATAATATGCATTTATAATTATTGTTATAAAAATCATTTGAATTCGATACGTTTTTATTAGCGGTTCGCCTAAAAAGTTCATATATATTTTTAACGAAAAACGGGCAGAGTTTCCTCTGTTTTTGGACGATCCCGACGACCAAAGTGACGATATAATTTTTCAAAACTCAACAATTAATCACATTATATATATAAGATTGTTGTCAATGGCAAGCGTAAATAATCATTACATATAACGGTTTGAGTTCGTTTTTAAAATAATAACTATTTATTGAAATAATAATAACCAAAAATTGCGACATTAAGATTATACCAAGTCGTGTGTTGACCGAGTTGACTGAAGTTGACCAAGTTGACTCGGTTTGACCGAGTCACCCGAACCACTAACTGAACTACTCTTTGACTGCTGTTGACTAAACCGAACTGAATATAAGCCGAACTGAACCGAGACTTAAAACACGAAACAACTTGGATTTGAACCTGCTGACCCGAGACCTGAACCGAACAGGAACCCGAACCTGCGATTTGGACATGACTCTGAACTGGAATACCCAAACCAAACCAAAAATGAGCTGAAACGAGTCGTGACACCACCACATTCGAGAACCCGAACTTCAGCCAATCCCCCGACCTGAACTAACACGATGCCGACGCTGAAAAAACATGACTCGAACCCAGACTGAAACCCACACCGGAAATCCAAACCCGAGGCCCGAGAACGCACCCAAAAACGTCGTTGTCGGAGCAACCGCCGCCTTCCGATCTCTCTCTCCGCGTCTCTCTTTCTCTCGTTCTCTCTCTGCTTCTGTCTTGCCATCGCGTGCCACTGTACGCCACCACCAGACGGTGGTGGCCGTCCGTTAATTGAGGGAGGAAGTGAGGTTGTGGTGGTGTGGTGTTTGACGGGTCATGAACAGTCGACCGCCACCGGATCTATTCCGGTCGTCGGACTGAAACAGAGGGAGTGAAGGGGTGTTTTGTGGTGTATGTTTGAACTTGAATGAGGATGAAGAAATCTCTGTGTTTGATTGTTTAGATTAGGTGTAGACAAGAGAGATGAGAGGAAAAACTTGCAAAGCGGCTGGTGAAATGTAAGGAAATTAGGGTTAGGTTTAATTATACTTTCAATTATTTACCCAAATAGTCCCTCAACTTAATAGTTAACTAAATAGTTAACTTAACTTGGTTTAAGTTGACCTCCTAGAACTAACTCGGTTAACTAAATAACCTTTAAATTATTTAAATTACTTGATCAATTAGTATATAGATTTTTTTTATAACAAAAATGGATAACTAATTACACAGATAATTAACCATATAAAACTTTTCGACTGTTATTTAATTCGCGAAAAGTCTACGTTGGTTCGAATTTAGGATTCGAATTTCAAAATGGGTCGGATTTCGGGTATCCATCTTGACGGATGCTACATCGTTATAGGAAGAGGATCGGATGATCGGATTTGAGAGGGTTTAGTTTTTCGCTTGCGAATAAGACCTTTTGGCTCAGCATCAGAAGTGGTACCTTTGCTCTTAAGAGAAGCAGCAGAAGGACGATATCTCCAAGCCTCATCTAAACTCCGTACCTCTGGATCACTATGTGCATCTTCTTGGTAAGAGTCATATTTGGCTCGGGATCCAGAGGATCCAGCAACGTCCTTTACAAGTTTTGGCACGGAGAAAGTAGCATCAGTGGTAGGAGGCTTGGAGGCACCCTGCTCAGCCAAATGACGGATCTCGTGAGCCGAAGAAGAAACCTGTTTCATCAAAGGAATCTCGCCCTCAGCCTGCTCGTCAAAATCAAATTCCAGAACATTGAAGTTCGGAACCTTCAATGCGTCCCTGAGCGACATCTCGTTTCCTGCATATCAAACGAAAAATAAAGTTAGAAAATAAAAAGAAAAGAAAAAAATGCCGAAGGGAGGGTAAGAGGCCGGGAACTTACTTTCACGCTTCGTGCGAATAACCGGCCAATCCCTATCTCCTCGGCCCTAGGAAAAACAAACCCGTCCCAGTAAAAGAAGATGTTCGGGGAGGGGACGGATTGAGGACTTGTTTTCAATTAAAGCACGGGCCAACTCCTAATTAAAAACAAAATCTCTGCCCATATCAAAGGACATAGTTTGGTCCTTGAACCTCCACACCATATCCACCGGGAGGCAACGGTCGTCCAGCCAGAAAAAGTTATCCTTCCAGTTTTTCAGGCTGGACCGTTCATCTCTGGAAGGAGGGGGAATACCCTTCTGATGGGAAAGGTGTATCAATCATCGGCAGTAATGAATTCGTAAAAATATCTGAAAACATCTAAGTCCGGTCACTTGTTCAGAGCCCTACAAGAGATATCGAAATGATTTATGCGGCTTATTCCGAAAGGGTTCACCTGACACAGATGAACTCGGAAGTACGAAGAACTCTAATAAAAAACTTAGAAAAAGGAACTCTGTAATTCGCGAAATTACACACGCGAGTATATAAAGGGAATATCCCTTGATGGAAAGGATAAACGATTTCATCCGTTGAAGGAAGAATTGGGTTAAGATCTAAGGGAATCCTATATTCCCGAACGAACTGACATTGGGTAAGGACGCTCACGCTCTTAGAAAGGTTATCTTTCCCAGGAGCCATTACAATAGTTGAAAAAAAAGGACGCACCTTGTAGAAGAAGAAGAAGAAAGACGAACAAGAGGGTAACAGTTGAGAGAAGATAAGAGAGTAGAAAAGGTAAAAATAAAATGTGAAAAAGGGTTTTTTTATAGGAAACCTTAGGTCGGTTAAGGGGCCGTCAAATCAAACCATCACGTCAAGAGATGATCACGATTCCCAAAGTGGGGTTTTGTAACCGTCACCTACCGGTGACTGACGGTCAAAATTATTTACTTCACCTGCGTCACGTCGGATCCACACAAACAACGCCACGTCATTCGGTCAGAAGCAATTGATAAAAACATTTTATTAAGGCTGCACGGTATGGAGGACCATCCGGGTCCGTCCTCCACCGGCGACGAAGTAACATCCACGCCGCCCCCCCCCCCCCCACGTCCCGTCCTCAACGTCGAGGTCTTGCCGAAAGCGACGAACCAATTATGGTGGGCCCCCTTTGTTTGTGATTTGTACATTAAGCTGGTGGTACTTGTACATAGTGGTGGGGGTAGGATCATCCTCCCATACCCTCTAGTTTTGTGGGATGGACCATCCTTGGGAGGACTATGACGTGGTGCCTACGTGGCGGGTCATCCTCCCTTGGAGGACCATCACCATACCCTCTAGCCTAAGTCCTTTACAGAACTTAACAAACTGGGGGACTTGAAGATACATATCCGAATCCGAACCTCATCCTTACGGACGGACCGAATCACATATGGACGAACACTTTGAAAAACATCCATGCCCCATGACACCGAGGACGAACATCCAAACAAGTGCGTTTGGACGAATGACGTCATCTCATTTGACCATTATAAATACCTCATCAAGTACAAAGCCAAGTACGATTTTCTGAACCTTTGTCCTTACTTTCTCTCTCTATTTTCTCTCTCTACCAATACTTATCCTCACGCCGGAGGGTGGTCGCAGAGGGGCCCTCCCATCTCTGCGACGAGCCTAACGGTTTGTTGTTTTGCAGGTTTAAGCTCTCAACTCCTACAAGATCCAAACCCATTTTTACAGGCTCTGGCCCTGATCGAATTTTGGATCTTCACTCATATAGAGGTCGTTCTATATAACTAGTATCTTAGATTATGGTTTGTCACGCGTCTCGCGGTATAACCCCGCAAGTGGAATTTGAGGGTGTGAAAATAACCAAACTGTTTTGCTGACCCATTCGTAGAAAAAGGCACTTTGTAAGAAAATATTTATGTTTATTTTTACTAATGTGTATATTTCTGTTTTTTCAAGAATTTGATCTCTGATGTTTATGTTCTCACTCACTAATGGTCAAACAACTTCTAATTCCACAATAGGAAGCTCAAGCGTCTCGCTAGTTTCCGTTTAAGCTGTATAAGGTGATTAGATACATTCTACAATGTTGTAAATAGTTCCAGGTTCTAGTATACCAGCTAGACTGTTAGAGGTGGCTTGATGGACGGATTGGGTAAGGGGTTGGAACAGATCCTGTTTTACACTATTATTATTCTTTTTTTTTTTTTTTTGAACGGCCAACGAATCTTCCAAATGGGCTACTGGCGAAATTCACCACATCGGGATACACTCGCCTCCGAACCGGGGAAAACCCTCACCTAGGGCCGAAGCCCGTGAACACTCGCCCGAAGGCACGACAGTGCGGTGAGGTAAAACCCGCTCAGTTCAAGGATCGAACTAGCGATCTCCACCTATTCGCCTAGTCTCCCATCATCACCAGGTGCCGCAGAAAATAATGGGGAGGGCAGGAATCGAACTTGGGTCCCTTAGAACACCAAGACTCTCCCTTACCACTCCACCACCACCTCATTGGCTTACACTATTATTATTCTAGTACCGGATAAAAAGGACCAGCTTGGTTTTGGCACAAGAACAATTGCTTGTCCATTTTGTAAATATTTATAAAAAACTAATGCCTTGATAGTAACTAGAAAATGTTAAAGAGGTCGGGCGCAACCTTTTAAAGTTAGAACTTTAAAATAACAAGTTCGATAGAGTACTCTTACACAGGTTACGGTTGAGTTTTTATGCCCGATTAACTAAACGGGCCGTGTTTTGTTTAGCCAACCAATATAAATTACAACCCTTTAGCGATGATATGTCGTCGCTAAAGGGTCTTCAGTCCCGAGGACTCTTTCCCGACGGCTTTTTGAGCTATAGCGCCGCAGCTGAGATCACCAGACTTATCCCGACGTCTTTTCGTTAGGATAGGCTCTCCCCACTAGCTATTTGTTATACAGAATACTCATTAAGACTTGACTCTAATACCAATATTAACGAATACAAAGTAAAAAAAAAAAAGTGAAACTAATTATGTTAGAAAGTGTTTACTTGCTTTAGTCGATCTATCGAAATCATATCACTCGATGTCGAAAATGAAATAATTTAAAGCAGAGTGATTTTCAATCATGTTAACAAGGATTATTTGTCACTATGATACCGTTCAACTTGTCAAGATAAGAAAATCCGTAGACCATTTCCAACCCTATAATCCCTCCCCATCATTCCACCTAAACTCGTCTTCTTTCCACACACTTCCATCCCATTTTGCAATCTTTCTTCACTTTTCTCTCACTCTCTCTCTCTTTCTTCTTTCCATTTACCTTCTTTCTCGCACTAGGCGTGCCTCTCTCTCTCTCTCTAAACCTTTCTTTCTTCAATATCCCAAAACCCTAATTTTCTTTCCCATTTTCTTCTGTTCTTATAACACTCATCGGACACCAATCATCCAATGGGATGCTGTTGTTCCCGAAAAGAACCAACAACCGAAAACGGTCCCACAAACCCTAATGATAATAATGCAGAAAGGTCCGAAAATGATCCATCGAGAGCCACCCCTCAAACTGCATCCCCATCTCCCACAGCAAACTCCGGCAAGCAAAACCCGATTGGACCCGTGTTGGGACGCCCAATGGAGGATCTCCGCACGGTTTACACAATCGGGAAAGAGCTTGGCCGGGGCCAGTTTGGTGTCACACATTTGTGTACGAGCAAACAAACGGGTGAACAATTGGCATGCAAAACAATTGCTAAACGGAAACTTGCGAATAAGGAAGATATGGATGATGTACGCAGAGAAGTACAGATCATGCATCATTTGAGCGGACAACAGAATATTGTGGACCTTAAGGGTGCATTTGAAGACAAACATTCGGTGCATTTGGTGATGGAGTTGTGCGCTGGCGGCGAGTTATTTGATCGGATTATTGCGAAAGGTTATTATACCGAAAGGGGTGCTGCATCATTGCTTAGAACAATTGTTCAAATTGTTCATACTTGCCATTCAATGGGAGTTATTCATAGAGATCTAAAGCCTGAAAACTTTCTTTTGTTGGATAAAGATGAAAATGCTCCCTTAAAGGCTACAGATTTCGGTCTCTCAGTGTTCTACAAGCAAGGTTATACATATCACTCCATTATATTCTAGATGTTTTCCATTTATAATGCATAGAATTGGATTCAACACGATAGGATTCCTAGTAACATGCATGAATCTAATACCATAAAAGAATCCAATGTTTTTTTTCCGTATATTGGTGAACCATATATTATTCACCTTTTTAACGAATTCAGGTTTGCCCCATCTCACTACAAGAAAAAACCTTATAGGGACGACATTTTTTCAGCTTATAGGGAGGACATGTTGTCTCTATAAGCCTTTTTCACCTATGGAGACGATACTATAAAATTTGTGTCTACATCCTCATCCCTATAGGCTACAAAAGTCGTCCCTATAGGTGTCGTTGCTATAGAAGAGTTTGTAGAGATGACATGTCGTCCCTACAAGTTTGTGCAAAAAAAATTTAAAAACTAAACTTAATATTTACTAAATAAAAGAAATGTTTATTAAATATTTTTTAAACTCTATAGAGACGATATGTCGTCTGATGCAGTTTCGCGTGCACTCAAATGGCTCAAGAACAATTAGTTAATCAAAGACGATAAATCGAACCAAAGGTTCCAAGAACAAAGTTCTTTATATTAATAATCAACCAAAAACTGTCTAAACAATAACCCTAAACACCCTATTTATAAGATATGAATCATAATTCGAAAAGGAAACAAAATAAGATAAAATATTAAATTCAAATAAATAGATAATTAAAGAGATCGGGTCTATCCGCATCATCGTCTCTATAGGTTCTCTTTAAAAAATAAAAATAAAACATTTAAGCCCTATAGTGACGACTTGTCGTCTCTATAGGTTTTTCTTTATAAAAAAATAATAAAAATATTTTCACCTATAGAGACTGTAGGTTCTCTTTAAAAAATAAAAATAAAAACATATAAGTCATATAGAGACGACTTATCATTTCTATAGGTTTTTCTTTATAAAAAGTTAAAAAAAAAAAAAGATTCACCTATAGAAACGACTCATTGTCATATCAAAACATGCCAATTTTCCAGTTTTGTCATATCAAAACATGCCAATTTCCGGTTGTCATATCAAAACATGCCAATTTTCCGTTTTTGTCATATCAAAACATGCCAACTCTTTTTTTTGTTTTTTTTTTTCTAGTTTTGTCATATCAAAACATGCCAATTTTCCGGTTCACGGCTCACAAAAACTAAATAGATATAAACTACATAAATGTCAAAAACGTAATTCCGCGTTTGTTTTAAGTCGCAAACACGTCATTAAATTACATGACATATAAAATGTAATAATTCTACATCATATGTGTCATCATCGATGCCATCATCCGCTTCTTCATTGGGTAACTCAAACTCAGCATCTTTGTTTCCAAACTTAGTTGGGCAACTCGAACTCAAAAATCTTGTTCAACTCTAAAATCCAAGTTATAGAACAAATTGAATATGAGCCTACAGTTTATACATTTCCACTTATGAGTTCAAATAAGCAGCTGATTAGTGGTCCTATCTATAGCATGTGCGTTAATGCATGCTTGTATGCACATACCTACGAAAGAGAATCGTGATCCACATAATCTATTGCATGTTTATCCATAAGTGGTCCTATGTATAGCATGTGCATTAATGCATGCTTGTATACGCATACCTACGAAAGAGAATCGTGAGCCACGTAATATATTGCATGTTTATCCATAAATTCTTGAAATTAACTTCATTAACCCACCTGCATAAGTACAATGATTTTACACAATTATCACTTGCTACTGGTATAGTTCTTTTTTTACTAGGAATGATAAGAAAAGTAACTTTTGTTGTTTGGTTAGAAATAATGAAATAGTATAATATAAGTTATATCCAATTATAACTAAACTATGTCGTAGCATAAAATGTATTAATTTATATACTAAATTTTAGTGATTCAATTCACATATTGACTATTCACATTCGATTCACAAATAAATTTGGAATAGTGGAAAATTTTGCCGCCTAAATTAAAATTATTTTTGACTAGTCAAACTTTTTAGAAACGATATGTCCTTTCTATAACTTACTTTATTTGTTTTTTTTTTAAATTTTTATTTCAAACATTTTAAAGACGATATGTCATTTCTATAGGTTAGTTTGTTTATTTTTTAAAATTGTTAGTTCAAACATTTTAGAGACGATATGTCATCTCTGTAGGTTTAGATATATATTTTTTAGTTAAAAAACAAGAATAAATTAATAAACCTAATTGGGTTTATAGGGACGGCATGTCGTCTCTATATGCGAATAACTGTTTTTGTATTTTTAATTATTTATTAATCAAAATAAAAATGAAACAAAATTATTTTTTCTTATAGAAACGACATATCGTCTCTATATGTTAGACTTTTTTTTCAAAATAAATTTGGAATGGTGGGAAATTTTGCCGAGAAAACTAAAATTATTTTTGACTAGTTAAACTTTTTAGAGACGACATTTAGTCTCTATAAGGTAAACTTTATTTTTTATTTTTTTTTTCATTTTCATACATACTGATCATTAATAAAATAAAATTAAAAGAAAAAACATTTAAAGTTATAGAGACAACATGTCGTCTCTATAAGTTAAAAAAACGTTTTTTTAAATTTCTAATTCAACAAACTAGAGAATAAAAAAAAGCAAAAAAACAAATATTGTCACCTTATAGAAAAGATATGTTGTCCCTATAAGGTAACATATTTTAAAATGCATGAAAACCCTAGAGAAATGACACGTCGTCTCTATAGGATAATCTATAGAGAGAACCTGTGTCGTCCCTATAGGGGTTTTTTCTTGTAGTGTCTCAGTTTCGTCATACCCTACTAATAGCTTTGCTACGTATGTAATTTTACATATAAGATAACGAGAAAATGGTAAAACCTAAACAACTATCCAATATTCAAATACAAATATAATATTTTGACAAACAAATAAACTTAAAGATAAATGAGAAATGAAATAATAGTAACTAATCAACCGTTTTCGTTTTAAATGTTTCCATTTGAGATGCATGAACTGGATTCGACACGAGGTATCCGAGTAATATGCATGGTCTGATACCACGAAGGAATTGATTGTTTTTCGTAGGAAACAGTCGTTTCCGACTCATTTCCCACAAAAGGCAGTGGTAGGTAAAAAGCTCATGGGAAATACTTTTACAACGCATTTTCGACAAACCTTCCTACGCAACCATGATTCAGTACTTTTAAACATATATAGAGGTGTAACTGAATTACAGGATAACGTATAAAGATAAAACGTTAATAATTATCCTAATATCCAAACTAGGCAGAAAATAACAATTAACAAACAAACTTAAGGATAAATAATAAATCAGATAGTAAATAATAGAACTATAATAGATAATAAACTCGGCTAACATGAAGTTGTTGTTACATTTTGATGCAGGCGAGGTATTTGGTGATATTGTTGGAAGTGCATATTATATAGCACCTGAAGTTTTAAAAAGAAAATATGGGCCAGAAATTGATATTTGGAGCATTGGTGTCATGTTGTATATTCTTCTTTGTGGAGTTCCTCCGTTTTGGGCAGGTAATAATGTCGAAAAATGAATCACTTAGCATTGAAGAAAGCTTCAAAGATTATCTTTGTTTGAGAAATAAAAAAGTAAATAACACTAAAAACATTGGATTAAAACATTTATGTGTTATTGCAGAATCGGAGCATGGGATATTTAATGCAATCCTGCGTGGGCATGTAGATTTTACAAGTGACCCTTGGCCTACCATATCTCCCCAAGCTAAAGATCTAGTCAGGAAGATGTTGAATTCAGATCCCAAGCAACGGCTGACGGCACAAGAAGTGCTTTGTACGTACACTAGTGTATATTTCTATGTCTGTCATTCCACTTATTTAATTTCAGATAGAGTTAACTGTCATTTTCGTCCATTTGATTTGTTCACTTTTGTCATTTCAGACCAATTTTCAAAAATGCACAAGTTTCCTCCCTGACATACTAAAAACGTGACACTTCAGTCCAAAAATTAAAACACAGTTAAGTCAGACATGTTAAATGAATGGTATTATTGTCAATTCATATTCTTTTATTTTCACCTTATTTTATGAATTAACAATAATACGCTTCATTTAATCTGTCTGACTTAATTGGGTTTTAATTTTTGAACTTAAGTGGCAAGTTTCTAGTATGTCAGGGAGGAAACTGAGGAAACTGGAGGAAACTTGTGCATTTTTGAAAATTGGCCTCAAATGCCAAAAGTGAACAAATCAAAGGGACGAAAATGGCAGTTAACTCTTTCTGATACCCTATGCGACTAGTAAAAATGAGCCTTTATATATAATACATATAAAAAAGAAAGATTTTTTTTCACGAAATTTTAAGATTTTAAGCAATTAGCATTTTTTTAAACAAATGGTACAATTTTTTAAAACACAATGTTAATTTTTAAACCAACTTTTCACTCGATTTTTAAATTGACATAACTTTTTTACACATTAAGACCATAAAAAAATACACCATAAATGGAGAAGAATAATGATTATCTATACAACTAGATAACTAGATGAATGTCATATATTTAGGATTTTTATGTCATAATGCTTGTAAATTGTGGTATGAGCGATGAAATGTTTGTTTTTTCTTTAGGTCATCCATGGATTAAAGAAGATGGTGAAGCACCTGATACGCCACTTGACAATGCTGTTATGGGGAGGCTAAAACAATTTAGAGCCATGAACAAATTCAAGAAAGTTGCTCTTCGGGTACATACTTCGTCTAATACAAATAATATGTTTTCGTCATAATTCATTGAAGGTTGAAAAAGCAGTAAATGTACAAGTTAATCAATGGGCATAATACATGCACATCAGTTTATATTTCTTTAAATTGTGAGAAATTACAAACAAGTGTGAAGAAATGTATTCATTGAATTGCTTCTAAACCTTCACCTCTATAAAACAGTTTATGCCACAGAAAAAATTGTTACCGAAAATATTGGTTACAGAAAAAATCGGTTGTAAATTTCGCGACAAAAGTCGCTTCAGCAGTTTTACGACGGAGGATATGTCATGTTGTCCGTCAATAAGTTAAGTTTAGTACTTTGACGGAAAGTTCCGTAGTGACAAAGCTATTTGCAACCAACTTTTTTCATTGCAATGGCTGTTTATGATCATTTTGCAGTCGCAAATTTCCATTCTAGGCCTATAAATGTGGTTAAGTTATTGAAAAATTTGGACTAATTTCAAAGTAAGAACAACTTAACTACATGTTCACACTTTCAAATTTACCCAAAATTCTATATATATATTTTTTTTGGGTAAAGGGTTACCCCGATTAATTTTATAAATCAATAAATAAAACAGGATGTGGCAAAAATATTGCCACACACTACTAGACTTGGCATACCAAGACTAGGACTAACAAGAAACCAACCCGACAAAACACAACCCAAGACAAACGACCAAACGAAAAGAGCCACAATCCAAGTTTGCTAACAACCTATACAAACATTAACCGGGATCACTATTCATATTCTTCATAGGAATCTTCCATAGCTCCAACAGCTTTTTTATATTTATACATGGGAACTTAACTTTTTATATATTCGTAATATTGGATATTTTTTTATTATTTCACAAATTTATAAGGCTAAACTATATTTACATTTCTTGTAAGTGCTATAATTATGTTTATTATTGTTTTGTGATCAGTTACCACAAAGAAATTGCATATAATTTGTGAATCTGAGTTTGCAATCTTTCCTGGATGAGCAGGTTATTGCAGGATGCCTATCGGAGGAAGAAATCATGGGCTTAAAGGAAATGTTTAAGGGAATGGATACCGATAATAGCGGAACAATAACGCTTGAGGAGCTAAAACAAGGGCTTTCCAAGCAAGGGCCAAAATTATCCGAAAACGAAGTTAAACAACTACTAGAAGCTGTAAGATATCCGAAGCTGAAGATTAATTGATTATTTGAGCTCTTAATTATTGAAACATTTGAAAACAATCATATAAAACCTCATTTGATCATTTGGAATATTGAACTGAAAATAAAACAGGCGGACGCAGACGGGAATGGAACTATAGACTATGACGAGTTCATAACAGCAACGATGCATTTGAACAGAATGGATAGAGAAGAGCATCTATACACTGCATTCCAGTATTTTGATAAAGATAATAGTGGGTAAGTTAACTTAAGCACTCTTCTCCATCTAAAACTGAAGTACATTTGACAAGACAAAGTTTTGGAAAATCACTTTAATAGACTGGGTTAATTATATTACCAAAATAGTCATTGGAAGTGTATTAAATAAATTTTTGGGTTGCACCTTTACAAATTCCTCTAGTGAAAGGATAGATATATCGAAAGGTGATTTCAAATTATGAAATTCAGAATTAGAAGTCAACCTTTTATTATTAAGGAAAATTGAATTTTAATACTCTAAACTATGACTTATTGGTCGATAATAACTCATACTTGCAGTATGACAATCGACCTTCGTAACTTTCACTTTCGTTATTAAGCGTAATCCCGTTAACGGAAAAGTAACTCCGTCGGCCCCTAGATGAAAGACTTAATGATTTTGATCCTAACTAGAATGTTGTAAGTTGTTTTGGAATGACAAAACAAAAGTTAGAGGCAAACGGAATTACTTTTCCGTTATAGGGATTGCTTTTGGCAATGTAAGTGACACTTAAAAGTGTAATTGGTCACATTATTCGTATGAGTCAATAGGACATACTTTGAATTATTAGGATCAAATTTTCCTTTTAAAGATACTTACATAAAAAGTCCTGTGATAAATAACCAAAAAAGTTAAATTTAGAGCCACAAATAAGATAATTTGGGCCGATGGTTACGGGCACCCTAACTGACTACTTGCTACAAAAGCCTTATTTGCGTACGCAAATTTTGGACAAAATTTCGTAGGAAACAGTTGTTTCCGACTCACATTTTTTAAGTTGGGCTCTTATGGATTTGTCCGATTGTCATGCTCTCACTATCTAATGGATACCAAATACTAAATCTTTCCTCATCATTAAAGAATAGAGAATGGTTAGTAATATATTATGGTCTCTCATGACGACAGATACATATCTCACTACTACACAATTCCTTTGTTGGTGCGATGAGTTGTTTTTAATGATGTGGTTCCACTTAACACCGCACCTCTAAATCTGTTTTCCACCAAATTAAGATTTACCAGCACCATTTTGACTTGAGCCGCACCTTTAAAAGATTAAAATAACAATTAAAAAAAGAAAAACAACACAGTGAAATAAAATCTTCTTCCCTCCAAACATAAGTCACGAAAACTTGTTCCCCCCAAAATTTTCATTAGCAAAACCTTCTTCCCCCCAAAGTTTCTCAACACCCCTCGAAACCCTAACCAACAGGCGGCAGCCCTCTCCTCCCATACACTAAAATTTCCCTCTCGTGCTAATTAGGCTTTTATGCCCTCGACTCCGACCCTTCACCACACCGCCGTCCCCGGCGGACGAACCCCCTCCCACACGGTTGTCGGTAAATTTCCTCTTTATTTCTTTTGCCGGAAAATATCCTTTCAGGCTCTATTACCACAAGTACTCACGCTTTATCTTTGTAAGTTATTAATATTATACTTTAAGATTCATATACTTATCGTTGAACCTATAGCCAATAATCTTTGGTTCACCTCATCAATTGAGCTCTAAACATGATACGGTTTTTAATTCGAATAATAGGTTGCATATTTGGCTCAGTCTGTTCTTTTTCAATCACGGCGTTGGATCTATGGGCATTATGTTCTGGTAAGTGGTTTTTATTAGGTTAACTTCTAGGGTTTATGTCTCGGTGTGTTTGGAATAGCTCTATAGATGGATGCAATGCTGGGGTTTTTATGTACAGTTAAATAACAACAATAATCTAGTTTTATGTATTGTGATTTTGGGGCTTTGCTGACATGAATTTGTTTATTAAGATTTGCTTTGTTCAATCATGCACACCACATGTTTGACAATATGTCTAACTGAGATTCCATGTAGCCATGTAGAGTTTTTTTGTTTGCTTTTGTGTTTAAGCAATTTGTAACCTTGTTACTTAAGTATTGTTATGTCATGAAACCAATCAATTTGTTGAAGGGAGTAGATAAAAAGTAGAATTGTTATCTAATGAAGAAGCAAGTGAGTTGATTGTTTGTAATGCAATTGAATTGTTATCTAATGTTGCTGTTGTCTGTCATCTATATATTTTAGTTCAACGTACAGACATCTGTATTTGCTTGTGTGGTTGTACTGCAGGTCACAATCGAAGGGTTTAAAAGCTATAAAAACAAGTTTGTGGCCAAAGACTTCAGTCTTAAAGTTAACTGTGGTGGTATGTTATTCTTTTTGGTATGGTATTCTTTCATGTTCTCTGACTAGTGTTTCTCTTTTATATGGTGATCAAACTACTTATTTTTTCCATGATATCCTTTGCACTATGATTAAATAAGTATTCAAAGTTGTACTAAAAAGTTAATTTTGTTGAAGATAGTTTAGTCAAAGTTTAAAAAGAATGGTGTGTTTGTATTGTAAATATATATGTTAACTGTTTTTGTTTATTATCAACTATAGGTATGTTGAAAAGAAAAAGAGGTGAAAGAGGGATTGCTTTTATGGTTGGAAACCAAGGTATGTATTATACTTTAACTTTTTAGAAATATGAAATATTTGTCAATTAATTATTATGTTTAACTTAATTTCATATGAAATATTTGTCAATAATTTATTGTGTTTAAAATAATTTAGTGAATATAATTTGTTGTGAATATAATGCAGTGCAAGTAACAAGAAGACACTTGGGAATTTGGGTTTATGGTGATCAAACATATGATAGAGTTTGTCAACCAGATTCAATATGGTATTTTTAAAAACCACAAGTTTTGTATACATTCATATACATTGTCTATTGCGATAAATTATATGTATTTATGATCTCACCATTTTATTGAAATGTGTTTAGTTATGGAAAGAAGATGGGAAACATCCGCAATCAAAAATTGAAGAATTAGTCTTAATTAATGTGGGAATTGATTCACAAGGCGTTTAATGGCCCGGAATGAAATCGTTAAAAATGTCTCAAGGCTAGCCCAGATTCTATCATCTAATAGTTAGTTTATCTCCAACATCTAATTGGTTATTTTATCTCCAACGGGTCAAATAAAAACCCACTTATATCTGTGTATGTAGTATATATGTGTGTGTGCGCACGTGTGTTAGTTAGTATAGAACTTAATTAAAGGTAAACGGGTCAAATTCGGAAAACATGTACACATAATCCCAAAGTGTATTAGCATTATTAGTTTCATATGTTTAAAGTTCTTTTTGTTAATGTCACATGATGTTATGCTAGGTGGTGTCTACGGATTGGGATTCAAGGTTTGACGAGCCCAGTTCGGGTTGCAAGGTGTATGAATCAGCCAGTTTGATATTTTTCGGGTTGAAAACTTTATTGGATTCATTAGAAAACATGTATATTGCGTCAAATTGTATACGTTTTGTGTTCCGTTTTTTTTTTCATTCAAGAAACATATACTTTTCGGAAACGTGTTCAATATTAGTTGAAAATTTGTTTGTTATCTTTGTATCAGCCATTTGTGTAATTTGTTGGGGCTATTTATTATGAAATATAAATGAAAAATCATGAAATTTATAAATTTAAGAAAAATAAATTTTAATAACAGTGGTGCGGTTTAAAGATAATATGATGCGAATGTTGTTGCCAAGTGGCAAGCTGCTGTTGGTTCAAAGTCAATGCTGTGTGGTCCAAATTGAAATAAAAGGTGCGGCTGGTTTATAAAGTGTTGCGGTTTCCCCACCCGCACCTTCAAAAACCGGAATTAATGGTGCGCATATTGTTGGTGCGGCTTCAGCACCGCATTTACAACTCAATTTCACCGCACCTATTAAGCATTTGTGTACTAGTGTCTATAGAAGAAATGGAGCAAGCTATACGTGACTACGGTATGAATGATGGAAGGGATATAAAAGAGATTGTATCCGAGATTGATACGGATAATGTAAGTAGTTAAATGAAGACAAGATCAAACACACCTTACAATGACATCTTTGGGTAATTGAATGACTGTTAATTTTGCAGGATGGTCGCATCAACTACGATGAGTTTGTGGCAATGATGAGAAAAGGGAACAAACAAAATAGTGTAAATCCAAAGAGAAGAAGAGATTCCTTTGTTCCCAATATATGAGTTCGACTCATTCATGTACATATTTTCCAGAGACGGGAAGAGCAGAAGGTTATTCATATATCACCCAGAATTTGTTGCAAAATTCAAGTTACTTCAGCTGCAGTGAAGATATTTATGAATTTTGATTTGATCTCCGGAGAATTGACATTGGTTCGGATGTGGGTTTTTGTCAACAAATTCAGCAGAAAAATTTGTCATGTGAATACTTGTAATACTAGGCGAAAAAGCTAAAAAAATGAAGGGTTCTATCTGTGTGTTTAGACATATATGTAATGGATCCCTTTTAAGTTTATAGACTAATATGTAAATTTACTTAGTTTTCCATTGTTTACATTGATTGATCCATTCATATGAAATTATATATTACTTACTTTATTTATTAGTTTTTACATACAGTTTATTAAACCAAATAATAACAATTTTCAAAATTTAAAATACATACAGTCAAAAGACATTTATATTACTTATTTTATTTATTATTTTTTGCATATAGTTTATTAAACTATGTAATAACAATTTTCATAATTTAAAATACATACAGTCAAAAGACATTTGTCACAAAAAATGTTTTTTTTTAATATGCATTTACATAAACAATTCAAATCTTTTTTTAAACAGTTGAAAATGAAATAATTTACAATGGTTTCAAGGCACGAAGACTTAAAGATTATATTTTTTTATTGATATATGGATTACTAAAGAAGTATTGGATATACATGGTTAAATGACAATAATGTAAAAAGAATATAGTCACTATTTTTGTGTTTATAGCATATATTGATTGTTAAAAAAGAAGTTGCCTCACGATTGTGAATATAAAATCAAAATATAAGTCAGATTATACGCTTCAAATGTTTTGCATCTGAATATAAAAACAAAATATGAGTCAGATTATCCGCTTAAATGTGGTGTCCATTTGGTCATATTTAACCAAAAAATACCCTCATGTGGGGTCTATTTTGTCATATTTAACCACAAAAATTAACAGAGTTAGGGATAAAAGATATAACTTGCAAGGGTTTGCAAACATCGAGTACGTTTTCTGTAATTATTGAAGATAAAGTACACAATCTACAACAAGTGACATACATAAAGAACGATTTTTGTAATTTACTCTTAAATATTACTTTTGGGCGTTGCGGGGATGTACGGTAAGCCTTTGTCCACCCAAAGGTATTGGTATGGGATAAATCCGCCATTTTATCGTGTTTGTAGACTAACATGTAAAGTTAATCCAAATCCTAAACTAACTAGAATAAAGATCCGCGCGCGTTGCGCTGCGGGGCTTTTTGAGTAGAACACATAATATGATGCTAAAGAACCATAGCAAAAAGCAAACACATATTTATAAATTTCAGTTCGTGCAAACTGTAATCAAGTGCAGGTCCATGAAATGGGGAAAAATATTAATGTTACAAAATCATAACAAAAACGAAGCATAAATTTATAAACTGTAGGGTTCTTGCAAATAGAGATGAGCTCGGTACCGACCTGTACCGAGAATCCCCAAAAGTGGGTACCGGTAGCGGTACTGAATATACCCGGTACGGTTCGGTACCGGTACCGTACCGGATCGGTACCAAAAATCTCAAAAAGTTGGTACCGAATCGGTACTGAAAGTGTACCCGGTTTGGAAAAATTCGATACCGCTATCGGGTACCATTTGCTCATCCCTACTTGCAAACCATAACCATGGGCAACTCAACCAAAAAAGTTGGTAAAAAGAGTGTAGATTTCTTAGCCACAATATACGCTACAAAATAAGTGAAGAGTCTAATAGCGAAATTCCCTTTGTAAATTGGAATTAGTGAAAATTTGTTACCGTCGCCCATGTTCAACCCGATAAGAAACTCATGCCTGCCTTTAGCTTTGGAATCAAATGCATGACACACAGGGTTTGAGTTACCAAAACTAATCGATTTTATTGGATCCTTGAAGTAATATATTCTCTGGGTCAAAATCTAATCAATAATTAATTAGCATTCGAATTTCAAAACTTGAAAGTATCGCAATTACCTTTTCTTCTGAATTGAGTTCTGTAATACACAAAGTATCTCCTACATTGAATATCAAATAAGTGCCTTTACCATCCGAAGTATTCGAACCAACGGTCGAACTGGTACCATTACTTAACCCTCCCACATGGCCACTCTTACTTGCACCACCGTTTGTTTTACTACCGGTTTCGTTTCCTCCGATGAATCCAAGCATTCGACTGCGATTGCCACTGCTTCCTAAGAATTTTGATGTCACATATCTTACTCCGCTACTTGCAACACTATAGCTTCAACTAGGCTGCAACGCATGCAAATTCGCTACAGCTTGCACAGGTTGATCCTTGAGGTCTGCTAAAGTTATCTACACACTCACACAAAGAGGTTTTCAATTTTCATCACTGAATAATTAGCAAAAATATTCATGTGATTTTTCCATCAGTCAAGCTAGTAGGATTAAAATCAGAAATGATATCATAATGTATTTCCAGAACACATCTCCCCGATCCTTAAGGTAACCTAGGGTTCGTTTAATGAACATCAAACACTAATACCTAATTCCAATTTTCAATTGCAGTTTTACACCAATAAATATGAATGAGGACTGAAATCATATATGAAATCATAGCAGATTTCCAGAATTGCAAATTATATACCAAAACGTACATAAAAATATAAAATTAATAAATTAATGCATTAAAAAGTTGCAAGGAATGCGAAATAAATTATAAAAAGTAGATAGCACATGGTATGAGTGGCAGCAACACTGTTGTTAAAATGACACGACTATTTAACCTCTATTGAGCGATGTTGAGCTCAATTGAGCTCAATTGAATTCTGCTTCACTAAGTCGACTACTCGGTTTTTTACTCAAATTCTGCTTTAATAACAAACTTTGATCATTGTACCCAAACATACTTGTACCTTGTTCTCGTGCACAAATAGTCCTTCGTGCCCTCACCACCATATTCTGCAATCATCAAGACATTAATGGTTCTGAGTAGTTCCAAGCACCAAGCATCATCATTGACTGTTCGTCATCCATATACAGTTTCACAATGAATATCAATTAATCAATATAAATCTATTCAGCTGATAAGCAAGATTAGCATCATACTTCACCTGAACTGTTAATCGGCACCCTCGTCTAAGGAGGTAGCCACCTGCTGAGCAAACTTCCTTCTGTGTCGTCAGATCTTATTGGTAACTGGATCCTTCACCAGAATCAGCTGAGCTCAGAATGTTTTTGAGACAGAATACCCAAATTTGGTCCATCAGAATTACCTTCAAAACAATTAACTCTTTTAAATCTACTAAATTTGGAAAGCATATCAGTTGCCCTAGCCTTTTGCTTGGATGAGTTGATGCTTGATGATTTCTACATAATTAAAATTATATTTTGCAAAGTCATTAGATTGGTCTTTTAAAAAGTTTTCCACCTAACTATTTAAGATTCTAAGTGTTTTTAAACAGATATTTAAAATTGTGTTTTTAAATACTAAGGAAAAATCACAGAATATAAAATATATGTGGTGTTTATTATTTAACCTAAATCACAAAACTCTTAAATTGAATTGAATTAGAAATGAACTAAGAAAATGTTGTTAGTGCAATTTAGAAAGTAATAATCTTCTATATCAAATAATGTGAAACTGTTTACACAGTAAAATTATAACAAAGTTAAAGAATGATTGCAACCTGGCCCGTTTCTGATTAGAATAAATAGTCATCGGCTTCATCGGTGGTGATGCTACCGGAGTTACCACAATTCAATGCAACCTGTATATACAATAAACCTTGCCAAAACCCACCACACAAAAAAAGTAACCTACATCAGCAATAACGATCAAAGATATTAATGCTCACAATTGACAAACGATTACAAAATTCAGACCTTGATAATATCCGGGCGAATGCGATTCAGCAGATATCCTAAAACAAAAGCGCAATTGTTGTAAGTGTTTTTTATTTATCATTTCTATATTTATATACACATTTATCTAATCATATTCATGCTAAATCATGGATATTCATGCTAAATCATGGCAAACTAAATTGATTCCTACAAAACATAAAGAGCATGTGAAGTTTTTGCTTTTTAACGTGGATTACTAACAATGGATGGTAATAAATTAGTTTTTGTTTAAAGAATATTTTTTATATGAGTTAAAGATGAAAGTTGCTGCACTTTGAATTGATTATCCCTACCCCTCTCTCTGGAAATTTTGTTCTGTTTATGAAGTAGAATCCATGTTCAAGAAAGACAACATCTTAATCAACATTCAGAAATCACAATGAAAACAAAACAGATTTCAATTGTAAACTATTCAACAATGACAAAGTGAGGGGAAAATCAAACCATTCGACAAGGAGAAAGGGGGAAATTGAACCTGCTCGAACCGTGTCACTATCGTTACGGCCGATCTCTTAATTACCTTCTGCCGACTTTGGGCTCACCGGAATCACGTCTGAATTACCAAAATTTGGCTAAAATCCTAGCTTCCTAGCGGAACATCGTACAGGTACACCATCAACACCACAGATCTTCATGAAAACCAGACATGAAGCTAGAAATCGGCTCGACGAAACCCTAGCCGCCAGAGACGGAGGTAAGGGTTTCTAATGATATCTTGGTGGTGAAGAAGATGACCATGGATGATCTTCAAAGAAGATTTGGCTCTTATGTAAAGTGAAAATCCCACATGTGTAAGGAAGTGATGATGCACTAAAAAGTGAGAAATCAATTTTTTTTTTGAAACACTCCCAAAGCCCATTGTACAACCACTCAAAGCCAAAAAATGTTTCTTATTTATAGGTTTTAATTTAATGAGATGCGAACTTGGGACAACTAACTAATTAACGTTTATTTCTCACCTTGTGAATACAAACTAAATAGTAGATTTGTTCTTACAATTGTTGTTACTGTCAAAGTTCAAAGGCTTGCAGTTCAGGAACTGTTTATAGGTGCAGCCAGTTGGAGGGTTATCTCCAGTAATGCCATCGTTGTACTTAGAGCGGAGGGCTTTATGTCGTGCATTTATCTGTGAGGTGCGTTCTTGCAGCTCAGCTTCTGTCCTTGGCAACGTACTGGTGTTTGTGTCACGTCTGGGCGACATTCCCTTTTGTCGAAATGGTGTGAAGCGGGTTAGACAATGTTTCAATTGTCTAGGAGATACATAGCACCATAAGCCATCATGTAATCTCCCAATTTCACACGTAAATGTACTAACTGTATGAGTGAGGAAATAAATTCTGAGCCTTCACGTAGGCTTGCCAATTTGGCTTGTTACTTGTAATAGAATGAACTTGAGGCTATATCGCCTTGGTCATTCGTGTTTTAGTTATTTCCTGCTACATTGGTTTTCATTAGCTTGACCCGCAGAGTCCACCAGGATTTCTGTGCACTACAAGCCGTTATTACGTGGGCCCCCGTAATAATAAATTGTCTTGCACAGTTACCCCAAATTTTCTCTCGTCCAAGCCGATGATCAATCAAGGAGCAACAGTAGGTGCATCGGCATGAACAGGGTCATGCTCCAATGCGGGGTTAGGAGCAATGCCTGGCTCAGGGGCCATGGCTGGCTCCGGATCAAAAACTCCATCTCAAGATCAGCTGGATCAACAAACACAGGGGGTTACAGGATCCTCCAAGGGCTGGTCTAAGTGTATGAACTCAAGGTCATGGTCTGGATCAAAACCAGGTGGAAGAACAGGATCACCCTCAAGACTGTGATCAAACTCAAAGCTGGGTGCGGGAACCGGTGCAGCTGATGATGTCGTATCAGGGTCGGCGTCGTGTGAATGGTGCTGCACTCCCTGTATATGCGAAAATGCGGATGTCAGAAACTCAACTGAGTCTGGGACAGGGGAATGGGCATGAGTTTCCCCTGCAGGAGCGTCCGCATGCAGTAGGCTAATACCAGCAGCAATAGGGCCCTGCCCTCGAATGGGTCCTCCTCTAGTAGATCGTTATTGTCGTCAGAGGCCACGTCAGGGGGGGGGCATATCAACAACAGGATAAGCGGCAAGGGGGCAAGTTCCCAACAAGGTGGCCATCAGTAGGCTCTGCTACGACTTCAGGCAGCGCAAAAGGGCTGAAAGTCGTCATTGTCTGTGCCGGTAGTATCGGAATTGTACACCTCGTGCTTCGATGAAACTATGTCGTCTGATACTATGGCCATGGGATTCGTAGTGCCCACCTTTCTAGTACATGATGAAAGCATGACGTTTGTAACACAAACACATATACGTATAATAATCAATCATATAATCATATAAGTTACCAAGTAAGCATTCAAATCCTTCTCCTAGTTTCACTAGCCAATTGCTCCCAGTCTTTAAGACTGCTCTATCCTCCACCTCGACCTCTTAGATCGAGCCTCGGTCCCCTTGACCGAGCCTCAGCCTTCATGACTGAGCCTACTCTTCCTAGCCTCACTAGCCAACTACCTCGGTCACCTAGACCGAGCCTCGATCCTCCAGACCGAGCCTCAGCCCTCCAGGCTGAGCCTATAAATAATAAAATGTGCTCAACATTTGTTTGTAAAAAGTTTTGGATCTGGACTTAAGTGGCATGTAGAAAAAAGTTTTCGTGAGAGCCCTAGTGATCATAGTCTAGACTCGAGAAGGAATCCTAGTTCGCTATGATCAGAGCTCTGATACCAAGCTGTCACACCCTGGCTTTGCGGAAGCGTGGTTAATTTTGGTGTGACTTCTCAATACCATAGCTTAACCATAACAAAGCTATATGAAATAAAATCATGCAAGATCATCCATTTGATTTAAGTTTTAAATCCAGAGTAACATACCATTGTCTTAAAGACTTACAACCTCATAACATAAAACATTGTTTTGGACAACATAAACAGTAACATGAAATAAACGCAGTTTAAGATCTGTGACTTGTCCAGGAAAGAGTCACATTTCCTAAACTGGGATGACCTTGGAACCCTTATGCAACGGGAAAACATAACATACCGCGCCAGATCTTTAATTTCCTGAAATACATGTAAGTTGAAAAATCAACAATAATGTTGAGCGAGTTCATGTGTAAGTGAGTGTGTAAAACACTTGTAAGTATAAACTCCCTGGTATGTAGCAGTGTAAGGAAAAAGAGATCACCAATGGTTTGCAAGGCCATTAGCATGTGTGAAGTGTAAATAGGAAGACTCAACCTAGCAGATTTCGCGTCGGGTACAAAGTCACTCCAAGGTCCGTTATGTTGGGCCTCTTAGAGGTCCGTTCTGTTGGGCCTAGAGTTGGGCTCGCTACACCCAGATAGATCTACCGCTTACGTCCCTCGGTGTTTCTGCCTACCCACTCACATGATCTAAGTAGTAAACCTCCTTACGCTAACCATACCGTGTATAAAGTACTTGTAAACAAAGTAACATGTATTTCACCCCCGCAGTTAAGAAAACTGAAAACAGTTAGAGAAAAGGGGGACATGAACTCACAGTGAAGCGTCTCTACCAAGTATCTCCTGCTCACGCAGCTGTGCGACGACCTACAGGTGCTAATTTCTATTAGACGGACGGCCGTGTCTTAGCTTTATAGTTTAAGTCTTTGGGAAATAGTTAGACAACTATTTCGTGTTTACATTCTGTATATACTTGGTAGTTATTCTTCTTCCCAAGGATGGGGGATTCAATACATGTGCGTTCAAATTATATCATTAAGTCTCACTTAATATATATATATATATTTCCAATTCCAAAGTATTTTTCTCCAATAATACGTTGTTAAAAATACGCGTTCATAAACATTTCCGTAAGTGCGTAAGTTACGTTTTAACAATCAAGTGGTAATATACTTACCGGTGTAACTTATATATGTATGGTGAAAGCGTTCGTATAAATTTTGGATTCGTTAACGTTCGTAAATATTATTTTTACTCTAAAAATAATATTTATGCATTTTCACAAAATAATCATAAACAGTGTGTGAAAAATATATATTTATCACGTTAGATTTTGTGAAAATCCCACCTCCGAATATTTAGTAAATAAAGTCATGGCGAAATTTATATTTTGAAAACATGTCCAAAAATAATTCTAACACTTGTAGTGTAAATAGTTATAAGTGTTAGGTTTTTAGAGAAATTTCGCCAGAGTTTCCTCTGTAACTGGAGGTGGCCACGCTTTCAAGCGTATCATTTTCTTTTACAATTCAAACCAACAATTTTCTTGTTCATCAATAAGCAATATTCAACTAGTTAAAATAGCTATAATCGCAAAAACACATGAACTTGTAGTTTATCCAAGAATATGTGATAAAGCTCCTTATCTTTGGTGTATCTTTATATAAATCCAACCAGTTCTGTAAAAGCCTCGTTTTTTTAAAGAAATTGCATCTTTACAACTTCTAGTACATTTGACAAAACTAGTTCTTTTGTCGGATCTTTTTATTTCACAAGTGTTTACACACTTGTGGTTTAGAAAAATCATTCTTGTTAGTGTAAAATCCTTCTTTTAAAATACATGATTTCTTTAATACGTGGTTCTTTGAAAATACCACTTGCAGATGCGTAGATCTGCTAGTTTTAAACACATTTCCACAAGTAAGACGTTTTTACACAAGTTCATGTTTCATGTGTGGTAGAGTTTCACCTTTTAACCCTTGTATCATTCAAAACAAGCTTATGTTAAGATCCATGATCTTACCAACCCGGGTTAAACGATGATCCGAGCTACCACATCATAGATCGGGCCTAAATAATCATACATTTCGAATACTACATCATTTACACAACTTATGTGTTATTATCCACCATTATTAGTGTTTTTAGTAAACTTTAATGTTTCAAAATGCAAGATTCCGAGTTTTAATCATCATACATCTTATTAACCACCTTAGATTAGTTCAAGAACAAGTTTTAAGCATTATACCTCTAGCTCGGGGCTAGGGAAGAATCTATGCGCAAAAGAGGTGGATAAAAGCAAGATAAAGAGGTCCTTCGTGTTCCGTTTGCTCCAAGACTCCTTGTATACGACCCTCGACACTTGTAGGTGATTGAAATGGCTAGAACAAAATCGAAGATGGATGGGTGGGGGTGGGTTGTTCTCGGCCGAGACCTCCAAGAGAGGGAGAGAAAGTGTGAAGTGGTGTTGAGTTGTGTAATGATCATGTGGGTTAATGGTCTAACTTATAGACAAAGTTTATGTGTATTATCCAAGAGTTAATATGTCTAATTGATATTAGACATGGAAGATTAAAATAATCTTTATTGTACCATGTGTGTCCCCCCTTAGTTGGGGACGGTTAGAGAGGGGGGGGGGGGTCTTGGTCCATTTCCAAGTATTAGTTAGTTACTAGTTAGGTTAAGTTAGTTAGTTAGGTACTTAACCTGGTTAGTGGTGTGTCATGCGTTACAATGGGTGTTAGGGTACTCAGGGACCCTAACTGGCTCAGAAAAAGATAAATAATGAAAGTAACAATATTTTCACGTTCCGGGTATAGTCCGGTTGTTTGGTTGGATAGTAATTCGTTAAAGCGTTAACAAAGCTTTAAAGTGTCGTTATTACTCTCTTTAGTGACACAGCTTGTTCCTGACACTTTGGAAAGTGTCTAGTGTTATTTTTCTCATATTTTGGCACTTTATTAGTTAGCTAAGAGCTGAATTATTTTGTAAAGTGCTGAGTTTTGTACCTAGAGTACGTTTTAGGCACATCCAGTCATAGTGACTTATCCCTAGAGATGCAGTTCCACAACCCTTATATCCCTACACTCACTACTAGTGTAGCAAAACATTTCAGGATCTTACAGGCCTTAGAGGCAGTGTTTGCCTGATGCTGGCTTTATCAGCATGTTCAATAGGTTATCCGTTATAGTGCTACTGTGCTTTTTGTGCATCATGGGTGTCACTAGGGTTCAGCACGTAAATAATGTAGTGACGATAAGTAAAGTATGATGCAAGTAAGTACATGTATCAGATATCAAGTAGCAGTTCATCAGCTAGTTCAAACAAGCACAGTAATTAAGCAGTAATTAATCATTAGTTAAGTCGTACGGATACCTGGTTTAGTGCGGGTTGTCACATTCTCCCCCCGTTAAATAAATTTCGTCCCGAAATTTAAGTTCTGCTTGTAGACGCAGGGTTCTTAGGAAAAAGGTGGGGGTATTTTTCTTTCATCCGGTCCTCACGTTCCCAGGTGTATTCAGGACCGTGTCTGGCATTCCAACGAACTTTGACGAGCTTGACACTGCTCCGGCGGGTCTAGTTAACTTTCCAATCTGTGACCTCAACAGGTTCTTCAACGAAGTGGAGCGTGTCGTCAACATGAATCTCGTCGGTGGGAATGGCAACGGTGACTTGAGTTGGACTTTTCTTCAGGTTGGATACATGAAATGTATCGTGAACAGAATGGAGTTCCGCAGGTAGGTCCAACTTGTATGCTACTAGTCCTATCCTTTCCAGAATTTTGAAGGGACCAATGTAGCGCGGATTTAACTTCCCACGCTTTCCGAAGCGTGCCACACCCTTCCAGGGTGAGACTTTCAATAACACCATTTCTCCAACTTGGAATTCCACATGTTTCCGGTTTGGATCCGCATAGGCCTTCTGTCTGTGGCGAGCTGCTTCGATGCGTTTTAGAATTTGCGCAATCTTGTCTGTCGTCTCTTGGACGATTTCGGGACCAGCAAGCTGCCTATCACCTGCGTCAGCCCAGCATAAGGGTGATCGACACTTGCGTCCGTAAAGGGCTTCGAATGGCGCGACACCAATACTGGTGTGGTAGCTGTTGTTGTATGAAAATTCGACCAAAGGTAAATGTTTATCCCAGCTACCGCCCAAGTCCATAACACACGCTCTCAGCATGTCTTCCAAAGTCTGTATCGTTCGCTCGCTCTGGCCGTCAGTTTGCGGATGAAACGCAGTGCTCAGATTCAATTGGGAGCCAAAGGCTTCTTGGAAGGATTGCCATATCCTTGACACAAACCTTCCGTCTCTATCAGAGATGATTGAGAGAGGTACTCCATGGCGTGCGACAATCTCTCTCATGTAAATTTCCGCAAGTTTACTAGTACTGTCTTTCTCTTTGATTGGCAAGAAGTGCGCGGATTTTGTTAGACGGTCAACTATAACCCAAATCATATCATGGCCTCTTGGCGTTCTTGGCAACTTCGTAATAAAATCCATTGAGATTTGTTCCCATTTCCACTTGGGAATCTCAGGTTGTTGCAGAAGTCCTGAAGGCTTCTGGTATTCCGCTTTAACCTTAGCGCACGTTAAACATTTGCTCACGTAAACAGCAACATCTCCTTTCATCCTAGGCCACCAATAATAATCTTTGAGATCCTGGTACATCTTATCCGCTCCTGGATGGATAGAGTACTGCGACTTGTGAGCTTCATCGAAAATAACTTTCCTTAAATCACCAAACAGAGGAACCCAAATCCTTTTCTCGAAGCATAACGTTCCTTCCTCGTTTGGCACCAAAAGCTTCTCCATCCCACGGAGATATTCTTCTTCAAGGTTTCCTTCTTTGAGAGCTTCTTTCTGCGCGGTACGAATGCGCAAGGAAAGATCGGTTTGGATAATCATCTCTAAAGCTCTAACCCTTATGGGCTTGATTCTCTCTTTACGACTTAGGGCATCGGCGACTACATTTGCCTTCCCTGGATGATACTTTATCTCGAAGTCGTAGTCGTTCAACAATTCAACCCATCGTCTTTGCCTCATATTCGACTCCTTCTGGTTGAATATATGCTGTAGGCTCTTGTGATCTGTAAAGATTGTACACTTTGTACCATAAAGGTAGTGTCTCCAGATCTTTAAAGCAAAAACCACTGCGCCAAGTTCCAAATCATGTGTGGTATAGTTCTTTTCGTGCACTTTCAGCTGATGCGATGCGTAAGCAATAACCTTTTGGCGTTGCATCAACACACAACCCAATCCTTGACGCGATGCATCGCAGTATACCACAAAATCATCAGTACCTTCTGGTAGAGCTAAAATTGGCGCGTTACAAAGCTTATCCTTCAATATCTGAAACGCTTCATCCTGTTTGATTCCCCAATCAAACTTCTTATCCTTCTGCGTGAGGAGCGTCAATGGTTGAGCGATCTTTGAAAAATTCTCAATGAATCTTCGATAATAGCCAGCCAAACCCAAGAATTGCCGGATCTCGGTTGGCGTCTTTGGCGTTTCCCAATCCTTGATCGCCTCGATCTTGGTTGGATCCACGTGGATTCCATCTCCATTTACCACGTGCCCAAGGAATTGGACTTCACGTAGCCAAAATTCGCACTTGGAGAATTTGGCATACAGCTGTTCCTTCTTTAGCAGCTCCAAAATAGCCCTTAGATGTTGTTCGTGCTCGGCCTTTGTTCTTGAATAGATCAAGATGTCGTCGATAAACACAATCACGAACTTGTCCAAGTACGGCTTGCAAACTCTATTCATCAAATCCATAAAGACTGCAGGTGCGTTTGTCAAACCAAACGGCATAACAAGGAACTCGTAGTGTCCATAACGAGTTCTGAAGGCTGTCTTCGGAATGCTTTCCTCTTGTATCCTTAACTGATGGTATCCAGATCGAAGATCGATCTTTGAATAAAAACTTGAACCTTGCAGTTGGTCAAATAGATCATCAATTCTTGGCAGAGGATACCTATTCTTGATCGTCAGCTTGTTCAGCTCCCGGTAGTCGATGCACATTCGAAAACTACCGTCCTTCTTTTTGACAAACAGGACCGGAGCTCCCCAAGGCGAGAAGCTTGGTCGGATAAATCCCTTGTCTAACAACTCTTGAAGTTGTGTCGACAGTTCCTGCATCTCAGACGGAGCCAGTCTATAAGGTGCCTTAGCCACAGGCGCGGCGCCTGGAACTAAGTCGATGTGAAACTCTACTTGCCTCTGAGGTGGCAGTCCAGGCAAGTCTTCTGGGAAGACTTCTGGATACTCCCTCACGACAGGGATGCCTTCGATCTTTAGCTCAGCAGCCTTTTTATCCACAATGTGCACCAGAAAAGCAACACATCCTTTCTGCAAACACTTCCTTGCTTTCAAGCAGCTGATAATTCTTAACGGCGTATCACGCTTCTCTCCGTGAACCACAATTGTTTCGCCATCTTCGGTTGGGATACGAACGTTCTTTTCATGACAAACTATCTCAGCCTTGTTGCCTAATAACCAATCCATTCCTACCACTACGTCAAAGCTTCCCAACTGGACTGGTAGTAAATCCAAAGCAAACTCACGCTCTCCTAATTCGATCACACAACCTCTGATGACTTCGTTGGCTTCTACTAACTTCCCATTGGCCAATTCGATTGAGTAAGGAATGTCTAACTTATTAGCGGCTAACCCAAGCATATTCTTAAATTCTAACGACACGAAGCTATAATCGGCACTAGTATCAAATAAAACGGATGCATAGCGTTGATTTATAGGGAACGTACCAGTAACAACATTGGGGTCCTGGCGCGCTTCCCTAGCTTCGATTTGGAACACTCTTCCACGGGCTTGGTTTAACTCTGGGCAGTTCTTCTTAAAATGCCCGATATCACCGCAGTTATAGCATCCAAGTCTTTGCCCGTTTCCACCTCCATTTCCAGCTTGGTTGTTGGTTTGGTTTGCATTGCCAGCTTGGTTCGCAAGGTTGCCTCGATTCCCGTCTCCTCCATAGTTTCCTTGTGAGCGATTACCACCACGATTATTATTCCTATTCCCAAATCCTCCCTGGCCTCCCCGGCCAGCATTAGCCCAACAAGTGTCCTTCGAGTGACCACGTTTCCCACATGCTTCGCATATTTTTGGCCCGCACTGACCAGAATGGTGGCGCTGGCAGGTGTTGCATTTGGGCTGGGTGCCCATATACCCTTTTCCTTTCTTTCCTCTACCAGCTGTAACCTGAGCTGGCGTGTCTGACCCTCCTTTCTTAACCACCACACTGGCGCCCTGCTTGAAGTTCGAAAACTTCCTTTTGTTACCTCCTGATGACTCGACGTGAGTCTCCGCCTTCTTGGTCTTGATCTCATCAAACTTGTTCAAATGAATAGCCTCCTCAGTGAGAGCTACGCTCAAATCAATCGCCTCAGTAATGGTCGCAGGCTTGGATGAGGTTACCATGCTTATGATTTGAGGAGCTAGTCCCCAAATGAAACGTTCGATTCTCTTGAACTCAGGAGTGACCATGTAGGGTACCACATGTGATAAGTCATGGAACCTTTGAACGTATTCTGCTATCTTTGGACCGTCCATTTTCAAGTGCCAGAACTCGGTCTCCAATCGCTGGATTTCTGTGCGGGAACAGTACTTTTTGCGCATAAGTTCCTTCAGTTCGGTCCAGGTCAGCGCGTAGGCAGCAGCTTCGCCTAGTGTCTATACTTGTAGATTCCACCAAGAGAGGGCTCCATCCAAGAATAGCCCTGAGATATAGGTGACTTGCTGATCCAGTGCGCATTTGCTCATGCGAAGAACAGATTCGGTTTTCTCAGCCCAACGAACAAAGGCGACAGCACCTCCTGTGCCATCAAAGTTTACGGGCTTGCAGTCTAAGAACTGCTTAAAGGTGCATCCTGCACATATGTTATAACATATGTTTGGCATTAGCATCATTGCTAAAGATATCCAATTAGGTCATGGTATGTCTAAATGACTTAGTATTACCATGAGGTGGATTATTGTTGCCAGTGTTGCCAGAGTTGCTTCCACTCGTTCCTCCTTGAGAGGCAGCATATTGAGCAATGGCAGCAGCAATAACTTGCTGGAGTTCTGCCTCATTGGTAGGCATCGGCGTTGGACGTTTTGGCGGCATCTTCTAAAAGATGGTTTTCGTTGGTCAGGCCATAGTTATAATACATAAGTCAGGTCATCATATAGCGTATGTATATAACGATAGTAATAGTACATAACATTTCATGTTATCAATCACATAACATCTCATGTTATAAATAGATCACCCATATTGATAGCTTCTGCAATGGTTGAGGGCTTTGAGGTAGTAACCATACCCCTGATCTGGGGTGCAAGTGTCCAAATGAATCGCTCAATCCTTTTGAACTCCGGTTTGACTAAGTAGGGGGGGCGTCCCTAGATAAGTCGTGCGATCGCTGGACAAGTTCAGGAATTTCTGGTTCGTCCATTTTCAATTCCAGAACTCCACCTCAAGCTTCTAAATTCCAGTCCTAAAACAACATTTCTTCTCAACCTTTTCCTTGAGCTCGTCCCAGCTCAGTGCATAAGCAGCGTCTGTGCCAAGGGTCTGAAC
Source organism: Helianthus tuberosus (assembly GCA_030545235.1). NCBI lineage: Eukaryota > Viridiplantae > Streptophyta > Magnoliopsida > Asterales > Asteraceae > Helianthus > Helianthus tuberosus. The sequence goes on from CM060424.1 coordinate 197,922,585, forward strand.
CTGGAGGTTCCATTAAGAGAGTGTGCCATCTAGAAATATCCCCGAGATATAGGTAACACTCTGCTGGGGCGAACAGTTACTCATTCTTAGAATGGAGTCGGTCTTTTCAGACCAACGAACAAATGCAACGGCGCCTCCTGTTCTGTCAAAGTTCAAAGGCTTGCAGTTCAGGAACTGTTTATAGGTGCAGCCAGTTGGAGGGTTATCTCCAGTAATGCCATCGTTGTACTTAGAGCGGAGGGCTTTATGTCATGCATTTATCTGTGAGGTGCGTTCTTGCAGCTCAGCTTATGTCCTTGGCAACGTACTGGTGTTTGTGTCACGTCTGGGCGACATTCCCTTTTGTCGAAGTGGTGTGAAGCGGGTTAGACAATGTTTCAATTGTCTAGGAGATACATAGCACCATAAGCCATCATGTAATCTCCCAATTTCACACGTAAATGTACTAACTGTATGAGTGAGGAAATAAATTCTGAGCCTTCACGTAGGCTTGCCAATTTGGCTTGTTGCTTGTAATAGAATGAACTTGAGGCTATATCGCCTTGGTCATTCGTGTTTTAGTTATTTCCTGCTACATTGGTTTTCATTAGCTTGACCCGCAGAGTCCACCAGGATTTCTATGCACTACCAGCCGTTATTACGTGGGCCCCCGTAATAATAAATTGTCTTGCACAGTTACCCCAAATTTTCTCTCGTCCAAGCCGATGATCAATCAAGGAGCAACAGTAGGTGCATCGGCATGAACAGGGTCATGCTCCAATGCGGGGTTAGGAGCAATGCCTGGCTCAGGGGCCATGGCTGGCTCCAGATCAAAAACTCCATCTCAAGATCAGCTGGATCAACAAACACAGGGGGTTACAGGATCCTCCAAGGGCTGGTCTAAGTGTATGAACTCAAGGTCATGGTCTGGATCAAAACCAGGTGGAAGAACAGGATCACCCTCAAGACTGTGATCAAACTCAAAGCTGGGTGCGGGAACCGGTGCAGCTGATGATGCCGTATCAGGGTCGGCGTCGTGTGAATGGTGCTGCACTCCCTGTATATGCGAAAATGCGGATGTCAGAAACTCAACTGAGTCTGGGACAGGGGAATGGGCATGAGTTTCCCCTGCAGGAGCGTCCGCATGCAGTAGGCTAATACCAGCAGCAATAGGGCCCTACCCTCAAATGGGTCCTCCTCTAGTAGATCGTTATTGTCGTCAGAGGCCACGTCAGGGGGGGGGGGCATATCAACAACAGGATAAGCGGCAAGGGGGCAAGTTCCCAACAAGGTGGCCATCAGTAGGCTCTGCTACGACTTCAGGCAGCGCAAAAGGGCTGAAAGTCGTCATTGTCTGTGCCGGTAGTATCGGAATTGTACACCTCGTGCTTCGATGAAACTATGCCGTCTGATACTATGGCCATGGGATTCGTAATGCCCACCTTTCTAGTACATGATGAAAGCATGACGTTTGTAACACAAACACATATACGTATAATAATCAATCATATAATCATATAAGTTACCAAGTAAGCATTCAAATCCTTCTCCTAGTTTCACTAGCCAATTTCTCCCAGTCTTTAAGACTGCTCTATCCTCCACCTCGACCTCTTAGATCGAGCCTCGGTCCCCTTGACCGAGCCTCAGCCTTCATGACTGAGCCTACTCTTCCTAGCCTCACTAGCCAACTACCTCGGTCACCTAGACCGAGCCTCGATCCTCCAGACCGAGCCTCAGCCCTCCAGGCTGAGCCTATAATAAATCAACGTGCTCAACTACCTCGGTCACCTAGACCGAGCCTCGATCCTCCAGACCGAGCCTCAGCCCTCCAGGCTGAGCCTATAAATAATAAAATGTGCTCAACATTTGTTTGTAAAAAGTTTTGGATCTGGACTTAAGTGGTATGCAGAAAAAAGTTTTCGTGAGAGCCCTAGTGATCATAGTCTAGACTCGAGAAGGAATCCTAGTTCGCTATGATCAGAGCTCTGATACCAAGCTGTCACACCCTGGCTTTGCGGAAGCGTGGTTAATTTTGGTGTGACTTCTCAATACCATAGCTTAACCATAACAAAGCTATATGAAATAAAATCATGCAAGATCATCCATTTGATTTAAGTTTTAAAACCAGAGTAACATACCATTGTCTTAAAGACTTACAACCTCATAACATAAAACATTGTTTTGGACAACATAAACAGTAACATGAAATAAACGAAGTTTAAGATCTGTGACTTGTCCAGGAAAGAGTCACATTTCCTAAACTGGGATGACCTTGGAACCCTTATGCAGCGGGCAAACATAACATACCGCGCCAGATCTTTAATTTCCTGAAATACATGTAAGTTGAAAAATCAACAATAATGTTGAGCGAGTTCATGTGTAAGTGAGTGTGTAAAACACTTGTAAGTATAAAATCCCTGGTATGTAGCAGTGTAAGGAAAAAGAGATCACCAATGGTTTGCAAGGCCATTAGCATGTGTGAAGTGTATATAGGAAGACTCAACCTAGCAGATTTCGCGTCGGGTACAAAGTCACTCCAAGGTCCGTTCTGTTGGGCCTCTTAGAGATCCGTTCTGTTGGGCCTAGAGTTGGGCTCGCTACACCCAGATAGATCTACCGCTTACGTCCCTCGGTGTTTCTGCCTACCCACTCACATGATCTAAGTAGTAAACCTCCTTACGCTAACCATACCGTGTATAAAGTACTTGTAAACAAAGTAACATGTATTTCACCCCCGCAGTTAAGAAAACTGAAAACAGTTAGAGAAAAGGGGGACATGAACTCACAGTGAAGCGTCTCTATCAAGTATCTCCTGCTCACGCAGCTGTGCGACGACCTACAGGTGCTAATTTCTATTAGACGGACGGCCGTGCCTTAGCTTTATAGTTTAAGTCTTTGGGAAATAGTTAGACAACTATTTCGTGTTTACATTCTGTATATACTTGGTAGTTATTCTTCTTCCCAAGGATGGGGGATTCAATACATGTGCGTTCAAATTATATCATTAAGTCTCACTTAATATATATATATTTCCAATTCCAAAGAATTTTTCTCCAATAATACGTTGTTAAAAATACGCGTTTATAAACATTTCCGTAAGTGCGTAAGTTACGTTTTAACAATCAAGTGGTAATATACTTACCGGTGTAACTTATATATTTATGGTGAAAGCGTTCGTATAAATTTTGGATTCGTTAACGTTCGTAAATATTATTTTTACTCTAAAAATAATATTTATGCATTTTCACAAAATAATCATAAACAGTGTGTGAAAAATATATATTTATCACGTTAGATTTTGTGAAAATCCCACCTCCGAATATTTAGTAAATAAAGTCATGGCGAAATTTATATTTTGAAAACATGTCCAAAAATAATTCTAACACTTGTAGTGTAAATAGTTATAAGTGTTAGGTTTTTAGAGAAATTTCGCCAGAGTTTCCTCTGTAACTGGAGGTGGCCACGCTTTCAAGCGTATCATTTTCTTTTACAATTCAAACCAACAATTTTCTTGTTCATTAATAAGCAATATTCAACTAGTTAAAATAGCTATAATCGCAAAAACACATGAACTTGTAGTTTATCCAAGAATATGTGATAAAGCTCCTTATCTTTGGTGTATCTTTATATAAATCCAACCAGTTCTGTAAAAGCCTCGTTTTTTTAAAGAAATTGCATCTTTACAACTTCTAGTACATTTGACAAAACTAGTTCTTTTGTCGGATCTTTTTATTTCACAAGTGTTTACACACTTGTGGTTTAGAAAAATCATTCTTGTTAGTGTAAAATCCTTCTTTTAAAATACATGATTTCTTTAATACGTGGTTCTTTGAAAATACCACTTGCAGATGCGTAGATCTGCTAGTTTTAAACACATTTCCACAAGTAAGACGTTTTTACACAAGTTCATGTTTCATGTGTGGTAGAGTTTCACCTTTTAACCCTTGTATCATTCAAAACAAGCTTATGTTAAGATCCATGATCTTACCAACCCGGGTTAAACGATGATCCGAGCTACCACATCATAGATCGGGCCTAAATAATCATACATTTCGAATACTACATCATTTACACAACTTATGTGTTATTATCCACCATTATTAGTGTTTTTAGTAAACTTTAATGTTTCAAAATGCAAGATTCCGAGTTTTAATCATCATACATCTTATTAACCACCTTAGATTAGTTCAAGAACGAGTTTTAAGCATTATACCTCTAGCTCGGGGCTAGGGAAGAATCTATGCGCAAAAGAGGTGGATAAAAGCAAGATAAAGAGGTCCTTCGTGTTCCGTTTGCTCCAAGACTCCTTGTATACGACCCTCGACACTTGTAGGTGATTGAAATGGCTAGAACAAAATCGAAGATGGATGGGTGGGGGTGGGTTGTTCTCGGCCGAGACCTCCAAGAGAGGGAGAGAAAGTGTGAAGTGGTGTTGAGTTGTGTAATGATCATGTGGGTTAATGGTCTAACTTATAGACAAAGTTTATGTGTATTATCCAAGAGTTAATATGTCTAATTGATATTAGACATGGAAGATTAAAATAATCTTTATTGTACCATGTGTGTCCCCCCCTTAGTTGGGGACGGTTAGAGAGGGGGGGGGGGGTCTTGGTCCATTTCCAAGTATTAGTTAGTTACTAGTTAGGTTAAGTTAGTTAGTTAGGTACTTAACCTGGTTAGTGGTGTGTCATGCGTTACAATGGGTGTTAGGGTACTCAGGGACCCTAACTGGCTCAGAAAAAGATAAATAATGAAAGTAACAATATTTTCACGTTCCGGGTATAGTCCGGTTGTTTGGTTGGATAGTAATTCGTTAAAGCGTTAACAAAGCTTTAAAGTGTCGTTATTACTCTCTTTAGTGACACAGCTTGTTCCTGACACTTTGGAAAGTGTCTAGTGTTATTTTTCTCATATTTTGGCACTTTATTAGTTAGCTAAGAGCTGAATTATTTTGTAAAGTGCTGAGTTTTGTACCTAGAGTACGTTTTAGGCACATCCAGTCATAGTGACTTATCCCTAGAGACGCAGTTCCACAACCCTTATATCCCTACACTCACTACTAGTGTAGCAAAACATTTCAGGCTCTTACAGGCCTTAGAGGCAGTGTTTGCCTGATGCTGGCTTTATCAGCATGTTCAATAGGTTATCCGTTATAGTGCTACTGTGCTTTTTGTGCATCATGGGTGTCACTAGGGTTCAGCACGTAAATAATGTAGTGACGATAAGTAAAGTATGATGCAAGTAAGTACATGTATCAGATATCAAGTAGCAGTTCATCAGCTAGTTCAAACAAGCACAGTAATTAAGCAGTAATTAATCATTAGTTAAGTCGTACGGATACCTGGTTTAGTGCGGGTTGTCACATTAACAAGTCATGAACTTGGTATTAATCATGTGAAAATTTGACCCACTAGGTGTTTGTTAAAAGGCCTAAGTGGGGATTCAATATGTTAAAAATCGGATAAAAACGCATAATTGACTAATGTGGCAATTTATGTGTTAATAATTACAAAAAGGGTTCTAAATGTAAGTTGAATTGAACTCTTTAGGCCAAGCATCCGGATCGTCAAGCAGACAAGCCGGAGGAGGAGATACGCGCTTGAAGGGTGTGCTCTAAAGGTACGTGACTATGGTCTCGTTAAATTACGCATATATGTTTGAGTTTAGTGTATAGATAGAATTGTAGTGTAAAGGATGCGTTTGACGTGTTCTAAAGTGGCGTAGTTCACTTCAACATTAAACGGGTCAAAATAAAGACTTGGGACTGGGTTTGACTTGTTATTAAAGTGATGGTTTTCACTAGATAGTCAAACGGGTTGAATAGATACCATAAAAGGAATCATGACAGTAGCGATATGATGGTTTCGTAAGTTGTTAAGTGTTGGATTGCACTACGCTTATGAACCTAGCTATGATACTTTAAGTTGTGAATCCAGGAAATTGGAATAATAAATGGGGGTATGTTGAAAAGGCCGTTTAAAACGGAAATGTTGAATTCCGAGGAAACGAGCTTTTAGTTCCAAGGAAACACAAAGCCATGAATAGCGCAAACACCCCAAGATGTACAAGCCCGGGAACTTGGGTAATGGCATCTAAAAGGTTTTAAAATAAGAAATTGGAAATATACACTTATAGTTAGAATGGGTCGAATAAATGATACTATAGTAACGTTTAGCCGTATGATCGGTGAGTCAATTGTTGGTATGATAATCGAAATGAACATGTCCGTAATGAATTTACAGACATACAGGAAAGAAATAGCCTAAAACGGTATGCGGATTAGGGCGAAATTCACAAAATACTGAAATGGCAAAGTTACAGCGTCCACCGTAAATTACAGTCTCCACCGTAATTTACGGTGGAAAACAAAGGTCTTACGGTGAACCTCTACTGAGTTACGGCAGACCAAGATAATTCAGGCTCTACCGTAATTTACGGTAGATACCGTAAATTACGGTAGAGCCCAGGAAACTGAGTATTTTATTCACTTTTTGATGTCGGAAATTCGTTTATATGTACTATACTAATGTCAAAACTAATGTCTTTAGTGGTTTGACCCTAGGTATGGAAGAGATCCACCCGGATGGTGATCAAGTACGTCGTCAAGAACCGAACACGCATTTTGAAGCTTCCGCACCAAACTTAACCTTATCTAGACTTTAATCATGTTGTAAATGTTTTGTTAGTCATGTTTTGAATCCTTTAAACTAGTTGTTAGTTGACTAGCAAGGGTTAACTTTAAACTTGTTATCACTATCTTGCATTTGTTTTGGGTACTATAACAAATGTGTATGGTCTTTAAACACGAAAAGTTTTTTTTGTAAACTCTTATTAGTATAAAGTTCATATAATTATTACCTTAAATTCCGTCCAGTGTTAAGGGTGTTACACATTGGTAATCAGAGCTTAAGGTTGTCAACAAAGTGTTCGGTTCAAGCTTGATCAAGCATCTGGTAAGAATTAATTGTTCTAAGTAGAGTTACTAAGTATAAAAAGGGAATGATGAATAGATATGCATGGGAAGAGCGTGTTAATACACTCAAACCTGGAAAGTGCATTAAATAAGAGCGGTAAAAATAAGTTATGAACTTGAATAAACCGAAGTAAATAAACCATATGCTATAGATGAAATGTTTAACGCTCGATGTAAACATTTCAGTTAAAGATGACGGATGAAGGTAATGATAATGCGGTGCCAAGAGTCACCGAGCAAACGAGAGAAGTGATTGCTGAAGAGGTAGGGAAGGCAATCGAAAACAGTTTGTCGGGTTTTATCGATAAAATCCAAAACACGGTATTATCGGTGGTGGAAGGAAGAATCAAGAGATTGGAGGATAATACCAATTTAGCAAAGGAAAAGTCGGGAGGACGAAAGTCTTGTTCATATAAAGAGTTCATGGCGTGCAAACCGCCAATTTACAATGGGGAGGTTAACCCGATAATATGCCAGCGGTGGCTAAGCGATATGGATGGAGTATTCGAAAGGACTCATTGTGATCCAGACGACTACGTAGCCTATGGCACGGGTCAGTTAAGAGGTCAAGCGAAAAACTGGTGGGATAACAAGAAGAAAGAAATTGGAAGCGAAGCAGCTAAAGCTATGACATGGGATGAGTTTAAGACGCCGTTTCTTAAACATCACAGTCCCAAGGCAGTCATTAACAAGATCAAGGAAGAATTCATGCAGCTTCGACACAAGGGTGAATCTATTGATAAAATCACGGGAATATTCATGGATAAGATGAAGTTTTGTGACGAATTGATAACGAATGAGGAGCAAAAAATATATTATTATTATAATATGTTGAGCGCCGAGTATAGGGAGTTTATGACTCCTTCAAAGTATGAGACTCTCACCGAGATTATAAACGTTGCTCGGGAACGGGAGATAGAGTTGAAGAAACAGATTGAAAGAGGTGAAAGAAGGGTGCAGATAGTCGATCCAAGCCCAACGAAAAATGCGCGCACAACAGAATCCTCAAAGAAACAAGAAGGGAAAGGCGGGTCATCAAACTGCAAGATATGCGGGAAGGGGCACAAAGGTGAGTGCCGGTTCAAGGAAAAACCGTGTCCTATATGTGGGAAGACGGGGCACACGGCTGCATTGTGCCCGGGGAAGGTGTCGGTGTGTTACAAATGCTACCAACCGGGTCACAAGAAATCTGAGTGCCCGGAGTTGATCGGAAAGAAAGATGACAAGAATATACACACTGAGACACCAAGAGCAAAGGCGAGATCTTTCCAGTTAACAGCAGTGGAGGAAAAAACAGAGCCCGATGTGGTCTCAGGTATATTCGCCATAAATTCAATTCATGCACATGTGTTATTTGATACAGGTGCGAATAAATCTTTTGTTTCACATGGATTTATTCGACATCCTTCTTTTGTACTAACAAAATTGCCTATGCCATTAGAAGTAGAAATAGGTGATAACAAAAGTTTCCTTGTGTGTGATGTATGTCGAGATTGTAAGATAAGCATTGACGATGAAGAATATTCAATAGACTTGATCTCTATGTCGATGGGAGAATTCCAAGCAGTAGTCGGGATGGATTGGCTATCCCGATACCATGCGAGAGTCGTATGTTTCCGCAAGGAGATAAAACTAACATCTCCAAGTGGAAAATCTGTTACCATATACGGCGAAAGAAGGGTAATCATGTTATGTGTTTAATGCTAAAAGCTCGCAAGCTCATGAGGCACGGTTGTAGGGCATTCATGATATACGCGAACGAGCCAGACAAGAGATCACTAGAGATTGAAGATGTACCGGTGGTACGCGAATATGTCGACGTATTCCCGGAAGACCTACCGGGAATACCGCCAGAACGGGAGGTAGAGTTCGGGATCGAATTGGTTCCGGGCGCGAAACCTGTGGCCAAGGCGCCGTATCGACTCGCGCCATCAGAATTACAAGAATTGATGTCGCAAATTCAAGATCTGTTAGACAAAGGGTTTATCCGGCCTAGTGTGTCTCCGTGGGGCGCACCGGTACTATTTGTGAAAAAGAAGGATGGGAGCATGCGCATGTGTATCGATTACAAGGAGTTAAATAAACTCACGGTGAAAAATCGATACCCACTCCCAAGAATCGACGATTTATTTGATCAATTGCAAGGCGCAAGTTGGTTCTCCAAGATCAACCTTAGATCGGGATACCATCAGTTGAATGTCAAGGAGGAAGATATACCGAAGACGGCTTTCCGTACACGGTATGGACATTACGAGTTCCTTGTGATGTCCTTCGGGTTAACTAATGCACTCGCGGCTTTCATGGACCTCATGAACCGGGTCTGTAAGCCTATGCTAGATAAGTCGGTAATAGTGTTCATTGATGACATCTTGATATATTCGAAGAATGAAGCGGAACACACAAATCATTTGCGTGAAGTATTAGAGACGCTCAGAAAAGAGAAATTGTACGCAAAGTTCTCGAAATGTGCTTTCTGGTTGTAAGAAGTACAATTTCTCAGGCATATCATTAGTGCAAACGGGGTGTTAGTAGACCCGTCAAAGATAGAAGCCGTGGCGAGATGGGATCCACCGAAGAATCCTTCGGAGATCAGAAGCTTTTTGGGGCTTGCGGGTTATTATCGAAGATTCATACAGGATTTCTCCAAAATTGCTATGCCATTAACCAAATTAACCCGTAAGGACGAAAAGTTTATCTGGGGTGATGATCAAGAAAGGGCGTTCCAAACGCTTAAGGAAAAACTGACCCATGCACCGGTATTGTCATTCCCGGATGGAATAGACGACATGGTAGTTTACTCAGATGCATCACATTCGGGACTGTCACACCCCTATTTTTCCACGTGTCACCGGTGGGGAGTATAGTGACGTAGTTGATATCATCATAGTCAAACAACACAATATTTAAATGCATAGCGGAAGCAAAAGATAAATATATTACAAACCGATATAAAGTAATATCAAGTATTACAAACGGAATGTAAAGGATCCACAGGCGGATAAAAAAAATATAAAATAAAATGAATCATTTGTTCAACAGACTTTAAGGCATCCAAGCTTGCGAGACTTATTGTGGATGCTAGAAGACAGCCAACCTATTACGAGTAGTACCTGCACTTAACCTTTTGGAAAATACGTCAGTTTACACTGGTAAATACAATTTAACTGACTCATTTTGAAAAGGGTTGAAAATTTATTTGAATGCACGCGGCATAAAACATTTTATAACTTGGGATAATTATTTAATATTATAATCTTGTGAACGAATTACATGTTACTTGTGCGTTCTGTAGCCCGGGTCTTGTCCGGGTTAAAGATCAATAGACCCACCACAATATTGAGTTATACACTGACAGGTGTACGCCTACACCCCGTGCTCAGGTCGTGGCCATTTCGTAAAATGATGCCAGGGATATCCGGGACATGGTCATTAACCCCCCAAAGGCTTTAAGTGAACAAGACTGTTTAAACGAGCCGATCACATTATTCAATTAACCACCCAAAGATGTAAGATTTGATGCTCGATCAAGCGGTATTCTATATACCGTAACCCAAGCCCATATAGGGAAAATAAGTTAAAAGTATTTACCTGAGCTAAATATAAATTCAATGACAGCCGTATACCACCAAGCAAGTACAGATAGCTTTTACTGGGCTCCTAAATCTGGAACGAAGGTTTTTAATAACCTATTAGATTCCTAACGGATCTTAATTAAGCTTATGCTTAGACCGGTTAGTTTTAAAGGAAGATACGGTTCAAGACGCATGATAAAGCGAAGACCGGTTTAGAATGTGGTTTTGACCCGACAAGCTTGTATGCTTGTTTAATATGGGTAACTTAAACACATTCTGGATTTTGAGACAAAAATGATATGGTTTGACCCGTTTTGGCTAATATATGCGAACTAGTCACGTAAGCCGATCCGGACGCGACAAGTGCGTAACGAGTAACCAACAGAGTCATATACAGTTTTCCTAAGTTAATAAGCCTTAAACATGTTGTGATATCAGTAAGATATCTTCTATTATGCCCCAAACAGATTTAAATTCAAATTATGCCTTATAAGGGCATTTTGGTCATTTAAAAGATTATAAAAGAGTTTAATTTGTAACCTGAGTTACAGGTCTGATTTATACAGTAAATACACTTAATTTAACATGTTATAACAGTAGGGTATGACCCATATGTGAAATTTATCATTTAAAACCAAACTATGCACCTTAGGGGTATTTTGGTAATTTCACTTAGGCTTAAAAGGTCAAAACTGGAAACCTGAGTTTATAAACTTTTACTTACTGTTATTATATAAAAATATACTAAAAACATCAGTAGGTATCAACCTTATATGTTTAATATGGTCTTAGCACATACTATGCGTTAAAAACGCTTAAAAGGGCGATTCGGAGCCATCTCCGGGTTTTCAAAGAAAAGCTGATATTTTTATAATTCCAGAAGGCTCAAAATATTGTATTTATCAAATAAAATCAGTAGAAAAAGGTTTGGGGTCAAAAGGATTTGTAAAACTCATTTTATGGCTTAAAAGGGCAAAACCGTCATAAACCGAATTAAACTTAGAGACCTATGTTATGCTCAGCCAAAAATTAAATAAAAATCTTTAAAAATCCCAAAATATTATATTACATCAGTGAGTAAAAAGTTTGATATCAAAATGTGGGTTTAAGTAGGCTATTCGCTAATTACGCCATTTAATTAACACAAAGCTTTCAAATTACGCTAATGAGCATAACTCTTAATCTAGACCTCAAACTGATATCAAATTTTTGGTGCAAGTTTATAAATCAGTAACTAAGGTTTCTACTCTTTTACTTTTTCAAAAATCACGTTTTATAGTCAAAAGGGCATAATAGTCAACATTTAAGCATTAATCGGAAACATGCATATGAATCGGAAAAGTATTGAACCAAGTTGTATATTCTCAGAGAGTTATACTTATATGAAACCTGGTCCAAAATAAGCTCTAAGGCAGATCTTAAACATGCATGAACGGATCAGAACTGATAGTCAAAGCAAAAGTCAAATCATGCGACTTTCGGGTCCGATCCGGGTTTAAACTGAAAATTGTCGAGTTGATCATGTTGGAACATGTTCTTACATTAGTTACTAAGTTATTTTGATGATCAAACAGGTTGCATGTATCCTATATTGCTAATTATGCTTAATTTTGAAAATACACATTCTGTTGACTTTTTAAAGTAAGCTTTGACTCGACAATTAACATAGTTAGAGTGGGAATCTGAAAGTACCCTTTTAAGGGTTTATTACCCACATAAATACCTACTTATAGGTACTTTCAATTCGACAAATGACTGAGCGGATTTCAATTAATCGCAAAGTCAAATTTAAATTACGACGGTTTGACTAATAGCTAATTAACTAAGCTAAAACGAAATCGAAAGGGTTATGAACACTTACAAGAGTCCTAATTACGATTTGGAAGCCTAATGAATCCTTGTTGCTGACCAGAGAGCTCCAGAATTTAGAATGCAAGTGAAGTATCAAGTGAACTTACCTCCTTTATATAGTTTTCGGGACCTCACGAGATCGCGACAAGTGTCTGGAGGGGTAATCTGATCAAAACAGATGTCAAGAGGTCTGATAATTCTGTGGGCAAGCCCCTAGTATCGATTTTGTGGGTGTTGGAAACAGATTGGACATGAAAACAGCAAGAAACAGGCTGTTACCAGCTGTTTTCTGCTTCTGACCAGGCCACGCGACCCGCGTAAGTATCTGTGTGGTCTTACGCGGCCCGCCTCACATCCCAGGTCTGCATAACAACTTTCTGAATTTACAGAATCAGTCCCTGTGAGCATATAAGGTTATTTTAAGCACATTCAAGGCCCGTTAACCTCATTTTAAGGCTCCACTAGGCTTGAATAAACCGAAGTAAATGAATCATATGTTATAGATGAAATGTTAACGCTTGATGTAAACATTTCAGTTAAAGATGGCGAATAATGGTAATGATGATGCGGTGCCAAGAGTCACCGAGCAAACGAGAGAAGTGATTGCTGAGGAGGTAGGAAAAGCAATCGAAAACAGTTTGTCGGGTTTTATCGACAAAATCCAAAACACGGTATTATCAGTGGTGGAAGAAAGGATCAAGAAATTGGAGGATAATACCAATTTAGCAAAGGAGAAGTCGGGAGGACGAAAATCTTGCTCTTTTAAAGAGTTCATGGCGTGTAAACCGCCAATCTACAATGGGGAGGTTGACCCAATAATATGCCAACGATGGCTAAGTGATATGGAGGGAGTATTTGAAAGGACCCATTGCGATGAGGATGACTTCGTGGCTTATGGCACGGGTCAGTTAAGGGGTCAGGCGAAAGATTGGTGGGATAACAAGAAGAAAGAGATCGGAAGTGAAGCGGCTAAGGCTATAACATGGGACGAGTTTAAGACGCCGTTCCTTAAACATCATAGTCCCAAGGAAATCATTAACAAAATCAAGGAAGAATTTATGCAGCTTCGACACAAGGGTGAATCTATCGATAAAATCACGGGAACGTTCATGGATAAAATGAAGTTTTGTGATGATCTCATAACGAATGAAGAGTAGAAAATATATTATTATTATAATATGCTGAGCGCCGAGTATAGGGAGTTTATGACTCCTTCGAAGTATGAGACTCTCACCAAAATTATAAACGTTGCTCGGGAACGGGAGAAAGAGTTGAAGAAACAGATAGAAAGAGGCGAAAGAAGGGCACAGGTAGTCAACCCAAGCCCGACGAAAAAGGCACGTCCGAACGAATCCTCAAAGAAACAAGAGGGAAAAAGCGAGTCATCAAGCTGCAAGATATGCGGGAAAGGGCACAAGGGTGAGTGCCGGTTTAAGGACAAGCCGTGTCCTATTTGTGGGAAAACCGGGCACACGGCTGCGTTGTGCTCGGGGAAGGTGTCGGTGTGTTACAAATGTTATCAGCCGGGTCACAAGAAATCGGAGTTTCCGGAATTGATCGGGAAGAAAGATGACAAGGATACACGTACCGAGACACCAAGAGCAAAAGCAAGATCCTTCCAGTTAACGGCAGCCGAAGCAAAGGTGGAACCCGATGTGGTTTCAGGTATATTTGCTATAAACTCGATTCCTGCACATGTGTTATTTGATACGGGTGCGAATAAATCCTTTGTTTCACATGGATTTATTCGACATCCTTCTTTTGTACTAACGAAATTGCCTATGCCATTAGAGGTAGAAATAGGTGATAACAAAAGTTTCCTTGTATGTGATGTATGTCGAGACTGCAAAATAAACATTGATGATGAGGAATATTTAATAGATTTGATCCCTATGTCAATGGGAGAATTCCAAGTAGTGGTCGGGATGGATTGGTTATCTCGACATCATGCAGAAGTGATATGTTTCCGCAAGGAGATAAAATTTACATCTCCAAGCGGAAAACAAGTCACCATCTATGGCGAAAAAGGGGGCAATCCCGTTATGTGCTCAATACTAAAAGCTCATAAGCTTATGAGGCGCGGATGTAAAGCATTTATGATTTACGCAAATGAACCCGATAAAGAGACGCCGAAGATTGAAGACGTACCAGTGGCACGCGAATACGCTGATGTATTTCCGGAAGATTTACCGGGAATACCGCCGGAACGGGAGGTAGAGTTCGGAATTGAATTGATTCCGGGCGCGAAACCTGTGGCCAAGGCGCCGTATCGGCTCGCGCCATCAGAATTGCAAGAATTGATGTCCCAAATCCAAGATTTGCTTGACAAGGGATTTATTTGGCCAAGTGTGTCTCCATGGGGCGCACCAGTATTATTCGTGAGAAAGAAGGACGGGAGCATGCGTATGTGCATTGACTACCGGGAGTTGAATAAACTCACGGTAAAGAATCGATATCCGCTTCCAAGAATCGATGACCTGTTTGACCAATTACAAGGTGCAAGTTGGTTCTCAAAAATCGACCTCAGATCGGGGTATCATCAATTAAAAGTCAAAGAGGAGGATGTACCGAAAACGGCTTTTCGTACACGGTACGGACATTACGAGTTTCTCGTGATGTCCTTTGGATTAACTAATGCACCCGCGGCTTTCATGGATCTCATGAACCGGGTTTGCAAACCCATGCTAGACAAGTCAGTGATAGTGTTCATTGATGACATCTTGATATACTCCAAGAATGAAGCAGAACACGCAACTCATTTGCGTGAAGTGTTGGAGACGCTCAGGAAAGAGAAATTGTATGCAAAATTCTCAAAATGTGCCTTCTGGTTACGAGAGGTGCAATTTCTTGGGCACATCATTAGTGCAAACGGGGTGTTAGTAGATCCTTCAAAGATAGAAGCTGTGTCAAGATGGACTCCACCGAAGAATCCTTCGGAAATCAAAAGTTTCTTGGGGCTTGCGGGTTATTATCGGAGATTCATACAAGATTTCTCCAAAATTGCTACGCCATTGACCAAACTAACCCGTAAAGATGAAAAGTTTATTTGGGCCGAGGATCAAGAAAGGGCGTTCCAAACGCTCAAGGAAAAATTGACCCATGCACCGGTATGGACATTACCGGACGGAACGGAGGATATGGTAGTTTACTCGGATGCATCGCATTCGGGACTTGGCTGCGTTTTGATGCAGCGGGGCAAGGTTATAGCCTATGTCTCGAGGCAGCTAAAGACTCATGAGAAGAGATATCCTACCCATGACCTCGAGCTGGCAGCAGTGGTGTTTGCCTTGAAGATATGGAGGCATTACTTGTATGGGGTGAAGTGCACTATCTTTACCGACCACAAAAGCTTAAAGTATTTCTTCAATCAGAAGGAATTAAATATGAGGCAGAGGCGATGGTTAGAAACTGTCAAAGACTTTGATTGTGAAATACATTACCACCCTGGGAAGGCTAATGTAGTGGCAGACGCGTTGAGCCGAAAGACAGATTATACGCCTATTCTAGTACGATCGATGCAACTAATTGTGACATCGGGTTTGCTTGAACAAATCCGAAAATCTCAAATTGAAGCAATCAAGGAAGAAAATGTGAAGAAGGAAAGGATAGTTGGGCAGCTAAAAGACCTGGAGGATGATAACCAAGGATTGAAAACTCGATTTGGGTTCCAAATACGTGTGGGGCCAAGGTGCGTCTACTTGACGAGGCCCATAAATCTCATTATTCAATTCATCCGGGGGCGACCAAAATGTATAATGACTTAAAACAAAACTATTGGTGGCCCGGAATGAAAAGAGATATTGTGAAATATGTGGAGAAGTGTTTGACTTGTTTACAAGTCAAAGCGGAGCACCAAAAGCCGTATGGTAAGTTGCAACCGCTGGATATCCCAGTTTGGAAATGGGAACAAATCACGATGGATTTGTTAACCAAATTGCCCAAAACAAATCGCGGATTTGATGCTATATGGGTAGTTGGTGGAATTACGTAACTGCTTTTTGATATCTGTGTTATATTTACATGCGCCTGTTAATATACTAATAGTGTACAGAAAGGTCACTAAATAATCCGTTATATTTTCCAAAGTGTTAGAAAGTAAAAACGTTACAAAATATATAAATAGGACGCCTTACGAATTAATTTAGCACTTTAACGGATTAATATCCAACCTAACAACCAGACTTTACCCGGAACATAAAAATATTGTCCATGACACTATTTTTTCCTTTTCTGAGCCAGTTAGGGTCCCCGAATACCCTAACACCCGTATAAATTATAACACACTAGTAAATTAATTAAAGTTCCTATTAACTAAACTACTTATAACTTAACAAAGTTAGTTGAAAACTAACAATGAACCCCCCCCCCCCCCAAACGATTGTTCCCCCATGTGAGACACACCCACTTACATTTTAAATATTTTATTTGTTTAGCCTAATATCTACACTACATATTGACTAATGGTTAATAATGGATGATGGATTATATAATTGCATGCAAGTTCACAAACATCAACACTTTGCAAAAAAAAAAAAAATTGTTTTCTTTCCCTCTTGCCTTGCCTACTGCCGAGAGCATCCATCCATCCATTTTTCAATTTCCTACAAGTAAGTCCAAGTGCATACAAGTGTGAGGGATCACGCATAAGGAAGCTCGGTGCACCCGGATTGCCAAGGACCTCACTACGTTGCTATTAACCACTCGTTTTTCGTCTATTTTCTTCCCTAGCCTCGAGCTAGTAGTAAGTGACTCTAAACATCTTATTGATCTATTCTAAAGTGGTTAATAAGAGTTTCGTCGGTCGAAAATCACTAACATATAAGATCACCAACTAAAAGTCTACTAAAGTGATGAACAAGGTGGTTAATGGATGAATATTAGTGTAAATCATGTAGATCTTGTGTGATTATGATTATTGGTTGATTATCTGATGTTTTGCTAATTAATATTAATATGTGATGTTGTTGTGGTCACTAAACATGATTAACGGAATCAATCGAACACAAGTTAGTAAGTTAGAAAGTGAAAACAGAATTTGTCCCGGTTTTACAGCCAACTTCAGTTGGCTGTAGACAGGTCATAAACACTACGAAAAACCGATATTTTGAATCTAAAATATGTTATTATGAAATACGGTTCTAATGGCACTGGAATCGTAATTTTTGGACTTCGTTTACTATTTTTAAAGTGTTAATTTGTAACAGCAACTTAAGCTGAATTTTGACAGCAATAAATGGGTGTC
The DNA here is from genome assembly GCA_030545235.1 of Helianthus tuberosus. Taxonomy (NCBI): domain Eukaryota; kingdom Viridiplantae; phylum Streptophyta; class Magnoliopsida; order Asterales; family Asteraceae; genus Helianthus; species Helianthus tuberosus. The sequence goes on from CM060424.1 coordinate 197,940,202, forward strand.
ATACTTTCAGTCATAACCTGAGTTTTGTGATGAATCGGACCATGAAATTTGTACAGTAGATGACAACCGATGCATTTGTAATTACCCCACTGGAATTTCATAAATCGGACACTCGATGAATTTTTAATAAATTGTTCCGTGGACTGTGGTCAGAAATACATAAATCTGAGTTCAGTCCAGAATATGAATTTTTATAAAATATTGGTAATGAACCGGACCCCGATATTTTTACACAATAAAATATGGAACGTTTAAGACATCCTGTAAAAATTTTGGAATTTTTGGAATAATTTAACTATTTTATTAAAATGTCCGAAAACAGCCGGTTTTGAATATTAATGCTGAATTGACATAAGTTGTGACTTGCGTGTCTAAATGTCGAGTATGCTATCGGTGAATGATCTAACATGTTATATGTGTTACGTGAAATATCGTATGTTTGTTTTTGAGTGGGGAATGGATGGGAAGTTTATATGGGCATAAATCGTTAAAGTGTGTACCTGTTATGTGGTCGAAGTGATGTGCAAATAAACCATACGTAGGATACGTGTTATGCATGAGAAACTGATTGTTATCCGTACCTTATTAGGACGTGATTGACCGACCTTGAGTGTTAACTATATTTGAGAATCTAACCGAGCAAACCGAGGTGAGTTCACACTTTTCTACAAAGCATGGTAAATTCCTGGTGGGAATGGGAATGGGTACAGGAATAGGGATTCCTCGTCCTTGTGACGTGTTCAGGAATGTAAATTTCTCGTCCTATTGGGACGTATTAGACTTACTGGACTAGAACTCTATCAGCGAAGTCCCTCCCTTTTTGTATCGACTTAATCGCCGAGGCTATGGCGAGCGGGTCATTAGTTAATAGCGCTATTAGGTTTAACAAACCTCACACCGTGCCAGTCGGACGGGCGTGTACTAATGGACTATGGCACGTCGGTGGTGATAGAACACCGACGCTAGGGCACAATTGATTTCTTTTGTTAGTAGTCGATATGATAAACGAGTCTGGTAGTTTAAAATACTGGGGCAGCTCCCCACGGCCAAAGTGCCGGGCTGGATAGCCAGGGAAGGTGGACATGGGATGGTTAACAAATAAATGTTTTCGAACTATGGGGTAACCCCCACGGCTGGATAGCCGAATGAGATTAAACTATGTTTTTGGAAACAACTCTAAAATTGTAACACCCCAAAAATTTACGTCCTATAATGTGTTGACACGTGTCATAGGTTTGAACGTGTGAAAGAATGCTCTTGAAGGACTAAAGTTGACAAACAGTGAAAGTATGTAATTATAAGGGTTCAAAGTGTCAACAATGAATAAATATACTTTGCAATAACCCTACATGATGTTGATAACCTAAAACGAATAGATCATGGATCATACGAAGCGAATTGTGAAAGAAAGTGAGAGATTACAAACTACAGGGGTTAGTTGTGTCAACATGTTAAAGATATACCTCTGAGTGACCTTTTGACAAACCCGAAGCTTTGTAACGATTAATTATGCTCACTAGAATGTACCATAAAAATTTCACCAAGTTTCGTTACCGTATGAGAAAGTTGTGATAAAATTCGTGTGTGAGGGTTAGAATCGTCAACATTGAAATTTAGAGCTTTTCGGGTGATCACAAAGTTACCCGAGGACTTGACAAAGTGGGTATAAGTCTTAAAGCCCCAAATATTAAATAACAAAGCTTCTTATGCAAGATTGGGCTTGAAAACGACCTTTCGAGGGACTAGGGACCAAAGTGCAATAAAAAGGAAACTTGTTACCTGATCAGAAGGGGAATGCGGCCCGCTTTGGATATCTGAAAACATGATGCGGGCCGCCTGAGGCCTGCAGAACCAGAAAAACATGGCAGGTGGCTGTTGGTGCCATCTAACCGACTTTAAACATTGTTTTTCGATCCTATGAGCTTCATAAAGTGGTTTACAACTTATAAAGGCCATATACATGCACCTTGGATCATCTTACACTCATTAGGAATCAATCTTTGATGATCAAAGTCCTTGTTAAAAGTCTCATGTTCAACATACAAAAACATATCAACTTCTGGACATCAAAGGAGCATACGGGTCATTCACAAGACTTCCAAATCATCCATTAGTTGTGTGTAAGTATGTTTAACCCTTCTAAATTCGTTTATACTTAGTTTATAGCCTAGAAATCAAACCGTCGTAACTACGGTTTGACTTTGTGATAAATCACAATCGGTCCAGAGATTTTTCGAATCGAAAGTCATTATAATTTGGTATTTATATGGGTATTAAACCCCTAAAAGGTCACCCACTGATTCGAATCCTAACTAGGTCGTTTATCGAGTCAAAGGTTGTCCGAAAAAGTCAACAGAAACCTTAATCGCATATTTAATGATACGGAAGGCGTGTAACCTGTTTTATCAATCATATAACTTGAAAATAAGTATAAAAACTTGTCTACGCTTGATTGATTCGACAACTTTCTATTTAGAACCGATTCGGAGCCGAAAGACGCAAAAGTTTGACTTTTGCGTTGACCTCAGTTCTGATCCAATTTATATAGGTTTAGACATGCCTTAAGGTTCCTTTAGGACCTAGTTACATGTGTGTATAAGCCTCTGCGTTTATACCACTCGAATCCCTAATCGTTCGCGCGGTTCCGTTAAATGCTTAAAATGGACCGTAATGCCCTTATGACCATACAACGAGAATTTTGAAAATGTGGAAGTACAATAATCTTAGTTACTGATTATTAAACATGTACGTAAATTTTCACGTCAATCGGAGGTCTAGATTAGGAGATATGCGCATTAGCGTAAATAATAAACTTTTTATTAATTAAACGGCGCGATTAGCGCATAGCCTATCTAAACCCGATTTTCGGTACCAAAACTTTTACCCACTAATGTTAAATAATATTTTGGGATTTTTGAAGATTTTTAATTATTTTTAAACTGATCTTAAGCTAGGCTTATCGCCTTAATTCGGTTAATACCGAATTTACCCTTTTCGGTCATAAAATGATTTCTACAAAGAATTTTGACGCGAATCCAATTGCTAATGATTTTAAATAATAAATGTAATGTTTTGAGCCTGTTTAACTAATCAGAAAACCCTGAATCGTATTTTTAATCGTACGTCGCTTAAAACGGGTTTATACGCGTATTATACGCGTAGTTTAGGCTTAAAACCATTTTGACACATAAAGATTATTACCAACTAATATAATCTGTTAAAAATAAGTTGTTTACTGATTAATTCAGTCCCGAACATCGGGGTTGCGTTAAATCCCTTTTATAATCTCTAAATTGACCAAAATACCCCTACGGGGCATAATTAATGATAAAACTCGTTTTGGGCATTATGGAAGATATCATAATGATATCACAACATATTTAAAGCATATTAACTTAGGAAACCTGTTCGCGACCCTTATGGTTACCCGTTACGCCTCTGGCCCGTTCGGTTCGGTTTATGTAACTAGTTTGCATAAATTAGCCGAAACGGGTCAAACCTTATCCTTTTTATCTCAAAATCCAGAATGTGTTTAGTTTACCCATATTATACAAGTCTTCAAACTTGTCGGGTCTAAATCACATTCTATTCCGGTCTTCGCTTAATCATGCGTTTGAACCGTAACACTTCCTTGAAACTAACTGGTCTAAGTTACGACTTAAAATAAGACCCGTTAGGAATCTAATAGGTTAATAAAACCTTCGTTCCAGATTGTGAGCCCCAGTAGAAGTACTCGTGCTTGCTGATTAGAATATACGGCTGAGTATAAATTGCATTGCTAGCTCAGGTAAATACTTTTAACTTATTTTCCCTTATACGGGCTTGGGGTACGGTATTATAAAGATACCGCTTGGTCGGGTGTAGAAACCTTTTAATCGGAGATGATTAAATTGAAAAATCCCGTTTTAATCTGTTTTGATTGATAACAAATAACATTGGGGGTTAATGACCGTGTCCTGGATATCCTTGGCTCATTTTAAAAAGTGAATGGCCACGACGTAAGCACAAGGTGTAGACATAACACCTCCTGTTGCATATGTATAACGTATACTCACTCGTAAGGGTATCTTCTTGTGAAATTATATTTGTGGTGTGTCGATTAATCTTGTCCGGCTTGTATTGTATAATCACCGGCCCTAAATGTTGGACAACCATGTAAATCGGATACAAGATTTTTATTAATAGAATTGTCCCAAGTATAAAAGATTATTTTTGCCTCTGTGCATTTTAATCAATGTGTCAAGATAGTTTTGTGTCGTTTGCACTCGAATCACTTTTCAAACTCTTTTTCCAAAATGAGTCAGTTAATTGTATTTACCAGTGTAAACTGACGTATTTTCAAAAAGGTTAAGTGACAGGTACTATGCATAATTGGCTGGGAGCTCAGGGCGTCATTAGGGGATCTTGAAAGTTCTAGATGCCTGAAGTCTGTTGAACAGTTTCAGTATCTTTTGTTTGATCCGCCTGTGGATCCTTTACCTTCCGTTGTAATACTTGACATTACTTATATTCGGAATGTAATATATTTATCTTTTGCTTCCGCTGTGCATTATTATATTGTGTTGTTTGACTATTATGTTGCCAACCACGTCACGATACTCCCCCACCGGGCCCACCGGTGACACGTGGAAATTCGGGGTGTGACAGGTTGGTATCAGAGCCAACACTGAGTGAATTAAACACTAGCCTTTTGTGTTTAATCTCAGTTATACAATTGCACAATCTAAACTTCTGAGTCTAGACTTAACATAGGATTATTCTCAATCCTAATCTGGAAATTTTTACTTCCAAAATTTTTATTGGATACGTCGCCAAGCGAAGAAGCCGTAATAGGAGTTCTCCCCACCCGGAGCCCTGAGATGCTGAGCTTCGTACCGCGGCCAGAATGAAACGAGCATCCAAGGAAAAAGCATTCAGAAATAGAATGAAGAAGAAACTCCTTTTGCAGAAGATCGTTTCCTTAATAGTCCTTATAAGGACATATTTATCTTTCAGTCCCTTCGAGGACACATTATCCCTTCAAAGACCCGCTTAGGGCAACTCTGTACTTTTATTTTCATATAATGGATAAATTAAACTTGTCCTAGCGACTAAGCCTTTTGTGCTATTACTAAATGCCTCGATCCCAGACGATCATGGCTTATAAATTAAACTTGTCCTAGCGACTAAGCCTTTTGTGCTATTACTAAATGCCTCGATCCCAGACGATCATGGCTTATAAATTAAACTTGTCCTAGCGACTAAGCCTTTTGTGCTATTACTAAATGCCTCGATCCCAGACGATCATGGCTTATAAATTAAACTTGTCCTAGTGACTAAGCCTTTTGTGCTATTACTAAATGCCTCGATCCCAGACGATCATGGCTTATAAATTAAAGTTGTCCTAGTGACTAAGCCTTTTGTTCTATTACTAAATGCCTCGATCCCAGACGATCATGGCTTATAAATTAAACTTGTCCATGTGACTAAGCCTTTTGTGCTATTACAAAATGCCTCGATCCCAGACGATCATGGCTTATAAATTAAACTTGTCCACGTGACTAGGCCTTTTGTGCCATTACAAATTCATAAATTGCCCTGATTCTCTGAAATCTTGGCTTATAAATTAAACTTGTCTACGCGACTAGGCCATTTGTGCTATTATTAAATTATAAATTAGAATTTATGATAAAAATCCTGAATAAAATAAATATCCTTCTTTCCCTGCCAGTAGGCAGTTTAAAGAGAATCTTAAAGGTGAAACCTAGCCTACGCGGCCAAAATGGTGAAACCTACTCAAGAGATTCAAATCCTTGTTAACACCTAAGAACGTGTTAGCACTCCTGACAAATGTGATTCGATAAAATCACAACAGTCATCCTTATATTGGATTCTTCCAATTTTCTTATCTAGCCTAGTGACTTAGAAATCATGGCTTGTGTCATCCTATAAGATGATCATTTTAGAAACATCCGATAGTGATGAAGTGCCTATGGGCTAAACTTGTTGTCTGATAAGACAACGATAGTGGTGGTCTTTGACCTCCTATCTAAAAATGTTGGACTAGGTCCAAGCTTAATAGTCGGTAGGATCCATACGATCTCGACTAATAACATCTGAGAAGATGATCATATTATAACCATCCCTCAGAAGGGAAATGCCCACGGGCTATACCTATTGTCCTAAAAGACAAAAGACAGTTGAAGTCTACAACTCCCTGTCAAGAGAAGGTAATGAACGTGATTCAAACCTTAATGCCTCGATTCTCTGAAATCATGGCTTACAAAATTTAGAACTGTCCTTGTGACTAGGCCTTATGCGCCACCTTACTATCCTTAATGTTTTATAACTAGGATAAATTATAATGAAAATACAAATTTAATATAACAAACAAGTTAACCAATATGGTTTATATTACCATGGTTGATGAATCGTCAAGGATGATGATTCCATAATAACCTTTGAATAAATCATTGCCAATGTTTATGTAGACATCAAGCTACATGGCTGGATTAGATGAAGTTAACAGCCACATGAAGGAGAGCAATGATACTACCAGAATTAATGTAACTGGAGCAGAGCTACAGGCAATAATAGATTATGCTGTTACTCGAGCTCTTGATCGACAGTATGTTGAATCAAATGATACCCACTCCAAGACTCTATCTATGGCTAGTAGTAAGCCCCCTCTTAAAACACAGGAGTCAAGAGAGAACGATGTTCATGACTTGTCAAATCAAAGGAGTATTCCGTCTAGACAAGTTGTGTTTCATCAAGAGGCACCAGTTAAGACCTGTTCATATAAATATTTTGTCTCCTGCAAGCCCAGAGACTTTAAGGGAGAAGAAGGGGCCATCGATTGCATGACATGGCTCGATGAGATGGACGCTGTTGTTGACATCAGCGGTTGTGCGGAGCAAGATGTTGTGAAATTTGTTTCACAATCATTTAAAGGAGAAGCGTTGGCATGGTGGAGATCAATGCTCCAAGCCACGGGGAAAGTTCTACTCTACAACTTATCTTGGGAGCAATTTGTTGCATTAGTCAAGGAAAACTATTGCCCTCAGCATGAGGTAGAAAAGATAGAATCAGATTTCTTAACTCTGGTCATGGAGAATTTGGATTGTCAGGCATATGTGACAAGTTTCAACACTATGTCCCGCTTAGTTCCTTATCTAGTCACCCCTGAACCCAAACGCATAGCGCGTTTCATTGGAGGCCTAGCATCAGAGATAAAAGGGAATGTTAAAGCATCTAGGCCAACCACATATAGGTCCGCGGTGGACTTATCCTTATCTCTCACCTTAGATGCAATTAGAATTAAGTCTGTTAAGGCTTCTGGCGAGGGAAGAAGAGAGAGAGATGAGGAAAACTCTCATCATTTTAGCAAGAAGAAGAAGGGAAGCTCGGAGCGCGGGAAGGATTCCGAGTTTAGAAAGAACTCGAGTCAGTCTGATAACAGACCCAAATGCAATAACTGCAAAAAGCAGCATTTTGGAAATTGTACAATAGACCCACGCGCTAAATTGTGTGGGATTTGCAAGACCAAGGGTCACAAAACCTTAGATTGTAAGGGGTTGAAGAACGCCACATGTTACAACTGTAACGAGGAAGGGCACATCAAAACCAACTGCCCAAACCTTATAAAGAAGCCCGAGTAGGCCAAGATAACAAACGCGCGAGTTGTCAGGATGAACGCCCAAGAGATAGGGCAGAATAATAATAGTATAATATGTACCTTTTGTTATCAAGCAATTTATGTAGAAACTTATTCAATATTGGCACGTATAAATATATTATGAATGATAAAGGTTGAGAGCGGTTGTCTCCACCTGATTAAGACTCCGGTCATTTAATGCCCGGTAGAAAGTGACGATGTTACGTTGAGAATGCTCCAACAAATCCTATATTGATATTAAAATCTATTCGAAATCACTCTTTCTTTGCATAGAGTGCGACAACATATGTTATTTTAATTAAATTTTTTCTTTCCTCATTGTTTTCTATCGCCTGCGAATGCCAAACTATGTTTGATAAAAGTGTCATATAAGGATTGGCGTATCCTAGTGTGTCCCATAGATTGTTTCCATGTCTGATCAGCATGGAGGTTTAATGCATGGAACCACAAAGATATCCCAATGATCATATGGTACTAAAGTCAACTAATGGCATTCAAACAAGATATCCATAATATAATTGTCTAAGTAAATATTCCCGATTAAGGAATTCGTGGACTAGTAACATAAATATGTCATTTTTTTTTCCACAAGCAACGATGGATGAACTGGAGCTTGAGATATGGAAAATCTCTGTAACCTCCTAGTATGTTGGTCGTCTTCTTCTAAGTTTACCCTGTTGCCCCCTGGAGACAGGTGGAGTTAAGATTAACATCCCACTTTGGGTTAGAGTGTTGTAAGAACTCCATATTGATTATGGAATAACCGAAAACCTGATTAAGTAAATTTTAAGATAGGAGATTCATATAGCCCAACTCGATATTCTCAGAGTTTGATATTTATTAGATAAGAAAGACGGTTCACTTTGCTTATGCATTATCGCCGCAACCCTATTTAGGCAACGATTAAGAATTTGCCATCAACTGCCCAGGATCGTCGATCTGTTCGACTAACGGCAAGGATTAGCTGTTCCCTAAACATTAGCTAAGCAGTGGTTGGAATAACCATCTCACCTTAAAAATGAGCTTTTCCATAATAATGGATATGTAAGTGTTAAGGCTACTCCTTTGGAGACCTTGTATAGATGAAGTGTTAAATGTCTAGTGTTAGATAGAGAATTGGTAAGTCCAATTATCAAGATCCGAAAGTTGCCTGGGGGACAACAAATAAGATTATACAAATCCATAATCGATTGTAGGTTGCCAGTATATGGCAAGAAATCGAGGAGTTAAGAAAATAGCAAATTTCCTAAGTTCTTGTTAAGGAATATGGTTTAACAGAAGATATCACCCAGGAAGGGTGTACCAAATTTGTTAAATTATCAGGCTAGTTAAGCTCTGAATATATGGAAATCGTTCGAAGAAAATCGAATGTATCAAGATCAAGTAGCTTGTAAGCTAAAACCTATTTAAGGAGTTTGACGGAGCTCGAAATGCATTGCACACTAGTGACTGGAAGATGTGTTCCGCCAATAAGTCAAGGAGCACTATCACAAATTGGTATGCGGATTTACGATGTGATAAACATCCTATATCGATTGAGGATCGACAAGTAAGGAAGCTTCGAAGGAAGCATATACCTTTCGTAAAGGTCAAATGGGATGCCCGAAGAGGTCCCGAATTCACGTGGGAAGTTGAATCCACGATGAAAGAAAAATACCCTTACTTGTTTCAGTAAATCTCGGGTCGAGATTTATTTTAAGGGGGTGAGGATGTAACACCCCGAAAATTTACGTCCTATAATGTGTTGACACGTGTCATAGGTTTGAACGTGTGAAAGAATGCTCTTGAAGGACTAAAGTTGACAAACAGTGAAAGTATGTAATTATAAGGGTTCAAAGTGTCAACAATGAATAAATATACTTTGCAATAACCCTACATGATGTTGATAACCTAAAACGAATAGATCATGGATCATACGAAGCGAATTGTGAAAGAAAGTGAGAGATTACAAACTACAGGGGTTAGTTGTGTCAACATGTTAAAGATATACCTCTGAGTGACCTTTTGACAAACCCGAAGCTTTGTAACGATTAATTATGCTCACTAGAATGTACCATAAAAATTTCACCAAGTTTCGTTACCGTATGAGAAAGTTGTGATAAAATTCGTGTGTGAGGGTTAGAATCGTCAACATTGAAATTTAGGGCTTTTCGGGTGATCACAAAGTTACCCGAGGACTTGACAAAGTGGGTATAAGTCTTAAAGCCCCAAATATTAAATAACAAAGCTTCTTATGCAAGATTGGGCTTGAAAACGACCTTTCGAGGGACTAGGGACCAAAGTGCAATAAAAAGGAAACTTGTTACCTGATCAGAAGGGGAATGCGGCCCGCTTTGGATATCTGAAAACATGATGCGGGCCGCCTGAGGCCTGCAGAACCAGAAAAACATGGCAGGTGGCTGTTGGTGCCATCTAACCGACTTTAAACATTGTTTTTCGATCCTATGAGCTTCATAAAGTGGTTTACAACTTATAAAGGCCATATACATGCACCTTGGATCATCTTACACTCATTAGGAATCAATCTTTGATGATCAAAGTCCTTGTTAAAAGTCTCATGTTCAACATACAAAAACATATCAACTTCTGGACATCAAAGGAGCATACGGGTCATTCACAAGACTTCCAAATCATCCATTAGTTGTGTGTAAGTATGTTTAACCCTTCTAAATTCGTTTATACTTAGTTTATAGCCTAGAAATCAAACCGTCGTAACTACGGTTTGACTTTGTGATAAATCACAATCGGTCCAGAGATTTGTCGAATCGAAAGTCATTATAATTTGGTATTTATATGGGTATTAAACCCCTAAAAGGTCACCCACTGATTCGAATCCTAACTAGGTCGTTTATCGAGTCAAAGGTTGTCCGAAAAAGTCAACAGAAACCTTAATCGCATATTTAATGATACGGAAGGCGTGTAACCTGTTTTATCAATCATATAACTTGAAAATAAGTATAAAAACTTGTCTACGCTTGATTGATTCGACAACTTTCTATTTAGAACCGATTCGGAGCCGAAAGACGCAAAAGTTTGACTTTTGCGTTGACCTCAGTTCTGACCCGATTTATATAGGTTTAGACATGCCTTAAGGTTCCTTTAGGACCTAGTTACATGTGTGTATAAGCCTCTGCGTTTATACCACTCGAATCCCTAATCGTTCGCGCGGTTCCGTTAAATGCTTAAAATGGACCGTAATGCTCTTATGACCATACAACGAGAATTTTGAAAATGTGGAAGTACAATAATCTTAGTTACTGATTATTAAACATGTACGTAAATTTTCACGTCAATCGGAGGTCTAGATTAGGAGATATGCGCATTAGCGTAAATAATAAACTTTTTATTAATTAAATGGCGCGATTAGCGCATAGCCTATCTAAACCCGATTTTCGGTACCAAAACTTTTACCCACTAATGTTAAATAATATTTTGGGATTTTTGAAGATTTTTAATTATTTTTAAACTGATCTTAAGCTAGGCTTATCGCCTTAATTCGGTTAATACCGAATTTACCCTTTTCGGTCATAAAATGATTTCTACAAAGAATTTTGACGCGAATCCAATTGCTAATGATTTTAAATAATAAATGTAATGTTTTGAGCCTGTTTAACTAATCAGAAAACCCAGAATCGTATTTTTAATCGTACGTCGCTTAAAACGGGTTTATACGCGTATTATACGCGTAGTTTAGGCTTAAAACCATTTTGACACATAAAGATTATTACCAACTAATATAATCTGTTAAAAATAAGTTGTTTACTGATTACTTCAGTCCCGAACATCGGGGTTGCGTTAAATCCCTTTTATAATCTCTAAATTGACCAAAATACCCCTACGGGGCATAATTAATGATAAAACTCGTTTTGGGCATTATGGAAGATATCATAATGATATCACAACATATTTAAAGCATATTAACTTAGGAAACCTGTTCGCGACCCTTATGGTTACCCGTTACGCCTCTGGCCCGTTCGGTTCGGTTTATGTAACTAGTTTGCATAAATTAGCCGAAACGGGTCAAACCTTATCCTTTTTATCTCAAAATCCAGAATGTGTTTAGTTTACCCATATTATACAAGTCTTCAAACTTGTCGGGTCTAAATCACATTCTATTCCGGTCTTCGCTTAATCATGCGTTTGAACCGTAACACTTCCTTGAAACTAACTGGTCTAAGTTACGACTTAAAATAAGACCCGTTAGGAATCTAATAGGTTAATAAAACCTTCGTTCCAGATTGTGAGCCCCAGTAGAAGTACTCGTGCTTGCTGATTAGAATATACGGCTGAGTATAAATTGCATTGCTAGCTCAGGTAAATACTTTTAACTTATTTTCCCTTATACGGGCTTGGGGTACGGTATTATAAAGATACCGCTTGGTCGGGTGTAGAAACCTTTTAATCGGAGATGATTAAATTGAAAAATCCCGTTTTAATCTGTTTTGATTGATAACAAATAACATTGGGGGTTAATGACCGTGTCCTGGATATCCTTGGCTCATTTTAAAAAGTGAATGGCCACGACGTAAGCACAAGGTGTAGACATAACACCTCCTGTTGCATATGTATAACGTATACTCACTCGTAAGGGTATCTTCTTGTGAAATTATATTTGTGGTGTGTCGATTAATCTTGTCCGGCTTGTATTGTATAATCACCGGCCCTAAATGTTGGACAACCATGTAAATCGGATACAAGATTTTTATTAATAGAATTGTCCCAAGTATAAAAGATTAATTTTGCCTCTGTGCATTTTAATCAATGTGTCAAGATAGTTTTGTGCCGTTTGCACTCGAATCACTTTTCAAACTCTTTTTCCAAAATGAGTCAGTTAATTGTATTTACCAGTGTAAACTGACGTATTTTCAAAAAGGTTAAGTGACAGGTACTATGCATAATTGGCTGGGAGCTCAGGGCGTCATTAGGGGATCTTGAAAGTTCTAGATGCCTGAAGTCTGTTGAACAGTTTCAGTATCTTTTGTTTGATCCGCCTGTGGATCCTTTACCTTCCGTTGTAATACTTGACATTACTTATATTCGGAATGTAATATATTTATCTTTTGCTTCCGCTGTGCATTATTATATTGTGTTGTTTGACTATTATGTTGCCAACCACGTCACGATACTCCCCCACCGGGCCCACCGGTGACACGTGGAAATTCGGGGTGTGACAAAAATGGACAACCAACCGTGAACTCACTCAACTTTGTTGTTGACTCGTTATTACATGCTTTGCAGGTCATTAGATGCTATGGAGCTTGCACATGGAGGTGGTCGTTGTGGGATGCGAACTGATATGTCCCATACTTAATGAATAAACTTTATGAACTTATTAAACCTACGTTTTAGACTTTAAACTTATGAACTATGGACTTATGTTATGAACTTATGTTTTATGCTTCCGCTGTTATCCTAAAATCGGTTTACTTCCTTTTGGTCACCAATCGTATTGTGTTTGGTTTTATTTACTTAATTATGTTGTTCAATATGATTGGTGGCTCGATCCTGGTCATGTCACGCCTCCAAGCGGTGATACTCCGCGTGTGGATTTAGGGGGTGTGACAATTGTCTTGACAAGAAGTTATGAAATAAAACTATCTTTTTCATGTATTCATCTTTTTCCCGTATGTAACATCTCGAATAGATGTTTTGATGCGTACATCGTGTTCGACGTTTATTAGCCATGATTCCCATTGATCGCTTATGCTAAAAAGGTTTGGAAAAAAAATTTCCTAATATAAAGATGGCAAGTGTGATTTTATCGCATCACTGTTGCCAGGAGTGTTATCATACTTACAATGTTACAAGAATTTGAATCCTTTGAATAGGTTCTACCATCTTGGCCTTGTCTGGAATGAGATATAGGCTAGGTCGTACCTTTAAGATTCTTTTTACTATGTATATTGGTAGGGAAGGAAGGGTATTTATTTTATTCAGGATTTTTATCATAAATCCTAATTTATAAGTTAATAATAGCACAAATGGCCTAGTTGCGTAGACAAGTTTAATTTATAAGCCATGATTTCAGAGAATCGAGGCATTAAGGTTTTTAATAATAGCACAAATGGCTTAGTCACAAGGACAATTATAAATTATAAGTTATGATTTCAGAGGATCAAAGTATTTAGGTTTGAACATAGTTCATTACCTTTCTCGGACAGGGGGTCATCGCTACCACTGTCTTTTGGCCCATGTAGAAATGAGCAAGGCCCGTAGGCACTATATTACTAATGTATGGTCAAAATATGATCATCCTAATTGATGATTTAAACCCATGATTCAGAGATTATTAAATTGGGTGAGGAATCTTTTGAAGAATCCTATATAAAAATGACGTGTGTGATTTTAATGAATCACTTCCGCCAGGAGCGTTAACACGTCTTCAGATGTTAACAGGGATTCGAATCTTTTAAACAGGTCTTACCATCTTGGCCAGGTCTTTATAATAACACTCAGGCTAGGTTTCACTCTTAAAATTCTTTTAATATTTAACCCAGAGCAAACCTAATATTGAAATGTTAACGAGGATCTGAATCTAATTGTGGAACTACCGTCTTGGCCTTGTCTTAATGTGACACATGGCTAGGTCTTGTCCTTTTTAGATTTTGCCATTTTATTATAATGGTAGATCTTATAATATAGGAACGATATTTCAAATACAATTGTTCCTTTTAAAATTTAAACAAGTATATGGCTGCCCTAAACGGGACTTCTACTGAAAATGACTCGCCCATGCAAGGGCTAATCAGAAAAATAACAAAGGAACCAAATAAGGACAAAATAAAACGAATTTGAATTTGTCCTATGTTCTCGTCTAGACTCAAGAATGTGCAATTGTGTAACTGAGATTAAACACAAAAGGCTAGTGTTTAATTCACTCAGTGTTGGCTCTGATACCAACCTGTCACACCCCTATTTTTCCACGTGTCACCGGTGGGCCCGATGGGGAGTATAGTGACGTAGTTGATATCATCATAGTCAAACAACACAATATTTAAATGCACAGCGGAAGCAAAAGATAAATATATTACAAACCGATATAAAGTAATATCAAGTATTACAAACGGAATGTAAAGGATCCACAGGCGGATAAAAAAAATATAAAATAAAATGAATCATTTGTTCAACAGACTTTAAGGCATCCAAGCTTGCGAGACTTATTGTGGATGCTAGAAGACAGCCAGCCTATTACGAGTAGTACCTGCACTTAACCTTTTGGAAAATACGTCAGTTTACACTGGTAAATACAATTTAACTGACTCATTTTGAAAAGGGTTGAAAATTTATTTGAATGCACGCGGCATAAAACATTTTATAACTTGGGATAATTATTTAATATTATAATCTTGTGAACGAATTACAAGTTACTTGTGCGTTCAGTAGCCCGGATCTTGTCCGGGTTAAAGATCAATAGACCCACCACAATATTGAGTTATACACTGACAGGTGTACGCCTACACCCCGTGCTCAGGTCGTGGCCATTTCGTAAAATGATGCCAGGGATATCCGGGACATGGTCATTAACCCCCCAAAGGCTTTAAGTGAACAAGACTGTTTAAACAAGCTGATCAAATTATTCAATTAACCACCCAAAGATGTAAGATTTGATGCTCGATCAAGCGGTATTCTATATACCGTAACCCAAGCCCATATAGGGAAAATAAGTTAAAAGTATTTACCTGAGCTAAATATAAATTCAATCCCAGCCGTATACCACCAAGCAAGTACAAATAGCTTTTAATGGGCTCCTAAATCAGGAAAAAAGGTTTTTAATAACCTATTAGATTCCTAACGGATCTTAATTAAGCTTATGCTTAGACCGGTTAGTTTTAAAGGAAGATACGGTTCAAGACGCATGACAAAGCGAAGACCGGTTTAGAATGTGGTTTTGACCCGACAAGCTTGTATGCTTGTTTAATATGGGTAACTTAAACACATTCTGGATTTTGAGACAAAAATGATATGGTTTGACCCGTTTCGGCTAATATATGCGAACTAGTCACGTAAGCCGATCCGGGCGCGACAAGTGCGTAACGAGTAACCAAAAGAGTCATATACAGGTTTCCAAAGTTAATAAGCCTTAAACATGTTGTGATATCAGTAATATATCTTCTATTATGCCCCAAACGGATTTAAATTCAAATTATGCCTTATAAGGGCATTTTTGTCATTTAAAAGATTATAAAAGAGTTTAATTTGTAACCTGAGTTACAGGTCTGATTTATACAGTAAATACACTTAATTTAACATGTTATAACAGTAGGGTATGACCCATATGTGAAATTTATCATTTAAAACCAAACTATTCACCTTAGGGGTATTTTGGTAATTTCACTTAGGCTTAAAAGGTCAAAACTAGAAACCTGAGTTTATAAACTTTTACTTACTGTTATTATATAAAAATATACTAAAAACATCAGTAGGTATCAACCTTATATGTTTAATATGGTCTTAGCACATACTATGCGTTAAAAACGCTTAAAAGGGCGATTCGGAGCCATTTCCGGGTTTTCAAAGGAAAGCTGATATTTTTATAATTCCAGAAGGCTCAAAATATTGTATTTATCAAATAAAATCAGTAGAAAAAGGTTTGGAGTCAAAAGGATTTGTAAAACTCATTTTATGGCTAAAAAGGGCAAAACCGTCATAAACCGAATTAAACTTAGAGACCTATGTTATGCTCAGCCAAAAATTAAATAAAAATCTTTAAAAATCCCAAAATATTATATTACATCAGTGAGTAAAAAGTTTGATATCAAAATGTGGGTTTAAGTAGGCTATTCGCTAATTACGCCATTTAATTAACATAAAGCTTTCAAATTACGCTAATGAGCATAACTCTTAATCTAGACCTCAAACTGATATCAAATTTTTGGTGCAAGTTTATAAATCAGTAACTAAGGTTTCTACTCTTTTACTTTTTTAAAAATCACGTTTTATAGTCAAAAGGGCATAATAGTCAACATTTAAGCATTAATCGGAAACATGCATATGAATCGGATAAGTATTGAACCAAGTTGTATATTCTCAGAGAGTTATACTTATATGAAACCTGGTCCAAAATAAGCTCTAAGGCAGATCTTAAACATGCATGAACGGATCAGAACTGATAGTCAAAGCAAAAGTCAAATCATGCGACTTTCGGGTCCGATCCGGGTTTAAACTGAAAATTGTCGAGTTGATCATGTTGGAACATGTTCTTACATTAGTTACTAAGTTATTTTGATGATCAAACAGGTTGCATGTATCCTATATTGCTAATTATGCTTAATTTTGAAAATACACATTCTGTTGACTTTTTAAAGTAAGCTTTGACTCGACAATTAACATAGTTAGAGTGGTAATCTGAAAGTACCCTTTTAAGGGTTTGTTACCCACATAAATACCTACTTATAGATACTTTCAATTCGAGAAATGACTGAGCGGATTTCAATTAATCGTAAAGTCAAATTTAAATTACGACGGTTTGACTAATAGCTAATTAACTAAGCTAAAACGAAATCGAAAGGGTTATGAACACTTACAAGAGTCCTAATTACGATTTGGAAGCCTAATGAATCCTTGTTGCTGACCAGAGAGCTCCAGAATTTAGAATGCAAGTGAAGTATCAAGTGAACTTACCTCCTTTATATAGTTTTCGGGACCTCCCGAGATCGCGACAAGTGTCTGGAGGGGTAATCTGATCAAAACAGATGTCAAGAGGTCTGATAATTCTGTGGGCAAGCCCCTAGTATCGATTTTGTGGGTGTTGGAAACAGATTGGACATGAAAACAGCAAGAAACAGGCTGTTACCAGCTGTTTTCTGTTTCTGACCAGGCCACGCGGCCCGCATAAGTATCTGTGTGGTCTTACACGGCCCGCCTCACATCCCAGGTCTGCATAACAACTTTCTGAATTTACAGAATCAGTCCCTGTAAGCATATAAGGTTATTTTAAGCACGTTCAAGGCCCGTTAACCTCATTTTAAGGCTCCACTAGGAGGATTAAACATAGAGGACATGAAACATGTTTAAAAACATGTCGGATGTCTGTTCGTTTGGTCGTACGGTCACGTTATGCGTCGAATTACGACGAAACACGGACGGATGCTAAAAATGGCCCAAATCACGCGACGAGTGGAATTTTATCAAGGCGATCACTAAAATAAAATATTTTAGTGCTTACATAAATTTTTGGGTGTCCGGAGATACACAGAATGCGAGATATGCGCAAAACTGCAAACTTGTGCACTTTTTGACACTTTTAGTCCCTGCATGACATACAAGTTTATTTTTGCGCACGAAACACCTCTAAACCTATTTCTAAGCTATATGAAGGATAAATAGGGTATGTTTAACTCCTGGTCATATTCTGGAAGGCCCGTTACCATACGATTCGACCTACTTTTGCAGTTTTGACGCAATTAGTCCTTTAATTGCGCATTGTAGCGCGAAATGTCATTTAATGATATCTAAGCCTTCCATGGCCCATAATAATCATTACCTAGCATATATTTAAATGTTACTATGCTCTCATTTGCTTAGATGGTCACCGAAAGGCGTAGATCCAAAAGTTGACGCTTTAGGTCCCTCTATTGTGCAAACTTACGCATCACATCATTTAATAGCATTGAAGCCTCACCTAATCCTTATTAGGCATTCTTGGAAGTATTATTAATTATCACGATGCTTCGGGTTCGCTAAAAAGGTCATTCAGAGGTATAATTAAACATATTGACACTTTTAGTCCATCTAACTTGCAAAGTTGCGCGTAACTTTACTTATAGGCATAAAAACCTTAGACGGCCATTATTTGGCATTCCCGAGAGTATAATTAAATATTATGAATCTCCCAGTTTGTTAAAAGGTCACTCAGAGGTAAGAATTAACATGTTGACGCTTTTAACCCTTTATTGCGTAAACTTTCAATTAATTATGCAATCGGTTACACTTAATCATCAAGTGGCACATTTGTGAATATAAACATCGTAAGAAACTTATTTTAGGTATGTTAACACTTCCAGTCCTTTCACAGTCAAAGTTTTCAATTTTTCGAAAAATTAGTCCCTCAAATTTACTATTTGACTTCATTAGGGTTTATTACACGTATCAATACATCATTGGACGTGATTTTACGAGGTGTTAAAGGGACTTGGCTGCGTTTTGATGCAACGAGGCAAGGTTATAGCCTATGCCTCGAGGCAGTTAAACACTCATGAGAAGAGATATCCTACCCATGACCTTGAGTTGGCGGCGGTGGTGTTCGCCTTGAAAATATGGAGGCGTTATTTGCATGGGGTGAAATGCACTATCTTTACCGACCATAAAAGCTTGAAGTATTTCTTCGATCAAAAGGAATTAAATATGAGGCAGAGGCGGTGGTTAGAAACCGTCAAAGACTTTGATTGTGAAATACATTACCACCCCGGGAAGGCTAATGTAGTGGCAGACGCGTTGAGCTGAAAGACAGATTATACGCCTATTCGAGTACGATCGATGCAACTAATTGTGACATCGGGTCTGCTTGAGCAAATCCGGAAATCTCAAATTGAAGCAATAAAGAAGAAAATGTAAAAAGGGAAAGAATAGTTGGGCAGTTAAAAGACCTGGCGGATGATAACCAAGGGTTAAAAACTCGATTTGGGAGAATTTGGGTTCGAAACTCATGTGGGGCCAAGGCACTTCTACTTGACGAGGCCCATAAATCCCGTTATTCGATACATCCGGGGGCGACCAAGATGTATAACGATTTAAAACAAAATTATTGGTGGCCCGGAATGAAAAGAGACATCGTGAAATATGTAGAGAAGTGTTTGACATGCTTGGAAGTCAAAGCGGAGCACCAAAAGCCATATGGTAAGTTGCAACCATTGGACATCCCAGTTTGGAAATGGGAACAAATCACCATGGATTTGTTAACCAAATTACCCAAGACCAACCGCGGGTTTGATGCTATATGGGTAGTCGTGGATAGATTGAAGAAAAGTGCTCACTTCATTCCGATTCGTGAGACTTATACATCCGAGAAGATGTCGGAGGTGTACACCAATGAAATCATAGCACGTCATTGGGTACCGATATCCATTTTGTCAGACAGAGATAGTCGGTTCACTTCGAATTTTTGGCGTGACTCCCAAGAACAAATGGGGACTAAACTGTTCATTAGCACCGCTTACCATCCACAAACGGATGGGCAGAGTGAAAGAACAATACAAACGTTGGAGGATATGCTGCGGGCCTGGATTATTGACTTCGGGGGTAGTTGGGATGTCTATCTACCCTTGGTCGAATTTTCATATAACAATAGCTATCACTCGAGCATTAAAATGGCCCCGTATGAGATGTTATATGGTAGAAAGTGTCGAACCCCGGTATGTTGGGGAGAAGTGGGTCCACGAGGACTAGCACCTACTGATATAATCCGAACTACGAATGAGAAGATCGACATGGTCTGAACTCACCTAAAAGCGGCTCAGGATCGACAAAAGTCGTACGCGGATAAACGAAAGAGGGCAATTGAGTTTCAAGTGGGCGATAAGGTAATGCTGAAAGTATCGCCGTGGAAAGGAATAATACGGTTCAGAAAAAGAGGAAAGTTGAGCCCAAGATTTATTGGGCCATTCAGAATCACCGAACGGGTTGGTAAAGTAGCATATCGTCTCGAACTGCCCGAGGAGTTGAGTGGGATTCATAGCACATTCCACGTGTCGCATCTCCGAAAATGTTTAGCTGACGAAACTTGTAACCTCCCGAAAATATAAAACTTTATATTAGAGTTATAAAGTACAAATAAACAAGAATTTATTTAACTAGGAAATTATAACCTAGTTAACTAAAAGTCTAGAAATAACTCGAAATAGGGTTAGAATGACCAAACTATATGATTAACAAAAGTGGAGGGGCTCATGTTGTCAAAATTGAAACTTGTATTATCAATTTTGAATTAAAAACAAAACCAAACACCCCATTTGGGGATGTCTGGTCGATCAGAAGCAAGAGAAGGGCGACCCCCATTCTCCAAAACCCTAGTATTCACAAAAACCATGAATTGAAGGCTCAAATCAAGTTCAAATCAAAATCTGAATATAAATAGGTGGTCTCCTTGTTGTAGGGATCATAATGTATGTAAATTTCGGTATTTTCGATTCATCTCAAGCTCTAGATAAATCATGAAAAGTTGAAATTGAGCTTGATTGTGTCATGCATGAATGAAATTGGAAGAGATATAAGGTTTAGGGACAAATCCTAGATGAATTCTTGTCAAAATCTTGCATGATGTTTGTAAGGTTCATAATCACTATAGTGGGTGATTACCAAGTTAGTAGAACTTGATAAACACTAGGATTAAGACTTTTGATTTAGTGTAAACTGAAATTAGGTGATAATCTCTGAAATATTGATGTTGAAAATATGTATATATTTGCCTAATTGAAGTTGATTTAGACAAGTTAACAAGTCATGAACTTGGTATTAATCATGTGAAAATTTGACCCACTAGGTGTTTGTAAAAATGCCTAAGTGGTGATTCAATATGTTAAAAATCGGATAAAAACGCATAATTGACTAATGTGGAAATTTATGTGTTAATAATTACAAAAAGGGTTCTAAATGTAAGTTGAATTGAACTCTTTAGGCCAAGCATCCGGATCGTCAAGCGGACAAGCCGGAGGAGGAGATACGCGCTTGAAGGGTGTGCTTTAAAGGTACGTGACTATGGTCTCGTTAAATTACGCATATATGTTTGAGTTTAGTGTATAGATAGAATTGTAGTGTAAAGGATGCGTTTGACGTGTTCTAAAGTGGCGTAGTTCACTTCAACATCAAACGGGTCAAAATAAAGACTTGGGACTGGGTTTGACTTGTTAATAAAGTGATGGTTTTCACTAGATAGTCAAACGGGTTGAATAGATACCATAAAAGGAATCATGACAATAGCGATATGATGGTTTCGTAAGTTGTTAAGTGTTGGATTGCACTACGCTTATGAACCTAGCTATGATACTTTAAGTTGTGAATCCAGGAAATTGGAATAATAAATGGGGGTATGTTGAAAAGGCCGTTTAAAACGGAAATGTTGAATTCCGAGGAAACGAGCTTTTAGTTCCAAGGAAACACAAAGCCATGAATAGCGCAAACACCCCAAGATGTACAAGCCCGGGAACTTGGGTAATGGCATCTAAAAGGTTTTAAAATAAGAAATTGGAAATATACACTTATAGTTAGAATGGGTCGAATAAATGATACTATAGTAACGTTTAGCCGTATGATCGGTGAGTCAATTGTTGGTTTGATATACGAAATGAACATGTCCGTAATGAATTTACAGACATACAGGAAAGAAATAGCCTAAAACGGTATGCGGATTAGGGCGAAATTCACAAAATACTGACAATAGCAAAGTTACAGCGTCCACCGTAAATTACGGTCTCCACCGTAATTTACGGTGGAAAACAAAGGTCTTACGGTGAACCTCTACTGAGTTACGGCAGACCAAGATAATTCAGGCTCTACCGTAATTTACGGTAGATACCGTAAATTACGGTAGAGCCCAGGAAACTGAGTATTTTATTCACTTTTCGATGTCGGAAATTCGTTTATATGTACTATACTAATGTCAAAACTAATGTCTTTAGTGGTTTGACCCTAGGTATGGAAGAGATCATCCCGGATGGTGATCAAGTACGTCGTCAAGAACCGAACACGCATTTTGAAGCTTCCGCACCAAACTTAACCTTATCTAGACTTTAATCATGCTGTAAATGTTTTGTTAGTCGTGTTTTGAATCCTTTAAACTAGTTGTTAGTTGACTAGCAAGGGTTAACTTTAAACTTGTTATGCACTATCTTGCATTTGTTTTGGGTACTATAACAAATGTGTATGGTCTTTAAACACGAAAAGTTTTTTTTGTAAACTCTGATTAGTATAAAGTTCATATAATTATTACCTTAAATTCCATCCAGTATTAAGGGTATTACAAAACTATTATATAATGTCACAATTTTTAAGCTTTTTATATAATAATTATTGTTTGACTTAGGAATCCGTTCGTGCAAAATAAATACAAAATTTTATTAACTTGAATTGCTGAACAAGAACAAAATGATACTGAAAATTAAAATACAATTACAACTGAAAAATAGAAAAATAAGAATAGAATTATAAACAGAAAGACTGTTCTTGGCTGAGGATCGTAGTAGACACGAGTCCCTTAAAACAAATTTGAATCTCCCAGGAGAACTCGTTTGTTTCCAGAATACAACAACCTAAGCAGTTGCACTGCCGGTCTTGACACCAACCCGAAGGTGTACCTTGCTGCTTGAAGAAGAAGAGAAATTCAGTGGAGAGAAAGATGATTAGCTGGCAGTTTTCAGTGTGTTTCTGCAGCAGGGGTAGCAACCTTTTTATACTGAATTAAATGGGAGAATTAAATTGTATTAAACGTCTTCAATACACTTTAATTCGTCATTTAATTCTAAGTCAAAACCGTTGACTCGTCAGTTTCAATTGCTGAAATGTAACTGCACTGTCATAAATGCTGGAAGCTACTGCGCGCGCGTCGTTGCCACGTCACCCTACAAGGTCTACTTGCTACCTGGTCCTTGCAGCCCTTGTGCTCCACCACGCGCACGCGGTCAAAAATACAAAGGCGGCTCTCAAGTGCAAAGTGAACCATCAAAGCGCACATCACCCACGCCACGCGCGCGTGTACGGGTTAGGGTGCTCCGCACCCTTCGCGAGTACACTTAGTGTGTGTTTCCATGAAAAAATAAGGATGGAGAGTTCCGACTTAAATACCCTTTTAAGTTTCATCTCTCCCCTATGTGAGATAAGGTGTGACTTTCCCACTTTTTTCAGCATTCTATGTTTGAAACACCAAAATTTGAGCAACGATATCTCATTCATCTTATCTCCGTTTTGGACGTGGTTTAGTTCGTTGCGAAGCTCTTCCAACATAGAACACAAACCCACAAATAAATATATAAAACCCACTCATTTTATTCTATTAATTTATAGTCCAAAATTAGGAAAAACCATTTTCCCATATTTATGAAAAGTGCTATTTTCACAAATTTCCAACATTTGATAATAAGCTTTATATAATACAAATAAACAAATTTGTGGCACTTAATCTGTATGTTCAAAAGTAAGTTATTCAAATTTTGGGTTTAGCTTATGCTATGCTAGTATTTAACTGTAATAGAGGAGCGGACATTGCATCGACAAATAGAGTTACTCTAATAACCACAAAATGATTATACCACCATTGAACCCGACAAAACAAAATCTAAAAATAAACACCAATATTTAAGAAACACAAAGCCCGATCAACTAGCAAGTCGCTACTCCCCTGCGATTCTTTGAGATAGTATAGTAACTCCCATGTATCTGCATTAAATGAAAACCTCATAACCATAATCCATTAGTTAGTTACTTAACAAACTAGAGCAAGTTTCCCATCCACTAGTTAATTAACGAGGGTATGATAAGTTCATTACAGTTTAGAGGTAGCAGAGTAAGTTAGTAATTGGTAATTACTCATGTCCCGCGGTGAGCTGAAAACGTAAATAAAAATAAGCAAAGCCTAAAGATTGGTATTAAAAAGGAGTAAAATATATAATTTTTGTCGTTAAATTTCAAAAAGTGAGAAGCTTAGGGTAAGTTTAAAAAAATTATTAAAGTTCAGGGGTTATATGATAACTTAATTAAAGTTTAGAGATAACAAAGTAAGTTAGTTAAAAACAAATTAACTTAATAAAGTGTAAAGGGTAAAAGTAAAGTTTCAAAATATAGAGGATTGCAAAGTAAATTACTTAAAAAAAAATAACTTAAACAAAGTATAGAGAGGTAAACGCAAAATTTCAAACTATAGAAGTTTGTAAGAAAAACTTATGTGATCAAATTGTAATCTAGAAAACTTTAGTGGTTTAATTAAGAAACCAAAAACTAAACTATTACCAAAGATGGTTTTTAAATAATCGTACAAGTTTTAAAAATCGATGCTTTGCAGCGGATCCGTCAAACTGCACAACAAAAAAACGTAAAAATGTTGAACAACATGCGCGTATTACGGGATATTAATTTGCCAAATTTAAACCAAAACAAGTTTGTGTTTACGGGTACCGTAAATTCTAAATAAAATTTACGGGTCCCGTAAACGCAAACTTTGGGTGCTCAAAACTACACACCCGACATTTTTTTTTTTAAATTTTTTTTTTACAAATGTGTTTATAATACATGCATCTACGTTTATGAAAAAAAAAAATTGGTCCATCTCTCCCCGTACGGTGTAGTTCTCACGGTTCTTACAACTGGAGGTGGTTCTCATTTTAGCGGTCCCCTATATATATATATATATATATATATATATATATATAGTTATTTAACAAGTTATAAAAAAATAAAGAAAGAAAGTAAAATATAATCGTTTTTTCGACCACTAGTGCTTCACGGTAAGTTTGAAACATGAATAAAAAAGTCTTGATGATACATAATACATTCGTGTGGCGGCCCACTTTTGAACATCCAAACACAAATAAAGACGGTATATTTGAAAGTGTAAATGAAAAATAGCAAATTGTAGGCCGTAGGAAGTTTATGGGGAAAACTTTTGTGACTTAACTTTAAGCTATAAAAGCTGTGGTGAAATTTAAAAAAGTACAAAGTCGATTATGTTAAAATAGCGAAAAATAACTTTAAAAAAGTTCAAAGGTATAACTTTTATTAAAGTTTAGGGTAGCAAATTAATTAGTTAGAAATTTAAGTTAGATAAACAAATTTTAGGCCGGGTGCAAAATGTAAAATAGGAAAATGTTGTGAAAAAATAAAGTTACGTAAGTTTATGGGGTCAAAAAATAAAATAAAATTAAATTAAATTAATTATGTGGTCAAAGTTTAAAAAAACAAAATGTATACAATTACCAATGTTGTTTTTTAAATAATTTCTTTTTTAAAAAACAAAATGTATACGATTACCAATGTTATTTTTAAAAATGTTTAATCTAATTACCATTGGAAGACCGCTTTTAAATAATTAGATAATTGCATGATCTGTATATCACCGCTAGAAATTACCAAATTTTCCTACCAAAATTTTAGACTAAGTGGTCTATTAGCAAAGACAAAGCCTTTAAACACCTTAGAAG
Organism: Helianthus tuberosus; assembly: GCA_030545235.1. NCBI lineage: Eukaryota > Viridiplantae > Streptophyta > Magnoliopsida > Asterales > Asteraceae > Helianthus > Helianthus tuberosus. Next base: position 197,965,981 of record CM060424.1, read on the forward strand.
AGAGAGGTTTTGGGTTCAAGTCACACAGACGACAGGAATAAAAGAAATTTGACGTTCAAAAACAAGAATTTTTCAATAAATTCCGACATTTTCCGATTCGGTGGCTAAGCTGGAAAGTTAATATTAGTTGGAAATTTGTCATTTTTTTAACTATAAGTTCATTTTGTTTGGAAATTGGTAGGAAAATGTTTTCTTGGGAAATTTATCCGAAAAATTTCCCAATTTTCCCGACGAAATAAGTTTTATCAGAAATTCATTGGAAATGTCCATTTCCTTGCGAAGAAAATGTTGGTCCGAAACATAGGTAATATTTTGAATTTCAATATAAGGTACCTTCCGAGCATCAACAAGCTAGCTTGAGGATTAGTTCCCGGAGAGTTAAGTAAAGTCGACCCATCAATGACACGAAGAGAATCGACACCAAGAACCTTATATTCATCATCAACAACCTTTCCGATGTGACACCCGCCGTGATAATGCCATATAGTTCTTACAGTGTCCTTGCAATGTTGTTTTAACGAGGTACTTGTATTGCCATGTGGAATCATGTTGTAGGGTAGTTTCATGTTGAGATCGAGAATATCTTGGTCTGTCATATTGGCGAGCTTGTACTTTGAGAATGCTTCTGAATTAGCTGTTTTTAGGATGGTTTCGATCCCCTTCACGCATTTCTGCAAGTCGTCAGGTTCGGTTAAGTAGTTGAATGTTACTGATGGGTTGTCAGCTGGATTACGATTGACAATCTTTAGGTCACCCTTAGATAAAGGGCCATTAACCTTTTCATATATGAATCCCCCCTTCTGCAAGAACAAAAAAAACAACAGGTCAGATATTTGATCAAGGCCAAACAATTTTAAAATGCAAGAATTTTTTAGCTTTTACAAATTTAAGCAACAAAGTGGTTTTTACCATTTATATATCAAGCTATAAACGTTTTTTTTATATCAACTAAGTATATCGGTCTAGTCATGTTTTCTATAAAGTGGTTGCAACTTATAAGATGAACACATACATAACTTTGTTCATTACTACAGTCGGTTATCTGTGACACGAGTGGAAAAAAAATGGTCCTAATTTGTTGTCCAACTTGCGACTAAATAACAACACTATATAATTAGCGATGGCACCAATACTAAATGAATTACGGTCGTAACTTTCACAAAACTGGCTATTATTTCAATTCCACTATCAAAATGGTTGAAAAAATGAAAAATAAGAAAATGAAGTTAGAATTAGGTCATAAAGCAGTCACAAAACACAAAATGTCAGTCGCAAACGATCACATAAATTTGTGAACTAAAATAAATGTAAACTAGTCGCAATATTGGATTAATCGCGAACATTTTACAAGACAGTTTCCGTCTCAAGAAACGGATTCATCACTAGATTTACTGACCAAATTCCAGTTTGTATAAACCAAATTTAAATATAGTTTTTAGTAGTGTTCTCTTTAATCTATGTATTCAAATCGATAATAGATCATACCTCGGGTGTATAACCCTGATAAACCGAAAGATTCGCGAAGAGAATATCAAAGCCACCACTTGCTTCAATATAGCTACCGAATGAAGTAATGCCCACAACTTGGACTAGTAAAGATGGCTCAACAACGATCGGAGAAGGGATGAAGAGTACGTTTAGCGGATTATCTGCCATATCTTGACCAACAAAGGGTTGTTCAAGAACAACTTTGATGTTATGGGCATCAAGTTGGTCTTTTGGACCAATGCCACTCAACATCAAAAGTTGCGGGCTTCCAAGAGCTCCAGCAGACAATATGATTTCATCCTTCTTTCTACCTTTTAGATAGGCCACGTGTTTTTTCCCCAATGTATCTTTAAAGACTACTCCATAAGCCCTTGGCCTTGACCTCCCTGTGAAAGATTAACAGTAAGAAATGAGTAAACAATTATAATGTTATAATACAACAAATATGTATTTGTAAACTTATGTATATCTGTATCAAGTTGTTAACATCTATATAGAGATAAAGGAGCATCTATTATATATATTGATAACAGTCACTTAGGACAAACCAAAACATAAGTTGATAACCAGTCACTTATGCGTAGATCTATAGAGAACAACGACCATGGGGATTTGGAGATAAAGTTGGACTTTTTTTATTTTAATTTTACAGCGGAAATTTAACATACTTTGCAGAGAAAAATTACGAAAATAAACATTTTTATGGGATTGTGATACCCCTATAGTAATGCTAGAACCATTTCATCCTGGTACGAGTATGACTTATGCGACTACCTTGCATGTCGAGTAACTTTTTTTCCAGCTAATCACCATAAGGGCGTTATACCCTACTACTCTATGTTACGCCATAAACAAGCTTCGGTCGAGTATAATCATTCGTATGTGGGTACAAAAAAGGTACGCAAACATCTTATCTACAGGAGACTTGTGTCATATATGAAGCTAAATTTCGCATAGGTTTCTTTTACCGCATGATTTTCTCGTAAGTCATGACTTGTAACACTTGACCTCTCGTACCTCCATTATTGTTCGCTTTGCCCCGATGGGGTTACACATTCAGGAACACATGGATTTGTTTTTATTTCTCGGGCGGAGCCTTCCCAAACGGTCACATCCTAGTACTACTTCAACCTGAACACACTTAAATGTGGAGTTTTCATAAGCTCCACAAGCAATACACCCAAAACGCGTTGGTGATTTAAGAGGCATGGTATTCTTTAAAACCTATATTCTCTCTTGATCATGGTCGATGTTGGATTTGTCTAGGGTGTTACAATAGGCCATATTCTCTGTAACGTTACCATGAGCCGACAATTCTAAAGGAAAAAAGAGTTCAAAATAAAAAAAAGAGTTCAAAATAATTCTTAGTGTTTGTTTGTGTAACTTCCTAGGAAAATCGCAAATCGGTCATGGACATGAGAGATGTTGGGTTCATAAGATATATCGCACCTCTTATTCACCGACACGTTTTTGGTATGCCTGATGTGGGTCTCATTAGAATTCTACAATTAAGCATGCTTGTGTAAGTGTAGTACCCAGATGGGTGACGTCCTACGAAGTCACCACTTAGGCAACCAAAACAAATATGTGAGATCCCAATTGGCATAGCGGACAATATTGGTGGTACGAGAAAGCATATGTTACTATTTATGTTTATCGAGTCTTTATATTTGAGAGAGGTAATGGTTCTCATTTATTATTTGTTTCCAGATTAATAGAAACTGATTTAGCTTAGTTTACATTTTATTGAATAGAATAAATAGGAATTTGTGATTGAGTTTTATATGTTGTTTTGACTTAAAATAAAGATAAAGAGTTGAGGTAGAAAGTTGACCCAAATCCAGTTATTTGTATGTGTTGATTGACCCAATTAATTCTGACAATTGGTATCAGAGCGAGGAGAAGATCACGGTCTGTATGGTACTTAAAAAGATGGATCGAACAAAGAAGCTAGCCAACCAAAGACTATGAGAAGCAAAGTAGAAGGTCGAATCCCAATAGAAGAAGACTGGTCAAATCTATGTTATTTGGAACTAAGAACAAGAGACAAGTCGTGTGAGGTGACTATATAAAAAACGTCATTTGTGTGAACGCAAGAAAACCAATTAGCTTGTGAGACGCAAACAAAAAAACAATACATGTGGGGACCAAGGCAAGTGACTAATTAACCTACGAGATGTACTTGGAGACTTCAGTGGTGGAGAAGAACCTCAGTAATTTAGGTTGTGGGAATAGAATATGTGTGGTTCAAAGTGTAGTGATTAATATGATTGAGATCGGACTAGGCACAGAAGACCTGTGTTAAGCATGATCGAAGACCTGTGTGACCAGTTTTATGTGAAAAAGAGGCAAGACAAGTTACGTGTGAAGGATAATCTCTGAAGAGCCATGCACATCGATGTAAAAATCGATGGGCGCTAGTTGGCCGGGGAGGTATTGACTAGCGATTAATCGGATTGAGATTTTTATATGTAATTTTTAGTATCCTATATTGATGCCCATTTTATAGGTAAATGTGTTAGTGTAGTTTTGTGCCAGCTGCTGTGCGAATATAATAGATTGTATTTCTGGTTGAATATGTAATAGTTAGTGAGTGGTCAAACGAATGTATTTAGACCCATTCGTTTAAAGTTGTCAAATGAAAACGTTTTTCGTTTGACTTTGTATGTTTGCAAGTGAGACAAGTGTGGTCAAACAACAATGGCTTGTTGTTTGACTATTGTAAACAAGATGGTTGGTGTTGTTTGTAATTTCCAAATAACATGGGACCTATATAAGCTTGTTCTTGTTTTATTTGCAAACCAAGGTTTTTGAGTTTTGGAAGAGACCACCACTTGGTCTTTCCTGATTTCCATGATGTATGCTCTTTCGATATCTTGGATATCTTATCATATGACTGATTGTAATGTAATGCTACTCAAATTTATACATGAAAGTGTTTATCTATCTCTAACCTTCAGTCTATGAACTAATCTTGCACTAATCCATGATTAACGTTCCTAAAAATGAAATTTCAGCTGGTATCAAAACCATGGTACTAGAGTTAGTGAATCTAACCATTTGCTAGGTCACATCAATTCTTGATTAGTGATTTTTGTGAGTGTTTGTTTAAGATGTACAAATGGTCTGAAAACCCTGGATCGGAAAATTGAAGATCAAAACTTGGATCTAGGATGAAATGAAACATGGAAGAGTGTTGGACAAATATGCAGAAGTGCAATTGGATTAAGTTTTCATCATCTATTCAACGATTTGGATGAGTTTTGGACAAATATGCAGAAGTGCAATTGTGTTCTTCATTTCTACGGATCCAAACTACATTAGATCTGTAGATCTAAACGACAACCCACTTTTCTAAACAACAACCCTTGTTGTTTGACTTTTCCAAATGACATCCCTTGTCGTTTGATTTTTCCATACGACAACCCTTGTTATTTGATTTCTCCAACCGACAACACTTGTTGTTTGAATTTTCCAAACCACGATCCTTGTTGTTTGACTTTTCCAAAGGGCAACCCATATTGTTTGACCAAGGTGTTATTGTTTGACCAAATCAGTATGGTTTGATCTTGTGTCATTTCAAATTGAGTTTGGTAGATCTAAACTGATCTAATTCCTTAATTTCACCATATGAGACCAAGTCCCTATCAATTCCAAAAAAAAGGAATAAGGGAATGATTCTTAGGAAAAATTTTGGTAACATATTTTTTTGGGAATTTATTCTGGAATGCGGTTTTGGGAGCGCATCGGATTAGTTTGAGATGATGAAAATACATGATATCAAAAAAAAATTGGGTAGTCATGGGATTCAGAGAATGTAGAGGTGTTCCAACATCCTTAGTAGCATAATATTGGTGTTCCAGCTTGTTGATGTGACTATCATGGGCGAAAACGTTAAATTTATTTCAGCATGAGAAAATTTGAGATTGTCGTTGATCAAAAAATCAAGTTCTAAGTAATGTACATTCAATTATGGGTCAAATTGTCCGAAAGAGTTTCAAGAAGTTAGAGTAATGAAAAAGTCTCATTATCGATGACCTGATAATTTGGTTACAAAGAGGGATTTCAGTTTTTTTGTGGAATTTAAAAAAATTCTGCTTTGGGGAGGGAATTTAGATAGTCAAGACAAAGACAATTTTGCTTCGTGGAGGGAAATTGTTAAGGTTTAGAGAATTCACCAAAGAAATAGGGGGACAATTTTTTTGTTTTTTCATATTTTTGGATTTCTTCGGTAAATTCCTAAGCACAATCAAAGGTGATAAAGTTTGTGATTTTCTTGTGATACCTAAGGGTCTGTGTGGAATGTTATGCACATACTTATATTTGATGATTTTAATTAATTCTGCAACCAAGATGAAGAGTTTTGCCCGAAAACATACAGGTATCTAAAGTCGACACTAGTCTGCATAACACTATTCACTGAAGACCTGAGGAATCTTTATGAGAGCTGATAGTTCAAGGATGAAGAGTGTGGACTCCAACTCTATCATATGCCAGTTAGGTTTTGGATCGATCAGAGCAATGAAACCTTGCGAAGGGAGATTGTTGAAATATAACGCGGATAAGGTTACAGTTGAGGGGGAATTTTTACAGGAATCAGTATTGGGTTTGATATCTTCATTGAGATTTTACAGGGATCTAGGTGTAATTCAACTAGTTGAATTTGAAAATTATGTAATTGGTTAAGCTGACATCTTAAGTATTGATGCTGAAGATCCATAGTGCATTACGTGGTCAACTTCACAATGACGAGACAATGAGATCTGGATGTATTTCAACTAAGCGTACTGGTTGAACTTGCAAATGATATACTTGGTCTAGTTGACTTCCTTAGTATTGATGTTGAAAATCAAAGTGCATTACTTGGTCGCCTCCACAAAGGTGGTTTACAGAAGATATTTACCGGAAAACTTTACCAATGCAGTAATTTAGTTTTCCCGACAAGGCCAAGATGCAGTTTGTTGAAGACGAATCCTTTATCAAATGACCGGTTAGCGTATTATCATCTAGGAATCGGGCAATGATGCCTTGCGGGGACATTCCACAACACTCAACACAAATATGCCAACTTTGAGTGGGAAATCTGATACAAGAAGCTTTAGGGGTTTGGTTTTGCTGTGAAGACTCAAGTCAAGATTTTGCGTACTTGGATTATCGGTCAAGGGGGGATATGTTAACATAGCAGAGCTTGCATCAACAGATGATTGACTGAAGATCAATTTAAGTTATATAATCAGCATTTGACAACAATGGACAAGGGAGAATTTGTTAGTGCAGTTTTGTTTCCGCTGCTGTGATAATAGAATAGATTGTGTTTTTGGTTGAATATGTAGTAGTTAGTGAGTGGTCAAATGGATGTGTTTAGACCCATTCGTTTGAAGTGGTTAAATGAAAGGGTTTTTCGTTTGACTTTGTATGTTTGCAAGTGAGACAAGTATGGTCAAATAACAAAGGGGTTGTTGTTTGACTATGTAAACAAGATTGTAGGTGTTGTTTGCAACCAAGGTTTGTGAGTTTGGGGAGAGACCACCACTTAGTCTCTCCCGGTTTCCACGATATATGTTCTTTCGGTATGTTGGATAGCTTATCATATGACTAATTATAATATTATGTTGCCCAAATTTATACATGAAAGTTGTTTATCTATCTCTAACTTTATATCTATGAACTAATCTTGCCCTAATCCAGATTGAAAAACCCATCAAGAATAAGAAAAGATAACAATTTTCGACAAAAAGAACAAAAAGAGGAAAGCAAGTCGCTCTATCTAAACATAGCTGAGGAATAGGAGCTAACAGGGACGAATGATCTATTAAAGGCTTGGAATACCCATCAACCTTCCCCGTCAACTTTCTTGGTGAAGTGCATAAAGATTTTTTTCTACGTTTTATGTATTGGATATACCCTAAATGCAGGGTAAAATAAACTTTATCTGTTTGATGAATGTACTCTAAAAAAATTTGGGACACTCGTGATTTTTTCTTCTAGGTCCCCAATACCACATGCTTGTATTAGTCATCTTCCCTATATATTTATAACTATGTCTTAAAAGATTTATACATACCTTTATGTTTGAATAAAATTTTGTGAACCGTTGCGTGTAGAAAAAGAGACAACCCTTCAGGATTTGCATACTGTAGCAAATCAGCAGCTGTATGTCGAGTACCATTTTCATCAAATATAGTACCACTCAATTTAGTACCAATGAGGTGATCATAAGTAAACCCATTGTCTGGTGTGACCCCAGCTTCAACAAGACCAACTCGAAGTGTCGATTGCCAATCCTTCACAACCTGCTCAAAAACCATAACTTTTTCGGTCCACTCGTAAGAATCTTGGATCAAATCTTTATCCATTAATTTGGCCTCCATGTTGAATTTTGCTTCACCACGAGAGTAAAAACCACCATTGATTGATGTCCCACCACCCAACACACGAGCTCGTGCATTCGGAACACCTTCGGCTGTAAACTGTTGAGCGGGTGAATCAGGTGATGTGTCAAAGAAGAAGAGACCGAAATTGTTTACGTCGGTGATGTTGGGATCATTGTAAGGTGAGCCACCACGTTCGAGTAATAAAACCGAGTAATTGGAGGATAGGGTGGTGGCTATCGGGATACCAGTGGTACCTCCTCCGATAACAATGTAGTCGAACAAAGAAACCCTTGGGGCTTCTTTTGATTCATGCATGAAGGTATAGTTTGGAGCTATTCAAAAGAAACATGAAAATAGTAGAACTTAATATGCGGCTTTATCGGTCACGTACTCAATGGGTTTGAGAACCGGATAACATCATATATAATCTCAAAATAATTAATACGTACATACGTGTAACTAATTTTAAACAAATTATGCAAATGATTAATCTTTTTGTGAAGTTTTACTGTGTTAACAAAATATAAAGTTTGAAATGATAAAAAAAATCAATAATAAATGAGAATTCGAAATAAGAAAGATAATTTTATATTTTTATTTGAAGTTTAGTCCAAAATCAAGTAAGAATGACAAAATGTGCATACCTAATTCGGCGACATCAAAATCAAGTAAGAATAAAATGTTGACAAGCGCAGTTATCATTCTCCGTGAACCATAAGCCATCATGTTACCTTGACGATGATACAATTTTCAGAAACTTAAGATTGTTTCAGTTTCTTGATGTTTTGTGTTTGTGTATGATTTGAAATAAACTTTGGGTGGAAGATATAACTAAGAGAGTAGGTATGCCATAACATCAAGGAAATATTATATATCGGAAAAAAATTGACATTACAAGGTTTACAATGTATTCAACAAATTATAAAAATCTGATAAATTAATGCCTTATCTTATCCTAATTTGTTTTCTTCTTGAAGTTACCCATACATACAATGATAACATTTGATAATAGTAGTTTTTTTAATGCGTCTTTAGTTAGTCTTTGTTAATTATATAAGCCACCTCCAACATTTAGACTAAATAAATACAAGTTGAATATTGTTACTTAATACTATTTACGAAACGAATTTTGCAAGTCATTTTTAATATAATGTTTGTTAATTAGGAGTATGTCATTAATTAAACCTCAACTTAATTTAAATTTACTATATAAAAATATCCTTTGTCAAAACTTTTTTTTATCGTCACAAACGCACACATTTTTAATTTATAATCAATATATTATTAATTAATATAAATAAACTAGTGAATTATACTTAAGTCATAACTAAATGCACTATATGAATTATTTATACCAAAATTACTTACGTTTTATTTAAAAAGAAAACAAGATATTTTAATACCTTAAACGTAGTTTTCTGGCCGGCCTTACATTAAACAACTCATCACTAAGTCAAACCTTGCTATAACCAAGTTGAAATTAGTATATTACCTACTCAATCAATTTGTGTATATATTAGTAGTGTGCCCGCGCAATGCGACGGGGACGACACTTTGTATTGCGGTACTTATTAATTTCTGGTAGTTGTTTTATTTTTGTGTATTATTTTTACAAAGGTTTATTATGTTTTTTTTCCTGAGATGTTTTAGATGAGTAGCATCATGGTGGTGGATATACATCATAAGCGTCACACATGTCTACTCAGTAATAGCTTTAGCATTTAAATTATCAAATACATCAGGAAACCATTGATGCAATAAAGTAACAGACGAATAAGAGAAAATAAGTCATAAAAATAAAGTTGAAAACTTAAAGCTTTGTGAATGACTTGCATCATGATCACATACGCCTTACACATCTCAATGATCTCATCAGTATTGTCACACGATCATTCGACAACAAGAGGGATCCTAGGAATTTCTTGTATCTCTACATGTTTGACTATTAAATCTTTTGGATGGACATTATTAATAAAGTTCAGATTATGCTTTCGTTGTTGAAGAAACACCAGTTCTAATCCACGAGGGATAGAACTATATAGGTGGTCTCAACATAGGGTTCACCCTCTTAATCTCGTCTTCAACTTGTGCAGCTGAAGTGATCTGAAAACAAAACACTATGAGCTCGTTACGAGAAGGAGAGGTGGGGGTTTTCTCGTAACCACCCTCTGGTATGAGACTAAGTACTGTTCTAAGGAAAATAAAACAGTGTTTCCGGTAATCATAAGAAATTTGATGCTTGAACCTGGGGTTAAAGTTTGGTATTTATAACTGAAGGGGAGGGTTTGGAGAAGGAGATGGGCTAACGGGCCATGTGCCAGACGTCGCCAACAAGGAATATCAATTTGGTCCCCTCTGACACGACATGTAGTGTTTGCAGAGGTTGAGAAACGTTGGCGCATAGTGGTTGGTGTCACGTCGCCTGCCAAGTGTACTTGTTATCGAGTGTTTCATTAGCTATGAGTGGAGATCATGAACAGTGAATGGCACATGCTGATTCACTACACGTCACTGTCTATTCGTACTGTTTGGCGTACCCAAAGTCGTCACAGAAAAATAATTACGTTTCAACATAGTGTTTCTAGTCCATGGTGTTTTGGTGATGTTCATACAATGATGTTTTAGTTATAGCATGTACATGGTGTTTTATTTTGCAAGTTACAAAATGTCCAAAACACCATGGACTAGAAACACTAGTAGAAGACCCGCACGATGCAGCGACGGTAACAATTAGCGACGTAGGATCGTTTATGTTAGTTTATTATCCCCTCGTGGTACATTGTATTCTATTAGTTTTCTTATTCGTATAGCATTTTACAAAATTTTATAACATTTATTGTTTTATTGTTCTTAAAATTTTCAAGTTAGTACCATTAAGTATAATTTATCTATGTCATAAGCATTACATGTCTCAAGGAGGAAATATGGGAACATCCAAACAACTTACATGGTAACAAGTCATGCATAGTCATATGGAAATAAAATAATGGCCATATTTGCAACTTTGCATATCATGGATAATCACAAGTTAATCTTATATTTAGTTAAAAATGGTTATAAAACTATATGTACATGCACAAACCACAATATCATAGAAGTGTTTTTCTTGTAAGTTTTGGTTTCACTGTGAAACAGATCTAACAAATAAACAAATGAAATAGAGGATTTGAACTTGATTTCTCAATGTTTTAAATATCGGTATAAACCGGCCGATTATATCGGTTAAACCGGATATCGGACACGAGTCCGGTACGATAAAAACCGGCAAAATCCGAATACGGTATGTCTTATGTACCGGCGGTAAATCCGGTTCTACCGGTTCAAACCGTTGAACCAGTTTGCATTAGCTTAAGATTTGATTTCTTAATTTTAATAAAATACGATATTAAGGTAATATTGATCTTCCATATTTCCAGCAATTAACGTCTTCTATTCCAATATTTTATCGTTGTTGAAACTGTTTGTCAACTCGTACGATGCAATATTGTTTATAACTAATAAAAATATTCTTAAAATGCTTAATTGTTTACAATAAAAATAGTTGGTTTTAGATAAAACTATGATAAGTTACATAAATCCAAGTTGAGATTTGATTGATTTTTTAGACGAATTTGTATTTTATGGAATTTATAGGGTTAACTAGTAACCCGGTTCAATCGCCCGATACAACCCGGTTCAACCGGTTGAACCATTTCAGAGCACAACCCAGTATGACATAAAAACCGGTTTTTAAAACATTGTGTTTTCTTACAAGTATTCTCATGGCATGTATTTGTGTATTATTTAGATCATCCTACTACCATTTAAATATATACACTTAGCACATAACATATACACCTTGGTGAATTCTCAAAGTATATATATATATATATATAGGGTCAGGATTTAGAGAAAACGCTCAAAAGTGTGAGAACGGAGAGAACGCTTATGGATCGTCCGATCAAAACAATCTATGGACCAGATTGGCGCGGTGGCATTTTAGTAAATAACACCAATTTTATTACGTGGACGCGCGTCATTAAGAGTAAAAAGGTAAAAAACAATTCCTCACATAAAACGCCATTGAAAATAAAACGCCAAATAAATACAAAACGCCAATTTTATCACTGCGTACTTTTTTCTGTGTTTTAATTTAAGCTCTCTAGCTACAAAAACGCCATAAAATCTGAAACGTCATTATATATAACGCCAAAGTTTACATCCGGATAAATGTTAATTACATTTTTTGTTATAAAAAATAACATCCCGCCTAACCTACGCGCCAAAAAATTTCTATAAATAGAAACGTCTCACCACCTTCCGTTTATCACACAAAAAAAACACAAAAAACACACAGTGGTTGCTAAAAAAAAATTACAACTCAATATAAAACGCCAAAAAATACAACGACAGCAAACATCTTTTCTTTTGATCCTCAGTAAAGTTCTGCATGAAGCTTCAATTAATGATTTGTTATGCAAGTGTAGAAAGATTTTGCTGCATGAGATGGACAAAATTGAAAAAAGAGGGACTATGTCATACTATCATCTTTGTTCCTGAAGCATGTTTGGATGATAAGAAGAGACATATACCAGTGGCAGATAGCATCCACCCACAGGTGGTCGCTCTATGTCTCCAACATCAACAAAGACACTTCAACACATGAACAAAGAAAATAAACAACGCCAAACCCAAAACGCCATTTATTTGTCAAATTTCTTGTAGTTTCAAAAGAAAAAAGAGACCGGTGACACAGAAGATTTTAAATCATAAATTGCTTCTGCTTTGTTTTTTTTTTTTTTTTTCTTTGTCTATTGTTTGTTCTGTAATGTCAGTTAATAAACAAGAAAATAATATTAATGCTATAATGAAAAATATAATAAAACGCCAAAATTAGCAAATACGTGTAAAACGTCACAATGGCATAAAAAAGCCCCCAAAAAAACTACCAAACTATAATAAAATTAATTTGAACAACTAATATTATAAAAAAAAAGAGTGAAACATTGTGCAAAGATGTTGGGATTGAACCCTATCAGAGGAACAGATAATTAAAGCCAAAACTGGATCAGAGCAGTGGATCCAGAATAAGCAGACGATTACAGTTGGTTCATACAAATCTCTCCCCTTGAAAGTGGTTTCATATCTACTGACCTCCTATCTGCTGATTTTACTAAGTGCTGACGTACAACTGCTGCCTTGCATCTACTGCCCAATGTCAAAGACTGATGGAAGACCAAAGCTCTGCTGATTCAATCTACTGCCTTGAGTCAAGTACTGCTGATCCGGACAAGCACTGCTGGGTTCACAGCAGTGGAAGGATGCAGCAGCTGTTTAAGTGTCTTTTATGTAATGAAATGTAATAGCAGTAGTTAGTACATCAGTGTTTGTATAGATCAGAGGTTAGAGTTTGTTAGGAGGTTAGATGTCACTTTCATGGTGACGTCAGCTAAGATGCTCAGTGGTTTGCAAGTGCCTATAAATAGTTCAGTACTTTGTACTGTTCTATTAGCTCTTTTGCAACATCGTCTTCTTTGCACGAACAAACTACTGAGCTCTGGCTGAGGGGGAGTGTGCATTCATTCATCAATCATTGTAATCGTTGTTGAAACAAATTCAATCTTTCGATTCATTGTGAAAAGATGTTTGATTAAAGTATTACTCTCGTTTGATTGTATGCAAAGTTTGTTTTCATCATAATTCCGCTGCACAACTCTTTCATTTTCATCTTAATTTCAAAGGAAAATACAATCAAAAACAAACTCAGATCCAACAATTGGTATCAGAGCTTGGACAGTCAAATTTGATTTAACAATCATTTTGACGTAAATAGTTCAGCTCATAACAGTTGACACTGATCGTTTGTTCGTCCGTTGAAAAACAGAGCAAGGATTAATCACCATTAAAGTTGATTTCTCAGTGTCTGTAAAACAACAAGAATGACGTCACAATCTCAGGATGATAAAAACAACATCGGCTCACTTTTTAAACCACCTATGCTAAAAAGAAATGAGTACAACATCTGGCAGAGAAGGATGGGTCACATCCTTGCTCAACAAAGCACAGGTTGTTGGAGGTCTGTCATTTATGGTCCCCATGTTCCTTCAGTGCCAAGCGCTGAAGATGCTAAAAAGTTCGTTCCAAAACCAGTTGAAAACTATACCGAAACCGACTTTCAAAAGATCGAACTAGATGCTAAAGCGTTTAGCATCATAGCATCAGCGCTGCCCAATGAGATATATGCTGGACTGTTACACTGTAACAGTGCCAAAGAATTATGGGACGCACTTAAGGAACAGTTTGGGGGGACTGAAGAAGTCATAGAAAACAACAGGGAAATCTTGAACCAACAGTATGAAACATTTTGTTACGTTAAAGGTGAATCACTAACGCAACAATTTGAGCGTTTCAGTTGTCTCATCAGTGAACTGAGGCTTGTTAACACCACTTTTACAAACTCAACTCAAAATAGCAGGTTCCTCAGGTCACTGCCAGAAAAATGGGACACCATAGCTTTTGTCACCCGAAACTCACCTGAATTCAAGGATCTGACCTTGACCCAACTCCACGGTCGACTCCTGACCTACGAAAGGGAGTTGAACCAGAAAAGGAGGTTACAAGAGTCAGGAAAAGTTACCGATGATTACACTTTCGGTAATACTGCTCTTCTGGGTCAAGAAGAATCTGGGAGCAGTGGTAAGGATCAGGGTTATGATCACTTCATTGACATAACTGCTGGTGCAAATTTCAACAACCCTGATCCTCACTCTGCAAGTTATGCATTCACTGCAAACGAAAACCAGATGTCAGATAATCTAAGCTTTGAACTCAATGATTTACAACATTTCGATCCCACTGACTTAGAGGAAATGGACATCCTGCACCAACTGGCTTTGCTAAGTGTTAGAACTAGCAAATTTTACAAGAGAACAGGGCGAAAATTCCCAGGTTTGCATGGGAATCTAAGGGTTGGGTTGGATAAATCGAAAATCAAGTGCTACAAGTGTAATAGGTTGGGACATTTCGCTAGGGAATGTAGGAGTCAAACTACTGGTCCCATAATTACTCATCCTAGCTCAAATCCTAGACCTCAAAACCAAAGCACTGTGCACTATGCCCAGTATACCCCAGCAGCTCAAGTGAACACTGCTCACTATGCTGCTGCCCCTGTGCCAGTACACTATGTCCAAACTACTGTTCCACAAATCCAATATGTTCAAACCCCTGCTCCACAGGTACAAGTGCAACCTGTTGCACCTCAAACCACTGCTCCAGCAGCAGCACAACCAGATCAACAAAGTTTTTTCACTCAAGGGTTTGTTGACTGGAGCAGTATGCCTGAAGACCTTAGTGATGAAAATTTTGCACTCTATGCTTCTAATGATTCTTCTCATGATGAGTTTTGTTTGATGGCATTAGAGTCAATACAGGAGGGGGTTGAAACTGAGGAGGAACAGCAGAGCTTTGAAACAGTGGAAGAGGTGACTGAAGCAGTGGTTACTGCTGTGGCTGGTGAACTACTGTTGGGAGAAAGTTCATGTACCCTGATTGAACCAATGACAGATCCATGGTCCAAAGAGGACAAAGAAGAAGAGAAAGAAAAAAAGGCTGGTGAAAAGAAGGTGAAAGCTGTTGATGAAGAAGATCATCAATGTGATTGTGCAATGATAGCAGCTGCCAAGGTATCTCCTCAAGTTCTTGAAAAACTGTGTTCTGACAATTGCATAATTGCTTTTGCTAACATTAAAGAGGTGAATGAAAACCTTCGGGATAAAATCTTGACTGATGAGGTTAAATTTGAAAAGTCTCTAAAAGAACTTAAAAACAAATTGACTGAAAAGGAAAAAGAGATCAGCTGTCTAAAAGAAGAGCAAAGCATAACCAAAACCCAACTTCAAACTATGGTAGAAAAATACCAAGTTTGCAAAAAGGAGTTGGAATCTACCCAGATTACTTGTGAAAGATGGGTGGAATCATGTAGAGGATATGAGGTTATGCTTGAAAAACAGATAAAAAGCAATGTGAAATTTGGGGTTGGCTATAGAAAACATGATGATGAAAACACTGCTTTTGGAAAATCTGTTCAAACCACTGATGTAACCACTGAGTTCATCCCCACAAACAAGAATGGCCAAGAAGTGAAAATCACTGACAAACTTAGTAACAAAATCACACTTGACTGACCAATGGGATCCTCTACTTTTGAGGAGCTTGAAGAATACCAGTTTAAACCAAAATGGTCTGATGAGTGTGACATTCTTGAAAATTTCAAGCCAATGGACTTTACATCAACTGATGGTGTCAAGGCTCCAAAAGCTAAAGTCATACATCTCAAGGACATCCCAGCAGTGGTTAAAACCTCTGCTGCAAAGGAGTCTGAAAAGAGAAAGAAGAATGAAAAAATTGATAACTTGTTTTGTGAATTCTGTGAGAAAAGGAATCATCTAACAAAAGATTGTTTCCACTTAAAAGCTTATGATTTAAACAGAACAAGTGTCATTGTTTCAGCTGAAGGTTGCATTGTCTGTCGTAAAACAAACCACAAAACTCAAGCATGTGTGTATCTCAAAAACTTTGATGTGAAAAAGAATGAGTACATTGCTAAAACATCCTTGAGTCCATCATCATCATCAATATCTGTCAAATTCACCAAGAAACAACCACTGTTTGTGCCAGTTCAAACAGCTGTTACAAAACAGCTGAACCAAACATCTGTCAAAAGAGATAGGGGTATTGGATTTTAATAATCCCAACTTTCACTAATTGGCCGCTAATAATCCCAACTTCAAAAATAGCCTACAACACTCCCAACTTGTAACATTTTGGCCAGCAATGATCCTTGTCTAACTGGGTTATAACCCAGTTACTTTTGAGAAGTGGAGAAGATTACAGGAGGTCGGAGATGATTGGTGGTGGTCTCGTTTGGTGGTATCAGGGGTAAAACGGGTCGCCGGAATAAGTTGCAGGTCACCAGAGTTGGGTTTTTTGAACTTCTGAGCAGCGGAGAAGATTACAGGAGGTCGGAGATGATTGGTGGTGGTCTCGTTTGGTGGTTTCAGGGGTAAAACGGGTCGTCGGAATAAGTTGCAGGTCACCGGAGGTGGTGATGGTGCCACGTCAGCAGCCTAGTCAGCAAAAAACTAACTGGGTTATAACCCAGTTAGCAAAGGATCATTGGTGGCCAAAATGTTACAAGTTGGGAGTGTTGTAGGCTATTTTTGAAGTTGGGATTATTACCGGCCAATTAGTGAAACTTGGGATTATTAAAATCCAATACCCCAAAGAGATATTCATGTTACTGATGCACCCCCTGCCAATCAGTTCAGAAAAGGCAGAGAAAAACAGTCTTACCAAAGGATTCCACACGTTTATGAGGCCTACAAAAGGCCCTCTAAACCCAAAGTGAACAGGCATCCTTTTGGTTACCAGCAGATGATTGGTCAGGACCCACAACAGTGGTTAGAGAAACACTGTCCTAAAACAGTTCAAACCCCTGACCTAACCACTGTCCACCATTCTGCATCCATCCCAGACACTGATGAGACCCCATCCAAAGCCTTGTTGGCTTTGGAGACCTTAATGAACTAATCCGTTTACTTCATGTGCAGGGAGCTTCTGCATGCTATGATAGTCTTTGGTATGTAGATAGTGGAGGCTCCAGGCACATGACAGGATGTAAAGCCCTCCTCAAAGACTTTAAAATCCATGGAGGGGTGATATATCCTTTGGGAATAATAGTAAAGGGAAAGTTCTAGGGTCTGGTACAGTGCAATCTGGAAATGTAAAATTTGAAAATGTCAATCTAATAGACAATCTAAAATTCAACCTTCTGAGTGTGTCCCAAATGAGT
Source organism: Helianthus tuberosus (assembly GCA_030545235.1). Classification (NCBI taxonomy): domain Eukaryota; kingdom Viridiplantae; phylum Streptophyta; class Magnoliopsida; order Asterales; family Asteraceae; genus Helianthus; species Helianthus tuberosus. The sequence goes on from CM060424.1 coordinate 197,983,672, forward strand.
GACAAGGGATTTGGGTCATTCTTCACAAAAGACTGTTGTAGGATTGTTGGACCAGAAATGGTCAAAAAGATTGAAGCAATAATCAAAACTGGTCAAACTAAACTTGTTGCTCAAAGAAGTGGCAATGTTTATGTTGTTGACATGTCAAAAGAGTGTCCCAGAGCTGATGCCTGTCTGTTCTCAGCTGCCTCTAACAAAGAGACAGAACTTTGGCACAGAAGGCTGGGGCACACAAATCTTAAGACAATCACAGAAATTTAAAAAAATGGTTTGGTGAGAGGCCTACCACAAAAATTGTTTTCATGTCCTGAACATTGCATTTCCTGTTTAAAAGGAAAACAGCATAAAAGTTCTTACAAGTCCATTGAAGAGTCCAAAACAACCCAGTGTTTGCAAATGCTACACATGGATTTGTTTGGCCCAGTTCAAGTCATGAGCCTCAAAAAGAAAAAAATATTGTTTGGTTATTGTTGATGACTTTTCTAGGTTTACATGGACTTTCTTTTTACACTCAAAAGATTAGACTGCAGGCATTTTGCAAGACTTTGTAACACAGGTTGAAAAGCAATTTGACCTTCCAGTGAAAAGCTTCAGGAGTGACAATGGCACAGAATTCAAAAATAGGGAGTTGGATGCCTTCTGTGTGAAGAAAGGGATTGTAAGGCAGTACAGCATCCCTAGAACACCAGAGCAGAATGGGGTAGTGGAAAGGAAGAACAGAACTCTGATTGAGACTGCCAGAACCATGCTTGCAGATTCAGGTTTGCCATTAACTTTCTGGGCAGAGGCAGTAAACACTGCTTGCTATGTTCAGAACAGAGTTTTAATAAATCCCAGGCACAAAAAGACTGCCTATGAAATTCTGTATAAAATTAAACCACTGATTTCATACTTCAAGGTGTTTGGCTGTCCATGCTTTATTTTGAACTTAAAAGATTCCATTTCAAAATTTGCAGCCAAAATTGACTGTTGTTATCATCTGGGATACTCAACCACTGCCAAGGCCTACAAAGTGTTCAATACACGGACCAAGGCAGTGGAGGAGACTTTGAATGTTAAGTTCAATGAACTTTCATCAATGAAAATCCCAGCAAACCCTGCAGATCTGTTTGATCTTGAAAAGTTTACTTTTGAAAATACTGCTATCAAGACTAACAGTGCAGGTTCATCAGAGGATACAACACCAGACTATGGGTATGAAATCATCATCCCTCAATGGTCTGCCACAAAAGGAAAAGCACCAGCTGTTCAAAACAGTTGTCAACGCTCAACCAATGCTACCTCAACAGTTGTTGACCAAAGTAGCCCATCAACCACTGCTTCCACATCTTCAAACACTGCTGACAAAAGTCCTCAAACAGTGGATAAAAGTCAGCAGGTGCCCACTTCATTACCTCCTATTCCACCACCTTTTGAAGCCACTGCTAAATCATCAAAGTCCCCAGCAGTGGTTAGCTCAGATGATACACATTTGCAGCCTTCACCAACAAATGCCATCATACCATACCAAGGAGAGTTAATCTTCTTGAGATCTCATCCACCTGATCAAATCATTGGCAACATAAATGAAGGGGTGCTCACAAGAAGCCAAACCCAAAACATTTGTCTTTTTGCTGGTTTTCTATCACTCCATCAGCCAGTCAAGTACCAAGAGGCACTGAAAGACAACAGCTGGGTAGAAGCCATGCAAGAGGAGCTCCAACAGTTTAAAAGACAACAAGTATGGGAGCTTGTACCACTGCCAGAAGAGGTTAGTCCCATTGGCACAAAGTGGGTCTTCAAGAACAAAACTGATGAAAGGGGTATTGTTGTCAAGAATAAAGCCAGGCTTGTGGTTCAAGGTTACAGACAGGAAGAGGGGATTGATTATGATGAAACATTTGCCCCTGTTGCAAGATTGGAAGCCATTAGACTGTTCCTGGCCTTTCCTGTCAACCACAATATGAAGGTGTTTCAAATGGATATCAAAAGTGCTTTCCTCTATGGTACAATTCAAGAAGAGGTATATGTTTGTCAACCTCCAGGTTTTGAGGATCCATTTTATCCAGATCATGTCTACAGGCTAAACAAAGCCTTATATGGCCTGAAACAAGCACCAAGGGCCTGGTATGAAACTCTTTCCAACTTCCTACTCTCAAATGGTTTCAAAAGAGGTACCATTGATAAAACATTGTTTTTAAAATGGAGAGGGAAGGATTTAATGATTGTCCAGATCTATGTGGATGACATTATTTTTGGAAGCACATGTAACTCAATGTGTGAAGAGTTTAGAGAACTCATGACAACTGAGTTTGAAATGAGTGCAATGGGTGAGTTGCGATGCTTTCTTGGTCTCCAAGTACAGCAATTGCAAAATGGAACTTTCATTCATCAAAGCAATATGCTAAAGAACTTTTAACCAAATTTGATATGAATGATTGTAAACCATGCAGCACACCCATGGCAACAAATAAGCTGGTCATGTCTGATGAAAAGAATGAGCTGATTGACCAAACACTTTATAGAAGCATGATTGGGTCTTTATTGTACCTAACTGCATCTAGACCAGACATCATGTTTGCAACATGTGTCTGTGCAAGAAGTCAATCAGCTCCCAGAAAATCAAATCTCATTGCTGTAAAAAGGATCTTCAGATACATAAAAGGTGCTCCCACACTTGGTATCTGGTATCCAGCTAATGGGAACATCAAGCTTTCAGGTTTCTCAGACAGTGACTTTGCTGGACGTCACACCACAAGGAAGTCCACATCAGGAGGGTGTCAATTTCTAGGGGATTGCTTAGTCTCATGGCAAAGCAAAAAGCAAGCAGCTGTTTCAACATCCGCTGCTGAAGCTGAATACATTGCTGCTGCAAGCTGTACAGCCCAACTCCTGTGGCTTCAAAATCAGTTGCTGGATTTTGGTATCACTGCCTTAAAGACACCCCTCATGTTGGACAGTCAGGCAGCAGAAAATATCATCAAAAATCCAGTTTCCCATTCAACCACCAAACACATCGACATCAGACATCACTTTGTGAGGGATTGCTATGAAAAAGGTTTGATTTCTCTGCATCATGTCCCAACTAAAGACCAGCTGGCTGATGTGCTCACAAAAGCACTTGATACAGCCACTTTTGAAAGTTTGGTCTCTAGAATTGGGATGCTGAACATGGAATAACAAGCAACATCTTGTTTTCTATGAATAAAGGCAACAAAATGTTTTTCAGAAAATCAAAACTCCATCCTTAAAAATAGCTAAAATGAAATTTTTCATTAAAATCCTTAAAAGTCTGCCATTAACCACTGATTGTTCAAAAGTCTGCTTTACTTCAAAAGTCTGTCCACTGCTGAAAGTCAACCCCTGTTCTCTCATTCCTTTGATAAACTCTGTTGTTCAAAAGCAGTGTCTTATCCACTGTTATACTATCCACTGATAGTGAAAATCATCCACTGCTCTACTACCACTGCCTTCATCAGTCACTTTCACAAAAGTACTGTCCTTCACTTTCACCAGGGGTTGTCACGTGGGCAGTACATATTGGTCAGACTTTTTGTAACGGCTGCCACCTCAGCATTCACTTTCTTCCCTATAAAATCCCTCATTCACCACCAAAACAGGGTTTTACTGTCGAATTGAATTCTTAAAAATTCTCTTCTCAAAGCAGTTTTTCTTCTCATCTCTCACAAATTTCTTCGATCATTCATCTTCAAAATGACAAAATCAAAGTCATCTTCAAAACCCTCATCCAAATCATCATCGAAAACAGCCTCTCAAAAGGAAATCTCCACTGAAATTCCACATAAACCATCTCACAATCTCCTGGGTCTTCTCACAAAACCAGGAACCACAAATGTTTTCGATTCCATCATTGACACCATGGCAAAATTAAAGTACAAAACTTTCTTCACTGTCGATGCACCAATCTATTTGGAAACCCAAAGGGAGTTTTGGAAGAATGCAACCCTTGAAAAACAAGGAGACACTGCAACCACCATACACTCTTCTATAAAGGGTAAAGCTGTCCAAATCACGCCACAATCCATTTCAGAGGTCTTTCAACTCGATGATCAAGAAGGTAAAATTTCTTTCACTAAAAAAGAGTTGCAAACTGACTTTATTGAGAGAGGGTATGAAGCCACAATGATGAAGAAACTTACCTTACAAAAAGGTTATTTTCCTTCTGCAACCAGATTTTTATTTCATACCCTCCTACTTTGTGTTTCAAACAAAACCACTTCTTTCAATGAAATCCCTTTAAAGATTCAAAATCTGGGATATGCAATTCTTCAAGGAGAAAATTTTAACTATTCTTGGGAAATTTTTAAAGATTTGGTTAATAATGTTGAAACAAAATCATTCTTACTGTTTCCAAGGTTTTTAAGTTACTATTTTGCAAAGAAATTCAGTAAGGATGATTTAGCTGTAATAAACCAAGGTGATTCTACTCAAATAAACAGTTTAACAACTGAAACTTTTTCAAGAATGTTAGCACCTTGCAAAACACAGGCAGAGGTGCCTGAGCAGATTTTAGCAGTTACAACTGCTCCTTAGGTATCTGCTGCTGAGCGCACTGCTCAAGGTGATCAAAGCAGCAGCACAACTGTTTTGAAACCCACACCTAAAATCACCAAACAGCCAACAAAAAGAAAAACACAACCCCCCCCCCCCCCCCCCCAAAACCATCAAAAAGGCATCTCTGGAGGATGAGATACCAGAGCTTCTGCCAATGACAACACAAAAGTCACAAGAAACCACTGCTGCTACTTCCTCACAGCAGTTGGTACAAATATCTCAACCCATAACCGAAACTCCTCCTGCTTCTTCACAAAAAGAACAGGTTGTACAAATAGGGTCTCCACATCATGATGCTCTGGAAACACTCGTTTCTATCATCCACGGCTCAATACCCGGGGCAAATCCACTTTCTACACCACCCTTCACATCCACAATTCCCCCACCAACTAAACTGCTGTTGGATGCAATTGATTTGAACCAGGCATTAACCAGTCCTTCTCTATCACCTATCAAAGAGAATATACCTCAACAACTGACTGGGTCTGATGTATCAATCTCTGCTAACCCACCAACACAACCTGAGGAGGTTAGACCCCTTGAGTTACAAGTAACTCTTGGTGGTAGTCCAAGTGAAGCAGCCACTACAACTGTTGAACCCACTGGTTTACAGTTGGACAGTGGTTACATTAATAAGACTTCCTTGGAGGCAATTCCTTTTATAGCACCTCTGCCAACCACCAGTGGATTTATTTATCCTACTGGAAACATCAAAAGGTTGTCAAGTGTTGAAGGAAGAAGACCCCAGTACCAAGAAAAAGGGGCATCAGTGGTTAATGTTTGGAGTATACTCCCTACATCTACCACTGATAAAACCACTGCTAGTGGGAAATCAGATGATCTCATTCACTTGGGTGATGATTTAAAGTACCAGAAATTGACGGATCGCATTGAAAAACTTGATAACTCTGTTGCAGAACTCAAAGATATGCTACAACAGGTGTTACAAGTACAAAAGGTACAATTAACTGCTATTCCACCTCAAGCACCTGCTCCACAAAGGGCACCTGCTACAAATGAGCTCTGGGATTTATTTCAACCTTTTCTCCATCAACAAGCAAAACTAGCAGATCAGCAACATGAAAAACATGTCCAAGAGCTGCGAAATGAAATGGAGTCAAGGTTCAAGAACACTCAGGCTGATCTGAAGGCTCTCAAAACTCAGATCTTGCAAACCACTGGCACTGCTCCTCCAACAGTACTTTTCATTGATCAACTCCCAGACGATAATGCCAAAAAGGGGGAGAAAATTCAGGAGTGGAAGAAGAAATGAATAGATGATGGTCTCTACATTGAACCTGAAAAGGATGCCATGACCAGAAAAATTCCTGTGCCAGATGGTAGTAAGAAGGTTGATGCTACTCAAGAAGCACTTGATGAAGGAGTAGCAAGTGTAAAAAGAGATAGAATGGCAAAGGATACTTCAAGGTGGAATGAGGAGAAAAGAGCTTTCATGGAGCTGTATGAGCAGGGTTGTTCTGGTTCAAAGGATACTAAAAATCCTAAGACAAAAAAGAAGCCTAAGTCCACCTCATCCAGAATTCCAAAGCATATTCCAAAACCATCATCCAAAAGTCATCAGCATCAAACCTCCACCCAAACAGCTGTTGTAACTCCTGCTGTATCAACTACTGCTGGTACCTCAGTAGTTTCAACATCTGTTCTCACTTCAACACACACCACTTCAAAATACACCAAATCCACTACTTTACCACCATTACCACCAAAAACAAAATCACCTCCTGCCAAAAAGCAGAAGACAGTGGTTGTTACAACATCTGCTGTAATGACAACAGTGGTTGGAACACCAGTTGTTTCAACAACTGTTAGTCAATCACAAACCACTGCCACTACATCCACCACCACTGTTCCATCCAAAACATCATCAGCCCCTCCTCAAACAAAAAGGAGAAGGCTAATTCTCAAAGATGGTGACACTTCACCACCACAAACATCTTCAAAATCTTCAGCTCTTGTCACAATACCAAAACATGTTCCTCTCTCTTCAGTTCCAATGTACAAGCCCTTACCTCCTGCAGGTGTTCAATTTCCTCTTGAACTAGCAGCTGTTAGAGATGAAATAAAATCCTTTTACTATGAGGATGACCCTGCCAAAAGGAGTTTGCCATCAATAAAGGGATATCCCTGGCCTAAAAATGTTGATGAATATTTGGAAATCAAGGCCAAGCAAGCAGAGGATATCTCAAAAAGAAACACACAAGGGAAATCTGACAAAGAAATTTCAAGAAATTATCAATATCTGCTCACACAAGTCAGATCCCTAGAACAATTTGCAAAAAATGTCAGTCAACAAATTTCAGAAAGAGCAGCTGAAACTTTGAAGAAAGACTACATTGAAAGCATCATGGATCACAAAAAGTATAAAGGAGAGAGATACATGTACAAAGAGTGGACTGTTCCTGAGCTTGAAGATGAAGCTGCAAGAATTCAAGACATGATAAAAAGGAAGGTCACTCACACTCCTCCTGACTGGGCAAAGTTTAGAAAAAATGTACCTGACAAACAGGTAGAACTGCAAAGAATGAAAGAGGAACTGGTTGCTGCTGAATATGGAAACAAAAGACAAATTGCCAGATGGAAAGAAGATGTAGTCAGGGCCACCTACAAAAGGTTGGAGGAACTAAGAAAGAAAGACCCAAATGTTCCTCAAAAGCCTGACTATTCTAAAGCAGAGGTTTCTAAAAGACCACCAAAGCTGCAAGTTAAAAGAACCACTGCTCCAGCTGGTGCTGCCATCTACAAAAGAAGGAGCAAAAACCAGTTTAGTATGGAAACAATTCAAGATCTATTAGCTGGAGATGCCATTGTAAAAGCAGGCACGAAAGTAATGATAAAAGAAGATCTTGAATTGGAACAATCTGCAAGTGCTGCTCAGCCAGTCATGAACAGGCCAGCCTCACCAAATACTTCTGCAAATAAACATCTCCCAAGAAACCCACCAGGCTCAAAAATACAAAAGTGGGAAACTGACAAACAGACCTGCGTATTGACTTTGCTCAGGTCTGGTGGAGAAGTGGAGAAAATATCAAGGGAACAAGCTCTTGGCCTGAGTCTTGAAGATTTGCAGGATCTCCTTGATCTTCCACTTAGCAGGGATGATGAAGATACAGATGCCCTAGACTTTGAATTGCAATTTAAAGGTCAGATAAGGGAACTGTTGATGAGGCAATAAGGATTTCCACAAATAATGAAGAGTTTTGGTATTATCTGTTCCAGGGGGAGATTGTTGGGATTGAACCCTATCAGAGGAACAGATAATTAAAGCCAAAACTGGATCAGAGCAGTGGATCCAGAATAAGCAGACGATTACAGTTGGTTCATACAAATCTCTCCCCTTGAAAGTGGTTTCATATCTACTGACCTCCTATCTGCTGATTTTACTAAGTGCTGACCTACAACTGCTGCCTTGCATCTACTGCCCAATGTCAAAGACTGATGGAAGACCAAAGCTCTGCTGATTCAATCTATTGCCTTGAGTCAAGTACTGCTGATCCGGACAAGCACTGCTGGGTTCACAGCAGTGGAAGGATGCAGCAGCTGTTTAAGTGTCTTTTATGTAATGAAATGTAATAGCAGTAGTTAGTACATCAGTGTTTGTATAGATCAGAGGTTAGAGTTTGTTAGGAGGTTAGATGTCACTTTCATGGTGACGTCAGCTAAGATGCTCAGTGGTTTGCAAGTGCCTATAAATAGTTCAGTACTTTGTACTGTTCTATTAGCTCTTTTGCAACATCATCTTCTTTGCACGAACAAACTACTGAGCTCTGGCTGAGGGGGAGTTTGCATTCATTCATCAATCATTGTAATCGTTGTTGAAACAAATTCAATCTTTCGATTCATTGTGAAAAGATCTTTGATTAAAGTATTACTCTCGTTTGATTGTATGCAAAGTTTGTTTTCATCATAATTCCGCTGCACAACTCTTTCATTTTCATCTTAATTTCAAACGAAAATACAATCAAAAACAAACTCAGATCCAACAAAAGAATATAAAACAAAAAGAAGTCCAATAGTTATCTAACCGCAATTGGAAAACAAAACGCCATAATTACAGCCATAAAAAAGATTTGACGTGTTACACCATTAAAACAGTTGAGTCTCAAAACAAAACACGGTAAACTGCAAAAAACAGTAAAATGAAACGACGGAAAACATAATTACTAACATTTATTATATTAAATTTATTTATCCTTTTCAAAACGCCATAATTACCTGACATACGCGGGAAAAAAAGGTCAATATAAAAATAGAGCATCAGAACCCAAGCTCTAACACGCCAAAAAAAACTAAAACGCCACATATTCTCCAAAACGCCAAAAAATTTAAAAAATGGCTAAGGTTATTGCATGGAGTTTTGAAAGGAAAGAAAAAAGATTCATTATAAAGTTCGCTGACAGGAGAAGGGTAAAGGTAAGAACAATAAAAGCCATAATGGGAATGAATGAAAATGTTCAGAAGGATATCTTGGCCCTTGGGGTTCCAAGAGGAAACGATTGTGAAAGAACTAGAACTGTAATAAAAAGACTGGAGAGAAAGTTTCTAGTAGAAGATGATAAAGATGATGATGATTTTGAAGATACACAAATACCAAAACTTAGCAATTGGGTATTGAATGGGGAAGAAGGAACACTTGAAGTAACGTATAAAAACGGGGTGCAATATTCAAGACCAATGGAAGAAATGTCGAAGACATGGTTGCTATCTATCGTTGAACAGCTGTTGAGGGATGGAATTCATTAAATATGCGGCCATCGAAGTCTGATTCTGATTTTGACCTGGTCGTGGGTCCGTACTCCAATCCCAAGGGCTAGTACAACTCATGTTTGATATATGAAAGTGAAAACCTGATCACACACTTAAAAACACACTGTTAAATCACTTTTGCAAAGCCTCTGTTAAAAACTTTAATAAGTTCGACGAAACTGTTGGATGAATTAATGAACGACGAAACTGTTGATGAAAGTTGCGACGAAACTCTAGTTATGAACTTTGATTGACGAAACTAAAAGGTGAAACATGTGTGACGACGAAACTCTATGGATTAACATGATACGACGAAACTCATCAGATAAACGACGAAACTCTGATTTGTTTTTAAACGATGAAACCCTGGTGAAGAGAAGGTCAACGAAACTGGATGATGTATGATGAACGACGAAACTCAAAAAGACTGGACGACGAAACTTGATTTATTTGTATTGCGACGAAACTCAATTCCTTTAATAATGCGACGAAACTCAATTTCTGTTTGGGCTTCTGATCGACGAAATGGAATGGATAAGGTTACAAGATATTTTCAAAGCAAGCCTTATCCTATTCTGACAAAGTTGGTGACAATTTTCAACCTACACGTTACTTTCTCTGATTTTCAAAACTCCTTTTTCAACAAAACATCATCACATGTACTCAATTTGTCAACTTAACATATTATATTCCACAAACACTTTAATTCAAACAACAATCCAGATCAAACATAGATTTTATATGAAGAATATTATGAACACTTTGAAGACTACCAAGAACAGTGATGAACTCGATGGGTTTTCCGGTCATCGGAAAAATTATCGAATGCGATTTTGCTTAAAACTTTCAACAAAAACCAAATGCTAACATGTAGACATGCAAAATAATAAGGTTTTCACTAAAACTTATAGCAAAACAACACTTCAAACACTGATTTTCAGCAAATATTTCCAGAAAATATGAGTTTTTCAAGAACAAGATTTCCAGACAATCATAAACAACAGTTTCCAATACTTGATAAAAATCCAACTATCTGATACCAATTGTAGGTCCCGAAATCTGAGGATCGATAACGAAAACCAAACCCTTGTTTATAACAAACAATGTCACGGGTGTGGAATCCCCGTAACGATGCCAAATCAAACACAGTGCAAAACACACGTGTAACCAAAGATTCAATATCTGTTGATTAGGGATGAGTACAACAACAAACATATACAAACAATGTTTTCAGACTCTCACTAAGTCTCACAGCTCTCTCATACTCATCAGTTTCACACAAAAACTATGAGGGGTATTTATAGGGTACAAGACACAGACCATGACGAAACACAAAGATGGCACGACGAAACATTAAAAGTGACGAAACTGGGGAAGGCCTTGACAAAGTCGACGAAACACACAAGGTTTCATCGACATGCATTGTAATCTACATAGGTTTCTGCCCAAGGGTTTGGCCCAAATGAAGAGTTACGGCTCAGTATGCATGTTTCGTTCTAATCTTTTCACAAATTCAACCATGTGACATCATCATGACATCACAATGATGATGTCATGGTGATGTGTCATCGGGACTTGGTTTGCGGCGCTCCGTGCTTCGCGTGTCGAACTCTGGGTCGCACGACGGAGGAATGTCGTGACGTCGGCCTTGAGCCGGACCTAACCTTGTCGAAACCAAGTTGAACCGAACCGAGTCGAACCAAGCCGAGTCGCGTCCATATAAAGTGTATCAAAAAACTCCCCCTTGGACGCTACTCGTGATGGTTCGTCTTCCATGTCAGAGGATCTTCAAGGTCTTCATGCGTTGTAAGAAGAAAGTGTATTAACAAACTCCCCATTTTATTTAGAAAGTGTGTTAACAAACTCCCCCTTAAGATAAGCTCTCCTTTGAGTTATGCTCATGAATCTTTTGATCTTCAATTCTTTAGATCCTTATGGTGTTGATGAGTGATCAACTGCAACCCGATCATCTTGATCTTCTGATTGCATCCACGTCGTGTCTTCACTTTACGGCTTGTCATCTGACACGTTCTCTTTGCCTTTAGCTGATTCCGATGTCGCATCTGCACATACAAGAAAGCTAAACACGTAATGAGAACAACCACTTGGAATTTAGACAAATTAAACAAATGACACATATGAGATCAAATCTCAATCAAACACCGACCGACAACAGTTTGAAAGTTTAGAAAATGATTAATTTTAATCCTTTAACTTTCAAACTTGTTAACTTCGACAGTTTATGAAGATGCAATTGTTTTCCGGCTTACAATCAGGATTTTGGGTAGGATAGACTCGAGTTCCAACATCGGTCAATCAAAAATAAACTAGAAGCAAAATCTTTTTGGCTTATATAAGATTTAGATTAAAACACACCTAAAATCTTTTTGGAATTTTCATTTTTCAAATGTAAAGACGGAAAGCAATAAATAAATATATACAGAGATGCAGAAACTGAAAGCAGTAAACAAATATTTACAGACATTCTTTTTGCGAGTTTCGAGGGTAAGAGAATCATATCAGTGTACGGTCACGCCAAAACGCTCTTGTTGTTCCTTTTAATTAACATTTAGATAAGCATCCTATAACGATTATCGGTATTGTTGTCCACATAAGCTCAACTTATCAGATGTAATCATGGCGAGGGGATACGATTAGTGTATGATTTATACTTACCGACCTGTGTTCATCCACACACGACACATTCCCGTATCAAGGTATGCACGAGAGTTCATCTTACCGGTGAGTATACCGTTTATCATCTGTTTGACCGTATAAAAGAATGTGAGAAACTCACTTATTTTGGTTGAAAACAAGCCCTATGTGATAGAATCACTTATTGAGGAGGAACTTGATTTTCAGATGCATGAGGGCACAGGAGCAAGTTTGTGAACAGGTCAGTACTTTCGTACAGCAAAGAGACGAACTTGACTCCCGGATAAATGTGATATATTATCACTTATTTTGTTTGGACATGTGATTGTTGATCACTTATTGAGGTCGAATGCAATATGTACACGTATGTATAGTATCATGGAAGATCTAGACTTCGTCTCCCTTATTTTTTGGTAAAAGAAACAACCATGATACCCAGATGATAAGTAGCATAAAGACCGAATATCTCAGAACCTCGGCAATCAATCAAACAAAATTTCGGTACTAAGACCATATGCCAATGTGTGGTTCCCACCTGGTCTTCAGTCGATTAAGATTTATATCACCATGCACACTTTAAAATGATTGTGAGCCTACCGATACATCTTATGTAGAGTTGCTTAACATTTTTCATTTTAAGTTCATTTCAAAGAGGTTTAGACAGACCACTGATGTACTATCATTTTCTCTTGTTTTTGCGTTTTGAAATTTTCGATGTTTTTGGATTTTCAAATTTTGGATTTACTCCCCCTAAAATCAACAAAACTTACAATAATTTTTAAAAACACAAAGATATTTACAAAAAGGATTTCCCGATGTCGGTTATCTCATGTTTTACCTCAATGTCGTTTACCAAAATTAATTTTGAATCAGAAATGATTTATCGAATTTTGGAAAAATCAGTTGGCATGTCGGTAAGTGGTGCGGACCATGACAACATTGACGAGTTTCATAGTGAAACAATCATGTGTGAGGTGATTTTCGAGTTCAACGTGTCATGCCAAAGAGTGTTGTACGAGATGATAATAATTCATAAAGCAGCTTAAATATCGACAAGTATAAGAGAGATTAGAAATTCAAAACCGTATCCTGCAACAGCTTCGTGCATTGCAAGGAATCTGAGTGCTCTCCCAAACTGGATATCCATCCGGTGTGGTTTTCAAAGTCGATTTTGTAGCTGCTGAGAAATCTCTTCACAGCAACAAGATTATAAACCTTTGGGTCCGACTGGTCTTCCATATTGCACCAGCGAAAGTCTTTATCTTTCTCTTGAGAAGTAGTGTGCGGTTGTTCAATCCATGCCAAGGCATCCGCACACCTGGTTGGTTTGTTCAACAAACACATTTTCTTCAATCACACCGTGAAGAAATGTACACTGCACGTTCATCTTGTTGATTTTGAACATCAGACGTGCTGCAGGTGCGTACATTTTGATTGAATCTATCCTGGGGACCCGATCAAAGCCTTAAACAATCAAACTTTGTAATGATTTCCATTTTGTCGAAGGTTTTCAATTTCTTTCGACAGACAATTCTGTCTTCTTTTCTTTTTCTCTCCATCAAGGCAACAATTTCTTTGTCGCCGATCTTGTGCATGGACACTCCACTATCAACAATCCGATGACTATCGATAGTTCCTCCTGGAACATCCTGCACACTCACTCAGAGATTAATTGGAGAGGGGGACCCAAGCCTTCATAGACTTGGGTTGCCCTTGAGAATCAAGAAATGTAATTTCAATTTCTTGATGATTTTCAAACACAACACCTCCCCCTGAACTTTCACCCGATTTAGGTTTCCAAGTTTGTTTTTTTTACCTGTTTGATTCTTACAAAAAGATTTTGAAATTTCTGGTTTTGAAGATTGTGATGAACTTGGTTCCCTATTAACAGATTTGACTTCAGATTTTAAAGCCTTTTCTATTTTCTTAAAATTTTGACGTCTTTGTTTCGTTTCTTATTCTTTAATAGTACGTTTGTCATTTTTTGGGTGAAACAGGACAACGTTGTGAGTGACCTTGTTCAGAGGGGGCTCTTTCAACAAAATTTGGTTTGGGCGAGTTTGTGCAGTCTTTAATGATGTGCCCAAACTTCCCACATTTGAAACAAGTTCTCCTTTCAACAAACTTAGGAGAATCTGTTCGATGCCCTGACGTTGAAGTTGTAGACCCAGAGGTACTAGCTTCACACCCGTTTGTGTGTTGGGTGTAATTGTTATCACTATTACGTTTCAAAATGTTGACTTTTTTTAACAAAATCGGTATTTGACTTATTTTCAAAAGTCTCCACTTTATCAGTACCTTTGGAGGCCACAAACTTAACGTCTTTTGCTTTCTTCTTGTAACGAGCTCCTTTTGATTCAACCTTAGCCTTGGGCTTTGGAGCTCATTGTTGTTGTTTACCCTTAAAAGCAACAGATTGTTGCTTTGTCGGTAATGTTTGATTTCCATGCTGTTTCCTAACTTCAGCTTTTGGAATAGGATCACACTGAGTTACTGAAACTCTCGGGATCGCTTTTCCCAAAAACTTAGTTGTATTATCTTTAAACACTTTATCAATCAATGATTGATTGACGTTTTTGATTGGAAAATCTTTGTCTGAATAAATTTTACTATCACTGACCAAAGTATACAACACGTTATCACTTTTAACGGTAGACACTGTCTCAGTGATAGGATCTATCTCTTGTTTAGCACCAGTTGATTGCACAGTAGGAGTAGGAGGATCACACAGAATGTGATTCTCAAAAGGCACTTCTACTCCTTTCCTATCATTAAGAGATTTATCCTCATCACTCACATCTGATTCATCATCCGAAGAATCATAGTCCTCAATGGTTGGAGGACTTTGATTTGAAGCACATGATGACTTTTCCTTGCTATTAGATGAGCCCTCCGAAGAATTGTCCGTTTTGAACCCTAAGCCAATTGTAACTTCCTCATAATCAAGAGGTACAGTTGGCTCAAAACGCGGCATTTCCTCCTCATCGTGCATTATGGTATAGTTGTGTCTCAAAGGAGGTGGACACGACTTATACCCAACGCCTTTAACATTACCCTTTAGTTGTTGAACGTCAATGATGTGATCAAGCACATATCGGGAGTTTGAGTAACTCTCCAATTTGAGCTTGATCGCTTCATGCTCGCATTTGGCAATGGCTAGCTCCTTTTTGGTTTCCTCGACGATGTTAATGTAATCGTTAATACTAACTTGTTTATGATAAACAGTTTTGGTCAATTCGGAAACACTTTTCTTTAAGGTTTCAATTACAGATTTAAAATCCTTTTCGTTTCTAGCTAAAGCCATATTTGCCTCTTTGCACTTTGACAGTTCAATAACCAAACTCTGATTGTGACTATGAACCGTTTCAGATTCATGTTTCAATTCAGCACATTCATGTTTCATATCAGCACAATCACTACAGATGCTAGGAGTTTCAGATTTTACCTGACTTGTACAAGCTATGGCATTAGCCATAAAGGCAGTCTGAGAAGAGAAAGATCCATCTTTAGTGAGAATCTTCTCTATTTCTTCTGATGCAGCAGCGGCTTTCTTGATTAATTCAGATTTTTGACATTTCATCTCCTTGGCACCATTCGACAAACTATCAGCTTCAGAATCCATTCCCTCCTTCACGTCCGATTCTGAACTGTAATCACTCACACCTGAACCATCTTCATCAGTACTGCCACTATATCCTGAACTGTTATCATTTCCTGAAGATTTACCATCATTGACATTTTTTACAATTTCAGCAAAAAACACAGTTCCTCCTTGATCTCCACCTCCACATTGTACAGACCAGGAGTCATCGGCTTTATTTGAGTTGGACGTGGAAGTACATGTTTGATTTATGAAAGGATTTTGGTTGCCTTGTTGAGGTTGAGCTTGAGGTGTAGCAAAGCGAGGTTGAAGTGGAGTGTAAGTAATCGATGGTATCAAACCGAAAGGTTGAGGTTGGGCTTGTGATGGTTTTGGAATATAGGCATTTGGATCAAAAGGTCTTCCATAAGGATCTGTGGGAGGACCAGGGGGTTGTATCGGTTTAGTTGGTGGAAGATAGGCACTTGGATCGAAAACCGGAGGTGGAGCTGAAGGAGCAAAACCAGGCAGGTACATTTCAGTACAACTCATAATTGATGTATTGAATAAAGTTCCTGATCACACACTTAATAACACACTGTTAAATCACTTTTGCAAAGTCTCTGTTAAAAATTTTAATAAGTTCGTCGAAACCCCAAAGCTTAAACAATTGTGCGACGAAATTCAAAGCCTTGGCGAAACTCTTGTGACGTAACTGATGGCGATGAAAATGTTTTGTATATAGTGTTGACTCGACGAAACTGGATTCTGATTTAGATCGACGAAAACCCTGTTTGTTTTTGTGCGACGAAACTTAATGATATGTGTGCGACGAAACTGAATGATATGTGTGGAACTTGACGAAACTCAAGGAGACTTAATAAAACGACAAAACCTATCTGATAATGAATCAATTGTGACGAAACTTGATTTGTGTGACAGTAATGACCAAACAGGTTTCGTCCAAATGAAATTTTCAGTTTTCAAATGGATAAGATCATAGGGAGTAGGTGACAATTTTCAAAGGTGAATTTTATCTTTCTCTGACACAAGACACATATTTCAAACCACACCTTACCTTTTCAGATTTTCAAAGCTCCTTTTTCAACAAAACATCATCACATGTACTCAATTTGTCAACTTAACATATTATATTCTTTATCACTATAATTTTAAAACCACAAATTGATCGAAACCAGATATTATTCAAGAACAGATATGAACTAGTTGATGATTATGAAGAACAACTTGAATATTTCGACTAAACTTTCACCAGACAAATTTTCGAAATAATATTTTGCTTAAACTTTCAACAAAAACCAAATGCTAACATGTAGACATGCAAAATAATAAGGTTTTCACTAAAACTTATAGCAAAAACAACGATTTAAACCCTGATTTCCAGAAAATATTTTTAGAAAAATATGATTTTTCAAGAACGATTTTTAGAAAATCAAGAACAACCAGTTTTAAACACTTGATAAAAACCAACTATGGTTGGTTTTAAACAAGGATAAGAGCCAAAGCTCTGATACCATTTGTAGGTCCCGAAATCTGAGGATCGATAACGAAAACCGAATCCTTGTTTATAACAAACACGGTCACGGGTGCGGAATCCCCGTAACAATGCCAAACCAAACACAGATAATAACAAGATGGTATAACCAATGAAACACAAGCTATTGATTAAATGGGATGAGAACCAAGAACAACTGATACACACACAGTTTTACAGTATAACTTTCAGGGTATGCTCTCATCTAGTTTCAAAGTGAAACCAGAGAAGTGTTTATATAGCAGCCTGGGCCTAATATCGACGAAACCAAAAGTGGGCTCGACGAAACAACATTGGGCCAGACATTGGGCCTAAAGAAACCCAACAGTCGACGAAACTAGAGAGTTTCGTCATGCTTTTGTCCTGTAGTGTGATGAAACTCTTTGTTTCATTGTGTTTTGTCCTGTAGTGTGATGAAACTCTTTAAGTTTCATCATGAACAGAGGGGTTTCGTCATGAGGTGTTTCCCCATGAAGACTTTTGGCCCAGTGAAGGTTTTGGCCCAAAGTCAAGGTTTTTAGCCCAGTGAATATATAAACACACACATACCACATAACTAATATGCAACATGCACAGTTATATTTATACATTACAAAACAAACAAGATAAACTTGTTAGACCCAAGTAGGATAGGAGGATATCCAACTTGGTCTTCATGCTGTTTAAAGGCTCGAACCGAACGTGTCGCGTCCACACAAAAAGTGTATCAACAATAACTTTGTGATTTAACACCTTCAAACGATCCAAAATCCAAGGATGCAGTGATATTCAAAACTAGGTTGCAGCAAAGAAGACACGAGCTAATGGCGTTATACGCAAAAATAAAATTTGATGATGAAGAATCTGAAGAAAGTGAAGAACAAAGCTATGGGTACATCTCTGATGTAATCCCACCTACGGAAGACTATTAGATTATTTGGATTTTCGAGTTATTGTAATTTTTTAAAATATTAATCTATGGAAATGAATTGTTAACAAAAAGATACAAAACGCCAAAAATGACATGGAAAAAGCCATAACGTCAAAATATTAACTATGTGACACAAAAAGAATTAACTCAAAGAGAAGAAATATCAGAAAAAACAATAAAACGCCAAATAATTAATAAATCTACAAAACGCCAAAATTATCTTGCACGCAAAAAATAAAGAAGCATGTCAAACGCGAAAATCGTGAAAGGAGAAGAATACTAAAAAGACAAAAAAAAACCCTCGGACCCTGATCATGCCCCCACGCCACGTGTTCGGCCAGGATGCCTTCTCACCGTTCTCACACTTTTTGCCGTTTTCTCCTAATCCCATTTCTATATATATATATATATATATATATATATATATATATATATATATATATATATATAGGCTAGGAGTTGGCTAGAAAGTCCAAATTTCCTAAAAAGTGTAAAAAGTCATAAAACACCATAATGTCAACCATAAAACACACCAAAAACCCACAAATAACATAATGAAGATTACTAAAATATCATGTATGTGGGTTTTGTGTTGTGTTTTAGATGTTAAGGCTCTGATTATGGAATGACAAATATTATTGTGTTTTATGTTGTTTAGCATTTTGTGTTTTATATTCATAGTTCTATGATGGTGTGTTTGAAGTTTTTATGGACTATTAGAGTTTGAATATGGTGTTTTAGTAATCTTCATTCTATTATTTATGAGTTTTAGGTGTGTTTTAAGCCTGAAATTATTGTGTTTTATGACTTTTTACACTTTTTAGGAAAAACACACTTTCCGTAGGATCCCCACTATATATATATATATATATTTATAAGTTTCCATTTTTAACTTCTAAAAATTACCATAAGTATTTAGGAAAATACTTAGGAGTTTAACAATTAGACATTTCACCAAAAAGTTTGTCTAATCATGTTTAAGATCAATAATTGTGATTAACCATTTTAATCACACTTTAATCCTCATTTAATCGAGATAAGAATTTTAGAAAATTTTGTCATAGTTTCCCCTAAACTATGGAGTTTTCCCACGTTTTAAAAATGTATTTAAACCACAATTCAATTTCCCAAATCATCATTAATTCATCAAGTTTCACAAAACTCATTTTGCAAGCAATAATCATACAAACATATCTTCTATTTTTTCATGAGCTCTTCACGTATAAATTTTCAAGACTTTTAAAGTAATAATTTCTTTATCACAGTTTTTATATGTCTTTTTTCTTATAAAATCAAGTTTACTAGTCTTTAAACCCAATTTTCAAGTCTCACCATATGTTATACTTTTCAAGGACAATCATCAAGATTATATATATTCAAAGCTCATGAACTTGAAGATGATGATCTTACATGATTTAAACATATACTTGTTTAAACCACATTTTTAAGTTCATTATATAAGATCATTACCCATGTAAAATACTACACTAAATAAATAACAAGAACATCATATAAATCATATTTTTTACTTATATATTCTTGTTTACTTTAGGGTTTTAGATGATTTCTTTTATGTTGTTCAAGATGAAGTTTACTTGTACTTTTATAAATAGCAAGATATGATAACTAAAAAATAGTTTAGAATCCTTACTACTAGCACAAAGGCTAGGAATGATCCAAGATGAAAAAGATGAAGAACAAGAAGATTGACGCTCCAAATGATGAGAAATAAGCTCCTACAATGCTTCCATGTTTGCAACACTTCTAGCTAGGCCTTCATAATATGGAATTGTGAGGCTTATTTTGTGAAGTTTATGAGATGAAAATGGTGATATTAGGGGGGTTTGGGGCTGCCGTAAATGGAGAAGGAAGGAGGGTTTTTGATTTGCTTGAAAGATGTAAAAATGATGGAAGGTGATAAGTGATATGGAGTTGTTGATGGTTATGATTTATAATATCTTTTCCAAGCCAAAAACAAGATAACATGGCCATACATTTTCAATCTTTGAAATCACAAGGAGTGGGTGTGGGACCCTCTCAAAACTGTATACATATGGGGGGTAAAATGTAGAATTATTACGTAACATGTGCAAATTTGTTAGATATTTAGGTGATTAAACTAAGTATATTATTTAGGGGTGGTCTTGCATCATTAGGAAATAATTAAAGGTTTAAGATGCTATTTGGTATTAACTAGTTCACTAGACTAGTATAAGTTGTATTTTGATAGCATAAACGGCTTCCGTTTAGTTGTCGGTTCAATAATGGCCATTTTAATCCATACCGACAAATAATTCCGAAAGTTGAAATTCCGCAACAGTGAGATGTATGAATGGATTTCGGATCCCAAATGAAGCTTAACTTGTTCTCTAGATTGATGTATGAGGCTATCGGATATTAACTATTTCATCGGTTCGACAATCGGACGCCTTCCGGCCAAGTTGTGCACTGTTTGTCGCAATAAAGGAAATGATGTCTTTATGTGTTTTTTATATCCTCATAATGTTTTAAGGTGCTTGTCATTATTCTGTTATAATTCTGGAGTCCCGAAATGCTGAATTAGTGTTGCGGACGGATTAAAATTGTTATTTTGTGATTCGAGTGTTATACCGGAAAGTTATGTATTATTGCAAGTGAGGTTTCCACACTAGTGTTTTCATGTATATATGTACTCAATTATGTCATTCGTATGTCGTTTTTCATAATTCTGTTTCGTTTCAGCAACTTTTCTGGCATGAATAGTGTAACCGTGAATAGTGCGCCCAACACTTTCTACCAACACTTTTAGGACATAGTTTGTTTTGTTTCGTGACGTGACGAAAACCAATATGTGTTATAGTATGTTTAACTTGTCCTATCAATGTTATATAACGTACGACTTAGTCACGTAATTAAATTATGTTAACTGCATGAGATTATGTAATAAAAATAGCGATTAGATTGTACAAAATTACCAATTATTTTACCGTTTGTCACATTACGTGACGTAGACGTGGTGCTAAAGTGGCGCAATGTAGCCTTATTCCATGTATCCTTACATTACAAACTTATTGAAATCTAAATCATTCACACCAAAAAAAAATGAGTATACCACCATTAAAATTGACAAAACAAAATATTAAAAATAAAACCAGTATTTAAGAAATAGGTGTCCGATCAATTTGCAAATCGCTTCTCCCCTGCGATCCTTTGGGACAGTATAGTAACTCCCATGTATCTGCAATAAATGAATACCAGATAATCATAACGCGTTATTGTTAGTTAATTAACACACAATACATGATTTCATGATCAATATATTATTAGAGGTAACCAATTTTTCAGACAAAAGTTTCCGATTCAAAAAATTTGGTCATAAATTTCAACCATTTTCCTACGCCAAAAATTCCGACATGATAAAGGTTGGAAATTCATCGGGTTTTTATCTTGTTTTTTATTAATAAAAATGGATTTGGTTGGAAATTGGTAGGAAGTATTTTTGTCGAAAATTGGTTGGAAATGGAAGTATGTTTTGTGAGAGATTTTAGTATTTTTGTCGAAAATTGGTTAATAAATGTTTTGCTGGAAAATTGGTCGGAAAATATTTCCCACTAGTTTTTTCAAATGAAATAAGTGTTGATGGAAATTCGTCGGAAAGAGCCTTGTTCTCTATGTTTTGAATATCAAAATAAAGATACCTTCCAAGCATCAACAAGCTAGCTTGAGGATTAGTTCCCGGAGAGTTAAGTAAAGTTGACCCGTCAACAACACGAAGAGAATCGACACCAAGAACCTTATACTCATCATCAACAACCTTCCCGATATGACACCCGCCATGATAATGCCATATAGTTCTTACAGTGTCCTTGCAATGTTGCTCTAAGGAGGTACTTGTGTTACCATGTGCATTCATGTTATAGGGTATTTTCATGTTAAGATCAAGAATATCCTGGGTTGTCATGTTGGCGAGCTTGTAGTTTGAGAATGCTTCTGAATTAACTGTTTTTAGGATGGTTTTGATCCCCTTAACGCATTTCTGCAAGTCTTCAGGATCGCTAAAGTAGTTAAATGTTACTGATGGGTTGTCAGATGCATTACGATTTACAATCGTTAGGTTACCCTTAGATAAAGGGCCATTAGTCTTTTCATATATGAAACCGCCCTCCTGCAAGAAATTAAAAACAAAATAAAAGAGGTCAGATCTTTAATTAAGGCCAAATAATTTTAAAAAAAAAACAAACACAAAAAAAGAGGTCAGATCTTTAATTAAGGCCAAATGATATCAAAATGCAAGAAATTTCAGCCTTTACCATTTTATGCAACTATGTGGTTATTATTAGCTTCAATGTATTCATCTTTAAAGTTCTAATCGTTTTTATATCAATTTAGTAGATTGGTCCAGACATTATTGTATAAAGCGGGTACAACATAAAACATGTATACACATAAACTGAAAAAAAAAATCACTTTGTTCACTACTACATCCGGATCTCATAACTAGAGACCGTTTTCTTGCAAAACATTTGAAAATCAGAAAAAAAAATATTAAAAAAATAAATAAATGTCGACCATAAATCAGTCACATAGAGAAAAAGACTATATAACAAAATTAAATGTCAGTCCCAGTCCCAGACAAATCATAAATTTGTGAAACAAAAGGAGTTTAAACCGTCACAAAATAGATTAACCACAAACATTTTGCACAACAATTTCGGTCCTAAATTTGTCGCAACCAACAAAGTTATGAGCGAATTACAGTCCAAATGAGCGGTTGGTATAAATGAAATTTTATTTCAGGTTTAAGTGATGTGCTCTTTAATCTTATAAATCATACCTCAGGTGTATAACCCTGATAGTCCGAAAGATTCACGAAGATAACGTTAAAGCCACCAATTGCTTCAATATAGCTACCGAATGGAGTAATACCCGCAACTTGGACTAAAGATCGCTCAACGCCGATAGGAGAAGGAATGAAGAGTACATTTAGTGGGTTATCTGCCATATCTTGACCAACAAAGGGTTGTTCAAGAACAATTTTTATGTTAAGGGCATCAAGTTGGTCTTTTGGACCTATGCCACTCAACATTAAAAGTTGTGGGCTTCCAAGAGCTCCAGCAGACAGTATGATTTCATTATTCTTTTCACGTTTCAAATATGCAACATGCTTTTTCCCAAGCGTATCTTTGAACACTACTCCATAAGCCCTTGGCTTTGAGCTTCCTATGCAAGATTGAAATGTAAGAAATGAGTAAATAATTATTATGTCACTATATTACAAATATATATTTGTAGACATTTGTGTAAATCTGTATCAAGTTGTCGACATTTATACATAAACAAAGGGATTTTTTTTTTTTTTTTTTGAACGGCCAACAAACTCAATCCCGAGCACTCTCGGGGCACCCACTGGACAAACGGAGTACTCCGAGAGTAACCCGAGTCCACCACCAATTCCGGGGAAAACCCGGTAACCCACCCGCCCGTAGGCACGACAGTGAAATTACCAGTAAAACCCGTTTGGCTCCAGGATCCAACCCAGGTTTCCCTAGGTCTTCTATCATTGCCCAATAGTGCCTCACTCTGCACCAAGTGGGAGTCGAACCTGCATCTCTCAAGAGAAATGCAAGCCCTCCACCACTTGATCTAGAGATCATTGGCATAAACAAAGGGATATGTACAGGGGCGTAGCATTTAAGGGGCCGGGAGGGGCGTCCGACCCCCCGAACTTTTCGCTCAGTAGTGTTGTACATGTAGTTTTCGTATAGAAATTTTTGGGTATATACGTTTTCGACCCCCGACGAAAACTTCAAGCTTCGCCACTGGAAATGTATTATATTTTTCATGACTAATTAACAGGCGAATGCCAATTAGGACAAACCATAACCAAAGTAGACTTGTTTCTGTAGTAAACAACAACTACGGGGAATTGGGGATAGGGACAGACATGGACTTTTTCTCTAGTAAACAACAATTACGGGGAATTGGGGATAGGGACTGACATGGACTTTTTCTAAATTTTCACATAAATCATGAATGATGTAATGATTATCAATATGACCCCAAATATTTAACATTCTTTAGAGATGCTTATTTTCGTCGTCTTATCTATTATATGTTTATAATTATAATTTCCCAATTGTGCAAATTAATTAAATTGCACATATGTAGTTTATGTTGTAGTGTTATCATGACATCTAAATAACGTACCTTTATGCTTAAACAAGACTTTGTGAACCGTTGCGTGTAGAAAAAGAGACAACCCTTCTGGATTTGCATATTGTAGCAAATCAGCAGCCGTATGTCGGGTACCATTTTTATCAAAAATAGCCCCACCCACTTTAGTACCAACTAGATGATCATAAGTAAACCCATTGTCCGGTGTGACCCCAGCTTCCACAAGACCAGCTCCAACTGCCGATTGCCAATTTTGCACATCCTGGTCAAATACCATAACTTTTTCGGTCCACTCGTAGGAATCTTGGATCAAATCTTCATCCGTTAATCTGGCCTCTTTGTTGAACTGTTTTTCACCGCGAGAGTAAAAACCTGCGTTGATTGATGTTCCACCACCCAACACACGAGCTCGTCCATTCGCAACACCTTCAACTACAAACTGTTGAACGGGTGATTCTGGTGATGTGTCAAGGAAGTAGAGACCGAAATTTTCGGCCTTGGTAATGTTGGCATCGTTGTAAGGTGAGCCACCACGTTCAAGTAATAAAACCGAGTAGTTGGCGGATAGGGTGGTGGCTATGGGGATACCGGTGGTGCCTCCTCCGATAACGATGTAGTCAAAGAAAGAAACCCTAGGAGCTTTTGTTGCTTCATGCATGAAGGTATAGTTTGGAGCTATAAAAATATAATAGGTACAAAACTAAGTTATTAAGAGTTTCGGGAACCAGATAATGTCATATATATTCTGAAAATAATATATACGTATGCATACATTATAGAAACTTAATTATAACAAAATATGTAAATGTTTTATCTTTTGTGGAGAATTACAATGTTAACAAATTAAATATGGAGTCTTAACTGGTAAACAAATCCAATAAATTAGAATTTGAAATAAAAAAAGGATAAAAAAAATTGAAACATGATCCAACAACCCGTCCGGTCCGCACATCCGACTAGCAACCAACTGTCAAATGAAAGCGGTATAAATAGCATCAGCCAGACCAGTTATGTGGCCGGCTGCTCTGTTCCGATTCTGAGAATGTTGGTTATATCATAAAGACGACTTATTAGAAATTAAGACAAAACATGCATACCTAATTCAGCGACACCAAAATTAAGTAAAAAAAGAATGGTAACGAGAGTGGTAATCATTCTCCATGAACTGTAAACCATTATGTTACGTTGAGGACAACACATCTATCAATACGTTTATCAAGAACTTAAGATTGTTAAAGTGTCTTGATGCTTTTTGCTTATGTATGATTTGAAAAGGAGATGAATTGCAAGCTATTTATATGACATTGGGTAGATGATTAAAACAAGAGTAGGTATGCCATAACACTAAAGAAAGAATTTATGTAGGAAAGAAAGAATTTATGTAGGAAAGAAAGAATTTATTGCTAAGACAAAAACAAGAGTAGGTATGCCATAACACTAAAGAAAGAATTTATGTAGGAAAGAAAGAATATATTGCTAAGTTCAGAATGTATTCAACAAATTATATTATATATTTCTAAAGAGTAAATTACGTTTTTGGCCCCTGTGGTTATATCAGTTTTACTATTTTGGCCCAAAATAAGAATTTTTAACAGATCTGCCCCATGGTCCCTATATCTAACCATTTTGGCCCCTGAGACTAACCAAACCCTAACTCTGGTTAATTAATTGGTCACATGGGTAGCACATGATGGGTAAAATTGTAATTTCCCTCCCCTTTTATGAATAAAACCCAGATCTTCATCATCATCTTCAACCATCATCATCCCAGATCTTCATCTTCAATTAAATCCCAGATCTTCATCTTCAATAATTATCATACATTAAGAACACACACTCTCTCTCATGTTTCTCTCTGCTCTCTCTCTCCTACCACCACCACCACACCACCACTTCAGCCACACCTCTGCCACACCTCAGCCACCACCACATCAGTTCAGTTCCAAATCTTCATGAACTTGAACAAATAAAAAAAAAAACCCAAATTCAAGAATCATCATCTGCATCTTGAACAAAATAAAAAAAAACCCAAAAGTTTCAGATCAATTTTAGATCTTCATGAACATCATGAACTTGAACAAATAAAAAAAAACAATAATTAAATCAACAATTCAGTTCCAAATCTTCATGAACTTGAACAAATAAAAAAAAACCCAAATTCAAGAACAAGAACCCATTATCTGCACATCATCATCTTCAATCTTCATGAACTTGAACAAATAAAAAAAACCCCAAATTCAAGAACAAGAACTCATCATCTGCACATCATCATCTTCAACCCCTGATCTTCAAGAACAACCATCATATTCAAGAACACTTCAATTCCAGAATCAAACATTAACAGATCAGTGTTTGTGTTCGAATGAAACCCACCAAATCCGATTCGAATCAAACATAAACAGACCTGGGTGATTCAGATTCGTTAAACCACCACCATAGACCCCCAAATCCGATTCGAATCAAACAAACAAAAACCCACACATCAACTCCGCTATAAATCAGATTATTCGTTTCAAATCCTTGATTGTTGGTTATGACCAAATCGATGGCCTGGAACATCAAAAGTAGATTTAGGATTACTTTTTTCAAAGAATTACGTGGTTCTGTGGTTATGACCGAATCGATGGCCGACAACATCAATAGAAACGGTTACAGAGAAGTCGGAGAGAGATGTTGTGATGGTGGTTCTGTGGTGGTGCTGTGGAGGCGGCGGTTCGGTGGTGATGTTGTGATGGTGGTTCAGTGATGGTGCTGTGGAGGCGGCGGTTCGGTGGTAGTGTTGTCCGTGGCGGTGGTGTGGTGTGGTGCCCCCTTCTTCTCTGACGCCTTTGGGGGCTAGGGTTTTGACATAGTGAAGAGGGATGGATAAATAGATGAAATTGATGTTGTGTTCTTGAAGATAAGGTTTGTGTGATTTGCAGATGATATAATAGAAATTAGTTTTAAAATAGGAGGAGAAATTACCATTATACCCTTCATGTGTACTAATAATTAACCAAGGTAATGGATGGAGTTAGTCTCAGGGGCCAAAATGGTTAGATATAGGGACCATGGGGGCAGATCTGTTAGAAATTCTTATTTTGGGCCAAAATAGTAAAACTGATATAACCACAGGGGCCAAAAACGTAATTTACTCATTTCTAAATTAATACCTTGTCATAATTTTTTTCTTATTTTTTTGCTTGACATTACCATATACAACCACTAGGTTATAACCCTGTGTATTATACGGGTTTAATAAATATAACTTTATATATTATGGGGTAACTTTGTAGAATGGTAACCAAGTTTTAAAAGTGTTCCAATTAGGTCACTCAAGTTTCAAAAGCGTTCTAATCAGATCAGTCAACATTCATTTTTTATTAAAATTAAAGGTTTTTTCATCCATTTCATAGGTAACAGTGGTGATGTGGATTTTTGTTTCTTTTTCCCTTTTATTTGATGCTAACGTCAATGACGTGAATTGTAACTTTTTTTTTTCATTTTTAATGCAATTAAAGTGTTTTTATTTTTAATAAGTATAATTTCATATATTAAAATAAGCCGACCTGTCGGTTATTAGATAGTAAATAAAGATAAAAATTATAAACTTTTATATAAACAATTAAAACTATCTTTATCTTTATAAATAATAATAACGTTAATATATAGTTTTAATTTTATTAATTAATATATGGTTATTAGTTGTCCTTATTCTTATCATCAAAATCTTTTAATTTTATTACTTATCTTTATCTTTATCATCAAAATATCTTCTACAAATTTTAATTGAGACCACCTCATAAAGCGACATGTGTCCCCAAAATTGTTTCTTTTATTATATAGTGTAGATTGATCACCCTTTAAACGTAGAGTTGTTTTAATGAATTACGTATCTATAAATAGTGTTTATTAATTAGAACACCTCGGATTAAATAATACAAGTTAAATTTTTTAACTTAATAATTTTAGGAAACTAATTTTGTATATCTATCTCCTATATTAAAAATACAACTTAGCCACATATTATGTTTTTAGGCCACCACTTTGATGATGTAGACATGCTCTTAAGCCAGAGAATAGTTGTTTGAGCGGCAATTTGTTTCCTCCAATTCTCCTTTGAGCGGCAATTATTTTCTCCTCTACTCGCCCCCTCTCTTCAATCAAACCAATCATCCCAAAATTATGAGATCCTTTCCTTTTTTTTTCTCACCGCGTTTCTTTTCAGCTGCACCATTCACAAACCCGAATGTTATCTATCTCTGATTCATATTTGGCGATTCTCATCTATCCCCGTTTCTTTGACTATACCAGGCGAGGATATTAGAATCATTGCAATACCACACAAAGTTAATCATTTGTCTAGGGTTTTAGTGTTTATTTTCAAGGTCATTTTCTGGTTCGGACATTAGCCTGAAAAAAAGAGGACAAAGATTGAAGACGGATTTCACCGATTTCGATTTGAAGCTGACTCTAACACTTCGATCTCTCATCCTAATTCGTATTGTGGATATTCATCATAAAATCTATAACAACCCTAAAATAAACCGACACCCTGAAAATAATTAGAATGCCCCAATATGTCATAAAATACACCCCGTATACGAAAACGGGCCCTGAATACCTTTATTTTTATTAAAAATAAATAAAAAACAAGAAAACAGTGTCGCTCACGGGCCGCGTAGACCCCTTAGGGATCTTACCTGGGGCGCGACAACTCAACCACCAGGCCGCACCCGGTGTTGCCACGTGGCACAACGCGTGTGAAGGCTAGATCGATGACTGGGCCAGGCTAGGGCCTACCCAGCCTACTACACGGGTCACGTAGCCCTTGGCTACAACTTATGCGGGGCGCGACGAAGTCCAAATGCAGCCCTATAAATAGAGGCCATCAGCTTTCACTTCTGATCGTTCAATCTCTTTCTCTCTCACGAATTTCTATAAAGTCAAAGTGCTTTTCGGTCATAGTACCCCCCCTAATTAACGAAGTTCTGCCCCGTTGTAAGTATCATAACCCCGATTACGTATTAGATACGCTGCCCGATCGATCCAGGGTTCCGTAACGGCTGTCAAGGTTCTGCCCGACTTAGTCGTTGGAATGCCATCTCGGGGAGGGTATTACTAATGTAAATATTGGGTTATTATACTAACGCGTGCGCATTTGTGTATTTAATAGATAATCACCAGGAAATCCGTAAAGAAAATCTAAGACAGCAATGTGAGTAATCTCCTTTTTGTAAACTGTTTTTACAAAATCTCATATAATTAACATTATATTAAACAGTGATTGAGTATTTGTATTCTACAATTATTGTCGGTATGTTGGGGTTTTGTATACAAAATTTGTTACTACCTTGCGAGGAGTAACATGACCACAAGTCGGGTTGACAGTACCGTGGGTGGTAATTGAAGTAGATGTAAACAAATGTAATTGCGCGACCGCCCTCAATACTGTACAATGGTTTTACTTAACTTGATTAAATTGAGATTCACTCACCAGTATTTCCCACTGACAAAATGTTTTTAAACGCGTTTCAGGTAACAAAATGTGAAAGCCAAATAGAAGCCAGCTGGATAGCACTGAAGGCTTGGAAAAGTGGCTATAAAGTTACCAAAAATAAAGAGATGTTTTATTTAAATAAAATACGGTTTATCCCTATAAAAATGTGTGTACTTAAAACTTGGGATTATTCCCACGTGATTTAATATTGTGAAAGTGTGGTATTTTACTCTGATAAAATATTTCCTAACAACGATCCTGATGTAATTTCCCCTGCCAAAATGATAAACACCTGGATACCACCGAAACTGGCCGCGGCCCCCGTTCCCGGGTTGGTAGGGGACGGGGGTTGCGACAGAAGGTGGTATCAGAGCTAAGCTAGTGATTCAGCCACAGAAGTGTTCTGCTGACACCAAGATATTATTCAGATTGTTAGGAAATTAATTACGGAAATACGTGCATATCTGTATTTTATTGTTGTGTGTTATTTGACTATTTGTTAGTTTACAGTATGAGCGATCAAGGACCCTCCGACGCCTATCGTCAGTTGTCCGGCTCACCTAGAAGCGAAGGCACCTCTTCACAGCCTGCCCTCTCAGGGTATTCAGCTGACAATGAAGATGGGATATTCGTGTTTAAGGCTCAGTCTGAAGAGCCATTCCCTCCTAAAAAGAGAGGATGGTTCAGTAGGGGAGCACATGAGCGTAGGAAGAAATGAAAAAGTTACAATAGCAGCGAGTTCTAGCAGCCGCTAAAAGAGAAACAGATGCCCACACCCAAGACATGCTCAATAGGAGTTTAGCAAACTTCTATATCTTAGCAACCACAGCTGCCAACCCAAACCTGGAGCAATTCATAGCCCCTCAACCATTACCCTTGTTTCGCACACAGCCAATGGAAATAGAAAACAACCCAGAAAATCCAATCCAAATGCATGATTTTAACCCAGAAGAGATACCTAGGATACCAGCACCCAATCCCTTAGACCCAGACTACGACCCGTGGTTCGATGATCATAGGGATTATGTACAACGCTACCACCAAACAGACGAACCCATGCCAAACCTAGCAGCCTACCCAGGTCTGGACCCTTTAGATCCCTACTATGATAATGATGAATACATTAGGGAAATCCTAGAGAATCCATATCCCCAGGAAGAACCCATGCCACAGTACCCAGATCCAGTACCAGCACCTGCACCCCCAATGAGTGCAGAGAATGTGCAAGAACTCCGAACTTTCGGAGAGGAGATTTTAGAAAGTAGCGAGAGGATGAGGCAAGTTGGAGAACGACTCGTCTAGAAGTACGACGAGCGTAATATGGAGTTCTGGATGAACCCATATCAGTGATGGTGATAGTAATAATATATATATATATATATATATATATATATATATTATAGTATAGACCACCTCGTGGTTAGTGACGCATATTAGTATTGTAATTTTAAATTCCAGTTCTAGCTTGTATTGGATGCATAATATATAAGAAAGAGTAAGTCGCAATGTTCGACGTTTTTTATCAATATGCGTGTTATGTGATTGTTTGCATTAAATATTATTTTGTGATATTAATAAGTGGCAAATGTTTAAAATTCAGATGGACAACGAGGTGAACCAGGAAAACCAGAATAACGATTACCAGAGTAACAATAACGACAACCCGAACAATGATAATAATGGAAACCCAGTGGATAACAGTGTCATCCAACACGTAGTGGCATAAGGGATATTAGATGCAATGCCATATATTATCAAAACGGTTAAGGAAGCAGATAATAAAAGTAAACGTGATAGTAAACGACCCACTGAACCTGAACACAGCGTAAACAATAGACCCATACTTCAAGTGCCCATTCCCAAAAGAAGAAGAACCATGTCTTATGGTTGTTCTTATAAGGAATTCTGGTCTTGTAAACCAATGGAATTCTCGAGCAATGAAGGGGCCGTTGCAGCTCTACGCTGGATAGAAAAGACTGAGGCAGTCTTAAAAATAAGCAAGTGTGCGGAAGACGATAAGATAATGTTTGCTTCCAATCTGTTTAAGAATTCAGCATTAGAATGGTGGAACACTATCCTCCAGTCTAGAGGAAGTGATAGGGTTTACAATATGGAATGGGAGGAATTTAAAAATATGGTGGAAAGGAAATTCTGCCATCCCAATGAAAAAGAACAGATAGCAAATAAGTTCCTAAGCCTTAGGATGACTGGAGTGGATAGTAAGGGTTATACTACTTTATTCTTCGAATATGCTAGAATAGTGCCAACCCTTGCATCACCTGAACCAGTATTAATCTCCCGTTATATCTGGGGATTAATCAGTGAGATTAGACATGGAGTCAAGACAGCTCGACCTTAAACCATAGAAGAAGATGTAGAACTAGCAAACACCTTGACTGATGAATTAGTTCGTACACGAGAAGAGGATCCGAGAAGGAACCTAGCCCAGAGGCTTACCCAAGAATTTCGTTATGGAAATTCCAACCGTGGGAAGAATGTAGGTTATACCTCTACACCGTACTGCAAAGGTTGCAAGAAGAAGCATTCAGGAAAATGCTCCACTTACTGCAATTTCTGGAAGATACCAGGACACAAGGAAGAAGATTGCAGGAAGAAACCTAATAATGGAATGTGCTTCAACTGTGGAGAAAAAGGTCACCTCAAGCCGAACTATCCAAAACTAGCTCCAGCCACGAACACCAAGAATACTAAAAATGCTAGAGCATTTGTTCTAACTGCAGAAGAAGCAAAGATGATTCCAGATGTGATCGCCGGTACGTTTTTAGTTAATGATGTTTTTGCTAAAGTATTATTTGACTCTGGTGCAAACCAAAGTTTTATTAATACTTCATTTTGCAAATTTCTCAATCGACCATTAACTAAACTCCCACCAGAATGTCTAGTAGAGACAGCAAATGGAGAAACCATTAAGATTTCTGAAATCTTGTAGGGAGCAAGAATAGAATTTCTAAATCAAAAATTTATTGCAAACCTTTACCCAATGAATCTGGCAGGATTTGATGTTGTATTAGGAATAGATTGGTTAATAGCCAATAAAGCCAGTATTTTATGTGATCAAAAGTCAATCCATGTAAATTCACCAAATGGTGAAAAGATCACAATTAAAGGAGATAAGCGGTCTAGATCCACAAAATTTATCTCTGTGATGAAAACAGGAGGTTATATAAGAAAAGGATCCTTAGTGTATTTGATTTCCATAATCACTAACACTAAAGGAAAAGAACTAAAAGAGATTCCAGTAGTATCTGTTAAGATCTGAGGCTCTCATAATTGTGTTTGTTTGTATGATTTGAACATAAAATGAATATGAAACAATGTATAGTGCAGCGGAAATGAATACAAACTTGATGAACACAATTAAGGAAGAAAATAGTTTAGATAAACAAATGCTTTTCATCAGTCAAAAGATTACAAAGTAATTTAAAAGATTACAAGCATGCTTACAAACAAAGCTCCCCCTCAGCTTGATACCCCATGGTTGGTTTGCACAAGATGAAAGGATTGAATTGAGGAGAAGGACTCTCTCAAAACGAATCAAATGTAACAGTACAGAGTACTGTTCCATTTATAGACAATTCAATCCACTGATGCATCTCAGCTGACGTCACCATGAAAGCGACGTCTAACAACCTAACAACCCGTTATCTACTGACCTTATACAAACACTGCTAAACTCAACAACTGACAATACATAAGACAGATGATATACTGAACTACTGCTCTCTCTATTCATCAGTGCTTTCCTCAACGTTGATCAGTCCTTGACTGGGCAGTGCTTTGTCATCAGCAGTTTATACCAGCAGTGCTTAGTCTTCAGCAGTCTTCTAGGCTTCATCAGTAGTTATGTAGAGCAGCAGTTGTATCCGGGCAGTGGATATAAGACCATCAGCTGTTGTAATCACTTTCAAGGGAGAAGACTTAGTGTAAACAGCTGCTTATTGTGAATCCACTGTTGTGATCCGGTTTTGGCTTTACATTATCTGTTCCTCTGGTAGGGTTCAATCCCAACAATCTCCCCCTGGAACAGATAATGCCAAAACCCTTCATTATTCTGGATCTTTATTCCTCATCAGAAGTTCCCTTGCTTTTCTTTTAAATTCTTCTTCAAATTCTTTGGAACTTGTGTCATCCTCATCCCTGCACAGTGAAAGTTCAAGGAGATCCTGCAAATCTTCAACACTAAGGCCTAGTGCTTCTTTCCTTGATATGTACTTCACTTCGCCATTGGATCTGACCAGGGTCAATACGTGGGTCTTTTGATCAGACATCCACTTTAGTACTTTTAAACCCAATGGGTTTCTTGGGAGAGATTTATTTGAAGATGAGCTTTGAGATATTGGCCTTGAGAAAACTTGCAGACTTTCAGACATTCTTTTGAAGGCCATTTCAATAACATTGTTAGCTGCAGCTATGTCTTCTGCAGTTTCTTTCTCTATCTGCTCCTGTCTCTTTTGTTGATCTGGCTCAATGTCTGAAATTTCTGAAGAAGATGGTGATGCAGGTTTAGTTAACACCTTCTTAAAAAGGTTTTGAAGTTTTTTCCGAGTTCTCTTCTTTTCGACCCATTTTCATGATGGTTTCTTTGAAGTACTCAACTTCCTTTTCATTTACCTCTTCACTGGTCAGCGGTTCTCCTTCTTCTTGGTTTGTCACAAAAGTAGACCGGAACAGTGTTTTGAGGTTTCCTATTTTCTGTTTAAGCTTCATCATTTGTTCATGCTTCTTTGAAGTGCCTGAAACAGTTATCTTCCTTTTCTTCAGCCTTTCATAGGCTTCATCAGTTTGCTGCTTTGACCATTTTGATATGGCATTTGAAGTGTCCACTTTTGCATCCACCAGCTCCTGTTTCTTTCTTTTGTACTCAGGTGTTTGGTCATTGATGAACTTTTTGTATTTACTCCAATTAGGAGCATTTTTCTTCTTTTTAGGATCATTCTTGAGTCTATCAATCCTATCAGCTTCATGCTTTAAAAGTAATATTGGCCATTCTTCAAATTGGTTTACTTCAGTAGGATAAAATTTTTCTTGCATTATGTAAGCAAGAAGTGTAAGGTCCGCTTTTCCATAAATAATAAATTACTTACAAGAGTAATTTAAAATCATTAAAAATACCAACTTTGATACATAGTAAAATTTTCTACAAAAATTGGGCATGACCCGTTCGTAAAACGAACGTGCCCCCTGTTTTTAACATAATCATTCAAATAACATTCTACGAACCCGTTGACATAAAACTACCAAAAGCAAAGACGACAAGTTTTACAAATGTGCAACTACTAACAAAGTTGGACAAAATAACAAGTCATGGACCAAAAGGATGAGAATAATCTAGCGGAAGCGTTTGGTATAACATGACATGGACACGTGCTCGCTCCAATTCTCCAATTCGCCTAAAGTGAGGATTTACCTACATTCAATAACAAGACTTCAAAAGTTAGCCGTAATACTCATTTAACTCGATGTAACAATATATTAGCTTCATTCGTTTATTTTCTTTCATTATTCTTACGCATTCGATTTACCCAATTAAATGGGTAATGGCATATACCCTCATGATGAGGTTCAAGCTTATCACTTACAACCCGGTAACATCGGGTTAATCGCTTTCAACATAATTCTTTCTTTCCATCTGTATAACGGATTAAATTTCAAGCATTCGTCATAGCATTCATGACCACCCATTCAAAACGGGTGGTAGCTTATCTTTACTCGACTTGTCCAACTAGAACCGGTCGACTTGTATGACTTAACATAACCTTCATTAGCATAACCAAATCCGCAAGGGATTTGCTATTTCGCATTCATTACAACATAACTTCTAAAACCTTTTTCGACATAAACTCTTACATCTAACCAATCTTTATCTATAAAGGAATTTGCACGAATTGTATTATCAATTAATATCGTTCAATATCATTCGTAAATCTACTAGTAGAGTAAATAAAGTTCAAAAGAACTTACCTTGATTTTTCGTCACTTTATCTTGGGTATAACTCAAGCTTTCCTTTACTCTCGTTCCTAAACATTGTAACATCACTTTTAGCCTTCACATAAATTTCATTCCATATATTCATTCATATGGTTATCTTGGCACCAATTAAACATAAACATATTCATTTTTATTCTATTATCCAATTTCAACAAATGCCCAAGTTTAAACCCAAATAATTCAGCCTAGACATTTCATCGAACACGTTGTGTGCGTACCATCTACCAAGCATAGTGTACAAGAAATTTATGCACAACCATTCCAATTCTTAGCAAGATCATTACATTCAACATTTTCACACAATTTCCACTCTAATTCAGATTTATATAACATTAATCTACAACATTTATCTTCACATATCAAAACTACAACTAATTAAACACATATATCATCAACATTTCCATGGCATTGTTACCTACAAGTGGGTTTACATAAAAACATCAAGATAATCCGAAATCCAAGCATAATTCAAGTTTCGTGAGATGATTCTAACTCATTACCATCCTAATTTCGCATATATACACGGATTAATCAAAAACCCATTTCATCAATGTTCATCATTTCACAAATTGTGACTTACTTGATGTAGGAAATGCTTAGGGGATCATCATTCTTAATCCATGCATTCCACTAGCCTTCAATCTCCTCTTTAATTTGAAGGATTTAGTATGTTAGGGTTTTTAAGGGGGAAGACTCTCTCCTGGCCTCTCTCACGATCGCACACACATACATACCCATACTTGGCATTTTTTTTTTTTTTTTGATAAATATTTCAATTACACACTTTTCACTTAACCCCCTCATCTATTAGAACAAGACACTTCTTCATAATTACATACTAACTTAATAAACTTCCATGCCTAGTTATAATATTTTAGATTTGTCAAATACTATAAACTTTAATAATGGTAAGATTTTATATTTACCATTTCTTTTCACTAGGGTATTGCACTTAAACATTTTAACATGTCGTACGGAATTTGGGGTGTTACAAGAAGTTTTCTTCTCATCTCTTTTCTTTGTTCTGCCTTTTCTTTGCTCAGCTCTTGTGCAAAATCTTTTATTAGATTGACTTTAGTGAGCAGAAATTCCAATCTTTCAGCAATGGCTTCATCACCTTGACCTTTACACTCAACTTTTGCTATTATCTTAGCCTGTCTTGTTTTGAGCTGAAGATACTCATCCATATCCTCTGGAATCATGAAGCCAACGAGTGAGGGAAATCTTCTGTTTGAAGGATCATCATTAGTGTAGAACTGCCTCATCTCATTTTTTTATGGCTTCAAGTTCCAATGGATATTTTGCAGCAGTGGGATCATGTTTGTCCTCATCTGGTTGAGTAAGTTTTCTTTTTCTGGTGTAGAGCTTTGCTGGTTGTGATGTGAGACTGGTGGAAACAGTGGAAGATGACTGACTAACAGCTGTTGAAACAACTGGTGTTTCAACTGCTGTTGTCATTACAACTGCTGATATGTCAGCAGATGTCTTCTACTTTTGAGCAGGGGATGGAGGTGGTGATTTTGTTTTTGGTGATGTTGATGGAGAATCATCATCAGGAATGAAAACCCTTCTCCTTTTTATTGTAGGAGAGGCTGATGATGTCTTGGATGGATCAGTGGTTTGAGAGTGAGTGGCAGTGGTTTGTGATTGTGATTGACTAACAGTGGTTGAAACAACTGGTGTTCCAACTACTGTTGTCATTACAGCAGATGTTGTAACATCTGTTGTCTTCTGTTTTATAACAGGAGGTAATGATGATGATGTGAGGGCAGTGGTTTTGGTGGTGTGTGATGGAGTGGTGTGTGTTGAAGAAATGGCAGCTGTTTGACTAACAGGTTTTGAGACCTGCTTTTCCTTTTCTTTTTCTTTTTCGGGCTCAATATAAAGGCCATGTTCAATTCCCATCTTATTCATTTTTCTCAACAGCTTGATATTCTCCCCCTTTTTGGCATTATCTGAAGGGGGGTTATCAAGAAATGATATGGAAGAAGGAACTTTGCCAGAGGCACTTTGAATGCTAGCCTTATAGCCTTGATATCTGCTTGAGTGTCTTTAAACCTTGATTCCACCATGTTGGTCAGCATTTGTACATGAATAGTATGCTTTTGATCAGCCATATGTTGCTGTTTTTCAAGCATGGGTTTAAAAATATTCCAAAGCTCATTTTCAGCAAATGCATGTTGTGCAAGTGCTTGAGCAGGAACAGCAGTGGCTTGTGCTTTTTGAGCTTTTAAAATCTCTCGCACCATATCTTTAATTTCAGCAACTGAATCTTCAAGTTTTTCAACTCTTTCCGTCAATTTCTGATATTTTGAATCATCACCTACATTAGTAGGATCATCTGAATCCCCACCAGTAGTGGTTGTATCAATGTGTGTCTTAGGAACTGAGTCCCAAAAATCACCCATTGATGCCCCTTGTTCTTGGTACTGGGGACTTCTTTCTTCAGCACTTGATAATCCTTTGATGTTACTAGTGGTCAAAATAGGCTCACTAGTGGTTATCGATGGTGCTATAGAAGAAATTGCCTTCAAGGGAGTCTTACTAATGAAACAACTGTCCAACTGAAGATCTGTTGATCCATCAGTTGTAGTTGCTGCTCCACTTGAACTACTGACAAGAGTTACTTGTAACTCCTGTAGTGTAACCTCCTCAACTGTTGCTGGGATAGCAGAGGTATAAGCATCAGACCCAGTCACTTGTGGGGGTATACTCTCAGTGATAGGTGATAGAGAGGAACTGGTTTGTGTCTGTGCAATATCAACTGCATGCAACAGGGGTATTATTGATTGTGGTAATATGATGGGTGAGGGCATGGGAGTTGAAAGAGACATGTCCTTGGGATCAGGACTGTGGAAGATAGAGCCAAGTGGATCCAGAGCTTCATAATTTGGTGTCCCTGTGATTACAACCTGATCCTTTTGTGAGGATGCAGGAGGAGTTTGAGGCAATGGTTGAGATCTTTCTTCCAACTGCTGTGAGGAAGTAGCAGCAGTGGTTTGTGGTGACTTTTGTGTTGTCACAGGCAGTTGCTCTGGGATCTCATCTTCCAGAGTTGCCTTTTTCTTGGGTTTGGTGGGCTTTTTGTAAGATTTTCTTTTGGTCTTTTTGGTAATGTCAGGTGTGGGTTTCAAAGCAGTGGTAGTGCTGCTCTGATCACCTGGAGCAGTGGGCTAAGCAGCAGATGTCTGAGGAGCAGTGGTAACTGCTGAAATCTGCTCAGACACCTCTGCTTTTGTTTTTATTGGTGCCATCATTCTTGAAAATGTTTCTTTTGTTAAACCTTTTATTTGAAAATGGACACCTTGTTTAGGCAAATTTTCATCCTCTTTTTCAAATTTTTGTTTAAAGTAATAGCTCAGAAATCTTGGAAAAAGAAGAAATGATTTGCTGTCAACATTCTTTACCATGTCATTGAAGATCTCTTGGGAGTAGTTGTAATCTTTATTGTTTAAAATAGCAAAGCCCAGGCATTGAATCTTCAATGGTATTTCGTTAAATGTTGTTGTTTTATTTGAAACACAACTTAAAAGTGTGTGGAACAAAAATCTGGGTGCAGATGGAAAATAACCTTTTTGTAAGGTATCTACCTTTGATTGTTCTGCATATCCCCTTTTTACGAAATCAGCTTTTAACTCGTTTTTGTCAAAAGAAGTTTTACCATTCTGATCATCGAGTTTGAAGACTTCTGAGATTGTTTTTGGAGTGATTTTAATCACTTTACCCTGTATCGAGGAGTTGAGGGCAATGACTTTATCGTCTTGTTTTTCAAGAGTCGCCTTTTTCCAGAACTCTCTCTGGGTTTGTAGATAAATGGGAGCATCTGCTGTCAACAAAGTTTTGTACTTTGATGCAGATAATGTATCAATGATGGAGTCGAAATTGTGGTTATCGGTAGGTTTTGTGAGCAAACCCAGATAATTATGTGGAGATTTGTAAGGTATCTCGATGGATTCTTCGACCGTTTGAGCGACCTCTTTTGAAGATGATGTTGATTTTGATTTTGTCATTTTTGCAGAGAAGAACGAAGAATGATTTTGGGAAGAAAGGTTGGGAACTGCTTTGAGAAGAGAATTTTGGAATTCAATTCGACAGTGTAAAACCCTGTTTGGGGTTTTGATCAGGGTTTTATTTAGGGGAAAAAATGATCGCTGATGTGGCAGCGGTTATTATGATCTGAAGGCTAAAAACTGACCACGTGTCAAACACTGATGGAATGGATGGAGGGTGGAGTACAGTTGTTTTAAGAGCCACTAATGAATCAAGCATCAGTGGTTACAATGGTAATAATGTGGACAGTGGATGATTTTTACTATCAGTGGATAGGACACTGATTGTGAACATCAGTGCTTGTCAAGATAATGAAGGATCAGTGGTTAACTTTCAGCAGTGGACAGTATTTAGAGATCAGACGTTGGAACAAAACAGTGGTTAGGGTAGATGGTACAGATTTGAAGGACAAGTATTTCAGCAACTGTTTTGAGAATTTACATTCAAGGTTTTTGCCACATGTCAATTTTGAAGGACAGTGGTTTAGTACCCCAGATGATGAGAACTTTTTGCTAAGGCAACTCATTTTCGTTAAATATCCAGTTAAAACATGAGTGCCCCAGTAATTTAAACAATGTTTAGCAATCAACCTTTGATAAATGTTTAAGAACAAACCTGAGTATGACATGAACTTGACATATGTACCATTTCCTTTTGACCCATTTATTAGGACAATAATACCAACAAAAATAGGTACTATATCCTGACAGGTAACAGAAACTATTGCCAACAAAAACAAGCAAAAGTTCAAAATATATTATTCTTAAAAAATGAACAATATATCCTGGTTATTCGAGAAAATCCTTTGAAAAAAATGGTTAAAGGATTTTCTAATAAAAGCATCAAAAGGAATTTGGTGTATTTAAAAAAAACATAATCATATCATTCTCAAGTTTATGAAAATGGTCAGTGGTATGACATCAGTGGTAGGAATTTTAAATACATTTTGACCACTGTTTGGCACCATTTTCTTGTCAGTTGATTACTAACATGAGGACACATGGACCAGTCCTTTTGTAGGCTCAATCACTGAGAATACTACTGTCACCTGAACTTTCTTAAACCAATGAGTACAAACAGTTGCTTAAAGACCATTATTACCCCAAGCTTTGACTCTTAAGTGTTTTACATTTATACTCTTTTCTTTTGACTTCAAAAGTTTTGAGGTAAACACACTTTCGAGTTTTTGTGAATTTTAGTCCAAAATCATTTTGCAGTAATGTTTTGAGAGAATTGGTCATGTTTGCACAAGTTATTCAGCCAATCTCACACTACACATGATACGGACTATGTTGACCCCTGTTTTTCTTAATGTATTTAGACAAAGTTGATTTGTTCCTTCTGAGGATCTCAACCTGTTTTCAACACATAAGATCAAATGGCTAAAGTTTTAATTTCCCTCTTTTTGTGTTAGCAAAATATCAATGTTTTTATGAACATAGGTTTTGTTAATCTGAGGTTCATACTTTAGTATTTAATGAAAACATCACAATTCACATATCAACAATTTGAAATCAATTTAGAAAATAAGAATTAATCTCATAGTTTAACAGATATTGTTTTCAGATCTAGAAACCATGAGTGTCTTGTGCATGAAATCACTTGTTGAGTAAAATTTGTGTGTCATATGACATCTTGGTTGATTTACAGAGTTTTTGACTAACCATTTTGATCATGGTTTACTCGTTACTCTGTTTTTCAACTGAATACAACCAACCTTAGTATCAATGAATTTTGAGCCGAACTGTTATGTCAAATTGATTGTTAGATCAAATTTTGACTGTCCAAGCTCTGATACCAATTGTTAAGATCTGAGGCTCTCATAATTGTGTTTGTTTGTATGATTTGAACATAAAATGAATATGAAACAATGTATAGTGCAGCGGAAATGAATACAAACTTGATGAACACAATTAAGGAAGAAAATAGTTTAGATAAACAAATGCTTTTCATCAGTCAAAAGATTACAAAGTAATTTAAAAGATTACAAGCATGCTTACAAACAAAGCTCCCCCTCAGCTTGATACCCCATGGTTGGTTTGCACAAGATGAAAGGATTGAATTGAGGAGAAGGACTCTCTCAAAACGAATCAAATGTAACAGTACAGAGTACTATTCCATTTATAGACAATTCAATCCACTGATGCATCTCAGCTGACATCACCATGAAAGCGACGTCTAACAACCTAACAACCCTTTATCTACTTACCTTATACAAACACTGCTAAACTTAACAACTGACAATACATAAGACAGATGATATGCTGAACTACTGCTCTCTCTATTCATCAGTGCTTTCCTCAAGGTTGATCAGTCCTTGACTGGGCAGTGCTTTGTCATTAGCAGTTTATACCAGCAGTGCTTAGTCTTCAGCAGTCTTCTAGGCTTCATCAGTAGTTATGTAGAGCCGCAGTTGTATCCGGGCAGTGGATATAAGACCATCAGCTGTTGTAATCACTTTCAAGGGAGAAGACTTAGTGTAAACAGTTGCTTATTGTGAATCCACTGTTGTGATCCGGTTTTGGCTTTACATTATCTGTTCCTTTGGTAGGGTTCAATCCCAACAGTATCCCAGTTTTCAGATGTATTTCCAGAAGAGTTACAAGGACTACCTCCAGACAGGGAAGTTGAATTCAGAATCCACCTGCTACCAGGAACAGCACCAATTGCCAAAGCACCTTACCGTTTGGCACCAGCAGAAATGCAGGAACTGAAGAAACAGCTAGATGAATTGTTGGAAAAAGGATTCATACAACCAAGTTCATCGTCATGGGGAGCGCCGATCTTATTCGTCAAAAAGAAGGACGGATCAATGCGTTTGTGCATTGACTACCGTGAATTGAACAAGGTCACGATTAAGAATCGGTATCCATTACCAAGAATTGATGATCTGTTCGACCAGTTACAATGAGCACAATTTTTCTCTAAAATCGATTTACGGTCAGGATATCATCAATTGAAGGTACAGGAAGAGGACATTCCTAAGACCGCTTTTAGGACAAGGTATGGCCATTATGAATTTACTGTCATGCCATTTGGTCTAACCAATGCCCCAGCTGCATTTATGGACATGATGAACCGAATATGTAAGCCATATTTGGATAAATTTATAATTGTCTTTATAGATGATATTCTTATTTATTCTAAGAGCAAAGAGGAACACGCAGTGCATCTGCACGCACTTCTAAGTTTATTGAGAAAGGAAAGGCTTTATGCTAAGTTTTCGAAGTGTGAATTTTGGTTAGAACAGGTACAGTTTCTTGGACATTTACTCAATCATGAAGGAATTCATGTAGATCCCACCAAGATCGAGGCAATTACCAAATGGAAAACCCCTGAGTCACCAACCGAGGTTAGAAGTTTCTTAGGATTGGCCGGTTATTATAGAAGATTTATTCGAGATTTTTCTAGAATAGTCATTCCCTTAACTAAGTTAACCTGTAAATCTGTTAAGTTTGAATGGGGACCAAAACAAGAAGAAGCTTTTAGAATTCTTAAGCAAAGATTAACCCATGCTCCCATACTAGCATTACCAGAGGAAACTGAAGACTTTGTAGTCTATTGTGACGCTTCTAAGTTAGGTTATGGATGTGTGTTAATGCAACATCAAAAGGTGATAGCTTACACCTCT
This sequence comes from Helianthus tuberosus, assembly GCA_030545235.1. Lineage (NCBI taxonomy): Eukaryota > Viridiplantae > Streptophyta > Magnoliopsida > Asterales > Asteraceae > Helianthus > Helianthus tuberosus. The sequence goes on from CM060424.1 coordinate 198,027,013, forward strand.
AGACAACTTAAGAATCATGAAGAAAATTATTCAACCCATGATCTAGAATTAGGAGCCATAATTTTTGCCCTTAAAATTTGGAGACATTACCTTTACGGTAGTAAGTTTACCATTTTCACCGGCCATAAAAGTTTAAGGTATGTCTTCGGACAAAAGGAATTAAATATGAGACAAAGATGCTGGATGGAGATACTTAGTGATTATGATTGTAATATCCAGTACCATGCAGGAAAGGCAAACGTAGTAGCTGATGCTTTAAGTCAAAAGTATCACGAAAAACCAAAAAGAGTACGTTCTCTTAAATTAAATCTACAAATAGATTTAAATGAACAGATTAGGAAAGCACAAGAATCAGTAATCAAGGATGATACTGAAAAATTGAAAGGAATGATTAAGGAACTAGAACAAGGAACAGATGGTGGAGATTCCATAAGAAAAGAATGTGGATACCTAAGTTAGGAAACCTACGCCACCGTATATTAGAAGAAGCCCATAATTCTAAGTATACGATGCATCCTTGAAGTGATAAAATGTATCAGGATTTAAGAAAGAATTTCTGGTGGATAGGGATGAAAAAGGATATAGCAGCATATGTTGCAAAGTGTTTAACCTGTTCACAAGTCAAAGCTGAACATCAGAAACCTTCAGGTTTGTTGCAACATTTAGAAATGCCAGTTTGGAAATGGGAATTGATAACAATAGATTTTGTTACTAAATTACCCAAAACAAGAAAAGGTAATGATACAATCTGGGTGATTGTAGACAGGCTAACCAAGTCAGCTCATTTCCTACCCATGAAGGAAACTTTCAGTATGGAACAATTAACTAAATTATATGTAAATGAAATAGTCTCATTACATGGAATTCCTTTATCAATTGTTTCTGACAGAGATAGTCGTTTTACCTCTCATTTTTGGACAAGTTTCCAAAAAGCAATGGAAACCAAGTTGAATCTAAGCACCGCTTATCATCCTCAAACGGTCGGACAAAGCGAAAGGACAATTCAGACACTAGAGGACATGCTTAGAGCTTGTGTAATCGATTTCGGAGGTAATTGGGATGATCACTTACCATTGATAGAATTTTCTTATAATAACAGTTATCACACAAGTATCAATGCTGCACCATTCGAAGCACTTTATGGACGAAAGTGCCGAACGCCAGTCTGTTGGGCAGAAATTAGAGAAAAGCAACTATCCGGACCTGAGTTAGTGCAAGAAACAACAGACAAGATCATTCAACTTAAGGAACGATTGAAAGCAGCACGTGATCGACAAAAGAGTTATGCAGATAACAGACGAAAGCCATTGGAATTTCAGGTAGGAGATAAAGTGTTATTGAAAGTCTCCCCTTGGAAAAGAGTGGTAAGATTCATCAAAAGAGGAAAGCTAAGCCTCAGGCATGTTGGACCTTTTGAGATTATTAGAAGAATAGGACCTGTAGCTTATCAGCTACAACTGTCAGAGGAAATGGCAGGAATACATGATGTACTTTATGTATGCAATCTCAAGAAATGCTTAGTTGATGAATCACTCGTAGTACCTCTTAAGGATATAGAGGTAAATGAACAACTAAAATTTATAGAAAGACCTCTACAGATTGAAGACAGAAAAGTCAAGAACCTCAAGCACAAGAGATTAGTTCTAGTCAAAGTGAAATGGGACTCCAAAAAAGGACCAGAGTACACATGGGAGCTTGAATCAGAAATGCAAAAGAAATACCCGCACTTATTCCAGTAGATCTCGAGGACGAGCTCTAAAACAAGGTGGGAGGATATAACAACCCTAAAATAAACTGACACCCTGAAAATAATTAGAATGCCCCAATATGTCATAAAATACACCCCGTATACAAAAACGGGCCTTGAATACCTTTATTTTTATTAAAATTAAATAAAAAACAAGAAAACAGTGTCGCTCGCGGGCTGTGTAGACCCCTTAGGGATCTTACGCGGGGCGCGACAACTCAACCACCAGGCCGCACCCGGTGCTGCCACGTGGCACAACGCGTGTGAAGGCTAGATCAATGACTGGTCCAGGCTAGGGCCTACCCAACCTACTATGCGGGCCGCGTAGCCCTTGGTTACAACTTACGCGGGGTGCGAGAAGTCCAAATGCAGCCCTATAAATAGAGGCCATCAGTTTTCACTTCTGATCGTTCAATCTCTTTCTCTCTCACGAATTTCTATATAGTCAAAGTGCTTTTCGGGCATAATAGCCCCCCTAATTAACGAAGTTCTGCCCCGTTGTAAGTATCATAACCCCGGTTACGTATTAGATACGCTGCCCAATCGATCCAGGGTTCCGTAACGGCTGTCGAGGTTCTGCCCGACGTAGTCCTTGGAATGCCGTCTCGGGGAGGGTATTACTAATGTAAATATTGGGTTATTATTCTAACGCGTGTGCATTTGTGTATTTAATAGATAATCACCAGGAAATCCCTAAAGAAAATCTAAGACAGTAATGTGAGTAATCTCCTTTTTGTAAACTGTTTTTACAAAACCTCGTATAATTAACATTATATTAAACAGTGATTGAGTATTTGTATTCTACAATTATCGTCGGTATGTTGGGGTTTTGTATACAAAATTTGTTACTACCTTGCGAGGAGTAACATGACCGCAAGTCGGGTTGACAGTACCGTGGGTGGTAATTAAAGTAGATGGAAACAAATGTAATTGCGCGACGGCCCTCAATACTGTACAATGGTTTTACTTAACTTGATTAAACTGGGATTCACTCACCAGTATTTCCCACTGACAAAATGTTTTTAAACGCGTTTCAGGTAACAAAATGTGAAAGCCAAATAGAAGCCAGCTGGACAGCACTGAAGACTTGGAAAAGTGGCTATAAAGTTACCAAAAATAAAGAGATGTTTTATTTGAATAAAATAGGGTTTATCCCTATAAAAATGTGTGTACTTAAAACTTGGGATTATTCCCACGTGTTTAATATTGTGAAAGTGTGGTATTTTACTCTGATAAAATATTTCCTAACTACGATCCTGATTTAATTTCCGCTGCCAAAATGATAAACACCTGGATACCACCGAAACTGGCCGCGGCCGCCCATTCCCGGGTTGGTATGGGACGGGGGTTGCGACATAATCCGATCTACAATGACTTCGACCAGAAGCCTAGAACTCATCGGCATTTCTCTATATCCGGGTTAGTTTTTGTTGAAATTACATTCGTTTCTTTTCTATTCTTTTTTTTCAATTTACCTTTTTGTTTTGTTTAATATCTGATTTTTTTGCTTTTGCCTCAAGTTGATGCAATTTTTTTAGGTGATTGTTAATCTACGCATAATTTATGTGGAATGCTTTAGTTTTTTCATGTAGCTATTGTTATTTGCTTTTATTTTTGTCGAAAGTGTTGAATTTGGTGGGTAGCTTGTTGTTTCGTTTAGTTGATTGTTGGATATGGGGTTTAGGGTTATCTTTTCTGTCACATCCCAAAAACGTCGCAGCAGAATATTTAAACGTAGTGGAGACGGAAGTTGGTGCCCATTTATATCTTGTCGATCGATGCATTCTTTTGTTGGACATTTTGACATATTTTAAAACATAACTATTAAACATTACATTTTTAAAAGTCACGTCACAGCCACATAAGTTAAGTTGTTTTGATCCTCGCGGATCTTATTACAAACGTCCCAGATAATTTAAAAGTTGTCCAACTAATTAACTATAACAACATGCATCACCATCCACAAGATACGCCATGATTTCCCGAAGCCGATTTCAAGTACCTGTAGAACACGTTAAAATCAAGTGTCAACACAAAGGAAGGTGAGTTTACTTATTCGTTTACTAACAAATTTTATTTCAAGGAAAAACTTTCTGATTAGGTGTTTATTTGAAAACATCTATATAGTTTTAGAAAGTCCATTTTACTCCTTTGATAAAATCCATGGGCCTGCCATCGGGTCATTACTCCGACAATTGTAATACTGCCCAGGTTTTGTATATTAAATTATAGCGTCTATTTTCAGACTCGTATGTTAGCTAGACGATACGAACTATATATTAACCATGCAAGAATAATCAAAGCTAGACATTAAACAGAATTTAAATTCGTCGTTTGACATTGACTCGGGGCGACCAGTCACGATGGGGTTGTCAACCCGATAGATCTACCAACAATTCATCGCGTGCAATAATTAAATGATTAAACGACATCATGGGCGCGGGGTTCTTTCTTGAAGAACAATATGATGTCTGCCTCACGTACAATATATATATCCTACTAATATGACAATTTAATATACGATGTGTACGAATCCCCTGAATCTCCGTCATTCGAGACCCAGGCCGGCATTCGTACTCCAACGGTACGATCCTGTATCACTTAAGAAAAACCATACATCCAATATTTATTCATCAAAAACGTTTTACTATGAAACGTATAACTCATCAAATTTCATATATTTTCAGCGAAAAATATATATTTTATAGTAAAAGGTATGTTTTATTTCGAAAACATTATTAAACTCTTTTAACAACGTGTTCCACCCCCCCCCCCCCCCCCAAATTTATATGCAAAACAGTGAAAAGAGGTGCTTAGTGACACTCACCTTTGGGTGCGTATTTTAATACCGCAATCCCAGAAATTGATTATATACGTCATAATATGGGAACATTTCTAAATCAAAATAACATTTAATCACAAAAATCCTAAGTTTCTCAGTTTCTTAGAATTATCATATAACTTTGAGATTTTCTCGAAAGGTTGTCATTTTTTATTATGTTGGCACGTCAAAATACATATATGAGTCCATATATATATATTTATTTATTTATTGTGATTTTGCGTTTTGAACAATTTTATTGGTGACCATTATTGTGTAATTCCCTTAACTCTCCCGTTCATACGTGATATACCTATGATTTGTACGTCATAATATTTATACACAAACGTTCATATAATTTAACACTGAAACACATGAAATCTTGTTAATTTATTTATTTTGTCATTTTCAAAGAAAATACACAAGAAATATCCTATATATATCAAATTTCATGCTCGACTAACAAGTTACACATTTAACGTGCTTTTATCGTTTTTACCGCACAAATCGTACATGCATGCATGCATAATCTAAATTTCCTATTATTAGATTAACACTTAACATATGATCTTATTTACATACTCAAATCACTTAATACATTTTGTCACATAAGATTCACTCAAAATTTCACCCATACTCATGTTCATTGAAAAATGCGTATTTTAGCGATTCGGTAACGTTTTCGGGCGTCGGAAGTCATGTATGACCAACCAAACACCAAATAAGCTTGAAATTAGTTAAGATACTTATTTTTAAACTAAAATTAATAGTTTATTTACTGATCTAAATCAGTTTTATGAAAATCATTCGAAAAGCCGATTTTTGACCGTTTTAACGCATAGTTTTGCGTTAAACGTTACCGTAACCATCCCAACTCGAAACGACTTGATATTTTAACACAATATATGTTATTTACTGATTAAAATAGTGATTATATTCAGATTAGTGCAGTTTTTATTTAAGTCACATAACTCATGCGATTTCACATATTTTATAACTTTTAACGCACCAAGTACAACTTACAAAGCTAGCACACATTATGACAAAGTTACATATCATTAAACACTTCAAAATAACTTTATTTTAAGGTCTATAATCTGATCTAAAACTATTTTTATCATAACATCATTTATCCATCATTTTAGGTACATACACCCACATGCATGACTATGTACAAGCACATAATGCACATATATCATATCATTATCATCATGTATGGACTAAATGCATCTAGACATGCCTTTAACTTATGTTCATATCTTCAAAATTAATATCATCTTCATATGATCATCATCATCTAGTCATTCAACATAATTGCAAGACACATTCCTTCACATTTATGATCTAACAACAATTTTAAGTGCATGCATATACTTATATATATAGTGTGTGTGTGAGGTTCATTGGGGAACACTAAAAAAGTGGAGAACCGGGGAACACTCTTAAAAATTTAACTTAACATGTTCAAAATTAATTTTTTAAACATCTTTTTCGGCGCTTCTCCTTATATATACTTGTAGAAGCATTTTTAATAAAAAAAATCAAAAACTAAAAATATTAAAAAAAACAATTAAAAAAAGGCTAAAAAAAATTTTTTTAGAAAAATATTTTTTTACTCGACTAGATTCTCCTCCTTTTTATAAAGAAAAGCGCTGAAAAAAATTTAAAAAAAAATATTTTTAACATGTTAAGTTAATTCTATAAGATATAACTGTTTTTTAAACATTTTTTTATATTTTTAGTTTTTGATTTTTTATCATAAATGTTTCTACTTGTATTTATAAGAAAAAGCGCCGAAAAAAAATTAGAAAAATATTTTTTTTAACATGTTAAGTATAATTTTTAAAAGTGTTCCCCTGTTCCCCACTTTTTTAGTGTTCCCCAATGAACTCTCCCCTATATATATATATATACGGCCCACACATATATATACACATCCATGTGCTTCCAAATTTATACTTTTCATATATTCATTTCAATCATCAAACAACTTTTTAGAACATTCCAAGATCACACATGCATTTCACTTTACAAGAATCATGACAATCAAGAATCAATTAAAAGTCAAAACTTGAACTCATATACGTATACAGACATACATACGGCCACATATATACACATACAAGTTCATCCATTTTATTTTTCTTAAAAAAAACCATTTGTTTTAATTTCAAGTTTATGATTAGATTCAAGAACAAGAGAAACTTCTTACTAACTTTATTATCAATATGGATCAAGAACAACATTTAAAGAAATGTTTTATACATTCAAGTTTTCAAAGTGGGTTTTTGAGAAAAAATGGTGATATGGGACTTGTTCTTGCTTGGATCAATCTTGAAATCACCTCCAAACCTTCTTATGAGCTTCAATTCACCATGGAATGGACATGATTCTCCAAGATTTGGATTTGAAAATGAAAGTGATAGTGTAATAGGGGTGTTCGGCCGAGCTTGGCATGAGGAAGAGAGAGAGTGAAAATTTGAAATGTTTATGTTAGGTTATGGAAGCTCCTACAAGCTTAATCATCAAGTGCAATTTCCTAGGTGAACAAGTGGCCTATTTGTGTACATAAAGATAATGTGGGCAGCCCCACATGCCGCCACATCCACCCCCTCTCACATAATATGTATATACATACACCTTTATATGTAAATTCAGGGGCGGACCCAAGCCCACCCCAAGGTGGGCGGGCGCACCCCCGGGGGGAAAAAATTAGGGCTAAATTCCTTCGAAAATCCCGTCCGCACCCCTTGGAATTTTTCGTCCGCACCCTTTGGAATTTTCGACCGCACCCTTTGAAATTTTTTGTCCGCACCCCTTAGGTAAAAAGTGTTATCAATTTGTATTTTAAATTTTTTTTAGTAAACTCTTATTTTTTTTAAAAATATACTACCTAAATTATATAACTTTTAATACCTAACCAACTAAACCCAAATACCCATACTTTTACCCACTTATAATTCCTAACTAGCTAGCCCACTAAGTCTTAGCCCATTAACCAAACCCAACAATATTTCAAACTATAATAAAATAATTAAAGCCCAAAACCTTAAGAAATTCTATCCCGCTCTCTCTCTCTCTCTCTCTCTCTTGCGTCCCTGCACTGCCGACGAACAACATCACCCAGCGACAACAGTCCAGCAGCCGGCGACCACCGTAATCAGCCACCATACCACCGTCGTTCGACACCAAATCTAACCGGAATCCGAACACGGGTAAGTTTCTTTGTTATTTTGATGATTTTGGTTGATATTATAGGAGAAAAAAGGGTAATAAAGTTGTTAAATAGGTTTGAAATTTTGTGTGTTTTGACGTTGTTTATGGTTGTTTAGATGATTTTTAGGGTGATTATGTTGTTTATATATTTTTAGGGTGATTACAACTTACGTTATGATTTCTAGGGCTTGAATAGTTGAAAATTAAAATTGAAACATTATGTTATGGAGCGATAAACTTATGTTATATAGAGAAAGAATTGCTTAAGAAATTAGCTTTAGATGATGTTTTGGATAGATTTCAAAAAATGAAAACCCCTAGGGCGTCGACGTTTTAATTATATTTATAACAAGGTTTGACATGTTTTTTATGATTATATAAATTTAGTTTGATGTTCGTTTGTTTTACATGACCCGACCCGACCCGAACCGATTTTTTTACTTATATACCTAGGGGCCTAAAATTTTTAAAAATGTTCCGCACCCCCATGGAAAAATTCCTGGGTCCGCCACTGTGTAAATTTAGATTAAAATGGGTATTTTACTGGATACCGGGTATTTTATCTAGCGTTTTAAGCTCGTTTTAGTGCGTTTTAAATTATTTTTATCCTTCTATAAAAGTAATCATTCAAAATTATTACTGAAATAATCACCACTTGCCTTGACTGGTTGCGTTGTCGGTATTTGGTAGAATGCGCGCTGTGCTGCGCGGTATACGTTAAAAATCGCAAAAATATGAATTTAAGCGTTTTTTATTTACTTTTGACATTCTATAAGAATAAACTTATCAAATTATTGCTAAAATGATTTTCAGTTGTCTTGACGGGCTGCGTTGACAGTATTTTGTCGGTATACGTGCTGCATCGCGCGGTACGCGCTTAAATTCGAAAAATAGGGTTTCTTAGCATTTTAATTTATTTTTCCTCATGAATAGGATTAAAATTATTATTTTAATCATAACAGACTATTTTTAGGATTTTGACATTGTCCGGGTGGTCACCGATGTTCGTTTCGCATTTTAACCGTTACGCGATTAGTGTCTATCTTACCGTTGCCAACATAATTCTTATCAAAGTTTAATTTTATCAATACACTAAATTTCACATATAAACACCATAATTAGTCAAATATAGTCATGTTACCTATTCACAATGCGTGTTAAAATTGTACGGTACGGCCTGAAGAGCCGGGTGCCACATTTTCCTTATTATTCGGGTCTTTTTTTTGGGATAGGGTCCTGATGTGAATTATTTGTGGTACAGGTTTATTTTGGTTATTGATTTGTTTATTTGCAATTTGCAGGTTTCTTTGTTGATGTTGTAGCTTCGTTTGTTCGCAATGGTCTCTTAGGGATGACGCTCACGGGGGTGAGGAGTTCTTAGGGGCCGGTGATTTTGGTAACGGTAAGTTTTACGGTTTGTTCAACTTTGAATTCATAAGCCTCATTTGTCGTTTTTAATACCGTATAGAATTTTTTAGGTATATAGGTTTTCGACCCCCGGTTTTATAAAAAATTACTTATATAGAATTTTTAGGTTCGGTGACTTATGAACCCCCGGTAGAAATTTTCAAGCTTCGTCACTGTCCACAAACAACTCAACTTGGGTTGTATTATATCTCAAAAATAAAGGAAACTTATCTAGAAATGCAACGTGTCTAACTGGTTGAAGTTGCATATTAGTATTACTTTCTTATAAAATTAGAATATTAGTTTGATAATTTAGGTTTCTAATCATATTTATACGTTACTATATAAAATATTAAAATGGACAAAAGAAATAAGTATGAATGGATCACCTAACCTGGCCTGACCCCTGTTTCGACCCATATTAAAAATAATTTGTTAAGGATCGTTATATATAAATAACGTAAGTGGATATAGTCTAAATGTCTTGGTCAAAATGTCACAATTTAATACAAGGTCTAAGTACGTTTAATAAGTAGGTATTGTATATTACTATAATCAAAATGAATGAAATAAGAAAAGACCAAATGAATACCTTCCTGGATCACAGACACGTGTCTCTAATTCAAAATGATGAGGACCGGTACTAATGTGAAATGTTGAATTTAAAAGGGCTAATCCAAAAAGTATAGCTCCTTTTGTTGGATATATATTGAACAATTTAAGAGGTCATTTAATATCGAGCATATATTAACTCACTAGTCTAAGTTCCCGTGTGTTACACGGGTGGCTAATAAGAAAAATAACTACTTTAAGATTGTTGATGTAAATATTTTAATTATATATACGTTGAAATATTAACGGAAATCATAGAGTACACCAAATAATTGAAATACATGAACATAATAAAAAATCACAACTCATTGAAGATCTCTTTATAAACAACATTAGTTGTTTTATTTGTAGGTTTGTCGTCGTTGTCAAGTATATTAGTAGCTTGACTCCATCTCATGTTTTTAACCCTTGGTAAAGCTACATACAATTGACCATGTATGAAAACAGGTTGCCTCAAGTACAAACCAACTTTACACGGATTACTCAAAGTGAATTATATTATTTAACATTGTTGAAATAAACTTTGAAATGAAATTGTACATATAGGAGTTTATGTTTCTCCCTCTTTTAGCTCAAATGTCCATGAAGCCAAACACAACACAAAAAAATACAGGTTTTGGGTCGACTAACACACCTCGTTTAATTGAATAGGTCAACGCGGACATGCTAAAAGACTCGGGTAACATCAATTGTGTTGTAAAAGAATTGCTATCGACCTCACTGAAAATCACTTGATCGTCATTGATTAAAGGAAATATGCTTAAAATTAGTTAATACAACGTACAAACAAAACAAAGATAACTATAAAACTGATTCTCAGTAGCACAGAAACAAAAAATGCCACCTATGTTCTACATGTCTTCCCATCTCCCTATAATGGTCTTTCTTTCACTAAAATAAAAATATAACACACGTTAAATGTTTACCTCATTTACACATAATGTTCTCAAAATTTATATTCACAAACTTTATATGTTCTTTACCTAAAAATTTGCACCCTTATTGGCATATGGGTTGTTGCCACTGTCTCGATTATGCAGTCATGCTTGACCCGTCTCAATTTTCAGCCGGTGCGCTTCGGCTCTTAAAATAACAATTGAGCAATTTACCAGCAAAACAACAGCAGTTAGAGATGCAACTGTACCTCTATCTAGGCTCTGAAAAAAAAAACATATTAGATTAGAATTAGATACCTATGTTTGACTTTAACTTTGGCTTTCAAAATATTTTTTGACTATACCTGTGTCATGATAAGAACTTTGCATGTATGACCAGTGAGCTCGACCATTTTAACTATTGATGGATTCTTCCATAGAGTCATCTGGTTCTAAGTGAACCAATGAGATGACTGATCCATAGAGTCATCTGGTTCTAACTATTGACAAACAGTTTAACATAAAAAACTTCAAAGTCATCCATATGTTCACCGGTTCCAATAAAAAAGAGTAAACTTTTTGTTGTTGCGACTCTGGATATAAGATTCGATGCTACATACCCATAGTTTCAATGTATAAGTTTCATCTATTACAAAAATCATCCCTAATATTGTCTAGTACAATTCATGTGTGTTGTGTAATAATATAATGCTAGTATCTAGGGGCCGCAGTTCCCCACAATCCCACCAGAGAGAGAAACATAGACACCAACCTAGCATGAAACAGGTTTATCGTTGCTAAATGGGTTTGGGTAATAAACGCATAAACATGACTATCCATCTAGTTATTCAAGTCGAGGACAGCGTGGCACATCCAGGTTAGGGTCGGGACGAAAACAATTAATGTGGTGAATACTAACTTGTATAAATGACCAAAGTAATTATTTAGTTCTAAAAGGCATGCAGAGCTACCTACACTCCATCAGGGCCAACTTCTTTAGCTTCACACGTAAGTGAATCTGGATCGTTCATAACTAACATAAATGCCTGAAACCAATTAGCAGAAGTATGAGATGTATAGTAATTATATTAAGTACATATATTTTCTTCAGAAATGACATAATTTATGTAATCGCATTTGGCACATTAATATTTATTAAAAAAACCATAGTCACAGGAAACGCTAAAAGACCCTTGTATCGCGTACCAGATTCGCTGTACTGAATCGGGGTACAGAGTCGTCCCAATCGCCTCCGGTATGCGTACCGAATCGCTAATTTGGACCGTTCCCGATTGTGTACCATAATAGCGTTCCAAACGGTGAATACACGTTTTTAATTAATAGGAAACACGTTTCCGTTTGTGGTGTACCGGCGTTCCGGCGTTCCAAAAGTCAGATTCCGGTACAGGCGTACAGCCAGGTCCTGAATGGTTTTTCCCTCCATTAACTTTTTCCCGCTTTTTATAGGTAACTGAAGAGTTTTTTTCCCACCAATAACTTTTTCCCATAACTATAAATACATGTTGTAACAATCAATCTAGCACACAGAAAATAGTTTTTGATTATGTTCTTGAAAATTTAATGAAAGATCTATTTTATACTTTTTATATATATGATATGTGTACCAAACTACGGTGGTACGCCATAGGATACACCGTACCATGTACCGACTTAGCGTTCCCAAATGAACCTACCCCCCAACGTACCGATTTTTAGAAAGGCCCGAATTGCGTACCCGTTTTCGTACCGCAAACCGGAGCGTACCACGTTCCATGTGACTATGAAAAAAACTATGAATTTTGAATAAAAGGAGGGCCAAGTTGCCAACCAAACATCACCTAGCCCATACCAAAGGCCTGTAATATCACTAATTGACTCGAATAATGATTGACTCATTAACCAACCCACCCATTTGGCTACTTCTACTGTATTGTATGACAAATGAAGCATGCACAACATTAATATAATGTTGAAAATCAACACATAAATATGTAAATAATCAGAAATATTCGACATTCTAAATCAACTCTCATGTTTGAGAAACAAAGTTAATGGGTTTTATTTCTTCCTCAAAAATAAATTCAGTGAGAGTGAGTATGAGTGTGAGTGAGATCTAAGCACAAATAAACTATCAAATTTTAAGGAATATCCAATCACACGATCCATGAAAATAATTGAAATAATGATGTTTAATATACAACATAATAGATAAAAAGTAAAAGTTAATGCTAACATTAGAAAGTTCAAAACCGAACTGAAAACCAAATATGTAATTCAGTTCGGTTTAAACGAATTCGGATCGATTCAGCTTAACCATTTGAAACTGAATAATGAAAGTAGTTCAAAATCAGTTCACAAAGTTGAAATTTTGTGTCTGAATAGATTAATAATGTGATGTTCATCGTTTTGATTTTCAGTTTATTCGGTTTGAAAATGTATTCAATCCAAGCCAAAAAACCTAACTGAATCGAGTTCAGAAAGTTATAAACGTAAAAAAAACCGTATCAAATTCAGCTTCAATAAAAAAGCCGAACCGAAAAGTGAATACGTAATTTGGTTCGGTTTAAAACAGTCCCGGTTCAAATCAGTTTAATCATTTAAAATCGAATATCGAACGCCCCTAAATTATCATCAAAATAGTTCATCATTTTTGCTTAATTGCTAAAATCAATAAGAAATGACAATGAAAATATAATAGATCGATATGATTTCTTGAGTTGTTCACCTTGAGTCGAGTCTGATGGCGTAAAGCGCACGGATGGATTAGCACCATCTAGTACAAATAGTTCAAAGTACTCAAACTATTATAAGAAAAGTAACTATGGGATTTCGACATACCGGTACATCGGCTACCTGGGAATGTTTGGATACTGTACGCACCGGGTGCACCCGACCAATCTGCATTATGAAAGAACTATTACCCTAAAAGTGGTCTTCTGAAATTCAATTAAAACAAAATTAGCATATGATATACAAATTTCCTAAACCAGATGCTAAATCTCACGATCAGTAACAATTTCCCTATCTTGTAAAATTGTTAAAGTATCCACTTTTTTATTACATGTTAATTAAATAGAATTAACTCAAAGTTATTCATCAATAAAGAGAAGTGATGGTACTACTTCCATACTGTTTTGGCATATTCTTTGAAATATGAATATTAATTGCTTAGTAAAAAAAATATATTAGAAAAATATAAATTAAATGAAGATTGAGTGTTGCAGGTGGCAAACAACATCTTAACAAAGCCATTGACATAAATTTACCTAGACTTAGGAAATTAAAAAACACAATTGAAATCCACTACTCCACTAACTTCTTTACTCACCCATGCAACTAATTTGAGCATAGTAGAATAAAATTAAGCTAAAGTCATACCTTAATTATGTTTCAACACGATAACCAAAAGTGTGAAGGTCTATAATTCCTGGTCATGTTTAGTTATTTAGTTATCTTTTAAACTTGAGTACTAAGAGTAATTAAATAAAAATCATGTTACCTGTTACAGTTCAAACATATAAATAACGGAAAACAAACCTTTGTGGATGAGCTTGGATTCAATGTAAATGTGATATTATCTAACACCATTATCGCGATTGAAGCTAAGTGGACCTACAATAAAATTTTGAATAATACAAAATTCATAACAGATAATAAGTGTCGATATATAATAGATTTAGGAATGGTAAAAATACATGAATTAACTTAGTACATGATTAGATACGTTAACCCAACCTTAATACATGATTAGAGGAAACCAATTGCCGTTCACTTCTCAATTCCTTGTCTTAAGAGCATGTCCACATCATCAAATGGTGGCCTAAAATCATGACATTTGGCAAAGTTGTTTTGCTTTAGTTGTTTCAAACATATTGTTTAATTAATAAAAAATGATAATATAACTTCTACCAGTAATAGCTTGGATATGGTGCACCAACAAACTATAGTGCTCCTGGGCAGAATAAGGCTGAATTTGATCTAGCTAGCTTCAAATTTCCCCATCCATTCAAGCCTCAAGATTTTACTCTGTATGCCTAACACGTTAACTATGATTGCAAAAACAATAATATTATACAAATAATCTGAATCTTTAAATAAAAGACCCAATTGTACAAAAGACCTCTACTTGAAAATTATCAAGAATAACTTAAAAAATGTAGTTTTAGACTTTATTACCTTGAAAGCAGAACCATTTGCATAAATTTGATTAATGGCCTGATAATTCCGCTAAAGAATTGTGATGCAGCACCAAAAGTAGATGTAACAACCACTAAAGAAGGTAAATACAAAGTTTACATGTTTATTATAGTATAAACATACACCAAGTAAAGTCTACTAATCTAAGCCAGGTTGGCACATTTTTGGTAAGGTGAATGGGTAAAGGCTCAAAAATGGGTCATTCAAGTAGTAAATTGTTCTTCCTTTATACATTCAGTCAATTAACACCAACCTTTACAATTCCTTTTTCCTTTGGTCGATTAGTTAACTTAGCAGCAGGAGATGAGCGAACAATCAACAATGGGTTTTAAAGAGAAGAAATGTTGAAGATGGTTTAACAAGGATGTCGAGATCTGGGATAAAGGAACGTGGAGAATTTGGTGATTATAAAGAAAACTAAGTGTAGACAGTTACCTTATAAGATAAGGCGTTGAGACAAACGGGTCAATGTCTGTAGCCAAAACAATGTCAGCACTTCTTCAATATTTGATATAATATACGACCTCGTCCATATACTGAATCATGAAAATTCTCAATAGCATTCTCACCATACTCTGTCAATAAACATAATAAAACGAATAAGTCAAAAGGGTTAGTATAACACTATAATTTATCAAAAGAAACCATCTCAGTTTCACTACTGAACAAAACCCACCGACAACATCATATCATGTACAATTAAAAATCTGTTAGAAATCGATCATAAGCAAATGTGTCGGACATGATATCATGTTCACCACAGAACATGCCAATAGTTTGCATAGAGAATTTAAGTTTTGAGCAGCCAAGGCAGAACCAAAGGGAACCATTGTAGGGTGAGATTGGGGTGGTGGTCTTGAAGGTCCTTTTTAGAAACAACTGCTTTCGTCCTTTGCTGCTTTGGTTCAGAATTATTCCTTTGAGAACCAGAACTCCCATCTACAGTTTCATTTGGTGTAAAAGTTGATCAAAAATCACTCTAGAATATCTATGGAATGAAATCAAGAAATTATATTAAAATTAATACCTAATTGTGCTAGTTAGGAGAATAGCCGAAAACAGGGAACTTTAAACACAATTTTAAATCTCAAAAGATCTTCAAAACTGGAATCCATCATCATCATATATGAACTTTCAAACGATATAAAACGACTCTTAAGTGACAATTACCATTTTGGGCATTAATCCCCATCTGTAATATACATATATATACATATATATATATACATATATATATATATATATATATATAATTAAAGTGATCTCATTAAGTTAGAACTTCTAGGTAATTGGAAGGGATTAATAAACTTACATACAATTAGTAACAATCGGCACAACAACAAAGCAATATCAACACTGAGCATCTAAGCTGATACAGCCTACAAACTGCCCACCTCTTGTTCAAAAGCTCTATATCCAAAATCATATCGTCGAGACCAAAAGAGTGTGTCCAGCTATCTCCATTATCAAAATCAATTGAAAATAAGTAATACCCTAATTCCAAATTCAAATCTTTTATAAAAAAAAACAATGAATTCAACTTAAAAGCTGTGTAAATCAGGAATGCATAAAAGAGACCAACCATACCTGTGTAAATCAGGAAGCTGAGATCGACAACAAACAGAGAAAATGAAAAATCCGTTACTTGAAACGCATTGCCAAGGAAAGGATGAAGAAAACAGAACAAAGCTATCAAATCTACAACATACATGTTAAAATACGTGTCATCTAACATAGACTAATGAGATGTAAGTTAGGGTTCTAAGGGATTGAGACAATCGTACAATAACAACAGGAAATTAGATGAAATCTAAGTAACACATATACAAATCCAAGTATAACATATACAATTACATGATTAATTAGACAATATGATGCATTCAGAAAGAAAAAATTACCGTGTGTAAGAACAAATCGATGAAGCAATACGCAACAGAGGAATCTGTCCAATATTAATCGCCAAAGGGGAGGAGCGGCTCAAATCTAGGATTCGTGATTTGAATTAATCGATTAAGGAAACGGCTTCCTAATTTTGGAGAAACAATTTGAGGTGATTGAAGATTGATTGAGGTTTCCTTATTGATGAACAAAAATAGGCGGTTTCACAAATGAAGGAGGAATGAGGAAAAGGAAAATGCCGCCCAAATTCTCAATTATCTGGCCAAAGAGAGTAGCCACATCATGGTCAAAAGGTCAACCATTATTTTGCTTTAGTATAATAGATAGATATTTTTTTCTGTTGTTTCAATTGTAATTACACTTCATTTGATACCTGTTTTACTTTTAATACTTTAAAAAAAAAATTCTATACCTTCTCTCTCTAGACCTACCGGAACCCTAGGTTTTGCTTGACGATGAAGATGGAAATGGATTAGTGTGCGAGGTTTAATCGTCCCGCATACTGGTAGCGATTCTCGATCTTGTAAGTGCAGTATCTGGTGACTGAAGTTATCAGTGTCAGACAGAACTGATAGCAACAGTTAAGGGGAGTCTATAAGTGCAGTTCCTGCCGGGTAACTGTGCTTTATCAGTTCTGGTCTACGGTCAACAAAGTCAAAGCCAAGTCAAGAATTCGAAAGCTTTATCAGTTCTGAGTTTATGATGTTAAACTTGGAATATGTTGATTATTATTGTTGTCCGAATTATTTGTTTTGTATCCTGGACAATATGTTTTGTCCGGGTTTAGTCCCTAGTCTATATATATGTGTTGTATAGGGTAGATTAGGGCAACCCTTTAGAGCTTGTTGCATCTATCACAAATCCCAACCATTCTCCATCAGTGTGTGAATTCTAGAGAGAGATGGATACTATGTGTTAGTGAGAGAAAGCTCGGTTTAGATCTTTGTGATCTAAACCAGCTTGTAGATGATGTATACTCTTTTGGTTTGTAATATGTGATGACTGATTCATTAATAAAGAGATTCATCTTCTACATCTTTCTATCTTGTTCATATTTCGATGTTTCGGGTCTTGAATCAAGTGCAATGTTGATGTTCGTCATCGGTCCGGTGTTTTAACAATCTGTAAGTGCAGTTCCTGCCAGGTAACTGTGCTTTATCAGTTCTGGTCTACGGTCAACAAAGTCAAAGCCAAGTCAAAAATTCGGAAGCTTTATCAGTTCCGAGTTTATGATGTTAAACTCAGAATATGTTTATTATTATTGTTGTCTGAATTATTTGTTTTGTATCCCGGACAATATGTTTTGTCCGGGTTTAGTCCCTAGTCTATATATATGTGTTGTATAGGGTAGATTAGGGCAACCCTTTAGAGCTTGGTGCATCTCTCACAAATCCCAACTATTCTCCATCAGTGTGTGAATTCTAGAGAGAGAGGGATACTATATGTTAGTGAGAGAAAGCTCGGTTTAGATCTTTGTGATCTAAACCAGCTTGTAGAAGATATATACTCTTTTGGTTTGTAATCTGTGATGACTGGTTCATTAATAAAGAGATTCGTCTTCTACATCTTTCTATCTTGTTCATATTTTGATGTTTCGCGTCTTGAATCAAGTGCAATGTCGATGTTCGTCATCGATCCGGTGCTTTAACAGTGGTATCAGAGCATGGTTACCAATTCAGAATGGTCTAACTACCTTCCGAATGACCATTGCTCTTGATTTGATGTTTGTTTCCGCCAAACATCTTGAAGACGTGAAGTTTCTGCATAAAACTTGAAGAAAATGAAGCTGTCCGTCGGCTGTGAGGGTTTTTTCTTGTTTTCCAAGTTGTTGCAGTCAGGGTTTTGATCTGAAAAAGGGATATGTCCGGATTTATGTAAGTGTTATACATGTCTGAGTTAATCTATCAACATCCAGTCCGAGTTTCTTTATTCATGTGTTCAGTGTTTGTGCTTCCGGGTTATTGTTGAACTTGTGTGAAGTCACACTTGTGAGATATCCTGAAGTACCTCTTGTCCGGATTAACATAGAGGTCAGGGTTTATACATTCAGGGTTTACACCTTTTAAAATTTTCGAACTTTGTTTGCAACATTGTCAGATTTTAAAAGGAATTTCTCATAGTTTATTAGTTAAAAACCAACAATCCAAGTTTATTCTTATAAACATTCAATCCGAATTTATCTTTCTTGAGACATTCCGAGTTTGTCTCTTTTTGTTTGGTCCATATTTACCTTTAGTTATCCGTATTTAAAGTAGACCCGAATTTGTGTTTAGAAATCATTCAGAGTTTCAGCGAGTCAGAGTTTAAAATTATTGTCCATTAGAGTTTAGTTTGACTTCGCAAGGAAGTTCCGAGTTCAGTGTTAATGTTCAGAACTTTTCTTTAAAAAAAATTCAGAGTTTAGTTTTGTCCAACTATCTATTTTCGAGTTTGCTAAAAGAGTATTGTCATAGTTTCTATACTTTCCATCTTTTAGTCCTTCAAAGTATATTTCAAACATAATCCGAGTTTTTCTATATTTTTCCGAGTCTTGTCCCGATAACTATGATGTTCAGGGTTTTTGCAAACTGTTAAGTTTTCTGAGTAAAACAGTTTTCTGGATTACTGAAATTTTTTAGCACTCCGGATTTTCCAAGTTTAACTGTATATTCAGAGCTTATTGTTCAGCGTTTGCGTAATCTGTCCGATATTATGTAAATCCTTTCCATCCGGGTTTCAAATCTTTCTAAATAACATTCTCTTCCGGGTTTCGCAGTTTTCCCGTGACCCTCATGCGTTCCGGGTTTGTTAAACAAGACAACAGTTCATTCCAGGCTTGTTAGTTTAATCTGTTTTAACATTGTGCCTCCGAATTTCACATTCCGGAGAATCAAAGTTCCGAGTTTACTTCACCTTGACCGTTTCCAGGTTTTTTTACTAAAACACTGTGTCTCCGAGTTTCATACTAAAACAGTTTAAACACTGTCCCTCCGATTTCCATACTGAAACAGCTTCTTCGGGTTTATGTTTATCCTAGTTTGCTTTGGATAAGTCATTCCGGGTTTTGTTTTAAAAAACAAAGAACAGCAACAGTTCTCCGGGTTTGTTAGTTTATACTTTCCTTCATCCGCATATACACTGTTCATGTCCTAGTTTGAGGAGTTCCTCAGTTCTGTCCATGGTTAAAACCTGTCCGAGTTTGTAAGTTTAAAACAAGTTCTGAGTTTAAACCGTTTAAATATGTTCCGAGTTTAGCTCGTGTCCATATTAAAGAAGTGTTTAAACTTCAGTCCGAGTTTAGGGTATCCTTACAAACTAGTCTGAGTTTAATTATTTTAAGCCATTCCGAGTTTAACACGTTGTCTAGATTTATTGAGTTTATATAGTGTAGGATTCGGATTTGTTCATACCTTTACTGTTCCGAATTTGTTTTGGATCTAGTGTACAGATTTGTTGGAAAGTTCTTGTCCGAATTAGGAAATTCATTGGTTTGTCAGAATTTGTTTAACCTACTTCTGTCCGAATTTGTTAGCCTTGCTCTGTCCGAATTTGTTTCACACGGTTCCAAGTTTACGAGGGTATTCCGGTTATTGGATTTGTTCCGGGCTTTAGGTGTTCTCCGGATTAAGTGAGGATGAGGAAAAAAAGGCATGAAAATGTCAAAATTCCATTTTTCGTCAATGATGGATTTTGATAAGTTTGATAAGTAGAGTGTTTGGGAAAATTTTGTTGCTGAAAATTTTTCTGTGAATTTTTGTTCGGTAATGGCGGTCCATGGTTATGTACAAGATTCTCGGTGTTGGAATGTGGTTCTTACAAGAGATTCATGTAACAAGTTGAGACTATTATCGAGTATTAGATGTGAATAAAATAAGACTTGATTGGACTTTGACAGTTTACAAAGAAATAGGGGCAGTAAAAAATTTCTATTTTCTTCGTAAATCTAAAGCCTGTGAGTGAAATAGCTCGTGTGTGATGGAGTTTTGTCACGTGTGTTTATGTTATTAATCAAGTATTGACGTGATGAAGTTGATATCTCAGTTGACGAATAGTTAAAGATTGAGCCTTATTAAGTTGTTGTTTAGAGTAGAGAAGATTAGTTTCTCGGTCCGTCTTCAGTAGAGAATTTTAGTTTTTTGGTCCTTTTTCCAATACGGTTGCTAGTCAGTTCTCGAAATAATGTGGTGCTTCTTGTTAAGGGGAAGATCATAGATGAAAGCCATCGAGAATTCAGTGGATTCGTGAAGATAGGAGATTGATTCATGAGGATACGTGACTAGATGAGATTATACATGAAGGGTTGAAGACTTTTGATCAAGACGGTTGATGTACTTTTACAAAGTCCAGTTTACTATTAACTTATCGAACTGAGCTTCATGTCTTTGCGGAATTTAAAGTGTTCAAGGTTGGTTCGCGTTAACTTGATTCAGGAGTAGATTGAGGGGGAGGATCTACAGTGTTTGATGTTGGATTCTTTGGGTTTCTCAAAGCAGCCTTAAGTGATCGTCAGCAAGTCTTTTATTAGAAGGGTTGAAGATCGCTGTGCTCTACAGGAAAGATCAAGTCTCAGCCAAAGTTGAAATCAGGCATGATATCATCAGTCAATGGGTAGTCTGTAAGTGCAGTATCCGGTGACTGAAGTTATCAGTGTCAGATAGAACTAATAGCAACAGTTGAGGGGGAGTCTGTAAGCGCAGTTCCTGTCGGGTAACTGTGCTTTATCAATTCTGGTCTACGGTCAACAAAGTCAAAGCCAAGTCAAGAATTCGGAAGCTTTATCAGTTCTAAGTTTATGATGTTAAACTCAGAATATGTTGATTATTATTGTTGTCCGAATTATTTGTTTTGTATCCCGGATAATATGTTTTGTCTGGGTTTAGTCCCTAGTCTATATATATGTGTTGTATAGGGTAGATTAGGGCAACCCTGTAGAGCTTTTTGCATCTCTCACAAATCTCAACCATTCTCCATCAGTGTGTGAATTCTAGAGAGAGAGGGATACTATGTGTTAGTGAGAGAAAGCTCGGTTTAGATCTTTGTGATCTAAACCAGCTTATAGATGATGTATACTCTTTTGGTTTGTAATATGTGATGACTGATTCATTAATAAAGAGATTCATCTTCTACATCTTTCTATCTTGTTCATATTTTGATGTTTCGCGTCTTGAATCAAGTGCAATGTTGATGTTCGTCATCGTCCGAATTCGGTCCTAAAAGCGGTTATGATTATGATAAATTATTTGATTCATTTGATCTTCCTAATGTTTCAGAAGAAGATTCGGAGGTTGTCTACACATATCTCGTGAACAAAGATGAAGTGGATGCTAGCTGGAGAGCAAGTATTCCTACTAATGTGACCTCGAATGTTCACTCAGGAGATCCAGTCGCTGATTCTTCGTTTGTAAACGAAGTTGTTGCTGAGCAGACCCCCAATGCAGCTGCTCAAACTACAAGTGGTGATCTTTACGTTGATTTTTCAGCATATCCAAATGTTAATACGTCTTCTGGAAATGATCAAGCTTCTAGTAGTAATGCAAATGCTGAAGGGGAGATTCAATCGAATTTGGGAAATAATCTTCAAGCTCCGGCAATCCCAGTTCCAAGAAAAAATATTCATCATCCTATTGATAATATTATTGGGAATCCAAATGCGGGAGTGCAAACACGAAGGAGTATTTCAGAGATGCAGTGTCTGTTCTCTGCTATCAAGAAGGAAGAAATCTACAATCTTAGCCTACATGAATGTTTTTTCTCTCAGATAGAGCCGAAGAACTATCAGATGGCTCTGAAGGATAATTCTTGGTGTGAGGCGATGCAAGAAGAGTTAGCTCAGTTCGACAAGTTAAAGGTGTGGAATTTGGTCGATCTTCCAAAGGGCCAACATGCAATCAACACGCAGTGAGTTTTCAAGTGTAAGAAAGACGATAAGGGTGTTGTCGTCAGAAACAAAGCACGGTTGGTTGTTCAAGGCTTCGATCAAGAGGAAGGGATTGATTATACAGAAGTTTATGCACCGGTGGCAAGAGTGGAAGCCATTTGTCTGTTTCTAGCGTTTGCTGCACACATGCATTTCAAAGTCTATCAGTTGGATGTGAAAAGTGCGTTCCTTTACGGGAAATTGCATGAATCTGTGTATGTATCCCAACCACCGGGCTCCAGGGTCTGAGAACAAAGTCTATCTGTTGGACAAAGCTCTCTACGGTCTCCGTCAGGCTCCTCGGGCGTGGTACGAGACTTTATCAAGACATCTATTAGAGCACGGGTTCTCGCGTGGCGCGATCGACTCTACACTCTTCATATTGAAGAAAGGGGGAGATTTTCTGATCGTGCAAATTTACGTTGATGACATAATTTTTGGTTCTTTAAATGAAGAATTGTATCGTGAGTTCGAGGCGGTGATGAAGTCAAAATTTGAAATGAGCGCGATGGGTGAGTTATCGTTCTTTCTAGGTCTTCAAGTCAATCAAGAAAAGGCCGGGACGTACGTGCATCAGACGAAGTATGTCCACGAGATTCTCAAAAAAAAATTGGATTGGAAGATAGCTTACCCTTTGACATGCCTCTGCCGACAAATCACAAGCTTTCACCCGATAAGGAGAAAGATCCTGAAGTGGATCCGACTCTATAGCAAACAATGATAGGTTCGCTATTGTAACTTACTGCTTCACGACCAGATATTATGTTTTCCGTTTGTTTGTGTGCCAGGTTCCAATCAACTCCGAAACAGTCTCACATGAAAGCGGTCAAGCGTATCTTCAGATATCTGAAAGGGATGCCTAAGCTTGGATTGTGGTATCCAGCTGAAAGTGGTATGGATTTACTGGCGTATGCTGACGCAGACTTCGGAGGGTGCCCGGTGAACAGAAAGTCAACTTCTGGCGGCGCACAACTTCTTGGGAACCGTCTTGTCTCTTGGCAATGCAAAAAGCAAGTTGTCGTTTCTTTATCCACGTGTGAGGCCGAGTACATTGATGCATCAAGTTGTTGTGCTCAGGTATTGTGGATTCAGTAGCAAATGAGGGACTACGGTTTGAATTTTACTCGAACACCTATTCTTGTCGATAACAACTCTGCCATTTCCATAACTAACAATCCAATTAATCACTCACGCACTAAGCACATAGATGTTAGGCATCACTTCATTCGTGATTGTGCTGAGAAGGGTTTAATAGAAGTGGTTAGGGTAGACACCTTGGATAATCTTGCCGACCTGTTTACAAAAGACATTCGATCGGGCTAGATTTGAAAATCTGGTCCGAATGATCGGCATGGTCAACCCCGAGTAAAATGCTTTTCAAAACTCGCATAGAAATTTTAGTTTGTGTTTACTGTACAGTTCTTACCACTTTTCAAAAATTGAAAAACTCCAAAAATATTTTACTTAGTTGTAGGATAAATTTTAAGAAAAATACAAAAACATTTGAAAATATAAAATGAAGTCGTGTTGAGATATAAGGGAAATGATAGTGCATCGGTTAGTCGTATCTGGTGCAGGATTATAGTAATATATAAAATTAACCGTTCACTGTAACAGCTTCATTATACGTTGCTTCGGTAGGTTTTACGCGTAAATAAGAACCTGTTTTTGGTATATAAACATAATGAACTGCGTAACTTGTGTGGTACATCTCTCGGATATATGGTCTTGGTACCGTAATTTCATTTGATAAGTTGCCAAATTTCTGAGATACTAGGTCTTTATGTTTATTAAATCTCTGGGGTATTATACTTAGTCTTCTGATATTGCATGAGCAATGGCCTAGACCTCGTATAATGCTTTGCTAAGCGCTTCGTTTGTGCGCAAACCCTCTTGGTGGATTTCTTTTCTGCCACAACAATCATCACCAGATGATCTGTTCAAAATTGTCATCACCGGATGTACAACCTACAATTCTATGTTACCACTGGGTACATAGCAAAAAAACTGCGAAATTATGCAGAAAAAGATACCAAATGATGTACACCACCTTTAAAGTCAAGCCTTCATCTCATTGTCTGTGCGGTGGCACTAACCTGAGCTCTCAAGGCATCGCATATTAGCCGGATATAGAGATTTTTCAGATATACTCACCTGTAAGATGTAATGTTTGGTAGCCTTGATATGGGAGTATATTTTGAGGTGGGTAAACATAGTTACAATCAGTTATTAACACACTTAATCGCATATCTCGAAAACAGTGTTCGAAAGCGTGCTAAAGCTTAAGTGGACCACAATACCGTTGAACGTCTTGAACTTTTAATATCATTCTAAAAGCTAAAACTGAAAAACTATCTTTCTTGTGTTGGATATTGACAGAAAAACCGATATGATCCATTTGCTCCGATTTCACAAAAAGATAATTGGTGTAAATACGTTCTTAGGTTTAAATCCTTTAATTTAGTCAAAATTGAAAAACAACAAAAAGATTTTGCTTTCTTGTTTCTATGTGCGAGTTATCATTCTAAAAATACTCTAAGGGTTGTGAACATTCTTTATTAATGTGTTAAACGTCAATTTTGGTAATTTTAACATAAGTTTTTTTCATAAAAATCGGTCGTGCAAGATTCGTCTAAGCGTGCGTGGGTATTTTAGTCATTTTTAAAGGTGTTTGGTAAATTTGGTTCCAAGTTGTGATATTTTTCCAAAAGTATAAGTTATGAAGTAACTTGTTCTGAATGATCGTGTTTTGAAATACAAATTATTAAATGTTGGTTGTTTAATATTTCAATTTTTGATTCTGGGGTATTGGAATTTATTTTTTGGGATCCACGTTTGGGCCGAGTGTCTCTGGGGTTAAGATTCTTAATCCGATGTTAAGTGTTTCAGGTCTGGATTATTCATCACAAGATGGAAGATTTGAAGAAGTTGTGTGCGTCTGGATCATTCATCTCAAGATGGAAGATTTGAAGAAGCTAAGACGTCTGCCGTTGCATTCCTTTGAAGAAGATCAACTGTTAGCTGTACAATTCATCAAGGTAGTGCAGTTTTGTGTGAAGAATCAAGTATGTGCAGACAGCGATTACTCGAAGCGTTAACAAAGAGAAGATCTTGAGCTTTACATTGAAGATCCCGCACTGATCAAGGGGGAGTCTGTGGATGCACTTTGGGTGATAAGTGCAGGCTCTTAAACTCAAGGGTCTTTTATGAAAATTGTTAAAACTTTCATGTTTGGTCCGAATTTGTGTGTTAACTTATTGTCAGGACTTAGTTCCTCTACTATAGTCCGAATTTTGGTGGATTGTTTTAGTCAGGGTTTGTTTTGTATTGGGCTTTGGGCCTATCTATGTCCTGACTTTAGTAGTCAGGACTTCCTATAGTATATAAACTCTTAGTGAAATGTTATACGTAACGATTTCTTTTGTGGAAAGTTTGTTCTTCAAGAAACCCTAATCATTGTCACTGTGTGTGAATTGACGGCTACTGTGTGTGACGTCATTCATCATTCTCATCATTCTTGTTCTACACTTTCTTGATCCAATACCATACAGTAGTGATTGCTAGGTGGATTCCGCACACCTGGTGATTGTTGTCTGAGTGAGATCCTTGGGTAGGAGACAACCTTTCTCCCTAATTGGTTTCTTGATTTGTCCATTCGCGGCTTGGGCTTTGCCGGTGTCGGTCGGTTTTTCTTCTTTCTCTTCCTTTGGTCTTCTGATTTATGGCGGCCCAAGTTACAAAGTCTATTTCGTTTCTAATGAAGGTATTTCAATGTACTTAGTCTATTTCGATAGGATGTGTATTACATTAATGTAAGTATTCCGGTATGTGCTATAAATACCAGTAGATATCATATGTTTCAGCAGAGAGCACACTCGGAGAATAGGAGAGCAATTTGGTGAACTTTGTAATGTTACTCTGCTGAAATCAATGCAAGTGAATGTTTTGAAGTGATATCTTTCTAGTATTGATGGTGTTCTTGCTTGGTTTGTATGCAAACTCGAATTCCGCACTTGTTTATGTATTAACAACAAGGGATAGGTTGTTTTGAATCAACTTCAGGGACCTACAACTTTTATATCATAATAGTACTAAACTTTATATAATACAAATAACCAAATGTGTAGCTTTTAATCTATATGTTCAAAAGTAAGTTATTCAACATTTGGGATTGTGTTTTTTTTTTTTTTTTTTTTTTGGTTAATTAGTGAATTATAACCCTATATATTTTAGGAAATGTATTGTAAGTCTATGTGTAGCTAATTGTTTTCACGAAATCATTGTTCTTTAACGGTTCTGGTTTCAAAACATAATTACCCTAATAACCATAAGTAGACAAATTGACCCATTATTCTATATAACATTTAGAGTATTGATTAGGACATTCTAACATGTGCTGCTGCTGCAGTGCTGCTAATAATTTTTTTATTCTAGAACCGTTGCAAAATCTAGAGAGGAGCCTAGCCCATTTTAATTTATCCAGGTTACTCATGGGACCCATTTCCATTTTACTAGACCATATTTTCTCATGCCATATTAATTTATTTGTGATAACATTTTTTTTTTATGCATGAGAGTATGAGACCGTACCCATTTCCATTTTACTAGACCATATTTTTCTCATGCCATGTTAATTTATTTGTGTAAACATTGTGTTCTATGCATGGAGACACTAAAAAAATGGAAGATAGTATGTACCTATTGAACTTAGTATAAAATTTAGTTTTTTTTCTTCTTCTAAATTTCCATTTCTTTTATTTATATTTTGATCCCAAACATATCTAGCCTATTTTGGGCCTTTGGAGTCTTTTTCTCGGTAGCTATAGAGAGTGACTCTTATTGTAATTGTAATTAACATAACCAATACCGACTTAACTCTCCGCACGTAGTACAGGTAAATCCTTCTAGTTACAAATGTTTTAAAATTAATCTACAACCATTCTCACCAAAACAAAATGGGTATACCACCATCAAAACGACAACAAAA
Source organism: Helianthus tuberosus (assembly GCA_030545235.1). Taxonomy (NCBI): domain Eukaryota; kingdom Viridiplantae; phylum Streptophyta; class Magnoliopsida; order Asterales; family Asteraceae; genus Helianthus; species Helianthus tuberosus. The sequence continues at coordinate 198,054,670 of CM060424.1, forward strand.
ATAAAAATTAAACACAAATATTTAATAAAGAAACACAAAGTCCGATCAATTTGCAAATTGCTTCTCCCATGTGATTCTTTGGGACAGTATAGTAACTCCCATGTATCTGCATTAAATGAAACTAGATCATCATAACGCATTATTTAGTTAATTAATTAGACATTACATGATCGGTATCACTACTAGAAAGACATTGTTCTACCGAAATTTCGAATAAAAAATAGTTGGTCGTAAATTACAACCATTTCAAAGGGAGATGATTTCAAAGGTGGTGGACAGCATTAAAGAAGACTCCTTTGTGTGAATTATGTGAGATTAAATATATTAATGTTATAATATTTAATCTTGTAGCCTATATAATCATTTATATTATATTAGATCAAAATATATTAATAACCTATTATAATTAGTTGGTAATTGTTGATGGACCATATTACCCTTATTAACTAATTAGGTTTCCTCTTGGGTGTATAAATAAGGGGCTTATTAGAGAGTTAAAGGGTTAGACACTTTACACAATCACAAACCCTCATTAACATCAATTTCGTCACTCTCTCCCCATAACCGATTCTGCCCTAGTCTCGGTTCATCACCATCATCACTTTACACCCTAAGGAGGAACCGGATCACCTTGACAAAGATGTCGAACTCAATGGCTGGATCTCTGACTGGATTCTCTACTGCTTTGAATGCCATAACAGGTATGTTATTCATGTTTTCCATTTAGTTTAAACAGAACTGATCAACATGTGGTATCAGAGCATATGTTGATAAATCAGTTATGTTTTTCGTATCCATTATTCTGGGATCATAAATCTGGAAAACAGAAAGTCTTAAAGCCTTAAAAATCTCGGCTGTTTTGAGTCCATGTTGCCGAAATCCCTGTTTTCGGAAAAGAAAAGTTTGATAAATTGACTCGAAATCGTAATGGGAAAGATAATATCCGAAATCTGTTTACTAAAAGTCTAAAATTTCAGATTTCGGAACCCAGAATTGTGTTTTAATTTTTTAGGGTTCATCATTATGTTCTAAGGAAATTCGAAAATTCCATAAATTTTGGAATATAATTTGGATTAGTGGATGTTTTCCAATATTTGATCTAAATTTTATCTATTATAATTTTCGAAAACTGTTATTGAATTTCAGTTATTATTTTCGAAATATTTGATAGATTTAGATCATAAATAAAATAGGAAACATTATCCCAAAAATCCCTTAAATTTCGAGTTTCAGTTATCACAATAAACAGCCTTAAGTGGGTTTCGAAATCATAATCGCACAAGTCCCTTTTGTCGCACAAGATCAGATCAGTTAAGGTCTGATCGCACAAGACATTCGCACAAGTCAGATCACGAAAAAAAAAAGGGGGTCTGATCGCACAAGGGAAAATCGCACAAGATTTGTGGATCGCACAAGACTTGTGGATCGCACAAGGCATTATTGATCACACAAGTTTTGGGCCTCACTGATCGCACAAAATTTTGTGCCTAATTAATCGCACAAAACTTGGGCTTTATTTACATCGCACAAGTTTTGGGCCTTAACGATCGCACAAGGCATTACCTATCGCACAAAGCATTACTGATCGCACAAGACTCGAAACCTCATTATTTTTTAAGCTGTTTAATGTGACCTAAAATACTTTGGTTTTGATAATACTTAATCACTTAATCAGAATCAGATAATTTTTGCAAAACCAAATATAGCTTAACTTGAATGAGCTTTTGATGTATTAATTCTGGCCAAAGCTGATTTACTACATCTATTTATTGTTCAAGTATTATAAAAGGCTATGTTAAGTATGCATTACAAACGTGAAATGTCTTAATTCTGGCCAAAGCTGATTTAATTCATTTATGTTTAGCATGACTTGACAAGTGCATAACTAAAGTGATTGTCTCATTTCTGGCCAAAGCTGATTTGTCACAATTATTTTGCACACATATTTAAATGATTACACTTCTGGCCAAAGCTGATTTGTCTTCGTTTAAATAGAATTTTACTAAGTCTATTATTTTGATGTTAGTAATAGACATTATCACAGCTTCATAATTAAAATGGTCATTACTTATGCCTGCCTTAGTATAACATGCCCTTAGATCACATTAAGACTTCTTTCTTAGTATCATAACTTGCTCATCTTATTTCCACTATCAGCACCCAATCAAGGGATTCCACCTTTGACTGGTGATAACTTTGCTGCATGGAAGGATGCCCTCATGCTTACACTTGGACTCTTGGACTTTGACTATGCTCTAAGAGAGAATAAGCCAGCGGACCTTACTGCTACTAGTACTGCTGCTGAGCAGTTACTCCATGATAAGTGGACTAGGTGTAACCGCATGTCTCTCATGTTCATGAAGCAGTCCATTCATAACTCAATCAGAGGGGCCATTCCTGATTCTGACGATGCTAAAACCTACTTGGCTTCTGTGGAGGATCAATTCAAGGGAACATCAAAAGCACACGCTAGCACTCTTATCCTCAAGCTGGTGACGACTAAGTATGATGGGAGGAGCGGCATTCGCGAACACATCATGATGATGCATGACATGGCCAATAAGTTGAAGGGCCTAGAGATGGAGATCAGTGATGGTTTTCTTGTTCACTTCATCATCACTTCGCTTCCTTCGTCCTATGAAGCATTCAAGATCAATTACAACACTCAGAAGGACAAATGGACGATGAGTGAGCTGATCGCTATGTGCGTGCAGGAGGAAGAGCGTATGAAGATGGATCGCCATACTGATGTTGCTAACTTCACCACCTCCAGCTCAAAGAAGAGGAAGAACAATTATCCAAGAAAGGATGCTTCTAAGGTTCAAAAGCCAAATCCAACTCCTAATACAAGTGCACCTTTCAGCTCTAAGAACTCCTTAGGCAAACCCTACTGCAAGTTCTGTAAGAAAACAGGACATAAGCAAAAGGAATGCCCTGACTTCAAGGAGTGGCTGGCTAAGAAAGGTAACGATTTTTTCATGATACTTGAGTCCTTTAATTTAAATGTTCCTGCTAATTCTTGGTGGTTTGATTCTGGTTCTATGGTACATGTTACCAATTCACTTCAGGGATTCCTTACAATCCGGAAGCTGGGAAGAAACCAAAGAACACTTAAAGTTGGAGATGATCGGGAATTAGAAGTGAAGGCCATAGGAACATTACAATTATTTTTGAAAACTGGCTTATGTATTAAACTTTATGATACCTTATATGTTCCTGAGGTAACTCGGAACCTTGTATCAGGACCAAAGTTAGACATGGACGGTTTTGTCGTTTCTCATGGTCATCGCAAACTCTCTATTCTCTATGATTCCATTGTTTATGGTACTGGCATTCTGGATGGTGGTCTCTATAGATTAGAACTAGATGATAATTTTTCCAAATCTTTGTTGTCATATAATATTAATGAATCACTCACAAAGATGGAAAAGAAACAAATTCGAGACTTAGAGACTTCATCCATGTTGTGGCATCAACGTTTAGGCCACATCTCAAGAGAACGATTAAATCGTCTCGTAAAGGATGAAGTCTTACCTCCTCTCGATTTCACCGATTTTGGAACATGTGTCAAATGTCTCAAAGGCAAAATGACATTAGCGAATAAGAAAGGTGCCACTAGGAGCTCTAATTTATTAGAACTCATTCACACTGACATTAGTGGTCCTTATCAAATCGCTGGTATAACAGGACATACTTCATTTATCACTTTCATTGATGATTATTCTCGTTACATGTACTTGTATCTTATAAAGGAAAAATCTGAATCTCTAACAACTTTTAAAGATTATAAAGCTGAAGTTGAAAAGCAATTAGATCGTCAGATTAAAGTTGTGAGATCAGATAGAGGCGGTGAATATTATGGAAGACATACTGATGTGGGTCAAGCTCCTGGTCCATTTTATGAGTTTTGTAAGGGCCAGGGGATTGTGAACCAATACACCATGCCTGGTACACCTCAGCAGAATGGTGTCGCTGAAAGAAGAAATCGTACCCTTATGAACATGGTGCGCAGTATGTTAGCCAACACTAATTTACCATTATTCCTCTGGACTGAAGCGTTAAAAGCAGCTGTTCATATACTCAATAGAGTTCCTTCTAAGTCTGTCCCTAAAACTCCTTATGAACTTTGGACAGGAAGGAAACCGAGTCTTAAATATATGAAAGTATGGGGCTGCATTGCTGAAGCAAAACTCTACAATCCTTTCCTAAGGAAACTTGACCCTAAAACAGTTACCTGCTTCTTTATTGGGTATCCTGATCATTCAAAGGGTTATCGTTTCTATTGTCCTTCCCATGTCACCCGTATTGTTGAAACCAAACGTGCTGCGTTCTTGGAGGATTTCAAGGTCAGTGGGAGCAGTACCAACCCTTACGAAGAATTGCAAGAAGTACAAGACGCGGGGGGGGGGGAGACTCGTCGCTTATCATTACTCCGTTTACTCCTCTTGTACCCCATGCAACAACTGTACCTGAAGCCACTGCACATATTCCACCTCCACAATCAGAACCCATTATACCTCATAACGAAGGCACATCAAACGCTCAAAACCAAGACAACGCTGAACCCGCTAATCAACTCAGGAGGTCATCTAGGCAAAGAAGGCCTACTAATATGGATGATTATGTTACCTACCTGACTGAAATGGATGCTGGAAAGCTCAATGATCCTATCTCTTATAATGAAGCCATTAGCAGTGATCAGTCTTCTGAATGGAACAAAGCAATGATTGATGAGCTTGAATCCATGAAGAAAAATGACGTTTGGGATTTAGTCGAATTACCCAATGGTGCCAAACCTGTAGGTTGTAAATGGGTGTTCAAAACAAAACTGGATCCGAATGGGAATGTTGAACGCTACAAAGCGAGATTGGTTGCGAAGGGCTACACTCAGAAAGAGGGAATTGATTATCAAGAGACGTTTTCACCTGTCTCTCGTAAAGATTCATTAAGGATCGTCATGGCCCTAGTAGCTCATTTTGATTTAGAGCTGCATCAGATGGACGTCAAAACTGCTTTCCTTAACGGAGACTTAGACGAAGATGTTTACATGAAACAACCTGAAGGCTTTAAACCTGAAGGTCAGGAGCATCTAGTCTGTAAGTTGAAGAAATCCATTTATGGGTTAAAACAAGCATCACGTCAATGGTACCTCAAGTTTGATGAAGTCATGAAGAGGCAAGGTTTTATGAAGAATCAAGTGGATCAATGCACCTACCTCAAGATGAGTGGGAGTAACTTTACTATACTTGTCAATGGGTATCGATTCTTAATTGTAACGTTATTCAATTCCCTATAATCGATACACATTCGCATCAAACCATCTTTCTTCTTTACAAACAACACTGGGGCTACCCACGGGGATGAACTAGGTTGTATGAATCCTTTACTGAGCAATTCATCTAATTGCTTTTTCAGTTCTAACATTTCAGTGGGTGCTAATCGGTAGGGTGCTTTAGCTACGGGTGTAGTTCCAGGAATCAGATGAATTCTAAATTCTACCTCCCTATCTGGTGGTAATCCTGGTAGTTCTTCTGGGAATACATCCGAGTATTCTGATACTACAGGAATTTCCTTAATTTCCTTACCCTTAGTGTTAATGATTACCGAAATCATATACACTATTCCTTGTTTTCTTGAATAACTGACCATTTTCATTACTGAAATGAATTTCAGTGGTTTACAGGGCTTATCTCCTGTAATCACCACTATTTCTCCTGTGGGTGCATGAATTTCTATGGAATTCTTATCACAGAGGATTCGAGCATGGTTGGCTACTAGCCAATCCATTCCTAACACCACATCGAATCCAGCTAAATTCATAGGTAACAGGTTTGCAGAAAATTTATGGCCTAAGAGTTCTATCTTTTCTTCTCGCAAGACTTTATCTATGTTAACAGAATTCTCATCTGCCGTTTCTACCGTAAAAATTTGTCTAAGGTTGGTTAAGAGTAGGTTAAGAGCTTGGCAGAATGAAGTATTTATAAAATTTTGGTTTGCAACAGAGTCAAATAATACTTTTGCATAAACGTCATGAACTAGGAACGTACCAGCTATCACGTCAGGGATTAGTTCTGCTTCTTGGGTAGTCAACTGGAATGCTCTTGCATTCTTTTTGGTAGTTCCTTCTGCAGGTTTGGCTTTGTTGTCAGCTGGTTTGACCAATTTAGGGCAGTCTGTGTAGGTCCCGGGAGCCTTGCGGATCGTAACAGAATCGCCGATCTAACCTAGAGTGCGGAATCCTCTAGATCAGATTTTGCAGAAAATGTGTAGAAACAGAATCAAGAACACGATACACTTTCAATCCGGTCTTCTATTGATTATCCAACACGAAGTTTACAATCATTTCAAGACCCACAAGAAATCTCCTAGCCACTCTCTATAGATTTCTCTCAATCCCTCTAAGTGTGTGTTCTCAACCCTTATGCCAAGCCTTGTTTATATAGGACAAGGTTTGCACATGGGCTTTGGTCTGGGCCAGGCCATTCTCCAAGCCCATTACACTGATTAACTCCCTAAGGTAGTGCAGTTTTGTGTGAAGAATCAAGTATGTGCAGACAGCGATTACTCGAAGCGTTAACAAAGAGAAGATCTTGAGCTTTACATTGAAGATCCCGCACTGATCAAGGGGGAGTCTGTGGATGCACTTTGGGTGATAAGTGCAGGCTCTTAAACTCAAGGGTCTTTTATGAAAATTGTTAAAACTTTCATGTTTGGTCCGAATTTGTGTGTTAACTTATTGTCAAGACTTAGTTCCTCTACTATAGTCCGAATTTTGGTGGATTGTTTTAGTCAGGGTTTGTTTTGTATTGGGCTTTGGGCCTATCTATGTCCTGACTTTAGTAGTCAGGACTTCCTATAGTATATAAACTCTTAGTGAAATGTTATACGTAACGATTTCTTTTGTGGAAAGTTTGTTCTTCAAGAAACCCTAATCATTGTCACTGTGTGTGAATTGACGGCTACTGTGTGTGACGTCATTCATCATTCTCATCATTCTTGTTCTACACTTTCTTGATCCAATACCATACAGTAGTGATTGCTAGGTGGATTCCGCACACCTGGTGATTGTTGTCTGAGTGAGATCCTTGGGTAGGAGACAACCTTTCTCCCTAACTGGTTTCTTGATTTGTCCATTCGCGGCTTGGGCTTTGCCGGTGTCGGTCGGTTTTTCTTCTTTCTCTTCCTTTGGTCTTCTGATTTATGGCGGCCCAAGTTACAAAGTCTATTTCGTTTCTAATGAAGGTATTTCAATGTACTTAGTCTATTTCGATGTATTTCGATAGGATGTGTATTACATTAATGTAAGTATTCCGGTATGTGCTAAAAATACCAGTAGATATCATATGTTTCAGCAGAGAGCACACTCGGAGAATAGGAGAGCAATTTGGTGAACTTTGTAATGTTACTCTGCTGAAATCAATGCTAGTGAATGTTTTGAAGTGATATCTTTCTAGTATTGATGGTGTTCTTGCTTGGTTTGTATGCAAACTCGAATTCCGCACTTGTTTATGTATTAACAAGGGATAGGTTGATTTGAATCAACTTCAGGGACCTACAACTTTTATATCATAATAGTACTAAACTTTATATAATACAAATAACCAAATGTGTAGCTTTTAATCTATATGTTCAAAAGTAAGTTATTCAACATTTGGGATTGTGTTTTTTTTTTTTTTTTTTTTTGGTTAATTAGTGAATTATAACCCTATATATTTTAGGAAATGTATTGTAAGTCTATGTGTAGCTAATTGTTTTCACGAAATCATTGTTCTTTAACGGTTCTGGTTTCAAAACATAATTACCCTAATAACCATAAGTAGACAAATTGACCCATTATTCTATATAACATTTAGAGTATTGATTAGGACATTCTAACATGTGCTGCTGCTGCAGTGCTGCTAATAATTTTTTTATTCTAGAACCGTTGCAAAATCTAGAGAGGAGCCTAGCCCATTTTAATTTATCCAGGTTACTCATGGGACCCATTTCCATTTTACTAGACCATATTTTCTCATGCCATATTAATTTATTTGTGATAACATTTTTTTTTTATGCATGAGAGTATGAGACCGTACCCATTTCCATTTTACTAGACCATATTTTTCTCATGCCATGTTAATTTATTTGTGTAAACATTGTGTTCTATGCATGGAGACACTAAAAAAATGGAAGATAGTATGTACCTATTGAACTTAGTATAAAATTTAGTTTTTTTTCTTCTTCTAAATTTCCATTTCTTTTATTTATATTTTGATCCCAAACATATCTAGCCTATTTTGGGCCTTTGGAGTCTTTTTCTCGGTAGCTATAGAGAGTGACTCTTATTGTAATTGTAATTAACATAACCAATACCGACTTAACTCTCCGCACGTAGTACAGGTAAATCCTTCTAGTTACAAATGTTTTAAAATTAATCTACAACCATTCTCACCAAAACAAAATGGGTATACCACCATCAAAACGACAACAAAAATAAAAATTAAACACAAATATTTAATAAAGAAACACAAAGTCCGATCAATTTGCAAATTGCTTCTCCCATGTGATTCTTTGGGACAGTATAGTAACTCCCATGTATCTGCATTAAATGAAACTAGATCATCATAACGCATTATTTAGTTAATTAATTAGACATTACATGATCGGTATCACTACTAGAAAGACATTGTTCTACCGAAATTTCGAATAAAAAATAGTTGGTCGTAAATTACAACCATTTCAAAGGGAGATGATTTCAAAGGTGGTGGACAGCATTAAAGAAGACTCCTTTGTGTGAATTATGTGAGATTAAATATATTAATGTTATAATATTTAATCTTGTAGCCTATATAATCATTTATATTATATTAGATCAAAATATATTAATAACCTATTATAATTAGTTGGTAATTGTTGATGGACCATATTACCCTTATTAACTAATTAGGTTTCCTCTTGGGTGTATAAATAAGGGGCTTATTAGAGAGTTAAAGGGTTAGACACTTTACACAATCACAAACCCTCATTAACATCAATTTCGTCACTCTCTCCCCATAACCGATTCTGCCCTAGTCTCGGTTCATCACCATCATCACTTTACACCCTAAGGAGGAACCGGATCACCTTGACAAAGATGTCGAACTCAATGGCTGGATCTCTGACTGGATTCTCTACTGCTTTGAATGCCATAACAGGTATGTTATTCATGTTTTCCATTTAGTTTAAACAGAACTGATCAACATGTGGTATCAGAGCATATGTTGATAAATCAGTTATGTTTTTCGTATCCATTATTCTGGGATCATAAATCTGGAAAACAGAAAGTCTTAAAGCCTTAAAAATCTCGGCTGTTTTGAGTCCATGTTGCCGAAATCCCTGTTTTCGGAAAAGAAAAGTTTGATAAATTGACTCGAAATCGTAATGGGAAAGATAATATCCGAAATCTGTTTACTAAAAGTCTAAAATTTCAGATTTCGGAACCCAGAATTGTGTTTTAATTTTTTAGGGTTCATCATTATGTTCTAAGGAAATTCGAAAATTCCATAAATTTTGGAATATAATTTGGATTAGTGGATGTTTTCCAATATTTGATCTAAATTTTATCTATTATAATTTTCGAAAACTGTTATTGAATTTCAGTTATTATTTTCGAAATATTTGATAGATTTAGATCATAAATAAAATAGGAAACATTATCCCAAAAATCCCTTAAATTTCGAGTTTCAGTTATCACAATAAACAGCCTTAAGTGGGTTTCGAAATCATAATCGCACAAGTCCCTTTTGTCGCACAAGATCAGATCAGTTAAGGTCTGATCGCACAAGACATTCGCACAAGTCAGATCACGAAAAAAAAAAGGGGGTCTGATCGCACAAGGGAAAATCGCACAAGATTTGTGGATCGCACAAGGCATTATTGATCACACAAGTTTTGGGCCTCACTGATCGCACAAAATTTTGTGCCTAATTAATCGCACAAAACTTGGGCTTTATTTACATCGCACAAGTTTTGGGCCTTAACGATCGCACAAGGCATTACCTATCGCACAAAGCATTACTGATCGCACAAGACTCGAAACCTCATTATTTTTTAAGCTGTTTAATGTGACCTAAAATACTTTGGTTTTGATAATACTTAATCACTTAATCAGAATCAGATAATTTTTGCAAAACCAAATATAGCTTAACTTGAATGAGCTTTTGATGTATTAATTCTGGCCAAAGCTGATTTACTACATCTATTTATTGTTCAAGTATTATAAAAGGCTATGTTAAGTATGCATTACAAACGTGAAATGTCTTAATTCTGGCCAAAGCTGATTTAATTCATTTATGTTTAGCATGACTTGACAAGTGCATAACTAAAGTGATTGTCTCATTTCTGGCCAAAGCTGATTTGTCACAATTATTTTGCACACATATTTAAATGATTACACTTCTGGCCAAAGCTGATTTGTCTTCGTTTAAATAGAATTTTACTAAGTCTATTATTTTGATGTTAGTAATAGACATTATCACAGCTTCATAATTAAAATGGTCATTACTTATGCCTGCCTTAGTATAACATGCCCTTAGATCACATTAAGACTTCTTTCTTAGTATCATAACTTGCTCATCTTATTTCCACTATCAGCACCCAATCAAGGGATTCCACCTTTGACTGGTGATAACTTTGCTGCATGGAAGGATGCCCTCATGCTTACACTTGGACTCTTGGACTTTGACTATGCTCTAAGAGAGAATAAGCCAGCGGACCTTACTGCTACTAGTACTGCTGCTGAGCAGTTACTCCATGATAAGTGGACTAGGTGTAACCGCATGTCTCTCATGTTCATGAAGCAGTCCATTCATAACTCAATCAGAGGGGCCATTCCTGATTCTGACGATGCTAAAACCTACTTGGCTTCTGTGGAGGATCAATTCAAGGGAACATCAAAAGCACACGCTAGCACTCTTATCCTCAAGCTGGTGACGACTAAGTATGATGGGAGGAGCGGCATTCGCGAACACATCATGATGATGCATGACATGGCCAATAAGTTGAAGGGCCTAGAGATGGAGATCAGTGATGGTTTTCTTGTTCACTTCATCATCACTTCGCTTCCTTCGTCCTATGAAGCATTCAAGATCAATTACAACACTCAGAAGGACAAATGGACGATGAGTGAGCTGATCGCTATGTGCGTGCAGGAGGAAGAGCGTATGAAGATGGATCGCCATACTGATGTTGCTAACTTCACCACCTCCAGCTCAAAGAAGAGGAAGAACAATTATCCAAGAAAGGATGCTTCTAAGGTTCAAAAGCCAAATCCAACTCCTAATACAAGTGCACCTTCCAGCTCTAAGAACTCCTTAGGCAAACCCTACTGCAAGTTCTGTAAGAAAACAGGACATAAGCAAAAGGAATGCCCTGACTTCAAGGAGTGGCTGGCTAAGAAAGGTAACGATTTTTTCATGATACTTGAGTCCTTTAATTTAAATGTTCCTGCTAATTCTTGGTGGTTTGATTCTGGTTCTATGGTACATGTTACCAATTCACTTCAGGGATTCCTTACAATCCGGAAGCTGGGAAGAAACCAAAGAACACTTAAAGTTGGAGATGATCGGGAATTAGAAGTGAAGGCCATAGGAACATTACAATTATTTTTGAAAACTGGCTTATGTATTAAACTTTATGATACCTTATATGTTCCTGAGGTAACTCGGAACCTTGTATCAGGACCAAAGTTAGACATGGACGGTTTTGTCGTTTCTCATGGTCATCGCAAACTCTCTATTCTCTATGATTCCATTGTTTATGGTACTGGCATTCTGGATGGTGGTCTCTATAGATTAGAACTAGATGATAATTTTTCCAAATCTTTGTTGTCATATAATATTAATGAATCACTCACAAAGATGGAAAAGAAACAAATTCGAGACTTAGAGACTTCATCCATGTTGTGGCATCAACGTTTAGGCCACATCTCAAGAGAACGATTAAATCGTCTCGTAAAGGATGAAGTCTTACCTCCTCTCGATTTCACCGATTTTGGAACATGTGTCAAATGTCTCAAAGGCAAAATGACATTAGCGAATAAGAAAGGTGCCACTAGGAGCTCTAATTTATTAGAACTCATTCACACTGACATTAGTGGTCCTTATCAAATCGCTGGTATAACAGGACATACTTCATTTATCACTTTCATTGATGATTATTCTCGTTACATGTACTTGTATCTTATAAAGGAAAAATCTGAATCTCTAACAACTTTTAAAGATTATAAAGCTGAAGTTGAAAAGCAATTAGATCGTCAGATTAAAGTTGTGAGATCAGATAGAGGCGGTGAATATTATGGAAGACATACTGATGTGGGTCAAGCTCCTGGTCCATTTTATGAGTTTTGTAAGGGCCAGGGGATTGTGAACCAATACACCATGCCTGGTACACCTCAGCAGAATGGTGTCGCTGAAAGAAGAAATCGTACCCTTATGAACATGGTGCGCAGTATGTTAGCCAACACTAATTTACCATTATTCCTCTGGACTGAAGCGTTAAAAGCAGCTGTTCATATACTCAATAGAGTTCCTTCTAAGTCTGTCCCTAAAACTCCTTATGAACTTTGGACAGGAAGGAAACCGAGTCTTAAATATATGAAAGTATGGGGCTGCATTGCTGAAGCAAAACTCTACAATCCTTTCCTAAGGAAACTTGACCCTAAAACAGTTACCTGCTTCTTTATTGGGTATCCTGATCATTCAAAGGGTTATCGTTTCTATTGTCCTTCCCATGTCACCCGTATTGTTGAAACCAAACGTGCTGCGTTCTTGGAGGATTTCAAGGTCAGTGGGAGCAGTACCAACCCTTACGAAGAATTGCAAGAAGTACAAGACGCGGGGGGGAGAGACTCGTCGCTTATCATTACTCCGTTTACTCCTCTTGTACCCCATGCAACAACTGTACCTGAAGCCACTGCACATATTCCACCTCCACAATCAGAACCCATTATACCTCATAACGAAGGCACATCAAACGCTCAAAACCAAGACAACGCTGAACCCGCTAATCAACTCAGGAGGTCATCTAGGCAAAGAAGACCTACTAATATGGATGATTATGTTACCTACCTGACTGAAATGGATGCTGGAAAGCTCAATGATCCTATCTCTTATAATGAAGCCATTAGCAGTGATCAGTCTTCTGAATGGAACAAAGCAATGATTGATGAGCTTGAATCCATGAAGAAAAATGACGTTTGGGATTTAGTCGAATTACCCAATGGTGCCAAACCTGTAGGTTGTAAATGGGTGTTCAAAACAAAACTGGATCCGAATGGGAACGTTGAACGCTACAAAGCGAGATTGGTTGCGAAGGGCTACACTCAGAAAGAGGGAATTGATTATCAAGAGACGTTTTCACCTGTCTCTCGTAAAGATTCATTAAGGATCGTCATGGCCCTAGTAGCTCATTTTGATTTAGAGCTGCATCAGATGGACGTCAAAACTGCTTTCCTTAACGGAGACTTAGACGAAGATGTTTACATGAAACAACCTGAAGGCTTTAAACCTGAAGGTCAGGAGCATCTAGTCTGTAAGTTGAAGAAATCCATTTATGGGTTAAAACAAGCATCACGTCAATGGTACCTCAAGTTTGATGAAGTCATGAAGAGGCAAGGTTTTATGAAGAATCAAGTGGATCAATGCACCTACCTCAAGATGAGTGGGAGTAACTTTACTATACTTGTCCTTTACGTAGATGATATTCTATTGGCAAGAAATAGTTTAGACATGTTGCATGAGTCGAAGCGGTTACTCTCGCATAACTTCGACATGAAGGATCTCGGAGATGCTTCTTACGTCATTGGCATCGAAATTCACCGAGATAGACACAAAGGGATCTTAGGATTGTCTCAAAAGACTTACATAGATCGTGTCCTTACACGTTACAACATGCAACAGTGCAAACCCTCTGTCGCTCTAGTAGTTAAAGGAGATGTTTTCGGTTCATTCCAGTGTCCGACAACAGAGGTTGAAAAGGAGCAAATGAGCCAGATACCTTACGCGTCAGTAGTCGGGAGCCTGATGTATGCTCAAGTCTGTACTCGCCCAGATATCGCTTACATTGCTGGAATGCTAGGCCGTTATCAGACTAATCCTGGCTTAGATCACTGGAAAGCAGCTAAGAAGGTCCTCAGATATCTGCAAGGGACGAAAGACTATAAACTGACATATAGAAGAAGTGATCATTTAGAAGTGGTAGGTTATTCTGATTCTGACTTTGCTAAATGCAAAGATGACAAGAAATCCACTTCGGGCTACATCTTTATGTTAGCAGGCGGACCTATCTCATGGAAGAGTCATAAACAACAGTTAACTACAACTTCCACAATGATGGCAGAGTACATTGCTGTTTACAACGCAACCTGTCATGGAATGTTGCTTAGAAATCTGATCACTGGACTCAAAATCGTTAATTCCATTTCTAGACCATTGAAGCTTTACTGTGATAATTCAGCTGCCGTTAGTTTCTCGAACAGTAACAGTTCGACTGGAGCTGGTTTATATCTTGATACGAAGTACTTGTTCGTACGTGAACGAGTTGAGGAAAATAATCTTTGTATTGAGTATATTAGTACTAAAGATATGCTTGCGGATCCGATGACTAAAGGTCTCCCACCTAAAGTTTTCGAAGAACATGTATCGAATATGGGACTTATTAAAGACCTTATTTAATGGCATATTGTACTAGCTTATGTTTTAATTAATGAAATTTCCTCAGTTTGATTTTGTATGTCTCTAACATATGTTCTGCCGGTGTAATGACATATAGACAAATATAAATACAAATCAGACGCTAAAGGGCTGCGTATTTTGATCGTAACTGTTAGGTTTTAAATTGAGGCTATAGTGTGACTAATGGGGGTCCTGAGTCGAATGATGATTCAACGGCTGTATTTCTCTGCTATAGTTCTTGGTTTAAAGCTAAAATGAGTGTTAACTCCTGGCCAGGCTTACCTAATACTCATGATAAATGATTACTTGGCTAAGTGGGAGAATGTGAGATTAAATATATTAATGTTATAATATTTAATCTTGTAGCCTATATAATCATTTATATTATATTAGATCAAAATATATTAATAACCTATTATAATTAGTTGGTAATTGTTGATGGACCATATTACCCTTATTAACTAATTAGGTTTCCTCTTGGGTGTATAAATAAGGGGCTTATTAGAGAGTTAAAGGGTTAGACACTTTACACAATCACAAACCCTCATTAACATCAATTTCGTCACTCTCTCCCCATAACCGATTCTGCCCTAGTCTCGGTTCATCACCATCATCACTTTACACCCTAAGGAGGAACCGGATCACCTTGACAAAGATGTCGAACTCAATGGCTGGATCTCTGACTGGATTCTCTACTGCTTTGAATGCCATAACAGGTATGTTATTCATGTTTTCCATTTAGTTTAAACAGAACTGATCAACAAATTAAAAACAGGTCTAAGTTTGGGGATCTAAACTGGGATTGTTGGTGTAATTTTAATGTAGAGACTTGGTTTCGTAATTTCTATTTTCCGTTTCATGTACTTTGGGACTTCCAGCGTCTAGCTGGCCCTCCTTTTGGCAATAAAAGTTGTCGTTAATTGTTCATAAAAAGTTTTGTCAGAATTCCATCTAAAATGGCCATTTCCTACGAACTTCCGAAGAAAAGATTGGTCATAAACGTTGTTATGTTTTGTTTTTTCAAAATAAGGTACCTTCCAAGCATCAACAAGCTGGCTTGAGGATTAGTTCCCGGAGAGTTAAGTAAAGTCGACCCGTCAATGACACGAAGAGAATCGACACCAAGAACCTTATATTCATCATCAACAACCTTCCCGATATGACACCCGCCGTGATAATGCCATACAGTTCTTACAGTGTCCTTGCAATGTTGTTCTAAGGAGGTACTTGTATTACCATGTGCAATAAAGTTATAGGGTATTTTCATGTTAAGATCAAGAATATCTTGGTCTGTCATATTGGCTAGCTTGTAGTTTGAGAATGCTTCTGAATTAACTGTTTTTACGATGGTTTCGATCCCCTTAACGCATTTCTGCAAGTCTTCAGGTTCGGTAAAGTAGTTAAATGTTACTGATGGGTTGTCAGATGCATTACGATTTACAATCGTTAGGTGACCCTTAGATAAAGGGCCATTAATCTTTTCATATATGAAACCCCCTTTCTGCAAGGAAAAATAAAAAAAGAGGTCAGGTCTTAAATTATGGCCAAATGATTATAAAATGCAAGTAATTTCAGCTTTTACCAGTTTATGTAACAAAGTGGTTTTTATTACCATCTTTCAAGTTCTAATCGTTTTCATATCAATTTAGAGGATCGATCCCGTCATTTTTTGCATAAACAGGTTACAACTTAAACATGTATACATAAATATTTGGGACAGGAGCGAAAAAAATAGTCATTAAATTTAGCATCTGACTTGTGACCAAATAACACAAGTTTAGCGTCTGACTTGTGGCCAAATCAGCACAAGTCGCATAATTAGCGACCACACCCACACTCACCGACCGTCACAAAATGAATATTGGTCGCAACAGTCACAAAACTGGAGACCGTTTTCTTGCAAACCGGTTGAAAATAGAAAAAAGTAACAAACTATAAATTAACTGGTAGCAAAAAAGAAAAGACTATAAAACAAAAAAATTAAATGTAAGTCCCGGACAAATAAAAAATTTCTGAAATAAAATGATTTTAAACCATTCACAAAATTAATTTTTTTTACTGAAAATGTTATTAATCGACTTTACACTAAGAAATTACTTTCTTGCCCAGGTTTGAACCTAAGACCTGAGTCATGTGTCTCTACCAAGTATGCGAGCTACCCTACATTGGCCTCAAATAACCACAGATATTTTGCACAACAATTTCGGTAGTAAATCTGTCGCAACCAAATTTTATTACAGTTTTAAGTGATGTGTTCTTTTATTCTTATAAATCATACCTCAGGTGTATACCCTTGATAGTCCGAAAGATTCACAAAGATAGCATTAAAGCCACCAACTGCTTCAATATAGCTCCCGAATGGAGTAATACCCACAACTTGAACTAAAGATCGCTCAACGCCAATAGGAGAAGGGATGAAGAGTGCATTTAGTGGATTATCTGCGATATCTTGACCAACAAAGGGTTGTTCGAGAACAATATTGATGTTAAGGGCATCAAGTTGGTCTTTTGGACCTATGCCACTCAACATCAAAAGTTGTGGGCTTCCAAGAGCTCCAGCAGAAAGTATGATCTCGTTATTCTTTCTACGTTTCAAGTATGCAACATGTTTTTTCCCCAGGGTATCTTCAAATATTACTCCATAAGCCCTTGGCTTTGAGCTTCCTGTGCAAGATTAAAAACTAAGCAATGAATATATAATTATAGCTAGTGGCATTTGCTCCGTGACGAGCTTTGGTCGGTATCTGTTCGGTTCGTTAAAGTCTGGTTTAGTTTGTTACATTTTTTGTATGACATCGACACTCGGTACAACAACCGAAAGAGATATGCCAAAAGGGATATTGACACGTGTTTAAATTGACTAGAAAACTACAAAAACGAGTGTCAGTTTATAAAAAAATATAAAGAAAAAACTTGATATGTACATAAAAAATCCTGAACTACGTTGTACCATTGACGACAAGTATATTTATGCTTTAATCACTTGTATATTACTATCTATAACTCGGTTTCAATTAAAGTTTATATCGTACCTAAATAAAAATAAGCACAAAATATAATAGGTTTAAAAGTAATTATAATAATAATATTTAAAAAATAGGAAAAAAATTTGCACCGACATACAATGGCGTGCATAATGATGCAAGATAAATATTTATTTGTACACAGTTGTGTAAATGTGTATCAACTTGTTGACAATTACACAAATAGAGGAATATATTATATGTACTGACGACACTTCGAATAAACCAAAAGTTGACTTTTCTCAATAGCGACCAACGACTATGAAGAACTGGGGATAGGATTGGACTTTTCTCTCAACTTTTAAAAGCGGAAATTATAAATATTGCGTAGAAAAAAATCAGTAAACAAGCATTTTTGTGCGATTGTAATGCATTACAATCCCGCAAAAATGCTAGAATAATGCTAGAATGATTTCATCGACGCATGACTTACGTCACTACCATGTATATCGAGTTACATTTTATTAGATAATCACAAAAAGGCGGTTATACCATCATCTCTCTGTAGACTTGTGTCGCATATGAAGCTAAATTTCGCCTAAGCTTATTTTACACTGGGTTTTAGAAAGCGCGAAGCGCTCAAAAGCGACGAGGTCTAAAACTGATGAAATGATTTTCCAATTGACCACAAATGACATTCTTAAAAACTGCTTATTTTCATGATCTTTTCTAACTATATATTTTCCCAAAACCGCTAATTCAGTTACACATGTTGTGGTGTTATCATATCTGATAATTCGTACCTTTATGCTTAAACAAGATTTTGTGAACCGTTGCGTGTAGAAACAGAGACAACCCTTCTGGATTTGCATATTGTAGCAAATCAGCAGCCGTATGTCGGGTACCATTTTTATCAAAAATAGCCCCGCCCACTTTAGTACCAACTAGATGATCATAAGTAAACCCATTGTCCGGTGTGACCCCAGCTTCCACAAGACCAGCTTTAACAGCCGATTGCCAGTTTTGCACATCCTGGTTAAATACCATAACTTTTTCGGTCCACTCGTAGGAATCTTGGATCAAATCTTCATCCGTTAATCCGGCTTCCATGTTGAATTGTTTTTCACCGCGAGAGTAAAAACCAGCATTGATTGATGTTCCACCACCCAACACACGAGCTCGTCCATTCGCAACACCTTCAACTACAAACTGTTGAACGGGTGAATCTGGTGACTTGTCAAGGAAGTAGAGACCGAAATTTTTTGCGTTGGTGATGTTGGCATCGTTGTAAGGTGAGCCACCGCGTTCGAGTAATAAAACCGAGTAGTTGGTGGATAGGGTGGTGGCTATTGGGATACCGGTGGTACCACCTCCGATAACGATGTAGTCAAAGAAAGAAACCCTAGGAGCTTTTGTTGCTTCATGCATGAAGGTATAGTTTGGAGCTATATAAAAGCATTACTATTCTTGGTTATAAAATGGTACCAAATGAAAATTAGTGGTAATTGATAAGAAAACATGAAAGTTGAAGGGTAACCGATGGTATTATTTGTCCACATATATGTTTCAGAAACCAGATAATGTGATACATATATAAAAACTAGTTTTAAACAGAAATGTAAATGGTTTATGTTTTTGTATAGATCTACAATGTTAACAGATTAAATATGGAGTCTAAAAAGAAAAAAAAATCTGATAAATTAAATATGGAGTCGATCTAAAAAGGTTTAAAAAATTTGAAATATGGTCCAATAACCTGGTCCGGCCCGCACATCCGACTAGTAACCAACCAACTGTCAAATGAAAGCGCTAGAAAGCCTCAGACAGACCAGTGATGTAGCGGGCTGGCCTGTTCCGATTCTAAGAACACTGGTTTTATCATAAAGACAACTTATTGCAAAAACAAAACATGCATACCTAACTCGGCAATACCAAAATCTAGTAAGAGAAGAATGGTAACGAGAGTAGCAATCTTTCTCCATGAAGTATAAACCATTATGTTGCGTTGACAACAATACATCTATCGATACGTTTATAAAGAACTTAAGATTGTTTTAGTGTCTTGATGTTTTGTGTTTATGTATGATTTGAAAGAGATAAAATGCGAGCTATTTATATGAACTTTGGGTGGATAATAAAACCAAGAGTAGGTATGCTATAACATTAAAAAAAAATATCTAAGTTCACAATGTATTCAACAAATTATAGTTATCTGATAAATTAGTGCCTAATCATATATAGTTAGTTTCTTTTGCTTTACGAAACCATATACAAAAACGTTTACTCTTTGAAAGGAGAGTTTTACCTTAATATATATCTACGAATTGTCTTTATAAATTATGAACTACCTCCAACTATTGGACTAGGTAATACACTTTACGAAAACAATTTTGTAATCATTATCAAAATTGTTTATTAGGAGTATGTCATAAATTAAACGTCGACTTAATATACTATATTTATCGTCACAAACCATATATACACACTTTTTGTCAAAGAATTATTAAACTGGTGATTATTACTAAAATCATTATTATATAGGCTATCATTAAGAATTATAAGCTAGATCCTACATTAGTTTAGATGTAATATATAGTTTAATTATAGTTTGTGTAACATTATTACTATTATTATTCGTTGACATAGGTAGCAATGGTTATATATCTCATATAAACCGTCATGTATATATGTATTCTATGTATCAACATTTAGAATTACCAAATCTATTCAAGAACATTTCTTTATTCTCTTTCAATTCAAAACCCTAAACGAACGATATCAATCTCAACAAAGTGGTACCAGCGCCACAACGATCTACGTTTACAGATCCTTAAATTTATTCGAAAATCATCAAAATTCCCACAATCCTACAATCCTGACAACGTTAAACATGACGACAAACGGAGGCATTCAAACCCAGATTCCAAAATTTACTGGGGCAAAACTATTATCACTGGCATATACAAATGAAAGTGTTGTTGGAATCACAAGACTTATGGACAATTGTGGAAGAAGGATACAGCGAACTCGCGTCCGGGGGGTCTGAGAGTGATCAAAACACTCAAGAAGAAAAGATCAAGAGGGATAAGAAGGCACTGCACATCATTTTTCAGGCAGTTAATGAAACGGTCTTCGAACGAATTGCTACGTGTAAAACTTCTAAAGAAGCATGGGATGTTTTGCACAAAGCGTACAGAGGCGAACAAAGAGTAAAAACGATAAAACTTCAAACCCTAAGATGTGAATTTGATGCCTTAAGAATGAAAGAGAGTGAATCAATAGAAGATTATATTAATAGAACAACGATTATAGTAAACCAATTACGCTTAAATGAAGAAAGCATAGCAGAACAACGTATCTTAGAAAAAATCCTCCGAAGTTTGACAAGTAAATATGAATCAGTAGTAGTAACCATCGAAGAATCCAAGGATTTAAACACAATCTCCACCGAAGAATTACTTGGTATCCTTCAGTCACATGAATTAAGACTGAAACAATATGATGATGCACCGATGGAACAAGCCTTCCAAGTACAAAGTAACAACTATGAGCGGTCAAGACAATCCAGATCAGAATACGCAGGAAGAGGACGAGGTAGAGGAAGAGGAAGATTCAATGGACAAATTCGGTATTATGTCACGGCCCCCGTCCCGGTGTTACCCGGTTCAGGAGCCGCAGGACAGAAACCCGCGGTATTTATTAGTTGATGTGACAGCGGAAGTTTAACAGGATCTTTTAAAACTTGAAAATGCCCAATTATTTTATTTCATAATTTGGGACAAACTCCGTAATTTACAATAGATGAATTTCACGAGAAAATTCTCTGTTTTACAAAACATGTTTATTTATTTAACTGAGCCACCATTTCAAGCTTTATTAGTGCTCCGTAGCACTTTTCCTTGATTCACAGTAGGTCACCTGAAACATGTTTAAAAATATTTTATCAGCGGGGAAATACTGGCGAGTCACTCAATTTTGATAAAACGACTCATAGTTATAAATTACAGCATAAGAGCGATTACAATGGCTACTATCTTATTTTTATATGGCGCCGTGTCACACCCTGGTGACGATGGTCATACCACTATTGGGTCCTTTCACCCAAGTAGTGATGATTATCACTGTTAGGTTTGTTTACCTAACCGTGAGAGATTAGTAATGTGCACAATACCCCACCTGTCAGTGATTCAAGATAACCACGACTTAATCCCTGTAATTATAACTTTTTGAAAACAGTTTAAGTATTGTAAAACATTGTTGATAAAAAGAGAATAACTCACATTGCAAGTTTAGATGGGCAGAGTTTAGCCTACTGATAAGCCTGATAACCTAATTTAAACAACAATGCACACGAAACTAGGTCAGTAACTTAATACAACATTTACGATAAGCTCACGAAATCAAAACTCTCACAACGAATGACAAAGTATAGCCCTGATTTGGGCAGCACTTAAACATCCATCGGATCGGTTTCAATCGATCGGACATTGTATCGTAGTAGTGATCGAGTTAATACCCTGTATTCGTAGCAGCGTTTTCCTAAGTAAAATCACGATTTTGAGCAGTATACTTCGTCTCTTGAAAAGTTTTTCGAGTGTAGATGAACTGCTCATGTCCAACCCATTTATAGCCAGATTTTAGGTTTTACACGGCCCGCGTAAACCCTGGCTTGAATCTTACGCGGCCCACGAGGGCCACCTAGTCTACGTGTAGGGCTAGCGTGTCACAGGTAGGGTTGCCACGTGTGCGACACGTGGCTCGGGACGCTTATCCGGTCAACTTTAAGTTGACGCGGCCCGCGTAAGCCTAAGCTTACGTTTTACACGGCCCGCGTGAAAACTAATTTTCTCAATTTCTTGGTTTTTCATGCACGTTAGGGTTTCAGGGGTCTGGGTTTTCACTTACGGGTCGTTTATGGACATTTTTACAGGTCCTTACATCTTCCCCACCTTATTTAAAATCTCGTCCTCGAGAATTATTGAAATAAGTGAGGATACTTTCGCTTCATCTCCGATTCCAGCTCCCAGGTGTATTCGGGTCCTCTTTTTGAATCCCACTTGATTTTGACTAGTACCAATCTTTTATGCTTGAGGAATTTAATCTTTCTGTCTTCTATCTGAAGTGGTTTCTCTACGAATTTTAACTTTTCATTTACCTCTATATCTTGAAGAGGTACTACCAGTGATTCGTCAGATAGACATTTCTTGAGGTTGGATACATGAAATACGTCATGTACTCCAGCTAGTTCTTCTGGTAGTTGTAAGCGATAGGCGACTGGCCCTATTCGCTGGATTACTGGGAATGGTCCTACGTACCTTGGACTTAGCTTTCCTTTCTTACCGAATCGAACTACTCCTTTCCAAGGAGAAACTTTCAATAGTACCTTGTCTCCTACTTGAAATTCTAGTGGCTTGCGTCGATTGTCTGCATAACTTTTCTGGCGATCTCAAGCCGTCTTTAGTCTTTCCTTGATTTGAGTGATCTTGTCGGTGGTTTCTTGTACGATTTCAGGACCTGATAATTGACTTTCTCCTATTTCTGCCCAACAAACTGGAGTTCTAAACTTTCGTCCATACAGTGCTTCGAACGGGGCAGCTTTGATGCTTGAATGATAACTATTGTTATAGGAGAATTCAATTAAAGGTAAATGGTTGTCCCAGTTTCCTCCAAAATCTATAACACATGCTCTAAGCATGTCCTCCAGGGTTTGGATAGTTCTTTCACTATATCCGTCTGTTTGAGGATGGTATGCAGTACTTAAATTTAGTCGGGTTCCCATTGCTTCCTGGAAACTAGTCCAGAAATGGGAAGTGAAACGACTATCCCTATCCGATACAATGGAGAGTGGGACTCCTTGTAAGGATACTACCTCATCTACGTATAACTTGGCTAATCTTTCCATGCTAAAGGTGTTACACCCATATTCGTATTTGACAAAAAGTCGCAGCGGAAATACTAACCATAAAATTTCTTTCATTTCAAACGTCTTGACTTACTTGAAAGTTCGTTTTAATATGTATCTTTTACAAAAATAAAGCATAAGTCTTGTTTACTAATAGTACATACTCAATTATTCCCGTACAATCTATTTTGTGACTCGGTCTTCGATCTCTATTCCTTTTGATAATCGCCCGTGATCCGTACAACCTGCACTCACCACATACATTCATAACATTAGCACACATTATATAAACAAGATTCATTCACGTACACTTCACATTTCATCACTTTTCAAACTTTAAGCATTTCATCCGCGTATCCATTTCCTGGTGAGGCTTCAATAACGTACCTGCATTACTTTTTATTCTCAAGGTACACCATTAATAACGTTAACACTCAACGTGTCTAAATCATGCATACATACGTACTTACACACAATCATACATTCACATCTACATACATACATATCTTTCCTACAACTTTACATACATGCATACACTCATACATGTCTTTACACATACATACATACACAACTACATACGTACATACCTTTCCTACATCTTTACATACATGCATACACTCATACATATCTTTATACATACGTACATACACATCTACATGCGTGCATACCTTTCCTACATCTTTACATACATGCATACACTCGTACATACCTTTATACATACATACATACATACACATCTACATACGTACATACCCCTCCTACATCTTTACATACATGCATACATACATACATATCTTTATACATACTTACATACGTACATACCCTTCCTACATCGTTACATACATGCATACACTCGTACATGTCTTTATACATACATACATACACATCTACATACGAACATACCTTAACGAACATGTACTAGATCACGCGTACCTCTTACATAATCATACAATATTTACATGGGTCTTAGACTTAGCTTTATAGCCCATAAACATCTAAGGAACCATCAAAATCATGTTTGGAAAGTCCGCCGTAGTCCACGGATATCAAACCGAAGCCTACGGTACATAAATCAACTTAAATAACAAGATTTCAGCTTTTGGGACTTGGGGAGGCCGTCGGCGACGGCCCTAGGCCCGTCGGCGACGGCCTGTGGTTCTTCCCGTAGCCAAAAACCCCGTAGACAGGTAAATAACCCGTCAGCAAAAAAATCAACTTTCTAGAGCCCGTCGGCGACTACCCTTGACCCGTCGGCGACTACCTCTAGAAATGGCACTTTTCTGCAGTTCCGTTTCGTCGTCCGTACGCACTAAAACGCGCATAACTTTTGAACCGTTTACCCGTTTAACCTCCCGTTTCTTCCTACATGCTTGTAAATTCACATTCTATTATATGAACTTAAAATCCCACATCCAGATTAAGGAAATTCTTAACTTACACGCTATCGTCTTATTATTCATTTATGATTTATTCGACCCGTTCGTGAATTCATCCACAAAACTTGTTTGTTTGACCATAACTTCTTATGAACCTAATAATGTCAACATTGTATATCATACAAGATTAAGTTCTCGGATGTCTTGCATCCTCTTGACCCATTTTCGCTCAAGAGCTTATTTTGACCCGTTAAGGGTATTTGCGCATTTTAAGGTCTTTAGCTTACGAAAACCATACTTCTCGCTTTCTTGCTTTTTCAAAACATTCATTTAATTAAATAGCTTGTTTGTAATCAACTTTTAAGACCATTTGCTCGTTTTACCCATCAAGGGCATTTTTGTCAACTTTGCTCTATCCTTAACAACAAAGGACTCCCTTGCATAAGTAACCAATCCTACTACTTAGCTACAATTCTTAATCACACATACCTTGCTCGGATCAAAGCTAAGATCCGTTTAATACTTCATCGGTCTCATACAATTCTTTCCTAATTGACCTCGATTATCATACTTAATTAAATTGCATATAACTTTACATAAACAACTAAGAAGTGATTACGAAAATCACTTACCTCGTGCGTCCGAGTTCGTGTCCGTTATCTTGCCTCCTTTTGACCCGTTAGCCTTTCCTGCTCGAGTCCTTCTTGACATGATTCCTATACTTTTCATGTCACCAAATCACATTCACATTAGCATACACAATTGTACATGTTAACGATCATAATAATCGCATATTTCACATTTGACTTTCTTTAGTCACAACTAACAAGCATATGACATATAATCCAATTCATGTCCTTTCAAACTCATGAAATTCATCATGTAATCACAAATAACGCATATTAACATAACATGTACCATAAAACTTCCTATAATTCTACCTTTATGACAACAAACCAAATCATGCTTCTTATGCGTAGTTGACCTTCAAAAGTCAACAGTTCATCATATCAACTTTCGACTTATCCTCATGTATCCGTATCATCAATTATGCTATATCAATGACACTATATACATTTCTTACTCACAATGCAACTATGCTTACAACCATATGATCACCTAGTGATATTAAATACAACGTTCAAGTCCTTAATGCATAGTTTTGACCAAGACACACATTTAACCCGAATTCTTGTGTAAGTTCCATCTAAAGCACCTTCTTCACATTAGTATACTACTAATTACATCATTACTTAATCTCAATCATATATATATCAAGCTATTTCATACAATCTCACATCTTAACTTCACTTAGACATTTCATCATACACTTGGTGTGCGTACACCATTTAGTGCATATAGTACAACTAATTCATGCATATTCTTCTAATCTCATACATAATTCATCAAATTACCCTTCTAATCAATATGGATCATTCATGCATAACATCAAACATACTAGTATCACATTCCTTTAACAACAATCTACCATACACATCAAAATACATCAATATTATGCAAGAATTTAGACATAGATGATTTACCCATGTCATCATCTTCATCATAACAAACGGGTTTCACCCTTAAACATCAATTTAACCTAAACCATGCATAATCCGTGTTCTATATGATGATTCTAACACATATGAATGATCAATTTCATACCAATTCACGGATTGGAACATAACCCACTTCATACAAGTTCATCAATCTAAGTTTCAAGACATACCTCACGATCCCCTTGTCTAGGTGATCACTAATTCATGTTCCTTAATAGATTTGAGCCTTGATTCAACCTTCAATTTGGAGCTTTTTGAAGAACTAGGGTTTGGCTCCCTTGGAGCCCTTCCTGGTCGTTCCAGAACACACGAAATGTGTGTGTTTGTGTGTATTATTTTGTTTTATAAATACAACTTTCATTTATCCCATTTTAGTCCCTCAAGTTTGCCACTAAATAATATTGGCAAACTCTTGTCTATTAATACTTCTAACCTCACACTTAACTAGGTTAAATAGCCTAGTTATTTATTTCTTGATGTACCATGTCATAACATTTTAACGAATATAAATCTTCGGGTTTTGGGGTGTTACAAGTCTACCCCCCTTAAAAGAGGTTTCGTCCCCGAAACCTTTCTCATTTCCCCTTACACACACACATATATGTTTGACTTAACACTCACATCGTAATCATAAGTAATCATCCTATCTCATTTCATGATTATTTAAACATTTAGCTTCTTCTTCTTAACAAGTCTATACTTTCCATGGCATACTTTCATATAACATTCTCATTTCCTTTAAGATTTCATTCTATAGACGCATTGCATAACATTTAACCCTTGTCTTGTTATCACAACAAAACTACCTTTTCATAGTCACACCTACGTGCTTACCTTCATAGTTAACATCGTTCTACATTTCTTTAGTTATTTGTACCATACATATCCCTTCGTTACTTACGCATTCGGATATTTTCATTCCCATCATTCTTTTGTTCATTTGCTTTACATTTACTTATATGACTTGTTTGACGCACACATGGTCAAGCTATCGACTTCTTCTTATATAGACTAGTTCCGTCTTTTATATCTTAAATCTGTTTCGCGGATTCGAACACATCATTCATACCTTTCGTACCTCCTATGTTTTGAATCCATCTAACGGTTTCAAACATTTCATTTATACTTTAACTTCTTTCATGTTTCGAATCCGTCTCGCGGATTCTAGCATAGCATTTCATGTTTCGAATCCGTCTCGCGGATTCTAGCATAGCATTTCATGTTTCGAATCCGTCTCGCGGATTCTAGCATAGCATTTCATGTTTCGAATCCGTCTCGCGGATTCTAACATAGCATTTCATGTTTCGAATCCGTCTCGCGGATTCTAGCATAGCATTTCATGTTTCGAATCCGTCTCGCGGATTCTAACATAGCATTTCATATTTCGAATCCGTCTCGCGGATTCTAGCATAGCATTTCATGTTTCGAATCCGTCTCGCGGATTCTAACATAGCATTTCATACTCTCATTCTTGAGAGTCTTACATTTCTCTTCACCCTCACGTCCACCTACTACTTAATTCTAACGGACATACCTGTATTAATTATCACGGTCCCACGAACGTCATATGCTTCACGTGTACTGGCCAGGTACACAATCCACATACTAGTTTCGTGTCTTCGTGTAATTGTCACCTTATGTCCGAAGAATTAGGTTTCGGCACGTGTATCATTTTTCAAAACATGTTTACTATACCATCATGGTCCTTCATTTAGCATTTTTCTTCCCTTAATGCATTTTACCATTTCATATACCGACATATTGAATTTACGTACCTGGGTTCAACTTTATTTTATTTCATGCCTTGGTGTCGGTACTTGACCGCACTCGCGGATCATCCTCTTCAAACGCTTATACTTACCTTGCATATACAAAACCGTCAGTTTCTTTATGCGTATACATAAGTACATACTTACATTCTCTTTTACCTTTGGATCTTGACCGAGTCTTGGATTGTACGGGTTTCTTATCACAAGAGCACACAGGTTTGAGTTCAAGCACTTACCTTCTTACACTTGATTCTCTCAAACCAGGGCTCTGATACCAACTTGTTACACCCATATTCGTATTTGACAAAAAGTCGCAGCGGAAATACTAACCATAAAATTTCTTTCATTTCAAACGTCTTGACTTACTTGAAAGTTCATTTTAATATGTATCTTTTACAAAAATAAAGCATAAGTCTTGTTTACTAATAGTACATACTCAATTATTCCCGTACAATCTATTTTGTGACTCGGTCTTCGATCTCTATTCCTTTTGATAATCGCCCGTGATCCGTACAACCTGCACTCACCACATACATTCATAACATTAGCACACATTATATAAACAAGATTCATTCACGTACACTTCACATTTCATCACTTTTCAAACTTTAAGCATTTCATCCGCGTATCCATTTCCTGGTGAGGCTTCAATAACGTACCTGCATTACTTTTTATTCTCAAGGTACACCATTAATAACGTTAACACTCAACGTGTCTAAATCATGCATACATACGTACTTACACACAATCATACATTCACATCTACATACATACATATCTTTCCTACAACTTTACATACATGCATACACTCATACATGTCTTTACACATACATACATACACAACTACATACGTACATACCTTTCCTACATCTTTACATACATGCATACACTCATACATATCTTTATACATACGTACATACACATCTACATGCGTGCATACCTTTCCTACATCTTTACATACATGCATACACTCGTACATACCTTTATACATACATACATACATACACATCTACATACGTACATACCCCTCCTACATCTTTACATACATGCATACATACATACATATCTTTATACATACTTACATACGTACATACCCTTCCTACATCGTTACATACATGCATACACTCGTACATGTCTTTATACATACATACATACACATCTACATACGAACATACCTTAACGAACATGTACTAGATCACGCGTACCTCTTACATAATCATACAATATTTACATGGGTCTTAGACTTAGCTTTATAGCCCATAAACATCTAAGGAACCATCAAAATCATGTTTGGAAAGTCCGCCGTAGTCCACGGATATCAAACCGAAGCCTACGGTACATAAATCAACTTAAATAACAAGATTTCAGCTTTTGGGACTTGGGGAGGCCGTCGGCGACGGCCCTAGGCCCGTCGGCGACGGCCTGTGGTTCTTCCCGTAGCCAAAAACCCCGTAGACAGGTAAATAACCCGTCAGCAAAAAAATCAACTTTCTAGAGCCCGTCGGCGACTACCCTTGACCCGTCGGCGACTACCTCTAGAAATGGCACTTTTCTGCAGTTCCGTTTTGTCGTCCGTACGCACTAAAACGCGCATAACTTTTGAACCGTTTACCCGTTTAACCTCCCGTTTCTTCCTACATGCTTGTAAATTCACATTCTATTATATGAACTTAAAATCCCACATCCGGATTAAGGAAATTCTTAACTTACACGCTATCGTCTTATTATTCATTTATGATTTATTCGACCCGTTCGTGAATTCATCCACAAAACTTGTTTGTTTGACCATAACTTCTTATGAACCTAATAATGTCAACATTGTATATCATACAAGATTAAGTTCTCGGATGTCTTGCATCCTCTTGACCCATTTTCGCTCAAGAGCTTATTTTGACCCGTTAAGGGTATTTGCGCATTTTAAGGTCTTTAGCTTACGAAAACCATACTTCTCGCTTTCTTGCTTTTTCAAAACATTCATTTAATTAAATAGCTTGTTTGTAATCAACTTTTAAGACCATTTGCTCGTTTTACCCATCAAGGGCATTTTTGTCAACTTTGCTCTATCCTTAACAACAAAGGACTCCCTTGCATAAGTAACCAATCCTACTACTTAGCTACAATTCTTAATCACACATACCTTGCTCGGATCAAAGCTAAGATCCGTTTAATACTTCATCGGTCTCATACAATTCTTTCCTAATTGACCTCGATTATCATACTTAATTAAATTGCATATAACTTTACATAAACAACTAAGAAGTGATTACGAAAATCACTTACCTCGTGCATCCGAGTTCGTGTCCGTTATCTTGCCTCCTTTTGACCCGTTAGCCTTTCCTGCTCGAGTCCTTCTTGACATGATTCCTATACTTTTCATGTCACCAAATCACATTCACATTAGCATACACAATTGTACATGTTAA
This sequence comes from Helianthus tuberosus, assembly GCA_030545235.1. Lineage (NCBI taxonomy): Eukaryota > Viridiplantae > Streptophyta > Magnoliopsida > Asterales > Asteraceae > Helianthus > Helianthus tuberosus. The sequence goes on from CM060424.1 coordinate 198,085,352, forward strand.
CGATCATAATAATCGCATATTTCACATTTGACTTTCTTTAGTCACAACTAACAAGCATATGACATATAATCCAATTCATGTCCTTTCAAACTCATGAAATTCATCATGTAATCACAAATAACGCATATTAACATAACATGTACCATAAAACTTCCTATAATTCTACCTTTATGACAACAAACCAAATCATGCTTCTTATGCGTAGTTGACCTTCAAAAGACAACAGTTCATCATATCAACTTTCGACTTATCCTCATGTATCCGTATCATCAATTATGCTATATCAATGACACTATATACATTTCTTACTCACAATGCAACTATGCTTACAACCATATGATCACCTAGTGATATTAAATACAACGTTCAAGTCCTTAATGCATAGTTTTGACCAAGACACACATTTAACCCGAATTCTTGTGTAAGTTCCATCTAAAGCACCTTCTTCACGTTAGTATACTACTAATTACATCATTACTTAATCTCAATCATATATATATCAAGCTATTTCATACAATCTCACATCTTAACTTCACTTAGACATTTCATCATACACTTGGTGTGCGTACACCATTTAGTGCATATAGTACAACTAATTCATGCATATTCTTCTAATCTCATACATAATTCATCAAATTACCCTTCTAATCAATATGGATCATTCATGCATAACATCAAACATACTAGTATCACATTCCTTTAACAACAATCTACCATACACATCAAAATACATCAATATTATGCAAGAATTTAGACATAGATGATTTACCCATGTCATCATCTTCATCATAACAAACGGGTTTCACCCTTAAACATCAATTTAACCTAAACCATGCATAATCCGTGTTCTATATGATGATTCTAACACATATGAATGATCAATTTCATACCAATTCACGGATTGGAACATAACCCACTTCATACAAGTTCATCAATCTAAGTTTCAAGACATACCTCACGATCCCCTTGTCTAGGTGATCACTAATTCATGTTCCTTAATAGATTTGAGCCTTGATTCAACCTTCAATTTGGAGCTTTTTGAAGAACTAGGGTTTGGCTCCCTTGGAGCCCTTCCTGGTCGTTCCAGAACACACGAAATGTGTGTGTTTGTGTGTATTATTTTGTTTTATAAATACAACTTTCATTTATCCCATTTTAGTCCCTCAAGTTTGCCACTAAATAATATTGGCAAACTCTTGTCTATTAATACTTCTAACCTCACACTTAACTAGGTTAAATAGCCTAGTTATTTATTTCTTGATGTACCATGTCATAACATTTTAACGAATATAAATCTTCGGGTTTTGGGGTGTTACAAAAGGTTTCCTTCATGGGTAGAAAATGAGCTGATTTGGTTATTCGATCCACAATTACCCAAATTGCGTCGTTACCTTTTCGGGTCTTGGGTAACTTAGTAACGAAATCCATGGTTATTAGTTCCCACTTCCAAACAGGCATTTCTAATTGTTGGAGTAATCCTGAAGGTTTCTGGTGTTCTGCTTTAACTTGCGAACAAGTTAGACACTTAGATACATATCTAGCTATGTCCTTTTTCATTCCTATCCACTAGAAATTATTTCTTAAATCTTGATACATCTTATTATTACCAAGATGCATGGTATACCTAGATTTATGGGCTTCTTCTAAAATCTTATCTCTTAACTCTCCCTGCTTAGGTACCCAAATCCTTTTCTTGTGGAATCTCCAAATTCCATCAGCCCCTTGCTCCAAGTCTTTTATTCTTCCTGTCATTCCTTCAGCATCATCCTTGATAGTTGTTTCTTGAATGTTTTTCTGTTGTTCCATTAAATCTAACTGAAGATTTAATCAAAGAGCACGAACTCGCTTTTGCTTTTCATGATACTTACGACTTAGGGCATCTGCAACTACATTTGTCTTTCCTTCGTAATATTGAATATCACAATCGTAGTCACTTAGAATTTCCATCCATCTTCTTTGCCTCATGTTTAATTCTTTTTGCCCAAATATATATCTTAAACTCTTATGATCTGTATAAACAGTAAACTTACTTCCATACAGATAATGTCTCCAAATCTTAAGGGCAAAAATTATGGCTCCTAACTCTAAGTCATGCGTCGTATAATTTTCTTCGTGCTTTTTCAATTGTCTTGAGGCATACGCAATTACCTTCTTACGTTGCATCAGCACACATCCTAATCCTAGCTTAGAGGCATCACAATAAACTTCAAAATCTTCTGTCCCTCTGGTAAGGCAAGAATTGGGGCTTTTGTTAATCTTTGCTTTAAAATCTTAAAAGCCTCTTCTTGCCTAGATCCTCATTCAAACTTTACTACTTTACAGGTTAGCTTAGTTAATGGAACAACTATTTTAGAAAAATCCTTAATAAATCGTCTATAGTATCCGGCTAACCCTAGAAAACTTCTAACTTCCATAGCTGATTGCGGAATCTTCCATTGGGTGATTGCTTCTATTTTGGAGGGATCTACGTGAATGCCTTCGTGATTCACCATGTGTCCTAAAAATTGTAGCTCTTGTAGCCAAAATTCACACTTCGAGAATTTGGCATAAAGCTTTTCTCTTCTTAACAAAGTTAAGAGTGCATGCAAATGCTCACAATGCTCATCCTGACTTTTGGAATAAATAAGTGTATCGTCGATAAAGACAATTACAAATTTATCCAAGTACAATTTACAGATCCTATTCATCATATCCATGAATGTTGCGGGGGCATTTGTTAATCCAAAGGGCATGACTGTAAACTCGTAATGACCATACCTAGTTCTGAAAGCAGTTTTAGGTATGTCCTCTTCTTGTACTTTCAACTGATGGTATCCGGAGCGTAAATCTATCTTAGAGAAATATCTAGCTCCCTGTAGTTGATCGAAAAGATCATCAATCCTAGGCAATGGGTATCGATTCTTAATTGTAACGTTATTCAATTCCCTATAATCGATACACATTCGCATCAAACCATCTTTCTTCTTTACAAACAACACTAGGGCTCCCCACGGGGATGAACTAGGTTGTATGAATCCTTTACTGAGCAATTCATCTAATTGCTTTTTCAGTTCTAACATTTCAGTGGGTGCTAATCGGTAGGGTGCTTTAGCTACGGGTGTAGTTCCAGGAATCAGATGAATTCTAAATTCTACCTCCCTATCTGGTGATAATCCTGGTAGTTCTTCTGGGAATACATCCGAGTATTCTGATACTACAGGAATTTCCTTAATTTCCTTACCCTTAGTGTTAATGATTACCGAAATCATATACACTATTCCTTGTTTTCTTGAATAACTGACCATTTTCATTACTGAAATGAATTTCAGTGGTTTACAGGGCTTATCTCCTGTAATCACCACTATTTCTCCTGTGGGTGCATAAATTTCTATGGAATTCTTATCACAGAGGATTCGAGCATGGTTGGCTACTAGCCAATCCATTCCTAACACCACATCGAATCCAGCTAAATTCATAGGTAACAGGTTTGCAGAAAATTTATGGCCTAAGAGTTCTATCTTTTCTTCTCGCAAGACTTTATCTATGTTAACAGAATTCCCATCTGCCGTTTCTACCGTAAAAATTTGTCTAAGGTTGGTTAAGAGTAGGTTAAGAGCTTGGCAGAATGAAGTATTTATAAAATTTTGGTTTGCAACAGAGTCAAATAATACTTTTGCATAAACGTCATGAACTAGGAACGTACCAGCTATCACGTCAGGGATTAGTTCTGCTTCTTGGGTAGTCAACTGGAATGCTCTTGCATTCTTTTTTGTAGTTCCTTCTGCAGGTTTGGCTTTGTTGTCAGCTGGTTTGACCAATTTAGGGCAGTCTGTGTAGGTCCCGGGAGCCGTGCGGATCGTTACAGAATCGTCGATCTAACCTAGAGTGCGGAATCCTCTAGATCAGATTTTGCAGAAAATGTGTAGAAACAGAATCAAGAACACGATACACTTTCAATTCGGTCTTCTATTGATTATCCAACACGAAGTTTACAATCAATTCAAGACCCACAAGAAATCTCCTAGCCACTCTCTATAGATTTCTCTCAATCCCTCTAAGTGTGTGTTCTCAACCCTTATGCCAAGCCTTGTTTATATAGGACAAGGTTTGCACATGGGCTTTGGTCTGGGCCAGGCCATTCTCCAAGCCCATTACACTGATTAACTCCCTAACCAATAATGCTAAGCCCAATACAAAATATCCAAAGACTAAATAATCAAACTATTAAGCTGTTGTCACAAAACATGCACCAACAAACTCCCCCTTGACAATAGCTTCATAGTGTAACTTTGTCTTCAAACATCTTGCAGTCTTTTGGTCTTTGGATAGCGTCAGCTACACGGTTTCTGACATCAACAAACTCCCCCTTAGCTGATGCTTCCAATCTCCAAAACTTTCATTTGTAGATCAGCGAACTAGCAAACTTTGGTTAGCAACTATCTTCAATTCTTTCATATCTCTTTCTCTTTGCAATGTAGTAGAAGGATCCTACCATGCATCTTCACACGTTCTTTATTTCACTCTCAATCTGCACTTTACTTGTATTCTGCACTTCATTTTGATAACTGCATCAATCTGTTTAGCAACACAAGCAAGTATCTCGAAAAACCATTAGTCTTTTTCACATTTAAAGATAAACCAATATTTTATCTTAATTTGCAAAAACAACTACCTGTCAGTTCAAAATGGGAGATCTTTTAAAAGGAAATATTTTTGGTATTTTTGATATTTTTCAACACAAACTAAACTAACAAAACTAAACCCAAAAATATTTACAATACCTCTTTTTGTGAGTATCATGTGCAAGAAGATCATATCAGCAAAATCAAACTGTTTTCACACTATTAGATAATTCTTTATTTAATTTTCCGTGAAAAGCAGTTCAAGACGATTACCAGTATGTTTGTCCACTTAAACAAATGCATGAACATTTCAAGTACCATTACCGTATGATACGTTAAGGTAATTTTATATCTGATATACTAGTGTGTCCCACTTCAGGATATACCCCCGCGATCAAGGTATGCACAAAGATTCATCGTAGTAGGTGAGTATACTGATGTCATCCTTTAAGATATCCTGACAGTGTCTAGGTCTGCATATAATCTATTTTATCATGTTTTGATTGCTTAACAATGAACACCCAAATAAATAATACTCAAATCCTGGAAATATAAACAACACACTCTATCATGCAAGTATCTTCCCTACCACATATTTCACAAATCCAATCCAGATTTCTGAAATCTTAACTGGGAATAGGTTGAGAAGAGAACAGAATAGATCTTTAGCAGAGATGGTATAATATACAGATCAAATGAGTTTTTCTCAGTTTGATATAGGTTTCTTGGGTTTCTTTTGGGCACTTGAGGGCCTCTTTCGGGTGTATTAGATCTATAGCGCGACAACGTACAGCTAGGTCAGCATGTATCTGGATGCAGCAGAAGCTGTCGTTGCCTAGCACCTCCAGGTCAGCATATATCTGGATGCAGCAGAGGAGGTACACGACTTTTTTCAGAGAAGATTTCAGAATCAGATCAAAATTGTGTGTATCGGGACAACATACAGACATTCAAATAGAAATGAGCTAATTCCAAGTGACTTTCTTTCCTGGGGTCATGTACAATTTTAGTTCTAAACAGAAGGACAGCCAAGATATCCCCAGATGAAATAACAGTATAAAGACCCAAAACTTCAGATTTTGGCAATCTATCAACGCAAGATTTAAGGTCATTAAACCATACACCACTGATGTGTTCCCCACTCATACTCAGTGCATTTAGATTTATATCACATTGGTAAGTTGATTATTTCATTCTTTTGCCTACTGGTACATCATATGATGAAGCTGCTATCACACTTACGCAATTTAATTCAGTTTGAGTGTGACAGTCTAACCTGCTGATGTACTATCATCTCTTCTTTTTCACACAGTGAAAACTCATTTTTGATTTTCTATTTTTTTTAAGTTTTATAAAATTTATAACTTACTCCCCCTAAACACACGCACTAACTAAACTCTTTTTGGCTTAGGGAAATTTCTCCCCCTAAATTTTTGTTTTCATGGAGTAAGTGTTGAAAACATAAATTTAAAAACACAAACAAACTCCCACTTTAAATCTGACAAAAGTTTTTCACCAATAAATCATCAATCAATTACTAAAGTAAATAGTTCGTTACCCATGTTAACCTACTATTCACCTCAGATGCTTTACAGGAACAACCACTGTCGAACACATCAACAGTCCTTCTTGGTCATCCTGCATTCACTCAACAACTCAGTTAGACTTTAGAACCCAAGCCCTGATGGTCTTGGGTTTTCCAAATTCATCCATTACAGGAACATCCATCCAATATCCATCACACTTCAGTGGATTATCTGGATACCTGCTTCTCCCATTATTATACCATGAATTTTGGAAAAATTTTGGATGTTGTTGAACATTTGAGTTACTGAAACTCCTATGTTCGTTTCTTCTTTGAAAATTTCGATTACCAGAAGTTTGGTATCGATTTTGATATCCAAAATTTCTACTTTGACTTTGAAACCGATTTGATTTACCATTAGAATGACTAAATTGTGGAGAAATACTTTTTGGTCTATCAAATCTTTTCGAAGTTGAGGGTTTTGAGTGAGATTCAGGTTTCTTTGTCTGACAACTTGATTTTACATTATTGCTTGACCCAACCTGATTCCCATCCTTAACCTCATCAACCTGTTGTTTACCTTTCTTCAAAGGACAACAACTCGCCACATGCCCTTTGTTGTGACATTTAAAACAGGATCTTTTCTTATAAGTTTTCTTTTTGTTTGATCCCTTTTTAAATGTGTTGGCCTTTTTGTCATCAGTATCCTCATCCACTTTATGAGGTGTACTGTTAGACCCAACAGATTCTTTCAAAGAAACTGGACTATTTGGCAAGTCCACAGCTATCGGATCCACTACTACTTGTGCAGTGGTTACGAAATCAGTTAGCTCATCTTCAGTTGGTAAAAATGAGTAGTCTTGATTTCCAGAAGATGAAGCTTTAGTAAACCCCACCCCTGTTTTATCATTACTCCTTTTTAAACCTTTTTGAATTTGAGTCCTGACTAACGAAGAATTCCCAAAATTGTTTAACTTCCCCTGAAGCTCTACAATTTTGGCTTGTGCATCAGCCAATTCTGTGCACTTTTCTGAAAGCTCGTTAGTCTTTTCTTTCAGAGTTTCACGAGCCAAATCAATGATCTGTAATTGTTCATTGACTTTGCTTGTTAAACTACTGATTTCTTGTTCATTTGATTTGAGTTTTTCTAAACAATCTGACTCTCGTTTAATCAAAAGAACATTTGACTCTTTTAACTTTTCTAATTCAGCTGACTGAATTTTGTTTTGCTCCGATAGTCTATCAACTTTAACCTGTAGTTCAGCGCAATTAAGACATGTATGACTTACAGATTCTGATGATACCTTTACCTCTATTGTAAGTCCATTCACATCAGTCAAGCCCTTTGAAACTTCTGCACCCTTCTTTTCAGCATTCTTGTCATCTGCTTCCTTCTTCTCTTCTATCTCAGCAGCTCCCTCTCCAATCTTCACAGCTGCAAGCTCAGCTACACATGCTTGATCACAAGTAGTTACTTTTGAAGAGATCTGATAACGTTTTTCCAAAGCTTCCCACAAATCTCTAGAATTTCCATAGTTCTTGAAGGTATGCTTAATGCCCTCAGGTAAGGATTTCTTGATCACTGCTAAAGCTCTCTTCTCAGCATCAACCAACTGTTTCTCAGATTCATCCATCTTCTCATAAGAAATCACCTTAGCTCTTCCTTCAACACGACGTGTAGGAGCAACATATCCATCAATCATACAACACCACATTCTGAAATCCTCACTCTTCATAAACAACTCAAACTTCTCTTTCCAGTCAGCATATTCTTTGACGTTCATAAGCTTAGGCCAGTTTTTAACAACCTCACTGCCATTATCCATCTTAGCCATCATGCAGTGTAAAAGTTTAAATGAATTTTGGTAACCTGTGTCAAAATCCAATTCTAACTTCTCTACTGGTCCTTGTCGAGCCTTTACCGTAAGCGAACTGATAAAACCGTACAAAAATTTTTTCTGAAAACTGTTTTTATCAAATTGTACCGTTAGATTCGTCTTGAAATTACGATTCCAATGATATAAAATGTCAAAAACCTATTTCAAGATTTTCCAGAGTCTTTTTTTTTTTTTTAGCCTAAAAATCCAAGGATTCCAACGGTGCAAACGGTTTTCTGAGATGAGTTACGGATAATTTTCTAAACACGAAACCGTGAAATTTTTGTTACGCAAGCCACGAAAAATTCCACCTTGTCCGAAATGAATAGAAATGGTCCGTAATAAACACCTTTGGTCCGAAATGGAATACTTCTTATTCGAAATGAGACTTCAGGATCCGAAATGAGCTTTAAAGATCCGAAATGAGCAACACTTGATCTGAAATGATCAGTAATCCCTTGGTTTATCCGAAATCTGGTCCGAAATGCATCCTTCCTATCCGAAATGGATCCGAAATGCTTGTGATTGATCCGAAATGCAAGTTAACTGGTCCGAAATCAAGTCAATCTGATCCGAAATCAACTCAGAAGATCCGAAATGGTCCGTAATTATTGCTGATTATCCGAAATGACTGATTTCCTGTCCGAAATGCAACAAAACTGGTCCGAAATGCTGGTATTTGATCCAAAATGCAAGCCTGTGAATCCGTAATGATCCGAAATGCTTAATTTTGATCCGAAATCCCTGCTGTTTGTTCGAAATCACCAGCAAAACTCAAGAACAGCCTTCAAACACGACCAAAAACGCTGATTTTCTGCAGAAACAATTCTGAACCAAGCCAATCAAGAGCCGAATGCTCTGATACCAATTTTAGGTCCCGTGAGCCGTATGGATCGTAACAGAATCGTCGATCTAACCTAGAGTGCGGAATCCTCTAGATCAGATTTTGCAGAAAATGTGTAGAAACAGAATCAAGAACACGATACACTTTCAATCCGGTCTTCTATTGATTATCCAACACGAAGTTTACAATCAATTTAAGACCCACAAGAAATCTCCTAGCCACTCTCTATAGATTTCTCTCAATCCCTCTAAGTGTGTGTTCTCAACCCTTATGCCAAGCCTTGTTTATATAGGACAAGGTTTGCACATGGGCTTTGGTCTGGGCCAGGCCATTCTCCAAGCCCATTACACTGATTAACTCCCTAACCAATAATGCTAAGCCCAATACAAAATATCCAAAGACTAAATAATCAAACTATTAAGCTGTTGTCACAAAACATGCACCAACAGTCTGGTCTAAAATGTCCAGCTTCTCCACAGTTAAAGCAGATTGTTGATTTCTTCCTCCTGCAATCTTCCTCTTGATGCCCTGGAATTTTGCAGAAATTGCAATACCCTTTGCATCTTCCAAAATGCTTTCTTTTACAGGTACTGCAAAATGGAACAGTGGAAGATTGCCCGGTTCCCTTTTTCTTGAAATTACTACTATTACCCAAACGAAATCCTTGGGCCACTTCCTTCTTCCGATTTTCTTCTCGTGTACGTACCAGCCCGTCGGTCAGGGTGTTGGCTAATTCTACTACATCGTCAATCGTGCGGGGTCTTTCAGCTTTAACTATATCACGGATTTCGCCGATCAAACCCCAAATATAGCGAGAAATAAGTACCGGTTCTGGCGAAGCCAGGGTTGGTACAACTCTAGCATACTGTAACGCCCCAAAATCTGAATGTTAATAATTATAGTATGTTCTTATGTGACACGTCATGAAATTAATAACTAGGCAATTTAACCTAGTCAAGGGTATGGTCAAAAGTATTAAATAATGAAGGTAGTGTCGGTTATGTTTTAAAGGCAAACCCGAGGGGTTAAAGTGGAACAAGATGGAAGTTGGGTTATTAAAAGAAAATAACCACACACACAAACACACATTCGTGTGTGTTCTAGATCGATCAGGAGCTCCCATTTGAGCCAAACCCTAGCTCAACCTTATATGATCAAATTGAAGGATAAATTGAAGCTCAAATTCATGAATGAACATGGATTAATGATCACCTTCACAAGGGGATCATAAGGTATGTCTCAAAACTAAGATTGGTGATCTTGTATGAAGTGGGTTATGTTTTAATCCGTGAATCGGAATGAAATTGAGTATGAGTATGTGTTAGTATCATGATATAGAACATAGATTATGAATGGTTTAGGTTAATTTGATGTTTAGATGATAAACCCATTAGTTATGGTGATGAAGATGACTAGACTCATCACCTATGTCCAATTCTTGTTAAAAGATTGATGTATTATGTGGGTATGATGAATTCTTGTTAGATGAATTAGGAGAAAAATGATGATGATATGATTGATGTTTATTTGGGAATGATTTATGATGATTAGTAGTAGGTTTTGATGGGTTATGTAAGAGTTTAGAAGATTTATGCATGAATAAGTTGTACGTTATGCTTAAAAGGTAGTACATACATCAAGTGAATGATAAAATGTATATAGTGTCGTCCGTATAGTCGATTATGATGTTACGGGTATATGTTGATAAGTCGATAGTTACATGTCACACCCCTAATTTCCACATGTCACCGGTGGGCCCGGTGGGGGTATCGTGACGTCGTTGGTATCATCATAGACAACCACACAATATAATAATGCACAGCGGAAGCAAAAGATAGATTCATTTCAACTTTAAATAAAAACGTAATATTAATTATCACAAGTAGTTGAAACGGATCCACAGGCGGATCGAAATAAAATAGGATAATTGTTCAACAGTTTATTGTCGCCCAAGCTGCGAGACTTATTGTGGACGCTCTAGAAGACTGCCAGCCTATTACGTGTAGTACCTGCACTTAATCTTTTGGGAAAAATACGTCAGTTTACACTGGTAAATACAATTCGACTGACTCATTTTGAAAAGGTTGAAAATTGGTTTAAATGCACAAGGCACAAAACATTTTAATTAACTTGGGCCAATTATTTAATATAATAATCATGTGAACGAATTACATGTTACTTGTGCGTTCAGTAGCCCGGATCTTGTCCGGGTTAAAGATCAATAGACACACCACATAATGAGTTATACACTGACGGGTGTACGCCTACACCCCGTGCTCTGGTCGTGGCCATCTCGTAAGATGATGCCAAGGATATCCGGGACATGGTCATTAACCCCCCAAAGGCTTTAAGTAAGCAAGACTGTTTAAACGAGCCGAACAAATTATTCAAACTAAACACCCAAGGGTGTAGGATTTAACGCTCGATCAAGCGGTATTCTATATACCGTAACCCAAGCCCGTATAGGGAAAATAAGTCAAACAGTATTTACCTGAATAAGTATCAATCACAATCAAGACAAATGCAAGTAGCTTTTACTGGTGCTCCTAATCTGGAACAAAGGTTTATAATAACCTATTAGACTTCTAACGGGTCTTTATTTAAGCCTAAGCCTAGACCGGTTAGTTTTAATGACGATACGGTTCACGCATGATTAAGCGAAGACCGGATAGGATGTGAATTTGACCCGACAAGTTCGAAGACTTGTTTAATATGGGTTTACTAAACACATTCTGGATTTTGAGACAAAAATGATAATGTTTGACCCGTTTCGGCCAATTTATGCAAACTAGTTACATAAACCGAACCGAACGCGAAAAGAGCGTTACGGGTGACCACAAGAGACATATGCAAGTTCCCTGAGTTAATATGCTCCAAATATGTTATAATATCAGCAAGATATTTTCTATTATGCCCGGAATGTATTTAAACTCAACTTACGCCTCATAAGGGCATTTTGGTCATTTAAAAGGTTATAAAAGAGTTTATTTGTTAATCTGAGTTACGGGTCTGAATTATACAGTAAATATACTTAATTTATCATGTTATAACAGTAGGGTATGACTCAAATATAAAATTTATCATTTAAAACCAAACTATACACCCTAGGGGCATTTTGGTAATTTCACAAGGGCTAAAAATGCCAAAACTGGAAATCTGAGTTTATAAAATTGTACTTACTATTTTTATATGAAAATATGCTAATTACATCAGTAGGTATAAGTCTTATATGCTTGACATGGTTATAGTATATACTATGCGTTAAAAATGCCTAAAAAGGCGATTTGGAGCCGTTTCCGGGTTTGTAAAAGAAGGCTGGGATTTTTATAATTCCAGTAGGCTCAAAATACCTTATTTAATAAATAAAATCAGTAGGAAAAGGTTTGGGGTCAATCGGATTTATAAAACTCGTTTTATAGCCCAAAAGGGCAAAACCGACAATAACCGATTTAAGGCTAAAACTCTATGATTAAATCAGTTTAAAAATTATTAAAAATCCTTATAATTCCCAAAATATTATATAACAACAGTAGGTATATATTTTGATGTCACAAATTAGTTTTTGATAGGTGTTATGCTCATAACGCCATTTAATTAATAAAAACCGTTATATTTGCGATATTGAGCATATCTCATAATCCAGACCTCGGATTGATGTCAAATTTTCGGTGCATGTTTATAAATCAGTAACAAATGATTTTACTCTTTCACTTTTTCAAAAATCGCGTTTTATATCAAAAAGGGCAAAATAGTCATATTAAGCATAAACCGGTAACATGCATATGAATCGGTTAATCATGGAATCAATTTGTAAAATTCCAGAGAGTTAATCTTATATAAAATTTGGTCCAAAATATGCTCTAATGCAGATCTTAACATGCATGTACGGATCAGAACCGATAGTCAAAGAAAAAGTCCATTTATGAGACTTTCGGTTCCGATTCGGGTTTAATACAGAAAATTGTCGAGTTGATCATGAAGAAACATGTTCTTACATTAATTACATAGTTATTTTGATGATCAAACAGGTTGCATGTAGCCTACATTGTTAATCAAGCTTATTTTTGCAAAAACACATTCTGTTGACTTTTTACGAAAAGTTTTGACCCGACAATTAGCATATTTAGAGTGTGAATCTGATAATACCCTTTTAGGGGTTTGTTACACACATAATTACCAACATGCAGGTACTTTTAATTCGAGATATGACTGAGCACATTTCGTTTAATCACAAAGTCAAACTAGTTTTACGATAGTTTGACTTTTGGCTAGAACACTAAGCTAGAACGAATTAGAGGATGATATAAACACTTACAATGGTCCTAATCAAGCTTAGTGATCACTATGAGGCTGCCTTGTCGATCAGAAAGCTCCAGAATCGTTCTTGTGAATTTTGAAGTTTCAAGTGTTCTTGAATGTTGCAACTATGGTGATCTTTGGAGCAATATGATCTGATTTATGGCTTCCACAGGGGTTATAAGAAGTGAATGGAGGTCCAAAAATGCATGAAAGCTGATTGGTGAAGTCCCTGAGTCGAGTACAGCTGCAACCAACTCGCAAACAGCCCTTAAAACCGACATCTGCAGGTCTTGTCGCTGGCAGTAGGTGTCGCGCCACGCGAGACCCCCCTCGCGCTACGCGAGGGTGTGCTTGACCAGCATTACAAGTTTTTCAATATTGCAATTCAGTCCCTGAACTTCGTTACGTGTTTATTCCTATTTATCTTGCACACAAGACCCTAATTTCTGATTTTTAGGAACCTTGGGACTTTTATAAACTTGGGTATGTCCTCGGTTCACTTTGCGCTTACCCGAAAAGTCACGAAATTCACGATTACGTATTTAACCTTTCGTATACGGTTTTAATCATAACTTTCTCATACGTTCACGAAACTTCATGAAATTTTTATCACATATTCTTATGAGTATATTTTATCATTACAAAGCTTCGGGTTTGCCAAAAGATCACTCAGAGGTATAATTTCAACATGTTGACACTTTTAGTCCCTGTAGTTTGTAATTCCTCACTTTCTTTCATTTTTCGCTTCGTATGATCCATGATTTACCCGTTTAAGATTATAAACATCATGTAGGGTTATTGTAGGGCCTATTTATCAATTGTTGACACTTTGAACCCTTGAATTCACATAGTTTCACCGTTTGTCAACTTTAGTCCCTCTAAGGTTTGTTTTCACATATTCACGGCTTATGACACGTGTCAGTACATTATTGGACGTAAATTTCCGAGGTGTTACATTACATATGGTTAATAGTTGACTTTTGATAAGAATAAGAAACATGATTTGACTCGTTGTCGTAAATATAGGTTGATGGGAAGTCGTATGGTACATGTAGTAGCAATCCGTGTTAAATGTAATGACATGATGAGTTACATGAGTTTAAAATGTATACGGACATGATTATATGAGTTATGTTTGTTAGAAATGATTAATGAAAGTTAAGTGTGAAATATGTGATTGATACGATTGTTATCATGTACGAATGCATATGCTAATAAGAGTGTGAATTTGATGAAAAGAGGGTATAGGAATCATGTCAAGACGGACTCAAGCATAAAAGGCTAACGGGTCAAGAAAAGGTGAGGAATCGGATACGAGCACGGACGCATAAGGTAAGTGATTTTCGTAATCACTTCTTAGTTTGTTTAAGTAATGTAGTGTTTTAATTAAATTAAACATGATGTTTGAAGTTAAATATATGCTGAAGTCTTTCGTCGTAAATGATGGAATTAAAGTTGACCAAAACGCCCTTGATGGGTGTTTTGGGCAAATGATCTTAAAAGTAGTTTTAGAAACAAGTTATTTGATTAGCGTAATGTTATGGTCGAGTATGAAAGTGGGGAGTATAGTTTGTTAGTCATAAACCATTTAATGCGCAATTACCCTTAACGGGTCAAAAATAAGCTTTTGAGCGTAAAACGGGTGGAATGAGATGTAAGGTATCCGGGAATGAATTTTTATGATAAATGACCTTGAAATTATCTAGTTATATGAAGTTAAGGTCAAACAAACAAGTTATGTGGGTAAATGCATGAACGGGCGGAAATCATGGAAAAGGGTAATAAGCCGAAGGCTTAAAAGTTATAAATTTCGGTAATCCAAATGTTGGATCTTAACTCCATAAGATGGAGAATTAAATTACGGACGCGTAGGAAAAAGAATCGGGTAAAACGGACCAATAACGAAGAAGTTATGACAGTTTCCGTGAAACGCGGACGTGCTGGGAATATGCAGCATTCTGCTGCAGGGTTTCTGTGAAAACAGGGGCCTAGCGTGACGCTAGGGCCCTTGGCGTCACGCTATCCCCCCCCCCCCCCGGTGGGCGAAAGTTGTTCGTTTGCTCCGTTTTGGCTCGGGAACTCGTTTAAACGCGTTTCAAGTTGCGTATGACTAATTTAACTTATGATTAATGACCAGTAGGGCAAGCGTACATGTAGATAGGTATGTATGTATGTTTGTATGTATCTATACACGTATGTGAAGTGTATGTAAGCATGAATGTGCGATCGTATGTAAGATTATAAGTGCGTAAACAAGTACATGAGAATATATAAACGCGTATATGAGTAGACAAGTATGAGTCGGGTGTATTGCAATAGGTGATTGTAAATATAAATGTAGGTATGTGTGTGGGTATATGCGTATGTATGTCTTTTAAGTCTAAGTGTATGTATGCAGGTGGGTATGTAGGTAGTACGTTTATGTACGCAAGTGAGTAAGTACGAAGGTATGCACGTATGTAGGTTCGTGTGAAGGCATGTAATAAGTATGTATGTATGTATGTATGTATGTTTGTATGTATGTATGTATGTATGTATGTATGTATGTATGTAAGTATGTATGTATGTAATGTAAGTATGTAGGTAGGAATGGATATAGTTAGGTATGCACGTATGTAGGTACCTACGCCTGTATGTAGGTACGTATGTAGGTAATTTGCTATTTGTGGTCGTAAGCGTATATATCGGTTTGTATGAAAGTATGTACACATGTTATCAATGAAATTGAGAACTAACGATAATAATATCGTACCTGGTGAATGAAGTGTGACGCAGGAATACCAATGAAGTCTCACTACGGGTTGTATGATCAGAGGAAAGCCGGGATATAAAGAGTTAATGGAATGAAGAATAAATGTGAATAAATCTCATATGTTTTTGATACGTACTAATGTTATGAATTTTATGTGGTGAGCGCAGGTAGTACAAGCCGTGAGGTGCATCAAGGTATAGAGATCGAGGACCGAGTCACAAGACAGATTGTACGGAAATGTTTAAATATGTAAATTAGTGCTGATAAGTTATGTTCTTATATTCTAAAATGAATTTTTAGAATGTTAAGATGTATATCATGAAAGAAATTTTAAAGCTCGAAATTCCGCTGCGTCTTTTTAAGGTTAAACGTGTTAGGGTGTTACACATACTCGAAGAATGTCGAAGTATACCCTCGACAATCAACGTCTACCATCCGGTGATTGAGGAACTTATTTTTCATTTGTTCCTTTTCATATTCGGGACAAAAAAAAATTTCCACTAGACTCTTAAATTCTTCCCAATTCATGGCATAGGCCACATCGCTTCCCTTGGCTTGTAGTACCGTATTCCACTATTCTAGCGCCCCTTCTTTAAAAAGATGTGACGCGTACATGACCTTGTCTTCCTCGGCACATTTACTTATTTTAATTACTACTTCGGTTTTCTCTAACCAACGCAGTGCTGCAGTTGCCCCTTCGTTGCCTGCAAATTCCACCGGTTTACAGGCAAGAAATTCCTTGTAAGTGCAACCAGGCGTTGCAGTTTTCATTTTCTTAAGAAATGGGGCTTGCATCCCATCATTATCGTTATTATTATTGTTGCCGCCTCCATTTACACTATTACTGAAATTGTCGCCGTGAGTACGTTTGTTGGGAATAATTGGTTGAGGTTCAACCGGATTTCGGGCAGCAGCAAGGATTGCTGGAATAGCATTTGCTATTCATTGGGCAACGATATTTTCTATATCCTGCCTATTAAGAAATTGGTCTCCATTGTTTTGCTCAGATTGGTTAACTTCATTAACTGGCTCATTAACAGCAGGTCCCATCTGATAATGTTTAATATATAAATTATTGGCACAAGATAGAATAAATAATAATCAAGCACAATAAAGCAATCGCACATAATCACGTCAACACGTATAGCCAAAATTGTCGACTTTGCGACTTCCATATTTTTATATATTTTAGTATGCATCCGTACACACCAAATATATTACAAAAGTTTTATTTTAAGTCATTTTATATGATTATATTTTTATTAATATTTATTATTATTTTATTATTATTAAACACATAACCACACAACCACATACGATTCCGTCAGCTGGCACTTTTAGAAACGACGTTCCCTCTCGTCGTATTTCCATGATATTCTCTCCCCCACCTCCCGGATTCTATTTCCTGCGTCCACCAACTCCTCGCCATAGTGGCGGAATTCAGCCAAGTTTTCTGTGCTCATAGGTGGGTTTAGTGCAGGCTCGGGGTCAAACTGGGGGAAAAAGGTGTTAGGGTTATTTAAGAGATTCTGAAACTGCCAGTCAGTGGTCCACCATTCTTCCAGCTCTCCTTGTAGAGGTCGGGGGTTGACAATGGGATCTGGGATAGCAGGCTCTAAATTAACTGGAAGTAGTACTTCAGTTGGGTAATTGAAGAGGTTTTCATTGGCAGGTCCGATGAGGTCGCTATTTTCCAGTTGGCGGTCCAGCTCCTCCCATGGTGGTATTTCCTGGGTTTGACCTGAATTTTCCCCGATATCATTTCCTTTGCCTTTATCCTTCGGATCCTCAGTCTTTATAACTTTCTGTGTCGCTGGTTTCTTCCTACGCATACGCCTCCAACCTACGAGTCTTCTTCGCTTTTTCGGTTTTGGTTTCTCCTGAGGTTGG
This sequence comes from Helianthus tuberosus, assembly GCA_030545235.1. NCBI lineage: Eukaryota > Viridiplantae > Streptophyta > Magnoliopsida > Asterales > Asteraceae > Helianthus > Helianthus tuberosus. Next base: position 198,103,140 of record CM060424.1, read on the forward strand.
GCTTGGAATACTATTGGCTCTTCAGTATCAGCCTGGTAGCCAGTGAAGGTACCAGTGATATCCGTATCAGTGGTATGGATAGTAAAGTTTTGAAGTGCTTCTGATAGTTCATTCATGATGTTAGCATACATGAAGAAACACACAAAATTTTAAGTTAAAATTTTGTAAATTAAATTTTCACAGAATGGCAATCAGAAAAATTAAGTATTTCTAAATACTTAATTGGCTTAAATCAGTGGCTCTGATACCGCCTTTTCTGTCACGGCCCTCGTCCCGGTGTTACCCGGTCCAGGAGCCGCGGGACAGAAACCCGCGGTATTTATTAGTTGATGTGACAGCGGAAGTTTAACAGGATCTTTTAAAACTTGAAAATGCCCAATTATTTTATTTCATAATTTAGGACAAACCCCGTAATTTACAATAGAGGAATTTCACGAGAAAATTCCCTGTTTTATAAAACATGTTTATTTATTTAACTGAGCCACCATTTCAAGCTTTATTAGTGCTCCGTAGCACTTTTCCTTGATTCACAGTAGATCACCTGAAACATGTTTAAAAATACTTTATCAGCGGGGAAATACTGGCGAGTCACTCAATTTTGATAAAACGACTCATAGTTATAAATTACAGCATAAGAGCGATTACAATGGCTACTATCTTATTTTTATCTGGCGCCGTGTCACACCCTGGTGACGATGGTCATACCACTATTGGGTCATTTCACCCAAGTAGTGATGATTATCACTGTTAGGTTTGTTTACCTAACCGTGAGAGATTAGTAATGTGCACAATACCCCACTTGCCAGTGATTCAAAATAACCACGACTTAATCCCTGTAATTATAACTTTTTGAAAACAGTTTAAGTATTGTAAAACATTGTTGATAAAAAGAGAATAACTCACATTGCAAGTTTAGACGGGTAGAGTTTAGCCTACTGATAAGCCTGATAACCTAATTTAAACAACAATTCACACCAAACTAGGTCAGTAACTTAATACAACATTTACGATAAGCTCACGAAATCAAAACCCTCACAACCAATGACAAAGTATAGCCCTGATTTAGGCAGCACTTAAACATCCATCGGATCGTTTTCAATCGATCGGACATTGTATCGTAGCAGTGATCGAGTTAATACCATGTATTCGTAGCAGCGTTTTCCTAAGTAAAATCACGATTTTGAGCAGTATACTTCGTCTTTTGAAAAAAAAATTAGTGTAGATGAACTGCTCATGTCCAACCCATTTATAGCCAGATTTTAGGTTTTACACGGCCCGCGTAAACCCTGGCTTGAATCTTACGCGGCCCGCGAGGGCCACCTAGTCTACGTGTAGGGCTAGCGTGTCACAGGTAGGGTTGCCACGTGTGCGACATGTGGCTCAGGACGCTTATCCGGTCAACTTTAAGTTGACGCGGCCCGCGTAAGCCTAAGCTTACGTTTTACGCGGCCCGCGTGAAAACTAATTTTCTCAATTTCTTGGTTTTTCATGCACATTAGGGTTTCAGGGGTCCGGGTTTTCACTTACGGGTCGTTTATGGACATTTTTGCAGGTCCTTACATGTTACAATTGTCAAAAACTGGGACACACGGCACGGTTCTGTCAAAGAAAAGATGAAAATGAAAAAACTGGAAATGCTCTCATACATGAAGACGAAATAGAAGAAAGAAATGATGATACAATGTTCATGATATTTAATGTGGAAGAGGTAACAAAGAATGATTGCTGGTATCTAGATAGTGGATGTAGCAACCATATGGCTGGAGATAAGAGTTTGTTCATAATTCTGAATGAATCCGAAAGAAGAGAAGTAAGAACAGGGGATAACAAAAGACTCGAAGTTTTGGGATGTGGCGATGTCGCCATCAAAGTGAAGGGATCAGAAAAGCGAGTACCGAATGTGTTTTATGTAGAAGGATTAAAACATAATCTATTAAGCGTTGGACAACTGGTTCAAAAAGGGTATGAAGTAAAATTCTGCAATCAAGAATGTGAAATTAAAGACCCAGCTGGAGAATGTATAGGCACGGTTAAAATGACCGGAAACAAGATGTTTCCACTAAACCTGAATCACGATGTGACACCACGAGTTTGCAGTATACGTATGTATTATGGCACTGACGATATGGACATTTAAACTTTGACACACTGTATGATATGGTAATAAACGAGATCGTCAAAGGATTACCTAAAATCCCTAAGCTACAACAAAATGTATGTGAAGGATGCATCTTCAACAAGCATGCCAGAAAACCATTTCCAAAGCAGGAAACGTGGCATGCGGGTAAACCTCTACAACTCATTCACTCAGACATCTGTGGTCCTATGAGGACTTTATCTATTGGAGGTTGTAGGTACTTTATTACTTTCATAGACGATTTTTCGAGGAAAACATGGGTATATTTCTTAAAGTTCAAATCGGAGGCTTTGAGTTATTTTAAAACCTTCAAAAGACTTGTTGAAAATCAAGCTGGTCACAAGATAAAAAGTATACGCACAGATAGAGGGGGTGTGATGTGGTTAAAATGCAACATATAAATTACATCAAATGAGGCATAAAACTAACCCTTTTTTAGTACTAATGTTGGAAAAAGTGTGCTTTTATCTTCCTTTTGTATTTTCAGGATTAAATGAGCGTAAATGAACGAAAGAAGCAAATATGCAGCGAAATCTAACATAATTACAAGAAAAGGAATAAACGTGGCATGTCCGACCCCTCGACAGCATCTTCCCAAGCAAAAACAAGATATCAGAAGGCTGAACACGCCCCGTGCCCAGCAGACACGGGGGCGTGATCAGGTGTCTGCAGAAAAGACAAAGTTGTAGAAGCTACTATTTCCCAACACGGGGGCGTGCCTAGCTCAACACGGCCGTGGTCAACGCTAAGATTCGCAGAATCCATGCAAATCTTGATAGTACATATACGCTTCTGCACACGGGTCCGTGCCCAGCAGACACGGGGGCGTGTGGAGCTAATACAAATAAACTGTAATTAATGAAGAAAGAGAAAGTTGATGGACGCGGGGCCGTGCCCACCGGACACGGGGTCGTGTCCGGGATTCTGTGCAGGCTATAAATAGGGGTGCTTGGTTCACTTCAAAGGCATCCCTTGACAAACCACCTATCTCCCATTTCACCCACATTCCACCACCATCACAACACCCACATCCACCACCATCATCCATCATAGAGTGTGTGTAATAGTCTCGGGATCCAAGATTGATAGTAAGTGTTCTTGACAATCAAAGGCCATGTTTGCCTAAGTCTCTTACATCACTTGGTGAAGACAAGCATTTAGTGTAATACTTTTGTTTTTTAATCTTTTCGCACTTTTTATTTGGTTTTGTATTAATGACTTTAATAACTAGTTTCTTATATTGAAGGTGAAACTTGCTTATCATTTGTCTGTGGTGTCTTGGCGTTATTTTACTGTCTATATAAAATAAAAGATTTACACCATTCATATCTCTACGGTCTATATAGAGATATGTTGGCTACCTGGTCGGGGGTTAAGGGAATGGTTTGGTAAGGTTCTTGCCTTGTTCAGTGTATAGATCCTGCAAGGACCTGGGTCAAGCTTACTAGGACCTCCTTCAATACCCACTGGTATTGGATGGTGGGGGTGTGAATGGCTTGATCCCCTCATATGTAAACTACTATTAATACATTAACCCGGCTACTTGGGATTGTATCCCTGCTGACTCAAACCACTTAGCCAAGGGTAACGTCACCTTCAAATGAGGGGCCTACCACATTACGCATTAATAACTTAATTAATTATCTTTCAATATTCCAACCCTTTAGGATTGTATCCTTGCTGACTCAAACTACTGGGTTGAGGGTAACGTCACCTTCAAAAGAGGGGCCTACTACTATAACTAAGATAATCTCTTAAAAAGTGCAAAAGTGCGGAAAACATCAAAGGTTACACTAAAGGCGAGTCGGATCGAAGTGATTCATCTTAGCTATCTGTTTTTACTTTTATTTTTATTTTTTCAGCATTTTTAGTTTTTATTTTCATATTTAAACCTTTTTCTAAACTTTTGATTTGATTAGACGTTGAGGATAAACCGGTATTAAAAGCTCTTGTGTCCTTGGACGACCTCGGTATCTTACCAACGCTATACTACGCTCATGATGGGTGCACTTGCCCATATGAGTGTTTAGTGTTAGTAGAATATCGTGTTTTATAAATTTAAAACTATACTAAAGTGTTAAAAGGGGCTTAAAATATACATAAAAATTATATCACACCTAATGCACATCAGGGTGAATACTACAGCTGTGAGTTCCAAGACTTTCTCAAGGAAAATGGAATTGATCATCAACTCACCACAAGTTATACCCCCCAACAGAATGGGGTAACCGAACGAAAAAATAGAACGCTCATGGAATTAAGTAGAAGCATGTTGAAGATGAAGAATCTATCAAATTCATAGTGGGCTGAGGCAGTGGCATGTGCAGCTTATTTATTAAATCAAGCCATCACCAAAAGTGTACCAAACGTAACACCCCAAGAAGGATGGAGTAGAAAGAAACCAAGCGTAGGGCACCTTAAAGTTTTCGAATGCATCGTGTATGCTCACATTCCAAAACAACATCATAGCAAGTTGGATGACAAAACAGAAAAAACCATCTTCGTTGGTTATAGTGAGAACAGCAAGTCCTACAAACTATATAATCCAATAACAAACAAAATCATTATCAGCAGAGATGTTGTGTTTGATGAAAGTCCAGTTTGGAATGCAAACAATGCAAACGAACGAGTACCGTATATTCAATTAAATGACACAAACGATGACATTCAAGGGATGCCTATAGATGATCAAAGCAATACAGCAACATCCGAAGGAAATAATCAGTTAAGCGATGAAGAGGTTGAAATGCATACTAATAACCACGAAGATGTAGAATCATCATCCTCATCGGAGAATGAGGAATTAAGAACGAAGCATTACGGATGTGTATCAAGAGTCACAAGCTCTTACTAAAGCAAAAGTTGATGAACTATACCAAAGAAATCAAGCCATGTATAACAATGTTGCAAATTTTGTTCATTAGTTGATGCTGATCCCACTACATATAGCGAGGCATGCAAAGACACAAAGTGGAGAGAAGCAATGGATAAAGAAATGGAATCAATACAAAAAAAATGAAACCTTTGAATTAGTAGACCCACCAAGAGATCAAAAGCCTATCGGGGTGAAGTGGATATTTAAAACAAAGTATGATGAACATGGAAATGTAAGTAAATATAAGGCACGTTTAGTAGCAAAAGGGTACAAACAGAAATATGGGATTAATTATCAAGACGGTGATTAGATTCGACACTGTTAGATTTGTATTAGCTCTGGCTGCACACTACGGGTGGCATCTACATCAAATGGATGTGAAGACGGCCTTCTTGAATGGTAAGTTAAATGAACAAGTGTATACTGAACAACCAGAAGGATATATCGTAAAAGGAGAAGAACGCAAACTATGTCATCTTAAGAAGGCCTTATACGGTTTAAAACAAGCCCCGAGGGCATGGTATAGCAGAATAGATGGGTATTTTAAATCGCATGGTTATGAGAGATGTGTATATGAACATACGTTGTTCATTAAAATCTCTAAGAACACAAAGATAGTAATATGTTTATACGTGGATGATCTTATTATAGCCAGTGATTCGTTAGACATGATCAATCAGTTGAAGGACTCAATGAAAACAGAATTTGAGATGACGGATCTGGGAACTTTACATTATTTTCTGGGCATGGAGGTAAAATATAACAATGGGAACATTACACTATCACAACAAAAATATGCAAGGAATCTGCTAGACAAGTTTAAGATGGGAAACTGTAATGCCATCTCAACCCCAATGGAGTATGGAATACGCTTGTCAAAAGAAGATCTAGAAGATGAAGTAGATCAAAATCTAAATAAAAGCTTAGTTGGATGCCTCATGTATCTAACAAATACCAGACCTGATATTATGTTTGCAGTTAGTAAGATAAGTCGATTCATGGAAAGACCAAAGAAAAGTCACTGGGAAGCTGGAAAAAGGATTCTAAGATATGTAAAAGGAACATTAAATCACGGAAGAGTGTACTCTAAAGGGAGTAAATGGAAACTGGTAGGTTTTAGCGATAGTGATTATGCAGGAAACATTGATGATAGCAAAAGCACGTCTGGATATGTATTTCACCTAGGTTCAGGTGCTATAGCATAGCAATTGAAGAAACAAAAGGTAGTGGTGTTATCATCAACTGGGGCTGAATATATTGCTCTATCCATAACCGGCTGTCAAGCACTCTGGCTAAAGGGAATTCTGAATGAACTTCAAATAAACATGGATTGCCCTCCAACAATCTACTGTGATAACAAATCAACTATCTGTCTAGCCAAGGATCCAGTCTACCACGGGAAAAGCAAGCATATAAGAGTGAAGTATCATTTCATTCCTGATTTGATTAAAAATGACGAGGTGGAGATTCGTTTCTGCACAACAAAGGAACAAGTTGCAGATGTACTTACCAAAGCTTTGCAGCCAAAGGATTTCATACGTATAAAGGATCTGCTGCATGTTGGCCCAATCTAGCTTACGAGAGGGTATTAGAAGAAGAATTATAAGCTAGATCCTATATTAGTTTAGATGTAATATATAGTTTAATTATAGTTTATGTAACATTATTATTATTATTATTTGTTAACATAGATAGCGACGGTTATCTCATACAAACCGTCATGTATATATGTATTCTATGTATCAACATTTAGAATTACCAATTCTATTCAAGAACATTTCTTTATTCTCTTTCAATTCAAAACCCTAAACGAACGATATCAATCTCAACAAAAAAACAATAAATTTTAGTAGCTTAAACGTAGTTTCTAGAACGGCCTTAAAAAACTCATCCTTAAGTTAACCTAAGTGCAACCTTGCTAGCCAAGTTGAAGCTGGTATATTACACCTAATCAAACATCAAACAAATTTATATAGTAAAATTTGTGCCGAATTTTCACAGTGTGAAACAATTGTGTATAGGTAGTTTTGTTAAACAATTGTGTATACGTAGTTTAAGCATATGGTATAAGCTCCTCAAACATAACTTTTTTTAACTTACATAATGCTCTCTCATTATGTTTAGGTAGACTTTATTACCATTTAATCCATATACTTATTAGTTTTTTTCTTGTTTTTTTGGCCCAATCCAAAGTTGACATGTGGCCCAATCTTACTTTTTTGTGTTTCTTGTAACTTTTAAAATATGTTATTTTATAAATTTTTTATATACCGTTGTGACGTGCTTATTTCTATCCGCACAAAAGCTTTGAAAGCTGTTGAAAGTGAAAATATAGTTATTGTTCTGATTCGATAAATAATGGACATTTTGATGATTATTTTGATGAACATGATGATTGTGTTTGAATATGTGCATTTGATCTGTTAAGAATTGATGCATTCTGTTAAAAACCTTACAATCTAAGCATGTACAACTAAATCTGCGCACCGTACAAACATGCAACAGGTCGCACACTAGTCTGCCATGCATACCGCACACCCTGAAAATGGTACAATCGCAGATGCACCACAGTGATGCATAGTCTCACGCTTGGAGACCGCACTCTCTTAAGAAGTGCAAGTATCAATGCTCCACGTACAAAACATGGAACCGCACAGTCTTGTATAACCACATAAAGCACATGGCACAACAATCAATTGCATGACCGCACACTGCCTAGAGACCGCACACTAGGCAGTTGGCCGCACACTCCCTTTTGGGCCAATGATTCATTAGGCCGCACACTTGATTAGTGGATTGTATGCAAACTGGACCGCATACTTAACATCTAACCGCACACTCGTTATTGGGTTGTAATACTGGACCACACACTGAAGTATCATGTTATTGGGCCTTCTGTATACTGTTCATTTGCTGGTATTATTATATGTATGTATGATCGTATGTTTCTTATATAATACATAAAGTTTAGGTGTTACCTGATACGTGTATAAGTACGTGATAATACTTGCATACAAACCTGACTATTATCGGTAACCATAATAGGACGTGGTTGCCCAAAACACTAAAACAAGTAAACTATCTGCCGAGCAAACCAAGGTGAGTTCACACACACTAAAAGCATGCGTCCCGGGGGGGGACACGGACGAACTACTATCCTTGGGAAGGATACTTTTAAACTACTATTCCCGAGGAGAATACGGTTGAATACTATTTATTAATCATGACTTAGCAAACTAAACGAAACTCTATCATTAAGTCTCCACTTACAATACCGATTAATCGTCGGGTGTAAACGGGATATTAGTTGATAGCGCTATTAGGTTTGACAAACCTCACACCGTGACCAGGGGGTCGAGCGTGAACTATTGACGTGACCGTGTCGTCCTGATCAGTCAAAAACCCAATTAAACCTGGGTAGCTAGGGTAAGTCGGGTATCGAATCCGCGAAGAGCATGTGGTCAGTATCGCACAACCCGTTCAATTAGTTAGACTATTTACAAAATGTACAATGTGATTATGAAGATTGCTAATTTTTTTATAAGTTTATTTGGTTGGAAAATAAATCGGAGTGACCCCACAATTGGTATTATCTAGAACACTTGTGATTAACTAAAATTGCAACAAAATTACTAAATGATTAAACAATAAATTAGAGACAAGTTCCACACCCGGTTCGATTATTGCAAGACCTAGGGTTCCTACATGTTTTAACTTGATTCAATTGCATATGGTGATTAACGGATTACTATCACGAAGCTTAGGTGCCAATTGCTATCGACGTCATAGACAACGGACCGTAATGCACTTCGTTACCTCGGACATGTAAATCCTAACCTAATATAAGGCATAAGTGCACAAATTCATTTCGCAAAGTCAAATTTTATAATCATTCGACAATTCACATTCAATTCAAATGCACGACAATTATCAAAGGTTTCAAATACTAAACAATTTGTCACAAAATCAAATGAAAATACAAATGCATAAACCCTAGAAATTCTTACAACAATCTATACCGGGGTGAAACCGAAGAGACTAGCCGTTCATGGTCAAAGAGGTGCGATCACCGGAGGATGAATACGAGCACCGAACCATAATCTTGAGTCTTGAATGAGAGTTGAGGGTTAGGGGTTAGGGTTTGGATGGTGGAGAACGGATGAAGATGAAGTGGTGGTGATTTGGGTAGGGTTAGAATGAAGATGGTGTTAGGAATTGTTTTGGAATATGTTAGATGCTTGTGAATGGTTCCAAGGAGGTGTTTTAACACCACACAACTCGTAACTCCCGAATCTTGGTCAAACGAAACCTTGCAACCCGTCCCCAAACATTAAAACACAAATTTCGCGACACAGTAATTGGGAGGGCGTCACCGACGACCATTTAGGGCGTCCCCGACGCCCCCTGTAAATGCGGATTTCCTTATTTCTTGTTTTCTTCATAACTTCTTCGTTATAGCTCCGTTTTACTCACCGTTTTCGCCCATGTACTCGTAATTCATCCCTCTATCATGCCATCTTCCAATATACTCATTTTAAATCCATTAACATCCCCCAAAACACATCCAATCTTCGTGATTAACCCGGTTTTGTTCATTTCACATCCCCGGTTGATCCCGTTCGCTCCCAGTGCTCCGTAAAGCTCCCAAATAGCTCCTTAAACTCCGTAAGACCTGTAAAACACAAATCCTATTAAAAGTAGGCTATTCGAGATTAAAAGTTAAGCAAATACATGAACTTAAACATTAACGAACACCGGTTTTCGACCACGTATCAACTATTATGCCATGCTACTTGGTCAATGATGATAGAAATTGACTTGGGGCACAACAACTTGACAGTCACCAGTATTCGGTATCATATAGTTTAGTAAGCTTAAAGATGGGTAGCTCCCCATGACATGATTATAAATACACTATCGAACAACTTACGTTTTTGGAACTAAAACTGGACAACTCGTGAACTCGCAAACTTTATGTTGACACCCTACTGCATGCTTTGCAGGTAATCAGTAATGGATCAGGAGCTTGCAGCTGGGGAATGTAGTAGTTGCTTTAACCCGTGTTGGGTTCCTTTAATGATTATGAACTTTGAAACTGGTGTTTTAAACTGTTAAACTTATGTTTCCGTTGTTGACTTTGCTACTACTTTTAAACTATGAACTTTGGACGTTAGTCACTAATCATATTGGTTGTGATGAAAACTGTTTATTTATTATATTGGTCAATACGATTGGTGGCTTGATCTTGGTCAGTCACACGCCTCGCGCTTTTACTCCGCATGTGGAAATTAAGGGTGTAACAAGGGCGTTCTCACCGTTTTCACACTTATAGGCGTTTTCTCTAAATCCTGCCCCTATATATATATATATATAGGGTTGAGTACTTGAGTTCATTTCAGAACTCTAAATAACTACAGAACTTTCAGAACTCCTAATAAACAATCATTTTATATATAAGTTTTTGTATTTAGGATCTTTTTATCATCTATTATATGTATTTCTTTGATTACATACATGTTAAAAGTAGTTTACATATGTTTAATTGCCAAAATTATATATATGTGTCATAATTAATTACATATATGTAAAAAAACTAGTTTACATATGTGTAATTATAAATTTACATATAAAAATGATAAAATACTCTTAACATGTATGTAATCGTAAAAATACACATAATAAGTGATAAAATTATCCTAAACATAAAAATATATAAATAAAAAGATTGTTTATTAGGAGTTCTGCGAGTTCTGTAAATATTTATGGTTCTGAAATGATCCTGGTCCTATATATATATATAGAATGTGTAAAATACAATTAGGTTTAATGTACGCTGTGGGATTATAACATGTGGAGTCTGAGTATACAACATGCGGTTTTCTGGATGGGAGAAAAAACAAAATCCTGCATGTTAAAAAAATTTAGACGCATGTTGGAATTTTGTCAGAGTTTATGAAGAAGTGTCCGAGTTTGTGAAAATTTAGACGCATGTTGGAAATTTGTCAGAGTTTATGAAGAAGTGTCTGAGTTTGTGAAATTTGCATGTTGTAATCGTCCGAGTTTGTGAAGCCGCATGATGAATCATCCGGGTTTGTTCAATTCCGCATATTATATTTCACAGCTTACGCATCGTATGTTAAGGCCAATTGTTAGGTGAAGTATAGAAAGAAAACTCACTTGAGTTGAAAAAACTCAAGAAAACCCTATGTAACATTTTTTTTATTTTTCCTAAAACAAACAGGGAACGTAACATACATATATTTGAAATTTTTATAAAAAATGTAAAAAGCGCCAACTAGTTTTTTCTTAAATGTTAAAAAATTGTATGTTACATTTTTTGGACATATATATTATGTAACATGGAATTTTTAACATTTTTTTTTAAAACTACTTGGCGTTTTTTTGTTTTTTTTTTCAAAAATATTCAAATATATGTATGTTACATTCCCTATTTTTAAAAAAAAATGTTACATAGGGTTTATACAAGGGTTAATTTCTTGAGTTTTTTCAACTCAAGTGGGTTTTCATTTTATCATTTTATAGGGTTCAAGCGAAAACTCCTTTTATTATAAGAACTCAAAAACTCCTAAAAAAAACTTAAGAGTTAAATGCCATTTTAGTCCCTGTGGTTTGGGCCATTTTAGTCCCTGTGGTTTGGGTCATTTTGCCAGTTTAGTCCAAAGGTTTCATTTTTAACCTGTGGGTCCAAAAAGGTTTCACAGTTGCCATTTTAGTCCACTGGGTTAACTTCATCCATTTTTTCTGTTAACCAGAAGGCCAATTTGGTCATTTTGTATTTAATTCTGTTAACTAAAAGGGCAATTCAGCCATATAAAATGACCGAAATGGCCTTCTGGTTAACAGAAAAAATGGATGAAGCTAACCCAATGGACTAAAATGGCAACTGTGAAACCTTTTTGGACCCACTGGTTAAAAATGAAACCTTTGGACTAAACTGGCAAAATGGCTCAAACCACAGGGACTAAAATGGCATTTAACTCAAAACTTAAAAAACACATCAAAATGTTTTATTTATTTTTAAAATATTTTTTACCTATAAATCTAGCATTTTTAAAATACAAAAAAATATTGAAAAAAACTCAAAAAATAATAATTTGTATTACACATGTGCAACACTACAAAAAACCTAAACCGGCCAACCGCCATCCCCCCCCCCCCCCCCCCCCCAACAGCACGCATCCAAAAAAAAAGCTAAAAACTAAACCCGAAACCTATATTCTAAACGTAGCTAATGGGCTTTATATACCTAAAAACACCTCATCATTCATGACATCATGCTGCTTTGCCACTATTGTCTGGCAAGCCATCTCGAATTGGTGTCGAATTGCTCCGATTTATGCATATTCAGTCCGTGATTTGCTTATGGTTCACAAGGATATCGATGAAGATAAAAGGATCAAGAAAGTCATTCAAGGTATCATAATTACGGCTTGTTGGTGTATTTGGAAAGCAAGAAACGAGGCGATCTTCAACGCAAAAACGTCGTCTATCCCCAATACGGTGGCAGAGATTAAGTCTTTGAGCTACCTATGGATCAAGAATAGATCGTCGTTTAATAATGTAAAGTGGCACAATTGGTATATTTTCATGTTGTAAGTTGGCTTTTGCCGTGTCTAGCTGCTTGCTAGTTTTAAGAAATATTGCCGTTCAAAAAAAAAGTTAACTCAAGTGCAACCTTGTCAGCCTAGTTGGAGACTTGAAGTTAGTATATTACACATTTACACCTAATAAAAAAAATCAATACTAAAATGCATATTGGCCCATCAAAAACTATTTCCTGCAAGTGATCATTTCAAAAATGATATTTGGGCTCAAAAGATTCATTTCAACTCAGATTTTTAAGTTGTGCAAGTGTGCAAATTGTTTGTTATTGAAAAATAATGTGCATAGTCAACAACTAACATGGTTGAATTAGTAGACATAGATAGAGATAGATAGAGAGAACTTATATACAAATCAAGTTTTTACTAAACATTCTAAAACCTTGCTAAAAAAAACAGTCTAAAAGGCTAACTTATAATGTATGACACAACTGTGCGCATTACATGGTTTCAGAAAAAGAAAAAAAACGAACATGTTGACTTTAAAGTCAACCCCAGGATTTTCAAGATGCGATAACGAGACAAATACACTATCTCACAAGACTGACACCGACATTATTTTTTTCACAGTGGTGTTAAAAATAGGTTTCGCGTAGTTTTTTAAGTTTTACAGGTGGTCAGTTTGACCTAAACTAGTCAAAGTGTGTATCTTTTCCTTGCAATTTATAGAGATGGTTTGATGCGATTGACCGGAGCTTTAAGGGATGTAAGGTAGTTTTCATCTGCTTTATCAATACCGTTATAAAGATAATTGAATGGCGGCATTGATATATACTTGCCAGATCCGGGAACAACCTTTAATTCGTCATTTTCCCATACAATTTTTCCACCAGCAATTGTTACTTCAACTTTGCCCTGAATGCACAACAAGTGAATATTTTAGAACCAAAAATTACATATAAAACTGTAATAAAACATGTAGCTAACACCTGCACAATAATTGTGCTAAACTTTAAAACTATAACATTTTACCTACAAACAAATCAACTTGAGTTATATTCTATCTCAAATAGGAGAAATTTATCTAAAGTTGGAACGTGTCATACGGGTTGAAGCATTGTATTCAGAGGCTTACAGTCACCAACATTATTTTATTACAAAAATTATGTTATTATATTAAACAATAAATTGAATAAAAAAGTATTAGCGAATCGACCCAACCCTACCTGCCTCGTTTCGACCCATATATAAAATTATTCATTTTGGGTCACTATCCATATAACAAAAATTCTATGTCAAAATGTCAAATTTAAAGATATAAAAAAAATCGGTCATTATTTAATGAGTAGATATTGTATAATACTATTCAAACTGCAATTAAAAAAAAGCCCAAATGAATTACCTTCCCATGTCTTCCCTCATATACATTTGTGTCTGATCTAGAATGGTGAGAACTGGCACTAATGTGAAAAGTTGAATTTGGGTTGAATATGATTATATCCGCATCAGATCCAGCACGTATAGCTCCTTTTCTTGGATATATATTGAACAATTTCGCACTGAAAAAAAATAGAATTATATGGAGTTGACTATAAAAGTTAACGAATAGGTAGATAAATAAAAAAAATAGAAGTGGCAAAATGGACAGGTTGGATAATAGGTCAAAACGGGTTACTTTTGGTTTGGGTCGGGTAACTATCAACCCGTTTTCTTTTCAGATACTTTTTGTTTTACCAGTTTGGCCACTTTTGCGATTTTCGTCCAAAGGTTTGTTTTTTTGCATCTGGATCCAAAAGGTTTGAAATCTTGCCTTTTTCATCCGACTCGTTAACTCCATCCATTTTTCTCCGTTAAATGAGGAGCATTTCCGTCTTTTTAGACATTTTTTATTAAAATAAAAAACACTATAAGAAATAAAGATCCACCTCTGTTGACTTTCTCCCCACCCAAACAGGTAAAAGGACGAAAATACCCTTGACTTAAAGTTAAAAAACGAATGGAGTTAACGAGTCGGATGAAAATGGCAAGATTTTAAACCTTCTGGATCCAGATGTGGAAAAACAAACCTTTGGACGAAAGTCGCAAAAGTAGCCAAACCTTAGTGACGAAAAATGGCATCATTGTTAAAAATTTTCGATACGCTACATATCGGAGGGAAATATTTTACCATTCTGTACTTGTTACACGGACAAAGTCGGTTACAGATAATTGACCAGATTCCTGTAATCACCAAATTGAATTATGACTTAGAAAACCAATTAATGTGGATATTGAACTCAAAAAGTATTTTTCGAACTACAAAGTTGATATTATCATACCACCATTGTGTCCCAAACAAGATGCATCCTTTCTTCAAGCCCTGTGTAAACATGAACGAAATTGTAACATAGATTTGCATCTTGAAGCTATGTGAAAAGGCTGGTATACCAAGGTTCTAGAACATGTATATTTACCGTTGACCCCATTTGGTATTTTGCGAAAATCATCGATTCCAAAAGACTTCTGTGTAGAATTGAAAGTGCAGTGATCTGTTCCTACAAGCTGGAAAAATAGAACACAAGTTTAACCACAAACAAACATGGTCCAAATTAGAATATATATATATATATAGGGTAAAATGAGAATCACCTTGAGTAGTGAGAACCAAGAGAACAAGGCTCAAAAAAAGTTTTTTTTAAAAAATCAACTGTTAAAACAAATCGTCTGCGTGAATTTACGTCAACGTAAAACAAATTTACATGTGTGTAAATGCTGACATCAGGTGCTGTTGTAAATCTTTTTTACGTTAGTGTAAATGACGAATAGATGCTGGCTCGGCATTTTTTTTACAGATGTGTTAGTTACATGTTCATCTACGTTTGTGCAAAAAAAGGTGGAAAACTCGCACGGGAAGTAGGATTTACACCAGTGGTTCACAAGTTCTCACAACTCGGGGTGGTTCTCAGGTGAACCAAATCCTATATATATAGGATTATGTATATCATTATATGTTCTTTCGGTCTGGTCAAAATGCGTTCGGCTGTAACGGGTCCTTTATGTGCGCGTTGAAACAGGCTAGTCTAGGTGAACCAGAAAACACTTTAGTGATGATTCCAAAAGCAGTATCATTACCGAAATAGTCAAAGTATTTGAATATAACGATTCAGAGGATTTAGCTATATTTTGATTTGATTCATTTTGACCCATTTGAAATAAAAACACAACCCAATCATTTGTAGAGGGGTCAAAATTACCAGCTCTAGTAAAAGGTCACTCCAGAGAAGAAAAAATATATAGATATAGACAATAAGCAATTTATGTGAATGAACCTTTAGGATTCCAGTTGATAATGCTGCTTGAAGTGCTTTACCATGCCCCGGTGCTCTTATCGGGGGGCTCATAACGAACCTGAAGAAAATTAGTTATTTAACGTACCAACTTAAAGAAGGATAATTTGATAAGGAAACATAAAATTATATAGAAAAAGAACAAAAAGATAGTCACTTGCTTTGCTGCTGTGATAAAATCAGGATCCCATAGGACGGAATCATCAAGAACTAAGCCAGAAACCACAGGCTCTCCAATAACTTTTTGCCCTGTAGTTCAGAAGAAAAGATCAAACTATTCATCAAATCTCCCGCTATGAATATACACAACGCAATAAATTAACAAGAGTTAGCAAACCATCGATTACCTTCTACATTAAATGATGTAGTTGCATTTTTTTCCAGTTCATTTTATATGTAACTCTGTAAAATTTTATTTTAGTGAATGTGTAAGAAACTAAGAACACTTGAATTTCCAGTTCATTTTATATGTAACTCAGTTAAATGAGCTATTTATAAAAAAAAATTCTTTCATATTTTACTAGGCTTATAATAGGGGGCTTTTATCACATGACAGATTACAAAAAACAAAAAAAAATATTAATTGACATATAAACTTGTCATATCAGATTTTTCGATATCAAGATTAGTAAGTCATAGATACATCTATGGAGATACTTGGTTGGATGAACTATCTGCAGCTTAACACAAATAAGACAAGTATAAATAAATTTAAAGTGTGTGTGTGTGTATATATGTATATTTTTCTGGGTCTCTACCCTTTGTCATCACAAATGTTCGAAAGGTAGTCCCCACTCACAAAATCAGAAAACTTTGAAGTAAGAAAAAAGGAACTAAAAAGGAAGACAGGTTGTTAAAGAAACATACTTATCACTTATCAGACAAAATATTTCATTAAAACAAATCAGAATATATTAACTACGTTTACTTGTTTATGATTTTTTGAGTTCTAAGTCACAAACCTGATTTTTGAGCTCTAGCTATTTCCTCCATGGCATCAATGCTCATGACATGAACAACGTACAAAGGCGTATTCACAAAAGCAGCCAATCGAATTGCACGAGCTGTAGCCTCCCCTTCAAGCTGCAAGAATACATATGCATCACATCACATCACATCATACATATACTGTAAATATCACCAACATATGTGACTTAAGATCTATATTAACTTAGATAATATATAATCAATCACGTACCACCGGAGGTCTTGATAAAGCATGTCCTTCGGGACCAGTAATACCAAGTTCAATCATTCTTTTTTGTCCTTCGAAAACAGCATCTCCGTTTTCTGCATGAACCATTGCTAATGCACCGAGAGACTTGCATTGTTTAAGGCCCTCTAACAAAAGCTCATCGCTGATCATAAGAGAACCCTTGTAGGCCATGAAAAACTTAAACGAGTTTATTCCTGTAGGTTATGAGACAAACAAATACTTTAGTTATGCGAAAAGGGGATATTGTATACAAATGCCACCAGTATGAGTTTCGTTTCGTTAATGCGGACTCTGAAACTTGCCAGAAAATCTATAAGACGACAAAACGAGCTTAAAATTTTGAAGCTTCTGTTGCATCTAGAGTTGCAAATATGACAAATATACCCCCGAATCTACTTGAAAGAATCATCTCTATATAGATTTTCAAAATCCTTTTAAGTAGATTCAGGGGTACTTTTGTAATTTTACAACTCTATGATGTCAAAAACTTCGAGTTTAGGGGCATTTTGTCACATCTAGAGTTTCAAATATGACAGATATGCCCCTGAATCAACTTGAAATAATCTTCTCTATATAGATTTTCAAGATATATTTCAAGTAGATTCAGGGGTACTTTTGTAATTTACAACTCTATGATGTCAAAAACTTCAAGCTTAGGGGCATTTTGTCACATCTAGAGTTCCAAATATGACAAAAATGCCCCTGAATCTATCGAAACAATCATCTCTGTATGGATTGTCAAAACATATTTGAGTGGATTCAGGGGTACTTTTGTCATTTCACAACTCCATAATGTCAAAAACTTCAAGTTTAGAGGCATTTTGTCACATCTAGAGTTCCAAATATGACAAATATGCCCCTGAATCTACTTGAAAGAATCATCTCTATATAGATTTTTAAAATATTTTTAAGTAGATTCAGGGGTACTTTTGTAATTTTACAACTCTATGATGTCAAAAACTTCAAGTTTAGGGGCATTTTGTCATATCTAGAGTTCCAAATATGACAAAAATGCCCCTGATTCTACTCGAAACAATCATATCTATATGGATTGTCAAAACATATTTGAGTGGAGTCAGGGGTGCTTTTGTCATTTCACAACTCTATAATGTCAAAAACTTCAAGTTTAGGGGCATTTTGTTACATCTAGAGTTCCAAATATGACAAAAATACCCTGAATCTACTTGAAAGAATCATCTCTATATAGATTTTCAAAATATATTTTAAGTAGATTCAGGGGTACTTTTGTCATTTTACAGCTCTGTAATGTCGAAAACTTCAAGTTTAGGGGCATTTTGTCGTTTTACAATTCTCCGACAACTTTTTCGCAGGATTGCATAGACAAAACCGAAATGATATTTGGGTGGCCACTAGATTTGTTTTAACGGTTAGATGGATTTGATAAAATATAAAACTTGGGTGGTCTATGTATACATCATCCCGTTACAAAATAAAAATTTGTTTCTAAAATTTACGAGTGCAAGATACAAACCTTTTTCCTTGACCATAATTTCCATCTCTTTGGAAACAGTATCGTCCCATTTAGTGATGGCCATGTGAAACCCGTAATCCATGCAAGATAACTTTGCTTTTTCGACATATGCCTCGTACCCTTTAGATAAGCTACCCTGTACAGGAATAACAAAATCTATATGCATTGTTGTCCCCCCAGCTAATGCAGCTGCTTGACCACTGAAAAAATTGTCAATCGTTTCAGTACCCATGAATTCCATCGCCAAATGTGTGTGCGGATCAATTCCTCCTGCAGTATCACAACCCATAATGAGTAATGTCATGATATTATTATGCAATATTTTTCCATAAGTAAATTTCAACTATAAAAGATAATCATCCAACAATGACATTCGATGAACAATCTTTACCTGGCATAACAAACTTTCCTGTAGCATCAATAATTCTAACGCCATCGGAAACCTGCAGATATTAAACTCGTATTGAAATACAAATACTTGAAGCAATGTACAGTTTTAACCACAAGAATACAAGTTACTTTTTATTAGGGTTTGGACTAATATGGTCACATAAGTATGTAACATAGATTTTGTGCCTTTTAGAAATCGTATATAAAAAATATGTGTCATCATATTTCCACGTGTTAGGATCCTAAGCGAAAAAATATATTATTTCTACGGAAAGGGCTACGATTTGGAAAATTCCTTTTAGGCCCTCAAAAAGGTTAAACCGACCATGTAGCAAAGTTAAATTCAAAACGGTATGCCACATATATAAACTAATATGACTGATAAAGGGTATGTTTGGCAAAAGTAGCTGGTGTCTGCCGGCTGGTGGCTGGAAGCTGTAGCTTTTTAGATATATTTGGTGTTTGGCAGAGTAGTTGGAGCTTTTAATAAAATGTATAAAATGACCAAAATGGACATAACTAAAAATTTAAAAAGTTTGTGCATTAAAAAGTTCATTATCTTTAGAGGTTAAAATAGTCATTTTTTCCCTAAAAGCTTGTAGCTCCTTCTAAACGCTACTAGTAGGAGCGTTCAACCAAAAGCTTCAAGTTCCTAATCTAAAAGCTTCAAGCTCCTTCAACCAAACAAGGCTTTTTATTGAGTATGAGCTTTTTCTTAAAAGCTTAAAGCTAGAAGCTCCTAAAAGCTCCACACCAAAGATACCCAAAGTATGGAATACGTTAATCGTGTTCTTATTAATTTTTGTCAAAGATAATCAGCATGCTTCAAATAGCATGAAAAATTATTTTTTTAAACAATCCAAAGTACAGGAACAACTAATTTTACCTACATAACTTACAGAAAAATAGACAACCAAGATAAAAATATAATTATCCAGACAAAAATACCTTAATATTAGGTCTAACATCAACAATAACTCCATCCTCTACATAAACATCAGCAACCTCCTGATGATCAGCATTTACAACAGTGCCACCCGCGATCAATATCTTCGACGATAACACACTCTCCGAATCACAATACCCAATCCCAGACTCACAATTCTGTCATATTCAATTATCATTAATTCAATATCATAAAAAAAATTCAAAAACTCAATATCTTTGACCTCATTTCTCCATTTTCAAATCCTAAAATCCCAACCCATCTTAAATCATTAACCCAATCTTTTTTTCTTTTTTTTTTTTTTGTTTGTTTGTTTATTGTTCAGAATCAATTACTTGTGTTAGTAAAATAAATAAACTAAAAATTGAGCAAAAGTTCAGTAATTGATGCATAAAAAAGATATTGAAGGATCAGATGAAACAGCACCTGACTCAGTCCAAACAAGGGGGATAGTGAGATTGAAAGGAGGAGTATCAACGATCGCATATGCATCATATTCGAACTGGAGATTGAATCTGTAAATTAAATTTTTTGAAATATGCAGGATTCTGTTTTCTTTTTCTCCAGAAGTGAGGGACTGAAAGCATAAACCATAAAGATACGGATGATGACTTTATACGTGAATTACTAAAATGGTCCCTGCACTATCGTAGTCTTTTAACTATCAAATATATATTACAACTAAGTTAGAAACTTGTATATGAAAAGGGTTAGATTGATGAAATACTAAATGTAAATACTAAATAGTGATTAACACATAGAAAAAATAAAGGAAATAGTTGAATAAGGAACTATTAAATAAATAGACAAAAAATCAAATACAATGTATGATACGAACCGAGTCGTAATCAAATGATCCAAGAAATTATAGAGAGAAGCCAGAAAGCAAATTAGAGGGAAACCAGATTTACTAATTCATTTGATAAAAAGAAATGGACACACAAAGACTATTTAAATAGAAATAAAAAATATTAACCACCTAACCCACTACTCCACTAACTCAACTAATAACTATATATGAAGATAAAAAAAGGAAATCATGCAAATCATGTAGAAACAAAGAAAGTGGCACGTAACAATGTATTTTATCGTACAAAACGTACGAATAGAGTAGAATAGTAAAAAAACACGGTGATATTTTCGTAATTATTTTACTTGTAGGGTAATTATCATTATTACTCTACAAATGATCTTGTAGGATAATTTTTTAAAATAATCTTGTAGGGTAATTTTGATCGTGTAGGGTAATTTTGATCTTATATGGTCATTTTATAGAATATCATAATTACTCTACAAGTGATTTTATAGGGTAATTTTGATCTTATAGAGTAATTACGATTAAAAATAATTACGAAAATGTCACCGCGTTTTTTTCTCTATGTCATTCGTAAGTTTTGTATGATAAGATACTTTGTAGAGGATATTTAATCTAAATATATAGGAGAGAAGCAGGAAAATTATGATTTAATATTATTATTATTTAATAACAGAAATAAGCGAAAAAGTAATAGAAGAGAGAGGCGGAAAAAAAGGTGAGTTGTAAGCAGACAGTGGGTGTGCACGGTTCGGTTCATTTTTTTGGTAAAACCAAAACCGTAACCGAAATTTTGGTTTTCGGTTTTTGAAAACCGTTCGGTTTCGGTTATTTCGGTTTTAGCAATGGTTGGTTCGGTTTTCCGGTTTTTAAAACAAGTTACGTAAGATTCAAAAATAAAAAGTATAATTCAAAGTTTAAGGATCTTTTTAAATTTTTACATTTAAGTTAATATATTTAGTCTTTTTAATTAATCTCTTTCTTGAAATTTCTTCGATTGAAATTTCACAAAATTGTCAAGTTCTTCCTTAAAATTTCACAAAACTATCAAGTTCTTCCTTGATATGCACACATTGTGTAGCAGCCACCAACAAGACAACAACCACATCCTACACCGTCTTCGAGTCGCTAAACAATACCTCAGCCCATATGCTCCTCTTTAACCACCGCAAACGACCAAATTTGCATAACTCCCCGTTGTTCTTCTTCGGTATAATTCTTGTTTCTTCCTCAGCCTGGTCACCATTGCAACCACAACAGTCTTTCCTCGTTGAAGTTCCCTCGACAAGGAGTGGCCACATCCCCTTTCACCCTCCCAGCAAACCACCACCATCGCTTCTTATTGATCATATCTACAATGTCTACAATATTCGCAAAACACCACCGATGCTCAGACCTTCTTCTTCTTCGAGTCACTTTAACCGTAACTTGAAAAAATAGTTGGCGCTAGACGAGCCATGTGTTGTCTCAAATTGTATGCGAGTTGAGTTCAAGCTCAAGTTTTCAACTAGGTTGAGTGTTTCGACCCGAGTAGATTGTTTTTTCGAGTTTGAGCCGAGTTGGCCTAGGCTAAGCTAAACTCATCGCGTGAACAACCCTAGACCTATGGTTTAGTTAGTATATTTTATATGCTTAACTTATGTTTATGTATTTTTAGTTCCTTTTATTTCCCGTTAAAAAATATATACATTACTTTTATTTTAATTTTAATTTTAAGTAGTGTGAAATACTTAATTGTCACGAAATAGTCAAAATTAAAGTAAAAGTACAATGCAAATTCCTAAAGGACTGAAGTTACAAGATAAGGTATAATCGCGGGTCTATTGTAGTAATTAACACAAATAATGATAGAATATCGAAATGCATTGTTTGACCGGCACTAATGGTATAAGTCAATCTGTAACGTTGCAACAAAAGCTAGTTGCGTAGACGTATAATCAACATTTAAAATATTATCCAAAATATAACACTTAAATAAAACTACTAAATTGACCCTTCACTAGTTTAGTTTTTTTAAATACTTATAAATATTTTTATTCTGTGTGTGTATTGAAGAGCAAAATGAATTATCCTGATTCCTCGCGTTATGGATTGTGTCTAGTAGCTATACATCTAGGCATGGTTGTAAAAGTCTCGCCTAGGCTCCGAGTACTCCCCGAGTACTCGCTACAAGGTAGGCTGCCGAGGCACGAGTACTGGTCTCCCAGGCCAATTACTCCCCGAGTAATCTCCGCCTAAGCCGAGTACTTCCCGAGTACTCCCGAATCCGACTAGGGAGCGCCTAGCGACTTTTGCAACCATACATCTAGGAAACACATATGTAGTGAAATTTATATTTTTTTAACTGTAAATTTGGATCACTGATGGACCACTGGACTATTATTCTGCCACCAGTAGAATCACCTGATCATATCCATCTCAATTAGCTAGGCTATAATACATATACACTAATTAAGAAGGAAACCCAATAAATCTAGGAATCACTCCTTGTAGAAGTCGAACCCAGGGCCTGATAGTCTCAAAACCTTATCCCACCCAAAGATGCCATTAGGAGGGAGATAGTAACCATGTCATTAGATCTATTGCACTCGAAGAAGGGATTTGCATGACGTGAACAAGCATGTGATCAACGTGGATGGAGTTTGTATATGTAATAATCAAAATCACTTCGCTTACAAGTGAAAAGGAGACGCGTGAAGCGTGTGGCTACTATATTTACAAACAATCAATCAATCAATCGTACCAGTAAATCTCACAAATAGCAAAGTTATTGGTAGGGTCTGAGGAGATTGAGATGTAGGCACACCTTACCTTTATCCCTAAAGATAGAGAGGTTGCTTTCAGAGAGACTCTCAACACCAAAGACATATAGTAGAAAAACGAGAAACTACACATATCTTTAAAAAGAGCAATAATAAATAACAAAAGAAGCGGTGGATAGGTAACATATATGAAAAACACAATCCATGCAAAATCCGCCTATACCATAAAGAAACGCTGAACATCTGCCCCAATGCTCAGACCTAATGAATCTACTCCTAAAAGTCCTTAACCTTAATCATACATCTCCATATACCCCTATCTTGGACCATGTCTTCAGAGAGGTATAACTCTAGCAAATCTTTACGAACCCGCTCATCCCAAGTCAACTTGGGTCTGCCTCGACTCCTCCTCCCTTCCATGGTTAAGCCTTCTACTGCTCTAACTGGTGTTGTCAATTGCCTCCTCTTCACATGCCCAAACCATCTCACTCTTCTCCTTTTTCTTATCCGAAATATTAGTTACTCCTAACATTTCCCTAAAATCCTCATTTTTAATCCGGTCTAACCTTGTATGCCCACATATCCACCTTAACATTCTCGTTTCTGCTACCTCCATCTTGCGCGCTTGTGCTTTCTTAATAATTCCATAAAAGGTAGGTTTGTGATTTTCTAAAAAAAAGAGTTTGTGTTTTTTTTTTTCTAATAACAAGGATAATGATTGTAAATTTATGATAAATGGTTTGTCGTTTCAACAGGCTAATTGCTCGGTAACCCGATCAAAAAGATTCAAATCCAAAATATTACAAAATGTTTTTGAAAAGGGTTAATCTACAATTGTTTGGTTGATAAGTGATGCACAAAGTGGTAAACCTTGTACATTATCTTGATGTATTGATTCACTTTCTCCATAATCATTGTTTACTTCAAAGAAAACTGACGTTAAAAATTTAGCCTCAGTGGCGGACCGAGCAATTATTTGCTGGGGGTGCGGATGAGTGGCTCAAGCATATTTTCAAGGGGTGCGGTCGGGTTTTTTGCCTAAAATATACACTAAATTTTTTTTCCCAAGGGGTGCGCCCGCCCACCTTGGGCATAACCTAGGTCCGCCCCTGTTTAGCCTTCATCTTTAACTTCACATTTAACCCACAAGATGAATACAACTCAACAACCTTAAATGAGAAGCCCATTATCCGTTAGCCCAGAACTTGGTAATAGTTAGAGGTGTAAGTAAAACCCGGTTTGGGCCTGATGAACTGGTTTTCAGCTCGGCCTGATCCCAAATAAAATCGGTTTGGGCCAAGTTAACTTATAAAGATTACATATACATTTTTATACCGACACACATTAATCATGAACTTAAAAGAGACATTTGGGTTATGGAGAAAAAACTCACATTTACCAATTACCACTATGAAAATGCTCGTTGTATTTATCAGAGGCGGACCTACCTTGTAGCAAGGTGGTTCACACCCTGATTTCTCGGTGGGTCTGAATTTGAGGTTTATGCGTGACGATTGATATAGATATTCTTGGAAGTTTTGGGATTATAAAATAATATTATGAAGTACAAGTGTTCGAAATGTTTAAAATAAATATACAGACGAAAAGTGTACTAAAGATCCACAGGCGAGCCGAAAATAACAAAATAAAACTTTAGACTACTAGGCCTTGCATGGAGTCGCAAATTCCAATAAGCATAACCGAGCAGCTCCAGCCTATTTCGTATTTGCAAACATGCGCTTAGTCTTTTGAAAATACGTCAGCTTTCGCTGGTAAATACAATTAACCGACACATTTTGAAAATCTTTTTCAAAATCAGATTTATATCATTTAAAAATAACTTGGGACAAAGTGATATCTCTTGTTACCAGTTTTACATGCATGTCGACACATATGGGGTCCGGAACTAAATTTCGATACATGATTAACCGACACACCACATTTTCAATAAAAATATGATATAACATAATAGCGTATGTTAGGTGTATGCCTACACCTTATGCTTAGATCGTGGCCACTTGCAATTAAGTGAGCCGAGGATATCTAGAACATTGTTGCATTAACCTCAATGCTCAAATTATCAAGCAAAACGGATTAAAACAGGTTATTTAAATTTTAAGCATTATTCGCCCATGATTTAATACCCGAACAAGCGGCTAATGCCGTATCACAAGCCCGTATAGGAAAAATAGGCTAAGAGTATTTATTTGAGCTTATCTTTACAAATCAAAGATGTTTTAAGCACAACTATTAGTCAATACAACTAATAAAAACGCAATCTACTAGGGACTCCTAGTCTGGAATGAACGGAACTATGATTCATTAGAACGTTAACAGGTCTTATTCAAATCATAGGACCTGGACCGGTTAACTTTAAATAAAAAGATATGGTTCGCTAGATTAAGCGAAGACCGGGCATAATGTGGCTTAAGCCCTCACGAGTATAATGACTCGTATAATACGAGTCAAATAACCAAACATTTTGATTAGAACTGATTTGGATAGGTTTTGACCCGATTCTGTTAACTTATATAAATTACGCTATATAAGTCAAACCGTACACGCATAGGCGGTATCAGGTGATCGGATGGGTCTATGGTAAGTCCAATATGATAAAACATGTTTATTACAATGTCATATCAATTTCAAACTCAGGTTATAAGTTCATTATGTTTCAAACGCTATATAAGTCAAACCGTACACGCATAGGCGGTATCAGGTGATCGGATGGGTCTATGGTAAGTCCAATATGATAAAACATGTTTATTACAATGTCATATCAATTTCAAACTCAGGTTATAAGTTCATTATGTTTCAAAATCATTTTATGCGTAAAAAAGGGCATTTTAGGCATAATGTGTGGACTCTACATAAAATCCGACAAACGATATGATCAGAAGGTATAACCCTTAGGGGTTTTTCCCTACAATAATACGATCATATTACAACTTCAAATCGGTATCTAAACTATTTTAAACGGGTCAGAATTGAAAGTCAAAGCAGAAGTCAAACTGTTTGAATTTCGGTTGTGAACCGAGCTCTAAGCAGGAAATGACGGGTTGGACTTGATCTAACATGTCCTAATACGTTAGATAAACTGATAGAGTATCAAAAATTAAGTTGAGGGTGTAGATCCGACGACAAATATGTAACGGTCGATTTTGATATCATGTACATTTGTATAAGGGTGTTCAGAAAAAATCGAAACCAAATAAAAACCTAAAACCGAATCGTAACCATAACTGAAAAAACCAATCCGAATAAACAAATTCGGTGTTTGGTTTGGTTTTTATCCGAAACCGAATTGTAAATTTGGTTTTTGGTTTGGTTTTTGTTTCATATATTCTTTTATTTGGTTTATTTGGATAACCGAAGAAACTGCTAATTTAATTAATTATTAAATAATAATAATATTTAATAAACCATGTAATTTTTATTGGCCCACACGATAAATATAAAGCTTTAACCCACAAATTAAGTGTTGATCAGTTCTGTTTAAACATAATGGAAAACATGAATAACATACCTGTTACAGCAGACAGGCCAGTAGAGAATCCAGTCAGAGATGCAGCCATTGAGTTCGACATACTTGTCAGGATGATCTGGTTCCTCCTTAGGGTGTAAGGTGATGATGGTGATGAACCGAAACAAGGGATGGTTTTGGTTGGGAGAAAGAGCCGTGAATGATGTTATGAGGGTTGTGAAAATTGTCTAACTTGTGTAACCCTTAAACTCTCTAATAAGCTCCTTATTTATACACCCAAGAGGAAACCCAATTAGTTAATAAGGGTAATATGGTCCATCAACAATTACCAACTAATTATTAATAGGTTATTAATATATTTTGATCTAAATAATATAAATGATTTTGATGGCTAAAAGATTAAATATTACATCAATAATATATTTAATCTTACATTCTCCCACTTAGCCGAGTAATCATTTATCATGAGTATTAGATGAGCCTGGCCAGGAGTTAACACTCATTTTAGCTTTAAACCAAGAACTATAGCAGAGAAATACAGCCGTTGAATCATCATTCGACTCAGGACCCCCATTAGTCATACTATAGCCTCAATTTAAAACCTAACAGTTATGATCAAAATACGCATAAGCCCTTTAGCGTCTGATTTGTATTTATATTTGTCGATATGTCATTACACCGGCAGAACATATGTTAGAGACATACAAAATCAAACTGAGGAAATTTTATTAATTAAAACATAAGCTAGTACAATATGCCATTAAATAAGGTCTTTAGTAAGTCCCATATTCGATACATGTTCTTCGAAAACTTTAGGTGGGAGACCTTTAGTCATCGGATCCGCAAGCATATCTTTAGTACTAATATACTCAATACAAAGATTATTTTCCTCAACTCATTCACGTACGAACAAATATTTTGTATCGAGATATAAACTAGCTCCAGTCGAACTGTTACTGTTCGAGAAACTAACGGCAGCTGAGTTATCACAGTAAAGCTTCAATGGTCTAGAAATGGAATTAACGATTTTGAGTCCAGTGATCAAATTTCTAAGCAACATTCCATGACAGGTTGCATTGTAAACAACAATATATTCTGCCATCATTGTGGAAGATGTAGTTAACTGTTGTTTATGACTCTTCCATGAGATAGGTCCGCCTGCTAACATAAAGATGTAGCCTGAAGTGGATTTCTTGTCATCTTTGCATTTAGCAAAGTCAGAATCAGAATAACCTACCACTTCTAAATGATCACTTCTTCTATAAGTCAGTTTATAGTCTTTCGTCCCTTGCAGATATCTAAGGACCTTCTTAGCTGCTTTCCAGTGATCTAGACCAGGATTAGTCTGATAACGGCCTAGCATTCCAGCAATATAAGCGATATCTGGGCGAGTACAGACTTGAGCATACATCAGGCTCCCGACTACTGACGCGTAAGGTATCTGACTCATTTTCTCCTTTTCAACCTCTGTTGTCGGACACTGGAATGAACCGAAAACATCTCCCTTAACTACTGGAGCGACTGAGGGTTTGCACTGTTGCATGTTGTAACGTGTAAGGACACGGTCTATGTAAGTCTTTTGAGACAATCCTAAGATCCCTTTGTGTCTATCTCGGTGAATTTCGATGCCAATGACATAAGAAGCATCTCCGAGATCCTTCATGTCGAAGTTATGCGAGAGTAACCGCTTCGACTCTTGCAACATGTCTAAACTATTACTTGCCAATAGAATATCATCTACGTAAAGGACAAGTGTAGTAAAGTTACTCCCACTCATCTTGAGGTAGGTGCATTGATCCACTTGATTCTTCATAAAACCTTGCCTCTTCATGACTTCATCAAACTTGAGGTACCATTGACGTGATGCTTGTTTTAACCCATAAATGAATTTCTTTAACTTACAGACTAGATGCTCCTGACCTTCAGGTTTAAAGCCTTCAGGTTGTTTCATGTAAACATCTTCGTCTAAGTCTCCATTAAGGAAAGCCGTTTTGACATCCATCTGATACAGCTCTAAATCAAAATGAGCTACTAGGGCCATAACGATCCTTAATGAATCTTTACGAGAGACAGGTGAAAACGTCTCTTGATAATCGATTCCCTCTTTCTGAGTGTAGCCCTTTGCAACCAATCTCGCTTTGTAGCGTTCAACGTTCCCATTCGGATCCAGTTTTGTTTTGAACACCCATTTACAACCTACAGGTTTGGCACCATTGGGTAATTCTACTAAATCCCAAACGTCATTTTTCTTCATGGATTCAAGCTCATCAATCATTGCTTTGTTCCATTCAGAAGACTGATCACTGCTAATGGCTTCATTATAAGAGATAGGATCATTGAGCTTTCCAGCATCCATTTCAGTCAGGTAGGTAACATAATCATCCCAATTAGTAGGTCGTCTTTGCCTAGATGACCTCCTGAGTTGATTATCGGGTTCAGCGTTGTCTTGGTTTTGAGCGTTTGATGTGCCTTCGTTATGAGGTATAATGGGTTCTGATTGTGGAGATGGAGTTTGTGCAGTAGCTTCAGGTGCAGTTGCATGGGGTACAAGAGGAGTAAACGGAGTAATGGTAAGCGACGAGTCTCTCCCCCCCCCTCGCGTCTTGTACTTCTTGCAATTCTTCGTAAGGGTTGGTACTGTTCCCAATGACCTTGAAATCCTCCAGGAACGCAGCACGCTTGGTTTCAACAATACGGGTGACATGGGAAGGACAATAGAAACGATAACCCTTTGAATGATCAGGATACCCGATAAAGAAACAGGTAACTGTTTTAGGGTCAAGTTTCCTTAGGAAAGGATTGTAAAGTTTTGCTTCAGCAATGCAGCCCCGTACTTTCATATATTTAAGACTCGGTTTCCTTCCTGTCCAAAGTTCATAAGGAGTTTTAGGGACAGACTTAGAAGGAACTCTATTGAGTATATGAACAACTGCTTTTAACGCTTCAGTCCAGAGGAATAATGGTAAATTAGTGTTGGCTAACATACTGCGCACCATGTTCATAAGGGTACGATTTCTTCGTTCAGCGACACCATTCTGCTGAGGTGTACCAGGCATGGTGTATTGGTTCACAATCCCCTTGCCCTTACAAAACTCATAAAATGGACCAGGAGCTTGACCCACATCAGTATGTCTTCCATAATATTCACCGCCTCTATCTGATCTCACAACTTTAATCTGACGATCTAATTGCTTTTCAACTTCAGCTTTATAATCTTTAAAAGTTGTAAGAGATTCAGATTTTTCCTTAATAAGATACAAGTACATGTAACGAGAATAATCATCAATGAAAGTGATAAATGAAGTATGTCCTGTTATACCAGCGATTTGATAAGGACCACTAATGTCAGTGTGAATGAGTTCTAATAAATTAGAGCTCCTAGTGGCACCTTTCTTATTCGCTAATGTCATTTTGCCTTTAAGACATTTGACACATGTTCCAAAATCAGTAAAATCGAGAGGAGGTAAGACTTCATCCTTTACGAGACGATTTAATCGTTCTCTTGAGATGTGGCCTAAACGTTGATGCCCCAACATAGATGAAGTCTCTAAGTCTCGAATCTGTTTCATCTTTGTGAGTGATTCATTAATATTATATGACAACAAAGATTTGGAAAAATTATCATCTAGTTCTAATCTATAGAGACCACCATCCAGAATGCCAGTACCATAAACAACGGAATCATAGAGAATAGAGAGTTTGCGATGACCATGAGAAACGACAAAACCGTCCATGTCTAACTTTGGTCCCGATACAAGGTTCCGAGTTACCTCAGGAACATATAAGGTATCATAAAGTTTAATACATAAACCAGCTTTCAAAAATAATTGTAATGTTCCTATGGCCTTCACTTCTAATTCCCGATCATCCCCAACTTTAAGTGTTCTTTGGTTTCTTCCCAGCTTCCGGATTGAAAGGAATCCCTGAGTAGAGTTGGTTACATGAACCATAGAACCAGAATCAAACCACCAAGAATTAGCAGGAACATTTAAATTAAAAGACTCAAGTATCATGAAAAAATCGTTACCTTTCTTAGCCAGCCACTCCTTGAAGTCAGGGCATTCCTTTTGCTTATGTCCTGTTTTCTTACAGAATGCCTAAGGAGTTCTTAGAGCTGGAAGGTGCACTTGTATGAGGATTTGGATTTGGCTTTTGGACCTTAGAATCATCCTTTCTTTGATAATTGTGCTTCCTCTTCTTAGAGTTGGAGGTGGTGAAGTTAGCAACATCAGTAGTGCGATCCATCTTCATACGCTCTTCCTCCTGCACGCACATAGCGATCACCTCACTCATCGTCCATTTGTCCTTCTGAGTGTTGTAATTGATCTTGAATGCTTCATAGGACGAAGGAAGCGAAGTGATGATGAAGTGAACAAGAAAACCATCACTGATTTCCATCTCTAGCCCCTTCAGCTTATTGGCCATGTCATGCATCATCATGATGTGTTCGCGTATGCCGCTCCTCCCATCATACTTAGTTGTCACCAGCTTGAGGATAAGAGTACTAGCGTGTGCTTTTGATGTTCCCTTGAATTGATCCTCCACAGAAGCCAAGTAGGTTTTAGCATCTTCAGAATCAGAAATGGCTCCTCTGATTGAGTTATGAATGGACTGCTTCGTGAACATGAGAGACATGCGGTTACACCTAGTCCATTTTTCATGAACTATCTGCTCAGCAGCAGTACTTTGAGTAGTACGGTCCGCTGGCTTATTCTCTCTTAGAGCATAATCAAAGTCCAGCAATCCAAGTGTAAGCATGAGGGCATCCTTCCATGCAGCAAAGTTATCACCAGTCAAAGGTGGAATCCCCTGATTTGGTGCTGATAGTGGAAATAAGATGAGCGAATTATGATACTTAAAAGAAAATCTTAACGTGATCTAAGGGCATGTTATACTAAGGCAGGCATAAGTAATGACCATTTTAATTATGAAGCTGTGATATTGTCTATTACTAACATCAAAATAATAGACTTAGTAAAATTCTACTTAAACGAAGACAAATCAGCTTTGGCCAGAAGTGTAATCATTTAAGTATGTGTGCAAAGTAATCGTGACAAATCAGCTTTGGCCA
The DNA here is from genome assembly GCA_030545235.1 of Helianthus tuberosus. Taxonomy (NCBI): domain Eukaryota; kingdom Viridiplantae; phylum Streptophyta; class Magnoliopsida; order Asterales; family Asteraceae; genus Helianthus; species Helianthus tuberosus. Next base: position 198,135,215 of record CM060424.1, read on the forward strand.
GAAATGAGACAATCACTTTAGTTATGCACTTATCAAGCATGCTAAACATAAATGAATTAAATCAGCTTTGGCCAGAATTAAGACATTTCACGTTTGTAATGCATACTCATCATAGCTTTTATAATACTTGAACAATAAATAGATGTATTAAATCAGCTTTGGCCAGAATTAATACATCAGAAGCTCATTCAAGTTAAGCTATTTTGGTTTTGTAAAACATTATCTGATTCTGATTAGTTAATTAATTGTTTACAAAACCTGCGAGCTAAATTTTAGTTCACATGAAACAGCCTAAAATAATGAGGTTTCGAGTTGGGTCTCGAGTCAGGTCTCGACTGAGTTATGAGATCTCGAGTCAGTAATGAGGTCTCGAGTCGCAACCTGTTGTCTCGAGTCGGAACCATGGTCTCGACTATCACATTTTATGAGATCTCGAGTCAGTTATGAGGTCACGAGTCGCAACCACGGTCTCGAGTTGTGAAGATTGAAGCCCTTAGTCGAAAACTCAGTGGTCTCGAGTCGTAATCTGATGGTCTCAAGTTGTAAAGATTTGAGGACCTTTATGATTTCGAATCGAGACCTTGTGGTCTCGAGTCGAGACCTTGTGGTCTCGAGTCGAGAGCTGATGGTCTCGAGTCGTAGTCTGATGGTCTCGAATCCACTGTTAACAGCTGTTTATTGTGATAATAACTGAAAACTCGAAATTTTAGGGATTGCGAGATAGTGTTTCTTGTTTTATTGCTGATCTAAACTTATCAAATATTTCGAAAATAATAACTGATTATCTTTTAACAGTTTTTCGAAAATTTTAATAGATAAAATTAAGATCAAAACAGTAAAAACACCCACTAATCCAAATTATATTCCAAAATTTAAGGAATTTTCGAGTTTTACTTAGAACAAGTGATGAACCCTAAAAAAATAAAAACATAATTCTGGGTTCCGAAACCTGAATTTTAATAGTTCTGTTAACAGATTTCGGATATTAGTTTACCCATATTGGTTTCGAGTCAATATATTAAACAACATATTCCGAAAACAATGATTTCGGCACAAAGGTACTCGAAACAGTTTTGATTTTATAAACTTTCAAAAAATTCTGTTTTCCAGATTTTGATCCCAGAATAATGGATACGAAAACAGAACTGATTTATCAACATATGCTCTGATACCACATGTTGATCAATTCTGTTTAAACATAATGGAAAACATGAATAACATACCTGTTACAGCAGACAGGCCAGTAGAGAATCCAGTCAGAGATGCAGCCATTGAGTTCGACATACTTGTCAGGATGATCTGGTTCCTCCTTAGGGTGTAAGGTGATGATGGTGATGAACCGAAACAAGGGATGGTTTCGGTTGGGAGAGAGAGAGAGAGCCGTGAATGATGTTATGAGGGTTGTGAAAATTGTCTAACTTGTGTAACCCTTAAACTCTCTAATAAGCTCCTTGTTTATACACCCAAGAAGAAACCCAAATAGTTAATAAGGGTAATATGATCCATCAACAATTACCAACTAATTATTAATAGGTTATTAATGTATTTTGATCTATATAATATAAATGATTTTGATGGCTAAAAGATTAAATATTACATCAATAATATATTTAATCTTACATTAAGCTCACTAATTTCTATAGTTTTATTCTTCAAAATATACAATCGTTTCTAAATTTTCACATATAATGCTAAAAGATGATATATGTTGAGTATTTATAGTTTCTATTTTTTATGTTTTGAATTTTAAACTTTGTAATTGTGTGTACGGCTATTTTATGGATGTGAGTGTTTTATTTTACACTGAATTTTTCTTTTACTTACATATTATTCGTTTTAAATTAGTTGCTGACTTAATGTTCGAAAGTTGAAATAAATTATAAATATAAATTAAGAAAAAAAGGTACTTAAGAACAATTTGGTTGAAATTGGTTTGTTCAGTTTTTAACCGAATTGAATTTGGTTTGGTTTGCAAGTTTCTAATTTGGTTCGGTTTGGATTTAGTTTGGAGTACAAAATTTTGAAAAACCAAATAAACTGTAAACTAAACCGATGAACACCCCACATTTGTATCTACAAAATTTCACTTGCAAACGATGTTGCCACACGGTTAAAATAAAACCATTAAAGTTAGAAGTTAGTTAAACAAAAATAGTTATCAAAGTTAAAAGAGTCCGTCTATAGATTCAAAGTGAAAAAACAAATTAACGGAGGACTCGAGATACAGTTATACAAACATGCCTCTTTAAACTCTGCTATCTCATTGGCCAATAGAACACAAAGCGGATCACGATCCATAACCTCACCACCTTTACCCACCGTCCGATCAAACTCAATCCAACGCCTCACCTCTTCCACCCCAAAACCTTGAAAAATTTAAAATCTTAAAAAAACCACCCGCTCACCTTAAACATTTCACCTATAAATACCACCTTCAATCCTTTTCCCAATTCACCCAAAAAACACCATCTGATTTACACTACTAAAAATGGCCCGTACAAAACAAACCGCCAGAAAATCAACCGGAGGAAAGGCTCCACGTAAGCAACTGGCCACAAAGGCCGCAAGAAAGTCCGCTCCGGCGACCGGAGGAGTGAAAAAACCGCACAGATTCAGGCCAGGAACAGTGGCGTTGAGGGAGATCAGGAAGTACCAGAAGAGCACTGAACTGTTGATCAGGAAGCTCCCATTTCAGAGGCTTGTGAGAGAGATTGCTCAAGATTTTAAAACTGATTTGAGGTTTCAGAGCTCTGCTGTTGCTGCTCTTCAAGAGGCTTCTGAAGCTTATCTTGTTGGGTTGTTTGAGGATACGAATTTGTGTGCGATTCATGCGAAGAGGGTTACGATTATGCCTAAGGATATGCAGCTTGCTAGAAGGATTAGGGGTGAGAGGGCTTAGGTTGTTTTTTTTTGTTGGGTTTAATGTTTTGGAACTGTTGGATTACAATGAATGAAAAATGTTAATTGATCTTGTTAATCTACATTGTATCTTGTGAAGTTGTGGTTCCAATATTAGTGTTAAGTTATAGTTCTACTGCTTGTGAGCACTTTAATCAATATAAGGTTTTCCAATCAGCTAGAAGCGTCTGTTCCAGAGGTTGATGAGAGATCGCTAAATTATCAAAAAATGGTAAAGTTTGGAATCATTATTGTCATTAAATTGTTTAATTAAACGTAATTGAATCATCAAAAAATGGTAAACCTTGGAGTCGTTAACATTTAATTTAAAAAAAAATAGTAGTTAAACTAATAACATTAATAATTAAACATTACATAGTTTAAAAATAAAAAAATACATAATAAAGAAATACACAAAATGAAATAAAAAAGGGATTCATAATTAAAAGAGTAAACTGCCATTTTTGTCCATGTGGTTTGGGCAATTTTGTCATTTTAGTCCAAATCTCAAACTTTTTAAATCTGGGTCCCTGTGGTTTGCATTTTGTTGCCATTTTAGTCCAAAAGTGAAATTTGATCAGAATCCCCAATTTCAACCCCCTGTTTTGTCCTTATCTTCAGGGGTATTTTTGGTATTATGGTTTTATTGTAACTGATTTTTTATTAAAATTAATAAAACTAATTTATTAAAGGTACCCTATTAATATCTTCATATTCCCCAATTAATATCTTCATCTTCCCCACAACCTTTCATCTTTAAATCCACAACCATTCATCTCTCTGAACCTACCATTCAAAACCACCTCCACTCCCACTGCCACAACCCCTGCAACTATGACGAATCAACTGAACAGAAGCACCACCGCCGCCGTAGAAGCAGAAGCAGTTCTTACCGGAAATTCGTCGAAGCAGAAACCCAGTTCTTACCGGAAATTCGTCGAAGCAGAAGCACCACCGCAGCGGCGGCCACCTTCTTTCTCTCTCTCATGATGATGTATAAGAAGATCTATCTATAAAGGTGAGTACCGGTGCCCTAAGTGGATGCCGCCGAAGCTCCGGCGGTTGTGCGTCTTTTTTGGATGGTTTTACGGACCATTCGTCCTCGATTACCATTTTATTGGTGTTCAGAGCTTTGAGACTGTTGACGTCTGCTCTGCCACTTGATGAACCCATGTTGTATAACGAGGTTTGATGGGTTTTTTTTATGAGTTTAGAGAGTGGGCAGGTGGTGGGGCGGTGGCGGGTTGAGGAGTGGTGGCGGGTCTGTGTGGTGGCTAGAATAGAAAGAGAGGAGAGGAGTGATGGTGGTGGCACTGCAGATCTGGTTTGGAAGGGTTTGGGTGTGAAGAAGATGATGTTTTATAGGGAAATGATAAAAGGATTATTTATATATATATATATTAATTTTTGAATTAAGAAAATGTTAAATGAAAAGCAAAATGACCAAAATGCCTGATGCGTAGTCGAGTGTTATATTTATTAGGTGTATATTTTAAGCCCCTTTAACACTTTTTAGTCAAGTTTTAAATTTATAAAACACGATATTTACTAACACTAAACACACACATGGGCAAGTGCACCCATCGTGAGCGTAGTATAGTGTTGGTAAGATACAGAGGTCGTCCAAGGACACAAGAGCTTTTAGTACCGGTTTATCCTCAACGTCTAATCAAATCAAAAAGTTTAGAAAAATGTTTTTAACTAAGAAAATTAAAAACTAACTAAAATGCTGAAAATAAAAATAAAAAAAAGAAAAACAGATAGACAAGATGAATCACTTGGTTCCGACTCGTATCTAGTGTAACCTTTGATTATTTCCGCACTTTTGCACTATTTTAAGAGATTATCTTAGTTATTGTAGTAGGCCCCTCTTTTGAAGGTGACATTACCCTCACCCCAGTAGTTTGAGTCAGCAAGGATACAATCCTAAAATGGTGGATTATTGGAAGATAATTAATTAAGTTATTAATGCAAATTATGGTAGGCCCCTCTTTTGGAGGTAACGTTACCCTCGACTAAGTAGTCTGAGTCAGCATGGATACTCCTAAATAGCCGGGTCATAGTATTAATAGTAGTTAACTTATGAGGGGATCAAAGAGTTTGGACCCCCGCCATCCAATACCGCTAAGTATTAAAGGAGGTCCTACTAAATTTGACCCAGGTCCATTGCAGGACCTCTAAACGCTGAACAATGGCAATACCTTTACCAAACTGTTCCCTTAACCCCCGACCAGGTAGCCAACATACCTCCATATAGACCGTGGAGATATGAATGGTGAAAATCTTTTATTTTATATAGACAGTAAAATAATTTCAAGACACCACGGACAAACGATAAAGAAATATCACCTTCAACATAAGCAACTAGTTATTAAAGTCATTAATACGAAACCAAATAAAAAGTGCGAAAAGATTAGAAATACAAAGTATTACACTAGACACTTTGTCTTCACCAAGTGATGTAAGAGACTTAGGCAAACATGGCCTTGATTGTCAAGAACTCTTACGATCAATCTTGGATCCTGAGACGACTCTCACATTCTACGATGGACAATGGATGATGGTGTTATGGTGGTGGTGGGTGGTGGGTGAAGTGTGAGAGAGGTGGTGTGCCAAGGGATGGTTTGAGCTTGAGCCAAGCACTTCTATTTATAGGCTGAACAGAAGCTCGGGCACGGCCCCGTGTCCACATCCTTCTCTTTCTTCATTTAATGCAGATTTGTCTTATTAGTTGACCACGTCCCCGTGTCCGCTGAGCACGACCCCGTGTGTAGAAAAATCTTTGTACTATGAAGATTTGCCTAGATTGTGCGAATCTTATAGTTGACCACGGCCCCGTGTCCGCTGAGCACGGCCCCGTGGTGGGCAATAGAAGCTTCTACCACTTTGTCTTTTCTGCTGACACTTGGGCACGCCCCCGTGCTGGCTGAGCACGGGGCGTGTTCAGGCTTCTGATTTCTTGTTTTGCTTGGGAAGATGCCGTCATGGGGTCGGCATGTTACGTCTTGTTCCTTTTCTTGTATTTATGTTAGATTTTGATGTCTTTTTGCTTCTTTTGTTAATTTGAGCTCATTTAATCCTGAAAATACAAAAGGAAGACAAAAGCACACTTTTTCCAACATTAGTACTAAAAAAAGGTTAGTTTTATGTCTCATTTGATGAAATTTATATGTTACATTTTGAACACATCAATGCCCCTGCACTAAAGGACAAAATAATCAGTTTTCAACAGTCAAAATAGAGGGTTTTTAGACTAAAATGGCAACAAAATGCAAACCACAGGGACCCAGATGTACAAAGTTAGAGATTTGGACTAAAATGACAAAAGTACCCAAACCACAGGGACCAAAATGGCAGTTTACTCTAATTAAAATAAAACCTAAAAAATGAACATTAGAGTAAATTACCAAAATCGTCTTTGAGGTTTAGGTCTGTTTGCCGGTTTTATCTAGAATGATTTTTTGTGCCAAACATCATTTCACCTTTGACATTTTTTTGCCATTTTCATCCAAACTACTAACTTAGTTTACTTTTTATGTTAAGTTGTAGCATATTTGGATAAACTAACAAATATAAAACCTCAGGATGATTTTGGCAATTTACTCAACCTTTTTTTAATTGCTTTTATTTAATTAATCTAGTCATATATATATATAAGAATATACACGCAGTTCTTATAAAAAAAATTAATAGTTTTGTCACATAATTTTTTATTCAAACCATTAACTCAGTTTATTTTTTCTGTTAATGTGAATAATGTTTTAAATTTTATAAATTAAGACATAAATTAATATCCAATTTTTTATATAGATCAATTTTATAAAGAGAAAACGATATATAAAATAAATATCAATGGTGTGCAACACATAACAATTGATTACAACTTTTAGTATTTAATCAAGTGTAGAGATAGAAAAAACTTGTAAACGTTACATATTTTTTAAATGTGTTTTGTACCTAAGAAATATATTGACAAAAATAAAATATTTATCTAATTAAGATTATGAGGGTAACTAACTAATATTTATTCCGAGTTATTTGAGTAAAGAAACTTTTGGTTCATGGTATTATACTTACTATCTGGTGGGTAATTTTAAGGTTTGGTAATGATACATTGTTTGATAGGGGGTGCAGTGGCTTCTGTTTTTTTTGTTAGGAGCGAATTTAAAAGAGTAGAAGATGCATTACAAACTTGGTATATATGATAAGATTTGTTTATTTGATATTTTTCTATAAGGTTACTAGCATTTTAGTTTTATAAAATTTAGAGGTTGAAACATATTTTATTTATATAAAATTGATGTATATATAAAATTTAGAAATTAATTTTTGTCTTACTTTATAAAATTTAAAAGATCATTCACCTTAATAAAAAAATAACTGAGTTAGTAGTTAGATGAAATTTTTTAAAAATTATGTGACAAAACTATTAACTTTTTTATAAGAACTGCATGTATATTCTTTTATATACATATATATATGTGATAAAATTAATTAAATAAAAGAAATAAAAAAATTTAAGTAAATTGCCAAAAAAATGATTAAGTAAAGTGCATGTATATATATATATATACTAGTAGGGTTCCTGTGAAATGCGGCGGGGGCGACACTTTGGATTGCGGCACTCGTGTCTGGTAGTTTTCTTATTCGTATAATATTTATGATAATATTATTGTGGTGGATATGTCATTAGTGTTACACATATGTAAAGTTTTGTTTTTTTTTATAAAAAATAATAATCAAAAGACAAAAAATAAAAGATAAGTTGTTATAATTGTAAAGTATGTTTATTTTATTGGTTAAATTATAAAGTATAATTTTATTCTTTAAAGTTCACAATTTTTTTTAAATATCCACATAGTACTCATCCAATAAACTTTAAGTTTAAAATTTTCGTTTTTATAAAAACAAAAAATAGTATTTGACTCGTAAGTACGTTTTAGAGCTTTAACTTAAATTGTTAAATTTCGTTTTTTTACAGATATAAAAAATTTCAAGAACTGTTTTTATAAAAAAATAGGATGTTAAGAGTTTACATGTGTAACACCCTAAATTTTTTTTTTTTTTTCAAATTTTAGACAAAATAAGGTTTAAGTACGTGACTTTCATTAACGAAGTTCATAAATAACTAGACCTTAGTCAAAGTAATGACTAAGTTACATCATTTCAAAATTTGTTTAACATGGGTTTATAACCCATACACAAAGACTACAAAAGATTTAACACATTGCGGAAGCTTCAAAATAGAGTGTTCGGTTCTTCACTTTATCACTTGATCGCCATCCGTAAGCTCCACTAATTTACCTATGATCAAAACATTAAAACATTAGCTTTGATCGTTATTGTATAATATAAACACAAAGATAAACATCACATTTGAATTAATAAACACAAAACAACTATTTTGGATCCACCGTAAATTACGGTTCCACCGTAATTTACGGTGAGCCCTAAAGATTTCTGGTCACCGTAAACCAGTAGAGGTTCACCGTAGCATATCTAATCTTTACCGTAAATTACGGTACTACCGTAATTTACGGTAGTACCTGGAAATCCTTATTTTTGCTTGTTTTGTTCAAGGCTCTCAAACCCAACTTCCGAATTTCGTTTTTCTAAGAATTCACTGCATCAATTTCTAATATTTCTAACTTATATATGTCAACCAATATCAAAATAAAATCCACATATTTTGTAGTATTAATCATGCTTTATTTTGGTTATTCGACCCGTTTGGCTTGTCTACGGAAATTCCTTCCTTATGACCACTACCAACGGACTATAACCAACTTTTAACCGATTATTCTATATAGCGACATAAATGCTTTATTTCATAGCATCCTTTATTTTAAAATCAAGCACACATTATTTAAACATCCAATCTATTAAATGTAACGGGTCAAATTACATACGTAAATTTTCTAACAATTGTTTTGACCCGTCTCACTTGACTAAGACAAAGGTCACTTCCATGATATATTGAACTATATTGTTTACCATGTTTTCGAAACTACAACATAAACTATTAATTAGTTCATAATGTAACGAAATGGTAAATTCGTACCTTTAAAGCACGCCTTTCCCCCGTGAATTCCCTTCGGCTTGTCCGCTTGATGATCCGGACTCTTTGCCTAGAAAATTCAGTTTTACAACCTGTTTAGAACTCTTTCTATGACCATATTCATATCATTGTGAAACATGATCAAATCTGCGTTCTCATCAAATTTAACATCAAAAATCCTCACTTAGGCATTTCTACAAACACCTAGCGGGTCAGATTTTCCTACCATCATTTCCAAGTTCATGACTTGCGATTTAAACCTCAATTTTCACTTTAGTTAGTAACCTTGCACACATTTTAACATCTATATCACAGGAATTACCTCCTATGATGAAATTTATACTAGAATTATCATTCAAATCCTAGTGTTCATCATCATCTTTTAAAACCCATAACCTAGCTTCCATGGATTCATAGAATTCTCTGAATTTGGGCATGATTTCTCCAATAGTTAGTTAGGTTTTACTTCTAAACACCTAATCAACTTTAATCCGACCAAATAACACACATGCAAGCATCTAATTTCAGAATTTCAGAATCATGAGAATTTCAAGTTAATAGATTTCATCAAATTTCACATACCTTAGAATCCTCTTGCAATGAGGATTACGATTCTAGGCTCAATTCTTGATTTCTACTTGTATTAACCCTTCAATTTGCAAGATTATGAGATTTTAGGTTTTTGGAAGATGGGGGTCGCCCCTTGCCTGCTCCTGATCGACCAGACACACCAAAAATGGTGTGTTTGGTGGGTTTTGTCACAATTCAGCATTTAACTTTTGTTCTTTGGCAAGTTTAGTCCCCCAAACTTTGATTTATTCTTAAGTTTATGTGTTTTATTCCTATTGTGATTTATTTCCAAGACTTGAATTTAACTAGGTTAAGTTCCTAGTTTGTAAATTCTCGTTTATTAACTCTTTGAATTTTTCTAATATAAGAAGTTATATTTTCGGGGTGTTACAAGTCCACCCCTCTTAAAAAGGGTTTCGTCCTCGAAACCAAGGTACGTACCAAATAGTGTAGGATGAAGACGTCGCATCTCCTCTTCGGACTCCCATGTAGTGTCCGAACCCTTTCTATGCTCCCATTTTACCTTGACTTGTTCAATTTGCTTATTTCGTAAACGTTTGACCTTTCTATCTAAAATTTCAATCGGTCTTACCACATAATTTAGACTAGTATCCACTTCGATATCATCATAATGGATATAGGTCGTTTCGTCTGCTAGACACTTTCTTAATTGCGATACGTGAAACGTGCCATGGATCCCACTCAGCTCCTCCGGTAATTCAAGACGGTAAGCTACTTTGCCAACTCTTCCGATAATTTTAAATGGCCCGATAAACCTTGGGCTTAACTTCCCCTTCTTTCTAAATCTAATGACACCTTTCCATGGGGACACTTTTAGCATGACCATGTCACCGACTTGAAATTCAATTGGTCTTTTCCTTTTATCAACGTACGCCTTTTGCCTGTCTTGAGCCGCTTTCAAGTGTGCCCGAACTTTATCGATCTTTTCGTTCGTGGCTCGTACTATGTCTTGATGGGCGAGTTCACGTGGACCCACTTCACCCCAACAAACCGGGGTTCGACACTTCCTACCGTAAAGCAGTTCGTATGGTGCCATTTTAATACTAGATTGGTAACTGTTGTTATACGAAAACTCGACTAACGGTAGGTGAACATCCCAACTGCCTCCAAAGTCGATTATACATGCCCGTAGCATGTCTCCCAATATTTGTATCGTTCTTTCACTTTGTCCATCCGTTTGAGGATGGTACGCAGTGCTTATGAACAATTTGGTCCCCATTTGTTCTTGGAAATCACGCCAGAAATTCGAAGTAAACCGGGTATCCCTATCGGACACGATGGACACCGGCACTCCATGACGTGCTATGATTTCATTGGTATAGACTTCTGACATCTTTTCTGACGTGTATGTCTCACGAATCGGAATGAAGTGAGCACTTTTCGTCAATCTATCCACCACTACCCATATGGCATCAAAACCACGATTCGTCTTAGGCAGCTTGGTTAACAGGTCCATTGTAATATGTTCCCATTTCCAAACCGGAATTTCTAACGGTTGGAGTTTACCGTATGGTTTCTGGTGCTCCGCCTTGACTTGTAAACATGTCAAGCATTTTTCCACATATTTCGCCACGTCCCTCTTCATTCCGGGCCACCAATAATTTTGTTTCAAATCATTGTACATCTTGGTTGCACCCAGATGAACTGAATAACGGGATTTATGAGCTTCATCAAGTAGAAGCGCCTTTACTCCACAGGTATGTGGGACCCATATCCTTCCGGATCGAGTCTTTAACCCGTGATTCCCATCCGACAAGTCTTTCAACTGACCAATTATTCTTTCTTTCTTCCAATTCTCTTCTTTTACTGCTTCTAATTGTGCTTCTCGAATACGTTCAAGTATACCCGAGGTTACCACGAGTTGCATCGACCTCACTCGTATTGGGACATAGTCCGCTTTTCTGCTTAGAGCATCCGCTACCACATTTGCTTTTCCGGGGTGATAGTGTATCTCACAATCGTAGTCTTTCACCGTTTCCAGCCATCGCCTTTGCCGCATATTCAACTCCTTCTGATCGAAGAAGTATTTCAAACTTTTGTGATCAGTGAATATGGTGCACTTTACCCCATACAAGTAATGTCTCCATATTTTTAATGCAAACACTACCGCTGCCAATTCGAGATCGTGCGTGGGGTATTTCTTCTCGTGCATCTTCAATTGTCTCGAGGCATAGGCTATTACCTTGCCCCGTTGCATCAACACGCAACCGAGCCCTGACAACGAAGCATCCGAATAGACCACCATGTCTTCGACTCCGTCCGGCAATGTCAGTACCGGAGCTTGAGTCAGCCTTTCTTTTAGCGTCCGAAAAGCTTTTTCTTGATCGACTCCCCAAACAAACTTTGCTTTCTTTTGGGTTAGCTTTGTTAGCGGCGATGCAATTTTGGAGAAATCTTGAATGAATCTCCTATAATATCCAGCAAGCCCCAAAAAGCTTCTAATTTCAGAAGGGTTCACCGCCTCTATCTTTGACGGATCCACCAAAACTCCATCGGCACTTATGACATGACCGAGAAATTGTACCTCTCGTAACCAAAAGGCACATTTAGAAAATTTTGCATAAAGCTTCTCTCGTCTAAGTGTCTCTAACACTTCTTGCAAGTGGCGTGCGTGTTCGGCTTCACTTTTCGAATACACCAAGATATCATCGATAAACACGATGACCGACTTATCCAACATTGGCTTGCAAACCCGGTTCATGAGGTCCATGAATGTCGCGGGCGCATTTGTTAGCCCGAATGACATCACGAGAAATTCGTAATGTCCGTATCTTGTGCGAAAAGACGTCTTCGGCACATCTTCTTCTTTGACCTTTAGTTGGTGATACCCCGACCTAAGGTCAATTTTTGAGAACCAACTTGCGCCTTGTAGTTGGTCAAATAAGTCGTCTATCCTCGGGAGCGGGTATCGGTTCTTTATCGTGAGTTTGTTTAACTCCCGATAATCGATACACATGCGCATACTCCCGTCCTTCTTTCTTACAAACAACACCGGTGCGCCCCAAGGAGACACACTCGGTCTTATGAATCCTTTATCAAGCAAATCTTGAATTTGGGACATCAGCTCTTGTAATTCCGACGGTGCAAGTCGGTACGGGGCTTTTGCCACAGGTTTCGCGCCCGGAATCATTTCGATCCCGAACTCTACTTCCCGTTCAGGCGGTATCCCCGGTAAATCTTCCGGAAAAACATCTTCATAATCCCGTACTATCGGTACATCTCCAATCTTCCGTGATTCTTTCTCGGTCTCATTTGCATAAATTATGAATGCCTTGCATCCTCGCTTCATGAGCTTGTGAGCTTTCAACATCGAACATACTATGGGGTTGCCTCGTTTTTCGCCATAAATGGTGACGTGTTTTCCGCTCGGAGATGTTAGTTTTATCTCTTTGCGAAAACACACGACCTTTGCATGGTATTGAGATAGCCAATCCATCCCCACGACTACTTGGAATTCTCCCATCGACATCGGGATTAGATTTATCAAATATTCTTCATCATCGATGCTCAGTTTACAATTTTCACATACATCACAAACAATAAAGCTTTTGTTATTACCTATCTCTACTTCTAAAGGCACAGGTAATTTGGTTAGAACAAATGAAGGATGTCGAATAAACCCATATGAAACAAAGGATTTATTCGCACCCGTATCAAATAACACGTGTGCGGGAATTGAATTTACAGCAAATATACCTGAGACCACATCAGGTTCAATCTTCGCTTCTGCGGCAGTTAGTTGGAAAGATCTTGCCTTTGCTTTCGGGGCTTCACCTTTCGATTCTTGCCCATCTTTCTTTCCAACCAGTTCCGGGCATTCCGACTTTTTGTGACCCGTTCGATAACAATTGTAACAAACCGTCACCTTCTCCGGGCATGACATAGCCATATGTCCCTTTTTCTTGCATATGGGACAAGGCTTATCCTTGTAACGACATTCGCCCTTATGATTCTTCCCACAAATTTTGCAACCTGATGTACTACCTTTAGCATCTGATCTCTTTGCGGATTCATTCGTTCTTGCTTTCTTGGTAGGGCTTGGATTCACATCTAGTGCCCTTCGTTCACCCCGTTCTATACTCTTTTTCAATTCGATCTCCCTTTCCCGAGCAGCATTGACAATCTCGGTAAGGGTCTCGTACTTTGAAGGGGTTATGAACTCTCTATATTCCGCGCTTAACATGTTATGATAATAATAGACCTTTTGCTCTTCATTCGTTATCAATTCATCACAGAACTTCATCTTATCCATAAACATCCCTGTGATCTTGTCTATGGATTCACCTTTGTGTCTGAGTTGCATGAACTCTTCCTTGATTTTATTCACGACCGCCTTGGGACTATGGTGTTTAAGAAACGGCGTCTTAAACTCCTCCCAAGTCATGGCCTTAACCGCTTCACTTCCAATCTCCTTCTTTTTGTTATCCCACCAATCTTTCGCTTGACTCCTTAGTTGACCCGTACCATAAGCTACGTAGTCTTCTTCGTCACAGTGGGTTCTCTCGAATACCCCTTCGATGTCACTTAGCCATCGTTGGCACACTATCGGGTCAACCTCCCCATTATATGTTGGTGGTTTACAAGCCATGAATTCCTTGTATGAACAAGGCTTTCGTCCTCCTCGCTTTTCCTTTGCTACGTTTGAATCTTCTTCTAGTTTCTTGATTCTATCTTCTACTATTGATAAAACCGTGTTTTGGATTTTATCAATAAAGCCCGACAAACTGTTTTCGATTGCCTTTCCAACATCTTCGGCAATCACTTCCCTCACTTGTTCGGTGACTCTTGGCACCGCATTATCATTGTCTCCATCTGCCATCTCGATTTCTGAAATGTTTACATAGATTGTTAAACATTCCATTTATAATACCTGCTTTACTTGTTTTGATTTAATCGAGTTTATAACTTGATTTGATCATTCTTGTTTCTATTCAATCAAGTCCGTAACTTGATTTGGTCATTCTTGTTTCTATTCAATCAAGTCCGTAACTTGATTTGATCATTCTTGTTTCTATTCAATCAAGTCCGTAACTTGATTTGATCATTCTTGTTTCATGCATTTCTTGTTTTTTTTTTTTTTTTTTTTTGAGTGAGCTTACACACTCTTTTCATGCATATTGTTCATTTCTCATTCTATACATAGTACATAATTTATTAACAAAACAGTTAATTCTTACCGGACGATCGATCAAGCTTGAACCGAACACTTATTAACAACCTTGAGCTCTGATTACCAACTTGTAACACCCTAAATTTTTTTTTTTTCAAATTTTAGACAAAATAAGGTTTAAGTACGTGACTTTCATTAACGAAGTTCATAAATAACTAGACCTTAGTCAAAGTAATGACTAAGTTACATCATTTCAAAAATTGTTTAACATGGGTTTATAACCCATACACAAAGACTACAAAAGATTTAACACATTGCGGAAGCTTCAAAATAGAGTGTTCGGTTCTTCACTTTATCACTTGATCGCCATCCGTAAGCTCCACTAATTTACCTATGATCAAAACATTAAAACATTAGCTTTGATCGTTATTGTATAATATAAACACAAAGATAAACATCACATTTGAATTAATAAACACAAAACAACTATTTTGGATCCACCGTAAATTACGGTTCCACCGTAATTTACGGTGAGCCCTAAAGATTTCTGGTCACCGTAAACCAGTAGAGGTTCACCGTAGCATATCTAATCTTTACCGTAAATTACGGTACTACCGTAATTTACGGTAGTACCTGGAAATCCTTATTTTTGCTTGTTTTGTTCAAGGCTCTCAAACCCAACTTCCGAATTTCGTTTTTCTAAGAATTCACTGCATCAATTTCTAATATTTCTAACTTATATATGTCAACCAATATCAAAATAAAATCCACATATTTTGTAGTATTAATCATGCTTTATTTTGGTTATTCGACCCGTTTGGCTTGTCTACGGAAATTCCTTCCTTATGACCACTACCAACGGACTATAACCAACTTTTAACCGATTATTCTATATAGCGACATAAATGCTTTATTTCATAGCATCCTTTATTTTAAAATCAAGCACACATTATTTAAACATCCAATCTATTAAATGTAACGGGTCAAATTACATACGTAAATTTTCTAACAATTGTTTTGACCCGTCTCACTTGACTAAGACAAAGGTCACTTCCATGATATATTGAACTATATTGTTTACCATGTTTTCGAAACTACAACATAAACTATTAATTAGTTCATAATGTAACGAAATGGTAAATTCGTACCTTTAAAGCACGCCTTTCCCCCGTGAATTCCCTTCGGCTTGTCCGCTTGATGATCCGGACTCTTTGCCTAGAAAATTCAGTTTTACAACCTGTTTAGAACTCTTTCTATGACCATATTCATATCATTGTGAAACATGATCAAATCTGCGTTCTCATCAAATTTAACATCAAAAATCCTCACTTAGGCATTTCTACAAACACCTAGCGGGTCAGATTTTCCTACCATCATTTCCAAGTTCATGACTTGCGATTTAAACCTCAATTTTCACTTTAGTTAGTAACCTTGCACACATTTTAACATCTATATCACAGGAATTACCTCCTATGATGAAATTTATACTAGAATTATCATTCAAATCCTAGTGTTCATCATCATCTTTTAAAACCCATAACCTAGCTTCCATGGATTCATAGAATTCTCTGAATTTGGGCATGATTTCTCCAATAGTTAGTTAGGTTTTACTTCTAAACACCTAATCAACTTTAATCCGACCAAATAACACACATGCAAGCATCTAATTTCAGAATTTCAGAATCATGAGAATTTCAAGTTAATAGATTTCATCAAATTTCACATACCTTAGAATCCTCTTGCAATGAGGATTACGATTCTAGGCTCAATTCTTGATTTCTACTTGTATTAACCCTTCAATTTGCAAGATTATGAGATTTTAGGTTTTTGGAAGATGGGGGTCGCCCCTTGCCTGCTCCTGATCGACCAGACACACCAAAAATGGTGTGTTTGGTGGGTTTTGTCACAATTCAGCATTTAACTTTTGTTCTTTGGCAAGTTTAGTCCCCCAAACTTTGATTTATTCTTAAGTTTATGTGTTTTATTCCTATTGTGATTTATTTCCAAGACTTGAATTTAACTAGGTTAAGTTCCTAGTTTGTAAATTCTCGTTTATTAACTCTTTGAATTTTTCTAATATAAGAAGTTATATTTTCGGGGTGTTACAAGATGTTTATTAACTTTATATCATACTAAGTTCAGATTTTTAATTCCTAACTAATCTTATCTATATGAGTCCACTTTTACTTATAATTCCTAAAAATATGCAACACAATCTACTATGTATCTAGTCAAGTTGGTAAAGAATTCTTTTGAAACTAACTAATATTATCTTCATCAATATAGTTGAACTTATAATTTCTAAAAATTTGCAACACAATTTAGTATTTGTCTAATAAGGATTGTAAATGTTTGGAGTATTTTATTTATATTACTTGTTACAAAAAATGTTTATAAAAGAATTATTTTTTATAAAAACAAAATGCTTTGTTTATAAATAAAGTAAAAAAATGTTTTACAGATGTAAAGTTTCATTTTTTATAAAAAAATGATAATCAAATGACAAAAAAATAAAAGATAAGTTGTTATAGTTGTAGAGTAAGTTTATTTTGTTGGTTAAATGATAAAGTTTATAATTTTATTCTTTAAAGTTCATAATTTTTTTTAAATATCCACATGGTACTCGTCCAATAAACTTTATGTTCAAAATTTTTTTGTTTTTATAAAAATAAAAATAGTAGTTGACTCGTAAGTACGTTTAACACCTTTAACTTTAATTGTTAAATTTCGTTTTTTACATATATAAAAAGTTTATATTTTTATAAAATTTTAAAAACAATTTTTATGAAAAATAGGATGTTAAGAGTTTATATCTTTATTAACTTTATATCATAGTAAGTTCAGTTTTTTTTTGTTTAGCTTTAAAGTTTATTACTTTATTATTTTTTTAATTTAGAAATAAAAATTATTAAATTAATATCCAAGAATAACTACAATATTTTATAATTTCAGCTTGACTATATCTAACTGTAATATCTATTTATTGCAACTTTAGGATATTAACTTATATAATTTTAGTTGACTTGTAAATTTAGGATACTAACTTTATTTTGAACTTTATTAATATGGTCAATAACTGCATTATATTAACACCAAAAATAAAGTTTAAATATAAAATAAACTTTATTCATACGTCTAGATCAAACATAACAGCTGAAAATGAAAAAAAAAACATAAAAACACTTGATAGATTTCATATTAGACTGCATGAAATCTGATCCGCTTCTGAATTGACACACAAGGTATTTTTAATCGGGTATTCTGGTTTGTGCTTGAATCGGTAGTATCTTCTAATTACTATTCTTTGTCATTGTCCTCAGAATCGTTTAAATTAATAACCTCACTCCATTTTCATTTAGAGAGTCTCTTGGATCTCTTTCTTTGAGTCTCAAACTTTCGATCCTTAAAAAGGAAAAAAAAATTAATACAAAAGTTAAAAATAGATTAAATAAACCTTAAAATTACCACTTCACTAAATTCACGTTGAAGATTAGACTTGTATAAACTAAACATTGCACCATAAGAAATAATATCAACACTTTTATCACCATCATCCTACAATAAAACACACATATAATAACATAACGAACATGGTAATATGAAAGATATACGCAAAAATAATACTTAAAAACCAGCAAAATCAATACCTTAGAAGCTTGTTCGACAAATGAGTTGTTTAAATTGGCATCTTCATCATCAACTACTGAATATGAAAAATCAAATAAGTTAACATTCACATAAAAGTAAATAAAAGAAAACAATTATTCACTGCTGCGATATAACGGAACTGACATTAGAATTTTCAATCTCGCATGCTTGGTTTTTCGCAACAGTTGAATTCAGAACTGTATCCATTTTTTAACTTTGTTTAGTAATAGATATAGGGGTGTCCTGCTATGTATTTATAGTAGTAATTATAGAAGTGCATTATGGTTTAATTTTATATTTGTCACCCATTTATTTAGGAAATTTGTTGTAATTAGTTTTAAGTTTTTAATTCTTTTTGTTTTTGTTTGCATAGATGGAGGCCATCTTTGTAGATTAGGCACATTAGATCACAGATATTATCGACTTGTACCTTTCAATTCGTGCGTCGATATTGAACAGAACAACTACCGAAACGTTGACAAAAATGTGTAGGTCGTCATGATATCTTTGGATTTTTTTTAAGCCGTATAGTTTATAAGATATGTCAAGAATACATAAAAAAATTATAAGTTTGTTGTAGATGGGTGAATTATAACTAATTATCTATAATTTTGTTAAAACCTTAGGGATCTAAGTGTAATAGATTTAGGGGCTAAAAAATAAATATTGTTTAAAAGACTAAACTACCCTCATTTTAGGGGTCTTTCTATAAATAAAGTGAGGGAAAAATTCTTATTTTTTGGGTATCTTAAAATACTCTTCTCTCATGCATTATAATATATTATAGATAGAGGAGGAGTTGGGTAGAAAGTGGATTTTTCCTAGAAAGTCTAGGAAGCAATCAGAATACGACACATGACATTGAATGATTTTAACTAGAAGGGCAATTATGTACTTTCACAATCTATTTTTATTTTAGGAAATTATCTCCAATAACTAACTATCTATAATGAAACCGATTTCCTCCATAATTTTCATAATTTTTTGTTTTCGAATTCTGATCTCACGTAAATATCAATCATTCCTTCGTTTTCTTGCTCACAAGATTCATCGCTGATCATATTTTTATACGGAGAGAAAAATCATGGCATCTGGAAGCTATCAGCATGTTCTTGGTACCGTGTTTTAACAGTTAGAGGGTTAAAGTCAATGTTTTTATAGATCCCATAATATGAATGATGTTTGGTAACGCTGGATGATTTCTTGACATTGTGTTTAACAGCAAGCAGATTAATACCGTTGTGTTTTAGCATTCATGCTGGTAATGCTGGAGGATTTCTTGACGATGTGTTTTACCATTCATGCTGGTAATGCTGGAGGATTTCTTGACATTGTGTTTTAACAGCAAGTAGATTAATACAGTTGTGTTTCAGCATTCATGTTGGTAATGCTGGACCAAAATGACATATCTACCCCTGATTAATTAAATAATCCTATTTTTAAGAAACACATATTACCAAAATGCCACCAAGATGATCTCAACCATTAAACACACCCATTGGATGGCCCAGATCACTTCCTAGACTTTTTAGGAAAAACACACTTTCCGCAGGATCCCCACTATATATATATATATATATATATATATATATATATAAGAAGGTTCATTTGAGAAGAATATTCTTAAAAGAAGAAAAAATGAATTAATCTAGACCATATATTTTTTTGATCAATGGTTGTGAATCAAGATATCATTTTTGTCAACTTTTAATTAATGCTTTAATTACTAAGGGTAATATAGACATTTTGATGTAGAATATTAATAAATATTTTAAAGAGTTACTCAATTCTTATTAATGCAACTATAAATTTCTCCTTCACCATCATTAATGTATTGGCTCCTACACAAATTTTATTAGAAGTGACAAAATTATTTAAAATTTTTGTGTCCTTCACATATTTTTATTATGAGTCGCAAAATTATTTATAAGTGTTTGAGTCATACACATTTTGTATCCTACACCAAAATATTGTTTTAATGGTGTAGGAAACGTTGAAAATGTAAAATCATGTGCATGATTATTTTTATTGTGTAAGGTGCACAAATATTTTATAAGATATGCACATTAAATGATTAGAGTTCATTAATTTGAATAACAAAAATAAATAATAGACTCATTAAATGATTTGTTCAAATTACCTTTGTATCCTTTATTCCTTTTATTCTTAATTTTTAATTCTTCTCATTTGAACTCTCCACTATATATATATATATAGAGGGGAAGGTTCATTTGAGAAGAAAATTTTATTGAGAAGAAAAAGAATAAAAGGGTATAATTGTAAAACATTAAATAGTTTTTTTTCTCATCTCATTTATTATTATGTTTGACTAATTAATTAGTCATTAAGACTATAATCCTCCACACTAAATATTTTTGCCTACACACATCAAAAGTTATCCTACACATTTCAAAATTTATCCTACACATATTGAAATTTATCCTACACAAATCATAATTTATCTTACACGCCTCGTATTTATCCTACATTTTAAATGAATTTTTATTTTTATTTTTTGTGAAAAATATATATCTTAAAAATAAGTTACAAATTTAATATAGTTAGTTATTAAAGATGAAACTACCAATTAATGATGTATGTAAGTTTACTAATATACCCTTATAGTTACATTAAGTACAAATATTAAATGAAGTCTAATGAAGCATTCCTATTGGTTGAAATTTCTTCTTTTTTTTATTCTTACAAAGAATTTCTTCTCATTTGAACCATCCACAATATATATATATATATATATATATATATGTGACATAAAAGGTAGATGCAAATATTTATTTTCTGTATATGTTTTAGCTGCGAATATTGATTTTCTATATAAAATCTAGAAATGTATGAAAGATGAATGGTTCGGTTCGGTTAATTTCGATTAACCGACGGTAAAAAAACCAAGGGATTAAAATTTCTTACGTATAAAAGTTATTTTCCTTTACAATATTCAGATCTGCGTCACATATGAGCAAATAGATCACTCACTGATGCAAGCAAAAGAAGTCGTTACACAAAATAATTTTTAAACCCTCAGAATGCCAGCAATGTTAAATAAAAGTTAAGGAAAAAAAATGTGATAAAAGAATCATATATGTGATTTTCATATTGTCATACCCACATATAACATTTCAGGCCATATATACTTGTATTGCAACATAAGAGAAATGACCAAGGTTGGCAAACATGGCTTCCGAGCCTACAAGTAAAGTTGACTAATTTATAATATAATATAGATAAATAATTTAAAGGGTAAATTACAGTTTTTGTCCTTTATGTTTGTTGCGGGTTGCAACGGATGTCCTTTAATTTCAATAATTACAGTCTCAATCCTTTAGTTGGAAAACTCATTACACCTTTCATCCTTTACCACTAACCAGGTTATAAATTTAAGTTAAATATGGTATGTATCTTACACAAGAGGGTAATTTAGTCATTTTATCTCTAAAAATATATTAAAAATAAAACATGAAAAAAAAATAAAACACATAAACACCCATTCTCTCTCTAAAAACCATCTATTTCTCTATCTCTAATCCCAAACACCCCTAAATCACAGATTCTCATCTGATCTTCAACAACTACTCATCCAATCCCACACTTCATATCACACATTATTACTAATTATTACGAGAGTAGAGGAATATATATATATAGGGGGCCGCTAGAATGAGAACCACCACGAGTTATGAGAACCACGAGAACCAAGTGCCACGGAGGGGCGTTGACCACGAATTTTTTTTTACACCTAGATCCGTATATTTTAAGACCGGGTGTAAAAAAAAAATTCAAACGGGGCGCCCGAGGGGGTAGTTTTTTACACCCAAAGTTTGGTGTTTTTAATTTTTTTTTCTTTTTTCTTTTTTTTTTTTTACAAACTTTGGGTGTAAAAAACTACCCCCTCGGGCGCGCCGTTTGAATTTTTTTTTTACACCCGGTCTTAAAATATACGGATCTAGGTGTAAAAAAAATTTCGTGGTCAACGCCCCTCCGTGGCACTTGGTTCTCGTGGTTCTCATAACTCGTGGTGGTTCTCATTCTAGCGGCTCCCTATATATATATATATATATAAAGAGAGAGAGAGTATTTGAAATAGGGAGAAATAGTGGAGGAGGAAGGCCTCCGGCCGGCCTCCTAAACCCGGTACCCACTTCGCCGGTGAAGATGATGATGGTGGTGTAAGTTGTGGGTGACAACAACGACATTAGTGACTGCGGCAACGGTAATCAGCAACATCAGTGACGACGACTATCACTTCCATCTTGATTTGATGCCATTGTATTAACTGTACACAAATATTAAGTGGAATTTGAGTAAGTGTATGATTGTTTAGTAAGTTTGTCAGTCAAGCTCAAGCATTGTTCTTTTGCATTGGTGGTTTTAATTAAAATTTTGGATGTGTTGTTTTCATTCCAATTAATGCTACATGACATTTTCATCTTTAACTCATTAATTATTATAAATTAAAAAATATAAATAAATGATCTATAATTTTTATAAACTATGATTTTAGTACTTCTTAAAATAAAATAGTTTAAATTACAAAAAAAACTATTATCCATATATGAGATTATATATAAAATCAATATATGAGTTTTTCTAACATATAAATAAAAGCTAAAAAAAGCAACTAAGCAGAGGACTGTCTCACAAAAAACTAAAATTTATTGAACTGAATTTTAAAATGATAGGCGGAGAGAACTTAACGTTTTGAAGTTTTATAGATGAAATAATATTAAGGTTTGTAGCTACACCGATTTGTGATATGTTTTCAATTTAATAGAGGTAAGAAATATATTAATTTCCTTTTGTACTCATTTGTGACATAGTCAATTAACCTTTAATAATGAAAAAAATTTATTCATCCTACATAAACCTTTAACTTATATCATAACTTTACAATAACTATGTATTAATTTAATTCGCATAAGAATTATTTGTAATAATAACAAATCTAATATATGTCATATCAATAAAACTGGTTTTTTACCAATAAAGAGAAAAAAGAACAACTAAATAATGAATCTTGTAAATAGAATTAAGGTTTTAGAGATTTATTTTAAATAAAAGTTATGTTTAAAAGATACACAATGATAAAAATTATTATTATTTTTATACCGTTATATGTAACGTAATACATAATTTCATTCATATTAATAATATATAAAGCTGTGCATTACATGTTTTTTAGTATTCAACCTTTGTAATACACGGTTATTATGGTATTTTCAGTGTTACTAATTAAGATGGATCGATTTTTGTGATAAATTCAAGTTAATTGTATGAACTATCATAATAAAAGATTCGTTTATATAAAGTTTCGTTACTAATTAACATAGGTCGTTAGTTATATAAAGTTTTTTTAAAGATTTTTGGGTTGTAGGATTGGAAATTTTCCTTTTCATTATTTGGGGATAAAAGTGGGGGCGAACATGAATAAAAGTTGTCATTGGGATTCGGTCATTGACACTATCAAAAGGAGATTAGCTTCTTGGCATGCCAACACGTTGTCTATGGGTGGGAGACTCACGCTAGTGAAATCGGTGCTGGCTAGCCTTCCGGTGTACTACTTATCGCTATATAAAGCTCCGGTAAAAATAACGGATCTAATTGAAAAATTGATGAGGAACTTTTTGTGGGCGGGGTCGGGGGAAGATAAGAAGATGTGTTGGGTTGCTTGGGATATAGTGTCTAAATCTAAGAAAAATGGTGGTTTGGGGATTACGAAAGTGAGAGATGTTAATTTTGCTCTTTTGTCCAAATGGGCTTGGAGATTTAAGTCCCAAACAGAGAGTATTTGGCATAAAGTTGTGGAAGTGGTGCATGGGGGGAGGGGCCGTTGGGTTTGCTTGCCTTCTAATCGTCGTTTCAGAGGTTGTTGGAGTTCTTTGGTTAAGGAAATTGAGAGACGGTCTTTTAATGGGAAGAATTTTATTGACTTGCTTTCGGTGAAGGTGGGCATTGGTTTGAGCACCAAGTTTTGGTCCGATCTTTGGGTGGGTTCGACACCTTTAAAACTTAGGTGGCCTAATCTATACGCCTTGGAACGGAATAAACAATGCTTAGTTGCGGAAAGATTCGTGTGGGATTGCGGTGGTTGGAGGTTCGCTCCGGATTGGAAAAAAATACTTATCGTCTGTGGTGGAGTTTTCGGAGATGCAGGATGTTGATTTTCTTCTTAATAAGGTGAATTTTATAGATGGGATGGATAGGTGGTCTTGGGGTGAGAAAGATTCAGAGCCGATGTCTGTGGCGAGGGTCAAAGAATGGATTAGAGCCGGATCTGAAGTTCAGCGACATCATCTAATGACATGGGAATCGTGGCTCCCGATTAAAGTTAATTTATTTATTTGGCGTGCGGAAATGGGGCGTATTCCAACAAAAGAAGCGTTAGTTACGAGACACATTAATATTCAAGATACTTCCTGTTCGATTTGTGGCTACGGTGACGAGAATGTGATGCACCTGTTCATAGGCTGCTTTTTTGCTCATGGGGTCTGGTCGGCAGTTGGCCAATGGTGTAAGGTATTGACGGTTATGGCGTTTGATTTCTCCGATTTGTTACGTGTGCACGAGCAGGTTAATGGCGGCAAATGGGCTCAAAAAGTGATCAAAGGGATCATTTATATTTCCTGTTGGGTTATATGGAAGCTTAGGAATTCCAAAGTTTTTAATGGCTCGATTCCTAAGGTTGCAGAGGCGGTTGCATTGATTAAATCTTGGTCTTTTCTTTGGTTAAAAAATAGATCTAAGTTTGTGTCGTTAGTTTGGAAAGATTGGTCTCGTAATCCTTTGTATATGCTGTAATCGTTTTTGTGGCGGTCCTTGTTTCGAGGGCTAGCCCGTGTTTCTAATGAAGTTCACTGTTCAAAAAAAAAAAATTTATATTGTTTACATTGTACAAACTCGTGTAATAAGCGAGTTTATAACCTAATATATACGTATTCAGTATTTATTAATTAAGTTATTTTTTCAGAAATTTTCAAAAGTATCCCGAAAGTATTAAATACAATTTTATTTTCTTTTCGATGTACGTTATGAACAAATTAGGTATATATATATTTTTTATAGTTGAATAAATATTTATGTAATTTAATCAAATTAAATGCAACATTGACTTTAGGGTGTCTAAAAAAGTTCAACATTTTTCTTTTTGTGAGATTTCATATATTATTTATTTCTTTTCCCTTCAAAAACGTTCTACATTTTTCTTTTTGTGAGATCTCATATATTATTTATTTCTTTTTTCCTTCAAATTTTTAATGCCGATGTCTATACAAGTTTCACTTTGTTTATTGTTAATTTATTGTTAACGATGTCACTATGAGTTGATATTTAAAAACATTTATAAATTTTTAGTTTATAAACACTGGTCATTATTATTAACTCTTACAATAATAATAATAATAGTTCATTTCTTAGAAAGCCTTTATATAATATATTAATAATTAGACAAAATTACACAAATCAACCTTAATGTTATGTAACGTTTGTAAAAATACCATAATACCCTCACATGCAAAGCATATGAGTTAACTTAACTGAGTTTTTAGCCGACGTTAGTTGTAAAGGTTATAAAATGTAACAAAACATGAATATAAATGTTGAGTTTTGCGGATTTCATAGTGAAAGGTATGAAGTATAGTTTAGGTATAACATAAATGTTGATTTGTACAATTTTTTCTTGAAACTACACATAACCTTACCATTCCATATAATTTAAGGTCGCTTAGATGTTCTTAAGCATAAACCATAGACATACTTATTCAAACATAACTAAAATATCTGAGACTAATTTGCAATCACTAAAGAAATGCATCAAGGACTGAAATGATGTGGTATCCATGGAAAAATTGAGGATTGAATTATTATGTGTCAGAGACTGACCGTTAGTCCTTGTCGGTGTCATACAAACAGGACTGACTTTTAGTTACTAAAACCACTATCTAGTACTAGGTATCCGCGACTGGTTCAGGACTGACATTCAGTACCTGATAATCATTAGGAACTAATTTTGACGTATCAGATACTGATTTTTTAGTCCCGGATATTTTTTTTTGGGTAAATTACTTTTTGAGTCCCTGTGTTTTATGGGTTTTAACTAGTTGAGTCCAAAAGCAAAAAGTTTAACGACCTGAGTCCCCATAAGCCTTTTCTTTAACCATTTGAGTCCAAATTTCTAACCCAGTTAGAATTTTGTTGTTAACTTTTGTTAAATTACCAAATTACCCTTATAAAACACAACATAGGGACTCAAAAAGAAAAATAATACCATCCCTCCTCTCTCCCTCATCTAGACCCCTACCACCACCATTAACACTACAGCACCACCACTGCACCACCACCATCTCCACTGCACCACCACCCTCTCCACCGAAATAAGATTAATCGACTGCAAAATTGAGAGATTATTAAAAAAGGGCAAATCAATAAGATCATCGCCACCTCCAAACACCCACCACCACCGTCTCACCCCACCACCGTCTCACCTTCACCACCAGTGCCGCCCCACTGTCACCACCATCCCACCACCACCACCTCCGAGCGCCCACCACCATCGTCTAACCTCCACCACCGCAGCCGCCCCACTGCTACCACCGTCTCACCACCACCTCCAAATTAACACAAAAAATTCAACCATCCAAACCCTAATTACAGAGTTGTTGTTGAAAACACAAGCAACAAATCACAAATCTGTTGGAGATCGTGGGGATGGTGTTTTGCGAAGGCCGAATGTGGGTTGCAGTTGGGGTCGGGGTTTGTGGAGGTGGTCCGACGATGGTTGTGGGAGGCTGTGGTTAGTGGTGGGACAGGGATGGTGTTAGATCTGAAATCAATTTTGGGATTAGGGTTCAGATGGAGCAATTTGAAGTGTAGATGGAGCTGGTGAAAAAGGTTTAAGGTTCAAAACCCTAGGAGAAGCAAAATATTAGGAACAGAGTGGAGAAAATTCCTTACTTAGGTCAGAAGTTGTAGAGATCTCCTGCTTTCTCCATTGATGACCTATTGTCGTTCTTGCAAGCAAACAAACAGAAAATGATATGCAAAACTTACTTTCATTTCTTTTCTTTTATATTTTAATTGTATAATTTTTGGAATCTTGTAATATCTTAATAGGGTGGGAGTTGGCTACAAAGTCCATTTTTCCTACAAAGTGTAAAAAGTCACAGAAGACCATAATATCGACCATAAAACACACTCAAAACCCACAAATAACAAAGTGAATATTACTAAGATGCCATATTTGTGGGTTTTGTGTTGTGTTTTGGATGATAAGGCTTTGATTATCGAATGACTAACATTAGTGTGTTTTATGTTGATTATCTTGTTGTGTTTTATATTCATAGTTCTACGATGGTGTGTTTGAAGTTTTTATGGACCATAAGGGTTTGGATATTGTGTTTTAATGATCTTCACTCTGTTATTTGTGGCTTTTGAGTGTGTTTTATGGTTGAAATTGCGGTTTTTTACGAATTTGTACACTTTGTAGGAAAAATGGACTTTGTAGCCGAACCCCACCCTATCTTAATAATAATAATATATATATAATACAGGGGTATTTTAGTCTTTTAATGAAAAATTAACAGAAAATTTAAACAGAGTTAGAAATTTGGACTCAAATGGTTAAAGAAAAGGCTTATGGGGACTCAGGTCGTTAAACTTTTTGCTTTTGGACTCAACTAGTTAAAACCCATAAAATAAAGGGACTCAAAAAGTAATTTACCTTTTTTTTTTTTTTTTTGTAGTTAGTTGGGTTTATTATTTTTTTAAAGGTTGAGAACACAAACGTGCCTCATCGCGCAACACAAATAAAATACTAGTTCGGACTTGGACAATCAAACAAAAAATTATGCCCAACCCAAACATAACATTGCTTACGATATGTATACATCATGGTGACGCAATCACAAAACCTAAAAGTTTGATTCTATCAATGTGAACAGGATCACATCAACATGATGGTCACATTTGGTGGACACCTAATTCCTCCACGACGCCACCACATCCGCCACCACCAAAAACCACACACTATATATAACATACACCCCAAACCCTACATCATATCAATCACACAATTCAAACCCAAAAACCACATGTTATTGTTCCGATCCGCTATTATTAATTACATCAAACCACAACAAATTCGTAACACCAAATTTGTCATGACCACTGTGTCGGAAGCCGTTGGGTTCAGTGCACCGAGATTGGTTGCCAAGAAGGTGCTGGCTAAGAGCCAGAGTGAAGGTGATGGGGCCGTTGTTCGGAGAAGTATCGGAAGGTGATCGGTGTACTGGTTTTGTTGGTATGATCCTTTTGCATTGTTATGGTTTATGATATGTGGTTTTGTGTTGCAGGCCTGAGTTGAAGTCTCTGGATCCTTTCTTGATGTTAGATGAATTTTCTGGTACCTCTTTATTTATTTATTTTATTTTTTTTTATGTTTTGTTAGGATGATATTACAATATTTTATTTAGACTTTTTTATTTAAAAAAAAAAAACATTTATTTTTTTTGTCAAAAGGCAAAACCGTTTTGGCCGGTTTAGGATAACCTTTTTTTTTATATATGAAATTAGAAATGGAGTAAAATGCCAAAATATTCTAAGAGTTTAGAATACTTTTGCCGCTTCAGATTAAAAATAAACCTATTGTATTTGGGTCACTAAATTTTCATTTTTTTGTCATTTTTATTAGACTGGCAAACTACGTTAGAATTTTCTGTTAACTTTTCCCTTTTTTGTCGTTTTCCTCGTTTAAATGAAGGGTATAATCGTCATTTTATGCCATAATATATTTTAATTAAATGAGGAAAACGACAAAAAAAAGACGTTAACAGAAAATTCTAACCCATTTTGCAATTGGATGAAAATGACAACAACAATGAAACTATTCAAATACAAAAAGTTTCAGAAGTGACAAAAATGCCCTAAACTCAGTGACCATTTTGACATTTTACTCTTAGAAATTTTATATAAAGGAAAATGTTTGTGACTAATCTAAAAATGTGTTCGATATTATTTCTGGAAAGTATTTGTTTTTTAAAAACATTTTCTTTTAAGTGTAACAAACTTTTAAGTGTAACCATATCAGTATGTTATTATGACTTTATGTAACATATAAATATTTGGTTAAAATTAATTGGGATGTTATTAAAATTTTGTGTCCCATTTAACCGGTTCGATTTATCGAGCTTAATTAATTTTTTAGAACATTCCCTTTTCTTTTTATAAATATTTAGATATTTAACTAACGTTCTACAATTGGTTGCGCAGTTTCTCCACCAGCTGGATTCCCCGATCATCCCCATAGAGGTATCATCCTTTTCTTAAATAAGCAAGCAATTCATTACTTTGATTCTATATGGGTCGGGCAGGTCAGGTCGGGTCGGGTATGCTTTACTATGGTAATATGATATTATGTGTTGAACTCTAATTAGTTTTAATCTTGTAATCATTATTTTTAATTTTGTAATCCCTATTTTGGTTTACAAACCCCTTTATATGGTATGTTTATTACAACCAAATATTGTATATCTTGTGCAGGATTTGAGACTGTTACATACATGCTAGAGGTACCCATTTTTAATCAACTAATTTTTTTTATATATCTTTTGTTCCATTTTGTGTTTTTATAAAGTTATTTACATGAGTTATTTGTTTTGTTTCAGGGAGCTGTTACCCATCAAGATTTTGCTGGGCATAAGGGTACTATCGGAGCCGGTGATGTCCAGGTAATTGTTAAACAATATTCATTTTGCCCAAAAAATGGGTTATGGGTCACAATGCATCGGGTCAAATTAGACTGGGTTGACCCATAAACACTACTCTTTTTAATTTTCTAATCATTTTTCTCTTGTTTTTTGTAAGTTAAATCCATAGGCAGTTTTTATGTTCTAAGAAGTTATATTATAACCATGATAAATTATTTATGTATGATTACGAAAACTATACTGTTAGTCTATTACAGTAATCATCTAATTTCATTTAACAAAACGGTTTAGAAACTTGTATGCATTTAAAAACATTTTGGGGGATGTTTTCTATCTTTATCATTTGAGCTTAAACTTTTATGAAATAACCAAAGGCGACCCAAACTGTTATGAAATAACCAAAGGCGACCCCTTTATATATAAACGTGTTAGAATTGTCATTTCTAGTTTTCTAATGTGTATATTTTGTGTCCAGTGGATGACAGCAGGAAGAGGAATTGTTCATTCAGAGATGCCTGCAGGCCCGGGAGCCCAAAAGGGATTGCAACTTTGGGTCAATCTTTCCGCCAAAGACAAAATGTAAGAACTAAGAACAACTTATCTGTTATTAGAACCGTCTCATCGAACTATACGATATGATATTTTAGGTTTTCGCTTTTGGATTTATAGCTTGTAGATTTTAGAATTTTTGTTTATATCATTGTGTCTTTTCTATATTTGCGATATTGTGTCTTTTTGCGTCTCATTGTGTATTTTTTCCTCGACATTGTGTTATACTTTTCGGCTGTGTGTTATATTTTGCGATCCATTGTGTCTTTGTACACTTCTTAGATTTAGGAGACTTACTTGGATAACTTGACCCTTTATCTAAAACGTCAATCAATAACAAAACCGTTTGTTAAATGCAGGGTAGAACCAAATTACCAAGAATTGCTAAGTGAGGACATAAAAACGGCCGAGAAAGATGGAGTCAAGGTCAAAATCATTGCTGGGGAGTCAATGGGAGTCAAATCCCCGGTTTACACTCGAACTCCCACAATGTTTCTTGATTTCACTCTTTGCCCGGGAGCCCAAATGCACCAGCCTATCCCTGAATCTTGGAACTCATTTGTGTATGTGCTAGAAGGTGAAGGGGCGTTTGGGTCCATAGGTTCATCACCAATATCGGCTCATCATGTTTTGGTGTTGAGTCACGGGGATGGTCTGGGTGTATGGAACAACGGGTCGAAACCTTTGAGGTTCGTGTTGATTGGAGGGCAGCCCATTAACGAGCCAGTGGTCCAGTATGGGCCATTCGTGATGAACACAAAAGCCGAGATTGAACAGGCTTTACAAGATTATCGTTATTGCAAAAATGGGTTTGAAATGGCCAAGTATTGGAGATCTCAGTAGATGGGTTACAAAAACACACACACACAGAGTTGAATTTGGCATATGTTCAAAAGATTTATGTTTCTTATACTAGAGGTGATAAATTTGATTTATTTAAATGGGTCGATTTTCGTTGTACTGTAATTTTTTTTTAAATATGGATAATGTCAACATAGTGTTTTCACCTTCTTACGTGTAGCTTTAGTAGATAAACGGGGCAATAGCGGCGTTACAATAGCGACAATATGTCGCCGCTATTACCAATAGCAGCGACAGCTATTGCCCCGTTTTCTTGTAGTGTCTTACGTGTAGCTTTAGTTGATAAAGTATGCTAATTATAAAAATTTAAGAAAAAAACGCGCAAAAAAGTGTTTGGCGGTCAACCCAACTCTCCTTCCCATTTGAAAAACTTGTTTTGAATCGGTTCTTATTCTATATACGATATCATTCTATCTATTTATTTGAGAGTGAATTGCAAGTTTTGTCCTTTATCTTTAGGCCTCATGTGACATGCACGTGATCAAATTTAACTGAGAAAACAGACTGGGTTAGGCCCAAAGGGTAAAACATGCTTGATTTTTAAACATAAAGGACAAAACTCGTCAACTTTAAACATAAAGGACACCGCCTGCAAAGAGGCCTAAAGATAAAGGACAAAACTTGCAATTCACTCTTTATATATTTGAATTAAAAGATCGAAAAGCACGATTCATTAATTTGAATAATTAACATATTTATTTATTTAAACCGTGGTTCATCACATGAAAGATTAAAAGCATATTAGACAAACAATTGTTAAAAATTTATGTTTGTAAAAAGTTACAATTTCTTCAAAGACACAAAACCTTAATTGTAACATGTTGGAAGACACAGAACTATAGTGTGTTTTCTTAGGAAACATAGGACTGCAAATGATCTGTTTGGAAAGATAAATGTATTACATATTTAAAGTTATAATGTTATGAAAGCATACATGATATATAGTGATGATACAAATCAAATGACCAACTTGTATTACTTGGTCAAATTCATGGAAAATGGAAAACTTTAGTTGCTAAAAGTACTGTGAAAGCAGTACTGATGGTCATGCTGCTGATGATGGTGGTGATTCCAATTCCTCCATGACATCTTTGAACTCCTGATTGTGGCATCCAAAAGAAAGGAAATTAGAAAATGAGTATTCAGAATGGTTTATGACCAAAACTAGTGTTAAAAAGCCTGGCAAAATGGGCGGGACGGGTCGACTAACGGTCGTATAAAAAGTTATTATTTGGGTTCGGCCATTTAGGTCCAAACGGGTTCTGAGCAAAATGAGCTCAGATTGAAATATGTCAAAGGAAAAAAGATAAAAAAATAATTTTTAGAATAACATACCTGAAATATCATTAGGTGGAAGTTCATTATAATTTGAAGGTGTGAGAGCTTCTGAAATGTTACTGAAATACCACATACTACAACCGAACCCAACAATCTCCCATCCAGTTCGGTTCTGCACGTATGATATACACGTCGCCAATCGATCCTCCAAGCAATTTTGACAACTCGCTTTACTCAAATCTCTACCACATTGAGCCAAACCATATCTTTTCCCATCCACTCCCACATCGATTTCAGCTGCTTGATACATCAATGGATGATCAGGAACTGTGCCTGCTAATTCTTCCATCATTGAAAACCCTTTTGAAAACACCAACGGGCCGTCCAATCCGTTTTCGCCAAACGAAGCAATTGTGAAGTTACTCCAAACTCCAAAGAAGTTGTTATCAGAGAACTTCATAGTGCAGGAAGTGGTTAAAGTTTCCTTTTCATCATTTTCTGGGCATTCATCCATGATCCCAAGGGGATATCTTAAACAGTTGGCACAATCATTCCTAGATATGTTGGGTTTACAATGAAGGATACCAAAAGCCTGATCCGGCTTATTTCCGATGCTTGCTTGGTAGAATCCATCGTGAAGAGGCGCGTTCTTCGTAAGCGAATCCAAAAGGGTTCTAAGGTTTGTTCGGAACCCTGAGGTTGCATTTGAGCATTGACAATGGCTAGATCTTATGAACATGAACATTACACTTAGAAACATGAGTTTCTCCATTTCTTTAACCGTTAATTACTTTGCTAATATGGCTATTTAAAGAATATAATCTCAAGAAAGTTTCTTGTTTTTGAAGTAAAATATTTAGTCAAGTAGTCAACTTTATATTTAGTCAACGACATGCAACCTCCACTTAAATAAGATAAAATTTCCACATATTTATCCTTATTACTTTATAAATTTTCACATTCGTTATGTTAAAGATAAATATGGTTTATTTATTTTAGTTCAGTTATATATTATTTTATATTTGATTTTATACATTTTAAGGGAAAATCTCATTAGTATATAATTAAAAGATATACGAGATGATATTTTTTTTTGTTCATGGCACATGTATGTATGCGAGTCATCTATGGTTTTAAATTTATAATTACTTTTTTCGTAATGTTAAAGAGTATATTAAAAGTCAACTACAAATTTTTATGTTTGGCAGATTCGGTGATCCCAACAATTATTAGATATGTAGAGAAAGTGTAATGTACATTACGGCTTAACGTACATCACGTACGACAACATGCGTGATTATTGTATATAACATGCGTGATTTCAATTAGCACTGGGTTTGATCAATTTTGTCCAATTCGATTCAAATTTCTTTTCGTTTCACTTCAAATAGGCTATTGTTCGGTCAATTTCATCGAATTGGGTTCGAATTCATCGTTGATTTTGAAAAGTTTCATCAATAAATCGACCCTCGAATTCAATCTGTAGAACAGAGCATGAATTTATACGTTTGTAAATCGATTACGTCAGTGGTGGATTCGGTTTCGGAAGACCTGAAAACATGAGGAAGTGTTATCGTTGGAAACGGAATCGAAGAAGGAGCTGGAATGATGATGCTGAACCCAGTTTTGGAGGTTGAAGATGATAATGAGATAATCACGCATGTGTATATTAAATAATAACGCATGTTGTTTTGTTGAGATTATAACGTGCGTGATTTTCCATTGAACGTGCGTAATTTCGTGACGTACTGGTCGTACGTTAAGCTGTAATGTATGTTAACCGCACTCTAGATATGTAACTACTATGGATTGTGGTCAAGATATTGCAATTGTTAGGTGCATTTTATTACACTATATGATCAAAGTAACTGTGTTTTTAAGAAGTTTTATCGTTTGTGCATGAGTTCTGAAGAGATTTTGCCAGTTTTCTAAGCACTTGTTTTTGAATTTTTCCTTGGGTAGCTCTTTCACAAACAGCACCTTCTTCGGAACCATAAACTTTGGAATATTTTTCTGACAATACGCCAAGATTTCTGCTTCAGTAGCATCACTTGTCTCTCTTAACACAACGAAAGCACAGGGGCTCTCTCCCCACCGTGGATTAGGCATCGCGACCACTGCAGCTTCGAGTATGGCGTGGTGTTTGAATAGAACCAACTCTAGTTCTACACTACTGATGTTTTCGCCTCCTGATATAATCACATCTTTTGATCGGTCTTTGATTTCAATGTATCCATCCGGATGGATAACTCCGACATCACCCGTGAAGAACCATCCATTCTGAAAGGCATTTGCAGTTTCCTTATCATCTTTTAAGTACCCTTTCATGATGCTGCTTCCGCGGAGTACAATCTCCCCCATTGTCTTACCATCGTGCGGAACACCCTTCATTGTTTTCTTGTTCTTGACATCCACATCCGCGAGTGTGAGTATACTTACACCCTGCCGAGCCTTCAATCTGGATTGGTGATCTGTAGCTAGAGAATTCCATTTCGATTGCCACTCGCATACGAGGGCAGGTCCTGTGGCCTCAGTAAGACCGTATGCATGTGTTATGTTGAATCCCATGTCTTCCATCTTCTCCAAGAGAGGAGCTGGCGGCGGTGCACCGCCTGTAAGAACATTGACCTTAGAGGTTATTTCTCAACGCTCATGCTGTTTCGCCTCTAAAAGAATGTTGAACACAACAGGTGCACAACACATGTGAGTCACATTGTGCTTGGAAATACTAGTGTACATTTCATTTGCGGTCGTGTTGCGTATGCAAACGTTGGTGCCACCTCTAGCTGCCACGCCCCATGGAAACGTCCAACCGTTACAATGGAACATTGGTAGTGACCACAGGTACACCGCCTCTGTACAGAGTTCCCACCCTTGAATCAAGCTCATTGTGCTTAGAAAAGCCCCTCGGTGGCTATAGACCACCCCTTTAGGTTCAGAGGTGGTTCCAGACGTGTAGTTCAACGCGATAGCATCCCACTCGTCTTCCAAATCTTCACCACGGTAATTTGGATTTTCATTATCGACGAGTTGCTCATACTCTAGGTTGCCAAGACGCACCCCGGTGGGGTTGCTAATGTCATCAATCACGACAACAAGCGGCCTATGAATCCGACCACAAGCCTTGTCTTCTAAATTATCGGCTACTAACAACTGAAGTCCCTCGGATGCTAAGGGGACAAACTCATAATCTACAAACAAGACCTTAGCTTCCGAATGGCGGAGTATGGACGCTATGTGTTTGGCATCTAGCCTCGTATTGATCGCGTTAAGTACAGCGCCTGCCATAGGAACTGCAAAATGCATCTCATATAACGCAGGTACGTTTGGTGCCAGTACAGATATCTAGCATACTTAATTAAGTTAAAACCAATCACGAAACAAATGCATATTTAAAGACTTAAGGTTACCAAGAAACTCACAACATCATTCTTGACAACATTAAGAGAGCGAAGAGAGTCGGCTAGACGGCAGCATCGGTCATATGTTTGTCTCCAGTTGAATTGGACTCGGTCATATATGATGGAAGTGCGGGTTGGGTAAACCATGGACGCTCTCTTGATGAAAGTGAGAGGTGTAAGAGGTACATAGTTAGCTAAACACTTTGCAAATCGATTCATGAATGCTTCAGTAATTGGATGATCGATAGAAGGCGTTTGTGATTTGTGTTGTGAGAGATGAACAAAAAAGGCGCTTCTATATAGACATACAGACAGATGATCGGAAAATGTTAGAATAACCATAAAAAATGATTAATTGACTTTGCTTGAGTGTTTCGCACGACATATTTTTCCTTAAGCGTACATATGGTTTTTAGCATAATAACTATTCCATAAATTCATATATTGACCAATCTAAAGCATGATATCCGTGACAGCTCAAATGAGGACATACATCTAGCTACTTAAAATATCTATATACACACATATTTTTTTATGTCTATATTTGTTGGCGTGAACATAAACCAACAATTATTATATATCCTTCGTTGAACATGCGCTAAAAAAGAAACTTGAGTAAGGGTTTGACAACGATGATACGTGTTTGCTATCTTATTCCAGTCGCCTTTAACAAGGTGGATAGATGGTGAACGAAAGAAGGAGCTAAATTGAAGGATATCTAATACCATTAAATACTTAGTCAACCAATATTCACGATAATATTTATTGTGAGATTAAATATATTAATGTTATAATATTTAATCTTGTAGCCTATATAATCATTTATATTATATTAGATCAAAATATATTAATAACCTATTATAATTAGTTGGTAATTGTTGATGGACCATATTACCCTTATTAACTAATTAGGTTTCCTCTTGGGTGTATAAATAAGGGGCTTATTAGAGAGTTAAAGGGTTAGACACTTTACACAATCAACCAACCCTCATTAACATCTATTTCGAACTCTCTCCCCATAACCGATTCTGCCCTAGTCTCGGTTCATCACCATCATAACTTTACACCCTAAGGAGGAACCGGATCAACCTGACAAAGATGTCGAACTCGATGGCTGGATCTCTGACAGGATTCTCCACTGCTTTGAACACTATAACAGGTATGTGTTTCATGTTTTCCATCATGTTTAAACAGAACTGATCAACATGTGGTATCAGAGCATATGTTGATAAATCAGTTCTGTTTTTCGTATCCATAATTATGGGATCATAATCTGGAAAACAGAAAGTTTTAAAGCCTTCAAAAGCTTCGGCTGTTTTCGGGTCCTTGGTACTGAAATCACTGTTTTCGGAATAATATGCTTAATATTTTGACTCGAAACCATAAAGGGGATAATAATATCCGAAATCTGTTAACAAAAGTCTTAAAATTTAGATTTCGGATCCCAGATTATGTTTTAATTTTCTTAGGGTTCATCAACTGTTCTAAATAAAAAAAAAAACTCGAAAATTCCATTATTTTGGAATCTAATTTGGATTAGTGGGTGTTTTTCTATTTTGATCTTAATTAAAATTTCGAAAAACTGTTAGCGAATAATCAGTTATTATTTTCGAAATCTTTAGATAAGTATAGATCAGAAATAAAATAGAAACACTATCCCACAATCCCTTAAAGTTCGAGTTTCAGTTTTTATCACAATCAGCAGCTGTTAACAGAGGATTCGAGACCATCAGACTACGACTAGAGACCATCAGATCTCGACTCGAAATCATAAAGGTCATCAGAGACTTACAACTCGAGATCAGAAGTCTACAACTCGAGACCATCAGGTCTCGACTCGAGACTACAAGGTCTCGACTTGAGATCATAAGGGCTTAAAACTTCACAACTCGAGACAACAGTCTCGACTCGAGATCACTGCGTTTTCGACTAAAGGCACTCGAGACTATGGTTGCGACTAGAGATCTCATTATGGAGTCGAGATCTCATAAAACATACTGACTCGAGACCTGACTCGAGACCCCGGGCCGCACCCCCCAGCGAACTCACCGCGGAGTTCGATCCGCGCTAACTGGTGGTTTGCTATTAAATACTTGGTTTTGTTAACACTTATTTAATTAATCAGAATCAGATAATTTTTGCAAAACCAAAATATAGCTTAACTTGAATGAGCTTTTGATGTATTAATTCTGGCCAAAGCTGATTTAATACATCTATTTATTGTTCAAGTATTATAACAAGCTATGTTAAGTATGCATTACAAACGTGAAATGTCTTAATTCTGGCCAAAGCTGATTTAATTCATTTATGTTTAGCATGACTTGACAAGTGCATAACTAAAGTGATTGCCTCATTTCTGGCCAAAGCTGATTTGTCACAATTACTTTGCACACATATTTAAATGATTACACTTCTGGCCAAAGCTGATTTGTCTTCATTTAAATAGAATTTTACTAAGTCTATTATTTTGATGTTAGTAATAGACATTATCACAGCTTCATAATTATAATGGTCATTACTTATGCCTGCCTTAGTATAACATGCCCTTAGATCACATTAAGACTTCTTTCTTAGTATCATAACTTGCTCATCTTATTTCCACTATCAGCACCCAATCAAGGGATTCCACCTTTGACTGGTGATAACTTTGCTGCATGGAAGGATGCCCTCATGCTTACACTTGGAGTGCTGGACTTTGATTATGCTCTAAGAGAGGATAAGCCAGCGGACCTTACTCCACAGAGTACTGCTCCTCAGCAGTTACTTCATGATAAATGGACTAGAAGTAACCGCATGTCTCTCATGTTCATGAAACAGTCCATTCATCACTCAATTAGAGGAGCTATTCCTGATTCTGACGATGCTAAAACCTACTTGGCTTCTGTGGAGGATCAATTCAAGGGAACATCAAAAGCACACGCTAGCACTCTTATCCTCAAGCTGGTGACGACTAAGTATGATGGGAGGAGCGGCATTCGCGAACACATCATGATGATGCATGACATGGCCAATAAGTTGAAGGGCCTAGAGATGGAGATCAGTGATGGTTTTCTTGTTCACTTCATCATCACTTCGCTTCCTTCGTCCTATGAAGCATTCAAGATCAATTACAACACTCAGAAGGACAAATGGACGATGAGTGAGCTGATCGCTATGTGCGTGCAGGAGGAAGAGCGTATGAAGATGGATCGCCAAACTGATGTTGCTAACTTCACCACCTCCAGCTCAAAGAAGAGGAAGAACAATTATCCAAGAAAGGATGCTTCTAAGGTTCAAAAGCCAAATCCAACTCCTAATACAAGTGCACCTTCCAGCTCTAAGAACTCCTTAGGCAAACCCTACTGCAAGTTCTGTAAGAAAACATGACATAAGCAAAAGGAATGCCCTGACTTCAAGGAGTGGCTGGCTAAGAAAGGTAACGATTTTTTCATGATACTTGAGTCCTTTAATTTAAATGTTCCTGCTAATTCTTGGTGGTTTGATTCTGGTTCTATGGTTCATGTTACCAATTCACTACAGGGATTCCTTACAATCCGGAAGCTGGGAAGAAACCAAAGAACACTTAAAGTTGGAGATGATCGAGAATTAGAAGTGAAGGCCATAGGAACATTACAGTTATTTTTGAAAACTGGTTTATGTATTAAACTTTATGATACCTTATATGTTCCTGAGGTAACTCGGAACCTAGTTGTCACACCCCCAAAATCCACACGCGGAGTATCACCGCTTGGAGGCGTGACTGACCAGGATCAAGCCACCAATCATATTGAACATATAAGTAAATACCAAAAATCATTCATCAATACGAAAGGTGTTTTCAAAACCAAACATTAACAAGTGTGTAGCGGAAGCATAAGTATGTAACCCAATGTAAATAGTAAATGCAACTGTTTAGATAGATAACATGGCATCATCGATCCATGTCCCACAACGACCTGCTCCTCCCTGTGCAAGCTCCATATGTACCTAAGGTCCTGCAAGGCATGCAAGAGAGAGTCAACAACTAGTTGAGCGAGTTCACAGTTAATAGTTTAGTAATAATGTTCGTATGTTCGTTTAGTAATCAGGTATCGTATGTATTGTATCGCGGCCCTCTAGGCATGTTTGCGAAGTTAGTGGGATTTTCCCATATATGCTAGACTAGGTATAGTAGTATCGCGGCCCTTCCTGGCATGTGTGCGAAGATTAGAGTATATAGTTCGCGGCCCTTCCTAGGCATGTGTGCGAAGATTAGAGTATATAGTTCGCGGCCCTTCCTAGGCATGTGTGCGAAGATTGTCATAATATCGCGGCCGACCCTTGGCGTGTGTGCGAAGATCGTTTAAATTAGTATAACCAGTCTAGTCTGTTCTTATCCATAATCCTTCCTCTCCCGGGAATCATATATCTAAGTTCCATAAACTGAACGAATAAATAATCCAACCCATTCCCATCCTGGGAATCCCATGCCTTGGCTGTGTGAACTCACCTTGGTTTGCTCGGTATGCTAAGTGTATGCTCACAAGTAATCAATCACGTCCTAAAGTATGCACGTATGTGAAATCAGTTTACGTACGAGTACAACATGGTAACACCGAGTCAAAGATCATCTTGTAGCACATAACACGTATTCAAACACATACGAAACATGCAATTCAGTTAACAGCAGTTAATTAGGTCAGTTAAGTTCTAACGGAAATAAACCAAGTTACAACAGGTTCCCCACTCGACGAAACACCATCAGTTTCGTCGAGAGCCCCTTCGGCGAAACAAACCCAGTTTCGTCGTTTGATTTGTTGACGAATCAGATCCTGATTCGACATATTTCAGATTCGCCATTAAGTTCTGATTCGTCAACCATCAGTTACGTATCACCTCAGTTACGTCATAATATCACAAAACCCTAATATACACTATCAACCACATGCCCAATCATCACGAGATTATTCATTAATAAAATGGCTCAACAATGGCCGACAAGTATTGGTTGTTTTCTTGCTGAAAATTGACCATAATAATACATCACTTATCAACCCTTATCAACATACACATACTCCCATATGCACATGCGATGGCAGACTAGTCAGATCACAAACCATAGAGAAATCATATATCATTTGCAAGTTATCATGAGTCATGTATCACATAAGCAGATTTCAATTGTTCATCAGACCCCATGCTTTTGTTTGTTCCAAGTTGTCGGCCACTACATCAAATAATATCTAATCATCATTGCTATTCAACATCTAGCATGCACCCTATTTTGTATATTCAACAAATCGTAACACGTAGCCGATCATACACATCATTATTCCATATCAGCAAATTAACATAATCATTTATTGCAAGAATATCATGGAACCATATCATTCATCATCATCACATGTTAAGTGTTCATTCATAGATCAATTAAACAAATGATTCCATCTAGAAAAACATGAGTAATCGAATACTAACCCAAGAAGTTCAATCGATGTACTGGACTCGATGTTCAAACGGCCGTAGGGTTTCACAAAGAGAGAGAGTGTGTGATGTGATTTTTAGGGTTTTCAGATTGCTAAGCGTGTGAAACTGAACCCGTTTCACGTTTAAATGTGTATTAACGGTTTTGGGCCCATACTGGGCTTCGGCGAGTCTACGGGCCGGCGAAACAAGTTCTATTTCGTCGAGTTCGTGTTGGCGAAACAGACTTTGTTTCATCGAGTATGCTCATGGCGAATCACAACTCTGTTTCGTCGAGTTGTTTAATATAATAATCCATGTTACATTTTTACAACAGTAAATCACATATGTGCACAATCATAACACGTTTCATTAAAACATAACATGTATGGTTACAAGTCAAACAGTCAAACAACTAAACAGTCAAAGTCAACGTGCATTAAATGCGAATAGAGAATGTCGGAAATTCGAGTTGTCACATTATCCCCAACTTGAAAGAAATTTCGTCCCGAAATTTAGTATGCGGTTACTGAGGAAGCTAGTAGTGTGACGTTGTTTACCTGTGTCGTATCGCGGCTCCTCGAGCAGGTTTGCGAAGATTACTGGTTTTCTTGGGGTGTCACATTATCCCCCCGTTGATTTGGAATTTCGTCCCGAAATTCAGCATTGGTAGCTTCAGCCTCAGTAGTAGTTGCTTGGTTTCCGAATAACTGGGGATATTTGAGTTCCATTTGATCTTCACGCTCCCAGGTGAACTCTGGGCCGCGGCGGGAGTTCCAACGAACTCGTACAAGAGGGATTC
The DNA here is from genome assembly GCA_030545235.1 of Helianthus tuberosus. NCBI lineage: Eukaryota > Viridiplantae > Streptophyta > Magnoliopsida > Asterales > Asteraceae > Helianthus > Helianthus tuberosus. Next base: position 198,177,543 of record CM060424.1, read on the forward strand.
TCGTGTTCTTGAGGACCTTAACATCCCGGTCCGTGATTTCAACAGGCTCCTCGACGAAGTTCAACCGCTCGTCGATAGTGAGTTCCTTCAAAGGAACTATATGGGTCTCATCTGACGTACACTTCTTCAGATTCGACACGTGAAAGACGTTGTGAACTGCACTGAGTTCAGGTGGTAAGTTCAGTCTGTAGGCCACTTTTCCTATTTTCTCAATAACTTCGAAAGGTCCAACGTATCGTGGATTTAGTTTGCCACGTTTGCCAAAACGAACCACACCCTTCCAGGGTGAAACTTTAAGTAGCGCTCGATCCCCAACTTGGAATTCGAGTAGTTTCCTGTCTAAATCAGCGTATGCTTTCTGACGGTCACGAGCTGCCGCCATGCGTTGTCGTATTTGTGCAATCTTTTCTGTAGTATCGACTACCATTTCTGGACCTGTAATTTGACTATCTCCCACCTCTGCCCAACAGAGAGGTGATCGGCATTTACGCCCGTACAATGCCTCGAATGGAGCAGCTTTAATGCTTGTGTGGTAGCTGTTATTGTATGAAAATTCCACAAGGGGCAAATGTTTTTCCCAACCATTGCCGAAGTCAATTACGCACGCCCGACGCATGTCTTCTAGAGTTTGAATCGTGCGCTCAGACTGTCCATCTGTCTGAGGGTGATAAGCTGTGCGCATGTCTAATCGAGAGCCAAAAGATTTATGCATTGCTTGCCACAGTTCTGAAGTAAAACGTGCGTCTCGATCAGAGATGATAGAGGTTGGCACACCGTGCCTCGAGACCACTTCTTTTAAGTATATGTCTGCTAGTGTAGAGAACTTGTCTGTTTCTTTGATTGCCAAGAAGTGAGCAGACTTTGTGAGTCGATCCACGATCACCCAAATAGTATCATTTCCGCGCTGAGATCTAGGTAGGCCAGTAACAAAATCCATGGAAATTTGCTCCCATTTCCATTGTGGTATCTCAGGTTGTTGGAGTGGTCCTGACGGTTTCTGATATTCTGCCTGGACTCTCGCACAAGTCAAGCATTTACTAACGTATGTGGCTATGTGGGCCTTCATGCTAGGCCACCAGTATTTAGTCTTAATATCGTGGTACATTTTATCCGAACCAGGGTGTACCGAGTAGCGAGACTTGTGAGCTTCATCCATTACCAGCTCGCGTAGGTTGCCGTACAGTGGGACCCAAATGCGTCCTGTGACATAGTAAGCACCATCTTCCTTCTGTTCTAATCGTTGCCTTGAGCCGCGCAGGGCTTCAGCCCTGACATTTTCTGGTTTCAATGCTTCTATCTGAGCATCTCGTATCTGGGAAGGAAGGCTAGACTGTATGGTGAGTTGCAAAGCTCGCACGCGCTTAGGCGCGGTGTCTTTTCGACTGAGGGCGTCAGCCACAACATTGGCTTTGCCTGGGTGGTACCTGATTGAGCATTCGTAGTCGTTTAGCAGTTCGACCCATCGTCGCTGTCGCATATTCAATTCCTTCTGTTTGAATATATGTTCGAGGCTCCTGTGGTCAGTGTAGATAGCACATTTAGTGCCGTACAAGTAGTGTCGCCATATCTTAAGTGCAAAAACAACCGCTCCCAACTCTAAGTCGTGTGTCGTGTAATTCCTTTCGTGAATCTTAAGTTGGCGCGGAGCATAAGCAATAACTTTATCCCTTTGCATCAATACACATCCAAGACCTTGGATGGATGCGTCGGAGTAGACTACGAAATCGTCTGTGCCTTCAGGCAGTGAGAGGATAGGTGCGCTACAGAGTCTATCCTTTAAGTGTTGGAACGCTGTTTCCTGTGCATTACCCCAACGGTAAACAACACCTTTCTGTGTCAGTAGTGTAAGCGGCTGAGCAATCTTTGAGAAATCTTTGATGAACCTTCTGTAGTAACCTGCCAAACCTAAGAATTGACGTATTTCTGTTGGTGTACGAGGCGCAGGCCAATTCTTGATCGAATCTACCTTGGATGGATCTACATGAATCCCATCCTTGTTCACCACGTGGCCTAAGAAGTGGACTTCACGAAGCCAGAAGTCACATTTGGAAAACTTAGCGTATAGCTGTTCCGTTCGTAGAAGTTCCAGTATAAGTCGTAAGTGCTGCTCGTGTTCCTCCTGACTTTTCGAATAGATCAGGATGTCGTCGATGAAAACAATGACTAACTTGTCAAGATAAGGTTTGCAAACCCTGGTCATAAGATCCATGAAAACCGCAGGCGCGTTCGTTAACCCGAAAGGCATGACCAAAAACTCGTAGTGACCGTAGCGAGTTCTAAATGCTGTTTTGGAGACGTCCTCATCCCGGACTCTCAGCTGGTGATATCCTGACCTTAAGTCTATTTTGGAGTAATAACTCGACCCTTGCAGCTGGTCGAATAAATCATCTATGTGTGGAAGAGGATAACGATTCTTGATCATCACCTTGTTGAGTTCACGGTAGTCTATACACATCCTGAACGTACCGTCTTTCTTCTTTACGAATAACACTGGAGCTCCCCAGGGCGAAGAGCTAGGACGTATAAAACCCTTTTCCAAGAGTTCTTGTAGCTGCTTCGACAGTTCTTCTAATTCAGTTGGAGCTAAACGATAAGGTGCTCGAGCTATGGGGGCTGCTCCTGGAGCGAGCTCGATCTGAAACTCGACCTGACGATGAGGCGGTAACCCAGGTAACTCTTCTGGAAACACTTGAGGAAAATCGCGTACCACAGGAATATCCTCAATCTTTTTCTCTTTCTTCGATGAATCGGTAACGAGAGCTAAAACAGATGTGTGGCCCTTTTGTAAACACTTCTGAGCCTTCAAGAAGGACATGATGCCACTCACGACACCACTCTTGTCGCCTTGAACTTCGAGAGGTTCTTTACCAGAACGGGGAATACGAATGATCTTCTCCTTGCATAGGATCTCTGCTTGTTGTCTTCCCTAGTTCCCATTTCCTTGGTTGTGGTTCTGATTCTGGTTCTGGTTCAACCGTGGGCAGTGTCTCTTGAAGTGACATTCAGCACCACACTGATAACATCCCTTATTACCCTGCTATTGCTGCTGATTCTATATATCTTGTGTCTGTTGTTGTTGGTTCTGGCTTGCAGGACGTGAGTTTCTACCATCTTTGGCTCCATGACCAAGCTTGTCGCATCATTGACAATGATTTCGGTTGCACTGCCCGCTGTGGTGCGAGTTACATCGTTTGCACTTAGGGTAGCAGAAGTAGTGGAAGTAGTAGTGGTAGTAGTATCGCTGATACGTTGACGCAGCTTGTTCTGTCCCATTGCCTGGTCTGTGAGACGATGAGCAAGATGAGTAACATCTTGAATAGTAGCAAGATTAGCCGTCATCACATAGTTTTGAATTCCTGGTACTAAGCCTTTGAGGTACAGCTCAAAGCTCTTTATGAGAGGATCCACCATAGTTGGACACAAAATTGTCAGTTTGTTGGATCGTTATCGTGCACGCTTCTATCTCTGACCCCGTCATCTTCATGTTAAAGGACTCCACTTCCAACTTGTGGATGGCATCATAACTACTGTATTCACGTTTGATCAGTTCCTTAGAATCATTCCATGGGGTGGCATTAGCAGCCGCCAGCCCCAGCATCTGAACTTGCGCGTTCCCCAAGTTAGCGCAGTGCCTTCGAGAGTACCGGTGGCGTATTTCACCCTGCGAGACTTAGGGCATTCACACATCTCAAATACTGACTCAAGCTTTTTAAACTAGTGGAGGTGTCTAACTGCTCCCTCCGTGCCACTGAAAGTAGTAGGACGACAGTCCATGAAAGTTTTGGAGGTGCACACAGGTGGTTGAGCGTGTTGACCTGTCGTGTGAGTAAGAGTAAACGTACTTGAGCACGAGTGTTGATTTACGAGAGTAGGATCTAAAGATCCTAGAGTAAGTGGTGATGGCAGGTTACACCTCCTGCCTCGGCAGCTGCGAGTGCTGCAGTAACTTGTTCAGTGATCGAAGCCGCCAACTGGGCTTGAGTTAGGTTAACGCGTCCACTCATGATCTTGACATCAAGGAGATCATGAGTGAGAGAGGTTCGCGAATAGTGCGATGACAGAAGAGAGTGAGCACGTAAGCGTTTTCAAGCAGTAACATATAGTAGGTTCTGTAACCTAAGCATACCACGAGCAAAGTTCTTTGTAATTCTAGCAAGTAGGTAAAGTAACATGAATAGTAGTACCTATGATGTTGAGCCTTGCACGTGGAGCGAAGCGTCGTTGTGGATCGTTGAGAGCACTGTTCTGGTTATAGTCTGGTTTTAACAAAAATCGTTTTCCCTTTATTAAAACCAAGTTCTCTATAACCAATGGCTCTGATACCAATCTGTCACACCCCCAAAATCCACACGCGGAGTATCACCGCTTGGAGGCGTGACTGACCAGGATCAAGCCACCAATCATATTGAACATATAAGTAAATACCAAAAATCATTCATCAATACGAAAGGTGTTTTCAAAACCAAACATTAACAAGTGTGTAGCGGAAGCATAAGTATGTAACCCAATGTAAATAGTAAATGCAACTGTTTAGATAGATAACATGGCATCATCGATCCATGTCCCACAACGACCTGCTCCTCCCTGTGCAAGCTCCATATGTACCTAAGGTCCTGCAAGGCATGCAAGAGAGAGTCAACAACTAGTTGAGCGAGTTCACAGTTAATAGTTTAGTAATAATGTTCGTATGTTCGTTTAGTAATCAGGTATCGTATGTATTGTATCGCGGCCCTCTAGGCATGTTTGCGAAGTTAGTGGGATTTTCCCATATATGCTAGACTAGGTATAGTAGTATCGCGGCCCTTCCTGGCATGTGTGCGAAGATTAGAGTATATAGTTCGCGGCCCTTCCTAGGCATGTGTGCGAAGATTGTCATAATATCGCGGCCGACCCTTGGCGTGTGTGCGAAGATCGTTTAAATTAGTATAACCAGTCTAGTATGTTCTTATCCATAATCCTTCCTCTCCCGGGAATCATATATCTAAGTTCCATAAACTGAACGAATAAATAATCCAACCCATTCCCATCCTGGGAATCCCATGCCTTGGCTGTGTGAACTCACCTTGGTTTGCTCGGTATGCTAAGTGTATGCTCACAAGTAATCAATCACGTCCTAAAGTATGCACGTATGTGAAATCAGTTTACGTACGAGTACAACATGGTAACACCGAGTCAAAGATCATCTTGTAGCACATAACACGTATTCAAACACATACGAAACATGCAATTCAGTTAACAGCAGTTAATTAGGTCAGTTAAGTTCTAACGGAAATAAACCAAGTTACAACAGGTTCCCCACTCGACGAAACACCATCAGTTTCGTCGAGAGCCCCTTCGGCGAAACAAACCCAGTTTCGTCGTTTGATTTGTTGATGAATCAGATCCTGATTCGACATATTTTAGATTCGCCATTAAGTTCTGATTCGTCAACCATCAGTTACGTATCACCTCAGTTACGTCATAATATCACAAAACCCTAATATACACTATCAACCACATGCCCAATCATCACGAGATTATTCATTAATAAAATGGCTCAACAATGGCCGACAAGTATTGGTTGTTTTCTTGCTGAAAATTGACCATAATAATACATCACTTATCAACCCTTATCAACATACACATACTCCCATATGCACATGCGATGGCAGACTAGTCAGATCACAAACCATAGAGAAATCATATATCATTTGCAAGTTATCATGAGTCATGTATCACATAAGCAGATTTCAATTGTTCATCAGACCCCATGCTTTTGTTTGTTCCAAGTTGTCGGCCACTACATCAAATAATATCTAATCATCATTGCTATTCAACATCTAGCATGCACCCTATTTTGTATATTCAACAAATCGTAACACGTAGCCGATCATACACATCATTATTCCATATCAGCAAATTAACATAATCATTTATTGCAAGAATATCATGGAACCATATCATTCATCATCATCACATGTTAAGTGTTCATTCATAGATCAATTAAACAAATGATTCCATCTAGAAAAACATGAGTAATCGAATACTAACCCAAGAAGTTCAATCGATGTACTGGACTCGATGTTCAAACGGCCGTAGGGTTTCACAAAGAGAGAGAGTGTGTGATGTGATTTTTAGGGTTTTCAGATTGCTAAGCGTGTGAAACTGAACCCGTTTCACGTTTAAATGTGTATTAACGGTTTTGGGCCCATACTGGGCTTCGGCGAGTCTACGGGCCGGCGAAACAAGTTCTATTTCGTCGAGTTCGTGTTGGCGAAACAGACTTTGTTTCATCGAGTATGCTCATGGCGAATCACAACTCTGTTTCGTCGAGTTGTTTAATATAATAATCCATGTTACATTTTTACAACAGTAAATCACATATGTGCACAATCATAACACGTTTCATTAAAACATAACATGTATGGTTACAAGTCAAACAGTCAAACAACTAAACAGTCAAAGTCAACGTGCATTAAATGCGAATAGAGAATGTCGGAAATTCGAGTTGTCACATTATCCCCAACTTGAAAGAAATTTCGTCCCGAAATTTAGTATGCGGTTACTGAGGAAGCTAGTAGTGTGACGTTGTTTACCTGTGTCGTATCGCGGCTCCTCGAGCAGGTTTGCGAAGATTACTGGTTTTCTTGGGGTGTCACATTATCCCCCCGTTGATTTGGAATTTCGTCCCGAAATTCAGCATTGGTAGCTTCAGCCTCAGTAGTAGTTGCTTGGTTTCCGAATAACTGGGGATATTTGAGTTCCATTTGATCTTCACGCTCCCAGGTGAACTCTGGGCCGCGGCGGGAGTTCCAACGAACTCGTACAAGAGGGATTCTCGTGTTCTTGAGGACCTTAACATCCCGGTCCGTGATTTCAACAGGCTCCTCGACGAAGTTCAACCGCTCGTCGATAGTGAGTTCCTTCAAAGGAACTATATGGGTCTCATCTGACGTACACTTCTTCAGATTCGACACGTGAAAGACGTTGTGAACTGCACTGAGTTCAGGTGGTAAGTTCAGTCTGTAGGCCACTTTTCCTATTTTCTCAATAACTTCGAAAGGTCCAACGTATCGTGGATTTAGTTTGCCACGTTTGCCAAAACGAACCACACCCTTCCAGGGTGAAACTTTAAGTAGCGCTCGATCCCCAACTTGGAATTCGAGTAGTTTCCTGTCTAAATCAGCGTATGCTTTCTGACGGTCACGAGCTGCCGCCATGCGTTGTCGTATTTGTGCAATCTTTTCTGTAGTATCGACTACCATTTCTGGACCTGTAATTTGACTATCTCCCACCTCTGCCCAACAGAGAGGTGATCGGCATTTACGCCCGTACAATGCCTCGAATGGAGCAGCTTTAATGCTTGTGTGGTAGCTGTTATTGTATGAAAATTCCACAAGGGGCAAATGTTTTTCCCAACCATTGCCGAAGTCAATTACGCACGCCCGACGCATGTCTTCTAGAGTTTGAATCGTGCGCTCAGACTGTCCATCTGTCTGAGGGTGATAAGCTGTGCGCATGTCTAATCGAGAGCCAAAAGATTTATGCATTGCTTGCCACAGTTCTGAAGTAAAACGTGCGTCTCGATCAGAGATGATAGAGGTTGGCACACCGTGCCTCGAGACCACTTCTTTTAAGTATATGTCTGCTAGTGTAGAGAACTTGTCTGTTTCTTTGATTGCCAAGAAGTGAGCAGACTTTGTGAGTCGATCCACGATCACCCAAATAGTATCATTTCCGCGCTGAGATCTAGGTAGGCCAGTAACAAAATCCATGGAAATTTGCTCCCATTTCCATTGTGGTATCTCAGGTTGTTGGAGTGGTCCTGACGGTTTCTGATATTCTGCCTTGACTCTCGCACAAGTCAAGCATTTACTAACGTATGTGGCTATGTGGGCCTTCATGCTAGGCCACCAGTATTTAGTCTTAATATCGTGGTACATTTTATCCGAACCAGGGTGTACCGAGTAGCGAGACTTGTGAGCTTCATCCATTACCAGCTCGCGTAGGTTGCCGTACAGTGGGACCCAAATGCGTCCTGTGACATAGTAAGCACCATCTTCCTTCTGTTCTAATCGTTGCCTTGAGCCGCGCAGGGCTTCAGCCCTGACATTTTCTGGTTTCAATGCTTCTATCTGAGCATCTCGTATCTGGGAAGGAAGGCTAGACTGTATGGTGAGTTGCAAAGCTCGCACGCGCTTAGGCGCGGTGTCTTTTCGACTGAGGGCGTCAGCCACAACATTGGCTTTGCCTGGGTGGTACCTGATTGAGCATTCGTAGTCGTTTAGCAGTTCGACCCATCGTCGCTGTCGCATATTCAATTCCTTCTGTTTGAATATATGTTCGAGGCTCCTGTGGTCAGTGTAGATAGCACATTTAGTGCCGTACAAGTAGTGTCGCCATATCTTAAGTGCAAAAACAACCGCTCCCAACTCTAAGTCGTGTGTCGTGTAATTCCTTTCGTGAATCTTAAGTTGGCGCGGAGCATAAGCAATAACTTTATCCCTTTGCATCAATACACATCCAAGACCTTGGATGGATGCGTCGGAGTAGACTACGAAATCGTCTGTGCCTTCAGGCAGTGAGAGGATAGGTGCGCTACAGAGTCTATCCTTTAAGTGTTGGAACGCTGTTTCCTGTGATTACCCCAACGGTAAACAACACCTTTCTGTGTCAGTAGTGTAAGCGGCTGAGCAATCTTTGAGAAATCTTTGATGAACCTTCTGTAGTAACCTGCCAAACCTAAGAATTGACGTATTTCTGTTGGTGTACGAGGCGCAGGCCAATTCTTGATCGAATCTACCTTGGATGGATCTACATGAATCCCATCCTTGTTCACCACGTGGCCTAAGAAGTGGACTTCACGAAGCCAGAAGTCACATTTGGAAAACTTAGCGTATAGCTGTTCCGTTCGTAGAAGTTCCAGTATAAGTCGTAAGTGCTGCTCGTGTTCCTCCTGACTTTTTGAATAGATCAGGATGTCGTCGATGAAAACAATGACTAACTTGTCAAGATAAGGTTTGCAAACCCTGGTCATAAGATCCATGAAAACCGCAGGCGCGTTCGTTAACCCGAAAGGCATGACCAAAAACTCGTAGTGACCGTAGCGAGTTCTAAATGCTGTTTTGGAGACGTCCTCATCCCGGACTCTCAGCTGGTGATATCCTGACCTTAAGTCTATTTTGGAGTAATAACTCGACCCTTGCAGCTGGTCGAATAAATCATCTATGTGTGGAAGAGGATAACGATTCTTGATCGTCACCTTGTTGAGTTCACGGTAGTCTATACACATCCTGAACGTACCGTCTTTCTTCTTTACGAATAACACTGGAGCTCCCCAGGGCGAAGAGCTAGGACGTATAAAACCCTTTTCCAAGAGTTCTTGTAGCTGCTTCGACAGTTCTTCTAATTCAGTTGGAGCTAAACGATAAGGTGCTCGAGCTATGGGGGCTGCTCCTGGAGCGAGCTCGATCTGAAACTCGACCTGACGATGAGGCGGTAACCCAGGTAACTCTTCTGGAAACACTTGAGGAAAATCGCGTACCACAGGAATATCCTCAATCTTTTTCTCTTTCTTCGATGAATCGGTAACGAGAGCTAAAACAGATGTGTGGCCCTTTTGTAAACACTTCTGAGCCTTCAAGAAGGACATGATGCCACTCACGACACCACTCTTGTCGCCTTGAACTTCGAGAGGTTCTTTACCAGAACGGGGAATACGAATGATCTTCTCCTTGCATAGGATCTCTGCTTGTTGTCTTCCCTAGTTCCCATTTCCTTGGTTGTGGTTCTGATTCTGGTTCTGGTTCAACCGTGGGCAGTGTCTCTTGAAGTGACATTCAGCACCACACTGATAACATCCCTTATTACCCTGCTATTGCTGCTGATTCTATATATCTTGTGTCTGTTGTTGTTGGTTCTGGCTTGCAGGACGTGAGTTTCTACCATCTTTGGCTCCATGACCAAGCTTGTCGCATCATTGACAATGATTTCGGTTGCACTGCCCGCTGTGGTGCGAGTTACATCGTTTGCACTTAGGGTAGCAGAAGTAGTGGAAGTAGTAGTGGTAGTAGTATCGCTGATACGTTGACGCAGCTTGTTCTGTCCCATTGCCTGGTCTGTGAGACGATGAGCAAGATGAGTAACATCTTGAATAGTAGCAAGATTAGCCGTCATCACATAGTTTTGAATTCCTGGTACTAATCCTTTGAGGTACAGCTCAAAGCTCTTTATGAGAGGATCCACCATAGTTGGACACAAAATTGTCAGTTTGTTGGATCGTTATCGTGCACGCTTCTATCTCTGACCCCGTCATCTTCATGTTAAAGGACTCCACTTCCAACTTGTGGATGGCATCATAACTACTGTATTCACGTTTGATCAGTTCCTTAGAATCATTCCATGGGGTGGCATTAGCAGCCGCCAGCCCCAGCATCTGAACTTGCGCGTTCCCCAAGTTAGCGCAGTGCCTTCGAGAGTACCGGTGGCGTATTTCACCCTGCGAGACTTAGGGCATTCACACATCTCAAATACTGACTCAAGCTTTTTAAACTAGTGGAGGTGTCTAACTGCTCCCTCCGTGCCACTGAAAGTAGTAGGACGACAGTCCATGAAAGTTTTGGAGGTGCACACAGGTGGTTGAGCGTGTTGACCTGTCGTGTGAGTAAGAGTAAACGTACTTGAGCACGAGTGTTGATTTACGAGAGTAGGATCTAAAGATCCTAGAGTAAGTGGTGATGGCAGGTTACACCTCCTGCCTCGGCAGCTGCGAGTGCTGCAGTAACTTGTTCAGTGATCGAAGCCGCCAACTGGGCTTGAGTTAGGTTAACGCGTCCACTCATGATCTTGACATCAAGGAGATCATGAGTGAGAGAGGTTCGCGAATAGTGCGATGACAGAAGAGAGTGAGCACGTAAGCGTTTTCAAGCAGTAACATATAGTAGGTTCTGTAACCTAAGCATACCACGAGCAAAGTTCTTTGTAATTCTAGCAAGTAGGTAAAGTAACATGAATAGTAGTACCTATGATGTTGAGCCTTGCACGTGGAGCGAAGCGTCGTTGTGGATCGTTGAGAGCACTGTTCTGGTTATAGTCTGGTTTTAACAAAAATCGTTTTCCCTTTATTAAAACCAAGTTCTCTATAACCAATGGCTCTGATACCAATCTGTCACACCCCCAAAATCCACACGCGGAGTATCACCGCTTGGAGGCGTGACTGACCAGGATCAAGCCACCAATCATATTGAACATATAAGTAAATACCAAAAATCATTCATCAATACGAAAGGTGTTTTCAAAACCAAACATTAACAAGTGTGTAGCGGAAGCATAAGTATGTAACCCAATGTAAATAGTAAATGCAACTGTTTAGATAGATAACATGGCATCATCGATCCATGTCCCACAACGACCTGCTCCTCCCTGTGCAAGCTCCATATGTACCTAAGGTCCTGCAAGGCATGCAAGAGAGAGTCAACAACTAGTTGAGCGAGTTCACAGTTAATAGTTTAGTAATAATGTTCGTATGTTCGTTTAGTAATCAGGTATCGTATGTATTGTATCGCGGCCCTCTAGGCATGTTTGCGAAGTTAGTGGGATTTTCCCATATATGCTAGACTAGGTATAGTAGTATCGCGGCCCTTCCTGGCATGTGTGCGAAGATTAGAGTATATAGTTCGCGGCCCTTCCTAGGCATGTGTGCGAAGATTAGAGTATATAGTTCGCGGCCCTTCCTAGGCATGTGTGCGAAGATTGTCATAATATCGCGGCCGACCCTTGGCGTGTGTGCGAAGATCGTTTAAATTAGTATAACCAGTCTAGTCTGTTCTTATCCATAATCCTTCCTCTCCCGGGAATCATATATCTAAGTTCCATAAACTGAACGAATAAATAATCCAACCCATTCCCATCCTGGGAATCCCATGCCTTGGCTGTGTGAACTCACCTTGGTTTGCTCGGTATGCTAAGTGTATGCTCACAAGTAATCAATCACGTCCTAAAGTATGCACGTATGTGAAATCAGTTTACGTACGAGTACAACATGGTAACACCGAGTCAAAGATCATCTTGTAGCACATAACACGTATTCAAACACATACGAAACATGCAATTCAGTTAACAGCAGTTAATTAGGTCAGTTAAGTTCTAACGGAAATAAACCAAGTTACAACTGGTTCCCCACTCGACGAAACACCATCAGTTTCGTCGAGAGCCCCTTCGGCGAAACAAACCCAGTTTCGTCGTTTGATTTGTTGACGAATCAGATCCTGATTCGACATATTTCAGATTCGCCATTAAGTTCTGATTCGTCAACCATCAGTTACGTATCACCTCAGTTACGTCATAATATCACAAAACCCTAATATACACTATCAACCACATGCCCAATCATCACGAGATTATTCATTAATAAAATGGCTCAACAATGGCCGACAAGTATTGGTTGTTTTCTTGCTGAAAATTGACCATAATAATACATCACTTATCAACCCTTATCAACATACACATACTCCCATATGCACATGCGATGGCAGACTAGTCAGATCACAAACCATAGAGAAATCATATATCATTTGCAAGTTATCATGAGTCATGTATCACATAAGCAGATTTCAATTGTTCATCAGACCCCATGCTTTTGTTTGTTCCAAGTTGTCGGCCACTACATCAAATAATATCTAATCATCATTGCTATTCAACATCTAGCATGCACCCTATTTTGTATATTCAACAAATCGTAACACGTAGCCGATCATACACATCATTATTCCATATCAGCAAATTAACATAATCATTTATTGCAAGAATATCATGGAACCATATCATTCATCATCATCACATGTTAAGTGTTCATTCATAGATCAATTAAACAAATGATTCCATCTAGAAAAACATGAGTAATCGAATACTAACCCAAGAAGTTCAATCGATGTACTGGACTCGATGTTCAAACGGCCGTAGGGTTTCACAAAGAGAGAGAGTGTGTGATGTGATTTTTAGGGTTTTCAGATTGCTAAGCGTGTGAAACTGAACCCGTTTCACGTTTAAATGTGTATTAACGGTTTTGGGCCCATACTGGGCTTCGGCGAGTCTACGGGCCGGCGAAACAAGTTCTATTTCGTCGAGTTCGTGTTGGCGAAACAGACTTTGTTTCATCGAGTATGCTCATGGCGAATCACAACTCTGTTTCGTCGAGTTGTTTAATATAATAATCCATGTTACATTTTTACAACAGTAAATCACATATGTGCACAATCATAACACGTTTCATTAAAACATAACATGTATGGTTACAAGTCAAACAGTCAAACAACTAAACAGTCAAAGTCAACGTGCATTAAATGCGAATAGAGAATGTCGGAAATTCGAGTTGTCACACTAGTATCAGGACCAAAGTTAGACATGGACGGTTTTGTAGTTTCTCATGGTCATCGCAAACTTTCTATTCTCTATGATTCCGTTGTTTATGGTACTGGCATTCTGGATGGTGGTCTCTATAGATTAGAACTAGAAGATAATTTTTCTAAATCTTTGTTGTCATATAATATTAATGAATCACTCACAAAGATAGAAAAGAAACAAATTCGAGACTTAGAGACTTCATCTATGTTGTGGCATCAACGTTTGGGCCACATCTCAAGAGAACGATTAAATCGTCTCGTAAAGGATGAAGTCTTACCTCCTCTCGATTTCACCGATTTTGGAACATGTGTCAAATGTCTTAAAGGCAAAATGACATTAGCAAATAAGAAAGGTGCCACTAGGAGCTCTAATTTATTAGAACTCATTCACACTGACATTAGTGGTCCTTATCAAATTGCTGGTATAACAGGACATACTTCATTTATCACTTTCATTGATGATTATTCTCGTTACATGTACTTGTATCTTATAAAGGAAAAGTCTGAATCTCTTACAACTTTTAAAGATTATAAAGCTGAAGTTGAAAAGCAATTAGATCGTCAGATTAAAGTTGTGAGATCAGATAGAGGCGGTGAATATTATGGAAGACATACTGATGTGGGTCAAGCTCCTGGTCCATTTTATGAGTTTTGTAAGGGCCAGGGGATTGTGAACCAATACACCATGCCTGGTACACCTCAGCAGAATGGTGTCGCTGAACGAAGAAATCGTACCCTTATGAACATGGTGCGCAATATGTTAGCCAACACTAATTTACCATTATTCCTCTGGACTGAAGCGTTAAAAGCAGCTGTTCATATACTCAATAGAGTTCCTTCTAAGTCTGTCCCTAAAACTCCTTATGAACTTTGGACAGGAAGGAAACCGAGTCTTAAATATATGAAAGTATGGGGCTGCATTGCTGAAGCAAAACTTTACAATCCTTTCCTAAGGAAACTTGACCCTAAAACAGTTACCTGCTTCTTTATCGGGTATCCTGATCATTCAAAGGGTTATCGTTTCTATTGTCCTTCCCATGTCACCCGTATTGTTGAAACCAAGCGTGCTGCGTTCCTGGAGGATTTCAAGGTCAGTGGGAGCAGTACTAACCCTTACGAAGAATTGCAAGAAGTACAAGACGCGGGGGGGAGAGACTCGTCGCTTATCATTACTCCGTTTACTCCTCTTGTACCCCATGCAACTGTACCTGAAGCCACTGCACAAATTCTATCTCCACAATCAGAACCCATTATACCTCATAACGAAGGCACATCAAACGCTCAAAACCAAGACAACGCTGAACCCGATAATCAACTCAGGAGGTCATCTAGGCAAAGAAGGCCAACTAATTGGGATGATTATGTTACCTACCTGACTGAAATGGATGCTGGAAAGCTCAATGATCCTATCTCTTATAACGAAGCCATTAGCAGTGATCAGTCTTCTGAATGGAACAAAGCAATGATTGATGAGCTTGAATCCATGAAGAAAAATGACGTTTGGGATTTAGTCGAATTACCCAATGGTGCCAAACCTGTAGGTTGTAAATGGGTGTTCAAAACAAAACTGGATCCGAATGGGAACGTTGAACGCTACAAAGCGAGACTGGTTGCAAAGGGCTACACTCAGAAAGAGGGAATTGATTATCAAGAGACATTTTCACCTGTCTCTCGTAAAGATTCATTAAGGATCGTTATGGCCCCAGTAGCTCATTTTGATTTAGAGCTGCATCAGATGGACGTCAAAACTGCTTTCCTTAACGGAGACTTAGACGAAGATGTTTACATGAAACAACCTGAAGGCTTTAAACCTGAAGGTCAGGAGCATCTAGTCTGTAAGTTGAAGAAATCCATTTATGGGTTAAAACAAGCATCACGTCAATGGTACCTAAAGTTTGATGAAGTCATGAAGAGACAAGGTTTTATAAAGAATCAAGTGGATCAATGCACCTACCTCAAGATGAGTGGGAGTAACTTTACTATACTTGTCCTTTACGTAGATGATATTCTATTGGCAAGTAATAGTTTGGACATGTTGCATGAGTCGAAGCGTTTACTCTCGCATAACTTCGACATGAAGGATCTCGGAGATGCTTCTTACGTCATTGGCATCGAAATTCACCGAGACAGACACAAAGGGATCTTAGGATTGTCTCAAAAGACTTACATAGATCGTGTCCTTACACGTTACAACATGCAACAGTGCAAACCCTCAGTCGCTCCAGTAGTTATGGGAGATGTTTTCGGTCCATTCCAATGTCCGACAACAGAGGTTGAAAAGGAGCAAATGAGCCAGATACCTTACGCGTCAGTAGTCGGGAGCCTGATGTATGCTCAAGTCTGTACTCGCCCAGATATCGCTTACATTGCTGGAATGCTAGGTCGTTATCAGACTAATCCTGGCCTAGATCACTGGAAAGCAGCTAAGAAGGTCCTTAGATATCTGCAAGGGACGAAAGACTACAAATTGACTTATAGAAGAAGTGATCATTTAGAAGTGGTAGGTTATTCTGATTCTGACTTTGCTAAATGCAAAGATGACAAGAAATCCACTTCGGGCTACATCTTTATGTTAGCAGGCGGACCTATCTCATGGAAGAGTCATAAACAACAGTTAACTACAACTTCCACAGTGATGGCAGAATACATTGCTGTTTACAACGCAACCTGTCATGGAATGTTGCTTAGAAATCTGATCACTGGACTCAAAATTGTTAATTCCATTTCTAGACCATTGAAGCTTTACTGTGATAATTCAGCTGCCGTTAGTTTCTCGAACAGTAACAGTTCGACTGGAGCTGGTTTATATCTTGATACGAAGTACTTGTTCGTACGTGAACGAGTTGAGGAAAATAATCTTTGTATTGAGTATATTAGTACTAAAGATATGCTTGCGGATCCGATGACTAAAGGTCTCCCACCTAAAGTTTTCGAAGAACATGTATCGAATATGGGACTTATTAAAGACCTTGTTTAATGGCATATTGTACTAGCTTATGTTTTAATTAATAAAATTTCCTCAGTTTGATTTTGTATGTCTCTAACATATGTTCTGCCGGTGTAATGACATATAGACAAATATAAATACAAGTCAGACGCTAAAGGGCTTATACATATTTTGATCGTAACTGTTAGGTTTTAAATTGTGGCTATAGTATGATTAATGGGGGTCCTGAGTCGAATGATGATTCAACGGCTGTATTTCTCTGCTATAGTTCTTGGTTTAAGGCTAAAATGAGTGTTAACTCCTGGCCAGGCTTACCTAATACTCATGATAAATGATTACTTGGCTAAGTGGGAGAATGTGAGATTAAATATATTAATGTTATAATATTTAATCTTGTAGCCTATATAATCATTTATATTATATTAGATCAAAATATATTAATAACCTATTATAATCAGTTGGTAATTGTTGATGGACCATATTACCCTTATTAACTAATTAGGTTTCCTCTTGGGTGTATAAATAAGGGGCTTATTAGAGAGTTAAAGGGTTAGACACTTTACACAATCAACCAACCCTCATTAACATCTATTTCGAACTCTCTCCCCATAACTGATTCTGCCCTAGTCTCGGTTCATCACCATCATAACTTTACACCCTAAGGAGGAACCGGATCAACCTGACAAAGATGTCGAACTCGATGGCTGGATCTCTGACAGGATTCTCCACTGCTTTGAACACTATAACAGGTATGTGTTTCATGTTTTCCATCATGTTTAAACAGAACTGATCAACATTTATAACCATGTTTGCTTAAAAGTGGGGACGTCCACAAGTCACAGTGTATAATGTCAAACGGGGAGACCGTATGGGAAGTGGATAATGAGAAAGGTAAACGTTTATTCTTAGAATTCTGACATGCATGGCAAACAAAAGAAGGACTTAATTTATTGCAAGAAATAAAACGTTTAGAACTAAGGAAATCCATGACATGAGATCCTGGATGGCCTAGACGATGGTCCCATGATGTTGAGGAAGAAGTGTGGAAAGCGGAAGCGGTACTGGTGGCTGGTGCGGTAAGAGTGTAGAGCGGACCCGAGCTATCATGTCGACTCAGGAGCGTCCCAGTCTTCAGGTCCTTCACAGAAAATCCAAATGGGTCAAAATTTACAGAAACATAATTATCAATGGTGAATTTACGCACGAAAATCAGGTTTTTGATTATATCAGGGGTGTGGAGAATGTGTTTAAGTTGGATAGGTTTATCGGTGTGGGATAAGGTGGTGTGACCCGAGCCATGTACCGGTATTCGATTGCCATTTCCAACCAAAACAGATGTAATAGAAGTCCTACATGGGGTAGTGATCATACCTGATTCGGATGCAAGGTGAGATGTTGCACCGGTATCCATCGTCCATTGAGTTGTATCAGGTTCCATTGTCATGGCAGAGAATGCGGCTTCAAGCTCTGAGGAGTCCAGTGGATTGACTTCTGTGAGATGGGCATGTTGTTGGGCTGCATCAGAGGGTTTGTTAAATGTTGGGCCAGAGGAGCCCGGGTTAGGAGGAGCCCATGGAGAAGCCCACCCGGATTCTGTTGGGTATGGGCAAGGTGGAGGTTGAAACGGGCCAGCCCAATACGGTGGCCAATAGGGTGTGGGTGGGGCCCAATTAGACCGCTGATGTTGCCCATGTCCACCATATGGGCCTGGGTTTTGTTGATAGGCTGTGTTTGGGTCTGGAGTAAAGGGACGTTGATGGGCCGAAGAAGAGGAGCGACCCCCCCCTACGGTTCCCTGGTCCACCACGAGTGGGTTGGTGTTGATTAGACCCACGGTTATAGTTACTTGGGCCATGATGATTGGATCCTGAACGTTGTTGTCCAGAACCAGGAGAGTTCTGTGTGCGTCGATTGGATGACTGAGAAATAGCAGCATGTGCTTCTGTTGGTGTTAGTGCCTCACGAGCTTCCTGACGTTGAATTTCTTGCTGTAGCATGTCGACCGCATCATCCCAAGTTGGGAGGGTTTGGTTGATAATGGCTCCTGTGGTGTCAAACTCAGCCGGTAAGCCACGAACTAACTGAATGACTAACCTTTGGTCGGTGACCGGGCTGCCAACATCCTTCAATTGTTCCGCTAATTCTTTGATACGTTGACAATATGCGTCAAGAGACGGCATAGATCTGAGCGTGATGGTTGAGAGTTGATGTTCAAGGGTAGCGGTGCGAGAACCTTTATTGTTGTGGAAGTTTTTTTTGATACGATTCCATGCCTCGTAGGCAGTGGAATCTGGTTCAAGAACGCGAGCAAGGAGTTCATCCGAAAGAGTTCCATAGATCCATTGTAGAACAATAGAATCTACTTCTAGCCATGTCGCATACGTAGGATCGTCTTCTGCTGGGGCCTTTGTTCCGTCAATATGGTTCAAGACTTTGTAACCACGTGCGTGTAACTGGAATAGTTTCACCCACGAAGAGTATGTTACCTTCGTTCCATCAAGAATTCTCACTTTGTTTTGGATGTTTGTAACGGTGTAGACGGGGTGCAACGATTCGGGTTTTGCTGCTGGAGGAGGAGGTTGTGTGGTATCGCCCATAGTAGTAGCGAAACGAGAAGACCGTAGTCTTGACTGAAATCGGAAAACAAAAACAGAGGACCGTAGTCCGAGATGAAGGTAATGGCAGAGAGCTTATAGCTCTGATACCATGAAATTCTTTGGTATTTTCTTGATTGAATAGAAAAGATACGGAAATATATACACAAAGATCGTAACTGCCTATGAGCTAAACATGGAAATACAAAATTGCCTACTAATTACATTACATTAAAGTACAGAATATATTCCGTGAATATTGGTTGACTAATATATGCTTCATGTTGACGAACCATCTGCAGCGACGAAGTATCCCTGACGAACAATCAATGTGACGGAGATTGAGATCTTCGTCACACATGTTCCATTGATTCTTCGTCATACATATTCCAATTTAATCTTCGTCACACATGAAACAATTTAATCTTCGTCACACATGAAACAGTACATGTGCATTTCCCTTTTAAAGACTAATTAATTCAACAACTTGTTGAATTCACGTTGAAGGAAACCATGCATTGATAAGTCATCATCATGGTGATGTGGCGGCAAACGACGGTTCCCGGCTCTTCGTGCTTCGTGTGTCGATCTCTGGGGCGCACGGCGGAGTAATGTCGCAACGTCAGTATTGAACCGAATCTAACCGAGTCGAACAGAACCGAGTCGCGTCCACATAAAGTGTATCAACAAACTCCCCTTTGGACGCTACTCGTGAGGTTCGACACCTCGTGATGGTTCATTCATTCTTGACGTAGAATCTTCAAAGTCTTCACGTGTCGCAAGTAGAAAGTGTATCAACATGGATCACACATAATAAATATATATTTTGATATGAATACATATAATCCTAATATAAACTATACATACACAATTAAAGAAAATATAAAATTACTCATTTTAAATGATGCGTTTACAAAGTAAGAATTTTGTTTTTGAATACAAAATAATTAGTATATTTTATTTCAAATAATTATTTTCTTATTTTAAAAAGTGTTATCAAATAGAAGATGAAATGAAATTAGTTTAAGATCTAAGATTATATATATTAATTAAATATAAATATAAATATAAATACATATATATAGGGTTAGGATTTTGGAAGAACGGTGAAAAGTGTGAGAACGGTGAGAACGCTTATGGATCGTCAGATCAAAACTATCTATGTACTAGATTGCCGCGGTGGCTTTTTCGTAAATAACATCAATTTTATTACTTGAACGTGCTTCATTAAAGGTAAGAAGGGTAAACATCATTTCTTACATAAACGCCATTAAATATAAAACGACAACTAAAACAAAACGGCATAAAATATTTTTCCTACGTAGTTTTTTCTGTGTTTTAGTTAGTTTGTATTTTATAATCTTGGCCTACAAAACGCCATAAATATTATGAAATATTAATGAATTATTAAGAACGCAATCAACGGCAAAAAAATTACCTTTATAATATATATGGGATTAATTCACCTGGGAACGTCATAAACGCCAAAAATTATCTATGTGACACAAAACAATTAATTCAACGAGACAAATCTAAAAAAAGACCAGTAAAACGGCAGGTAGTTATTGAATCTAACTAAACACCAAAAAATCTTAGACGCAAAAAATGAAGCAGTATTGTGACACAAGCATTGGGAAAAAAGAAGATTAAAAAGACAAAAAGTCCCTCCCACCCTGATTATATCCCGCGGCACGTGTTCCATCAGGATGTGTTCTCACCGTTCTCACACTTTAGGGCGTTCTCTCTTGATCCCGTTTATATATATATATATATGGGATATGGATCCTAAGAGAAGTCCACCCTATTTGAGAAACTTGAAAACCAATCTGGACCACACATTTTCCCTAAGCAAAAAATGAAAAAAAAAACAAAAAAGGTAAAAAAATGCAATTTTTTTTTGAAAAATAAGAGCTTTTTCTTTAAGGTTTTTTTTTAGGGATTTATACACATGTGTATATTGTTAATCTTTTAACTATACATATATGTATATTGTCAATTATACATATATGTATATATATGTTTAAAATTGAAAAATAAGTGTTATAAACCCTAAACCCTAATGCTAAACCCTAAAGCTAAACCCTAATGCTAAACCCTATAGCTAAACCCAAAAGTGAAAGCTAAATACTAATGCAAAACCCTAATGCTAAACCCTAAATACTAATGCTAAACCTTAATACTATACCATAAATACTAATGCTAAATCTTAAAGCTAAAACTAAATCACTCACCTCAAACAAAGATTTATAACACTTTTTTTTTAATTTTAAACATGTATATACATATATGTATAATTGACAATATATACATATGTATATTAAAATATTAACAATATACACATGTGTATAAATTCTTAAAAAGACCCTTAAAGAAAAAGCTTCGATTTTTCCAAAAATAAAAAAAAAAAATTTGCATTTTTTTTTTTACATTTTTTACACTTTTTTTTTGCATTTTTTTGCCTAGGTAAAATGTGTGGTCCAGAATGCTTCTCAAGTTTTTCAATTAGCCTACTACTTTTCACATGATCCTTATCCTCTATATATATGTATAATGTTTATACGTATGTTTAACATTTGTGAAAATGATAATAACAAATTATAAACATGATGTGGTTTTTAATTTTTGGTTACGTCAAATAGTGATGGGTATATATATTTTTAGTTATCCGATCTTCTTTTGATATGTTTGTTTTTATTTACTAAAGTATAGATATTATACTAAAGTATATGTAAGTAGATAACTAATATTAATTATTAAGAATTAAGAATATTGAAGAGATATAATCATGAATATAAGATTATTTCTAATATATAGTAAATTCAATCATTTAATAGTCTTTATATTAGTTTACTTATTATTTATTATATTACATGGTTGAGGTAGCATAATAAATTAACACATGACATTTTGATAAAATTCTTTATTACAAGAGAATGCCATATGGCATTAAAGTTACTTTTTATTAGTATTATTATATTTTATATTCTAAGTTCTTTTTGTAAAACACTGTTTTTTTTTCCAATTTAATCTATTTCCGTTTGCAGTTGTATCTAGACAATTATCAATAAAACATTCCAAAATTTTCGCTTTATCATTTTCATTCTATCTAAATTTTGTGTTAAATAATAATTATTTCTTTTGGAAAAAATATTTATTGATAAATACTAATAATTTTATAAACGGTTATTTTTTTTATAAAAGTTATATAATCAGTAAAGTTTTTAACTAAAGGACCAAACCTGACATTTTCTGAAAGATTAAAGTTTATATTATGTTTTAGGGTTATTGGATCTGATCACCCCCAACTATTCGATTTTGGTCGCTGGCACTCTCAACTTTGACTTTGGCTCCCACCATTCCCAACTAAACACATAGTTTGTCATGACACTCTGTCGTTAAATAAACACTAACTGGGTTTGTTTTATAATCCTATGTGTCATATTAATCCAACATGGCATGGTGACGTGTATTGGACACCCGTTTCACCATCATAAAAATCCCATATATCATAACACTTAACACAACTCAACAACTCAGACGCTCATCTCTCTTCTTGGCGATCAAGCCCTAATCTTTGTTAATCGACGATTGAAGCCAAAAATCACACACTACAGAGGTACGTTTTATGTTAGGGTTTACTGCATTTGGATATCATACGCTGATTGAACTGATGGAAGTTATCGAAGTGATGCTTTGGTAAGGTGAATCATTAGATTTTGGTTTTGATCAACCTCAATATATTAGAGGTGATTCTAAGTTGCTACGCATAGATTTCGATCATACTGCATACTTTGAGCTGGTAGAGGATGCAATGGAAACGGGGTGCTATAAAACTAAGGATTTTTACATGTACGTGTTAAATGTTGCTGATGGTCAATTCAAGCTTTTTTGAAATGATAATGATGTTATGGACATTGCATTTAAGGCTAGAACATGGTCTGAACCATTCATGGAAGTATTTATTCAAGAATGTCCAATTACTTCTAAACAGGAAGTCCAGTACACTTCCCAGCCCATTAAACCACAAGTCCAATCCAGTTTAAAACCTATTAAACGAAAAGACCAACCCAAAAAACCAATAGCCCAGTCCAAAAAAAGTAGTCCATGTCAGGAGAATGACTAGGGCATCTGGCAAAAGTGTTACCACTCCTGTAGTCCCTAGATCTGGATCTACTACCTTAGGTAACGAGGATGTACCTGAAGAACCTATTATTGTACAACAGGCTACATGGGCATTTGATTTGGATAATGAGCCTAGTGTTCAAGAAGGTGTAGTGGAAGAAACAGTTGGTGTGGACCAGGAGCCTAGTGTTCAAGATGGTGTAATGGAAGAAACAGTTGGTGTGGACAAGGAGCCAAGTGTTCAAGAGGGTGTAGTGGAAGAAACAGTTGGTCTAGATAAGAAGTCTAGTGTACAAGAGGGTGTAGAGGAAGAAGTGCTTGGTTTTGATAAGGAGCCTAGTGTACAAGAGGGTGCAGATGGAGATAACAGTGAAGACAGTGACTATAATGTTGGATAATAGAACCTGCACATGTAGGAAATGGGATTTAAGGGGGCATCCATGTAAACATGTCTGTGCAGTTGCTGTTTTTTTACATAAAAATGCAGAAGACTATGTTGATGTCACGTCCCCCGACCACACCCTGGACGGGAGCCGCGAGCAGTCAAGTGGTACCGGTGGTTATTTTAAAAACATTGCAGCGGAAATGTTTATCAGGACTGTGAGTTAGGAAAGGTATCAGAATTTAGAAACACATGATTTTATTTATTAAATAGATGGGAAAAACCCATGTTTTACAAAGGTAGCTTTAATAAGGGATAAACCCGAATATATGAAACCATGTTTTCTTAATTTAATTCAATTGATAAAATAAGTCATTTCTTTAAGCCTTTTGGTGCCGTATCATCACTCTTATTCCAATCTACTGTCATTACCTGAAACACGTTTTAAAAAGGTTTGGTCAGCAGGAAATACTGGTGAGTTCATTCATTTTTGTACAAAACGACACTTTGTTATAAATTACAGCATAAGAGCGATTACAATGACTACTATCTTATTTTTATCTGGCGCCGTCCTGGTGACGATGGTCATACCACTATTGGGTCCTTTCACCCAAGTAGTGATGATTATCACTGTTAGGTTGGGGAACCTAACCGTAAGAAATTAGTAATGTGCACAATACCCCACTTGCCAGTGATTCAAGATAACCAAGACTTAATCCCTGTAATTATAACTTCTGAAAACAATTTGGGTATTGTAAAACATTGTTGATAAAAGAGAATGACTCACCTTGTTAGCATATAGTCTTTGATTAAACAAGCCTCCTGATTCTATGCCTTCTGATAACTAAGCATTTACTTTATAGTTTTGAATCTTCTGATGATTAGTTATCTTATTTGATTGTAAGTGTAGAGTGCGGACTTCTCTGGTAGTTAAACATATAGTTTAACAGAGTGGAATACGTATTAGTGTAAAACCACATCAAACCTAACGATGGTCACGAGATAAGAATCTTAACGAAATTCACAAAGTATAGTCTTGTTTAGACAACACTTTGGCATTCGTTAGTTGGTTCCCGAATCGATCGGACAGAATATCGCATCGGTGATTATTGGTTAGAACACCAACGTATAGAGAGAAGAAGAAAATAAATGAGCAAAGAAGAATGAAATCCTAGGCTCCTATTTATAGGTAAGGCAGGTTCCTTTCTTAGCTAGGAAGTTTTCTTAATTATTAAGTTTCCTTTATTTATTAAGTTTTTCTTACTGATTAAGTTTTCTTACCTATAAGTTTACTTATCTTTTAAGTTTACTTATCTATTAAGTTTACTTAATAGTTTTAGCTATCAAGTTTACTTGGCTTTTTAACGGATTATCCCACTTAGTTGTTTAACCGATTAATTTTTCCTAACTGTTTAATTAAGTAATTTACTTAGCCGATTATTTAATTAACTGAATTAGTTGATTAACTTACTTAGCTTACTTAAGTGTTAAGTTTTATATAACCATTAAGTTTACTTAACCATTAAGTTTTCTTAATCATTAAGGTTTCTTAACTACTAAGTTTACTTAATTGTTAAGTTGTCTTAACTACTAAGTTTACTTAATCATTAAGTTTCCTTAACCATTAAATTTCCTTAGCCATTTAACTAATTAACTTACTTAGCTGATTAATTAATCTTACTTAGCTTAATTAAATCTTGCTTAGCTTAATTAATTTTGCTTAGCTTAATTAATCTTGCTTAGCTTAATTAATCCTTCTTAGCTTAATTAATCCTGCTTAGCTTAATTAATCTTAACTTTTATAATTTGCTTAGTCGATTACTTAGCTTAATTAGCAGATTAATCACCCTACTCAGTTTGCTTAACTGTTAAGTTTTCTTAGCTATTGAGTTTTCGTAATTGCTAAGTTAAGTATTCTATCTTAACAACTTTACGAGTTCTAATTTCTAGATACAATGGAACTCGTATTAGAGTGTTAGCTCAATTCAACTTTAACGATAATCACGAGATCAAAACTCACAACGAATGACAAAGTATAGCCGTATACAGGAAGCACTTAAACATCCGTTAGATCAGTTTCAATCGATCGGATAGGGTATCGTATCAGTGATTCGAGTTAGTACTCTGATTACAAGCAGAGTTTTAGGGTTTAGGGGTGTTGTGAAAAGAAACGGAGGTACGAGAGAGTAAGTTCGTCAAAATTCGATCGAACTGGTGCAGGAATTCAAGTCCCACTGCTGCCCTTATATACCTGAATTTTGGGTCCTCTCGCGCGTCGCGCCAGACCCATATGGTCCCGGCGCGTGGCGCGGTGATGGTCGACCTGGCTTTGGTCGCCACGTGTCCCACGTAGGCCTGACACGTGTCGAAGTGTCGTGACGCGTGTCCTTGGCCGTCCTTCTCGTCCAATCGTGCGTTTTCCTCGATTTTAGTGCCGATACTTATCGCGTATGTTTGGGTCTTGATCTTTACATGATTCGTTTTTTAATTGCGAATCTAATAAGACTATTTTTATGCGATTTGGTTCGTCGAATGCCAAGATTCCTTAATCGCTAAATTTTCCAGCTTGAATATACAAGTTTTGTCGCGTGGACTTCTGGTTTTGATTACGGTTTGTTGTCGAGAATATTTTTATGAGGGTTGTTACATCCTCCCCACCTTGTTTTAAATCTCATCCACGAGATTTGCTGGAACAAGTAAATATATTTTCTTTTCATCTCTGATTCTAACTCTCATGTATATTCAGGTTCTTCATTTTACCTTGACCAGAACTAAGCTCTTGCCTTGTGATTCTTATTTTTGACTTATATGGTCTTTCAATGGATCTAAAATTTTCATTTACCTTTATAGCTTGAAGAGGTATAACTAAAGATTTATCAGCTAGGTATTCCTTAAGGGGTATACATGAAACATATCATGTATTCATGTTATTTCTTCTGATAACTCTAGCTGATAAGCTATTGATCCAATTTATCTAAGGATTCCGAATGGTTCAACAAATTTTAGACTTAACTTTTCTTTCTTGCCGTATCGGACTATTCCCTTTTCACGGAGAGACCTTTTGTATTATTCTTTCTCTGATTTGAAATTCTAATGGTTTGCCGATCTCATGGCCCGATAGTTGCTTTTCTCATATTTTTGCTCGACATAATGGATGGTACCTTTATCCATAAGGTGCTTCAAACGGTAACACTAATTATGGGAAAGTCTTATGAGAGATAAGTGATAGTTCTACTTGCACCAATATTTATCACACATGTACTTAGCACATCTTTTATGTTTTGTAGTGTTCCTTCATACTACATCAAAATAGGTCGGGTTAAAATTTTCCTAGAAATGAGAAGTGAAATGACTATCTTGATAGATAACAGGATTCTTTGTAATGAGACTATTTTGTCTCCACACAACTTAACTAAATGTCTTATACTAAAGGGTTTCCTTCATTGGTAGGGATTGAGCAGACTTGGTTAGTCGATCCACAATCACCCAGATTGTGTCGTTTCTTGTTTTGGGGTAATTTGGTAACAATATCCATTGTTATCAATCTCATTTCCATACTGATGTCGTTGAGGTAAACCTAAAGGGTTCTAATGCTCAGCTTTAACTTGCTAATCGATTAAATACTTAGAGACATAACTTGCTACATCCCTTTTCATTTCTATTTATCAGTAATTCAAACCTCGATACCTCATATTACTTACACGATGTATCAAATACTTAGTTCTATGGGCTTCTTCGAGAATCCTTTCTTGCAGATTTCCTTGAATTGGTACCCGAATTCTTTATGGAATCCTTAATTTCCATTAGTTCCTTTTTCTGATTCCTTCATTATTCCTTTATAATCCTTAAGCATCATCCTTGATTGCTGTTTCTTGGGTACTCTTTAATTATTTCATTAAATCTATCCGCAAGTTAATCTAAGAGCACGTACTTGATTCGGCTTCCTATGAAACTTATGACTTAAAGCATTAACTACTATATTAGTCTTAACTTTGGGATATAACAATCGATGTTGTTCCTAGTCTCGGATGAATTCTAAGTTTCTTCTCACGATCGGGTGATAGTCTAAGTAGATCCTCTGGGAACATATCGGTCGGAATATCTTTCAGTTCCATCCTTCTAGTGTTAATGAACTCTGAGATCATATATGCTATGTCTTACCCCCCGTGCATAGCTCGTAGTTTTCCTTACAGAGACGAACTTTGTCGACTGGTCTGTCTTGCCTCCTTGTGGTTACTTCTCTGGTTGGCTTGCAAACTTCCAGGAGTCATTGTTTTCATTTGTTCCTTTTTATGAAGCAGACATAATTTCCTTTCTGTCAGTTCTTTCCATTTCATGGCATACGTCGTGATCATGTGTTTTTAAAGATCGGGTCTCACTATCTAAATGTCTAAATTTTGAAGCATACCTTACTTCATTCTTCTTAACATATATACTAATGGTTATGACACTTCAGTCCTTTAAGCCCATGTATTTTTGTAGCAATTCTTTTATTACTGGTAATCTTAGTAGGATTATAGGTGAAGAGTCTTGGCAAGTGCACCTAGTTGTGGTTACTCTTATCTTTGCAAGAGTTCTCAAAGAAAGTAGAATTACTCTTATTAGTGTAAGTTCTTTAGACGTTTTGTGCCTAGCACAACTTTAGCGACAGGTTTCCTAATGTGTTAGTAATCTAAGGTAACACAAAAGGAATTCTTATACTTTCGAGGGCGTCCCAATTTAAAGGATTCTTATCATTCATTTTTTCGCACGAGTTACTGATAATCAAACGGAATAGTGTTTGATATCGGAATTATAGATGTATACGAGAGATTCTTGATAAAGAATTCTAGAATTATTATTGACACTCATGCTCGTGATTTATGCTAAATTGTCAATCCTTATGGTTTTTGGATTTCCTTATAGATATACATATCTATATAATCATATTTTTCACATATTGTAATATATATACCATTTATAAGGTCAATGTATTTAACAGATTCATATTTCCAAAAACAGGTCAGATATCAGGCCATGATACTATTTAGGGAATTTTGTCACTTGTTTGACATCTTATACCCTCATCTTACTCAGTTCTTGCCGGAGAGGTAACCCCATCTTACCCGGACAAGCTAGAGAGTCTGCTACACCATGCCCAGTCTTGCCGGAGAGGTAATTTGAATTTCCCATAAATAGATCTTTCTTAAATCACGATTTAAAAATGAACCTTTTATTAGAGCTTTCATCAAGGAACAAGGAAATTAGTATTCCCATGACGGATCATATTCTAGAACCCAGTAGTACCAATAAATAAGAAATAACAGTGGACAAGTGTTATTGCTTATTTACCATACTTGCAATGTTCTAGTAATCATCCTCACGGCATACCAATACCCTTTCCATTTTATCAAAGCATGTAATTAGCTTATCTCGAAGCTTATACTAAGGCATCTTTCTTAGGTTCAAGGCTAAATACTATCATGGGTGCTACCAGTTAATAACAATTTTCTAACTCTATCGTTCAAGCTTAGGTATTATTACAACACCCAATTGCTTAAACAAGTGGCTCTGATACCACCTTCTGTCACGTCCCCTGACCACACCCTGGACGGGAGCCGCGAGCAGTCAAGTGGTACCGGTGGTTATTTTAAAAACATTGCAGCGGAAATGTTTATCAGGACCGTGAGTTAGCAAAGATATCAGAATTTAGAAATACCGGATTTTATTTATTAAATAGATGGGATAAAACCCATGTTTTACAAAGGTAGCTTTAATAAGGGATAAACCCGAATATATGAAACCATGTTTTTCTTAATTTAATTCAATTGATAAAATAAGTCACTTCTTTAAGCCTTTCGGTGTCGTATCATCACTCTTATTCCAATCTACTGTCATTACCTGAAATGCGTTTTTAAAAGGTTTGGTCAGCAGGAAATACTGGTGAGTTCATTCATTTTTGTACAAAACGACACTTTGTTATAAATTACAACATAAGAGCGATTACAATGGCTACTATCTTATTTTTATCTGGCGCCGTGTCACACCCTGGTGACGATCGTCATACCACTATTGGGTCCTTTCACCCAAGTAGTGATGATTATCACTGTTAGGTTGGTGAACCTAACCGTGAGAAATTAGTAATGTGCATAATACCCCACTTGCCAGTGATTTAAGATAACCAAGACTTAATCCATGTAATTATAACTTTTGAAAACAATTTGGGTATTGTAAAACATTGTTGATAAAAGAGAATGACTCACCTTGTTAGCATATAGTCTTTGATTAAACAAGCCTCCTGATTCTATGCCTTCTTATAACTAAGCATTTACTTTATAGTTCTGAATCTTCTGATGATTAGTTATCTTATTTGATTGTAAGTGTAGAGTGCGGACTTCTCTGGTAGTTAAACATATAGTTTAACAGAGTGGAATACGTATTAGTGTAAAATCATATCAAACCTAACGATGGTCACGAGATCAGAACCTTAACGAAATTCACAAAGTATAGTCTTGTTTAGACAACACTTTGGCATTCGTTAGTTGGTTCCCGAATCGATCGGACATAATATCGCATCGGTGATTATTGGTTAGAACACCAACGTATAGAGAGAAGAAGAAAAGAAATGAGCAAAGAAGAATGAAATCCTAGGCTCCTATTTATAGGTAAGGCAGGTTCCTTTCTTAGCTAGGAAGTTTTCTTAATTATTAAGTTTCCTTTTATTTATTAAGTTTTTCTTACTTATTAAGTTTTCTTACCTATTAAGTTTACTTATCTATTAAGTTTACTTAATTGTTTTAGCTATCAAGTTTTCTTGGCTTTTTAATGGATTATCCCACTTAGCTGTTTAACCGATTAATTTTTCCTAACTGTTTAATTAAGTAATTTACTTAGCCGATTATTTAATTAACATAATTAGCTGATTAACTTACTTAGCTTACTTAACTGTTAAGTTTTA
The DNA here is from genome assembly GCA_030545235.1 of Helianthus tuberosus. NCBI lineage: Eukaryota > Viridiplantae > Streptophyta > Magnoliopsida > Asterales > Asteraceae > Helianthus > Helianthus tuberosus. The sequence continues at coordinate 198,207,904 of CM060424.1, forward strand.
TATAACCATTAAGTTTACTTGACCATTAAGTTTTCTTAACCATTAAGGTTTCTTAACTACTAAGTTACTTAACTGTTAAGTTGTCTTAACTACTAAGTTTACTTAATCATTAAGTTTCCTTAACCATTAAGTTTCCTTAACCATTAAGTTTACTTAGCCATTTAACTAATTAACTTACTTAGCTGATTAATTAATCTTACTTAGCTTAATTAATCTTACTTAGCTTAATTAAATCTTGCTTAGCTTAATTAATTTTGCTTAGCTTAATTAATCTTGCTTAGCTTAATTAATTCTGCTTAGCTTAATTAATCCTGCTTAGCTTAATTAATATTACTTAACGGATTAATTAATTAACAGACTTAACTACTTAACAGATTAATTTATCTTAACTTTTGTAATTTGCTTAGTTAATTACTTAGCTTAATTAGCAGATTAATCACCCTATTCAGTTTGCTTAACTGTTAAGTTTTCTTAGTTATTGAGTTTTCTTAATTGCTAAGTTAAGTATTCTATCTTAACAACTTTACGAGTTCTAATTTCTAGATACAATGGAACTCGTATTAGCGTGTTAGCTCAATTCAACTTTAACGATAATCACGAGATCAAAACTCACAACGAATGACAAAGTATAGCCGTATACAGGCAGCACTTAAACATCCGTTGCATCAGTTTCAATCGATCGGATAGGGTATCGTATCAGTGATTCGAGTTAGTACTCTGATTACGAGCAGAGTTTTAGGGTTTAGGGGTGTTGTGAAAAGAAACGGAGATACGGGAGAGTAAGTTCGTCATAATTCGATCGAACTGGTGCAGGAATTCAAGTCCCACTGCTGCCCTTATATACCTGAATTTTGGGTCCCCTCGCGCGTCGCGCCAGACCCATATGGTCCCGGCGCGTGGCGCGACAATGGTCGACCTGGCTTTGGTCGCCACGTGTCCCACGTAGGCCTGACACGTGTCGAAGTGTCGTGACGCGTTTCCTTGGCCGCCCTTCTCGTCCAATCGTGCGTTTTCCTTGATTTTCGTGCCGATACTTATCGCGTATGTTTGGGTCTTGATCTTTACATGATTCGTTTTTTAATTGCGAATCTAATAAGACTACTTTTATGCGACTTGGTTCGTCAAATGCCAAGATTCCTTAATCACTAAATTTTCCAGCTTGAATATACAAGTATTATCGCGTGCACTTCTGGTTTTGATTACGGTTTGTTGTCGAGAATATTTTTATGAGGATTGTTACAGTTGATGTGTGTTACCACAAAGAAACATACATGAATTCTTATGAGTTCTCAATCCTTTCAATACCTTGTGAAAGGTATTGGCCCAAGATTCACCATCCTTTGGATCCACCACCAATAAAATATGCTCCTGGGAGGCCTAAGAAGAATAGAAAGAGAGATCCTCATGAAGATCTAATGAGACTAGGAAAACATACCAAGGATGGGGTGATAATGACTTGTGGTAATTGTGGGGATAGAGGTTACAACAAAAGAAAGTGTAGTGAAAAGGGAAAAATGAGTGGAGGTGAATATCTCTTAGTCCAGCTGTGGGGGTTTGTATATTGTAGGGTCTAACTCTTTGTGTTTGTATATTGTAGGGTCTGCTCCAAAGAGACAGAAGAAGAGCTTCACAAGGTCAAGCCAAAAGTCAACTAAAATGTCAGCAGTCTGAGGAAAGAGCAAAGGGAAGGGGAACATGGAAGGCTGCGGTTAAATAGTCATTGTTTGACTTTTTGTGATAATTGGACAAGTTTATGTTATCTTATAATTAGTGTGGTCTGTATGTCCTTTTTGGTATGATAAGTGGACATGTTTATGTTATGTTATTATGTTTGGATAACTTTTAGTTATGTAATGTTATAACTCTTTAGGAAAACTGAAGTTATTAAATTATTATGCATTTTATAGTTTTATGCAGTTTGGTTAAAAGACTTTAAACAGTTTTGGTCTTTGAATATGTTGGACTGTGTTTGTCAAATGACGTGTTTTCATTTTTGGTCATTTTTACAGTTCTGGTCAATTGCTGCTTTTGACAATTGATTGATCAAACTACACAGTTTTGGTCATTAGACATTGTATGTGCAGATATAACCATCATCCCACTCAAACATCTGAAACATGTGTCCTTTATAAGGTCATCCCATTATTTGTGGAGTTTTGGTCATCCCATCATCTTATTTGACAATTTGGTCATCTCATTACATGTGCAGGTATAACCATCATCGTATTAGATGTATGATGACTAATTTGGTCATCTCATTACATATGTAGGTATCACCATCATATTATTAGAGGTATGTTTCTGTTCATCGGCTGCTTTTGACAATTTGTTGGTCAAAATACAGTTTTGGATATGTTGACTAATTTGGTCATCTCATTACATGTGCAGATATAACCATCAACAACTAGGAATTTGCATTAATAATCACCAAAAGCGTAGAATTACAACAACAACTGACTGCGTACTACTTAAACATATAAACCAATATTGTAATGGCAATAAACAAGGTTAAGACATATGGCTTGTTCCATTTCGACTCTGTTCCAGATATCTTTGCTTTCAACAATTTGTTCTCTTCTACTAACAACTTATTCTGTAAATCTATGTTTTGAAACTTCAGGTCTTCATAACTGAACCTGCAGTCGGATGCATGTTGTTTGAACATACTGTCCACATCTTCTTTCCATAAGAAAAAGTTACAGTTGGATCTCTACAAAAGACAACAGCATTTCACTTAAATCATCAATTCAATTCAAGGCAAAAAAGTGTTGATTAAGGTGGAAGTTACTGGCCACTGAGAGCAACCCTAAAATTCTTGACCTTGTCCCAGACTTTTTCGTCCAATAAATCGAATCACTGCAACAATGTCGTGATGGCAGTACACATTCCCCTGCAAATCAACCTTAAACATTTTTGGGTTTCTGAATACTCTGGATGCAGACGTAGAAGAGGAGCTCATTTCGATTCAAAGTTAGGGCTTGTTCTTCAGTGAAATCGAGTCGATCGTATGTTATGATTAGGGCTCCAAGGTGCGTTTAACTTTGCTCAGGGATTTCTAGGGTTTGATGTGGTATGATATTGGGGGTTTTTGGGGGGGTTTTTATGATGGTGAAAAGGTGTCCATTACACGTCACCATGCCATGTTGGATTAATACGACACATAGGCTTATAAAACAAACCCCGTTAGTGTTTATTTAACGACGAGGTGTCATGATACACTATGTGTTAAGTTAGGAATGGTGGGAGCCAAAGTGAAAGTCGAGAGTGCCAGTTGCTAAAAGCGAATAGTTGGGGGTGATCAGATCCAATAACCTTATGTTTTATAACAAAACCAAATTCGGGAGGACCATTTGTGTACAAAATTCGAAAGTTTTAAAACAAAAAGGAAGCTGCTTTTTCAGTTTCTTTCCTTCGACACCTCCGGCATTTTCTAACAATCTCCGTCGAACCCAGAGTCCCTTTTCCACACGGTTTCGACGCATTTTTATGTACGATAGGTTATCTCCACCATAAAACAAACTAACTCGTATTTATCTCGTAATCTTGCCCACTTATGTTTATCCGAGGTTGGTGGCCCATATTAAGTGACTTCATTTGTCCTCAGATGACAAGTAGTGGGCCAAGCGGGATGTAGTTGGTTACGCTTTTAAGGCCTTAGACCAATGGCTGTATCGGGAGTGTATGTGTTACATGCTCTCAGTCGTGGGTGCCACCATGCAACAAATGGGGTAGCATGGTTCAAGTTGGTTATGGGAAATGCAGAGGAATTTATTGTGGGGATTCCTACACCACATGTGGGAAAGGAGATTGTTTCTTTGGGAGGTATGGGGGTGACATGGTTCTGCTTGATTGTGTCTTCTTTCTTCGTATCATAAGTGTTAAGTGCATTCGTCATAGTTGTTGTATAGCCTTTGCCCAGGCCTTAACGACCTCTTTGTACAAGGTGGCGGCTAAGACAAGGTTGTTGAGGCATGGGTAAGACTTTTGTTGCTGCCACGTTGTACGTTGTGGGTTTTCAGGCCTTCTAACCGTTAGGAGCGCATGTCAGGAAATATGAAGACCTTGCAATGTCTTATGTTAGTGCATTCATCTGTTAACTTCATCTTATATCGAGTCTCAGTTGCGTTGCGGATCTGAACGAGTGTGACATCATCTTATACAATGATGACATCATCAACAATGACATCATCAAAGTCATCACTACACAACAAGACAAAGCAATATGATATTCACGTGATATCAGTTTGTTTAATATTGTAATATCGTTCATATGTACATTTAGGGTAGTTTAGGTGATTTCGCTTTTATGGTTACAAGGGGGTTCGCTTTTGTGTCAACATGGTGATTTCGCTCTTATGTCATGTCATTGGAGCGAAATCAGCCAACTATAAATACCCTACATGTGATCTCATTCATGTAACTTGGAGCGAGACCTGTTCATATGCTAGGTAACCAAACTCTGTCAAAATCATTTCAGAAAGCATAAATAAAGAAGATATTGAAAGGAACAGCTGTTGTTACGTTACGTATTCTGATTCCGCCTTTATACGTGATGATGAACTGCCTTAACTGATCGTTTAGGGTCACGACACGGTCCAACAAGTGGTATCAGAGCTTCAGGACGAGGAGTTCATACTACTACAGCTGAATATACAAAAATCTCTCATTTCTACTCACTTTCTTTCATACTTTTTCGAATTGAACTGGTTCCTACGGTCGAAATGGTCTGATTTTTGAATATAACGTGTAAAATACAGTAATAAAAAACCCTAGAAAGTTTCAGGTTATAAAACGAACTAAAACATGGTGAAAATTGGTTAAAAGGTGATTCCGCTTTAACAGACAACACTTGATTTCGCTTTAAAGAACATTAATTGCTGATTTCGCTCCAACGAACATGTTAATTTCGCTCATAAGGACAAAATCTAATTTCGCTCCAACGGACAAAAGCTGATTTCGCTTCAACGGACAAAAGCTGATTTCGCTTCAATGGACAAAAGCTGATTTCGCTTCAAAGGACAAAGTCTGATTTCGCTCAAGTGAACAGTGATTTACAAGGCGCAAATATCAAGAAGAAGGTTTAAAATGTCAGGAGAAAGTGCTCATGATAGTTGGTGGAGAAGAGACAGTGCAAGATGGGAGATTGGTAAATTATATGAACCATTTAAAGAAGCACAAAGAGCCAATAGATGGAATGAAGAACTAGAGTGTTACATGGATCCACAGGGTAATCCAGTAGTTGATCCATCAAAAGTGGATTTTGATGCTGTTACTAATGTGTTTCCAAGTGAGGGCACGTTCAACAAAGCAGGCTTTCTGATAAAAGCTATTTGCCAAATTTGATGAAAAAGTTAAAAGAAGTTTTTGAAGAAAGTCTACCAAAGGTAGTAGAAATGAAGAAGCGAAAAGAAGAAGAATTGGAAAAGATGGTTGAAGATTTGAAGAAGAAAGCTTTAGAGGAAGTCAAAGTGGAAGCAATAAAAACTGAGAAAGAGATTGTTCAGAAAGAGAAGAAACAGATTGAAGATATTCAGACTTTGAAAGCTGAAAAGAAAACTGATGATGAACATATTTTGGAATTGCGCTTGAACTGTGAAAAACTGAAAACTGAAAATGTCAAACTGTTGAGTGATGTGGACAGTTTGACATTGGAAAACAAAGGTTTGAAAGAAAAAGAAAAAGATTTTCAAAATCAAATCAAGATTTTAGAAGATGAGAAAGATATTTTTGGTAAAGATAATCTTGAAAAACAAATTGAAATCAATTCTCATCTTGCTAAAATCATTCAGCTTGAAAAAGAAGCTGAAAAAGCTCGGTTTAAAATCAAAGAGCTTGAAGTGAAATTGAAAGGTTTTGAGAATTTTACATCACATGTTTCTCTAAAACCGATCAATTCAGTTCCAATAAGTGACAATGTCACAAATTTTGACAAAGTCAAAATTGAAGATTGTGATGAAATATCTGATGATGAAAAAGAAAAGAAAAGAAAAATATTTTTAGATTTACAAGAAAAATTTAAAAATACTGTTTTGCAATCTACTGAAACAGGTGAATGTTCTAAACAAAAACCTGTTAAGAAGAGTGTAGAACAGAAACAAAAAGATAAAAATTTGAAAAATCCTAAAAATGAAAATAAAAGCTCATCAGATAAGTCATCCAATCATTTTGAAAAATCACAAAAATTTAAAAATGAAATCTCACAAAATGTTGGTAATAAGTGGTGCAGGTTTGACCACAGAGCTCAAATGCCAAAATCAGTTTTCAAGAAGAGTGATGATTACCACAAAGCCAGACAATGTTATGATCTAAGCATATGGTGTGAAAGTGGTGAATGGCACGATAACAGAGTGTGTTACACATGTGGTGTGAGAGGACATATTGCTGTTAACTGTCAGAATTGGAATTATGAAACAAGAAGATGCTATAATTGTCATATCAGAGGACATATTGCCAGAGATTGCCCAAGGAGATCGATGGGAAGATCGAGGGTTGAATCTCAGAGAACGGTAAAGAAACCAGTCAACGTCAAGCCCCATGAACAGAAGGTTCTAAAACCTAAAGTTCAAGATCAGACAATTCAAGAAAAGAAAGTTAAACTTTCACAGGGGCAGAAAGACAGACTGCGAAAGAAAAGGAAGAAGGCGAGAGAGTATCTCGAGAAAATTTTGTCTTCGGGTTCAAAGGACAGATTGAATAAAAGTTCTGATGAATCAACTCACTCGACTGCAAAACCAAGAAAATCGAATTCTTCAGCTGCAAATCTGAGGACAAACAAGAAGAAAAAGAATGTCATTGGCGATGAATCTGGCTCATCCAAGTCAGACAAGTCAAGTTCAGGCAATGAATCTGATTCCACAAAATCAGAGGAGCCACAAGTTGAGGTAAAAAAGGAAGAGACAGTTCCTGTAATGAATGATGAGAATTTTCCACCATTACTAGCCGCAAACTTAAAATCAAAAGGGGTTGATGCTGGAAAAATGTTTAATAGCAATGTTAAACATATTTTTAGTAAGATGGCTGATGGTAAGGAAAAAGGAGTGAAAGAATTTTATGAAGAAAAGAGAAAAGCTCAAAACACACCTAAGGCTGGTCAGGCTTGGGTGTCAAAATTTGTTGGTTAAAAACCTGACTTACCGGAGCTTCCAGGTTGGTAAGTGTGAAGCAGGTATCGGCATCATTCTTGAGAAATTCACAGGATGGTAACTGTGATATTTCGATTTACAAGTGGTAAATCAGGGACATTAAGTTGTACTTGATTTTCTACTAGTGTTTGTTGTTGACAAAGGGTCTTAATTGTTAAATCTTTCAAAATGGTTAAAGAAGAACAATGTGATGAAACCCCGAATTTGTGAAATGACACATAAAACTAATTTTCCGGAAAAACCATTTGATTAAAACAAACTTAAGTGTTTTGAAATCTAAATGGGAAAATAGTTTGTTGTCAGGGGGAGTTCTGATTGTTTATGCCAAGTGGATGGCGAATTGAAGTGATTTGATATCAGTTTGTCACGTTTCTTGTATAGTTTGTTTTCAAATTTTCCCAGAAAATCAAAATTGAAACATATTTTGATTTTAGGGGGAGAAAAATTTCAAAAACATTTGAAAATTTGAAAAAGTCAAAAAACATGATAAAATTCAAAAATTTGAGTTTTGCGTAAAAAGAGGAAATGATAGTACATCAGTAGACAGTTACAGTATGCTAAAGAAATGGAAAGTTTAAATGTGTTAAACGATCTCACCGTGGATGTGTCGGTAGATTTTTATACATTTAGTAAATTTTTTCGGGATATAAACATAAATTTCATGCTTGCTTATTTCGTGGGGAACACTACTTGGATATATAGGTAACCCCTGAAATCTCGTTTGAAAGGTCTCATAATCTGATATACTAGGTCTTTATACTCAATGATGTCTGGGGTATTATTCCGGGACTTCTGCTGAACGGTAGTTCTGACCTAGTCCTCGAATAATACTTTCCGCAATTGCTTGAAACATAGCATTAAACCCTCAGCATGCCGATGAAACAATAAAATTGATAGTCGCTGCTGTTGTAAGCAAAAAGATCCTCTAAAGGGGACATACCGAAAACTCGAAGCTGATATCTCTCTGCGTATACGGAAGTATCGACCTGAGATCCCTCGGCCCTCGCATACCTAATTTATATACAGATATCATTGTAGTATACTCACCTGTAAGACTGATTATTGGGATTCTGGATACGAGAGTATATTCAAGAGGTGGGACATATGAATGAGTTTAAGTTCTTAAAACATCTAATTCGTATCCTGAATCAGTTGAAATTTGTATGAAAATTTAAGTGGACAAGTATATCGACAATCTAAGTGAATTGTTTAATTTTTAAAGTGAAATTAAGCTCAACGGTACTTGTGATTTGTCATAAACTGATATGATCCTCTGTCGCATACTCAAACAAAAATATTGTTTGTAAATATGTTTGTACATATTTCTTTACTGCTTTATGTTTTCAGAAAATACAAAAAGATTTTGATTTTTGTTTTATTTTCGACAACTGATGCCTGAGTGCTGAGTTTCAAAATCTAAGTAAGCTGATTGTGTTTCTGGAAATAAAACAAGTTCATTAATTTGAAACTTGAAGTTTTAAAATAAAAAATTCAAAAACAGTTTGTGATATCTCCAAGGTCATTAAGTTGGACTTGGATGATTAACTATGGGGGATTTGGATGCTTATATTGTTATAAGAGCTAGTTTCCGATACGATTCGATGAAACTGCCAAATTCATGAGAAGTGATTTTGAGGAGATTGAATTGTCAGATTACGATTTTTGGAAGATTAAAATGTTATTACTTATAGTTGTATGAGTGATTGCAGGAAAAGTCCAGATTACGATCCCGAGAGCAAAGTCTAAGGGGGAGTCTGAAGACAAGCTGAAAAGCTAGGTGTCGATCCCAAAGCACGGAAGCTTGATGAAAGGGGGAGCCTGAAGCTGATAAAGACTGAAGACTGAGAAGACTCGAAACTTAAGACTCGTCAACATCTGAGGGGAGTCTGTTAGTGCATTCATCTGTTAACTTCATCTTATATCGAGTCTCAGTTGCGTTGCGGATCTGAACGAGTGTGACATCATCTTATACAATGATGACATCATCAACAGTGACATCATCAAATTCATCACTACACAACAAGACAAAGCAATATGATATTCACGTGATAACAGTTTGTTTAATATTGTAATATCGTTCATATGTACATTTAGGGTAGTTTAGGTGATTTCGCTTTTATGGTTACAAGGGGGTTCGCTTTTGTGTCAACATGGTGATTTCGCTCTTATGTCATGTCATTGGAGCGAAATCAGCCAACTATAAATACCCTACATGTGATCTCATTCATGTAACTTGGAGCGAGACCTGTTCATATGCTAGGTAACCAAACTCTGTCAAAATCATTTCAGAAAGCATAAATAAAGAAGATATTGAAAGGAACAGCTGTTGTTACGTTACGTATTCTGATTCCGCCTTTATACGTGATGATGAACTGCCTTAACTGATCGTTTAGGGTCACGACACGGTCCAACATCTTAGTATTCAGCGGGGCCCTGGCAGCGTGGGGAAATGAGGATGGTTTCACTGAACTCATCCTATCGTTTTTTCCAAACCCTCATAGGTGGTCTCGTGCCTTGATGAGCATCCCTATTTGTCCGATAATTCTAGGGTGAGCACCAACATTAAGTAATATTTAAGGAAAGTTGCGGATGGCAACTTCATTGTGGCGGTTAAAGTTTTATGCTTTTGGGGGTTGCTTCTAAGTTGTTTTTTTTTCATTTACTGCATCTGTGGATTTTCCAACTTGTGTTGTCTTTTTATTTCGCTTTTTATTTTTCATGATCGCTTTTTCTTTAGAAAAGTACATTTTGTAGAATTAATTTCTTTAGAAACCTCCTCTTCAGAATCTGCACTTTTGGGAATAGCTGATTCTGGTTCGTCAGATGACGAAGAATTTTCGTTTCATACATTTGAGTTGTCATTTGTTTCTAAGACACTAGATTTGGATGCAACTAGAAAAGTAGAATCCTTAGAAACACTTTGCTCATCATCTGACATACTAGAATCTATAGTCTGATTTTCAGGCGTATCAGACGATCCCTGCTTGTCAATTATTTAATTTTCATTCACACATTCAAAGACAATAATATTCTCAACTTCATTAGTTTCAGAGGATTCTGAGACATCATATGATGTTTCAGACATACTGGGACAGTTTTCTGAATCATTCAAAACATATGTTTTGAATTCATCAGCAGATGTACCAGACTCCTCTGGTAAAACATTTTCATCTTAATCAGAATTTGAAACCATAAAATTTAAATTTTCAGTTTTAGCAACATCACCAGAATTTTTTTTATGAAAAACCCTTAGTCTCAGCAAGCATAGACAGAACAAAGTTCCAAACGTAAAAATCATGTTCAACGCATAAAGAATCATTCGAATCAACAGTAGCATTCGAATGTAGTTCATCATCCACTTTAATTTGCTCTTCAACTATCACTGACTCTGCACATGAACTTCAACAGTTAGTATTGTCTACAGAATCACAATTTGACAAATTTTCTTGATGCACCTCTATTGGCGTTTCTACTGACTCCTTTTCTGGTTCTGATCTACCAACTGATTCATTTGAACATTTTTTTAGTAGAATCCATGTTTTTAACAAAATCCGTGGGCTTTTGAAAATTAGTGGGTCTGGCATGCTTTAGGTTAAAAGGTTCCCATGGAACATATTCGCTTGGTTTGCCATAAATATTTTTTCTCTCGTTTTCTAGATCTTGCTCGGTAGTAGGCATTCTAGAATAGTTATGATTATATGGAGGTGAACCTTTTATAACCTAAACATTTTCCCTTGTCTCTTTATATGCCAATTGCACATAACACAAATTTCGAACAGTGTCACTGGAAGTATCAAACTTCTTTATGTTTAACTCATTCTGTTGATACTTACCAGTCAGAAGTTCTAGCTCAGCTCTCACAGAATCAAGTTCCATGGTTTTTACATTAAGTTTATTTTTATAGTCATGGACCCAATAGTGCTGTTGATTAAGATCCTTGTGGAGCTGAGCTATGTCCTTCTTTTGTGCTTTAACCTTTTCATAGAGTAACTTATTATTCTCTCGAAGGTTGATGCACTTAGACATGGAACTGTTGTAATCATTAATTAAATTAAAGTTGTGTGCTCTCATCTGTGCAAGTTTATTTCTACAATGATCACAACATAAAAGAGAGTTTACCGTTTCAGAGGGTGATTTAGGTTCATTGGTCGGTGCCATCAAGCAATGATTTATTGGTGTAGCTTCAGAGATCTTGAGTGATTGCACGTATGGCACTGCATCTGACCCGCTAAAACCTTATTGCTTTTGAGCCATCAATGCATTTCCAGCTGCGGTATCTCCTTTCCTTGTTGAAGTTTGTGCAGGTGTAACAGGCACCATTGGTCCTTCAGCGTTCTGAGCCACATCAGTCTGACTCGGAAGATAACCCACCGGTGCCTTCTTGCAGTCTCTCGCAACGTGTCCTGACTCATGACACCTATAACACCTCAGTTTGTCTCTCATAGGTCCAGTGCGGAGATTCAACATTGGACGACGACCAAACTTTTTCTGAATTTTTTTGGCTCTAAACGCTACCATGGCCAAGTTCTAGGACACATCCAGCTCTTTTATGTCTTCTTCAACAATCTAATCAATTTCAAGGGCTAAAACAGATGAGGGCAAGAGATTGCCTACTAAAAAGGGCATGTAAGCTGTTAAGCATAGATGCAGCAAGAGCCAATTTTTTCTTCATTTTGCTTGGTTATAAACACTGTATTTTGAGTTACGGTAGAGGAAGAAGTGCCTTGAGTTGATGAGTGGGTTACAGGACTATAAACCACATTGGCGTACTGAGGGTGTGGCTGGGCTGATGAAGGTTGCACAGGAGTGTTAATAGCGACTTGTGGTGTTGGAAGTGACATACCATACACATAGTTGGTCTTTGGAGTTTGGGTCATTGGACTGAAAACAATGTCTGGGTTAGCATTGGGCACTCCATGAACAAGACTAAAAACGATGTTGGGATGATTCTGAGAGATTAACACATTATTGGAACTGGTTAAACCGGCTGCCATCAATGAGCTTTTGTGGTTCAGATCTCTTTGCTGATTGTCGATTTCACATGACTTGATCATAGCAACATCAGCATCCCAATTCTTTGGCAAGGAGTTTAGAAATTGACGATTCATACCACTATTTGTTATGGTGATACTAGCACTTATCATTTGCGAGACCAACTTAACAAACCTTCTGATATGATTTTCAATGGTTTCACCGTAGATGTGGTTGAAGGAGCTAAATTGCTAATTCAACATGTTCACTCGAGTAGCCTTCATGTCAGCATTTCCTTCATATAAATTTTGTAGCTCATTCCACACTTCCTGAGCGTTTGTACAATTCCTAACAGCAATGGAGATGTCTGGACCAAGTGCCATAGTGAGAATTGCCATGGCCTTATCATCGTCTTCTTGAATTTTCTTATCCTCTTCCGTAAACAAGTTCTTGGGTTTTGGAACTTGAGTTACCGGATCTGCTTCAGTAACGTACATTATGACTCGAGGTCCATCTCTAACGCTCCTTCCAAACACCCGGTTCCTTTGCTTTACAGTACTGTTCGAACCGAAACTTCCATTCATAATAATTGTCCCCATACAGTAGCCTAGGAACCTTGGTAGAAGTACCAATGATCTGGTCTAGTTCTTGGTGAAGAGCCAAAGTTTGAGACTGAATGGCAGCCAAGGTGGCGTCGGTAAGGTCCGTAGCAGTCATCAATCCGTTTGTGTTCATAATTTTTAAATTTACCAAATAATAAAATTTAGATATATTTATAAAATGTGAACAATCGTGAAATCAGTTCAATTCGAAACCCCAATTTGGAACACTAGTTTTCTCGAAACAGTAGCCCATTTCGAAAACTTCAGCAGCAATTCGAAAAAGTGTATTCGAAGACTCTTTTCGAAACAGTGGCAATACGAAATGTTTTATCCGAAACAGTGGCAATTCGAAATGCAATCCGAAATGTTTTATCCGAAACTATCCGAAATAATGTCACTCGAAAAACTATCCGAAATAGCGTGTCCGAAATGCTGAATTCGAAATAGTGTATCTGAAATGCTTTTTTCAAAACCTGCAAAATCCAAAACTGTCAGGAAAAAAACTTCCGAATAATCAGGGATTCTGATATATCCTAAAACTATTGAAGATATCCTCAAATCTGATAAGTTTGGTAACCGAAATCCTGAAAAATCTGGTAACAAACTTTCCAAGATCTTTCAAGCAATCCTTTTTCGAATTCTTCAAGGATTATCCGAAACACCAGCAGCTTCAAGCAATCTTCAAATGAATTATCCGAAAACCCTTGCAGTTTATCCAAAACCTTTGCAATATATCTGAGACCCTTTGCAGTTTATCCGAAAGCAGTAGCAGACTATTCAAAAAATCTTGTACTTCAAAGCAATCTTCAAAAAACCAGCAACCCAGCACTTTCGTAATCAACCAGAATCAGTGTGATATCATTCTGAGCCTGAAAGCAGGTTCAACAGGCTCTTATACCAATTGTAATCCCCGCAATCGGATCAAACAAAGATATCACAACTAGTTTGATTGGTGGCGGAATTACACAATCAAACTTGATTCAATAATAAGCAAAAGAAATAAGATGAAACATAATGATTAACCAAAAGCTTAACATGCATACAATTGTAATTATCTGATACAAGTTCTTGTAGAAACACTTAGAGTCAGCAACCTAAACCTGAATGACTAAACAAGTATTTATAATGGAGTTTAAGCCCACAACTCCCCGTAAACCTAAGCCCACATCGCCTCACCAAGCCCACTCCATAAGCCCAAAACAATTAACTAACATCTAGCCTAAATACTAATTAATTACTAATGTATAGACCTTCAAGATGAAGAGGTTTACTAGTGGGTAGATGAATTGACATAAAAACCCCTCATATGAGGGGCACTTGACTAGATACTAACCAAGTAAATGGATGAGGTCAGTGTTGGGGGACCAAAAGAGTTAGAAAACATGATGTTACGGTATCAGATGTCAAAAGAGTCTTTTTAGGTTGAGTGGGTTAAAGTGAAATAACCACAGGGGCTAAAATCATAATTTACTCTTGGTTAAAAAAAATAAAATATAACTATGTTAATTAAGGGGCCAAATATTAAACTTGTTAAAGATGCAAAAGTGTCAATAAAAAGTTATCCACTAAAAGACAAAAATGATACTATTGTTAAGCACCCACAAATGTTATAACAATGCTTTTTATAATTTTCTGAATGGAGGGGTATTTTACATTTTTTTTTACTAAAAACCTAACGATAGGTTGGATCGGTTTATTGAGGGCGAGCCCAGTTGAAACGAAAATAAACCACTAGTACTATTTTAGAAAATTTTAAATAATGAACTCTAATAGTTATTTTTTCGCAAAACAAAACCATATGAACGAAAAAAAGTAATTAACTTAATATTAAATGAATTGTTCTTTAAAAATGCATTTCAAAATTACCCATGTTTAGAAAAACATTGCGCTTTATGTTTAGAAAAAAAAGTGTGCTTTAAACATATAACCATACTTGAAGTCGTGAAGGGATATCATTTTATAAATAACAGGTTTAAAGATGGGTCTACATATTTACACACCTTAATGCCTATTTCCACACCTTCCAAGACGCCTCGTATAGAGCTATACGAGGTGTATAGGGTTGCTTTTCCGACCAGCTCTGCACCAAAGCACAATGTCAAATCAGTCACATCAGACGGGGAGTCTAGGTCTGTACGAGGGAAGGATACGAGGCACTAAGACGCTTCGTATAGGCCTATACGAGGCGTCTTAGTGACTGATTTGACTATACGTTTGACAAGTGACTTAAAGCTATACGGGTAGTATAGAGCTATACGAGGCGTCTATGTCTCACATAAAGTGCAAGATACAACGCATTCTTTGTCATTCATTCTGCTTCTTCTTGTTCCGTTTTTTCATTTCATTCATTCTGCTTCTTCGAAAGAATTGGCATTTGTGTTCTTATCATCCCGAAGTGTTGAAATGTCATCATACTGGGACGGCAACTATGTCTTCGGGCAGTATTCTAGCGACAACTGGGTAGCCAAAAGCATTCCGGTAACAGTTATTAGCTTAAATATTTTAATTAGTTGTTGTTTTAGTTTATTATTTACTAATGATGATACAGTTGTTTATTTTGGAGGAGTCTGGCGTTCCTGATTCTAATGAGCAAGAGGAGGCCGTGTCTAGTATACAAGGAGAACAAAACAGACCGTTTCTAGATTTGAACAAGCATTCCCCTGTTGATGAAACAACCCCTATAGATGACTCATACCATGCTTGTCAACCAAGTTATCCGACGCAACAAGGGTATCCGGATTATAGATACGGGTGTGAATACGGAGGAGACGGTGGATACGGAGGAGACGGTGTATACGGAGGAGACGGTGGATACGGAGGAGACAGTGGATACGGAGGAGACGGTGGATACAGAGGAGACGGTTTTCCTTTAATCATTGGGGACGAGTACGTGGGAATCATCAAACAGTTTAAGTATGCCATTCCGCCAGTGTTCCATCCGTACGTCTCGTGCATACGAGATGTGATGCCGGACGGTCATTGTGGGTTTCAGTCTGTGGTTGTGGGCTTAGGAATGGATCAGAGTTAATGGGGGCTCATTCGAAGGGACCTTGTCCAAGAAATGGATCAGAACGAATCGATCTAGTTCCCAATATTTGATGCATGGTATGAAGGTTATTTTTACACGCATCGCCAGGGCCTAATTTGGGATTCAGTGTCAGGTTGTGGGGAGGATCACTGGATGGACTTCCCCTTAGCAGGACTTCTTATTGCACAAACGTACGGTATCGGTGTGCACCTGTTAACGACAACCATGGGTGCGAGTTCCACTTTCTTCCTGATACTAAGTCCTCCGGAAGGGGATTATCAACAACCATTATTCATAACTCTTACACATGTTAACAAGAACCACTTCATACATGTTAAGCTGGAAGGGGATTATCCAATGCCACCAGCACACGGGCTATGGTTGACCCACCGAAGACCCCATACGGAACAATGGGAAGATATGTACTTGCCACGTCTAGAATGGTATACATCGATAATGAATCCTCCGCCAATATCAAACCCTAGTCTTAATTACATCGACACTGATACGGAAGAATGATTTTTGTAATTAATAGTATTTTTTGTATTAATTCCTATAATTTTCTACAATTTCTATAATTTTTATTATAATTTCTATCATTTTTCTATAATTAGAATTGGTTAAAATGGGTTAATAACATTTTTATAAAAAAATTACAAATATACGACTCGTATAGAGCTAGACGCGTCGTATATGATTTATCAAAAGACCATTTTGTCCCTGATATGCCCCCAATCTAGGCTTCTATCAGGGGCTAAAAGATCATTCTACCTTTACCAGACGCCTCGTATAGATCTATATGGGTCGTCTATTTGAGCGGGTTTTTGAAAATTTGAATTTTGAATATTTGAAAATCAAAATTTGAATTTTTTAAAAAAGGACGATTCGTATAGACCTGTACGTGTAGTATACAGGGGCGGCAACAATTCTTTTTTTTTTTTAATTTGAATTTTGAAATTTTTTTTATGTTAATTACTAATATACCCCTGAAGGTCCCCAGTATAGGCCTTTAACAGGGGCTTAAAGGTAATTTAACAAGATGGACGACGCGTATAGATCTATACGACCCATACAACTAAGGCGGAAACTTTTACACTTTTTCTTTTTTAATTATTAAAAAAATGTTTATTAAATGACCATTTTGCCCCTGTAAAGCCCCTAGTATAGGCTTTAGCCAGGGGCAAAATGGTAATTAAACATTCCAGAAATATCTTTTTGGATTGGTTAATTACCATTTTGCCCCTGAATAATGCCTATACTGTGGGCTACACAGGGGCAAAATAGTCATTTAATAAAAAGGGTGAACGACGCGTATAGGTCTATACGAGGCGTCTATGCCTCGTATAAGGCTGGGGGGGGGGCTAGACGAGGCTGGTTATCACCCCAAACAAAAAAACAAAAATACATACGGAGCACGTGTCTATACGCCTCGGATTAGTATTTCAACCGTATTTTCGAAGATTTGAAGCATCACTGGTACGTATTTCATCCCGTAGTTTAGTATTTTTGCCTCGTTTTTGCCTTTAGACCGTAGGTTTGCCCTGAAATTTGGTTTTTGTTGGGTTTGAATTTAAGGTTGAAGATGAAGCAGGTAGAACAGGACGCCGAGTATAGCCCTATACGAGGGCTATACGAGGCTCTGCAATTTTTTTTTGTTATTAATGTTATTAATGTTATTATTATTGTTTTTATTATTATTATTATTATTATTTATTAATTATTATTATTATTATTTATTAATTATTATTATTTTTGTTAATAATATTATTATTATTGTTATTATTATTTATTTATTAGTATTATTATTGTTATTATTATTATTTATTAATTATTATTATTATTATTAGTATTATTATTGTTATTATTATTATTGTTATTATTATTATTATTATTTATTATTATTATTGTTAATATTATTATTATTATTGTTATTGTTATTATTATTTTTTTATTAGTATTATTATTATTATTGTTATTATTATTATTATTTATTAATTATTATTATTATTATTAGTTTGATTATTGTTATTACTATTTATTAATTATTATTATTATTATTATAAGTATTATTATTGTTATTATTATTATTATTTATTTATTTATTATTGTTTTTATACGTATACGTTATTTGTTTCACTACAAGAAAAGTGACCATTAGAGACTAAATTATTAGAAGCTGATATATCAGTCTCAGATACGTAATATCTAGGACTGATTTATCAGTCACTAATAATATTGGGGACTGATTTCTACACCACATATTTTAGTAACAAAAAATCAGTCCCTAATACCTTGACACCTTATTTGAGACTAAATTTCAGTAGCAAATATGTTTCCACCATATAACTTTTTGGAGGGACAGTTATTTGCTACTGAATTTTATGCCCAAATTTAACTAGGCGGGTTAATATCCCGCTCATTATTTAGGGTTTTTTTTATTGAAAACCAGGGCAGGCTATAGGTAATCGTCGTTACCAAAACCTATGAAACTTCTCATCCTCCATCTGATACCTCCAGTTCTAAGCTCTCAAATGGAAACGCAAGGTCCTCTCATCTCTTCCCATTCACAACGTATAGATCTCGCAGAAACCGTCAGCTGAATCGAAATTAGCTTCGATGAACGATTTGAACAAACCTTCAGTTGAATCGAAATTATCTTCGAATTAGGTCAAATTATCTTCGAATTAGGTCAACGTATAGATTTTGGAATACACCGCTAAGGTAAGTTTGTTTGTTACTTTGTTTATTGTTAATGTTAATTATATGATGATGATTGATTTGTTTTTATTGATTGGTGTAATTGGTTTAGTTTTATGTAACTGGATCTAGAATTAAGACAAGTTTTAGTGAAAATTACAAAAAATAGACATTGTTAGACCAAATTGGTCGATATGGTGACTGTATTAGTCTATATTTAATTTCAGATCAACTTTGCTTGATGAAGTAACCTACTCTCTCTCAGGTAGTATATACTGTATACTGGAAACTGTATACGTGTCTTAGATGTTTAGAACTTCTGTGATTGTTGTTGTTCGTAAGGTTTTGATGTTATTTGAGAAGTTAATTGATATGATATGAAGCGTAAGTTGATAAAGTGTTTTGTGATGCATGTTCGTCAGATGCTTTCTGTTTTCATGTGACTGGAGAAGTTAATTGATATGATATGATCCATGAATTGGTCAAGTGTTGCGATGCGATGATGTTCATTGATCTGTAATCACTCATCTGTATGAGGATGTGATGAGTTTACAGTTCAATTGATCGGATACATGCTGTTTTTTAATTGGAGAGTAAATTTGATGGAATGATAGTTATGATTCGTGTTCGTTCAAACGATTTCTGTTTCTATCTCCCAAAACTATGTTAGTTGAATTATTTTTTTGTTTACTTTTTATGATAAATTATTATATTTTCTCTAGATTTCGGTGGTATCTAAACATGATGTTGAGATCTGATTTAGGCTTTTAGGACAGGAAACATGATGTTGATAGTTGTACAGTACAAGTATGCTAATGCGTATGTGTATGTTAACCTATTAGTGTTAGCAACATATATGGAATGGTAAATGGTTCTTATACTTCACGTACATATCTAGATGACTTAAGGATTTAGAAATCGGAATGTGTTTTCTGTATCCGATTCCCCCCTATTGAATGCATGGATTAGTAGTCATATGATATACACGAATTCCACAAATTAAAGTGTTTCATTTTTACATCATGTGTAGTGGGGCTTGAAGTTCAAGCCCCTTCCTTGGGCATTATCCGACATGTGGTGTCATAGTCAACAAAAGGGCATTATGGGGCTTGAATTTAAAAAGAGTGTAGTGGTATAATGCCCCATAATGCCCAACAATGATTACCCAATGATTACCGAATTTACCGAACCGGGGTACATTTTCGGTACCGACTTTTGACATTTTCGATGCTGGTTCGGTACCGGTTCGGTATCGGTATTTACCGGTTTTTACCCTGATACCCTCAAATACCGGTACTGAACCGTACCGTACCGGGTATATTCGGTACCGGTACCTACTTTTGGGGATTTTCGGTAACGATACTTTCGGTTCCGGTACCGGTCGGTACCGAGCTCATCCCTACTAAATGAAGAGCATTATGTGTGTATTTTTTCAGATGAACACTAGACCAATGAAGTAAGTAGCAAATTACAAGATTTGTGCATAAATTTTGATTTTACGGATGCTGTTGTTTGAAACATGAATGTGTATGCATGGCTAATTAATTTGATTAATAAAATCTTTAATATTTCCTTGCAAGATCCAATGCTTTAGATTATATTAATAAGGGGTTGTTTGGCTTTTCTTTATGAAACTTGACTATTTCATTATTGTGTTTTCAAGCTGTAGATAGTCTGTTTTGTAGTGTTTAGGTGTATGAAACTTGGATACAAATCGTGGTTGGAGTTATGGTTAGCCTATAAGATGTTCAAGAAGCAAATGCATTGTTTGTCTTGAATCTTAATAGTATTTTCATTAACATGATTAGATGGACAAAGTGCTATTTTAGGTTGAGTGCTAACTGCTATGGCTTCAAGTTTAATACATGTTGCTTTTAGTTTATGCACTAAACTACAATTCTTTGAAAAACGGCTTCAAGTTTAATACATGTTGGTTTTAGTTTATGAACTAAACCTACAATTCTTTGAATAAAATGGTTCAATCTACACCTTGAAATGGGTCATAAATTTCAATTCTTTGACTCGTAACTTGTTGGATAACTTTAAAGTAAAGTAAAGTAAAACCTGACCCGACCCGAAACCCGTTCTGACCCGGACCCGTTTCGACCCGAACCAAAACAACCTTTTTTTATAATTGACCCGTTTTGACCTGAACCCGTTTTGGCCCATGACCCGACCCGACCCGTTTGCCAGGTCTAGGCATGGGAGAGGGTAATTTGTCATGATGATATTGACTTAGGATGGTCAAATTTTGGTGACATCTGTATTAACGATGGGAAGCTTTTAGGATGTTCGTATTTTCAGAATTCTGGAGGAATTTGGGCCACATATGTTTCAGTAAGCATCTTGAGTTAAATTTTGTGGATTCAAAGGAAACATCTTAAAATTAAAAATAAAAATAAAATGTAAAATGTCATTTTCGTTCATGAGGTTTGACTCTTTTTGGATCCAAAAGGTTTGAAATTTGCACATTTTCATCCGACTCGTTAACTCCATTCATTTTTTAACGTTAAGTCAGGGGTATTTTTGTCTTTATTTCTTATAGTGTTTTTATTTTAACGTAAAAAAATGGATGGAGTTAACGAGTCGGATGAAAATGGCAAGATTTCAAATCTTTTGAATCCAGATCCGGAAAAACAAACCTTTGGACAAAAGCCGCAAAAGTGACCAATGTCAGGGACGAAAATGAGATTTTACTCAAAAAAAAATATATATGATAACTAATCTACTTCTGTTTGTGAAGGAAATTGAACCTTATAAGGTGCAACCAAAATCCGAGACTCAAAGAAGGTCCATTATATCTCTAGATGATGATACAAAGGATATCAAGAATATATATGTAGAGAGTAAGTTATTATTTAAGTGACCTTTTATTTGTTTTTTTTAATAATTTTATGTTAATGCAATTCACTATTTTTACATAAAGTTGCAGGTGTGACTCCAATGAGTTCTAAGAAAGAAGGATATTCATCTGAGGACTTGTCGGTTGATTCAAACGAAGAGTTCAAATCGGTTAAATATGTTAACGGAGGTAGCTATCTAAACATTATACGTGTTGTTGAGTAGTAATAACTAATAAGTCGGTCATAATGTTTGTTTGCTCATTTTCGCCTTCTCATTTTGCAGTTGCGGTCAGACATTTGATGGAACTCCCAGGTTTTTCTTGTCAAGAATGTTTGTTTGACCGTGCTTAGCCGCGAGCGACCACCAATCGACCGTTTGCAGTAGTTCGACTTGAGCAATTAATTGTAGTCAAATGGCTTATGATTTACTCCATGAGTCTAACATTATTTTCATTTCAATGTGTTCATCAGCAACCTGCTTGATTTGTTGCGTCAAGGGCGCAAGAAACTCATTTAGAGAGCTACACAAGGCAAAGATCAAGGTTGCGTTCTGGCTTTAAACTTAAAAGAAGCAATATTTAGTGTTGAAAAAGACATCAAAGTAACTTGTCATGAAAGTTGTGGACCTTGCAACGAGTCTTGTGCCAAACCTAGGACTAGTGCGCCCAAAAGCACATGTGGTGATCAAAGTCAAGCTGTATATTCAGCTTTGTTTATGCAATTTTAGCTCTATATATTTGTAGAACTTATACATTGTTGTAAATTTTTATGAATATAATATCTGTAAAATACGTTTAGCAACGTTTTTGTAATAGAACTCAGTGAAAATCATTCGTTTTGTATTAAGACATGTTGGATACTAAAAGCAAATGTTACCTGATATTGATTTCTAGTCTCTAAAACCATACTGGAGTCTAAAATGACATGATATTTGAGATTAATTTTCAGTCTTTAAAAGAATCATAATAAGAACTAAAATGATGTGGTTTCAGAGACTAATTCTTAGTTTCCAAAACATCTTATTAGAGACGGACTAGACATGGTTTAAAGTACTAATTTTCAGTCACTAAAAAATGTGTAGGGAACTGATATATTGTAGTATCAGAAACTGAATTTCAGTCAGGGAAAAAATGTTTCGGAGACTGAAATGATGTGGTACCAGGGTAAACATTTAGGACTAAATTTATATGTATCAGAGACTGAATGATAGTTCCTGTTGGTGCCATCAAATGGGGACTGTTTTTTAGTTACTAAAACCACTATCTAGTACTAGGTATCCGAGACTGGCTAGGGACTGGCAAATCAGTCCCTGATACCCATCAAGGACTGATTTTGATGCATTAGAGACTGATTTTTCAGTCCTTAATAATCATTTTTTTTGTAGTGTTTGCAGATTGATTATGGAGGGCGACGGCATTCAGATAGAGCTTGATGGGGCACCGTCGGGGGGTCAGCCGGTTCAGGAGGGTCCACGACGGAGACGGCGGCCGTCTCTGGATACGCTGCAGGGTTGTCCGTATCTAGAGTTTCCCGACGGCACCGATGCCGACCGTCATTGCCAGAAACTTAGGAGGATGCACATTGGATCGCATGCATCGATCGACTGGGATGCGATGGATGGGATTGCTGAGACGACTAGAGTGCGTCAGTTTATACCTACCGATTCGCCGAGGCATCGTCTTTTAGATTTGGCGCACACGCCGACCTATAGGGAGCTGCTGGTCGAGTTCTTTTCGTCATTCACATTTCACCCTCCTGGGGTCCCAATGCCGCTTCCACACCCAGATGCTCCCCCTCCGCCTGAGGTTTCTTTCAGGCTCGCTGGCGTTTTGCGTTCGATGACGCTAGCACAGTTTGCGGTGCATTGTGGTTTATACATGCAGGGGGATATCGAGACTGAGGTTTACACAGCGGGGCTAGTGGTGGTTGACAAACCCACTCTTGTAGGGTTTTGGCAGGTGATTGCGGGGGGAAATCATTGGGAGCACGACAAGTCGAATGGGAGGGTGTCGTTTATTAGGGACCCACTGTACAGGTACGTACGTTTATTACGGCAATTATTTTTGTTATGTGCGTTGTTTATTAATCTCTGTTTCTGTATTTCGCTAACACTATCTGCAGGTATCTGCACCATTTGCTCGCTACTTCTATTTCAGCGTGCGGCTACAACCGTGAGTGGTGTACGACCACAGATCTTTTTTTCCTTTATTGTTTGTTGTATAGGAGGTCGTGCGCGCTAGCACACGGTCTAGCCCAGTACTACGCCTCCGCCCATCACCGGCAGGAGCGTGGATTTTTGTATGGCGGGGCGTACGTGACCGTCATTGCCCGATCATTGGGCCTCGTACTGCACCAGGACCCACATCTACGGACGCCGCCAGTCATGCCGACGCGGATGGGCATGCAGTCGCGGTGGGGGATGAAGGTAATCAAGAGGTTCCCCGTTGGCCCAACCAGAGCAGTTCGAGCCCGTTTATCGTCCTGCAAATCCTGCTGATGTAGTGCCCGTGGAGGAGCCTCCGGAGGATGTAGACGGTGCAGCGGTGCCACAGCCACCGCCACCTGCCGGGGCGCCTCAGTTTCCACGTCACGTTATTCCAGGTCATGCCCCAGGAGTTGCGCGACATCCGGATGTACGAGCCGAGCTTGACAGGCTCAACGATTTGGTAGGTTGGCTGGTACGGGCCGAGCAGGATAGACGAGAGAGAGAGAGGGATTACCCCCGATACCGCTTCCACCGGCTCGAGCACCACATCAGCAGCAGCAGCCGCAGCAGCCACATCCAGATTCGGATTCGGATTTGGATGCATAGACCTGTTGTTTTTTTTATTTTTATTATGGATGTACAAACTTATCTTATATATTTTTGTTATGGATGTACAAAGTTATCTTATATATGTCATATTTATGTTTGTTTTCAGTTATTCGGTTACCTAATGATTGTTGTCTTAAATTGAGATAATACGGAAACAATATATCCCCTGAATATAATACGGAAACAATATTTGAACGAGATAAAATTTTAATCGGAAGAATAAAAAAGTAAAATGTTAAAAACATTATAATATTTAATCGATATAATAATTTAAAGGGCCGATTTTTAAAATTGTTGATTTTTAAAAGACAAAAACTTTTTTGTAGTGTAAAAACAAAAAAAACAAAACTTTTTTTAAAACCAAAAAAATTTTCAACCAAAAAACACATCTTCAAAAACTATCCAAAAAACCATACCAAAACCCACCAAAACACCCTTCATTTCAGCAAAAAAAACCCCCAAGATTAGACGCCTCGTATAGGTCTGTACCCTTCGTATAGGGTTTCTTAAACTTTGTGCCTGACACCCTCTGAGACCCCGTTGAATTCAGTGCTTACACGCCTCGTATAGGGCTATACGAGGCGTCTAGGGCACAAAAAGTGTGAAAATAGACGAGGCTGTCCAAATATCTCCACCCTTAAAAGATTTATTCAACGATACATACAACAAGCAACATAATGATAAAAAAGAACAAAATAATACATGCAGTAAACCATTAATTAAGTTGGCAAAATGAAAGCAACTCTTTGTCATTTTGAAATATTTCCATGTCTTGGTTTTCCAAAATCACATGCGCTTGGATGCCATCACTGTTTGGAGTATCCATAAGCACAAACGCATTCGTATATGATGATCTAAATGTAATTACTGTAGCCATGGGCTTTCCCCACCCGAAATCGACTTTGTTAAAGGGGTACCCGCATAAGCTGCTGCATACATATGATCTCTTAGACAACGTTTCTAAATCTTGATCATTTCCCAGTATTGACTGTGCCAGTTTATAGTCTTCAGTTGCCTGTTGCACGCTTTGAACTCCTTCAAATTGCAATTTCTGTTTCTTTATCTCACCAACCAACTTACTTAACGATACTTCACTTGTATGTGTAGTTGGTACCAAAATAAGTGACCCAATATTTCCCACGGTTGTTTGGGCAGCTTCTCGGCTAATCTGCTACGTGTATTCACCGGAAGAAACAAATAAGATGACTTAAAGCAACCAGAATTTGTTGTAGCCGCTGCTAGTGCGGTTTTGTAAAGTAGAGAAGTTAGTACTTCAACCCGAGTAGGGTTGTCGTTTATAGAGGAGGCGACAACCTTCTTAAGATCACCTAACTTTGAGTTAGGAAACACGAACTTTCTCATGACACGAGTACTGTCTACCGCATTCATAACAGGAGCTTCTGACAGAAGAGTGTTGGTTCTTGGGACATGAATGAAATGCGGGTTAAGAGGCAGTACCTCTTTATGGTCAGTCGACCCATAGCGTGCTACGGAAGCCCAATGATTAACGAAGGAACCAAGAGTGCAACCGTCACCAACGAGGTGTGACATAGAGACTGCAAGCCCGACTCCACCACACGCGAAGTGATTGAGTTGAACCCCCACAAGATTTGTATTACGAGGGGACTTGTAGCACACCAATGACACCATATCATCCGGAAATAGATTGTCGATATTTCCATCTTGCGCACTACTAAGCTGGAATTCATCAAGTTTGCTATTGTTTTGGGCTTCAAGAAACACGACTCCCTCATCGTTACAGTCCACGTAAGGTGTCGTGTGTGTGGGTAACCTGCCAGCAAAGTGATAGTATTTTGTCAGGCTCTGTGACAAAGAGTTCTTAAGCACCGTGGCTTTCTCTTGGGAAGTTAAACTGCAACTGTCATTGTTTGGGTATAACAGAAGCAGTGGTAGGTATATTTTCCCGACGGTTACATCGATATCAGAAAGATTATAAGTGTTGAGATGAGAAGGGGTTGGATTTGCGGGTTTAATTATATCTCGAGAAATAATTGGTTGAGATAGTATGGGCTTCCCTATCATCTCCATATTGTTTATTCACCGATGTGTATAAAGTGTTCCTAGATCATATGTATATATAAGGGGAGGCGGGGTGGAAGCCAATATCCCCGTGATAAATGCAAAGATACCACCGCCACCAACATTGTTTAACGCGTGAATCAGTATTTGGGTGATAAAATTCACGCGTGATAAATAGAAGGATGTGAGGGGGGTGTAAGGGTTTATTGTTGGGTGTTGTGAGTGATAACCATTTCCACTAAAAAATGTTGTGAGTGATAAAATAATGGTTGATTACATGACGGAACTGGATTGGATGTTGTGAGTGATGAGTGATCACCACCTCTTCCTTAAGGATGAGTTCCACAGCACGTGCCTAATTTTGCTCTCCAACAAAATCAATTGTTTATTGTATAATTTACATATACGACAGATTGCGAATCATATTACAGATCGTAGATAACTTTTTTAACTGATCATTTACTTGGTTCGTCTGAGAAACGTGGCATACATATAAGAACAATTCAAAGCCAACTGATTAACCACCACATCTAATCATTAAGAATTTTGAGTAAATTACACGGATGGTCCTTGTAAGTTAGCCAAATCTTGGATATTGTCTCCAGGTTTTTTTTTTCTCTATTTTTTTTGTTTATTTAGTCTTCATGCTTGTTATTTCTTTAAATGTAGGCCCAAATGCCTACAAGGGTTACTATTTGAAGTTTAGAATCACAGGTGATTGACACACCAGGGTAGATTTCATGGGCGGATCCTAATAGGGCTTTGGCAGGGCCACTGCCCGGGCAAGTTTTTCGGCCGTAGTGCTAATTTTCCGCATTTCGATCGAAATTTTTTATATATACTAGCCCGTGTAAGATTAAATATTTATTTATTTATATTTAATCTAGTAGCCATCATTATCATTTATATAATATAGATCAAAATATATTAATAACCTATTAATAATTAGTTGGTAATTGTTGATGGACCATATTACCCTTATTAACTAATTGGGTTTCCTCTTGGGTGTATATATAAGGAGATTATTAGAGAGGTAAGTTTTTAGACACATAACCTAAACACATAACATCAATTTTCGTCCTCTCTCTCTCAACCGAAACTAACCCTAATTTCGGTTTCATCACCATCATAACTTTACACCCTAAGGAGGAACCGGATCACCCTGACAAAGATGTCGAACACTATGGCTGGATCTCTGACTGGATTCTCTACTGATGCAACCAAAGGTATGTTGTTACATGTTTTCCATTATGCTTAAATCAGAACTGATCAACATGTGGTATCAGAGCATATGTTGATAAATCAGTTTCTGTTCTGTATCCATTATTCTAGGATCCAGAATCTGGAAAACGAAAGTTTTTTAAACCTTAAAATCAAAACTGTTTTCGGGTCCTTTGATACCGAAATCCCTGTTTTCGGAAATTGTTACTTGATAAATTGACCCGAAATCATAAAAGGTTAAACTTATTGTCACGAAATCCATTACAAAACCATTAAAATCAGGTTTCGGATTTCCAGATTATGTTCTTATTTTAGGGTTCATGCGTAATGTTCTAAGAAATCTCGAAAATTCCATAAGATTTGGAATCTAATTTGGATTAGTGGGTGTTTTTTCTGTTTTGATCTTAATTAAAATTTCGAAAACTGTTAGAGGATAATCAGTTATTATTTTCGAAATCTTTAGATAAGTATAGATCAGAAATAAAATAGAAACACTATCCCACAATCCCTTAAAAATCGAGTTTCAGTTTTATCACAATCAGCAACTGTTAACAGAGGATTCGAGACCATCAGACTACGACTAGAGACCATCAGATCTCGACTAGAGACCACAAGGTCTCGACTCGAGACCATAAGGTCTCGACTCGAAATCATAAAGGTCATCAAAAGCTTACAACTAGAGACAGAGGTCTCGACTCGAGACCATTAGATCTCGACTCGAGACCACAACGTGTCAACTCGAGATCAGAAGTCTACAACTCGAGACCATCAGGTCTCGACTCGAGACTACAAGGTCTCGACTCGAGATCATAAGGGCTTAAAACTTCACAACTCGAGACAACAGTCTCGACTCGAGATCACTGCGTTTTCGACTAAAGGCACTCG
Organism: Helianthus tuberosus; assembly: GCA_030545235.1. NCBI lineage: Eukaryota > Viridiplantae > Streptophyta > Magnoliopsida > Asterales > Asteraceae > Helianthus > Helianthus tuberosus. The sequence continues at coordinate 198,236,148 of CM060424.1, forward strand.
AGACCATGGTTGCGACTAGAGATCTCATTATGGAGTCGAGATCTCATAAAACATACTGACTCGAGACCCAACTCGAGACCTCATTATTTAAGCTGTTTAATGTGACCTAAAAATTTCATTTCGGTGGTTTGCTATTAAATACTTGGTTTTGTTTATACTTAATTAATTAATAAGGATCAAATAATGTTTTACAAAACCAAACTAGCTTAACTTGAATGAGCTTCTGATGTATTAATTCTGGCCAAAGCTGATTTAATACATCTATTTATTGTTCAAGTATTATAAAAAACCTATGTTAAGTATGCATTACAAACGTGAAATGTCTTAATTCTGGCCAAAGCTGATTTAATTCATTTATGTTTAGCATACTTGACAAGTGCATAACTAAAGTGATTGTCTCATTTCTGGCCAAATCTGATTTGTCACGATTACTTTGCACACATACTTAAATGATTACACTTCTTGCCAAAGCTGATTTGTCTTTGTTTAAGTAGAATTTTACTAAGTCTATTATTTTGATGTTAGTAATAGACATATCACAATCTCTTCACATAATGATCCTTAATTAATTTTATGATCATTTCGTCTGTCTTATTCTTAGTACCCATAATTTTACTCACTATAATTTACTTCTACATATATCTCATCCACTCTAATTCCTAAACCTAAAATGTTTGCTTTATTTAAAGTTTCTATTAGAATTAGCTCTTAAAAATAAATTCTTGATTATTTCTTAAGACACGATAATCCTATTGCTCTTTTCTGATAAAGATTATAAAGAAGAAAATTAGAGCATGATGATTAGGACAAATCGAACATGATGTCTCTTATGATAATCAAGAACTCTCTAACATAATGCTATCACTAAAGTTATTTCAGATTAAGTTTTTCCTAAGGATAATCTCTTATATATGGAATAATCACTAGAACTCCTAAGATGCATGCCTTAATTTGAAACTCTAAACTGTAAAGTTAAGTGGTATATGTGAATACATTATAATGTACAAAACCATGACCCATAAAGTTAAGGGCTTACGCATGGAAATAAGTACATTTTCCAGTACATTACATATTAAGATTTTCACTTGTACAATTTGATGCCTTATAAATCAACTATAACACTCAAACATACCAAAGGATAACGAGTGTGTTGATAAGCAACATATGTACAAAGAAATAAATGTTTGAAGCTGGAAAAATAAGTTGTTACTCACCTTACAACCACTTAAAACCTTAAAAGAGGATTGTTCTAAGGTCCATAGACAAATTACAAGTGTTAATTCCACCTCTAAGGTTCTTCAAGGGAAAATCTCACTGCATAATTATGTCATTAGACTAGACATAAGCAACGAGACTATCCATTATTCTAAAGAACAGTTGGATAAGTTAACTAGGTAGTCACTTACTAAAGATATTTCAGTCTGCTAATTTTAATATTCCTATTAACACATGATTAGTTGACTCTAGTTTTTTAAACGTTTCCTTACCAGAAGTTAACAAATAACTAACATGAGAGTTAGTGACAAAAATTAAATGTTAAGGCTATAAGAACAATAATAAGCAGTCTTCTAACAACGTTTTTTCGATACCGTACATATATTCTGAGTATTAATCAGAATATAGTATCATAATTAGGCAATGTTATGAAGGTTGTGAGGTTTGCATAGTCAACATAAAGTCACAATTATCTTAAACTCTCGTCTTATTTGTTCTAAATATCTGGATTGAAACAATATTAAGATAAAACTAGAAGATACCTTACACTTTCACAATTTTGTCATCATGCAAATGAAAAATTTGACAAAAAGGAAAATGAGACTTACAAATTTCATCCATTATAACCAAAATTCATGAGAAATCATGACATGGTTAATGAGGATGATTTCTTATCTAATCTCATTCTAAGTGATTTTAAATCATGACGTTATAGCCCTAAATATTACTTGGCTTAAGGAATAAGTATGGGTCCATCATAAGTCATTCATTGACATTCGTGGAACTTATTCCAAAATGGAATATTCAGACATAATTTATTTATTTAAAGACTATCTACTTGTAACTAAATTTTGTCATATATGGCCCACGGTCTTACAAGAAATCTATTCATATGTTTACTTAATAAGTTTTCTATTAGATATGTCCCTAAGTTTCTTATGATATACGGACATTAAAGAAATCAATTAAAGTCTAACATATATATATAATAGGTTCCCACGTTACATACCTAATTGAAACTTCTCTTGTAGCATTCTAGAGATATTAAAAGATCAGTGGGAGCATTAAGTGTTTTAGAACAACTTGCAATAGTTGCAAGAGGTGGGGGAGTGAAAATTTCACATTACCTAAATTTGCACCTCTTGTACAAGACACCGCTCCATCACGACACTGTCCCATCAAAACTTATCTCCTTAAAATCTAATGCTACTATTACAAAAATTTCATTGTTGCTTAATTGTAGGCACACTTAGATTTCTTACCTAAACCAACATAATCCTCAACAAGAGAAACTACAATGACTAATGTCACTAATATGTTTTCTCTATTTAGAATTTGATTGGTCGTTAAATATATGACCCTAAGCATGCTGAGTTCCTAAAGATTTCTAAGGTCAGTGGGAGCAGTCAAAGTCCTTATCATGACTTGCAAGGAATACAAGAGGCGGGGGGAAGAGTGTCATTAAATTTCACTCCAAATTTAACTCCGATTACACCTCTTGTTACTACACCAACTCTTACAAACTTAGAATCCTGAAAATGATAGCAACCTAAGCAAGAGCTAATCCATAAAACTGAAACTTCTAACAAAAACTTCTAACAAACCCAATAATCAACTCAGGAGGTCATCTAGGTTTAAAAGCCTACTAACTTTGATGATTACATAACCTCCCTAATGAAGTTGAAATGGATTTTTGGAAATGTTTAATGATCCTATCTCTTAAAATCAAGCCATTAGCGTAAATCAATCATCTGAATGGAATAAAATAGTTTTCTAGTAAAACTGATTTTATGTGTTCGTATAACGTTTGGGATTTGATTGAATTACTTAAGAGTGTTCATAACTAAATCAAATCCTAATATATAAACGTTAAGACACAAAGAAGCATGATTGATTGTCAGAGGCTATACTTAGGAAGAGATAAATTATCAAAGAGGATCATCACTTTTCTAGTAGCTTATAATAGTTTAAAGCTACATTAGATGAACATTATAAACAATTTTCCATAACAAATGGCTGACACATTTACATGTTCATTAGATAACAACCTAAAGTTTCAAACTTAAGGTTAAAGAACAGTTTGTCTATAAGCCAATAAAATCCATGCATGGTTTAATGCAAACATCATAATGTGATGAAATCTTAACGCAATTATTTTCATCAACAACCAAGTGGAATAATGTACCTACCTCAAGATGAGTGGGAGCAACTAAGATAAACTTGTCTATATAGATGATATTCTTTTGACAAGTAGATGTTACATAAGTCAAAGCATTGTTAACACAAACTTTGATATAATAGATCTCAGAGATATCTTTTACATAATAGATATCATAACATGTTGAGATAGACCAAATGGGACATTACTTCCGTTCCATAAGTTTAACATTAAATTGGTCCTTACATATGTAACAAACAATACTGCTCTCCTTTAGAGGATAATAGGATAAATGAGATTATTTCTTACGCTTCATTAATTAGAAGCCTTATGTGAGTTCAAGTCTGTACTCGTTTAGATATTACTCACATTGCAACACACTAGATATGTCTAGATTAATGTGAAACATTTAATAGAGTATTACAATATCTTTAAAAGAAATGAGAGACTATATTTTAAAGAAGAAGTGAGAATTAAAACCGGTTTATTACTCTAACTTTGAGATATTCAAAGATGACAAAATGTAATTTCGGGTATATCTTTATGTCAGCAGACAAAACCTATCTCATGGAGGAGTCATAATAGACTGATATAAACAACCTAAGTTATAATGACATAATATAGTCACTAAATGTTGTTGGAAATATATCAGTGGACTCATAAGTTTATTAACTCCATATAATTAATGTTTTGAAGACTTATTGTGATAAAGTCAGCTACCATGTCTCCTTGAACAGTAACAGTTCGAGAGGTGCTGCATTAAATTTCGATACACAATTAATTATTCGTTTATGAACGAATTGAGGAAACTAAATCTTTGTATCGAATGCATTCATGATATGCTTAAGGATCCTATAACTAAAGGTCTATTACCCATAAGTCTTATTAAGAGTGCACATAAAAGAGAAGGGTTTTAATTGATGACCATGTACAACTGCATATCGTACTATGAATGACTAACTATTAATTTTCCTCATCAGTTTGATTTTGTATGTCTCTTACATATGTTCTGCCGGTGTAATGACATATAGACAACTATAAATACAAATCAAACGTTAAAGGGCTTACATATTTTGATCATAACTGTTAGGTTTTAAATTAAGGCTATAGTATGACTAATGGGGGTCCTGAGTCGCATAATGATTCAACAGCTGTATTTCTCTGCTATAGTACTTGTTTAAGGCTAAAATGAGTATTAACTTCTGATCAGACTAATCTAATACTCATGATAAATGATTATTCGGCTAAGTGGGAGAATGTAAGATTAAATATTTATTTATTTATATTTAATCTAGTAGCCATCATTATCATTTATATAATATAGATCAAAATATATTAATAACCTATTAATAATTAGTTGGTAATTGTTGATGGACCATATTACCCTTATTAACTAATTGGGTTTCCTCTTGGGTATATATATAAGGAGATTATTAGAGAGGTAAGTTTTTAGACACATAACCTAAACACATAACATCAATTTTCGTCCTCTCTCTCTCAACCGAAACTAACCCTAATTTCGGTTTCATCACCATCATAACTTTACACCCTAAGGAGGAACCGGATCACCCTGACAAAGATGTCGAACACTATGGCTGGATCTCTGACTGGATTCTCTACTGATGCAACCAAAGTATGTTGTTACATGTTTTCCATTATGCTTAAATCAGAACTGATCAACAGCCCGGGCTTTTTTTAGTGCCCGTGTCTTTCGGCCCTGGCATGATCAACGGGCAAGATCCGCCACTGGTAGATTTATCAATTAATTTCTCCCTAGGATGGGAAGATTAGTCACGTTAATTTGGTTGATCCTAATGTCTTTCCTCCTCAAGAGTTATATGCTATGGTCGGGAAAATAGGCTACAATGATGGTGGTATCACTAGTTGTCATTATAAGTCCCTCCATAATGGGACCTGATATGGTGGTGGAGACAGGCATAGCGCCCGGCAACACCATTACATACGGTGTTATGGGATTAAATTTTGATTCTCCGCGACAAATATCACGCCATTCCCCTTCCTCCCCCACTCACACACACATATTTACATACATATGTATGTATAAATGAAGGTGTTATATAACCCCTTTACCACTACATCGTCTTGTGATATAACCACCACAAAGCCCACTCTTGAAGTTTTTTTGCCACTTGTAACATAACCCCATCAAAAGCCTCTAGGCCATCCGTAGTTATAAAGCCCCTTGTGGGGCGTTATACAACACGTGTCGTGCCACGTCACACGGGGGCTTTATGGGGCGTTATATCAATAGAGCCCGTAGTCATAAAGCCCAACCCATCATTACCTAATTATTAATTTTCAATTTTATTAATTAATTATAAAAACCTTGCTTGTTTGTGATTGGTCTAATCTTTGAAAACATCCCCCATACCCGGCGCAACATGCATGGCGCCTCCCCCATTTTTTTGTCTCATAAAGCCCTTCATAATGGTGTTTGGGCTTTATAAGGGCTTTATGTGGGTGCATAGCGCCCCACTACACATACACTTATAAGGCTTTATAAGTATACATGACCTAAGAGCATCTAGATCAACAAACATCTAACCCAACTGGCAAATCTGATTTCTTACTTACTCCATAAACACCCACTTTTCTACAATAACAAACCCTTAACTCAAACTCCACATTATCCCTTAGTTTTATAAATAATTTAATACGAACCAATTAATTTAATTTTAATTTAACTTGTGCATATTTCGCATGATTATTAATTGATTTAAAAATACGAAATTAAAAATCAATTAAATTATAATAACACATACATGATATAAAAATAAAAACATATATACATATAAAAATAGAACAAAGTCATCAGTGCGGGATACAGAGTATTTTTATTTTGTCATGAGATGCAAAAAAAATTGAGTCGAGTTAGAACAAGTTGAGTCAAAATGGGTTGAACAAAATCGGGTTAAAATGGGCAAGATAAAATAATTCACACGAAATATAAATATTCCATATTCTTTACTTACTCAATGATATGATAAATTTGACATATTTTATTTAACATATACAAACACGATGGCAGGGAATAGTGTTTCTCTGTCATTGGTCGAAATGGACGGCCGACACTTTCCTATTCTACGAACCAATTTATTATTTTACATCCACTTTAAAATTACAATTTTTCCCTCATTTTAAAATTACGCTTTTCTTCCAACTTAAAAATATAATATAACCCTTTTGCCAGCAGCTCAAAATTACGATTTTGCCCTCGTTTCAAAAATTAAGATTTTACCCTCAGCGTTTTATTTTATACCCGCTTAAAAATTCCGGTTTTGCCCTCAGTTTAAAATACGTCTTCGTCCCAGTTCAAAATAAAATTATGCTTTTGCCCCCAACTCAAAATGACGATTTTTCCCCTCGGTTCAAAATTACGATTTCACTCTCAGTTTAAAATTACTTTTTTGCCCCCAGCTAAAAATAAAATTATGTTTTCCCCTAACTCAAAATTACGCTTTTACACTAAGCCAAAATTACGTTTTCGCCCCAGTTCAAAATAAAATTTTGTCCCCCCCCCCCCCCGGCCTTAAAATTACGATTTTACACCAGTTTATTATTTTATACCCACTTTAAAATTACGGTTTTGCCCCCAGTTTAAAATTACGTCTTTGCCCCAGTTCAAAATAAAATTATGCTTTTACCCCAACTAAAATTTACGATTTTTCCGTCGGTTCAAAATTACGATATCACCCTCAATTCAAAATTCGTTTTTTTGCCCCCAGTACAAAATAGAAATATGGTTTTCCCTTAACTAAAAATTAGGATTTTACCCTCGGGAAAAAAATTGAATTCCCCCAAGTAAAAAAAAAATATGACTTTGCCCCCAACTAAAAATCGTGTCAACGAGCTACCTAACACACTCTTTTTACTTTTTCTTTATAGCAAAACTATAGTACTGTTTTTTTAATTGGTTGAGAATTATTCGGTTATCGCCCCGCAACATGGGCGGGGCGTCACCTAGTTATATATATTGTTGTTGAAAAACGATGAATAGTAATTTTATTTTTAAAATAATATATAGTTTTTTATATATTTTATTATTTTAATATTATAATACCTTATTATTATATTTATTTTTAAGATATTTCTTTTATTCCCTTTTATCATTTATTTTTGTTTTTCAAGAATTATCTTTTCTTTTTTAAATTATATTACCTCTATCAATTAATTTAATATTTCTTTAATAACTCTCCCTTTTGTTAACTAAAAAAAAAAGATTTAGGTACGCAGTTGTGTTAATCTCCCCCCCCCCCCCCAGATTCCAGTACAAGTATCGTTAAAAATAAAGTTGTATTCAAACTAAAGTATTTATTTGGTATCGTCTTACGGTAAGATGAAAACTAAACCGATTCTAATGTTTGGCTTTCGAAACAACATGCTTCATTTTCAAATATCATTTGTTTAACATTATCATTTGCTCTGATCCGCAGCAACGCGCGACTCAGTAAAACCTAATCATGGATTAATGAAAAGAAAAGTAAGAATTAGTTATTATGTTGACTATATTATTTTTTTAAGAGCTAAATGTCATTTTAATCTCCGTGGTTTGGTCTGTTTTGTTAGTTTAGTCCAAATGTTTCATTTTTAACTTGTGGGTCCAAAAAGGTTTCACCGTTGCCATTTTAGTCCACTCGGTTAACTTTATCCATTTTTTCTGTTAACGAGAAGGCCAATTTGGTCATTTTATATGTAATTCTGTTAACTAGAAGAGCAATTCGGCCATATTCTATTAACTACAAGGGTAACTTGGCTATTTTTCTGTTAACGAGAAGACTAATTTGCAGCTGTAAACAGACCGTTAAACGGCTGCAAACGTGCCGTTAAATGGTTGCGAAATCGTTGCCGTTTGCGGCTGCGTTTGCAGCCGTTTAAAGGCCAGTTTACGGCTGCAAACGCAACTGCAAATGGTTGCAATTTTGCAGCCATTTGCAGCTTCGTTTAAAGGCCCGTTTACGGCTGCAAATGCGCCGTTAAACGGCTGCGAAATTGCAGCCGTTTTGCAAAGCGTTTGCAACCGTAAATCGACCGTTAAATGACTGCAAACGCGCCGTTAAATGGTTGCGAATCGCTGCCGTTTGTGGCTGCATTTGCAGCCGTTTAAAGGCCACCATTTGCAGTTGCGTTTGCCACCATTTAAAGGCCAGTTTACGGCTGCAAATGCGTCGTTAAACGACTGCGATTTCGCTAAAGGTACCCATTGGTTTGCTTTGGATTTCGACTGACTTTATCACCAAGGGTCCGCTGGAGGGTCCTCCTATAAAGGATAATGGAAAAGGTAAGGAATTCAGCTGTGCGGACACTCTTTCAACTCTAGCAAGCCATGGCCAAAACCTCCACAACTTCTGGGTGAATTTGATTCAAATCCAATGCATTCATAACCAGGGGAGTGAGTTCACCGTCCAGAAAGACATTCAATCAGTTGATCATGCTAGCAGCAAGTGGGTTCGACTGCATTAAACATCTGAAATTATTATTCTGAAACATAAGTTCCGAATTTTGACTAGCGCTAGAGCTTGTTATTCGAGCTGCTAGCAAATTGTTCCTATGATTTGTGTCCCTCTGCTGATCATCAAGCACACATGACTTGATTATTGAAATCACTTCAATGAGAGATATACGATTCAGATCTTTTGTCTTCTTGATCATGATGACAATTGAGTCCAAGCGTTTTGGTAATGCATATTGAAGTTATCGGTTAACAAAACTGTTTTTCAACTCAGTCTCAGCAACTTTCATTTGAGTAACGAGTTTCACCATTCTTCTGATCAAGTTATCAACTGTTTCTCCATAATTGTAGTTAAATGTACTTAATTCAGATTTAAAGCATTTTTTCTACTGTCTTGCTTATCATCTTCATTACCTTTAAAACCTCTTTCAAGCTGGCCCACAACTAGGTTTTGCTGAGGTAGCATCCTTAAAGCTTACTAAAATGTCAGGACTTAGGGCCATGGTCAAGTAGGATAAGGCCTTAGCATCTTCCTCCACAATTTCGAAATCTTCATCATTTTACAACTCCTCTTGTTTCTTAATCTTAGTCTCAGGATCATCATGGGTAGTTTAGGTGATCATACATGGGCCTCTGAGAATGCATCTCCAAACCTTAGGTTCTTTGGCCTTCACATACTGTTCAAACCTGTATTTTCATTCCAAATTATCATTAGTTGTCATAAATCGAAGAATTATGGTAGAAGTTCCAATGATGGAATCCAGTTCTATTTGAAGATTTGCAGCAGTAGCAGCAACGAGAGTCGCATTGCTCAAGTCTTTGGGATTCATGATTAATGATTAAATTACTAGATATAAGTTAAATTAGATTATGTTAATTAAAAGTACGAATAGTCCAAAGTCCAAGTAAATTCCTCTCGAAAAGTCCTTAGTTCTCGAAAACAGTAAGCTGGTCGAAAACAGGAGCTGGTCTCTCGAAAACACCGAAGAGCTCGAAAACTCCATGAATCTTGAAAACGGAAAGTTTCTCGAAATCTAATTGTTCTCGAAAACTAAATCTTTCTCGAAAACTCTTTGATTGTCGAGAATGAAATTCTTGTCGAAAACGTGATGTTAAAATCTTGTTGTTGAAATCCCACAAACAAACTTTGTTAGGAAACAAAAATCCCGAAAAAAACTGGGGATCCTGTGATCTCGGAAAATTAGTTAAGATTTTTCAAAATAAAATCCGAAAGTCTTGTGAACAGCTTCTTCTGAATGAATCTTCCAACCAACAGTCACCGAATTTGCAAGAATTATCAAGAACACGAATATCCAAAATCCGGCAATCTGCTCTGCTACACCCGAAAACAATATGAATCAATTGATATCATAAACCGAGCCTAGAAAAAGGTTCAATAGGCTTTGATACCACTAGTAAGTCCCTGATCTGAATCACTACAATATGATATCAATGTAATCTCGACTAAGTGGCGGAATCACACAACCAAGATTGATTCAGAAGATTAACAAGAATGGATTGAAAAGAAATACTTGCACCTGATTCAAATGATTAGACCGCCCGTAATGGGGCGCTTTTTTTTAATTTTGACCAAACACGCCAGAAAACGCCCGGCCTCCGCCCCCTTGGGCGTTATTGGGCGGTATTCGCGAAAAAAGGGCCACCGGCGTTTTTTAAAAAACGCCTAAACTTGATTTCTTTGCTCAATAGAACCTTGCCATGTGTGTATACTTAGTTTTAATTAAAAAAAAAGAAATTAGTTTTAATTAGATTTTGGGAATGTTTTTTCTTGAAGTTTATAAGTTGCAGAGGTTCTTGTGGCTGAAAAGAAGAAGAGAGTGAACTTTCATTTCATTCCCTGCATTTTGAGTGTATATAAAAAAAGGATTTAAACTTCAAAAGTCCTTAAAATTAAAAAAAGATTTTGCATTTCAGTCCCTAAAGTTTTAGTTACTTTTAATTTGATTTTGGCAATGTATTTTTTTTTTTTTACTTTTTTCTAGTTTTTTTTATTTCTAGTATTGTATTCCTTTTTTATTTAATGGAGTATTTTAAGTTTTTAATTAAAAAAAAATAATTGTGTAATGATTGGAATGGGCGTTATTGGGCATTATTCCCACTACGACATTTTTGCAATAACGCCCAATAATGCCCCCATGCTGACTGGACTGCCACATGACAGAAAACGTCCCAGGGTAGGGGCATTATTCATCTAACGACTACGCATGGTCTTATCGTCTGATACAAGTTTCTTGATTGCCCTAGATGTTCAACGTAATAATGATGTCAAAACATCGTTATATACACATCATACTCAGCTAGACCTAAGCCCACTATTAAATCCGAAAACCAAACATTATATTAGCCCATTACGAAATGCAATAACAGATTTGGAGATATTACATAGATAACCCGAATTAATTGCTTAAACCTTAATGTTTCTAAGGCCACATGGTGTGGCTTAGCGCCACCCCGCCATGTCAGACATTTTAGCGCCCCGGGTGACGTCAACCACACCACCATCGTTAACAAATGGGCGCTATGGCATCCCCGCCAGCGTGCTAACAAGTGTTAAAGGGAAAACTTGGTGGGGACCATATGATATCAACCAATCAAATCTTCTCGTTATTTATTTATTTATTTTTTGTATTTTGTTTAATATAGGGCTTTAAAGGGCCTTTAAACCATTGCATGCAAGTTAAAGTGAGGGGCGTTAAAGTCCCCCTATGTGACATGGCACTGATGTGACGCTGACACCCTCCAACCTAATAGTTATGGGTCAGTGGTAATAAAAGTATCATTTGATTTTAGTTTACTTTTATTTTTTTTGTTTACGTGGGTCAGTTTTCTGGTTGATTTATTAAAATGTGATTATATCCTCCTGTGCACATGTCTTCTAGAAGGTTCAAGGATCATGCACGTGGGCTTTGAAGTTTATTTGTTCCGTTGGTTATTTTTGAATTAGTCTAAGTTGTTAGCTAGTCCGAGTCTTTTGTTTATTTAGCCGTTGTATGCTGGCCTATATAATGGCAACCTCTATGTTCTTGTTTTCTCATTCACAAAAGCAATAATCAAAGCCTGAGTTGATCCTCATTTTTTAAAGTTTTGTGAGAATATTATAGTTCTAATACCATGGGGTATCAGAGCTAGAGTGTAATCCCTCTTTGTTTAATCCCTACTTTAAAACAGATCTGCTATGGCTGAACAAACAAGTACGTTACCCACTGCTCCTACTCCAATCCCTGTCTTTAAGGGAGAAGGGTATAAACACTGGAGTATCCGTATGAAAACAATTCTGAAGTCAAGAGATCTATGGGATATGGTTGAACAAGGTGTGAATGAATCTGAGTCAGATGCAGGCAAACTCAAGAACGCAAGGAAAAGAGATGCTCATGCTATGGCGATAATTCAACAAGCTGTGCATGATCAATTGTTTTCTAGAATTGCAGTTGCTGAATCATCAAAAGAGAGTTGGGAGATCCTGAAAATGGAGTATCAACGAGATACGCAAGTAAAAGCAATCAAACTTCAGGGTTTAAGAAGAGATTTTGAAAATCTGACCATGAAAGAAGGAGAAACTTGTCATGGCCCCCGGCCTGGTTTGACCTGGTTCAGGGGCCGCGGGACAGAAAATCCCGTGGTATTTATTTAATTGAGTTGACAGCGGAAAATTTTAGCATGATCTTATTAAAACTGAAAATGCCCGATTATTTTATTTCATAATTCGGGATAAAACCCCGGTAGTTTACAATAAGGTGATTTCACTGGGAAATCTTTATTTTACAAAACATGTTTCTTTATTTATATTGAGCTACTTCCTTAAGCTTGTAGTGCTTCGTGGCACTTTTCCTGGATCACAACAGATCACCTGAAACATGTTTGAAAAAGGTTTTGTCAGCGGGGAAATACTGGTGAATCATTCTTTTTACTAAAAACGACGCGTTGTTATAATTTACAGTATTAAGAGCGATTACAATGTTTATACATATCAACCATCTACCCACGGTATTTATCACTCGACCACCTATTGGCTATCTCGTTGTCCAATGGTGACGGTTATCAAGTAATGTATACAAAACCCCACATACCGGCTGTAATTTGGAGATTACAAAGACTTATTCCTATAATTATAACTTTGAAAACAAACATGATTTTGAAATCAAATTTGATAAAAAGAGAATGACTCACATTGCAGATTTATACGGGCAGAGTTTAGCCTACTGATTAGCCTGTTAACCTAATTCAAATAACAATGCACACGTACTAGGTTAGTAACTAATAAAGCATTTACAATAACTCACGAGATAAAAACCTTCACAACGAATGACAAAGTGCGATACTTAAACATCCATCGAATTCACGATGAATGACAAAGTATAAACCCTAATTTGAGCAACACTTAAACATTCATCGGATAGTTTCAATCGATCGGACATTGAATCGTAGCAGCGATCGAGTTATTACCCTGTTATCGCGGCGGAAATTCTAGATTGTGTGTGTTTCTGTAGTATTTGGACGATATCTCAGTGCATGAATCGAATTTTAACGTCGAACCAACGCGTAATTGCAAGTGCCAATGTCTACTATATATACTGGAAAAAGGGCGCCCTCGCGTGGCGCGAGGGCCTTCGCGAGGCGCCAGGGGTACCACCCTAGCATAGGGTAGCCCCGTCTCCCAGTAGCTCAGGTGAGTTGGTCGTTCGTTCGAATTCTTTTTACACGTAAACCTGTTTAGATAATACTAACGGGAATTTACCCCCCCTGAGTTTTAGGGCCCTGATCCTGATTCCGATTGTTCTGAAAATTTTAGGGGTTATGCTGGATTACTTGGGGGTCTTAATTAGGGTTTCCTATTGGACAAAATAAAATAATAAATATGACTTTTGATGAGAGTTGTTACATCCTCCTCACCTTAATAAAAATCTCGTCCTCGAGATTTACTGGAATAATTGAGGATATTTCCGTTTCATTTCTGATTCTAGCTCCCAAGTTTATTCAGGTCCTCTTTTCGACTCCCACTTGACTTTAACTAGTACCAATCGCTTGTACTTGAGAAATTTGATCTTTCGGTCTTCTATTTGTAGTGGTTTCTCTACGAACTTTAACTTTTCATTTACCTCTACATCTTGAAGAGGTACTACCAGGGATTCGTCCGATAAACATTTCTTGAGATTGGATACATGAAATACGTCATGTACTCCAGCTAGTTCTTCTAGTAGTTGTAAGCGATAGGCAACTGGTCCTATACGTTGGATTACTGGAAATGGTCCTACGTATCGTGGACTTAGCTTTCCTTTCTTACCGAACCGAACTACTCCTTTCCAAGGAGAAACTTTCAAAAGTACCTTATCTCCGACTTGAAATTCCAGTGGCTTACGTCGATTATCGAGCAGTCTTTAGTCTTTCCTTGATTTGAGTAATCTTGTCGGTGGTTTCTTGTACTATTTCAGGACCTGATAATTGACTTTCTCCTATTTCTGCCCAACAAACCGGAGTTATGCACTTTCTTCCATACAGTGCTTCGAATGGGGCAGCTTTGATGCTTGCATGATAACTATTGTTATAGGAGAATTCAATTAAGGGTAGGTGGTCATCCCATTTTCCACCAAAATCTATTACACAAGCCCGGAGCATGTCTTCTAGGGTTTGTATCGTCCTTTCACTTTGCCCGTCTGTTTGTGGATGATATGCAGTACTCAAATTTAGTCGGGTTCCCATTGCTTCCTGGAAACTAGTCCAGAAATGGGAAGTGAAACGACTATCCCTATCCGATACAATGGAGAACGGAACTCCATGTAAGGATACTACTTCGTCTACATACAACTTTGCTAACCTTTCCATGTTAAAGGTTTATTTCATAGGTAGAAAATGAGCTGACTTGGTTAATCGATCCACAATTACCCAAATCGCATCATTACCTTTTCTGGTTTTAGGTAACTTAGTAACAAAGTCCATTGTTATGAGTTCCCATTTCCATACAGGCATTTCTAATTGTTGAAGTAGACCCGAAGGTTTCTGGTGTTCTGCTTTAACTTGTGAACAAGTAAGACACTTAGAAACATATCTAGCTATGTCCTTTTTCATTCCTATCCACCAGAAATTATTTCTTAAATCTTGGTACATTTTATTGTTTCCTGGATGCATGGTATACCTAGATTTATGAGCTTTTTCTAAAATTTTATCTCTTAATTCTCCTTGTTTAGGTACCCAAATCCTTTTCTTATGGAATCTCCAAATTCCATCATTTCCTTGCTCTAATTCTTTTATTCGTCCTTTCATTCCTTTAGCATCGTCCTTGATTGTTGTTTCTTGAACATTCTTTAGTTGTTCCATTAAATCTAGCTGTAGATTTAATCTAAGAGCACGAACCCGTCGTTGTTTCTCATAATACTTACGACTTAAGGCATCTGCAACTACATTTGCCTTTCCTTCGTGATACTGAATATCACAGTCGTAGTCACTTAGTATTTCCATCCATCTCCTTTATCTCATGTTTAATTCTTTTTGCCCAAATATGTACCTTAAACTTTTATGATCCGTATAGACAGTAAACTTACTTCCATACAGATAATGTCTCCAAATTTTAAGGGCAAAAATTATGGCTCCTAATTCTAAGACGTGAGTTGTATAGTTTTCCTCGTGCTTTTTCAATTGTCTTGATGCATACGCGATTACCTTCTTGCGTTGCATTAGCACACATCCTAATCCTAGTTTAGAAGCATCACAATATACTTCAAAGTCTTCATTTCCTTCTGGTAAGGCTAGAATTGGGGCATTGGTTAACTTTTGCTTCAAAATTCTAAAAGTCTCTTCTTGCCTAGGTCCCCATTCAAACTTAACCGCTTTACATGTTAGCTTAGTTAATGGCATTGCTATTTTAGAAAAATCCTTAATAAAGCGCCTATAGTATCCAGCTAATCCTAACAAGCTTCTAATTTCCATGGCTGACTGTGGGACCTTCCATTTAGTAATTGCTTCTATTTTGGAGGGATCTACGTGAATACCTTCGTGGTTCACCATGTGTCCTAAAAATTGCACTTCCTGTAGCCAAAATTCACATTTCGAGAATTTGGCGTAAAGCTTTTCTTTTCTTAACAAAGTTAAGAGTGCATCCAAGTGCTGACAATGCTCGTCCAGACTTTTGGAATAAATAAGTATATCGTCGATGAAGACAATTACAAATTTATCCAAGTATGGTTTACAAATTCTATTCATCATGTCCATGAATGCTGCAGGTGCATTCGTTAATCCAAAGGGCATGACTGTAAACTCGTAATGACCATACCTAGTCCTGAAAGCAGTTTTAGGTATGTCTTCTTCTTGTACCTTTAATTGATGGTATCCGGCGCGTAAGTCAATCTTAGAAAAGTATCTAGCTCCTTGAAGTTGATCAAACAGATCATCAATCCTGGGTATTGGGTATCGATTCTTAATTGTAACCTTATTTAATTCCCTATAATTGATACACATTCGCATCGAACCGTCCTTTTTCTTTACGAACAACACTGGTGCTCCCCAAGGGGATGAACTAGGTTGTATAAAACCTTTACTTAGTAATTCATCTAATTGCTTTTTCAGTTCTAAAATTTCTGTGGGTGCTAACCGATAAGGTGCCTTGGCTATCGGTGTAGTTCTGGGAATTAGATGAATCCTAAATTCTACTTCCCTGTTGGGTGGTAATCCCAGGAGTTCTTCTGGGAATACATCTGGGTACTCTGAGACTACAGGAATCTCCTTAAGTTCTTTATCTTTAGTACTAATGAGAAATCATATATACTATTCCTTGCTTTCGTTCATAACTAGCAACTTTCATTACTGAAATGAACTTCATGGGTTTACGTGACTTATCTCCTGTAATCATGATTACTTCTCCGGTGGGTGCCCGAATCTCTATAGAGTTCTTATCACAAAGGATTCGAGCATGGTTGGCTACTAACCAATCCATTCCTAACACGACATCGAATCCAGCTAAATTCATTGGTAATAGGTTTGCATGAAATTTTTGATCTGAAAGTTCTATATTTTCTTTTTGCAAAACCTTATCTATGTTAACAGAATTCCCATCTGCCGTTTCGATTGTAAAAATTTTCCTAAGGTTGGTCAAAGGTAAATTAAGAGCTTGGCAGAATGAAGTATTGATAAAACTTTGGTTTGCACCAAAGTCAAATAATACTTTTGCATAAACGTTGTGAACTAGGAACGTACCAGCTATCATATCTGGAATGAGTTCTGCCTCCTGAGTAGTTAATTAGAATGCTCGAATATTCTTCTTGGTAGCTCCGTCGGCCGGTTTGGCTTTATTGTCTGCTGGTTTAACCAATTTAGGGCATTCTGGTTTAAAATGTCCTGCTTCTCCACAGTTATAGCAAACCCTTGTTTTCTTTCTGCAATCTTCTTCACGATGTCCTACAACTTTGCAAAAGTTGCAGGTTACATTTCATTTTCCAAAATGTTTCTTTCTGCAATTCCTGCAGAACGGCGGAGTTGAGGATTGCCCCGTTCCTCTTTTCTTGAAGTTGTTATTATTACCCACACGAAATCCTTGGGTAATTTTCTGAGCCAGTTCCTTTTTCCTATTTTCATCTCTTGTGCATACCAGCTCGTCAGTTAGGGTGTTAGCTAATTCTACCGCATCGTCAATAGTGCGAGGTCTCGTAGCTTTAACGATATTACGGATTTCGCTAATCAATCCCCAAATATAGCGAGAAATAAGTACCGGTTCTGGCGAAGCCAGTGTTGGTACCACTCTAGCATATTCGAAGAATGTCGAAGTATATCCTCGACAGTCTACACCCATCATTCGATGGTTCAGGAACTTATTTTCCATTTGTTCTTTTTCGTATTCGGGACAGAATTTTCTTTCTATTAGCTGCTTAAATTCCTCCGAACTCATGGCATAGGCCATATTTCTTCCTTTGGCTTGAAGTACCGTATTCTACCATTCTAGCGCCCATTCTTTAAAAAGATGTGACGCATACATAACATTGTCTTCTTCAGCACATTTACTTATCATAATTACTGCTTCAGTCTTCTCCAACCAACGCAGTGCTGCAGTTGCCCCTTCATTGCCTGCAAATTCAGCTGGTTTACAAGCAAGGAATTCTTTGTAAGTGCAACCAGGCGTTGCAGCTTTCATTTTCTTAGGGAGTGGGGCCTGCCGTGGATCATTATCGTGATTAGTATGGTTGCCGCCTCCGTTTACACTATTACTGAAGTTATCTTCTTGGGTACGTTTACTTGGAATGATTTGTTGAGGTTCAACAGGTTTCTGGGAAGCAGCAAGGATTGCTGGAATAGCATTGGCTATTCCTTGAGCAACAATATTTTCTATATCTTGCCTAGTCATAAATTGATCCTCCTGGTGTTGCTCAGATTGGTTAACCTCGTTAACTGGTTCATTATTAGCGTTTTCCATCTGATAATTAATATATATAATTTATTAGTATAGAGTAAATAACAATTATACATAAAACAATCATACAAATTTCACAACACACACACACATATATATATATATATATCCAAAATTATCGATTCCTCGATTTCCCTTTTTATATATCATATTATGCATTCGTACACACTGTTATGTTACAAAGTTTTACTTTTATTTTACAAGATTATATTTTTATTACTATTATTATTATTATTATTATTATTATACAATTATAGTTACGTTCTCATACCATCCCTTCTGCTGATATTTCAGAAACGACGCTCCCTCTCGTCGTACTTCCGGGAGATTTGCTCTCCCACCTCCCGAATCTTATTCCCTGCACCTATCAGCTCCACGTCAAAATGGCGGAGTTCAGCTAAATTTTCATTGCTCATTGGTGGGTTTGGTATAGGTTCTGGGTCGAACTGAGGGAAAAATGTATAAGGGTTATTTAGGAGGTTTTGAAACTGCCAGTCGTTGGTTCCCCATTCGTCCATTTCTCCTAAAGGTTGGGTATGGATTAAAGGTTCTGGGATGGCTGGTTCCAAATTTATTGGAAGTTGAGTTTCGGCAGGATAAGGGTAAAGGTTGGTATTGATAGGTCTAATGATATCACAGCTTGCCAATATGCGATCCAACTCCTCTTGTAATGACAACTCCTCGACTTGTTTAGAACTTTCCCCAATTTCCATTTCTACTTGCCTAGAACCTTCCCCGATCGCAATTTCTTTTCCTTTATCTATGGGATTCTCTATTTTGGGAACCTTTCTAGTTGCTGGTTTCCTTCTGCGTACACGCCTCCAGCCTACGAATCTTCTCCTTTTCTTAGGCTTTGGTTTCTCCAGAGGTGGAGCGTGGAATTCCATAGGTTCTTCCACATCGGGTATGTAACCAGTAAAGTCTTTGGAAACTTCTACTTTCACCGGATAGAGATTGAGATTCTGAAGGGCTTCAGAAAACTCATTCATGCTGTTTAGCATATATGCAAAAATACTAAGTTAAAATTTTATAACAAAATTTCACAGATAACCTTCAAGTATCATTGCATACCGTGTGACTAATTTAATACAAAGGACAACTGAAAATTAAAACATACTAGGGTTTATTGTAAACTTATTTATTTACTGGGTAAAGTTTCTGGCTTGTTGGTGATATGGATGCTAGAACTGAGTCAGGGTATTTAAAGATTTGCATTTACTGCTACAGTGGCTAGCATATAGAGATCTGCCCATTTTTCATCTAACTTATCTTCCCATGGTGGGTTACTGCCTAGTTCCTGGGTTTCCTGATTAACTCTCATTTCTTTTGGTTGTGATTTCTTTATTTTCTCCTGACTTTTCCTGATAATCAAACTTCTTTTATTAGGAGAAGGTGGTTCCTCATATTGTGCCTTTCGAACAAATATTCCTTCCTCGGTATCTGTTGGATATTTTGAGGATGAGGTTCCTTTTTCTTTCGGTGAAGTATCTAATTTATGGTAGACATCCGAAAGTCTTTGCTTACCCATACTGTAAACAAATATTCAAATAATAAAACACGTAATCACAAAAATGGCAATCAGTAAAATTAAGTATTTTCTAAATACTTAATTGGCTTAAATCAGTGGCTCTGATACCACCTTTTTCTGTCACTGCCCCCGGCCAGGTTTGACCCGGTTCAGGGGCCGCGGGACAGAAAATCCCGTGGTATTTATTTA
The DNA here is from genome assembly GCA_030545235.1 of Helianthus tuberosus. Lineage (NCBI taxonomy): Eukaryota > Viridiplantae > Streptophyta > Magnoliopsida > Asterales > Asteraceae > Helianthus > Helianthus tuberosus. The sequence goes on from CM060424.1 coordinate 198,256,120, forward strand.
ATTGAGTTGACAGCGGAAGATTTTAGCAGGATCTTATTAAAACTGAAAATGCCCGATTATTTTATTTCATAATTTGGGATAAAACCACGGTAGTTTAAAATAAGGTGATTTCACTGGAAAATCTTTATTTTACAAAACATGTTTCTTTATTTATATTGAGCCACTTCCTTAAGCTTGTAGTGCTTCGCGGCACTTTTCCTGGATCACAACAGATCACCTGAAACGTGTTTGAAAAAGGTTTTGTCAGCGGGCAAATACTGGTGAATCATTCTTTTTACTAAAAACGACGCGTTGTTATAATTTACAGTATTAAGAGCGATTACAATGTTTATACATATCAACCATCTACCCACGGTATTTATCACTCGACCACCTATTGGCTATCTCGTTGTCCAATGGTGTCTGTGATTATGGTCATATCACCCCTTGGCTAACCCGTTGTCCAAAGGTGACGGTTATCAAGTAATGTATACAAAACCCCACATACCGGCTGTAATTTGGAGATTACAAAGACTTAATCCCTGTAATTATAACTTTGAAAACAAACATGATTTTGAAATCAAATTTGATAAAAAGAGAATGACTCGCATTGCAGATTTATACGAGCAGAGTTTAGCCTATTGATTAGCCTGTTAACCTAATTCAAATAACAATGCACACATACTAGGTTAGGGTAACACCCGTCATTTACTTTTCATTATTTAATCATAAGAAAAGTGGTAATTGTAAAAAAAAAAGATTTTTAACTAACAAAAACTTAGTTAGTAAACTAAATCATACTTCATCTTAGTATTTAACATAGTAAAATATCTGGTTTCAAAAATAGGTAATTCAGTAGTGTTTACAATACTACATGGATCAACTAGATTAGATTAGTGCGGAAGCATCCAAAAGTTTCGTGTTCGGTTCTTTAAGCATCAACTTGATCATCGTCCACATACTTGCAATACCTACAAACTGAAATTTTGACAAATATTAGTTTTAGGGTTCTTAGAAAATTTGCATAATCGAAGAAACGCCCAAAAACGGATTCAATTAACTAAATATGCAGAAATTTAACAAAATTTTCTGGACTCTACCGTAACTTACAGTATCTACCGTAAGTTACGGTAGACGCTGCATGATCATGGTCTGCCGTAAGACAGTAATGAACCACCGTAACCTTTTTGTTATCCACCGTAAGTTACGGTAGAGACCGTAACTTACGGTAGGCTCTGTAACTTTGTTGTATGACCCATTTATTCAATTCACCCAGATTTTTCAGTAATCAGTTTGTCTTTATTTTGTCTCTTTATTTATTCGACCCGTTTGCCTACAAGTTTTAACATCTTGTTTCATTGTCATCTCATGTTTACAACCGATTTACTCAATCTCGGTTTACCCACTACAATGTTTCGCTCCTTTAAAAGGGGCTCTTACACAATAATCATCATGCTGGTTTTCTAAGGGTTTAAGCATGCTATTTCTCGGACATTTGACAAGTAAAAATTTAGAACTTTAATCCCTCTACAAGGGTTCATATTTTTGCAACAAGTTAGCGTGTCCGCTTCACAGCTTACGCTTTAACAACATGCATTGTTTTCGGGGATTTTAACATGCTCCTCTTATCAATTTGACATGCATCTTTATCCCACACTATGGGTTTGTTTATAACATGTTTAGCGTATCCGCCTCACGGCTTTCTCTCTAATTATATATATATATATATATATATATATATACTTGACCAATCACAATAGATGGTTATTAATTTCTATATTTGTAACTCAACTTGTTTTAACCCGTTTGGATGCCGAATGGGTGTCAACATTACAAGACACATCCAAACTCTATTTCTAGCATATGTTTTGACCTGTTTTTCTTGTCTAAGACACCCTGTCACTACCGTGACTTAACGGGTTTTCCTTGTTTACCAAATTTCAGTATAACAAAGTAAGACTAACAATTAAACATAATGTAGCGAAACTATAAATCGCGTACCTTTAAAGCGCACCCTTCAAGCGCGTATTTCCTCCTCCGGCTTGTCCGCTCGACGATCCGGGTTC